>CM062809.1:124500072-125836004 GCA_031772625.1 Pinus tabuliformis
CTTAATGTAAACTCTGTTTTTGTTGTTTCCGCTCTCTGATCTTCTTTAGCTGAACTGATGGTTTTTCTGTTGATTGTTTTGCAGGGATAGGAGCAGCTAAATCTGCTGCCATTGAAGAGCTGTACAACTTTGAAACAGTTTGACAAATTACATATTTATTACAAAAACACATTTGATGATTTGTTCTTCAAAACAGGGTTTTGAAGAAGAATCAATCTCGCATTATTGACGATGACTTTCCTGAAATAAAAACTTACTGAACCTCCCTCTAGCCTGCAAGCATTATTTCACACTTCTGGAGACAAGACCCTGGACTGAAGAATTAAAATGACTCTTTTTGACCAAAATGGCATTTGATGACTGCAAATGACGAGAAATGAACCTTGGTGAATTCGACTCTAACAGAGGACTGACAAGACTGAGTCTAACAACTCCAACAATATTTAATTGGTGCGAAGGACTACTGGCCAACATGAAGAGACAATTGACAAAATGAAAAATAGGGTGCTTGAAGTAGTTTGGATTTGGATAAATCTTAGTCACATTGATTTTAGAGCATGTGCCCCTATTTCGATACTAGTGGGTAGAGGTGGACGATCCAGCTCCACAAGATCCGAGGTTGCTCAGATGGAGTGAGATCATTCCTCGAGGGGGAGGAGGTCAATGGATGCATTTCCCTCCACCATTATTTTTTTGGCTACACCAACAGTTGATCGTAGAGGATGATTATGCCTATGTGGGCGTATACTTCAGAGGATACCCAGATCTCCCTCTACCACCTGGTGCACAATGGACCGATGCAGGTAAAACTTGTTTTTTGGAAATTTTCAAGTTTTATGATTTTTTTGAAGTGTATTTGATAGTTTACTTATGATAATTTTGCAGATGTGGGACTAGAACGTTTTCCCAGAATGTCCTTGATAGCTTGGTGAGTAGCACGCTAGATAGAGGAAGATGCTTCGTACAAAAAAGGGGCAAATCCTATAGTGGAGATGGAGCGAAACCTGGAAGTGATTACTTGGGGGATTCTAGAGTATGCAAATGTAGATGATGTGTTGCTGTGGTATTAGAGGCGTATAATAGGAGTATCTGCAAGACTGCGTAAGTTTTTAGGCCAAATGATTAGAGCGGTCTCATGCTATCATGACCATCATGTGGGCGAATAGCTTATTACTAGTCGTGTTTATTTGCACTATTGTAGGCTTTCAAAGCCATGTGTCTCAAAAAACTATTTTTTGAGATTTTGATATAAAAACTTTGACAGACTCGATATATATATATATATATATATATATATATATATATATATATATATATATGCATTTTGCTATTGTCTACTTATGTGTTCATATATGACGACGATATGTTTGGTTTTCTACAAGTGACGCAAATGTCTATCTAAAACATAATTTGCTAATGCATCTGTTAATGTATTCAAATTTCATGGAATGTGTTGATATGTAATGTAATAAATGTTTCTTTCTAGTAATCAAACACGTAGATACATGCACAAAATTTGTGGATTTCTTATTGAATAATGACCATTTAATTGTAGCACAAAAAGTTGTGAATTTAACTTAACAACCAAATTTCTGATTCCAAGAGCAATTGCTTCCAATAACAGTTCAATAACTGCTCTGTACTTGGAAATATTATTAGTTGTTCATCCCAGTAAAATACCTTGTAAGTTGATCAACTCGCCATCAAGGGCGAAGAGTGCCCAAGCCACAAAAGATAAGTTCCATGTGCTATGACAAGCACCATCAACAAAACCAACATAATGGTTTGATGACATCTGCGAACCAAGTGGAACACAAGGTAAGTAGAGGAAACATGTATGCAAAGAAAAAAATCACACCAAAAAATAAAAATGCATATTAATGAATTCACACACTAATGTACAAAAGTAATTACACGGAACTCACACATAATGATTTTTTAGATAAAGGTCGTTGCGGGGCTGTGTTAACGCATTAACTTGGTAGTCAACCAACTCATAGCTGCCTTGTTGCAGAACACATCTAATAATGTATAACCCATTCCACATAGGTTTGAACTTCCTAGCTCCTAAATTATTGTTGGCTTGGTCATACAACAAGACCAAGTCACCTTCAACGAAAACTCATGGAGAAATAGTTTGATCATAATGAGATTTAACTCGTTTTTTTGTGCTTCGATAACCATTGCAACAATATGATAGGTTTCATCAAGCTTCTTGAGATAAATTAAATGTTCCTCTTTAGGAGAGGTATCAAGGAGCAGTTCGATAACTAGTTTTAATGAAGGAATCTCACACTTGATAGGGAGTATTGCCTCTAAACCATATACCAACTAAAATGGAGTGAAACTAGTGGCTATCTTAGCCAAGGTTTGGGAAGCCCAAAGAGATGAAAACAAAATGAGATGCCAGTCTCTTTTATGCTTCCCAATGGTATGTTGAAGCATAGTAATTAAGACTTTATTAATTGCTTCAACTTAGCCATTGGCCTATGGGTAGTAAGGAGTTGAGTTGTCATGGTGAAGACCCAACTGAGAAGTAATATTTGCCATCATGTGCTAACGAAAATGGGATCTGTGATCAGTGAAAATGGCTTGAGGGACACCAAAACAAGCTACGACATGGTTAAAGAGGAACTAAGTAGAAGTTTTATTTTCAACGTTATATGTGGGCATCACGTTGACCCATTTAGTAAAATAGTCGTTGACAATGATGATATATCCATGCCCCTAGTCGAGTGAGAGTTATAGGTCATGAAATCGATTCCCCATTTAGCTAATGGGCCTACGGTAACAATTGGGTGTAAGGGGGCTGGAAGGGCACGTTGCTTATGGTTATATATATGACATTCATGGCACTTTTGAATTGCTAAAATGCAATCTTTGAAGATAGAAGGCCAAAAATAACTGGTTCGAAGTATTTATGAGCAGTGGCATAGCCTGACATGTGACTACTACATGCCCTGCAGTGGAATTCATTTGGGACTCATTCAACCTCTTCAAGTGTTAGAAATATGCAAAGAACATAATCAACACTGACTTGGTACAACATATCACTAATAATCCGATAAGGTCGATATTGATGCCAAATGCGGCATCGTTCAGATCGAGACAACTTAGATTAGAGAGTCTGGGTCTGAAGATAAAAAATAATAACTCTGTACCATGGGTGAAGATTACTGATGAGAAACAAGGTTTCATTAGGAATATGCTCAGTAAAATTAGTGGAAGTATTTGTAAAAGGAAGGGCACAGATAAATTCGGCAAAAACTAGTGATTTCTTTGATTTGGCAAAAGTGAACTCCAAATCAAACTCCTGTAGGATAACAATCCATTTAGATTATTTCCCCCTAAGAAACTGATGAGTAAAAATATAAGTCATGGGGTTACTTCCAGAAATCACTGTGGTCTTTCGTAGAAGAATATAATGGCGAAACCATTGAATAACATCGACTGCTGCCAAGGCAATCTTCTCAACATGAGGATATCAAGTTTCTATGTCAATAAGATTTTGAATCAAATAATAAACCACGTATTCATTTCCATCATTATCATCCTGGACCAATTCCATGGAAATAGTACTATCAACCATGACAAAGTACAAAAAATAATCACGGTGGTAATCGGGGGGATGCAATAAAGGAGCACTAATGAGTGTTTGCTTTAGAGAATTGAAATATTGTTGGAAAATTTCATCCTAAATGAATGGGATCCCCTTCTTAAGTAAGTCAGTAAATCCCTTGGCAAGCTCAACATAATTAGGGACAAAGCGACGAAGAAAATTGACCTTCCCTTGCAAACTCTGCAATTGGTGCAGGTGTTGGGTAGCGGAAGCCCCACGCAACGGTTAAGGGTCTTGAAGCCCGAAGTTTTGGGTAAGGTAAAGACTCCGCTGAAAATGCGGAGAACGAAGTATAATAGATTGAGTCAAAGGGTAGTTTTCCTGAAAATAATAAAAGTAATGTAAATAGAGTCAGCCCGCACAGGGATCGTGGGCCAGGGAAGGGTATAACTAGAGCATAGCTCTATGAGGGAAAAGCAGTTCTTTTGGAGTATGAGATGTAATGGGTTCTTAAAGAAGATAGTCTGAAAGCGTCTATAAGTCTCAGTTGAGGGTTAGGTAGTAGGTAGAGGCTTTGCAACTATGTGCATAGAGGCCTGGAAAGTCTGCAGCTGTGTGCGTGGACCCCTGCAGCTGAGTGCACAGGGTAGATCTGGATGTATTGGTGGAGAATAATAATAGAGATAAGTTTTCTTCTGTAATTTTGTGTTATCACGCATCTATCTGTATTTTTTACCTTTCTATATCTAGTTAATGCAAATGTGATGAATGTATGCGAATTTGGGTTCATTTTGTGCGCAAATAGATTATGTTGGTTAAATGTTTACTTAAAGACCTAGTTGAATAGTTCTGAATCATAACTGCTTCCTTCAAGTAGAATAGTGCATGAATAAGAAATATATAATCACTCTAGATCGGTGCGAAGACTAAGTAGCACAGGTCTGTAGACCAGTGTGTAAACCCTCTAGTAAACTTCTAGACATCCCTAGGGTGCGGAAACCTAGTTCCAGCACCCTCCCCTACTACCTCGGGTGAGACCTTAGTCCATGCTCTGTGGGCTGTTGCCGAAAGGGTTGGTAGCTGCGAGATTTGTTTGGCTAAATAACTCTTCCAAACCTAGGTCAGGCCCAAACAAGCCAACAAATGGTTCCATTGGTGGGATTGGGATCTGCCTAAGGGGTGTTTAGGTGTGGGACGTGGGTACCCTATAGAGAAAGAATGTTGAAAATTCAAGAGGATCAGGGACGGTAATATAGCAAGTGTAGCGATAGCGAATGAAATTCAGTTACCTGTATTTAAGGGAGCAGGAGGCGAAGACCCGAAACAATTTTGGTTTGTGCTAACATCGGTATGGAACACGCAGCAAGTCACGAATGATAACATCAAGAAAGCCATCCTAGTTAACGCACTGCAGGACTGAGTGCTAACATGGTACATGAAGTATTCAAGCATCAACCCAACGACAGGGATAGTGGATATCCATACTGAATTGAAAAAGGAGTTTAGCCGACCAAAGACAGAAGTGCAGTTGGTCGTAGGATTCAAAGAGATCATGATGATGCCTGGCGAGACTCCGTGGGATCTAGATCAGAGGTTGAAAAGCACCATTCGTGAGGCCAACATGACCCTGATGGATGAACAACACTGTGCTTGGTTTGTTTCATCATTAATGGCATATCTGAAGTCATCTTTGTCACAATAGAAGATCTCAACCCAAGCAGAAGTGCTAGAAGCATCAATGTGGCTGCATGAAACCCTAGTACAGGACCCAGGGTTCGGAGTTCAGCAAATCCAAGCATAGGTCCAAAATTTGTGTTTGGAAATACAAAAGTTAAAACATGACCAGACGCCGCGTTCAGAAATCCAGGAGGAAGTATGGTGCATAAAGAGAAAAAGCCAGGGACACGATAAGGATCATTGTCCAGTCTCGGTGAATTTTGTGGTCACAGGGGGACCGATACCATTGTGACCAGAGGCATAGATAGGGCCGAGCGTGGTCACCTTGCTCTCGTGTTCAATCTATCAGGTAGGAGGAAATCACAACACGAATAATTGTCATCTATTTCCAAAACACAACCAGACCCCCCAGCAGCTCTTTTGCAACTTTTGTAGATCAGTGGGTCACGAAGAAAGGGATTGCCATCGTTATCAAATGTTGATGGACCAGGCACTTGCTTACAGAATGCAGACTGAGGGGCGAGGTCAGGATCCAGCTGTGGTGGGTTCCCAGGATGGGGTCGAGGATAGGGAGGAATGGAACTAGGAAGGGGTCGTGGGCAGTGTTACAGGGAAAAGTGTCTATTTAGAACTACTCTATCTCACTAAGGTGTGACAGCTGCCTTAGAAACAAACAGAGAAAAACTACTTTTGTATTTCCTTTATGAATTATAAATAGAGAGGAATAGAAAGAACCAACCTGTGTCTTGCGCTAATCCTTTGATCCAATCCCTCTCTTCTTTGATAGTCTCCAGCTACCTGCTCCCTTGCATGCCCAGCTTCACAAAGCACCTGTAAGATCACAGAAGAAGAGAACTATACAAAGACATGGATCTATATTCATAAACAACTTAGGAGCAGATTTAAGTTAACCATACAAATGTAACAAGCATCAATGATACAAAAGCATGGAGGAGAACACAAATAGTTTTTATTGATAAACAAGAAAATATCCAGGAGGAGTTACAACCAGTGGTTCCGACCCAGCATCAACCTCCCAGCAAAGAAGCCCCTCTTCACCTCAAACAAAGCATAAATCACCTAACAATCTGATGTTTGTCTCTAGAAACCAACATCAATTCCTTACAATATGAAAAATTCCAGCCTCTGGATCTCTGGGATGAGGGATCCATATATAGATATCTGTAAGGAGGATGAGTCAGCTTGTGATTTGATTAGTGTCTTCTCTCTGTTGGTTCTTTCTTCCACTTGGAGACTGAGGGCCTCTTGCTCATCCTTGGTCGAATTCAGTGAGGCAAGTGTCACAGGAGAAGATTCTGGAAGCTTCCTTTGCCTCTCCACCTCACGGAATGACACTTCCATTTGTCATTTCTCGCCCATCGCACCCTACAGAAGGGATTTTTAAAATGAAACGCACCCTCACAGTGTATTTGGGTGCAATGCAATGCACTTAGCCAGTGGAGCAACTGAAATGATCCTGTTTTGACCAATTCTGAGCAGTTTCTGGTGGAGAACTTCTGGGAGAAGCTGTAATCTGTTGACCTTGTTCCTTTAGGGGTTAGAACAACACTTTTAGGGACTTAGGAGCCCTTGGTTTATGGACATTTCATGCTTGGATTTTTAGGGCACAAAAATGTCTATAACAGTTGCCCCCTAAAGTATGAGGCCGTTAACCTTTTGGTGTCGGGTGAAATGCTTTATTATGAGGATCTGAAGTTCTATCAATGCTAGGAGGAGACCTGTAATAAGATACAATACAATACATTATCTTCATACCGTTTTCATGATCTAGCTGAGGCGGGCATTCCCATGCTTAGCTTTATAAATTCATTTTCATGTACATAGGACAGACAATCGTCTGAGTGTAGAATGATGATTCTAATAGAGCCATCATCCTTTTGGTAGGATGATTATCTGTGCTGCAATGATGTACATTTAATGTCTTCATTTTCCTAAATATATATCACAACCCGGATGGATGAAACTAGATCCGGGGTCTTCAATCTCGTCCGATCTTCACTCGAAGTACAAGTCGATCTAGGTGAGAAATGTTCTGAAGTCGAACATGGAAAGACATCGCTTGATTACCAGTCAATGATGTAAACTGTTAACAAGCGTGAGAGGAATCACCGATAATGATAATGACCCTCAAGGTACTGCAGTACAATTCACATGGTATGAATAAAGGACTTGGCATCGAACACCACGCAAAATCTTTCGGTCGAAGGCCATTGATGTAAACCTGTCGCCGGAAGTGAGAAACTTGCCATTGAGGCATGCAAGCTTCAAAGTACTGAATGGGGTGTTCCTAGATCAACTTCTTGGATAATGAGCTGATGTCAACAAGAAGTGATCTGTCACAGGAGGGCCTTAATGAATCCCACATCAATGACACAGAATGGAGCAAATTATTTTTATGAAGGTGAAATCGATCTGATGATATAAGGTTCAGGGTGGCGGTCATGAAAGAATGGAGTATAATGTACGGTAGTGGGTGAGACACAGGTGACTTCTCTGGATGACATCTCTTGAACATATCGGCGACATTGATGTGATGTATTGGTAGCATTAACCCCAAACGTGAATGGTATGGCGTGACCATGTTGATGTGACCGGTGAATGAAACAACCCAACTCGACTTGGACACGGAGTGGAAGTGTCATGTTCAAGAGCGACTTGCTACCAACAAAGTTTCTTTGAGTTTTCTTCCCAATTTTTCCCCAGTCATTGCTGACCAGTACCTATTTATTTTTGTCAAGCTTGAGGAGGATAACATATGCTTGTTCTATAATTTTCCCTTCGGGCAAACCCATCGCTATGTTTTAACGAGCCTAGCGATAGTGAAACTCGTTCTCGTCTAAAGACAAGTTGGTCACTATTAATCTTTTTAACGAGTTTAACGACAAAGATAACTTGGTCCTTTTCAATTTTAGAGAGTCTGAAAAGGAACATAAAGGTAACTCCAAAATTCCTTTTTCGTCATCTAATCCCTTAAGTCCAAAAATGTATAAAACAATACAGAAGGGATGAATTTTCGATAGTTTTAACGAGCCGAACAAAACAAGCGCTCGATCTTTTTGTGTAATAATCCCTCAGGTCCAAAAAGATTAAAATCTAGAGGAGGGATAGCACTTCCTGTCCCTTTAATGAGCTGGAGAGGCCAATGGCTCGGCAAACTTTTCATATTTTACGAGTCAGTTGAAAAGAGCTTAAAGGAGACTCGTCTTTTGAGGAACGAGTGATAAAACGGGTAGCAACTGATTCCAGGTAAGGTTTGGAATTTTCCAATCACAGCAGTGTCACAAGGATGGCTAGTGAGATCACTCTTCGCAGCTGTTCCTCAAAATGGGTAAACAATCAAATGGAGGTGAATGATCGGCCAATGAAAAGTGGAGGTGACGGTGAAAACACGACCAAGGCTTTAACGGCTGAAGTACTACATTCACGATGGTTATTTACCGGGGAATAATTCATTTTTTAATGAGCTTAAACGCGGGTGGAAACATTTGCTCATGTCTTATGTTTATTTTTTAATGAGCTTGAACTATGTGCTAAAACTACTCGATTAAATGGCCTTGTTTTGATTTTACCATAAATAGCTTTGTCCTTCCAAAGATCGTACTGTATTTTCAACTGCTTCATCAAACTAGTCAGAAATGAACAATATATGCTTGAAAATGAGTTAGAACACTAATATTTTACTTTGAACTATGTAAAAGTAATGAAAAAGTGTTTTTACCTCTCATTTTACCATTTCATTTGAACTTGGTTTGTTGGAGCTTTGGAGGTGCTTTTCCCCCTTGATTTTCATCAGCTGATTTCGGGAGATTCTGTGGACGATTCTCGGCGCCATCTGGACCAGGTAGGAGCTAAACCTGAGCTCTTTCATTTCATGGTTTCCATTTTGCATTTTGAGCTTGATTCCTAGCTTTTCTGAGTCCCTGGGGTTTAAAGAACTCGTTCTGCCATCAACGCACCCTCAATGTATCGAAAACTGCATTGAATGTTGGCCTGTTTAAAGGCTATCTGACATTCAACGCACCTAGAACACTGTTGCAGGTGCGTTGGGCGCAAAAGGGGAATTTGATGCACAATTTTTGATGGAATTTTTGCCTGTTTCTCACCAAAATCAGGAGCTAACTCCTCTCTTGTTTGTTTTTTAGAGATCTTTGGAGTAAGATGACCATTACATGGCGAGAACGTGAGCAAAAAGAAGAGGGCAGCTGTTTCACCAGTATTATCTAATGTAGGCATCTCCTCGGCCCATTTGGTAAAATAGTCAACTACGACTATGATGTACCCATGCCCCCCGGTCGAGGTGGGGTTACATGTCATGAAATCGATGCCCCATTTGGCGAATGGCCCAACAACAACTATTGGTTGCAGAGGTGCGAGTGGTCTTCTGGTTTTGCTATCGAAAATTTGACAAGCATGGAAACTTCTGAATGCGGTTATGCAATCTTTGAACATTGTTGGCCAGAAGTATCCTGCTCGTAAGATTTTTTGTGCCGTATCATATCCATATTGATGTCCCCCACACGCGCCTGAATGACAATCATTCAGGACTTTTTCAGCCTCCTCATGGGTGAGGCACCTTCTTAGAACTATATTGATACCACGATGGTAGAGTGTATCACCGACGATCATGTAGTCTTTTGCTTGGTATCGTATATGTTTTTGTTCGGAGTGGGAGGTGTTTGGCCTGTATTTTTGAGTTTGGAGATAAATGATTATATCTCCATACCACTCATTGCTTGCAGATATCAGAAACAAAATTTCATCCACGATTGTTTCTTCTGATGTGTCATCGTTGGACGACGATGGGAGATCGCACAATAATTCTGCGAAAACTAGAGCTTTCTTTGACTTGGATTTTACAAATTCCAGATCAAACTCTTGTAGGATTGCTATCCATTTTGAATATTTTCCCCCCAGCAATTGTCGCGATAGTATATAAGTCATGGGGTTACAATCTGACAGAATGGTAGTTTTCGAAAGAGGATATAGTGTCGAAATCTCTATATCACTTGAACAGCTGCGAGTGCTAGCTTTTCAACGTAAGAATATTTTCTTTCTATATCATTTAAGTTTTTACTTAAATAATATATAGGATGTTCAATTCCATCGACTTCTTGAAC
Source organism: Pinus tabuliformis (assembly GCA_031772625.1). Taxonomy (NCBI): domain Eukaryota; kingdom Viridiplantae; phylum Streptophyta; class Pinopsida; order Pinales; family Pinaceae; genus Pinus; species Pinus tabuliformis. Next base: position 124,510,447 of record CM062809.1, read on the forward strand.
TAAAACCATTGCGATGGTCGTATCCGCTGCAGCCAGATACAGGTTAAAATCTTTTTGATAATCAGGGGCGTACATTAATGATGCTTTCATTAGGGAATATTTTAAAGCATCAAAGGAAGCTTGCGCAACCTGATCCCAGACAAAGGGTACCTCCTTTTTCAAAAGACATGTATAACCTTTAGCAAGTTTGGTGTAATTTGGAATGAACCTCCTCAAGAAGTTCGCTTTCCCTTGGAGTTTCTGTATCTGAAGCAAATTCGAAGGTGGAGGCAAATTTATGATTGCCTGGACCTTACATGGGTCAAGACGAATCCCGTACTTCGAGACTAAAAAGCCAAGTAAACGACCAGAACTGACGCAAAATACACATTTGTGTGGATTAAGTCGTATCTTGTAGTGTCGGCAATGTAGAAATATCGCTCTTAAATGCTGCGGGTGATCAGTCCGCTTTCGCGAATGAGCTGGAAGGTCGTTGAGGTATGGTTGAATCATGTTTTTGATGTCATGGAAGGAATAATTCATTGCCCTCTGAAATGTCGCCCCTACGTTCTTTAAACCAAAGGGTAATTTTTGATATGCGAATGTGCCCCATGGACAAATAAATGCAGTCTTTGACTGGTCCTGTGGGCGGATATTTATTTGATTATACCCGGAGAATCCATCCATGAATGAAAATATTTCGCATCCGGCGCATTCATCAATTATCTGGTCAATGAAGGGTGTAGGGTAGTTGTCCTTTGGACAAGCCTGATTTACATCCCTATAATCGACGCACACTCTAATTGTTCCTTATTTTTTCATAACAGGGACAATATTCGATACCCAATCAGTTAGAGGAACCGGGTAGATAAAACCAGCATGGAGAAGTTTTTCAACTTCTGCCTTAATGGCAGCGGCTTTCTTGGGGTGCACCTGCCGTAGCCATTGTCGTACTGGTTTGACATCTGGATACATCTTAATTTCGTGTTCAACGATACTCGAGTCAATGCCTGGAATTTCATCATATGACTAAGCAAATACATCTCTGAATTCGTGAAAAAGAGCGTTATATATCTCTAGTTTTGAAGGAGAACAACATTTGCCGACATGAATATTCTCTACAACATATGTTTTAGTCGAGATATTTATGGCGATAGTCTCTTCAATATTGGACAAGTTTCACTCGGAATCCACCGTGTTTACAGGATTTGATAGGAATTCAAAAACTGAAGGATGACACATGTCTTCTTGATTATCTTCTCCACAATCTGGAAGAAGGGAACGATGGTGGGAATCATTCCATGGTGTCCCTTCAATTACCATAGATTGGACAATTCCTTCGTCAGTGACATGCACTCGCGACCAAGGATCTGAAGGGGTACCATATTCTCTAGACATATCTATCCAAACGCTTGATGAGCGTTGATTTGGGTTTGCCTCCCATGCTAGGAACATTGATTGCTACAATATTTCCGTTGGGCTTCGAGGCAAAACCATTGCATGATCCATGTCGATATCGTGTTCTGAGATCTTTTTAGAAGATATCATGTTGCAGGTTCCTATCGACGCTACTTCCGCCAGATTGATTGGAGGTGGAAGAGCGAAAGTTCCCATTAGTATAAGATCTTTTAGTAGGCCTACTCTGATATTCTGAAGCGAATGGGGGCTTCCATGGATCATGGGAATGCTTCCAGTAACTTGAGAACCATTGGGGAGGAAGTTTTGTTGATCGACGATTGTAATCCCTCCTTGAAAGGGAAATGCAATCTTTCTAAAATAGGTCGACACAACAGCTGCCGTGGCATATATCCATGGTCTTCCTAGTAGTATGTTGTAATCAAGATTCCCATCGATGACTTCAACATCTACTTCTACCGTTTTCCCTCCTAGTTTGACTTTCAAGTTACTTAGGATACCATATGGGGTATATGTCCTTCCGTCAAATGCTTTTAATGTCGTCGAAGATCGCGACAAGGTTGGAGATCCTAAAGTCTTCCAGCAACTCATCGACATAATGCATGTAGATGCTCCCTCATCAATAATCGTTCGATGAACAATTTTGTTGAGGGCTTTCACTTGAACAAGGAAAGCTAGTTGAGATGGTAATTGAGGATTGTATCCTTTATGATCAAAGGATACAAGATTGGAATCCCTTGGGTCAATCCCACCAATGGCCGATAATAAAGCCTGCCTTTAGGATGGGCAATTTTTTAGTACTTCAAGAGTCGACATAGCGGATGGCGATTGGGCCAAATCTTTCACTATGTTATAATGTTGTGCCGCTCTAGCGCGGGGATTAAATGTCGACTTGTGTACTACTCCCTTTGGCGGTTTTATCGTCAATTCAGGAATGGTGGGTGGCACAACTTCTGTCGAAGTTGTTGTCGAACTACTTGGTTGATCTTTATCCTTGTTGTTCGACAGCTGTGGATTCCCATAATCCTTGTTCCTTGTCGATATCAAAGCATCATTTTGCTGTTTTGAAACCGACAACATTAGCACTTGAGACGGGGAAGCATTTCCACTTTCAACCAGATTTGTTCCTGTATTTGGAAACGGATCAGTTAACACTGCAGAGGTTTTCAAATTCTTGAAGAATTTCTTAAGCTCAGCCCTGTGTGGACAATTCGCGGTCCAATGATCCTCATCGCATATAAAGCATGGATTTTTTGGTTTCCTATCTCCAGGAGGGTTTGAAGAAGATTTTTCAGGTGATGATTCCTCCTGTTTCTTCTTCTTCCCTTTGCCTTTTTTCTTGCTCCCTGGTTGTTTGGTTTCTTTGCCTTTATCTGTCGATACGTCATTTACTTCCGAAGCAAGAAGTTCGTCTTTTGCTTTTTGACCTGAAATCTTACGGGCCTTTTTGGATGTAGCCTTTGTTGATTTCGTGTCTGTTGTGCCAATCACACCATCGCCAGCATGAGAGTCATTGTTTGATTTAGGAGGAGGAGGAATTGAGAATTCCAGTCTAGTGGCGTCAGGTATTTTATCGTAGAGCGTGCCAGACTGAGTGTAAATCAAGTCCAGATATTACGCACAAGCGATAACTTGCTCTTCTGTTACGACTCCCCCCTTTGCCACATCTTCCGTGATGGAAGGCAGTAATGACTTGATAAACCATTTAGCTAATAGCTGATCGGGGACATATGTTTTTACCATTCTACGACGACGTCGCCACTCATGTATATGATCAGATATGTGAGTGGCCGTTGTCTGTTTGAAATTGGTAAGAAGTTTTGTTCCCGTTTCGTACCTTATTGGTAATTGAAAATGGGTTAAAAAGGTTGTGGCTAAGGTACTGAAGTTGTCGAACGAAGCTCTAGGCAATTTGATGTACCATTTTTCCACCGGACCCGTCAATGTCCTCTGAAAGAGGCGAAGTCTTATCGAATCATCATTTAGGGTGTTTAATGAACACCATAGATGAAAGGTCATCACATGATTCGATGGATCTTCACCTGGATTTCCATTAAATTTAGGAATATCTGATGGAAGTTTATGCGGAATCGCTGGCCACCAAGGGGCGTAAGCAATTAGATCGTTGGTTAACCGGTTTAAATCAGGTAACTCCAAAGTTGCCACAAAGGGTAACTGTTGGTTCAGGTTAGGTGAAGCATACCCAGGATAGGATGGGATTGCCTGAGCAGTTGGTCTTTGCATACCAGAATAATGCATTTGATGCTGGTAGCTTTGGTAAGGTTGGTGGGCATGACCATTGTAAAATGGTTGATTTTGACCGTTTTGAATGTACGACTGCCCACTATTAGCAAAGATTTGTTGCTCAGAACCTTGGTATACTTGTTGGAATTGTGGCTGTTGGTATTGTACTAGCCATGGTTGTGAAGCCATGTGATGTTGACCTATACTAACAGTTTGACCAAGATGAGGGGTAATTGTACCCGTCTGAACCTGTGTCATTCCACCAGTTGGCAATTGTGGTTGAGTTGCAGGGTCAAGGGGCTGTTGCATTACAACCTGAGAAACCTGAGGCTGGCATACGACAGGTAGCATTTGAACTTGCGACACCGTCACAATAGATGGCATAGTTGGTATGTTTGACATAGGCAAGCATTGTTGCATGGAATATACAACTCTTGGTTGTTGAGGTAGTATAGGTACCCAACCGCTTGAGGTAATTCTAGTATAACCTGAATGTTGTTCTGAACTCATGTACGGATACCTCCCGGAGGGGATAATGAAAGGGCATACTGCCCCCCATACGGCGGTAATCCAGAACTCAAGGGAATGTTTTTCCCTTGGGGGCCGGACTGCCCAAATTGACTTCCAAATGGATCAATTTGTTGAGACTCAACATAAGAGTTTCTGGATATTATTCCGGATGAACAAACAAGAACAAACCATATTGTCAAAATAGCCCCTGAGTGGGCTCCTTCCAGCAACTGAGAGTTAGTAGGGACAGATGGTATACCGGCGAACATTGTCGGAGTGATAGCAGGGAGTTCTGCCGTCGCTGTGTCAGACGACACAATCCTAGATGTTGACGGTTGTTCAGACATTTGTAGTCTATCCAAAAGATTACCTAGCGATTCTACAGGAGCTTCTGCTGGTGGTAGACTAACTTCTGACGAAGAAGGATATAGAGTGATCCCAACTCCAAAGTGCATTGGAGTACTTGTTTGAGGATCTTCTACAATTTCTTCTATGGCAATCAGACCAGGTGGAAGGGGAAGACCGTCAGGTCCGTAAAATATTTTTGGTGCCGAAGAAGGGGTGAAATCAGCAGTGACAGATGTTTGAAGAGAAAGACTCTCCGAACCGGTTGTAGAGGGAATTGGTTCGGTAACACAAGTGTTTACTCTCAGACTAGGATCAGTATCACTGTCCTTCTGTGGCTGCTGAAATTCTTCTGTAGAGGCAGGGATTCCAAAAATGTTTGGAGTAACCGGAGTCTCTGATGTTGTTGGAACACTTGTTCTAACTTTAATAGGAGATTTGGAACCGGTTAAATGAGTTCGCTTTGTCCGTACTGGCTTCGATTCCGGAGACAAAGACAGTTGACTCGTAAGCCTCCACGAACGATGAGGTTTCAATTGAATTTCTTCCACGATTGCAGATTACTCGATCAACTAAAATAAAGGGGAAGTATGTTTCCGAATTAAATGAATTTTAGACGCTTCGACACAACTTGTTTTTTCAGTTTTTAAGAGTCGAGAAAAAACAAAAGATAGTCTCCTTCGACTTTTAATGAGCCTGAAGTGATAAGTGCTCAGATGGACCTTTTCCGTTAAGGAGTCTGAAAAGGAACGAAAGGGACTACTCTGGAGATCTAGGTAGAGGGAGTACCAAACCAATCGCAAAACTGCAGAATACTTTTTACAGTACGGCAGTCAATCTTCCTGGATGCTTTTTTCAGTGCATTGCGATCGATAGGGCGGAAGACATGGCTTCCTATGGATAAAGGATTTAAGCCTATAGGGGTCTCCCAAAATATACTCGACAGTATGTGGGAGCACAAGTCCGTACTGGCACTTATCGTCTCAAAGTGGGGGAATCACCCAACCATCAGTGAGGACGACAGTTACCAGGCTTTACGATGCCGGAATACGTCTCTAGCCTAGACCTCTAAATGTTGTGCGTTAAGTTCCAAAGCGTTGTTAGATTCATTGAATTTATTTTAATTTGATCTTGTTTATGAAGTTTTCCTTTCGGTTTCACCACGAGATGTAGATGTAATTCCTAAAATGCAATCTAAAGATGATAAACAAACTTTTATCTCTTTTGTGCAATGAAAATCCTAGCTACTAGGGGAAAAGAAAGACAAAATCTTTTCACAGTTTGGGTTCCGGGTCACAGTTTTCAATTTAGTCCTTGGTTTTTGGCCGAGTAAAAAGCAATCAGTAATGTAACAATCAGGGGTAGATCTAAGGAGGATCTAAGAGCTATCACAAGGGCAATCAGATAGTTTGTGAATCAGCTGTTTAAATCATAAACAGATCTAGTGAATGGATTGAAGCAATAGTTATCTACTTTGCATTTGTTATGGAAAATGCAGTTCGAAAGCTACTTATAAGTTTATGAAACAAACAACAAAGAATGATATACAAACAAACTAATTAGACATTCTCCAGCGGAGTCACCATTTTGTTATAGGGAAAAGTGTCTATTTAGAACTGCTCTATCCCACTAAGGTGTGACAACTGCCTTAGAAACAAACAGAGAAAAACTACTTTTGTATTTCCTTTATGAATTATAAATAGAGAGGAATAGAAAGAACCAACCTGTGTCTTACGCTAATCCTTTGATCCAATCCCTCTCTTCTTTGATAGTCTCCAGCTACCTACTCCCTTGCATGCCCAGCTTCACAAAGCACCTGTAAGATCACAGAAGAAGAGCACTATGTTGGAAATAATACTGAGAGGGGGGGGTGAATCAGTATTATCACATTAATAAAACTTTTTCATTTCCATAATCAGATTCATATATGCTACTTCCACAACTTCTTATGATTAAGTTAATTGATCTTCAATGAGTTGCATTAGAACATTATCAACCATATTATCAGATAACAGATGCTGTAATAGAGAATAGATCATCACACATAAGGCACACACATGAACACCATGATATAAGGTGGAAACCCAATGCGGGAGAAAAACCACCTGCTGCAAGTCATCTCAATCTTCTTCTTAATAAGAAAATCCTTTTGCAATATTTGTACTGGTGCAGTCTTATACCAGTACGGGAGCTACAACCCCCTTTGCTCTTGTACTAGCCGATCCATTTACTAGTACGCAGGCTGCTACCTGCTACAATGCTCCAAAGATCTCCCTTAGCTTTTGTACTAACTTAGATACTAGTACATAGGTGCTGGCCTACAATCTTCTCTCCTCCAGGTACCATATTTCATCAATTTTCAGACTGGATACACTGAATCACAACACATAATCTGAAAGGCCTTTCATACTAGACCCAACAACAACATTGAAGCTCATAATCAAACAACCTTCTGAATCACCCAATCACCAGATCCATACATATACAATGATATTATGAGAGTTATCAACCAGATCTAGTACATAAAGATAAGTCATTAATCATGCTGTTATCTGAACTCAATACCAGTAACCAAACATCAGTTATGCACCCAAAACCCTGCAGAATAGTCAAAGGCAGTTAAAACAAATTTTAAGCAGGGATCGCAACTTCACTGGTATAGATCTGCGGATATCTGTACTACCTCCGCACCTGCGCCTTCTGTGGCGCCGCGACCACCGCACCTGCGCCTTCTGTGACGCCTCCGCACTGCGCCTTCTATGGCGCCTCTGTGGCATCTCCACACTGCGCCTTCTGTGGCGCCTCCGCACTGCACCTTCTGTGGCACCTCTGTGGCGTCTCCGCACTGCGCCTTCTGTGGCGCCTCTGCACTGCACCTTCTGTGGCGCCTCTGCACTGCGCCTTCTATGGCGCCTCCGCACTTTCACAGCTGCAGCGCTCGAGAGATCACCCTTCACAGATTCGCTTTCAACTTCACTTTCATAGATCAAACTTTCAAAACAATAACCCAATATTTCAGATCTTAAGATATTCAATTGCAAGGATGAATTAGCCAAGTGATCTCATTTGCTTTATATAGGCAAGCTTCTTCCTAAAATCATGAATCAATACCATAGATAACCAATACAAGGGGCCCAAAAACATGGGGCTCAATAATACCAAGGACTAACCACCATGGACCAAAGGTAAGTTCTCCAACATATACGTGCTTGTCCTTACATGAAAGTGCGTACCATGGTCCAAAACCATAGGTTCAAATACCAAGGACTAACTACCATGGACCAAAGGTAAGTTCTCCAACATATACGCGCTTTTCCTCATAGGTTCAAATACCAAGGACTAACTACCAGGGACCAAAGGTAAGTTCTCCAACATATACGCGCTTTTCCTTGCATGAAAGTGCGTGAACTTTTTCTCTTCATGAAATAAACTTTTCTTTGCATAAAAGTGCGTGAACTTTTCTCTACATGAAATAAACTTTTATTTGCATAAAAGTGCGTGAACGTTTCTCTACATGAAATAAAATTTTCTATGCATATAAGTGCGTGAACTTTTCTCTACACTATAATTTATTATCTGAGATGAGTGGGTTGCCATCAAGTACAACATATGTATCATAAAGCCATACCAGAATCATAATGCCAACAATCTCCCCCTTTGGACTTGATGGCAACCTCAAAATATTCAGCTCATTCTCCCCCTTTGACATCAAGGGCAAAGGGTTATGCTCCCCCTAAGAGCATTCTCCCCCTGAATATGAACCAGATCTGTAAAGAAGAAACATAATCCACCAAACACCATAAATGACCATGAAAGAGATAGATTGCAGCAATAATCAGACCAACATCCAAGATCTCCTTCTATACGTCCTCCATAACGCCAACAATGCATTATAAGCTCCCCCTGAGTACCTGTTGAAATCTCTGAATGAGCTCCCCCTTTGTATATGTCATGGTGCACCAATCTGATCATGCTCTTTCTGAGAACAAGCTGAAATGTCTGCTCTGCTACATAGTGCTGTTCATGCTCAGGCTCCCCCTGACTGTAAGCAAGGTCTGAAAAAGGATGTTCTACATCACAAATGACCTTCCTAAAAGATTCAATACATACATCCATCACCCAACCAAGTGGGATATATCAGAAAATTGAAAACCAAATACATTACATCTTCATCCCAGGCATAGTGGGGAAACCAACATAGGTCGTTACATGACCTAAAGAGATGACACTATTACATCATGAGTCTTGATATGACATCACCTAAATAAGATGAACATCAGCAACAACACTTTATGATCTGCTCCATCGTATCTGTCAACAGCAACTAGACCAGCAACTTGTATTAGTGCATGAATCATCAAGGTATGTCCGCATCAACAGAATTTCACATTCTATGTGAGAAACATCATAGCCATCCAGATCTACATGAATCAAGTATCATCAATTGGGAATATCTGCATTAATCAACATATGTATGAAACAATCCTATCATCATATAGATAAGAGCTCATTATCATCATGTCTCCAACAATGCAACTTTGAATAATCATCCCTGTATCCAGCCAACAATCCTCATCCATTTGTGCCAAGAATGAAAGGAATCATAGCTGTAATATATGATCTTTATGCATATGATGACAGCAGCATATGAGTGACTCAACATCAAGAAGATGTGAATTCAAGCTAAGTGCTTCCCATGCAAGCATCATTAGAGAATCAACCATAAATCTGATCCAAGAACCATGTGAACAACTCATAACCATAGCAAGATGAATCATTTATCCATATAAGTATCATCACCAAGGACTATTAACCATAATGCCAATAATGCATTAAGTCCATATGCTCCCTCTAAACCTGTGCCATCTGTCTGATCATGCATATCAATAAGAAGTATCAAGACATCATCAATATCAAGTTAGAACCAAAACACTTCTAACCATCATATCCACACATCATTATTATTAACTAGAGCAAAATTGATCCTTCTCTCGAATCTGTCCCTACTGCCTTTCTTCAAACAATCATATACATGACTGTGCAGTAACTAACTCGCGTATATATGCAACTTTCCTTTATGGAGTTTGCATATGAGATTCAGGACACTGAAGTTTTGTACTTTCAGCTCCCTCTGATTCTGGTATGTCTGTACGTTGTGCAGTGCCGCCTTTTTCTGACTGTGCTTCCTTTTTCCTCCATATCTTCAAGCGTGATGATGACATTTTCTCCTTTTGATATGGTGCCCACACTTTGTTCCTGCATTCTGTTATAGAAATTTTTGTGCCTTACAGCTATAAGCATGAAATGTCCATAATCTGAGGGATCCAAAGTCCCTAAACATGTTGTTCCTACCCCTAGAGGAACAAGGCTAACAAACCACATCAATTCACAGAAGTTCTCCACCAGAAACTGCTCAAAACAAGTCAATTCAGGATCAATTCAGAGGCTCCACTAGCTGTCTGCGCTGAAATGCAGAGATTTCACTGGCTGGGTGCACTGCAACGCAGGTAGAAGCACTACCAGGGTGCGCTGAGTGGGAAGTGACAAATGGCAAGTTCATTCAACGAGGTGGAAAGACCCTGGAAGCTTCCAGAATCTTCTTCAATGACACTTGCCTCAACGAATTCGACTGGTGATGAGTAAGAGGCTCTTAGTCTCCAAGTGGAAGCAAGAAATGACAGAGGGAGAGGACACTAGTCAGATCTCAAGCTGACTCATCCTCTCTCCAAACATCTATATATGGATCTCTCCTCCATGAGATCTAGAGGCTGGAATTTTGTTATTGCAAAGAATTGTTGTTGGTTTGAGATTGGAATCATTGGGTGCTTAATGCTTTGAAGGAAGGTGAAGATAGGAATTTCATTTGCTGGGAAGGAGATGCTGGATTGGAGCCCTCTGGGTTGTATCTCTTCCTGAACCTTGTTATTCATCAATAAAGCTATCTTGGTTTCTCCTATATACTGATGTATCTTTGATGTATGATTGCATTAGCATGTTTAGTTTATTTCTAATCCTGAACTAGTTATGAATATGAATCTAGGTCTTTGTGTAGTGTTCTCTTCTTGTGATCTTGCAGGAACCTGTTGAAGCTGGGCAAGTGAGAAGGCAAGTAGCTGGGAACTCTCAAAGAGAAGAGAAATCGGATCGAGGGACAAATGGAAGACACTGGTTAGTCCATCCATCTCTCTTCATTCTTAATTCATAAAGGAAGAATACTAGAATAGCTATTTCTGTTTGTTGCTAAGGCACTGTCACACCTTAGGTGGATAGGATCGTCCTGCATAGGCATTTTTCCCCACAACAAATTGGCGACTCCGCTGGGGAGATCTGTTTAGTCATTTTATTTGTGTCTCTATCATTGTTTGTTTCATAGACTCAACAGCAACAATCGAACTGCATCTGCTATTCTCAGATGCAAAGTAGACTGCTGCTGCTTTGATCCAATCACTGGATTTGTCTATGATCTGAACAATGGACTCACAAATGATTTGATGATCCTTTGTGATAGATCTTAGCCCTCCCTCAAAGCATCCCTTTGATTGTACCTTGCTTGTTGCTTTGATTTGGCCTGAAACTGTAGATTAAATAGCAAACTGTGACCCAGAACCCAGTGAGGAACTCTCGTTTCTCCTTCAACGCAGACCCTATGAAGAGGTTTTTCATTTCAACACAGGTCCCGTGAAGGCTACCTGCGTTGAATGTCAAAACCTCTGTGTTAGGGGTGCGCTGATCCAGTTAGGCCTTGTGCAGCTGGGGTTCTCTGCTCTGTTTTGCCTTGTTTTGATCTCTGTTTTTTGCAGCCTGTAACCAGCATAGGTACCTATCTGATAACTCCTTTTCTCTGCTTAAATTCCGCCTCCTTTTGTACAAAAAGACTGTGAGTGTTTTTATGTGTTTGTGGCGTCATTTACAGTTTTCCTTTGCAAGAGTGAAATAGTCATCCTGTAGCCCTTAATTCATATCTGTTGATTGTGATCTTAGGAGAGAGTTCATTGGCTGTTTACAGTTGGTTATACATTCATTTTTGCTTTTGGTTTGAGTTTGTCTCTTTGGAGTGTCAAAACAAGTATTCATTTCGAAAATCGTTAAGTGTTGTAATCTCTTCTACCCTTTCTAATTTCGAAAAAGTAAACTTGTTTGTATTTGTCATTTAAAAGCAAATTCAAAGTTGTACAAAAAGCTTTCTTTTTAGGCATCAATATTAAGAGAGTGGAAAACAAACACCTGCATTGTGCATTTGCATCTTGATAGTTTGCATGCTTGATTTAGGAAAAGTGCATTTAGAGTGTGCTGATTGCTCTTTGAGAAAAGATGGTGTCTTTCTTTTCCCTTTGTAGCTAGGATTTTCATTTTTGAAAAAGAGATAAAGCTTGCTTATCATCTTTAGACTGCATTTAGGAATTGTATCATACATCTCGTGGTGAACCTCAAAAGGCAAACTTCTAAAAAGATCAACCTAAAATAAATTGAATGAACTTAACAATGCTTTGTAACTTAACGCACAACATAGAGGTCTAGGCTAGAGACGTGTTCCGGCGTCGTAAAGCCTGGTGACTGTCGATCTCGCTGATGGTAGGTGATTCCTCCTGAGGGACGATAGCGCCAGTACGGATTGTGCTCCCACGTACCGTCGAGTATATATTGGGAGACCCCTATAGGCATAAAACCTTTATCCTTAGGAAGCCGTGTCGGCCACCCTACTGATCGCAATGCACTGAACACAGCATTCAGGAAGATCGACCGCCCGTACCTTAAAAAGTATTCTGCGGTTTTGCGAAAAGTTTGGCACACCCTCTACCTAGAACTCCAGAGCAGTTCCTTTTGGCCTTTTTTAGACTCTATAACGGAAAAATTCCATCCGAGCATTTGTCACTTCGAGCTCGTTAAAACATCGAAGGAGACTAGAGTCATCTTTAGCTTTTTCTCGACTCTTTAAAATTGAAAAAGCAAGTTGTGTCTAAAGCGTCGTTAAAATTTATTTTAAACGGAACAATCACCCCTTCTTCCTGCGTTGATCTTTAGGTTGAGAAAATGGAGCACACCAACCAAGGAATTCCCCTTGGTGGAAATCCTAGTCCCTTCTCCTCTTGGGCAGATGTTGGTGCGCCCCATATGGCCATATTGTCGCTTCTAGGACTGACAATTGGCTTGCCGGTCTGGCTCTTCTCAACCAATGTCGTTCAGAACACCACTATTCCTGAACAGTCAAATCAACAGTTAGACCAGACAAGAGTTGCCCACCAGCCTTCTACTTCATCTAATTCTTCCTCTCCTCCTTCCTCTTCGCTTGATGGAACTGGTAAAACAAAAAACCAAGTTCCTAAGGAGAAGAAGGAAAAGAAGAAGAAAGAGAAGAAGAAGAAGGAGCCAAAAGCGACTGGGGGCAAACAAGTGTCGTCTGACAAAAATCCACACACAGCACTGACTAGGCCTAGATCGCCATTTGTCATATGCAAGGGAGACCACTTCCACAGAGATTGTCCCTGCATCCCTCGGACACTAAGGGACTGGTCTCCCCATTTGCACAATTCGGTGGCGTCGACCTCTAATAGCCATGTTGACAGCACACCGTCAACTAGTGAAAGTGAAGCCACAGGACAGAGAAGGAAAGCTAGATTTCCCTGCAAACTGTGTGAAGGCGACCATGCCATCCACTGTTGTCCCTTCTTAGATGAGGCTAAAAGAGTTTTGGAAGATCGCCCGATTCTACGAGCGCAACTTCCTCCTGGATATCAAAAACTCCTGCCAAGTCCTTCACTAGTTGAGAACCCGGCTGGCCCGCTCAGGTGGTCAGCTGAAGCACCTATCATTGAGGATGAACCGTCTGAATCCATACCTGACGAAAGTCGAAAGGTTGAGGTGGCAGTTGACCCGGTTTTGCCTTCATAGGCTCTATCTTCGAATGATACCATCAGAGAGGAGAATAAAGACGACACCGTCCAAATTCTCTTCATCAACACAGACTCCGACGAACAAGGGGGAAATTTGCCCATTCCTTTATCGCAGGAAGGAACTTCGTCAGAGTCATACCTGGCCGTCTATTCAGTCCCACCACCAAGCAACCTAGTTGTCTCGTTCGACTGGAACCAACTAGGCAGACCCCGTTTGCCAGCAAGCATACCATTCAGGATTATCGTTCAAATATACAGAATGGTAATGGCTGGCAACATCATTGATGAGGGGGCATCTGTGAGTATCCTTTCCTCTATTTCTTGGAAAGCACTTGGTTCGCCAGCGCTTTTAGGGATCCTCCTAATAAAGCATTTCACCCGATAAACGGCCTCATACTTTAGGGGGCAACTGTTATAGACATTTTTGTGCCTTACAGCTATAAGCATGAAATGTCCATAATCTGAGGGATCCAAAGTCCCTAAACATGTTGTTCCTACCACTAGAGGAACAAGGCTAAAAAACCACAGTAATTCACAGAAGTTCTCCACCAGAAACTGCTCAAAACAAGTCAATTCAGGATCAATTCAGAGGCTCCACTAGTTGTCTGCGCTGAAATGTAGAGATTCCACTGGCTGGGTGCACTGCAACGTAGGTAGAAGCACTACCAGGGTGCGCTGAGTGGGAAGTGACAAATGGAAAGTTCATTCAACGAGGTGGAAAGACCCTGGAAGCTTCCAGAATCTTCTCCAATGACACTTGCCTCAAGGAATTCGACTGGTGATGAGTAAGAGGCTCTTAGTCTCCAAGTGGAAGAAAGAACTGACAGAGGGAGAGGACACTAGTCAGATCTCAAGCTGACTCATCCTCTCTCCAAACATCTATATATGGATCTCTCCTCCATGAGATCTAGAGGCTGGAATTTTGTTATTGCAAAGAATTTCTGTTGGTTTGAGATTGGAATCATTGGGTGCTTAATGCTTTGAAGGAAGGTGAAGATATGAATTTCATTTGTTGGGAAGGAGATGCTGGATTGGAGCCCTCTGGGTTGTATCTCTTCCTGAACCTTGTTACTAATCAATAAAGCTATCTTGGTTTCTCCTATATACTGATGTATCTTTGATGTATGATTGCATTAGCATGTTTAGTTTATTTCTAATCCTGAACTAGTTATGAATATGAATCTATGTCTTTGTGTAGTGTTCTCTTCTTGTGATCTTGCAGGAACCTATTGAAGCTGGGCAAGCGAGAAGGCAAGTAGATGGGAACTCTCAAAGAGAAGAGAAACCGGATCGAGGGACAAACGGAAGACACCGGTTAGTCCATCCATCTCTCTTCATTCTTAATTCATAAAGGAAGAACACTAGAATAAGTGTTTCTGTTTGTTGCTAAGGCACTGTCACACCTTAGGTGGATATGATCATCCTGCATAGGCATTTTTCCCCACAACACATTCCTTAGCTATATGTCCAAGCTTGTTACATGCATAACATCTTACATGTTTCATATTCCTCCTGTAATAATCAGCAGCTTTGTGACCAAACATATTGCAAGCAAAGCAATATCCATAAAAGTACCTTGAATGTGATGATCTTTCTGCATAATGGTCTTGAACCCTTCTTCTTCTACATCTAGCTGCAACATGTCCAAGATTATGACATACATAACATTCAACATTATTCATAGGAGGAGTAAAGGATTTTCTTTGAGGAATCCCTTTTCTTGGTTGATGATGAGATTGATCTTTCATTTCTTCGTTGATCACTTTAAATTCCTCTTTAGAGTTCCTTGCCTCACCTTGTGAACTAGATTCACCTTCAACAGATTCATGGAAACCAAGACCAGTCTTTATAGCAGGAGACCTTTGACTACTAAGAATATCGTCCAAGACTTTAGAACTATCTTGAAATCGTAAAAGCTTATCCTTTTCTTCTAGTTTACCTTTCAAGATATTTACCACAACCTGAAGCTGTTCTTCCTTTTCAAGAGATTGCTTTTTCAAATCTTCTTCAGCTTTCCTTCCTTCTTCCATTTGTTCCCTTAGTTTGAGAATCTCCTTTTCTTGTTCTTCATTCAGATCCTGCTGCATTTGACGAACTCGGAAGGCACATTCTAGTTGAGATTTTAAGCTGGTGACTTCGTTTTCTTGTTTTGCAATAGCTTGGAGTAGATCTGTATTCTGCTTCTTTGATTCTTCAAGATCTCCTTTTAGTGAGAGGATTGTAGCTTCAAGATTTTCATAGTAGCTGGATCTATCTTTGAGTTTCTTGATGGTTGTGCTTCTTTCGTTGACTTCTTTTCTTAATGATGTCACTTCATGCTGCAATTTTTGACATTGGTCTTCCTTGTCCTTGAGTAGCTTTCTTATCTTGTTTCCTTCTTCTAGTTGGGCCTTTAGTTTGGTAGCTTCTTCTTTGAAATCACATTCCATTTTGTTCAATAGATCTTGCTGATCTCTAATTTTGTCTGTCAGCCTTTTAAATTCTGCCTCTATTTGATATCTTTTTTGTTCACCCATAAGAGCAAATTCAGTAGTTTCGCTATCACTTCCATCTCTTCCAAAAGGAAAGATAGTTGGAACATCAGAGGATAATATATTCATACCTGATAATGATTCTGAATCTGATTCTGAATCTGAAGAGCTTCTTATACCTAATCCCCAATCGATTCTCCCACTGTCATAGTTCTTCTAAGATGACTTCTTTTTCTTAGGTGCTTTCTTCTTAAGCTTCTTTCCCATTGTTCCACGGATCTCCTTCAAGCGATCAAGCTTCTATCAAAGGACCTGCTCTGATACCAATTGTTGGAAATAATACTGAGAGGGGGGGAGTGAATCAGTATTATCACATTAATAAAACTTTTTCATTTCCATAATCAGATTCATATATGCTACTTCCACAACTTCTTATGATTAAGTTAATTGATCTTCAATGAGTGCATTAGAACATTATCAACCATATTATCAGATAACAGATGCCGTAATAGAGAATATATCATCACACATAAGGCACACACATGAACACCATGATATAAGGTGGAAACCCAATGCGAGAGAAAAACCACCTACTGCAAGTCATCTCAATCTTCTTCTTAATAAGAAAATACTTTTACAATATTTGTACTGGTGTAGTCTTATACCAGTACGGGAGCTACAACCCCCTTTGCTCCTGTACTAGCCGATCCATTTACTAGTACGCAGGCTGCTACCTGCTACAATGCTCCAAAGATCTCCCTTAGCTTTTGTACTAACTTAGATACTAGTACATAGGCGCTGGCCTACAATCTTCTCTCCTCCGGGTACCACGTTTCATCAATTTTCAGACTGGATACACTGAATCACAACACATAATCTGAAAGGCCTTTCATACTGGACCCAACAACAACATTGAAGCTCATAATCAAACAACCTTCTGAATCACCCAATCACCAGATCCATACATATACAATGATATTATGAGAGTTATCAACCAGATCTAGTACATAAAGATAAGTCATTAATCATGTTGTTATCTGAACTCAATACCAGTAACCAAACATCAGTTATGCACCCAAAACCCTGCAGAATAGTCAAAGGCGGTTAAAACAAATTTTAAGCAGGGATCGCAACTTCACTGGTATAGATCTGTGGATATCTGTACTACCTCCGCACCTGCGCCTTTTTTGGCGCCGCGACCACTGCACCTGCGCCTTCTGTGGCACCTCCGCACTACGCCTTCTATGGTGCCTCTGTGGCGTCTCCGCACTGCGCCTTCTGTGACACCTCCGCACTGTGCCTTTTGTGGCGCCTCTGTGGCGTCTCCGCACTGCGCCTTCTGTGGCGCCTCTGCACTGCGCCTTCTGTGGCGCCTCCGCACTTCCGCAGCTGCAGTGCTTGAGAGATCACCCTTCACAGATTCGCTTTCAAATTCACTTTCATAGATCAAACTTTCAAAACAATAACCCAATATTTCAGATCTTAAGATATTCAATTGCAAGGATGAATTGGCCAAGTGATCTCATTTGCTTTATATAGGCAAGCTTCTTCCTAAAATCATGGATCAATACCATAGATAACCAATACAAGGGGCCCAAAAACATGGGGCTCAATAATACCAAGGACTAACCACCATGGACCAAAGGTAAGTTCTCCAACATATACGCGCTTTTCCTTGCATGAAAGTGCGTACCATGGTCCAAAACCATAGGTTCAAATACCAAGGACTAACTACCATGGACCAAAGGTAAGTTCTCCAACATATACGCGCTTTTCCTCATAGGTTCAAATACCAAGGACTAACTACCATGGACCAAAGGTAAGTTCTCCAACATATACGCGCTTTTCCTTGCATGAAAGTGCGTGAACTTTTTCTCTTCATGAAATAAACTTTTCTCTGCATAAAAGTACGTGAACGTTTCTCTACATGAAATAAACTTTTCTCTGCATAAAAGTGCGTGAACTTTTCTCTACATGAAATAAACTTTTCTCTGCATATAAGTGCGTGAACTTTTATCTACACTATAATTTATTATCTGAGATGAGTGGGTTGCCATCAAGTACAACATATGTATCATAAAGCCATACCAGAATCATAATGCCAACACACTATACAAAGACATGAATCTATATTCATAAACAACTTAGGATCAGATTTAAGTTAACCATACAAATGTAACAAGCATCAATGATACAAAAGCATGGAGGAGAACTCAAATAGTTTTTATTGATAAACAAGAAAAGATCCAGGAGGAGTTACAACCAGTGGTTCCGACCCAGCATCAACCTCCCAGCAAAGAAGCCCCTCTTCACCTCAAACAAAGCATAAATCACCCAACAATCTGATGTTTGTCTCTAGAAACCAACATCAATTCCTTACAATATGCAAAATTCCAGCCTCTGGATCTCTGGGATGAGGGATCCATATATAGATATCTGTAAGGAGGATGAGTCAGCTTGTGATTTGATCAGTGTCTTCTCTCTGTCAGTTCTTGCTTCCACTTGGAGACTGAGGGCATCTTACTCATCCTTGGTCGAATCCAGTGAGGCAAGTGTCACAGGAGAAGATTCTGGAAGCTTCCTTTGCCTCTCCACCTCGTGGAATGACACTGTCGTTTGTCATTTCTCGCCCATCGCACCCTACAGAAGGGAGTTTTGAAATGAAATGCACCCTCACAGTGTATTTAGGTGCAATGCTACGCACTTAGCCAGTGGAGCAGCTGAAATGATCCTGTTTTGACCAATTCTGAGCAGTTTCTGGTGGAGAACTTCTGGGAGAAGCTGTAATCTGTTGACCTTGTTCCTTTAGGGGTTAGAACAACACTTTTAGGGACTTAGGAGCCCTTGGTTTATGGAAATTTCATGCTTGGAGTTGTAGGGCACAAAAATGTCTATAACAGGCAGCTAATCTGTTACAACTATGGAGGACCGAGAAATTATGCATGAGATTGTACCAATCCGATTCGAATATCATATTCGTATTGTGAGCAATTCGATCATGAGATACTAGATTGCCCCATGTTGATAGCAAAGATTCGCGAAAAGAAGGAAATGCCTCCTACAAGAACGTAAAATATGCAGATGATGAGATTTGAACCCCGCGAATCCGAACCCACGGTCAACAGGATATTGCGACACGGCACAACTACAAGAAAGGTCGATGGGAAGACTAATATGAAAGCTAGGGAAACCTTCATGAACGTCTCTACTCGAGGTAGTAGGGATATACTTGAGCCAACTCGAGATCCCTCGATGATGACTACCTTCTTAGAGACATGACTAAAACTACTTCGTGACAACCGGATAGTTAGAGGGTTACATGAAGTGATTAATAGATGCGTAGGGTGGGGTGAACCTCGCGCAGTCTGGAAAATAGGAAGACACACATCGCGGATGGGTCGGGAAATGTGGCTAACGATGTAGATTGGCGACTACGAGATGGATCAGGTCATTCTGGACCTAGGTACTGATGCAACCATATTGCCTAAATAGACTTGGGAGTGCATGGGTAAGCCTACACTACAATGGTATCCTATCCAATTGCAGCTAGAAAACCAACAAAAGATCTTGCCCATGGGAAGGCTGCAAGGGATTACAGTAGACATTGATGGCACAAGCACTCATACGGATTTCAAAGTTATTGAAATCATGGACGAACATAGTCCATATCCTGCGTTGCTAGGGATAGACTGGGGCCATTGATATGAATGGGGTTATTAGCCTCAAATAGAGGAAGATGATATTTGAGAAGAAGTTGCTCCAGGTCATTGTTCCGTTGGATCCAATAGACAAACCGCACTACACAGAACCGATGCATAGTGAAGAGGGGTGATGTATTAGATAATATCTACAACTTGTTGCAACCGAGGAGCAGAGATTCTCGTGGGGTTATGCAAGTGATTCAGATGAGGAGGACGACCGATGGCACAATAGGGTGAACAAGGCAACCGCATTGCACTGTAATATGATGACAAAATCCTTTTATTGCGTTAAAGCTTAGAACCGTGAACTGTTGATGTATGATGGGCTAACAATAGTAGACGACTTCCTAGATAAGTTCGAAAGCACAGTACCAGAGCACCAACAGTTCGATGCACTAAAATGGGCATTGTGCGCGACATCAGCACAATGGTGGGATACCCATAAAGGGACCTTTGAAGAGTGGCAAATCTGCAGGCGCATGTTGCAGATAAGATTTGGGAAGCTTGAGCTATGAATAATGGAGAAATACAGTGGATGAGATTATTTGAGCATGCACCTGACCAATTGGATCTGAGCTTATGGTGCGGATCCTCAACCAGAATGGGTGAACTTATTTTATCATACCCTAGATGTCGTTCCAAGGAACTAGTATACGGAAATAGAGCTCTAGCATGGCATTGGCGAGTGGGATATCCTGCGCGAAGGGTTTTTTTCGCCCTTTCTCTTTAGAGAACAATGGATGGATACTATGGACGACGCATTACAACTAGTAAAGGCCACCATATTCAGAACACCACTGAAACTAGAAGAATTCGTGCCATCAGACTGGTCGCGACAGTTGAATCGGGCCTTAGCATGTTACAATGTACAAGAAGAAGATGATGAGGATGACCCTCGTAACATCAATATACCAGAATTCGAAGGGAATAGTGAGGTGCAGGGCCCTGAGATTAGCGATGGTATATGCACTCTAGAAGTTCCATCACTATCTGCTTGAAGGACATTTTAAGATGTACACAGATCACTTTGCGCTTAAGTACCTAGTGAATAAGCCTGTGTTGGGGGGGTGCATTTGTCGATGGTTGTTGTTGTTTCAAGAATATGATTTTGAGGTTGTTGTAAAGTCAGGATGTCTCAATGCAGGTCTAGATCATTTGTCTCGAATTGAGAATGGTGAAGAACCAACAAATCTAGAAGAGGGACTTCCGGACGCTCAATTATATGCCATGCGTATTGCAAATGGTCACTTTGAAGATATAATCCACTACTATGGGCACTACGCCACAGGGGTATTCTATCTAGCAAAGGAATGAATTGGTGATACGTGTAGCAGATTTTACCATAATTGCAGGCCACCTCTACATGATGGGCAACGATGAAGTATTGCGTAGATATGTACCTGAATTTGAGCGCAGACAGATCCTCGCCGAAGCATATGGAGGGGTTGCTAGCAGACATTATGTGGGCCGTGCCACAACCTAGAAGATTCTTTGCACCAGATTATGGTGGCCCACCCTACATCAAGATTCGAAGGCATATAGTTTGGCCTATGATGTATGTCAACGGATGGGCAAGCTGTTGCGAAGGGACAAAATCCCACTTCGGCCACAGATTATGCTACTGTCGTTTGAGAAATTGGCGATTAACTTCGTCGGGCATGTTGAACTGTGAGGAAAAACGGGCACACACTATATCATCACTGCGATTGAATATTTGACGTGATGGGCTGAGGCACAACCAGTTAAATATTGCATGGTTGTGACAGTGGAAAAATTCCTGTTCAAGAACGTACATAATAGGTTTGATTGCCCCAAAATTCTCATGAGTGATAGGGGAACACATTTTTTGAATGCAACGATCAATGCACTCACTGGGGAATTCAAGATCTATCACCAACAGAGTATGCCCTACCATCTACAAGTGAATGGGACCGTTGAGGCATTCAACCAAATTCTAGAGACTGTGTTGACAAAAGTTTGCAATGTACAACAAAATGACTGGTATTTTCACATTCTTGTTGTGCTATGGGCATATAGAACAACATGCAAGAAGCTGAAAGGCCAAACACCGTTTCGGTTAGTTTATGGCCAGGAGGTTGTTATGCCTATGGAATATATTGTGCCTAGTCTACAGATTGCGGCAATCACAGGTATGGCAGATCGTGGGGCATTGGAAGAGAGGCTTGTAAAACTAGAAGAACTGGAGGAGGAATGGTTTTTGGCTAGATTCCATTAGCAGGTACAAAAACAGTGTGAGAAAGTGTGGCATGATCACCATATCAAGGTGCGAACCTTCAAGGAGAATGATCTAGTCTTGTTGTATGACAGTAAGTTTGAAAAATTCCCAAGAAAACTTCGCATGCACTGGTTGGGACCCTATGTTGTCGAAGAAGTCACCGATGGAGGTGCGGTTTAGCTGGCTAAACTCAATGGAGACCCCTTTCTAGGAAGAGTGAACGACAGTCGCCTAAAGCTCTACATGGGCAGGACGACTGCCTGACTAGCCGAGGGGAAGATAGTCTCACCGATCTAACCAATTGAAAGAGAGTGCTGGATGACAAAGTAGCTTGGGGGACAAATGTGCGAGTACCATGGTGCGTGAGGATTTGACCAAACAAAAGGGTCATGGGGAGGCTCCTGCGGATGTGCTGATCACAACGATGACAATTGATATCACTATTCATGACAAGATGTCGGAAAAATGGAAAAATAGAGAGGGCAGTGGGGCATTAAGAGATACAGTATGAGCCAGATGTGGAACGAATGGCTATAGATTCCACACAGAAAGGTTACATGAGTGGGAACAAGTGGTAATCACTGCATTTGAATTTTGCATAACTTATAAATTACCAAGGGGAGTCCACTTGGTGGCCTATAGTTCGAAAACATCAATGGAGCTATTCATTATCTATGCACAAGGCATGCACCTGAAGGTAGTAATCTGGTCGATGGCGAGGCAAGGCTTTCTAAGGAGTATGGGGATGATAGCTACAACATCACCAGTAGGAGATGTACTTGAAAGGATGGAACACAAAGCAGAATTGGTCTGGAGGCCATCGCCTTGCCCAGGGGCAGGCTGACACACTATGACAAAACAATGAAAGGCTGGACAGGTGGTGACCACGGGTAGATATGAACTTAATAAGTCATCTTTGATGTCCCTCGAAGTTTGGGATCTTGCAGACAGTAGCCAGGGTCTTGCAAAATTGCAACAGGTTGCAGTGGATGATGCGAAGGTCAGAAATGGTTGTGATGGTACTAGGTGGTCCCGTAGGGGGCTCCCTCGCTCATGCTAAAATCCTTGGAGGGGGTGTTCTGTGTTAACCGAGCAGAGCAGAATAAGCATCATCGGTTGCGAGATGTGGTAGAAAGACTGTTACACAATAATTTGTCACCGTCCTTGTTACCCATTCTCCTGCACATTGGAGGAATTATTTTGGGACCTATGAGAAGTGACATAACCTGAAAACACTTTCATTGTATCCCCTTGAGTATGTACTTCATATGCCCTGAAGACACCTTCTGCAAAATACCCATAAAAATAGCCCTTTTTCCATTGGTGTGGTTCCACTGTGTATCAATCGCGCCAATGGGGGAAATCCTCCAAAGAGGGCGCGCTAGCTGGCGCTCTGTCTTAGAGTCGCACTCGCGCCAGCCCAGTTGGGTAAAGTTTTTAACAAACAAACTTACGAAGGTTATTCCTAACCCACTCATGAACTGAATGTATATTGAGTTGGGTCATTTTGGCTTCGAATCTCCATAGAAGGGAAGTAGTTCTCCACCTCTCATGGAAGCTTCTTAGTGATAAAGCCAATCCCATGAATCTTGTGGATGACCCTAACTCCTTCTCCTCTATCTATAAAAGCTTGTCCTTTTGCCTTTGACAAGTTAGTCTCCAAGTTCCAAATTCTAAGTCCCAAAGTCTGAGAATTGCTAAGCTCATGCTACAAGAAGCCTTCTTCATTCCCATGAAGCTAAATCTAAAGTGAGGAGATTCTTGTCCAAGTAACCAAGGAGAGAGAGGCTTGTTCCCCATTCCCAACAAGCTTTGCAAGGCATGTGTTGCTGACCACCCAGCCAAAGGAGGATTTGACGTCAGAACTATAGTTGTATTCTTCTTTGTTGTTTATCAATAATAGACGACTATCATTATGGTTCCACTCTTATTGTCTTTGTAATGATGATTGAGTTATATCCTTTCTGACTGATATATAGTTGCATCTATTCGATTTTATGCTTGTGTTTGTGTCGGTCTTTGCATGTGCAGGTGTCCGTTCACGAGGATCGTGGGGATTGTGACTAGCCGGAGCAAAGGAATGGGAGCGACGACTCTTCTACAAATATTAGCGTTGGAATCCAGGTAGGCCCTCATCATCGGTCTTTGATTTGCAATTAGGAACATGTGTGTTAGCGTTGTTTGATTGTTGCTAGACCCCATTTGGGCTAGTAGGGATTTCCTCTGTCTGCAGAGGGTATTTACCTCCGCAACAATTTGGCGACTCCACTGGGGACTTGGATTTTTTTCTTGTTGATTGTTTTATCTTATTGTTTGATTTGTAAACTTTATACGGAGCCTGAAGTACGACCAGATAGCCTTCGAAATGCTATTGCTCCACATTAGCAAAGTAGATCAATGCCACTTCAGTCCATCTCCGGTTTGGTTTATGAACAAAACGACTTGGAACTTGCCTTATTTCTTGGTTGTTTCTTGGTTTCTCCTGCTTAGTTAGCTTTCTGGGTTGAGTCCCGGTGTTGCTTCTTTCCCCTTGGTGTACCTGGGTACTGTTGACTTAGCTTCGTCTCGTTTGTTTTTTATTTTTCCATAGAAAACTCGGCTGGCGCTCTTTTATAGTGTTACAGTCGCGCCCCTTGGTGCCAGTTGCACATTGGCAACCCGCACCAATCCCTAAAAGGCACTATTTTCTCCCTGACAGTCGCGCCAGTCCTGGGAACTTCTAAAGTTTGCTTGTTTTTGAGCCTCCTGAGCTTGGTTTTTGTTATGGGTACCTTTTTTCGACTACTTGAGTGTGTTGGAGTTTTGTTTGACTGGTTTTGAGTATATTTTTTGATAAATTCTTAATTTGATTTCCTTTGGTCATTACTTGAAGGTTTGTCCCAGTCTTTTCACAATTTTGCATCTTTTTGCTTTTGTTTTTGCAAAAAAATTTCCCCCTCATTCGCCGGGGGGGCTAAATTGTGTATGACTGTTAATCACCTTTGAGTGTTTTTATTTTTTGATCTTTGGAACTCTCACCCAATTTTCTTGATTTTCACTTGATTGGTTCTTGGATCACATTAGAATCATCTTGTGTTTGAGAATTCTCTTGCATAGATCACACTTGCATAATTAGAATTCTCATTTTTAGAATGTGCATAGATTACATTTGCATACTTTTCAAGTGAATTGTGCATAGATTACCTTTACCCTTTGGATGTTTGCCATTTTCTATCGATTTCACATTTCTAGCCCTAGGGCATCTAGTGGCTTTGTGTGTCGAGCCTTCCTTAGGAGTTTTGGTCTTCTATTAGTCCAGTCAACTTTCTGATTGCTCCCTTGCACTCGTTTAGTGGTTGTTAATCATTTTATTGCGTTATTTGGGTGACTTGCTTTGTCTTCACTTGAATTCCTCTTCGTCTTACTTTGAGCCTAGATTACACGGCTCATTGGTCTCTTTGGGATTTTTCTTGTTCTTTGGAGGTTTGCTTTGTGATTTAGGGAACTGAATGTGTTTGCATTGAGTGAAATTTGTGTTTTTACTCTTTTGTTATCATTTCTCAAAGTTGTTTAGTGCGTTTTGCCATCAATAAAAGAAAAAATCTTTTTTACTTTGTATTAGTTAATGAGAATTATAACTTTTCATTTTGATTAGTGATTAGTGATCTTAAAGAAAAGTTTGTTAATTTCCATTAGCTGCATTAGGGAAGTTCTTTGTTGTTTTGTGATCATTTCGTTAGCGTGAAAGCTCTCAAATCCTCTCGTAACTAGCATTAATTGAATGAAATGACATATTTTGGCATATAGTTTGCATGTAGGGAAGTTTGAGAAATTACATACGGTAGGGCCTGAAAACTAAAACATAATCCAAGATCAACTTTAAAATGAATTGAATGAATCTAACAACGCATTGGAACATAACGCACACATTTAGAGGTCTAAGCTAGAGACGTGCTCCAGCATCGTTAAACCTAGTCACTTTTGTTTCACTCAAGGGTGGGTGATTCCTCCTTCCGTGACTCAATAGTGGTCTAGCACGGATTTGAGCTCCCACGTACCATCGCGTATATGGGGAGACCCCACTAGGTTATCATCCTTTATCCATAGGAAGCCGTGTCTTCCACCTTACAAGCCATAATGCACCGAACACAACATTCGGGAAGATTGACAGCCGTACGGAAAGTCCTTGGTTGTCATATGACTACCAAGGTGTATATGCATTTTTACGGATTTGTTTGGTAAACCTTTTGCCTAGTTTCTCCCGAGTAGTCACTTTTCAATCCTTTTCGAACTCCCTAAAAGAAAAGGCTCACCTGAGCATTTGTCACTTCGGGCTCATTAAACATTCGAAGGCGACTAGAGTCATCTTTTTGTCCTTTTCTCGACTCTTTAAAAATGAAAAGGTCAAGTTATGTCCTTGTGTCTTAAAATTTATTCGACTACGTTCACATTTACCTGGTTAGATCTTGTTTGTGTTAGTTTGAGTAGGGTTCTTTCTCGTTTGTGATGGAAACTTTTCCAGAGTTTACCAACCTAGGCATCCCCTCTGATGGGAATCCTGGTCATTCCCTCCTTTTGGAAATGTTGGTGCTCCTTACATGGCAATGTTGTCACTTCCTGGGTTAACTGCTGGGTTGCCTGTTTGGTTGTTCTCAACTTCTCTGGTACCCTACCGTCTCAACTGCTGGTCAATCAGTTCGTCCACCCGAACAAAATCATGTTGATTCTAAGGTGGACCTCTTCCCTTCTTCGCTTGTCTTTGCATCCTCTCTTCTACTTCACCTGGTGAAAGTCTAGATTCAAGTAACCAGGTGGCTAAGAAGAAGAAGAAGATGATGAAGAAGAAGAAGTCTCCTAAGCGAGAGGTTAAAAGTACAACTCAAGTCGAGCCACCTTCTGCTCCTCCGCGGAAGGTCAAATTTCCTTGTAGATTGTGCAAGGATGACCACCTTCTTCATGATTGTCTTGGCATTTCCAGGATCCTTGAAGTATGGTCTCGCGATCCGGCTTGTCCCTCATCGTCTTCTAAATCTCATGGCGATGCCACCCTATCAACTGACAAAATTCAAAAGAAAGGGAACATTCGAATCCCCTGTAGACTATGTGAAGGCAACCATCCCCTTCACCTTTGTCCGCTCATGGATAAAGCTTCCGCTGTCTTGTAAAGTCTTACAGCTTCTTCTCCCCAACTTCCTATTAGTTATAAGAAGCTCTCTTCTGACCCCCTTCGTGTGGACAACGAGATTGACTTAGATTCTTCTCTTGTCTATCCTCCTCCTTGCGAACCTGGCTGTGCCAAGCCTGCTCCAGGCCAACCATTGGTCGGAGAGAATGTTGACTTGGGTACACCACCTGTCAATTACTCTATTTCAAAGGAGCATCATGATTCTACTGCTCATGTTCTTCTCGTCTCGTCAGATTCTCCTTCATCTCAGAACGACCCTCCTATCCTTGCTGATCAAGAGGGTCCTTCTTCGTCTCCTGTAGCGCAGGGGGAAATCATACGATTCCCCCACCAAGTAGTTCAATCATTTCCTTTGACTGGAGTCATTTGACTACATTCCACCTTCCATCCCATGTGCCTTTCCAGATTACAGTACATGCCTATGATAACGCAATACATGAAACTGTCTTGGATGAGGGTGCATCTGTCAGTCTCATGCCTTTCACTACTTGGAAAGCTTTGGGCTCCCCATAGGTTGTGCCAGTCACACAGAATCTATTGGCGTTTGACAGAGGAACCAGTCAACCATTAGGGATCCTCCCGAAGTTTCCTGTTACTTTGGGAGGCAAAACTGTCTATATAGACGTACTGGTTACCCAAGGTGCTCTAAATTTCAGTCTTCTCCTTGGCTGTGACTATGTTTATGCCATGGGGGCCCTTGTCTCTCCACTTTTCCATGTGGTTTTTTTTCCACACGACGGAAGAATTGTCACTATAGATCAATTATCGTTCTTTAGTCCCCTGGTGCCTCCTGCGCAGCTGTCATCCCCTCCTGGTTTTTATCCACCAGCTGTATCTGCCCCACCACAGATCAACTACGTGGCCACTTATCCCGTGCATGTATCCAGTGATGTCGCCATCGTCCGTAGTGTCATGGGGGCATTGGGTTCTGGCTTCTGAGATGTTGTCCTTCCACCAGGAGTGGTTCTCTTGGAAGCCCCGACTTCCTGTTCATTATGATGAAGTTCGGGCGGAGCATAGTTCCTTTCCTATGTCAAGCTCCTTAAAATATGAAAGTAGGTCTGGTTGGAGCATAGTTCGCTTTCCTATATCAAGCTCCTTAAAAAATGAAACTAGGTCTGGTCGGAGCATAGTTCGCTTTCCTATGTCATGCTCCTTAAAAAATGAAACTGGGTCTGGTCGGAGCATAGTTCACTTTCCTATGTCAAGCTCCTTAAAAAATGAAACTGGGTCTGGAGCACAGTTCCTTGCCTTGTGTCAAGCTCATTAAAAAATGAAACAAGGGTTATGAGGATAGGTATTTCCCTGTGTCAACCTCATTAAAAAATGAAACAACTCCCTTTCCAAATCGAGTCTTTGATTAAGATCTCGTAAAATCCAAGTTGAGTCTTTCCAAGATCTCGAAAGTGAACCTTCATTCCATCCACCTCATTGAATGCAATGAAACTTGGGGGCATGTACCTTGATTTTTGTTATTATGTTGGGGGCATGCGAACTCATAACAAGCATAGTTTTTCATTTCAAGCTTGTGTAAACATGAAACCGAATCCAAGAAAAGTTTCTCCATGGTTCAAGCTTGTGTAAAAATGAACCCATACCTAGTTTACATCTCGTGATTGCCATTTATCCGCTAAATTTTGCTAGATGAGCCTTGGTTGTTTTCATTCCATAGCCACCAACTCTTTGGCCGATCATACGCTTTCACTTGGTTGTTTTTCCTTTCCTGAGGAACCACAGCAATGAGTGGTTTTCTTAGCCAGCCTCTTGACCATTACATGTTTTGAGCAGTTCCACCATTGCCAGAACCAGTTGCTACCCTTTATGCCACTCGTTCCTCTAGGACGAGTCTCCTTTAAGCTCTTTTCTGACTCGTAAAAGATGAAAAGATTGCCGAGTATTTTTCCACTTTTTTGACTCGTTAAAGAGAATAAAAATGGAGGTCTGCTTTCAGCTCTTTTTCGACCGTTTAAAGACGAAAATATTGCTGAGTTTTTCCTCTTGACTCGTTAAATGTAAATGAGAGGTGGTCGTCTTTAAACCCTTTTTCGACCGTGCAAAAACAAAAAGATCGTCAGACCCTTGTCATTTCAGGTTCGTTAACGGTTACGAAGCGATGTGGTTTCGATCGCTTTTTTACTTTTTCAGGTCGAAATCACTACTTATGAAAAGTACTCCTCGATCGTAATGATCGTGCGGTTCTTTCGAGCATTGTTTTATACTTTTTCGGGCTCGAGAGACACAACTTTATGAAAAAGGACACCCCTGGAGTTTCCTTTTTTGCTGTCTTTTCAAACTCTCTAAACATGAAAAGACACCGAGTTCTTCCTTTGTCAAACTTGTTAAAACCTAATGACATTGGATTCCGTCGAAATGAAACTCACAAGCATAAACAATCCCCGTCAAGCTTGTCGATAAAAATAACTGGGGTACTCGCCAGAAATTGTGGGGAAAATGGAACCACAATCATTGTCGTGTCAGTAGTATGTCGCTCTTGAACATGGCACTTGTCTGCATTCGCGTCTGGGTGGGGACATCTCATCTTGTTTTTACACTTGCCTCCACGGGTTTGGGTTATCCTGTTTGACCTCTCATCTACTCATTGCCCTATCACCGTGACCCTTGATCATTTGATGTCAAATACTGCCAAGTCCACTGTCGTGCCACCAATATGTTCAAGAAGTTGACCTCCGCAGAATACTCGACCTCCCTCTGATACCTCACACAAAACATCTTATCCTTCTCTGTCTCGTGTCGATGATGTGGGAAACATTATGGCCCATCTTAGATCAAGGTCACTTCCTTTCAACTTCAGCTCATTATCTAGGAAGTTGACCTAGAGACTCCCTTCAGGTGCCTTGGAGCTTGCATGCCTCAATGGCAGGTTCTTCATGTTCGACGTGAGGTTTTCATCATTGGCCTCCGATCGAATGATTCTACGGGTGTTCGACGCCAGCTCGCTGATTCGCATGCTGTAGATTGTACCTATAGTACCTTGAGGACCATTGTCATTATTGGTGGTACCTCTCCCGTCTGTTAACAGTTTTCATCATTGACTGGTAATCAGACGATGTTCTTGCATGTTCGACTTCGACTCCCATATTCGCATGCTTGAACTTGTACTTTTGTTCGGGTCGAGATGGAGCGAAAGACCGTGGATTTTGTTTGTTGAGATCCAGGTTGTGATTTTGTGGATTATTATGATCATTACATGAAAAATTCACTGGATGGCTGCGACCATGCCTGAGTCTACTTATCGATCCTTACTAGATGGCTGCACCCATACCTTGGATCTGGATTTTTATGTACTCTGCTATGGATGGCTATGCCCATACCACATACATCATGTACTTGAGATATCAGTTGTACTTCTTCATGCAGGTTCTCCGGCGGCAGTGTTTTCAGTTGGTCATGTTCTTGTAAAGCATTTCACCCCTCTCTCTCTCTCGGGCTTCATGCTTTAGGGGGAATCTCTTACATAGAAATTTGTCACCGTCCCTGTTACCCCTTCTCCCGCACATTGGAGGACTTATTCCGGGACTTGTGAGAAGTGACATAACCTGAAAACACTTGCATTGTATCCCCTTGAGTATGTACTTCATATGCCCTGAAGACACCTTCTGCAAAATACCCATAAAAATAGCCCTTTTTCCATTGGCGTGGTTCCACTGTGTATCAATCGCACCAATGGGGGAAATCCTCCAAAGAGGGCATGCCGGCTGGCGCTCTGTCTCAGAGTCACACTCGCGCCAGCCCAGTTGGGTAAAGTGTTTAACAAACCAAATTACGAAGGTTCTTCCTAACCTATTCATGAACTGATTCCATCTTGAGTTAGTTTAGTTGGGCTTCGAATCTCCATAGAAGGGAAGTAGTTCTCCACCTCTCATGGAAGCTTCTTAGTGATAAAGCCAATCCCATGAATCTTGTGGATGACCCTAACTCCTTCTCCTCTATCTATAAAAGCTTGTCCTTTTGCCTTTGACAAGTTAGTCTCCAAGTTCCAAATTCTAAGTCCCAAAGTCTGAGAATTCCTAAGCTCATGCTACAAGAAGCCTTCTTCATTCCCATGAAGCTAAATCTAAAGTGAGGAGATTCTTGTCCTAGTAACCAAGGAGAGAGAGGCTTGTTCCCCATTCCCAACAAGCTTTGCAAGGAATGTGCTGCTGATCACCCAGCCCAAGGAGGATTTGACGTCAGAACTATGGTTGTATTCTTCTTTGTTGTTTATCAATAATAGACGACTATCATTATGGTTCCACTCTTATTGTCTTTGTAATGATGATTGAGTTATATCCTTTTTGATTGATATATAGTTGCATCTATTGGATTTTATGCTTGTGTTTGTGTCGTTATTTGCATGTGCAGGTGTCCGATCATGAGGATCGTGGGGATTGTGACTGGCCGGAGCAAAGGAACGGGAGCGACAACTCTTCTACAAATATTAGTGTTGGAATCCAGGTAGGCCCTCATCATCGGTCTTTGATTTGCAATTAGGAACCTGCGTGTTAGCATTGTTCGATTGTTGCTAGATCCCATTTGGGCTAGTAGGGATCGCCTCTGTCCACAGAGGGGATTTACCTCGACAACAATCAATGGCAGGTTCTTCGTGTTCAACGCGAGGTTTTCATCATTGGCCTCCGATCGAATGATTCTATGGGTGTTCGACGCCGGCTCATTGATTCGTATGCCGTAGATTGTACCTATAGTACCTTGAGGACCATTTTCATTATTGGTGTACCTCTCGCATCTGTTAACAATTTTCATGATTGACTGGTAATCAGACGTTGTTCTTGCATGTTCGATTTTGACTCCCATATTCACATGCTTGAAATTTCACTTTGTTCGGGTCGAGATGAACCGCAAGACCCTGGATTTTGTCTGTTGGGATCTAGGTTGCAATATTGTGGATTATTATGATCATTACATGACTCATTCACTAGATGGCTGCGACCATGCCTTAGTCTACTTATCGATCCTTATTGGATGGTTGTGCCCATACCTTGGATCTAGATTTTTATGTACTCTGCTATGGATGGCTGCACCCATACCACATACATCATGTACTTGAGATATCAGTTGTACCTCTTCACGCAGGTTCTCCGACGGCAGTGTTTTCAGTTGGCCATGTTCTTGTAAAGCATTTCACTCCTCTCTCTCTCGGGCTTCATGCTTTAGGGGGCATCTGTTACACAATAATTTGTCACCATCCCTGTTACCCCTTCTCCTGCACATTGGAGGACTTATTCCAGGACCTGTGAGAAGTGACATAACCTGAAAACACTTTCATTGTATCCCCTTGAGTATGTACTTCATATGCCTTGAAGACACCTTCTGCAAAATACCCATAAAAATATCCCTTTTTCCATTGGCGCGGTTCCACTATGTATCACTCGCGCCAATGGGGGAAATCCTCTAAAGAGGGCGTGCTAGCTGGCGCTCTGTCTCAGAGTCGCACTCGCGCTAGCCCAGTTGGGTAAAGTTTTTAACAAACAAACTTACGAAGGTTCTTCCTAATCCACTCATGAACTGAATCTATATTGAGTTGGGTCAGTTTGGCTTCGAATCTCCATAGAAGGGAAGTAGTTCTCCACCTCTCATGGAAGCTTCTTAGTGATAAAGCCAATCCCATGAATCTTGTGGATGACCCTAACTCCTTCTCTTCTATCTATAAAATCTTGTCCTTTTGCCTTTGACAAGTTAGTCTCCAAGTTCCAAATTCTAAGTCCCAAAGTCTGAGAATTGCTAAGCTCATGCTACAAGAAGCCTTCTTCATTCCCATGAAGCTAAATCTAAAGTGAGGAGATTCTTGTCCAAGTAACTAATGACAGAGAGGCTTGTTCCCAATTCCCAACAAGCTTTGCAAGGCATGTGTTGCTAACCACCCAGCCAAAGGAGGATTTGACGTCAGAACTATGGTTGTATTCTTATTTTTTGTTTATCAATAATAGACGACTATCATTATGGTTCCACTCTTATTGTCTTTGTAATGATGATTGAGTTATATCCTTTCTGACTGATATATAGTTGCATCTATTGGATTTTATGCTTGTGTTTGTGTCATTCTTTGCATGTGCAGGTGTCCGTTCACGAGGATCGTGGGGATTGTGACCAGCCGGAGCAAAGGAACGGGAGTGACGACTCTTCTACAAATATTAGCGTTGGAATTCAGGTAGGCCCTCATCATCGGTCTTTGATTTGCAATTAGGAACCTACGTGTTAGCGTTGTTTGATTGTTGCTAGACCCCATTTGGGCTAGTAGGGATCGCCTCTGTCCGCAGAGGGGATTCACCTCCACAACAAACACTGAAGAAGGAGACGGATGAAGCATTGTAGGAGACAAGGAAGGAGTACCAGGATGACGACTATCACTCACAGGGAGGTACACCTTGAAGCCAAGGCAAAGCGTCTAGTTGCACTAACGAGTGACTTGGTACGAGTCACAATGATTGTGTTGGGGGACTGTTGGGTAGCGGAAGCCCCACAAAATGGTTAAGGGGCTCGAAGCCTGAAGTTTTGGGTAAGGTAAAGACTCCGCTGAAAGTGCAGAGCACAAAGTATAATAGATTGAGTCAAAGGGTAGTCCGCCTGAAAATAATAAAAAGTAATGGAAATAGAGTTGGCCTGTGTAGGGATCGCGGGCTAGGGAAGGGTATAAATAGTGCACGGCTCTATGAGGAAAAGTAGTTCTTTTGGAGTATGAAATGTAATGGGTTCTTAAAGCAGATAGTCTGAAAGCATTTGTAAGTTCGAGTTGAGGATTGGGTAGTAGGTAGAGGCTCTGCAGCTGTGTGCGCAGAGGCCTGGAAAGTCCGCAGCTGTCTGTGCGGACCCCTACAACTGAGTGCGCAAGGTAGATCTGGATGTATTGGTGGAGAATAATAATAAAGATAAGTTTGCTTCTGTAATTTTGTGTTATCACGCATCTATTTGTATGGTTTATCTTTTTATATCTGGTTAATGCAAATGTGATAAATGTATGCGAATCTGGGTTCATTTTGTGCACAAATAGATTAGGTTGGTTAAATGTTTGCTTAAAGACCCCGTTGAATAGTTCTGAACCATAACTGCTTCCTTCAAGTAGAATAGCGCATGAATAAGAAGGATATAATCACTCTGTATCGGTGTGAAGACCAAGCAGTGCGGAGCTGTAGACCAGTGTGTGAACCCTCCAGTACACATCTAGACATCCCTAGGGTGCAGAAACCTAGTTCCAACGCCCCCCCCCTGGTACCTCGGGTGAAACCGTGTTTCGCGCTCTGTGGGCTGTTGCCGAAATGGCCAGTAGTTGCAGGATTTGTTTGGCTAAATAACTCTTTCAAACCTAGGTCAAGCCCAAACAAGCCAACAACAGGGATGGAGGGTATACATTTACAATAGCCTCAACTTTCAGAGTGTTGGCTAGTTGAATTGTTTATTAATTAAACAGTCAAGTACCACATTAATCTGTCAACCTGGGAAAGTCTTTTATTTTAAAGGCTACCGCGTACTGTATGTACTTAATTTTTAAAAGCATTAAAGAGCTGTAGTATACACGATTCTGTTTCTCACTCTATGTTATAACAGTGCATTGCAAAGATAAAATGAAAGCAGTTAACTAAGAATACAAATCTAAACAGAGAAGTGATGGATGCTCTGTTAGCAGAGGATCAGGACCTTATCCTCCAGGTAAGGACGTTCAGCACCTGCCCCTGTAACCAGATTGCTAATACACACTGTAACTCTAATTCACCGGTGAAATATCCTTGTACAACTTCAAGCAATTAACAAAGTAGAGTACCAGCACAAAGGAAATCATCAGAGGTAATGCTACAAAATTCAAAACAGAGTACCAGCAAAAAGAAATTACCAAACACACTTACACACTTGACAGAAAAGTAAATGGCTGAATCTTGTGAGGAAGGTGGGCCCGGTCCCTCTCACAAGATTCCCCAGAACACAAATGCTAGATTAGGTGCTCAGAACAATCTTCTATTCATCTGCCAAAAGATCTAGTTACAATAAAAGTTCAGACTTTGCTGTTGTCTTTCAAAATTCCCCTTACAAACTATTTTTCTCCCCCCTCCTCTGATGTAGATGTCTCCTCTTTATAGAGGAGACATCTATTACAATAGATTGTCATAGTTCATTCAGTTAAACCTTTCCGTCAAAAATAAGAAATCCATCCTTGTTACAGGATGCTATTACAACAGTGTGACAATGTATTCTTTCTTGGGTCTCTTACTGTTACATAGCTGGTAACTGAACTTCGACCATCTTCTTGGAATCCTCGCACTATCCTTTTCCGCTTCCCCATGGTTGCTGATTTAGTAAACCCATGCTGTTCCTGATATTTTAGCAACTGTAACTATGTTTTACCCTTTTTTGGACAGTTGCTAATCATGCTGCGTCAGCGTGGAATTCTGGCGATCTTCTGATAATTGCCATTTGTTATTTCCGGTATTCCAGTTGTTGCAAAATAACATTTCCCTGCTTTAGATGGTTGCTGTTGCTGGTTGTAGCAACTGCGTAGTTGCTGCTTCTGGTGTTGCAGCAACTGCGTAGTCGTTGTTTCTGGTGTTACAGCAACTATGAATTATAATTTCTGCAGACTTTAGATAGTTCAATGGTTACTTAGCAACTTAGTTAGCTTTTCCAAAGATAAATATAAAGATAACATGAATATGTAATGAATAATTAAACACATAGTCATGCGGAGAGTTACTTCATACCTTGGGGTAATTAGGTCATTATGTAATCAAAGCTTTCAACTTATGAACTGAAAAAGGATAACATTATAGCAAAAATATAAAGTAAAAAATGGTCAATTCTGAGCCCTAACATCCCCCCCAACTGAAGAGATTGCATGTCCTCATGCAATGCTTACTCTGAATCTGAGTCGGAGTATTGGGATGAACAGTGTAAATTACTGAGACAATAGTTATAGGAAGTGGTATCAAACTTGTCTTTGAACCCACAGACAACCTGTATTTGCCTCCATGCTGCCGCCTCTTCCTTTTTGGATAATCCAAACTCGCCCTTGTATTTTTGACCAGATAACCATAGAAGTGGAAATTTAAATCTGTAGCCAATCCAGTTTTCAGCACATTGTTGCATGCATCTAACATAGTAAGGTACCCTTGAGATTGCTGCCTGTAAATTAGGTGGATTATAAGGGTGATATTCCTGCCTCTCCTTGGGGCAGTTTTCCCAAAATAGGTTGTTTGCCTTGACAGCCAAGGGTGCCTTGGTTCTCACACAGTGCTGGCAGTCTCTCAGGACCACTGCTTGTAGTTGCCTGACGTGATCCTTCATTTCAGGGTCACTTAACATTCTTCAGTGTTGTGCAATGAAAGTGGCTGCATTTTGAGGTTCAGCCCTAATCCACAGAAGGAAATTATGTTCATTATGTTGTGCTGAGATAAAAGCGTTTTTCCATGTAAGTTGGTTGGCTAAAAAGGAAATGAAAGCTCTGAGTTGTATGTCGCCAACAACAGGTAGTATATTCATGTTTCTCTCTTCGGACATAGCTTCATTGTGGAGGTAAAGCTCGCACAACAAATTCTGATCGTTTTTAGGTGCCTCTGCAAAGGTTTACATAAATTATTCTGATGTAACCACCTGATGAGGTCTACCTTCTCTAACTAAGAACGTTAGTCGTTCCCTCAAGAATGTTGCATAATTGAAAGAGGGTTTCCTTGTGGCAAGTATTCTTTGGAATAACTCAAACATCTGGGACAATCTGGCTTTTAGTTCCTTAATTTCTTTGTGCTGAGCTCTAGACTGCTCATGTGCTTCCTAGTTCTTGTATGCATAATTGAACCAGATCCCCTTTTGTTGTTGGAATTCTTTGCCTTGTGACAGCTCATATTCTCTCCACCATTTTCCTTTTAATTCTTGAAAACTATCGGTTTCTGTGCATGCATCACTAACAGAGGGAGGTTCTGTTTGTGTAAAGGCATCAACAAGGATAATCTACTCTGTGATAATTGGAGTAGGCCAGGATGATCTGATTTCTTCCTTTCCTTTTCCAGCTACTGTTTCCTCTTCTTGTTCTATATTCTGTACTGATTCCTGTGTAACTGCTTCTTCTTCTCGTTCCATGGAAATTTGAGTAGGCCTGGGTGAGTCTATGCCTTTTTCCTCATTTCCTCCTGTTTCCTATGTAACTGCTTCCTCCTCTTGTTCCATAGCAATTTGGGTAGGCCGGGGTGAATCTATGTCTTCTTCTTCATTTCCTCCTGTAACTACTTTTTCTTCTCGTTCCATGGCAATTTGAATAGGCCTGGGTGAGTCTATGTTTTCTTCATTTCCTCCTGTAACTATTTCTTCTTCTCGTTCCATGGCAATTTGAGTAGGCCTGGGTGAGTCTATGCCTTTTTCTTCATTTCCTGATTCCTGTGTAACTGCTTCCTCCTCTTGTTCCATAGCAATTTGGGTAGGCCGGGGTGACTTTATATCTTCCTCTTCTTTATTCCCTATTACTTCCTGTGTAGTTTTTGGAGAACTTGCTGGTTCTTGTGTTTCAACAAGTTCTTCTGTTTGCTCCCATGCAGTTTCTGGAGAACTTGCTGGTTCTTGTGTTTCAGCAAGTTCTTTTGTTTGCTCCTGTGCAGTTTCTGGAAAAATTGCTGGTTCTTGTGTTTCAGAAAGTTCTTCTGTTTTCTCCTGTGCAGTTTCTGGAGAGCCTGCTGGTTCTTGTGTGACAGCAGGTTCTTCTGTCTGCTCCTGCACCTTTTCTGGAGAGCCTACTGGTGCTTGTGTGTCAGCAGGTTCTTCTGTCTGTTCCTGCACCTTTTCTGGAGAGCCTATTGGTTCTTGTGTGTCAGCAGGTTCTTTTGTTTCAGCAGAGGGTTGTGGTGTTTCTGTCTGTGTAACAACAGGATCTTTTGTTTCAACCACAATAGCAGGGACTTCATTCATTGGTTTTGCCACTACTTTGTATCCTGCTTGAGTATATATCTCGCCACAATTGGCACACATATATTCATTCTTCTTACTTTTCTCTGCTGCAGATGCTACTCGTGCTAAAATGTGCAGGCTAAATTCATTTTGATAGGCTTCCTTGATCCTTATTATTTCCTCCTGGTAATCCTGGATTTGGGACTTTAGAAATTCAATTTCTTCCTGCGGGGCAGATATGGTAGGCTGAGCTTGTGGAACTATAGATTCCAGTGGGGGCAGAGGTTGTGTTTCGTCATTTTGATCACTTATATCCCCAACAGGTGGTTCTTGTGTGTCACCTGGGGTAGTGGCTGTTTCTTGTGTTGCAGCCACTTGGCCAATATTACCTTGGGTGTCGACAGCTGGTTCTTGTGTGACAGCTACCTTAAAAGATGATGTCGCGACACTGTGAACACTCTGCATCTCAGCCTCCGAGGGTGAGGGAGAGGAGTTTCCAGGGCTGGTGGGAATGCAGGTTTTTAACGTGATGGGTGGTGAGCTGGAGGGGGTGTGGCTAGGAAATTCAGCTATTACAGACGACTCAGTCCTTTGCTTTGGTAGAGAAGCAGGGAATTCAAACATTTTTCTTTTCAGGCTGGCTTTCTTTAAGATAGGGATAGTGGCAGAAATAGCAGCTGCTTTAGCTGAAGCCCTAGTTCTTCTTCTTTTTGGTGGGGTTTTATTTTTCTGTTGCATTTTGCATTTGAGCAGGGTAATAGGGATGTTATCATCAGAGTCATCGGTAGAAATACCAAGTATGGGGATGGATGGATTGGTTCTATTGGGGGATGGGGTTGTTTTCGTGGGTATTTCTACTGCTGATTGTTCATTTTTAGCAACTTGTGGGGGTGTTTGCTGGAGGACTTCTTTGGGCATTTGTTCTGGAATGTCGTCTGCTTGCTGAGGGATTTCTTCGGGTATTTGCTTAGGAATGTCCTCTGTTTGCTGAGGGATTTCTACATCTTGCTCAGGTATGTCTTCAGCTTGGTGAAGAATTTCCTCTTCCTGATGAGTAATTTCCTGTTCCGGCTGGGGAATTTCTGCCTCTTGATGGGGATTAACGGGGGGTGGAGGGTTATTTAAGGCGAGGTCTCTATTTATCAGCAATTGAGCTAAACGGTGGTGTTTCAAGGAAAGAAGCGGACGCTTTGCGTTGATAGTGTAACGTGACATATTTTTAAGACATCCCAATAAATAATATGGAATATTTATCAACTGACCATTCCTCAAATGATTCAACAAGACGAAATCGTGCTGGTAAATTACCTGATACCGGCCTTCGCACGTCAGGTATTGCTTCAAAAATTCAGCAACTTTCAGCCACGGTTGAGGCAATGACTGAAGTGCTACGCCTCTGCCCTTGGGTTCTACCTGCTCGCCCGGTTGAAGAAAATCCTGCTGCGCATTAAGGATCAAGTGCTTCCTACTGAACCACCGTATGCCATTAGCTGGTAGCCTGGTAACTTGGGCTATGACTTCCTCCATGACTGGGATTTGAACTCCCTGAACGACAGAAAATCCTTCTGTTAAATTGCATGCAAACTCGAGGACTTGCTGCGCGTCGAAGTCTGGAAGTCTCCTGAAATAATCTAGCCATCCCGCTTGCAGAAAGATTTGATAAACCTCGGGATAGAGCTCAAGAAGTGCTGTTGTGCCAGGTTCATATGTGATGAGATTTCCTCCCATAGCTGCTGTTTCAGTGAAATTCTCAGTTCAGAGCCGAGCTTCCAAGTTCAGTTCAGAGTAAACGTTGCAAATGGTAACATGCCGTGATGGAATGAATTTTACGCATTACCGGGAGAGTTAAGGGCGGCGACAGTTGGCGTAGTATGCAATTATGAGAGCGCTTTGGTAATCCCCCTCCCTATGTGTAAGTGATATGATTGGAAGTACAATTATTTGGTAGTCCTATCATCATCTCCGCATTAACTATTATTTAATGTCCATACATAATCATGCGTACCTTCATGTTTTACCTTTTTGGTTGCTGCGTCGAAAAGTCTTGTCTTATCTTTTGCTGGATCATAATGATTACAGCGGGTCTAAGAGCATGAGAATACCAGCGATTTTTAATAATAATGACGGGAAGTGATAGTGGAGTATTGTAATCATCACACGAAATGGTTTATTTTATAAAAAATTCGTTTGTTGCGGACTGAAGTGGAGAGACTGGTGCTTTTATAAATGAGAGAATTGCTGAAAAAGGTATTACGGGATCGGGAAGTGGTGTTGCAGCAATGGGATTGGTGTTGCAGCCACTGGAAGTGATGTTACATCAACGGGAAAAGATGTTGTAGTAACAGGAAAAGGTGTTGCAGCAACAGGAATTGGTGTTGCAGCAACGGGAAATGGTGTTGCAGCAACGGGAAATGGTGTTGCAGCAACAGGAGTTGGTGTTGCAGCCACGGGAAATTGGTGTTGCAGCAACAGGGCTTCCAAGTCCGCAAAGTGATTCCTTTGAAGCTTTTGTTCTCAGCTATTTTCCACAGCTCAAATCTGCAAAATACTGAAATGTAATATAGCAACCCTTGGCAGGGATTATTAGTTAAAAAAAAAATAAAAAATATCTAATCTAAAAAAAAAATGCATAAATAAACATAAATTTAAGTGCTTTGAGGGACAACAAGTTCCCCTGGAAAAGAATACTGTTTAATTGCCATGCAAGTGGCTTTAAAATCTTCTTTAGAAACAGGCCTCTGATATAAACGGAGTTGATAGCCATTCACTAGTAGTGGTGTTCTGCTTCCATCAATGGTTAAAAGTCTAACTGTCCCATTTGGAAAAACAACATCCACTTCATAAGGCCCTAACCACCTTGTTCTTAACTTACCTTGGAAATTCTCGAAACGGGAATCATAAAGTAGAGCCCAGTTACCTTTCTGGAACTGCTTTTGCTTGATGGTTCTGTCATGCCACCTGCTTCTTTGTTGCTATATCATGGTTGTTTGATGGATGGCATCCAGTCTTTTCTCGTCCAATTCTTGAAGCTGCTGCAACCTGGCTGTCTGTGCATCAGTCAAATCAAGGTTAACAGCTAAAGCAGTTCTTAAAGTTTTGATCTCAAACTCTACAGGGAAGATAGCGTTTTTTCCAAAAACTAATTCATAAGGTGAAAAGCCCGTAGTATTCCTCCAAGTAGTTCTATAGGCCCATAATGCCTCGGGCAACCTTTGAAACCAGTCCCTTCTATTCTCCTTTATTATTTTTGTTAGGATGGCTTCTATGACTTTATTGGTGCTTTCTACCTGCCCATTTGCTTGGGGGTGATAAGGTGTAGTCATTTTGTGCTTAATATGATATTTCTGAAGCGCATTTTTGAAGCCATGAGAGTTGAAAGGAGGTCCTCCATCCGTGACTAATTCTCTGGGCAATCCAAATCTAACAAAGATTTCTTCAAATAAAAATGTTAGTACTGCTTCTTCATTAGCTTTAAGGAGTGCCTTAGCCTCTACCCATTTAGTCATATAATGTGTGCATACTAATATGTACACTCTTTGATTGGATGGAGGATTAATGGGACCTATAAAATCTAATGCCCATTTCTCAAAAGGTTCAAGAATTACCTAGGGATTGAGTG
Organism: Pinus tabuliformis; assembly: GCA_031772625.1. Taxonomy (NCBI): domain Eukaryota; kingdom Viridiplantae; phylum Streptophyta; class Pinopsida; order Pinales; family Pinaceae; genus Pinus; species Pinus tabuliformis. The sequence goes on from CM062809.1 coordinate 124,551,898, forward strand.
GCATTTCATCCCTGTGATTAGGCTGGCCCATCCTTTGATAGCTATCACAAGCCTTCACATATTTTCTAGCATCTTTGAAGAGTGATGGCCAATAATAACCCATTCTGAGTACCTTGCGTGCTGTTCTTTTATCTGCAAAATGTCCTCCACAAGGGCCATCGTGACAAGCTTTTAGTATATCATAAATTTCATCTTCACCAATGCACCTCCGGATTTCCTGATCGATTCCTGTATGGAAAAGACACCCGCTTATCCAGCTGTACCTAGCACTTTGCTGGATGATCCTTCTTCTTTCCCTGTGTGATAGGTGTGATGGTAATTTTCCTGCAACTAGATAATTGGCAATGTCTGCATACCAGGGTGAGTGAGCAGATACTGCAAATAAATACTCATCAGGAAAAGAATCATCTACTGGAGCATTTTCATTAGTTTTTAATCGAGAAAGGAAATCAGCAACTACATTTTCTTTTCCTGGCCTATCTACAATTGTGATGTCAAATTCTTGTAGTAATAATAACCATCTGGTGACTCGGGCATTTGTAACTGATTTATTCATTAAATACTTAATGGTTGAGTGATCAGTATGCACAAAAGTAGTGTAGCCAGTAATATAATGTCGAAATTTATTGATAGCATAAATAAATGCTAGGAATTCTTTCTCAGTGACTGTGTAATTCAGTTCAGCTGGTGTCATATTCTTACTGATAAAATAAATGGCATAGGGAAGACTATTTTCTTCCTGACCCAAGACAACTCCAATTGCAGTGTCTGAGGCATCAGAGGATATATGAAAGTGTAGTGCCCAATCAGGTCCTCTCAAAATGGGAGCTGCAGACAACTGATTTTTAAGTTCATTAAATGCTTTTTCACAATCATCAGTCCACTTAAATTCAACATTTTTCGTTAATAACACAAATAGAGGAGAAGCTATTTTGGAAAAATTCTTAATAAATCTTCTATAGTATCCAGCATGTCCTAAAAAGCTTCTTACATCAGTTTGTGTTTTGGGGATAGGGAGGGTCTGAATTACCTGTATTTTAGCTGGATCGACTTGAATTCCTAGGAATGAGATGAAGTGACCCAATACAATACCTTGATTCATCATCATATGACACTTTTCAGTGCTTAAGGCAAGGTGTGCTTCTATACATCGCTTAAGTACTTTTTCAAGATTCTGCAGTGCATCCTCAAAAGTCACTCCATAAGGAGTAATGTCATCCATAAATATTTCTAATGAATCGTTTAGCATATCAGAAAAAATCCCTATCACTTCTCTTTGAAATGTTGTTGGAGCATTACATAGTCCAAATGGAAGTACCCTATAAGCAAAGGTCCCCCATGGGCTAGTAAACGTGGTCTTGTCCTGGTCTTGGGGTGCAATCTTAATCTGATTATATCCACTAAACCCGTCCAAGAATGAAAAGAATTTCTTACCTGCCAAATTATCCAATACCTGATCAATGAATGGTAAAGGGAAATGGTCTTTCTCGGTGGCTTTATTCAGTGCTCTGTAATCCACACATACTCTCCATTTGCCATTTTTCTTGGGTACAATTACAAGTGGGGAAACCCACTCACTATCAGATATAGGGTATATAAATCCTGCATTCAAGAGTTTTTTAAGTTCCTCCTTCACAATTTCCCTTAGGTTGGGGTTCATTCGCCGCTGGGGTTGATAGACTGGCCGGGATCCCTCTTAAATATAGATACAGTGAGTACATAGCTCAGGGGAGATCCCTTTCATGTCTGTATAGTCCCATGCAAATGCCTCTTTATTTTCCTGGAGTAACTTTATTAACTGTTGTTTTTCATTATCAGTTAAGTTAGGATTTATATTTAATGTTTTGCCATGATCAATTTCTATTGTTGTACTTTTGGAGGGGCTGCCTACTGTTGTTTGAAATAAATTTTTATCTTTCAAGTTCTGCTGAGATTCAGATTCCAAGATTGCAGTGAAGTGATTGTACATTTCTGGATTGACCGAAGAAGGTTCAGAAATGAAGTTGCTGATTAGTTCATCTTCGATAGAGTCTTTGAAAGCTAAGGCTTGTTCGATAGTCAATATAGGTTGGGTTTCTTCATCCTCATAATCTACCCATACAGAATTGTCATTATTAATCATGGGTGTAGCATGAGTGTTATAGACATTTTTGTGCTTTACAGCATTGAGCATGAAATGTCCATAATCTAAGGGATCCAAAGTCCCTAAACATGTTGTTCCTACCCCTAGAGGAACAAGGCTAACAAACCACAGCAATTCACAGAAGTTCTCCACCAGAAACTGCTCAAAAACAAGTCAATTTAGGATCATTTCAGTGGCTACACTAGTTGTTTGTGCTGAATGTCAAAGCCAATACTGGCTACCTGCGTTGAATGTCAAAGGGAACACTGGCTACCTACGCTGAATGAGAGTGGACATGTGGCAAGTTCATTTCTCAAGGTGTCAAAACCCAGGAAGCTTCCAAAATGACACTTGCCTCAGGGAATTCGACTGGTGATGAGTAAGAGGTTCCAAATCTCCAAGTGGAAGCAAGAACCTCCAAGTGGAATCAAGAACTGACAGAGGGAGAGGACACTAGTCAGATCTCAAGCTGACTCATCCTCTCTCCAAACATCTATATATGGATCTCTCCTCCATGAGATCTAGAGGCTCGAATTTTGTTATTGCAAAGAATTGCTGTTGGTTTGAGATTGGAATCATTGGGTGCTTAATGCTTTGAAGGGGGTGAAGATAGGAATTCCATTTGCTGGGAAGGAGATGCTGGATTGGAGCCCTCTGGGTTGTATCTCTTCCTGAACCTTGTTATTCATCAATAAAGCTATCTTGGTTTCTCCTATATACTGATGTATTTTTTATGTATGATTGCATTAGTATATTTAGTTTGTTTCTAATCCTGAACTAGTTATGAATATGAATCCATGTCTTGTGTAGTGTTCTCTTCTTGTGATCTTGTAGAAACCTCTTGAAGCTGGGCGAGTGAGAAGGCAAGTAGCTGGGAACTCTCCAAGAGAAAAGAAGCCGGATCGAGGGACAAACGGAAGACACCGTTTAGTCCATCCATCTCTCTCTTCATTCTTAATTCATAAAGGAAGAATACTAGAATAGCTGTCTCTGTTTGTTGCTAAGGCACTGTCACGCCTTAGGTGGATAGGATCGTCGTGCATAGGCATTTTTCCCGACAACAAATTGGCGACTCCACTGGGGATCTGTTTAGTCATTTTATTTGTGTTTCTATCATTGTTTGTTTCATAGACTCGACATCAACAATCGAACTGCATCTGCTATTCCCGGATGCAAAGTAGACAGTTGCTGCTTTGATCCAATCACTGGACCTCTCTATGATCTGAACAATGGACTCACAAATGATTTGATGATCCTTTGCGATAGATCTTAGTACCCCCTCAAAGCATCCCTCTGATTGTACCTTGCTTGTTGCTTTGATTTGGCCTAAAACAGTAGATTAAATAGCAATCTGTGACCCAGAACCAGTGAGAAACAAGAGTTTCTCCTTCAGCGCAGACCCAGTGAAGGGATTCTGCATTTCAACGCAGGTCCCGTGAAGGCTACCTGCGCTGAATGTCAAAACCCCTGTGTTGAGGTTGCGCTGAACCAGTTTGCCCTTGTGCAGCTGGGGTTCTCTGCTCTGTTTTGCCTTGTTTTGATCTCTGATTTTTGCAGCCTGCAACCAGCATAGGTACCAATCTGATAACTCCTTTTCTCTGCTTAAATTCCGCCTCCTTTTGTACAAAAAGACTGTGAGTGTTTTTATGTGTTTGTGGCATCATTTACAGTTTTCCTTTGCATGAGTGAAATAATCATCCTGTAGCCCTTGATTCAGATCTGTTGATTGTGATCTTAGGAGAGAGTTCATTGGCTGTTTGCAGTTGATTATACATTTGATCTTGCTTATTGGTTTGAGTTTGTCTCTTTTAAGTATCGAAACAAGTATTCATTTCGAAAATCGTTAAGTGTTGTAATCTCTTCTACCCTCTCTGATTTCGAAAAAGTAAACTTGTTTGTATTTTTCATTTAAAAGCAAATTCAAAGTTGTACAAAAAGCTTTCTTTGTAGGCATCAATACTAAGAAAGCGGAAAACAAACACCTGCATTGTGCATTTGCATTTTGATAGTTTGCATGTTTGATTTAGGAAAAGTGCATTAGAGTGTGCTGATTGCTCTTTGAGAAAAGATGGTGTCTTTCTTTTCCCTTAGTAGCTAGGATTTTCAAAGTTGAAAAGATATAAAGCTTGCTTATCATCTTTAGACTGCATTTAGGAATTGTATCATACATCTCGTGGTGAACCTTGAAAGGCAAACTTCTAAAAAGATCAACCTAAAATAAATTGAATGAACTTAACAACGCTTTGCAACATAACGCACAACATAGAGGTCTAGGCTAGAGACGTGTTCCGGCGTCGTAAAGCCTGGTGACTGTCGATCTCGTGGAAGGTGGGTGATTCCTCCTGAGGGACAATAGCGCCAGTACGGATCGTGCTCCCACGTACCGTTGCGTATATATTGGGAGACCCCTATAGGCATAAAACCTTTATCCTTAGGAAGCCGTGTCGGCTGCCCTACTGATCGCAATGCACTGAACACAGCATTCAGGAAGATCGACCGCTCGTACCCTAAAAAGTATTCTGCGGTTTTGCGAAAAGTTTGGCACACCCTTTGCCTAGAACTCTAGAGCAGTTCCTTTTGGCCTTTTTCAGACTCTATAACGGAAAAAGTCCGTCCGAGCATTTGTCACTTCGGGTTCGTTAAAACATCGAAGGAGACTAGAGTCATCTTTAGCTTTTTCTCGACTCTTTAAAATTGAAAAAGCAAGTTGTGTCTAAAGCGTCCTTAAAATTTATTTTAAATGGAACAATCACCCTTTATTCCTGCATTGATCTTTAGGTTGAAAAAATGGAGCACACCAACCAAGGAATTCCCCTTGGTGGAAATCCTAGTCCCTTCTCCTCTTGGGGAGATGTTGGTGCGCCCCATATGGCCACATTGTCGCTTCTAGGACTGACAATTGGCCTGCCGGTCTGGCTCTTTTCAACCAATGTCGTTCAGAATGCCACTATTCCTGAATAGTCGAGTCAACAGTTAGACCAGACCAGATTTGCCAACCAGCCTTCTACTTCATCTAATTCTTCCTCTCCTCCTTCCTCTTCGCTTGACGGAACTGGTAAAACAAAAAACCAAGTTCCTAAGGAGAAGAAGGAAAAGAAGAAGAAAGAGAAGAAGAAGAAGGAGCCAAAAGTGACTGGGGGCAAACAAGTGTCGTCTGACAAAAATCCACACACAGCACTGACTAGGCCTAAATCACCATGTGTCATATGCAAGGGAGACCACTTCCACAGAGATTGTCCCTGAATCCCTCGGATACTAAGGGACTGGTCTCCCCGTTTGCACAATTCGGTAGCGTCAACCTCTGATAGCCATGTTGACAGCTCATCGTCAACTAGTGAAAGTGAAGTCACAGGACAGAGAGGGAAAGCTAGATTTCCCTGTAAACTGTGTGAAGGCGACCATGCCATCCACCGTTGTCCCTTCTTAGACGAGGCTAAAAGAGTTATGGAAGATCGCCCGATTTTACGAGTGCAACTTCCTCCTGGATATCAAAAACTCCTGCCAAGTCCTTCACTAGTTGAAAACCCGGCTGGCCCGCCCAGGTGGTCAGCCGAAGCACCTATCATTGAAGATGAACCGTCTGGATCCATGCCTGACGAAAGTCAAAAGGTTGAGACGGCAGTTGACCCGGTTTTGCCTTCAGAGGCTCTATCTTCGAATGATACCATCACAGAGGAGAATAAAGACGACACCGTCCAAATTCTCTTCATCAACGCAGACTCCTACGAACAAGGGGGAAATTTGCCCATTCCTTTATCGCAGGAAGGAAATTCGTCAGAGTCATACCCGGCCGTCTATTTGGTCCCACCACCAAGCAACCTAGTTGTCTCGTTCGACTGGAACCAACTAGGCAGTCCCCGGTTGCCAGCAAGCATACCATTCAGAATTATCGTTCAAATATACAGAATGGTAATGGCTGGCACTATCATTGATGAGGGGGAATCTGTGAGTATCCTTTCCTCTATTGCTTGGAAAGCGCTTGGTTCGCCAGCGCTTTTGCCTGAAATGAGAAATCTATCAGGATTTGATAAAGGAACCAGTCGACCTTTAGGGATCCTCCCCAATGTGCCCATAACATTGAAAGGGAAGACCATTCAAATGAACGTGATGGTCGTTCAAGGACCCTTGGATTATAACCTACTCCTTGGACGAGACTATATATATTGCATGGGAGCCATCGTCTCCTCACTCTTTAGAGTAATGTGTTTTCCGCACGAAGGAAGAGTGGTCAAGCTCGTGGACCAACTTTCATTTCCCGGATCACGCATCGCAAATAGTCATATACCATCCCTAAATGGTCTCTTCACGCAAGAAGTGTCTCAACCCACGGTCTGTCCTCCTGATGAGCGCGAGTAATCCGGGAAGATATGACTGGAACCTAGGGGGCATGCGTCCTGGTCTGCTTTGGCAGGAAAACTTTGGGTATAGGGTAGGTTTCCGCGGGAGAATATGACTAGTCCGTACCCCGTCCGTCTAGGAAGAGGGGTTGTTCTAGAATAAGATTCTTTTGTCAAAGTTATGTGAGTTGGCGGGCATCGTCGCTCACCTTTGTCTATTTCGGTAGACATTGCCGAGGAAGTGTTTTGTTTGAAAGATTAACGAGACAATCTTTGGGTAACCTGAAAGAGGTAAGCCTCTCTCGTTAAAAGAAATGTTTTGGCGGAAGTGAAGTAGAGGTAACCTTGAAACTCTGTTTTATACCTGGGGGCATGCAAACCTTTGGAGTGCAAGCAAGGGACGGCTATTTATTTTTTAAATTTTTAGGACCTCTAACCATTTAAACTCGTAGGATTAGTCGTTTCCGAACTTGCATAATGAAAGGATGCGGGGCATAGCTTTGTGAGATGAAGCTCCATAAAAAATAGAATCTCAATGAGACACTCTTATCATATGACTGGGTAATCGAGCAGTTTTAGCACAAAGTTCATGCTCGTTAAAAAATAAACGCAAGATCCGAGCAGTTTTAACGCGGACTTCATGCTCGTTAAAAAATAAACATAAGCAATGAGCAAGTGTTTCCACCAGCGTTTAAGCTCATTTTAAAATAAAAAATGAACCTACCCGGTAAATAACCACTGTGAATGTAATATCATCAGCCATTAAAGCCTTGGTCGTGTTTGCACCGTCACCTCCACTTTTCATTTGGCCGATCGTTCACCTCCATATGATTGTTTACCCATTTTGAGGAACAGCTGCGAAGAGTGATTTCACCTAGCCATCCTTGTGACACTGCCGTGATTGGAAAATTCCAACCTGTACCTAGAATCAGCTGCTAACCATGTTTATCACTCGTTCCTCAAAAGACGAGTCTTCTTTAAGCTCTTTTCAACTGACTCGTAAAATATGAAAAGATTGCCGAGTCCTTGGCCTTCCAGCTCGTTAAAGCGACCGGAAGAGCTATCCCTCCTCTAGATTTTAATCTTTTTGGACCTGAGGGATTATTGCACAAAAAGATCGAGCGCTTGTTTTGTTCGGCTCGTTAAAACTATCAAAAACTAATCCCTTCTGTATTGTTTTATACTTTTTCGGACTTAAGGGATTAGATGACGAAAAAGGACTTTTGGAGTTAACTTTATGTACCTTTTCAGACTCTCTAAAAATGAAAAGGACCGAGTTATCCTTGTCGTTAGACTCGTTAAAATCATTAAATAGCGACAAACTTGTCTTTAGACGAGAACGAGTTTCACTATCGCTAGGCTCATTAAAATATAGCGATGGGCTTGCCCGAAGGGCAGGTTATAGAACATGCATATGTTATCCTCCTCAATCTTGACAAAAATAAAGAGGTACTGGTCAGCAATGACTGGGGAAAAATTGGGAGAAACTCAAGAAAACTTTGATGGTAGCAAGTCGCTCTTGAACATGACACTTTTCCTCCGTACCACAATCGGGTTGGGTTGTTTCATTCACCGGTCACATCCATGGTCTCGCCATACCATCCATATTTGGGGTAATGCTACCAATCCATCACATCAGTGTCGCCATATGTTCAAGAGGAGTCGTTCAGAAAAGTCAACCGTGTCCCATCCACTGCCATACATTATCCTTCATCCTTTCATGACCGCCACCCTGAATCATATGTCACAGATCGTTTTCACCTCCATCAAAATCATTAGCTCCGTTCCGTGTCACTGATGTGGGATTCATTAAGGCCCTCCTTTGACAGATCGCTTCTTGTCGACATCAGCTCATTATCCAAGAAGTTGATCTAGGAACAACCCCTTCAGTACTTTGAAGCTTGCATGCCTCAATGGCAAGTTTCTCACTTCCGGCGACAGGTATACATCAATGACCTTCGACCGAAAGATTTTGCGTGGTGTTTGACGCCAAGTCCTTTATTCACACCACGTGAATTGTACTGCAGTACCTTAAGGGTCATTATCATTATCGGTGATTCCTCTCGCGCTTGTTAACGGTTTACATCATTGACCGGTAATCAAGCGATGTCTTTCCATGTTCGACTTCAGAACATTTCTCACATGGATCGACTTGTACTTAGAGTGAAGATCGAACGAGTTTGAAGACCCCGGATCTAGTTTCATCCATCTGGGCTGCGATATATATTCAGGAAAGATAAAGACATTGACATGTACATCATTGCAGCAGATAAGCATCCTACTCAAAGGATGATAATTTCATCAAAATTATCAGTCAACCACCAGACTATTGTCTGTTCTATGTACAGAAAAATGAATTTATAAAGCTGAGCATGGGGATGCCTGCCTCAGCTAGATCATGAAAGCAGTATGAAAAATAATGTATTGTATTGTATCTTATTACAGGTCTCCTCTCAGCATTGGATGAACTTTGGATCCCCCTGATAAAGCATTTCACCCGATAAACGACCTCATACTTTAGGGGGCAACTGTTATAGACATTTTTGTGCCTTACAGCATTGAGCATGAAATTTCCATAATCTAAGGGATCCAAAGTCCCTAAACATGTTGTTCCTACCCCTAGAGGAACAAGGCTAACAAACCACAGCAATTCACAGAAGTTCTCCACCAGAAACTGCTCAAAAACAAGTCAATTCAGGATCATTTCAGTGGCTACACTAGCTGTTTGCGCTGAATGTCAAAGCCAACACTGGCTACCTGCGTTGAATGTCAAAGGGAACACTAGCTACCTGCGCTGAACGAGAGTGGACATGTGGAAAGTTCATTTCTCAAGTTGTCAAAACCCAGGAAGCTTCCAAAATGACACTTGCCTCAGGGAATTCGACTGGTGATGAGTAAGAGGTTCCAAATCTCCAAGTGGAAGCAAGAACCTCCAAGTGGAATCAAGAACTGACAGAGGGAGAGGACACTAGTCAGATCTCAAGCTGACTCATCCTCTCTCCAAACATCTATATATGGATCTCTCGTCCATGAGATCTAGAGGCTGGAATTTTTTTATTGCAAAGAATTGCTGTTGGTTTGAGATTGGAATCATTGGGTGCTTAATGCTTTGAAGGGGGTGAAGATAGGAATTCCATTTGCTGGGAAGGAGATGCTGGATTGGAGCCCTCTGGGTTGTATCTCTTCCTGAACCTTGTTATTCATCAATAAAGCTATCTTGGTTTCTCCTATATACTGATGTATTTTTGATGTATGATTTCATTAGTATATTTAGTTTGTTTCTAATCCTGAACTAGTTATGAATATGAATCCATGTCTTGTGTAGTGTTCTCTTCTTGTGATCTTGCAGAAACCTATTGAAGCTGGGCGAGCGAGAAGGCAAGTAGCTAGGAACTCTCCAAGAGAAGAGAAGCCGGATCGAGGGACAAACGGAAGACACCGGTTAGTCCATCCATCTCTCTCTTCATTCTTAATTCATAAAGGAAGAATACTAGAATAGTTGTCTCTGTTTGTTGCTAAGGCACTGTCACACCTTAGGTGGATAGGATCATCCTGCATAGGCATTTTTCCCCACAACAATGAGGATAAAGGGTAATATGTTTGGTTTCCTGTCCATTAGAGATGGTCATTGATCCTGATCTACAACTGATGAAAGCATCTGCTGTAGCCAGCCAAGGTCTTCCTATAATCAGGGGATGACCCCCCAACTTTTTTTTAGTTTGTAACACCACAAAGTTAGCTTGGTAATTCCAGGATTCTACAGAAATTATTAAATCTTCAATGACCCCTTTCGGTTTAATTGTAGAGTGATCAACCAATTATAGGATGGTTGGAGTTTCCCTAATAAAGTTTTTTAACTGAAGCAATTGTGTTGTTTCAAGTGTCATAATATTTATTGCAGCACCTAAATCTACTAGAACTTTAGAGACAAAAGTTTTTCCAACCTGAACTGTTACTGTCGGGTGACCAGGGTCACCATACTTCACAGGATGATCTTTTTCTGTCATTAAAGCAGTCAGTTCTCCCATCACATGAACTGTGAGGGGGTCCTTAGTTTTTCTTCCAAGTTTCTTTATGAAAATATCTCTAACAGTCCTAGCATAAATGGGAACATCTCTTGATGCTTGCAATAATGGAATTTTAAGGTTGCTCAAGTGTTTTAGTGAGAGCCAGTCGTTCAGGAAATGGCGGATCTGCTGTTTGATCATTGTTGTTAGATGTTGATTCTACTGTTTCAGCATTATTGTTAGCTGGTTTTTCTTTTGTAACTTCAGAGTCAGTAATGTCATCAATGATTGGTTCAACAATTCTCCCTGAGCGAAGGTGGATATCGTTACATTGCATGGGGGAGACAGGCTGATTTTGAATATCAATTGCTTGCAAGGCTTTATTATTATTTGGGTTGGGGTTGGGTTGCACAGGCAGTTGTGGTCTAATTGCCTGGTTATTTGGAGGAGTATTGGATGGTAAGGAAAGAGACTGTTGATGTTGAGGAAATGGCATCTATTGGGCTGCCCAGTTTGGATTCCATTGATTAAAATACGGTTGCTGGGGAGCCCAAGGATTCCATATGGTAGGATCAGGAAAAGGAAGATTTGATTGCTGCATAGGTGGAAAATTCATTGTGTTAAAGGGTGGGTACTGCATTTGGTTCATGGGTGGGTAATTTGTTTGAAAAGGAGAATGATTATTCCAACGACTAAATGCTGTGTTAGAATTCATACCTTGTCTTTGTGGCCATTGCCTCCTCTGTGTCATCAGGTACACTGCTTCAGCCTCTTCTTCAGTTGACTGCAATGCTGCTTTAATTCCAGGCAAAGAGGGGCATTGCTGGGTCTCATGGTCCTTTTCGCAGATCATGCAGATTGGTACCTTATCTAGTGGGCATTCCCTGAGTGGGTGTTTTTCTCTGCATTTGGAGCAAAAAATAGCTAGGGCAGCTTCTGCTTCTGCCTATTTCTTCTTTACCTGCAGAGCATCAATTTGTGAAGCAAAAGAGCTTAACATGTCGGTTTTAAATTCTTCCAACAAATTACCTATTTTGGCCCTTGTTGCTCCTCCACTTGATGACTTATGAACTCTTGAATATACATTGTCCCTGCTTTTTGATCTGCTCACTGCTCCTCTTGAACATCTCATGCAAAGATTGATAATTTCATCAAATGGTTCCTTGGAAATGTCCCCTTTTCCCAGCATGTTCAACATGTCCAAGTAGTCATCTCGTACCCCTTTCAGCAATATAGTTTTCAGAATATCTTTACTCATGTTAGGGTGGTTAGATCGCTGCAGATTATACTGCAATCTTTCCACAAAATCTTCCAGATTCTCGTCCTCCTTCTGAACCATTTTAAACAATTCTTCCTTCCTTTCTCTTGTCTGGTAGTAATCTTGATACTTGGCCAAAAATCTTTCTTTCATATAATCCCAGGTAGTGATTGCCTGAGCTCCTAAGCTCATAAACCACCTTAACGCATTCCCTTTCAGTGTTGCTGGAAACAGTTTTAGTTTCTGATTAGGGCTCACATAATCATAACTTCTACATAGTATATCGAATTCAAATAGGAATTCATCCGGGTCTTCAGAGGATAACCCATGAAAATTGGGTAATGCTGAGAGTGGAATGTTTTTCATAGGGGTTGCTCCTCTCGAGAGCTCCCCAATAGGGAACTCCAAGGTAGAGAGTGAGTTTTCCCCCCTTCCTTCTGCTCTGTTATCCTCCATTGGTCTTTTTCCTGAATCGCTTACTTTATCTTCTGTATCTTTTGTTTCTTCAGGTTCTTCTACTGGTTCCTCAGTGTATTCTGGTACTTCCAGCTTCCTTTCAGGTCCTAGTACTTCCTCCGTCTGTCGATCTGTTTGTGAGGAATACTGGATCTGAGGTCTCCGGGAACTTGTCCTCTGTGATGTTTCGGCCTTTGAGATGATTTCATCAATAAAGGTTTTTCTTCCTCCTCCGCCTTTGCCGCCTGTGAAATTAGGTTTCCTGCGTCCTCTCATGCACCTGTTATTCTTACAAAGAAATCATTAATGCTTTTAGAAATCTCTAGTCGCCTTCCCCGGCAACGGCGCCAAAATGTTGGCTAGTTGAATTGTTTATTAATTAAACAGTCAAGTACCACATTAATCTGTCAACCTGGGAAAGTCTTTTATTTCAAATGCTACCGCGTAATGTATGTACTTAATTTTTAAAAGCATTAAAGAGTTGTAGTATACACGATTCTGTTTCTCACTCTATGTAATAACAGTGCATTGCAAAGATAAAATGAAAGCAGTTAACTAAGAATACAAATCTAAACAGAGAAGTGATGGATGCTCTGTTAGCAGAGGATCAGGACCCTATCCTCCAGGTAAGGACGTTCAGCACCTGCCCCTGTAACCGGATTTCTAATACACACTGTAACTCTAATTCACCGGTGAAATATCCTTGTACAGCTTCAAGCAATTAACAAACCAGAGTACCAGCAAAAAGGAAATCATCAGAGGTAATGCTACAGAATCCAAAACAGAGTACCAGCAAAAAGAAATTACCAAACACACTTACACACTTGACAGAAAAGTAAATGGGTGAATGTTGTGAGGAAGGTGGGCCCGGTCCCTCTCACAAGATTCCCCAGAACACAAATGCTATATTAGGTGCTCAGAACAATCTTCTATTCATCTGCCAAAAGATCTGGTTACAATAAAAGTTCAGAATTTGCTGTTGTCTTTCAAAATTCCCCTTACAAACTATTTTTCCCCCCCCTCCTCTGATGTAGATGTCTCCTCTTTATAAAGGAGACATCTATTACAATAGACTGTCATAGTTCATTCAGTTAAACCTTTCTGTCAAAAATAAGAAATCCATCCTTGTTACAGGATGTTGTTACAACAGTGTGACAATGTATTCTTTCTTGGGTCTCTTACTGTTACATAGCTGGTAACCGAACTTCGACCATCTTCTTGGAATCCTCACACTATCCTTTGCCGCTTCCCCATGGTTGCTGACTTAGTAAACCCATGCTGTTCCTGATATTTTAGCAACTGTAACTGTGTTTTACCCTTTTTTGGACAGTTGCTAATCATGCTGCGTCAGCGTGGAATTTTGGTGATCTTCTGATAATTGCCGTTTGTTATTTCCGATATTCCAGTTGTTGCAAAATAACATTTCCCTGCTTTAGATGGTTGCTGTTGCTGGCTGTAGCAACTGCGTAGTTGCTGCTTCTGGTGTTGCAGCAACTGCATAGTTGTTGTTTTTGGTGTTACAGCAACTATGAATTATAATTTCTGCAGACTTTAGACAGTTCAACGGTTACTTAGCAACTTAGTTAGCCTCTCCAAAGATAAATATAAAGATAACATGAATATGTAATGAATAATTAAACACATAGTCATGCGGAGAGTTACTTCATACCTTAGGGTAATTAGGTGATTATGTAATCAAAGCTTTCAACTTATGAACTGAAAAAGGATAACATTATAGCAAAAATATAAAGTCAAAAATGGTCAATTCTGAGTCCTAACACAAAGGATCTATTCAGATGCCTTTTTTGGATACAACAAAACCCAAGATCTGACCTAATTTGATGCAGAAGACACATTTATGTGGATTGAGACGAATATTATAGTGTCAAAAACATAGAAAGATTGCTCGAAGGTGGTCCGGATGGTCACAATGAGCTGGTAAGTTGTCTAAATAAGGTTGAACGATGTGTTTGATATCATGAAGGGCATAAGACATCGCTCTCTGGAAGGTAGCTCCTAAAATTTTGAGATCGAAAGGGAGGTTCTTATAAGAAAAAGTCCCCCATGTACAGATGAAAGCAGTTTTGTGTTAATCAACGAGTAATATGTTAATCTAGTTATAACTAGAAAAACCATCCATAAAAGAAAAGATCTCACTCCCAGCACACTCATCAATGATATGATCAATAAAGGGAGTGGGATAATTATCTTTAGGACATGCACAATTGATATCGTTGTAATCAACACAAAATCGAATTAGTAACAGGTATGATATTAGAAACCCAGTGTGTCAATGGGATAAGGTAAATAAAACCAGCCTTTAGAATTTTTTCAGCTTTTCCCTTAATAAAAATGGCCTTTCTAGGATGCACTAGATAGAGTCGTTGATGAAAAAGCTTCACATAAAGATAAGTGGGTATTTTGTGCACCATTATTAGGTCTCTCAATATGAAGCGGACCAAAAATAGGTGGAGTGGAAGTAGAAGGTGTATCAATGGCTTCCTTTTCCACCGTCTTCTTTTGAGGATTTTGATAATATTTTGACCTAGTGGAAAAAAAATAGACATTGTTCCACTCATGTAAACTTGCGAACCTAAAGAGGCAGAGGATTGTGGTTGCTGTACCAACTGAGTCTGTTATGGTGGAAATGTATCTTTCAATACAATTGGGGTCCCTTTCAATAAGTTACTAACTTCCACATTACAGGGAAATCCTTGGTATAGTGATCTCCCTCACAAATGAGGCAAGGATATGTAGTCTTACATTTGGAGGCATCATCAGCAGATGGCTTAGGACAATCTTGTTTCGGGGTATCATATTTTGCTTTACCTTTACCCTTTTTCTTACCTTTGGAGGCTTTGTCTGCCGCGATAAACTGAACGACATTAACCTTAGAGGTTTTACCAGGATTCGATGAATATTTCGAAGCAGGATTGGATGTAGTATTCAAAACGGATTTTTGCGTCAAATAATCTTTATTGGAAGTCTGAGACACTGATCTAATAATACCATCGATAGGTGGTACATGTTGGGTCACAGAAAAGGTATGTTTGTACCCTTAAATTACTTAATAAATCACTCTCTTTTATATATTTGTCTTCATTCTTGGAAAGGATTTGGAAGAAAAGATTGTGAAAGTTAGGTAAAATCAATCATTGATAGATTTCATGTTTTCAGCATGAAAATAATAACTTTTTCTTTCTTTTATGCATGGGAAATCAGAATTGGATAATTGTTGTTTAGTTGATAGAGCAACAATGCCAAACCAGGAAAGGACCGTTCCTTGGTTGTATGAGCTAGTAAAAGATATGAAAAAGAATGCTAATTTGGCAAACAGAAACCTGATCATTTAGTCGTGAAATCATAGGATCACTCGATCCTCGGGATTCAATTTCACTCATTAGTTTTCCATTAGGCTATATGATATCGATGAGTGAAAAGGATCAGGGGGATTTTGACTCCTACTCATTCTTGTATCTTTGTATCGAACAAGGGCATATTTTGACATTACATTAATTCTATACCTTTATTATTTCAATTAATGAACAATACAGAGGTCTTTTCTTAATCACGCTATGAGATTTATCAGCAATAACTTCTGGAGGCTTTGGGCCTAGTCACTAGAAGATTCAATTCTCCTTTGTGTTATAACTATTTCCTTATTTCTTGCAATGCTTTATTACTGTTCTTTCCTAGGATCAAGTTATTCTTTATACCTACATTTGAAATAGATATTTAATGTTGTTGCTTTAATGCTGTTCCTTTTCATGAATTGCATCAAATAAGCTGAGTGTTACGATTTATTGATGCTCTTTTTGATTCATGTTCAAGATTGAAGTTGTTACTTATTTATTATTGTTGTAGTGATTCTTTCCATTTACTAGATCAGACAATATACTATTAGATATGTTTTTTAAGGAATTTGCTTGAAATTCATTTCCTTTGAAAAACAGTTATGATTAGGTTCAGATTTATGGTTTGAATTGTCTTTTATTGAACTTCTAGAATGAAGAGTTTGTTAATACATTCTTACAATGACTTGATGAAATATTAGACTCATTTAGTTATGTAACAAACTCTGACCTCTATTGCATAGATAGTGATGACATCCTTGAAATAAATAGACGAATCCTAGGTTGATAAGGTAATGTAGGAATTAATATTGATTTAAATAGTCATCTTAGTGCACCAACATTTTGGCACTGTTGCCAGGGAGGTTGTCAAATATAATAGTTAATTTGTGTCTTTGAACAAAATTGGGTATTGAAAACAGGGGGTAAGAACCTTTGTACTCAAAAAGCAAAAAGAAATACCAATAGATCAAAAAACACTACCAAATATCACCAAAGCCTAGGGATGGACGACCCTTGGGAGACCAACCTTCATAGATGAAATAATTCGGAAAGATGAATCTCAGGCATCGGTAGGACCCTAGACAATATCTCGAAAGGAATCTACTTCAATCCCTCAAGCAGTAGAATCACCAACTGCAGCTTATGCCGAGATCCATAGCAAGTTTGAAGGTTCCGAGCAAATTTTCCAAAGCCCAAATCACCAATACTCCAGTCCTTCACAAGAGGGAAAATTGTGCAATTTAAGAGAAGGAAAGGTAGAAGCTAGTGGAGTTGTTAAGGCAGAGCCACAGTTTTCTGAACCAAGATCTCCTGTGATTCTAGATTTGAGCAATGTAGTAAATCCACCTTGGATTGAAAGTATCCCACTTACTCAGATAACACCCCGTGAAGTCCTTGAATGATATTGTCAAATCTTCGACCAAATGGCAAATAAACCACCTCAAGGTCAAACCTCAACATTGGAATATACCATCATCGATCCAGGAGCCAATGCCCTGATGAAGGCTATTCCCTTGCAAAATATACCAACATTTCATGGGATGACCACAAAGGATCCAAATTATTTCTTATTCGAGTTTGACATCTTGTGTAGAGGTTATGATTACACCATCAATCCTAAAAAATCGAAGTTGTTCCCCTCTACCCTAAAAGGAGTAGCTTTGCGGTGGTTTATGGGTTTAGGCGGACATACTATTAACTCTTGGTATGACATGAAAACTTCTTTTCTTAGGAAATATTAGGATTACTGCAGGACTAGGGAATTAAAATATGAAATCTTTAAAATGTATACGAAGGATAATGAAACTCTAGAGGAATATGTCAATTGATTTTAGTACAATTTGTAGAGATCCCCTCACTCCACATTACCAAAAGCAATTATGAAAGCCATCTTAAAAAAAGGGATGAAAGAATATTGGATAGAAACTTTAAATATGATGGGGAAGGGAGACATTTCTCAAGAATATTATGATGAAATTGTTTGATTGTGTATCAGATGTTCGTGAGGTAGCACACACACTGGGTTAGGAAGCCAAGATTCCATGAATAGAGGAAGCAAACTGCGGAGCGGATGTGTGACAAGAGTAGAAATCGGTAACCTCCTCGAAGACTTCAAGGAAAGCATATTAGGCACACTGACTACATAGTTAGATGTCTTACATTCCAGACAAGGACAAGTTGAGGCAGAATAGACACTAGCCATATTTTTCCCACGATTCCGAAAGAAGCACAGTCAATGGGAATGTCCTTTTGACATGATCCGGACGTGCTCTATATGCACCAAGAACCATGCCACAAACCAATGTCCATCACTTCTAGGTTTAAAGGCCGTATTCAAAGAAGCTGAAGAAGGAACAGAGCCATCATACTTAATGGCACAATGTCAAGAATGGCAAGCACGACCCTCAGGTATGGCACAAGACCCATCCTTGATTTTTCCTACGTAATATCATCCACAACAAAATCCTGAAACATCATGGCAATGTCACCCACCTTTCTCTACCTGGAAATCCCAATAGTACCCCATGTCACCTTGGCCGAACCAGCCCTTCCAAGGAGTTGGCTGGCCAAATCTGCAATGCTCTCACCCTTTCCGGAAAAATTCAGCCAGTAATCCTTACTCTTCATAGTGGGTTGCTTCCACCTCATAGAACTCGAATTGACCTTAGAACTGGCAATGCCCCATGGGGATGAGAAATTTACCCATGGGAGTGGGTTCTCAACTCAACCTACATTGCCTAGTCCATTTCAGAACCATCAACCTTCAGTACACCCCCAGTTTCCAGCTCAACCAAATCTGAATCCTAATAACAATAGACCAGTTCAATATGTACAAATTCCTGAAAGTTCGGATAATGAAACAAAACTAGTAGAATGTAATGAGCTTCGACTAAGGTCCAGTCGTATTATTTCCACAAAAGAAAAAAAAGCTAAAAATGAAAAACAACCTGAAATAAATCTATTAGCTGTGATTCCTATGGAAATCAAACAGGGAGAATACATAGTCGAGCAACAAAATTTAGAGAAAATTATAATTTCTTCTTCCCCATTCCTCGAAAGATTAGAAATAGTTAAACCTGTTGTTTATCCTGATTTTGATATACTAGGGGAATTAAAAAATTTGTGTATAAAGATCTTGCTCCTCCAGGCCATACAAGATATCCTGATCTATGCAAAAACTATTAAGGAATTATGTGGGAAAAAGCCTGGGAAGAAATTGAAAAATCCACCAAAAGTACATGTGGTAGGAACTTTATCTGACCTGCTTCTAGGTAAACAAGAGCCAATTAAATACGAAGACCCAAGGAATCTTGTAGTAACCATTCAAATACAAGGTTGCACCTTTTCGAACACATTAGTAGATCTTGGAGCAACCATTAATATTTTAACTACTGAAACCTATCGGGTTTTGGGCATTACAACCTTAGAACCCATCTCTACCTTATTGGAACTTGATGACATATTAGTAGTTAGACCCAAAGTGACCTTATAGGATGTAACGGATTTTGTTGATTTCTGGGAATATCTTGTGGATTTCATAGTCATTAACCCAAGGAGTAGGCTAGATGGACATTCTATGATATTGGGTTGACCTTGGTTAGCAACGAAAGATGCCTATATAGGATGTTGTATAGGGAACATGACTATTACACAAGGAAGTGCTATGAAAAATATTATTTTGTATCCTCCCACTAAACCAAGTCTACCTACTGTAAATATTTAGTCACACCCACCTAGATACCTGGAGGAAAACATCCACTCTCCTCTCACACTAGAAGAAGCTCTTGAATTTAAAACATATATAGAGGACGATGTGATTAACAATATCATTAATAGGCTAGTTTTCATGAATAACCCGACATGTAAAGCATTAAAAGCCATTCTTAATAATGAGGCACAAGGAGATCCCTCCAAGGGTGCATATGATCATCCTATACCCACGACCACTATTTACAACAACAGCCTGGTCGAGATTGAACCAGGAAAAATGCTTAACATTAATGATAACCTGGACAATCACCAACAACAAAGGCTTATTCAAGTGTTGCAGAAATATAAAAAATATCTTTCCTAGGAATACTCAGACATGAAAGGTATAGATCCCCAACTATGCACTCATCGTATCTACATCGAGAACGATGCTCGTACCATTTGGCAACCCCAGAGAAGGCTAAATCCCCATATCAGAGATATTATGAAAGAGGAACTGCAAAAGTTGCTGGATGTAAATTTTATTTATCCTATCTCGGATAGCTAGTGGGTATCCCCATTGGTGGGTTTTCCCAAGAAAAATGGGAAATGGAGAATCTGTGTGGACTACAGAGAGTTGAATAAGGCCACCTAGAAGGACCATTTCCCTCTCCCATTCATTGATCAAGTTCTCGACAACTTAGCAAGAAAACAATTTTTTTCCTTCCTCGATGGCTTTAGTGGCTATAATTAGATCCAGATCACCCTTGAAGACCAGGACAAAACCACGTTTACCTTCCCATGGGGTACATTTGCATATAGGGTTTTAACCTTTGCTTTATGCAACGCTCCCGCCACATTTCAAAGGGTGATATTGAGCATTTTCTCCAATTTGATCAACGAAGGAATAAAAATTTATATGGATGACTTTACCCCCTATGGGAACAATTTTAATCATGACTTGCTAAATCTGGAAAAGGTACTCAAACGATGCATTGCCACTAGGTTATGTTTGAGCAATGTAAAATGTCATATGATGATGACTGAAGGTGTGGTTTTGGGATACTACATCTCTGTGGCAGGAATACAGGTAGATCCAACGAAAATAGAGGTAATTCTTACACTACCCACACCTAGTACTCAGACTGAGGTACGTAGTTTCATTGGATATGTGTAATGTCCCATAATAATAATAATAATAATAATAATAATAAGAAGAAGAAGAACTTCGACGTAAATCACATGTAGAAAGACCTTTGTCGACGCATTTTGAACCAACCAGTGTGGTTCATCGTCACTAGTTGGTTCGAAATGCGTCGACAACATGCAAAGCTGGATCTGTTTCCTCAACTTGTCTTGATGATGAACCACACTGGTTGGTTCGAAACGCGTCGACAAAGGTCTTTCTACATGTGATTTACGCCGAAGTTCTTCTTATAACTATTATGGATCACAGAAGCCTCAATTCAACAAATAATAATAATAATCATAATGTTAGATTTTAGGCTTCTGTGGAAGTTTTTTGCAGTGGTATGATCCAGATCAGACAAATAAACCCCTCCAGTCCTTTGGAAGCATAGTATCAGGGTTTTCATTTTAATTAATTAATTAATTTTAATTAAAAAAATTTAATTAAATAAATAAAAATAGAAATTAAATAAATAAAAATTAATTTATTAATTAGTTGGACAAATGATTAATAACAATTATAAAATTAATATAAAATAAATAAAAAACAATAATAAAATAAAATAAATCAAAATTAATTAAAATTAATTAATTAATAAATTTTTATTTTATTTTAATTGATAAAATTTTTTATTTTAATTAAATAAATAGGAATAAAATAAAATAAAATAAAAATTAATTAATTTATTAATTAGTTGGACAATTATAGCTTAATCTTGAAAAATGATAAAATGATTAAAAAAAAATTAATGAAAATTAATTAATTAAATCAATGATTTTTTTTTTAAATTGATTAATTAAATAAAAAAATTTAATTGATTAATTAAATAATAATAAAAATAAAATAAAAAACAATAGGAAGAATTAGAATTAATTATTCAATTAAATTTAAATTAATTAATCAATTAAATAGATAAAAGCAATTGAAAGAATTATAAAATGATTACTTGATTAATTTTAAAATAAAAATTAGAATTATTAAATTAATTAAACCAGAGCTTATTAATTTAATTTAATCTAATTAATTTAATTTAATTTAATTACATCCATTTTAATTAATTAATTAAATTCTAATAAAAATTTAATATAAAATAATTAGTCAATTAATTAAACTAAAATAATTATTAATAAAACAAATAAATTAAAGATTATGAAATATAAATAAATAAATAAATAAATAAATAAATTAATTGATTGATTAATTAGAAAAATAGGGCTAAATAATAAATAATAAATATGGTAAATAACAATAAATAAATAAATAAAAATTATGAATCATATTAAACTAATTAATCAAACTATAAACTAATAAATTAATCTTTGAATATAATAATAATAAATTAAAATAAAATAAATAAGAAATCATACATATGAGTGTCGGCTTCTTTAAAAAATTAGGGATCTAGGTTTATTTATTCCCAGGCCGTTTGACTCTTCTCTCAATAAGCTTTCATTCATATTCTATTAGTCCTGATGATGGACCCTCTTTGGAGTTTGAAACGTCGACAGAATGAACACAAAACTATGAATAATCCGGATCATACCACTGCAATATTCATAATAATAATAATAATAATAATAATAATAATATAATATACTATTAAAATATAAGCAAATAAATAATAAGCAATAAAGAAAAGATAATAATAGTAAATATATAATAAATAACGAAGAAATATAATAATAACAAATAAATAAAATAGTAAATAACAATACTAGAGTTCTAAGTAAGTATATATAAAAGTAAAGTATAAAATAGTAACAATAAGTAAAGTTAACAAAAAGTAAAACAAAATAAGAAAGAGTTAACTAAGAGAACTATAAAAATAGTAAAAATAAGTGAAGATATAAAAAAAGGAATAAAATAAGAAAGAAATAAATTAAGATAAAATATAACTTAAGTAAAACTTAAAATAAAAAACAAAAAAACAAAAGTTGCATGTTGACACATGGAATGTGTGCATGCAGTTCCCTTTCCATTTTTTGGTCTATTCAATAGATGAAGAGGAAGATGAGATTCATCATTCCTTCATCCATTCTCTTGGGAGAAAATTATTGTGAGACAAAGGATTCCCTAGCAGTAGTACATTGATTGAGGGCTCGGGGTGGCCAACAATAGAAATATTATGTGCAACTGAGCCTACGGTTGGGTGAAGAGTCGTCCCCAAAACTTTGTTACGGTTAGCAAGATTCAAATAGTGTTCAACTTTGAAATAACAAGTAAGGAATATCATCGCCACAAGTAAGTTGTCTATGCTCATATTTTTGAAATTCTATGTTAAATAGTTGATTAATTTAGTGTTGGTTATAAATTGCATAGTTGATGTAATTATTTGTATATTTTAAAATCGGGGTTGTTACATATGGTATTAGAGCCAAGTTTCAAATTTGTGTGTTAGGTCCCTATACTACTAGTGTAACCCCTTATTGTTATTAGTGCAACCCCCTTATTATACTATTGTGCCCATCTAGTCCCATATTGTTATTATTGTTCCCCATAGAAGTCCACTATTGTTATTGTTGTGCCCTTACATTGTTATTGTTATGTCAAATTTGATTATATTATGATCCCTTAGACTCCTATATATAGAAAGGAGGTCTTGTCATTTGTATCATCCAAGAATTGTTTATTTGTGTAAAGTAAAGGAGGTTTCTCCCTCGAAGACACTGATTTTTAAGTCGTTGATCTATCTTTTCTATCTTTTTGTGAGCTGGTTTCATAACATTTGGTATTAGAGCTTTGGATTCTAGGGCTTTGTTGCTCCAAATAGGTCATCGTGGAATTTTCGCTATAACTTTTTTTTTGAGACATTTTAGAAGCTAAAAAAAAAATCCATTTGAGTCGAAATCTCTCTGAACCTTGGGTCCAAATTTCCGATCTTGTCTCGCTACATTTTCATAGATATGATCTGGGGAAGTTAGGGTTTTTAAGGATCCCAAATTATATCTCAAACATGTGACTTGAGGAAAATCATCATAACTTTCTTTTTGAGCATCATATTGAAATTTCGTAAGACGATACAGAAAGATGACGGCCTGTAGTTTTTTGTGTATCAGTTTTAGGTTTGAAGTTTGAGACAGTGACATGTGCCACTTCATACAAGTTCGCTCTACTAAAAAAACATATAATCAAGTCATCTTGGTAGATTGGGCATAAAATATTTCTTGGAGAATCCAATTTCGATCAAACCCCTACTAATGTATCCCCTTCTTGTTATTAGTGCAACCCCCTTATTATATTTTTGTGCCCATGTAGTCCCCATATTGTTATTATTGTGCCCCATAGAAGCCCACTATTGTTATTGTTGTGCCCTTACATTGTTATTGTTATGTTGACTTTGATTATATTATGACCCCTTAGACTCCTATATATAAAATGGAGGTCTTGTCATTTGTATCATCCAAGAATTGTTCATTTGCATAATGTAAAGGAGGTTGACCCCTTGAAGAGGCTGATTTTTAAGTTGTTGATCTATCTTTTCTATCTTTTTGTGAGGCGGTTTCATAACAATGTGACCTTTAGGTAAAATATTTAATTAAATTTATCAATAATTTTGAGTGTAATGATAGAGATAAATTTCATCAAAAGCAGATTTGAGAAATAAATGCATTTTTATTTTTATTTTTACCACAATTATTATATAAGTTATGAAATAAATATAATACTATTGCTTTTAAGATTATAGATAAATTATCTTTATTCACTTTGATCAATATTATATAAGTTATTAAATAAATATAATACTATTACTTTTAAAATAGTAGATAAATTTTCTTTATTTACATTTGTTAGGTCCCTATACTACTAGTGTAACCCCTTATTGTTATTAGTGCAACCCCCTTATTGTATTGTTTTTTCCCATGTAGTCCCCATATTGTTATTATTGTGCCCCATAGAAGCCCGCTATTGTTATTGTTGTGCCCTTACATTATTATTGTTATGTCGGCTCTGATTATATTATAACCCCTTAGACTCCTATATATAGAAAGGAGGTCTTTTCATTTGTATCATCGAAGAATTTTTCATTCGTGTAATGTAAAGGAGGTTCCCCCCTCAATGAAGTTGATTTATAAGGCGTTGATATTTATTTTCTATATTTTTGTGAGCTGGTTTCATAACATTTGGTATTAGAGCTTTGGATTCTAGGGTTTTGCTGCTCCAAATAGGTCATCATGGAATTTTCGCTATAAATTTTTCTCTACAAAGTTTCAGAAGATAAAAAAAACCCATTTGAGCCGAATCTTCTAAGCCTCGAGTTCGAATTTAAGATCTTTTCTCGCTATATTTTCGGAGATATGATCTAAGGAAGTGAGAATTTTTGCAAGCTCCACAATTCCATCACAAACATGTCATCGTGGAATGTTCACTATAATGTTTATTCTATGAAGGTTAAGACTATGAAATTAAATCCATTTGAGCCAAAATCTTGCTGAATCTTGGATCTAAACTTCAGGATTTTATCTCGATATATGTTCAGAGATATGATCCAAGGAAGTTAGGGTTTGTGCAACCTCCCGAATTACATCCCAAACAAGTGATCTTGGGAACATCATCATAACGTTCCCTCTAAATATCAGATTGAAATTTTGTAAGAAGGTATAGAAACAGGATGGAATTCCATTTTCTATGCTTTGTTTTTAGGTCTTAACCTTGAAATGGTGACATGTGGCACTTCGTACAAATTCGCTCTACTAAAAAAGTGTATAATCAAGCCATGTTGGGGGATTGGGCATATTGCTTTCTTGGAGAATCCAATTTCAATCAGACTAGTGGCATTGGAAAGGGGATTCATAGGGCTACCAGATTTCACAATTTTAGAACTTTCAAATCTGAAGTTACAGAGTTATAGTTGTTTCAAGACCAATATCCTAAAATCAAGAAAATGCGATATGAGGAAGTTTGATGGCAAGGATCGAGTAAATTGGATACTACATATGGAGCAATATTTTGATCTACATGATGTACAACTTTTATAAAAAGTACATATTGCATCTTTATATTTAGAATCGAAACAATTTTTATGGTATAAAGGGCTTTGTTCTCGTAAACCACTTTTCCCTTGGTCAATTTTCACGGAGGAAATGATAGCACATTATGAGGATACAAAGAACAACACCTTCTTTAGCCAATTGATAAATCTCAAACAAAAGGGTTAAATGGTAGAGTGCATTGAGGACTTCTAGAAATTGAATATAAGGGTAAATGGTATTCTAGAGAAGCAAATGATTGATGTCTTCATAGGGACTTTAAAGGATATCATTCAAGATGAGGTTCGTCTTTGGGAACCTGATTCATTAAAGAAGGCATTCAGGTTGGCAAGAAAAATTGAAAGTGAAATTATGGAAACAAGGAAACCTACCACTCACAACTATAAATATGGAAGTATTTTTGCTCCAACCTTCCTAGCCTACAAGGTTTACACCACAACAATTGGAAGGAAAAAGATAAAAATGGATTTGTTACATTTGTGATAGCAAATACACTAAAGGTCATAAATGTGCTGAGAAGAAATTATTTTACATAGATTGTGAATATGAGGAAGAAAATGAACAAGAAACATCAAAAGAAGAGGATATACATCAAGAAACAACCCCATAGAAAGAAGAAATGAATATGATCATATCTTGTAAAGCATTGACAAGAATTACCACTCCCCAAACACTCAAGATAGAAGGATATATCAAAAAGAAAAAGTTTCAAGAAGTGAAAGATCACATCAAGCATCAAGAAATGAATTCGACCATATCTTGTAATGCATTCGCAGGAATTACCACTCCTCAAACTCTCAAGATAGAAGGACATATCAAGAAGAAAAAGGTTCAAGCAGTGAAATATCACATCAAGCATCAACAACAATTTCTCCAACTTTTAAAGGATAATCCCACTTTGGTGAAGAAAAGAATGAAACAAAAAGCATGTCAACATCGCAACGAAAGAAGTTTTGATGTAGGTGACTAGGTATTTCTACGACTACAATGATACAAAGAAATGTCCCTCAAGTAAGCTAAGAAGGATAATTATCTGAAATCATCCATTAATGTAATTTATAAGATTTGAGGCTGGGGTTCTATAACTGTTTTCGTTGAATTGTGGCTTCAATTAATAGTATCATAACCATTCGCCCCTTTCGAAAAACACGTGAAGTACTATTGATAACTTATTCACCATATGCTAAAATTTTTAGTTCTTAAGCGGTGGTCGAATGCTAATAGAAAATTGTTTAGTGAAAAGCACACATCTCTCTTTGGATCACTACATTATGTCATTCATATAATCCATTTTCAACTATTAGAAATTATCTTAAAGAAATAGATATATTAGTAAAATTGTTTTGAATATGGTAGGAAGTAAAGCTTCATTAAATCCTTTTTTAATATTAATATGGCACAATAAGGTAAATGGGTCAAAATATATCTTAGTAAAAGCCTTCCTTCATGATGTGAAGAGCTTTTGGTATGAGGTACACGATAACTTTTAGGGTAGTGGTAGTTTAAATATAAATTTTATAAATATATGATTGTCTATATCTATATATATATATATATATATATATATATATATATATATATATATATATATATATTTATTTATTTATTGGGGGTAGTTTGAATATAAAATTTATATTTATATAATTTTTTTTTTATATACGCCTACTTTTTTCTTTTTCAAATGAAAGAGAATTTAAATTATTTGGATGAACTATATCAATTTTAAATAGAAAATAGAAAGATAATTTAAATTAATTGGATGTGTATGTAGAATACATTACTAAGTCAAGGCATATTTTTTTAGGTTTGAATTATACATTATTTATATAAAATATTAATGTTGTCATTGATTGAATTTGTTTTTTTGAATGTGTATATATGAAAGAGGAAATAAGGGTTTTAATATAAGTATATATGTTATAAAGAATGATAAGCAATAATATAAATATGATTTTTTATGGGTAATGGATATTCAACCATGACATAAATTCATGTTGATATGAGGAGATCATTTATGAAATCAATATTGTAATTGACATAAGTTTTTATCTAATCCTATATCATTTGAAAATGACACAATTTGATAATTATTTTCTATTGGCACAACTTGACAAGTGGATGTGGAAAATATACATGTATGAAGATCAATTGGTTCCTTAGCTATAAAATTGTTGAGATCAAATTATACAAGTTTTATGGTTATATAAAGGCTATGAAATGCTCATTAGTGGTGAAGAGAAATATTACATATATTTGGAATTGACTATAGAGAAATTGTTGTTGTGGTCAGACTTGTACAACGATAAGCTAGTGTTCAAGAATGAGATTGTTCTTTGTGGATTTTGGTGACCTGTTGAGATTGGTGGATGAAAGCATGGTCTATTGGTTTAGGATCTTGCATGTATGAGGTATGGAATCAATAAAAGTCATGAGGGTTATGATCTTAGGATTAACATTGATTGGGAAGAATATCAATATCAATTAGTGTGTTGTGTTGCTATAGGGAGTTCTCCCATATACTAGAAAGCGAACATATGAGCTTAGGACATTGAGATTAAACCAAGATGAATTGTATAGCGACAATGCATTAATAGTTTATATATGATTGAATGAATGATAATGGATATTTTACTTATAGTGGTTGAAATCATTAATAATGTCCATTGGGTTATCTTGCTTCGAGGATGTCACTTCTTAAGAGGGCAAGAATGATAATAAAATGAACTATGTCAACCAACACTAAAATAATTTGGTAAGAGTAATCTTGACACACTACTTATGGTATGATGACACTAGACAAAATTGACATCTATAGGATGAAACAAGAAGATAAAATGGGGAAAATGGGAAACACCTTACCATAAAGGAAATAATCTCCTACCTAGACAAGTATTATTGATAGTTAAGTAAGGTGCCCCATTGAACAACAACAATATGGAAATTCTTAAATTAAAGAAGTTGATTAAAGCTCAAACAACTTCCTTGGGGTGTATACCTAGTGAATAACATTGAAGTGATAGGTTGAACCATGAAAATATAATAAATCCTATTACCAACTTATGTGATGATAGTGATGGAGTGTCTTTCTTTTAATGGCAAGGTCTATTAAGGATATGCACTAAGTGGATTCAACAACATGAATTATGATTAGGAATGACTTTGAGAGTCACATTGATGACTTGTATAATTTAAAAAGCATTAAGATAGGAAGTTGCAAACACTCATAATTGAGCAACCACAACTGATAAGCTAGGAAAATGTTTATAGATTTGGATGATCAAGGGTAACAATTGTCTACCTTTTGGAAAAATAGTTTGACTATGAAAATTAACAAGAAAAATCCTAGCATGAAGTGTAAGAAGTAAGGTTGATGGAAATCATATAACAAGTTTGTGAGAAGAATTATCCAAAAATTAACATATCAACTAATAAATGGTTAAATTAACTAATCTATACTCATTATTTCCGTATGGAATTATGACCTACTGATACTTCACAATCATTTTTTACTGAGTTTGTGCCATTAAGAAGCACACCAAGAATATAAAGCATTTTGGTGGATGATAATGATAGTAGTGGTTTCATGCTTCAAATATAAGCCAAGGATAGTGATTGAAAATCCAAAATTGAAGGGAAATAATCCTTAGTCCAACTTGAGGAATGGTGCACCTACAATAAAATAGAACAAGTGGTATTGAGAAATGAGATCAACCAATCTTTCTGAAGGTAAACAATGATGATTACTAGGCAATGGATAAACCACTGGAGATTATCCCTTTACACAAGTGGATTAATTATGAAAAAATAATTAAACAATGATGACCTAATGTTGTGTGCCATTGAGTAGAATGATACTAGAATGGATAAGCAAAATATGAATAGTGATCATGGAATTTTAATTTTGGTGTTGAAGATTTAAAAATAATTGTGCAACCAATAATATCTTAATGATGAATTTCACTAAATTCATTGAGAAAGAAGAATACATGGCTAAAAGTTACTGATCATTTAAAATTTAATGATGTACTTATATGAGTATACATACATTGTAAATGATTAACATCCTAATGATTATTAAAAATTAATTGGTAACTTGATGAAAACATGACACTAATAGTACTCATGAGATAACATAGATCCTAGAGGGATGTTAAATAATGTTAATTAATAGTTGGCATTCATTGTTTATATATGTAAATGAAATTAATTCATGATAAGAGTGCTTATAGTGTAATGTTGTTCTACATTTGATAAGTATTTTGATGATACTCATATTAATGATGTTTCATGATATGATTGTATGTGGCAAATGGATATAGTTCTCATGAGAGTTTAATGATGTATATGTGGTGTTTATTTGTTTATTTGGTATGATAATGATGTTGAATTCTCATGATGAATATGATATGCATAGGGATACTGATGTTATAATATGAGGTTATATTGACATGTGCTTCGTTTATTACGTGATGTCATGATATGTCTTTGATGCTGATATGTTGATGTTATAATGAGGGTACTTTATGTGGTAATCACATGTTGAATTTATAATATGCAAGAGTATGCAATACTTTACTATTCAAAATGTGGTGATAACAAAAATATAATGTTATTAGGAAACCCACAAATAATTATAACTAATGCATTGGATGCATGTTGAGATGTGGTGATGGATAGGAAACCCACAAATGGGCTGAGAGGGCTAGTTTATTTGATGATCTCATAGGAGCCCATACCTGTGAAGGAGAATATGTAATACCATATGGGTTGGGGGGACAAACCCAATCAACACTACATATTCCAATGGTTCCTTTGTCTTGTATAGCTCTTGATGGATAGCTCTTGAAGGGCTATGGGACCATCTTCAGGAGGCCAAGTGCCTGATATGTAGGCTAGGTGTCTAGTATTGGATTGGGATGCTGAATTCTGGTGGGGGTGTAAGGAATTTGATGCCTGTGGCTATGCACCTTAGTAGGTGTGAATGGAGTGGGCCAACCTTGCGAGATGCCCATAGTCATTGAGTAACATACTAGATGCCTGCCTTAGAGCAGAGAGTCAGGTGTGAGCCTTGGGGCCAACCTTGGACTAGGATACAGGCCGATGAGGATTATGCCTAGTTCTGAAAGTGGGAGAAATGACAAAGATTCCTTGAGATTTCCTAGGTATTGTGAAAACTTTCGATACCTGCTAGTTATACTAGTTCAGCAGAGGGTGTAGTAATAAATAACTAAATAAATAAAATGTTAAATGATTCAATTTAACTTTGGGACGAATTTCCTTAAAGAGGGGGAGTATGTAATGTCCCATAATAATAATAATAATAATAATAAAATATAAGAAAATAAATAATAAACAATAAAGAAAAGATAATAATAGTAAATAGATAATAAATAATGAAGAAATAAAATAATAAAAAATAAATAAAATAGTAAATAACAATACTAGAGTTCTAAATAAGTATATATAAAAGTAAACTATAAAATAGTAACAATAAGTAAATTTAACAAAAAGTAAAACAAAATAATAAAGAGTTAACTGAGAGAACTATAAAAATAGTAAAAATAAGTAAAGTTATCAAAAAGTAAAAATGAATAAAATAATAAAGAAATAAATTAAGATAAAATCTAACTTAAGTAAAACTTAAATTAAAAAAAAAAGTTACATGTTGACACATGGAATGTGTGCATAAGGTTCCATTTCCATTGTTTGATATATTTAATAGACGAAGAGCAAGATGAGATTCATCATTCCTTCATCCATTCACTTGGGAGAAAATTATTGTGAGACAAAGGATTCCCTGATAGTAGTACGTTGATTGAGGGCTCGGGGGTGGCCAACTGTAGAAATATTATGTGATACTGAGCCTAGGGTTGGGTGGAGAGTCATCCACAAAAATTTGTTGTGGTTAGCAAGAGTCAAATAATGTTCAACTTTGAGATCACAAGTAAGGAATATCATCACCACAGGTAAGTTGTCTCTACTCATATTTCCAAAATTCTATGTTAAATAGTTGATTAATTGTGTGTTGATTATAAGTCACATAATTGATGTAATTATTTGTATATTTTAAAATCGGGGTTGTTACAATACTTATCGCAGATTTATTGAAAATTTTGAATATTTCCGCACCTTTGTATGTATTAACTGGTAACGTCGAATTTAATTGGTTTGATAAGTGCGATGTTGCCTTCATGGATTTGAAGAAGCTGATTTTAACTGCACCTGTATTACAAGGACCAAATTGGGAGCTACCTTTCCACATTTCCATAGATGCATCAAACACAGCAATAGGCACCGTTCTCAGAAAAGAAGAAGACAAAACACCCTATGATATTTATTATATCAACAAAAATCTCACTTCTGCTGAACTTAATTACACAGTCACAAAAAAGGAATTTTTAGCCGTTGTTTATGCCATAAACAAATTTAGACATTATATAACATGCTATTCAATATTTTTGTATGCTAATCATTTCTCTATTAGATATTTAGCTAATAAACCTGTTAGTAATGGGTGGGTGACTCATTGGCTATTACTTTTGCAAGAGTTTGATATCACTATTAAGGACCGACCAGGGAAGCAAAATCTAGTTGTGGATTTTTTGTCTCGGGTACCCAAAAAAAACAATTCGTCAGCAGTGGAGACTAGTTTCCAAACAAATATTTTTTTGCTATGGAATTCAAGGCACCTTGGTACACAGACATGGCGAGTGGTAGGAAAATACCACGACACCTGTCAGCTAAAGAAAGGAAGCCAATCGTCCAACGTAGCGCCTGATTTTCTTGGATTGGTGGATATTTTTTCAACACAAGGTCTGATATGAAAATAAAATGATGTATTCGCGAAGATGAGATCTATGACATTCTGAAAGCATGCCACGATGAGCCTTGTGGCGGAAATTTTGCAGATCATAGGACTGGACATAAAATACTTCGGATGGGCTACTACTGGCCCACTATCTTCAAAGATGCAAAAAAATATGTTCAAGCCTGTGATATTTGTTAGAGAATGGGCTGCCCTGGTCAAGACGATGAGATGCCATTACAACCGTAGTTGGTAATGGAGCCTTTCGAACGTTGGGTATTGGATTTCGTTTTCCCATTCAATCCACCATGAAACCAAAAGGCCTACACACTGGTTTCTACAGACTATGTAACAAAGTGGGTAGAACTAATAGCTTGGCCAAGGGCTACGAAAGAAACTGTAATTAATTTTCTGTTTGAGTTATTTGTGCAATATGGTTTACCCAAGGAAGTGATAATAGATGGAGGGCCACAATTTATAGGACATAAGATTATGACCACCCTACAAAACCATCATATAACACATATAATCTCTTCTTCGTATCACCCGCAGGTGAATGGGCAGGTTGAAAGCACCAACAAGGTCCTTGAGGCAATCTTAACTAAAACAGTTTCAACGCATCGGCAGGATTGGGCTGCTAAACTTCTAGAGGCCTTGTGGGCCTATCGCACAACCTGGAAAAATACTATTGGTTATTCCCCGTACCAACTTTTATTTGGTAAGGAACCAATTTTTCCTATCGAATTTGAAATAAATACTCTCAAAACAACCTAGGAAGTGGGAATGGATCTAACAAAGGCCCAAACGAAGCGACTTCAACAATTAAATGAATTAGATGAAGAACGACTACTTGCTCTACAATGTACAACGATTATTCAACAACAAAATGCTAAGTGACACGATAATATTATTAAGAAGAAAGTGTTTCAGAAAGGAGTATGATTCCAGGTTTCAAGGCTTTCCAGGCAAACTACAGACAAGGTGGCTTGGCCCGTACGAGATTCATGAAGTACACAACAATGGCACTATAACCTTGATTACCATTGATGGGTCTAGCTCTCCTTTTTAGGTGAACAGACACCGATTATGTCTTTATCACAATCCACTCACCAAAGAGTCTTTTTTCCAACAGGTACACAGTGATCCCACTATGCAAATTTTAGCTACAGGGGGTGAAGACCTAACAACTTTACTTTCAAGAAAATTGTTTGTTTTCAATTGTAAATAATGTACTGCGAGCATAGCTTATTAATTTGTCCATTTTCTTTTTTTACTTGCATGATTGAATAGAGTAAACATTTTTGTGTGAATGAATAAATTTTCTTTATCAGTATGTGTTGTTTACAATTGCTGTTCCTTTTGGATGAACAACTATTGTTTCATCTTTCGGACAATTGTTGTTATTTTCCAAAAGAACGAATGTTGTTCCCTTTTACCAACTTTCATACATATGGCTATTTTTCTATTGCTATTCCATTAAGCGGATAAGTGTTGTTCAATAAAATGAATAGTTTCTGTTCTGTTCCCGATATAGCAGTTGTTGTTCCATTCCCAATTGAACAGTTGATTTTCCATTCTTGATAGGACAATTGTTGTTTCGTTCTTGATAGAACAATTGTTGTTCCATTCCCTATTGAACAATTTCTGTTCTGTTCCCAACAACACATTTGTTGTTTCATTCCCAACAACATAGTTGTTGTTCCATTCCTGACATGACAGTTGTTGCTCCATTCCCGATTGATCAGTTGTTGTTCTGTTCCTGATTGAATAGTTGTTGTTCTGTTCCCAACAACACATTTTCCATTCTGTTTTAAACAGAACAGTTGATGTTCCATTCCTGACAATACACTTGTTGTTCCATTTTTGATTCAACAATTGTTGTTCCATTCCCGATAGTACATTTGATGTTCCATTCCTAACAAAACAATTGCTGATATTTTCTGATAGACCAATTGTTGTTCCACTTATACAGTCTTTCGTTTGGCTAGAAATTTGTATCGAGGAAAGAAAAAGGCATTCATATTGATTACATTATGATTTATTTAACCAATTGTTGATCATATTTATTTCAAATCTGACATGGTTCATCTATTAAACGACTTGTTGTATGTCTTTCCTTTGGATATATTTTTAACTTGATTCATCATCAATATCAACAGCTTGCTGGTTCTCTCTTTTACACTTTCAAATGGCAAGTTCCTTTTGACACAATACAAGGAAAGTAAGAATATATTTTTGTAGGCATTCTTTCACTTCTTACACCATCCCTAACTCTTAAGGAGTTAGTGAGCCTCCCTCAACTTATAATAAAAAAAATGTAAATAAGATAAATTGTTCTTAAAGAGGATAGGAGGTCTCATTATGAGCTGGCCTACCATGATCATAAGGACTTAACACAAGTGACATTCCCAATTTGGCTACCACACCAGGGGAATGGCCTTTAAGACATTATATATGACTTAAGGATAGGAGGTCTCATCACGATCCGAACTGTTCACTTTGTTCTGCCCTGGTGAATGGCATTGTGGTTATCTGGTCACCATGCCAGCATAATGGTCTCTTTGTAGAAATATGTAAACAATGATAAAAAAAAGTCATAAGTTGAGGATACTGGCTCATTTTTTGGGTTTAAGTGGCAAAGCTGTTGAGGCTATAGACGCGTGCTAGCAGCAGTGGATCTGCCATAGTATTGGAGTGATATTCTATATTGCCAATTATTTAGTATGCTAGTACTTCCTATTTAATTAATTCAAAAGGAGAAACTACCATCGAATAGTGTTTTTACTTCTAAAACCAACATGCTGATGAAAATCCATTCAATGAACCACTTCAGCCCTGTCCAATCAGTTGATGCTAGCAGTCATTATTCTTTTTGTACCATGTCAGATCTTGCTTTATCAATCACAAAAGGTAAAATTAATGTTCATAATGAATATTTACATGCTTTACTCTTTTTCTCGATCATCTCTAACCGCTCGTATGACTGATAATTACTTCGCTTTACTCCACCTATTGGACTCCACCACTCACTTCATGCCATATTAAACATTGTCATGCATACTTTTCTTTTTCTCGTACTTCGAGGATGAGGACACCCTTTCTTATTGGAGGGGGAAGGTTATGTGCTATAATGATTTGATAGGATATAATTATCCAACTCCACCATGACTTGTTGATTGGACTAATTAATTAGTATTGCATTTATAAAAATATTTTTCTGATTGATCGATCATTTATTGGTGCATTTATATAAAAAAATTCTTTGATTAAAACTCTTGCATGTGGCATATTCGTTGTTGTTCAACACTAAAACCATAGAAGTAAGGATATTGCATGTAGAATAGTGGAATTGTTACAGGAGCACAACAAGCATGGGAGGTAATTCTGTCTGTAATGAGCCCACATTATCGCAAATAATAGAATAGGATCAAGCAATTCTCGAACACGCCGGGTGGATACAGTACCTGGTTAGGTTGCAGGGATTTCATAGTGATGTTGCACTGGAATTTTTGCAGAATTTACAGGATGGACACATAACTATGAAAGGAAAAGCTATACCAGCCTTCGAAGCAGTCATAGCTGAAATAACAGGGCTCTCAATGGAAGGCATAAAGTGGACTAAGAAGCATGTACAACTGCATGAAGCTATTGAAGGATTCAGCGAGCCAGGTGAAGAACTTATATGCAAAGGCAAGGGTATTGAACATGCATCCTTGAAGGGGCCATGACAAGAATTATCAACAACTGTTCAGAATTATATCACTTACGATGGTCAAAAGGATGTGATGAGTTAAAAGAGAAAAGAACCCACACACTACAATTAGCCATCATGGTCTAATTAAAATCATAGTCACTCGAGAACTAGCCCAACAACAATTAACCTGGGACAATTTTGTAAATTTTGTTGTACCTTCATTGGAAGAAAACCCAGGAAATGCACAAATAGGAGAAACTGTTGACCAAATTGTAGAGAATTTTGATGAACTAGATAATGAATGGAAAACCTTAGGGGCATCAGTCTCAAGAAGGGCATGAAAAAGGAAATCCTCTGTTTTAGCTTCTAACCCTGCAAAACGAAGACATTCTGAGAGGATAATGGAACAACAGAACATTACAGAATTGACAGAGGAAGCAGGACTGTCTTATACATCCCCCGCAAGTCCACAAGATTGTTGTCCACAAGGTGACGAAGAAGAGGTGGCCCAAGTTTTGGAAAACTTGGGGACGCTCTTCGAAGAGGAAAATCAATCTTTACATTTACAAGATCAGGACCACACTCCTAGCCAGTCTTCCTTTGCCGATAATTTGTGGTCATACATAAACTGTACTGTCCTCCAGAAACATGGAGGGAAGTCAGTCTGAATTCTTGCAGGACCAAGACCATGTCCCTAGCTAGTCTGCCTCTCCTTAGGGCTCTGATTGTACAAAAATTTTACCATTTTCTGGAGGTATGGAGGAGTCACTGATGGGCCTCTAAATTAGACATAAATTAAGGCCCATGCCTCTAAATTAAATAATAACTTAAGGCCTATGACCATCCTTCAACACATTAAACCTCTATTTTTACATTAGATAATGTATTTTAAGTTTAATATATTCATTAGGAAGGTTTATGAATAATTGAATATTTGTGCCTAATAATATTTATTTTTTGTGGAATATTATGAGAATATTGGGAAGATTATGAAGAGTTGGAGGAGGAGATAATTTAGGGACTTGTTCCCTACTACTAGAGGATCAATAATAAATAATAAGTCAAATTATGGAATTATGGCACAAATTTTGGAACTCGAATGATTGAGAAAATCTAGGAAAGTGTTCCCTGCCATTTAATGAAAATTCCTAGCATTGGGGACTAAATCCACTAATAAAGGGATTTTGGTGGGGAAAGCTTCCTCCATTCATGGGGAATGATTCCTAATCATTTTTTATAAGTACCAAGTTGAATTTTCCTCTAGGGAGAGTTTTTCATTATTGTTATTGTTGATAGAGCTTGCATTTTTGCAGCTCCATTGTATTTTCTTGCAAGAATGTAATTCTATTGATGAAAATAATGAAGATAGGTGTCATGTTCAGCTTCTAAATCTTGTTCTCCTCTATAGGTCTCTAGGTTTCCTTGGTCTTGGCCATCCCAGGAGCCTCAGAGCCCTTTTGTATCATTTTCTTTCCTTCTTTTCATTGCTTATTCACATGCATCTCTTGTTTTTATTTCTGCATTTAGAATTAATGATTTATAGTTGTAGGATTGAGTTAAATGGTTGATGTAAGTTCTTTTGCAGGATCACAAGCATTATTTCATCCTTGGAAAATAATTGGAAGTTCATAATAATCATTGAGTTGCTTGGATTAGTCTTCTTATTCCCAAATATAGATTGTTGGATCTCTCGAATTTTCTTTCCTTTAATTATTGTACTAATTAGATCATTGTATTATTTTTAGACTAAGAGATGAGTGTTAGTATATATTGTTGGCATTATGATGCATGTGTTGTACTTGATGGAAAACAACTCATAGAAGATCAACTCACTTATATATATCTATATGAATCTACGGAAGAGATATCAGATGACAATTCTCAGTATGACAAGCCCAAAGGGGGAGATTGTTGGCATTATGAGACAAGTGTTGTCCTCGATGGCAAATCACACAAATGATAAATTATAGTGCAGCAAATTTATTTGATAACTTATAGTGCAACAAAGTTTCCTTCATGTAGAGAAAATTTCACGCACTTTTATGCAGAGAAAAGTTTATTCCATGTAGAGAAAAGTTCACGCACTTTTATGCAGAGAAAAGTTTATTCCATGTAGAGAAAAGTTCACGCACTTTTATGTAGAGAAAAGTTTATTCC
This sequence comes from Pinus tabuliformis, assembly GCA_031772625.1. Lineage (NCBI taxonomy): Eukaryota > Viridiplantae > Streptophyta > Pinopsida > Pinales > Pinaceae > Pinus > Pinus tabuliformis. Next base: position 124,589,954 of record CM062809.1, read on the forward strand.
ATGTAGAGAAAAGTTCACACACTTTTATGCAGAGAAAATTTTATTTCATGTAAAACAAAAGTTCACGCACTTTTATGCAGAGAAGAGTTTATTTCATGTAGAGAAATGTTCATGCACTTTTATGCAGAAAAATTTTATTTCATGTAGAGAAAAGTTTACGCACTTTCATGCAGAGAAAAGTTCCCTCCATGCAAGATAAAAGTTCACACACTTTCATGGTTGGTTCATGGTATTAGTCCGACAATTTTTGATCCTATTGTTTTGTCCCGTGGTATTGCATCCAAAAGTGTTGATCGCACGCACTTTCATGGTTGGTTCATGGTATTAGTCTGACAGTTTTTGATCCTATGGTTTTGGTCCGTGGTATTGCATCCAAAAGTGTTGATCTCACGCACTTTCATGGTTGGTTCATGGTATTTGTCCAACAGTTTTTTTGATCCTATGGTTTTGGACCGTGGTATTGAGAAAGGACTAAGGCTATAAAAGAGGAAGGAGATCATTTGGCAAAGCATCATCTGAATTATTGAATATCTGATAAAGTGCTAGATCTGGAATACTGTGATTGGGTTATGGTGCAGATCTGGATCTAAGCTAAAGAGGGATCTCACCAGTTGATGGAGAATAAGATCTAAGGATAGATCGGGATCAAATGGTTTGAAATGAACTATCTCTATATATTTGATTATGCTTATTCTAGATCTGTATATTGAAAAATGATCTGAACTAGGTATAACTTAAGTTTGAAATCGCTGGAAGTCATGTTTGAATATTTATAGATCTGTACGTGGGTTGGCTTTGGTGTAAGCGCGTATATATGCAGGTTTGGTTCATTGTAGTAGCAATTTGAGCTATGATATTTGAAGTCACAGGTGGTTCTGGTTGTTGATGGGTTCTGATGACAGTTTAAAGGTGTCAGTATTCTGCATATCCTGTTTGGTTGATTGTATTTAGCTTCAGTATTGATGGATGAGAACTAATATTGGATCAGGATCATAATGACTCATATTTATGTGATCTGACGGACTAGATCTGGGTGCTAACACATATATTATCCTTGTATATGTATTGATCTGGTGTTTGGGTGATTCAGAAGATTGATTGATTATGTGCTTCAATGATATTAATGGGTCCAGTATGAAAATTGGATGAAACGTGGCCTTTCAGATTATGTGTTGTGCTTCAGGAGTATCCAGTCTGAAAATGTATGAAACGTGGTTGTAGGCCAGCACCTACGTACTAGTATCTTAGCTAGTACAAGAGCTAAGGGGGTGGTAGCTCCCTTCCAGTAGCAGTTGAAAACTTTGGAGCATTGTAGTAGGTAGCAGCCTGCGTACTAGTAAATGGATCGGCTAGTACAAGAACTATGGGGGTTGTAGCTCCCTTCCAGGAGAGACTAGAGAATGAGAGAGGGTTGTAGCTCTCTGCAGGTAGAAGCCTGCGTACTGGTATAAGACTGCACCAGTAAATAAATATTGTAAAAGGATTTTCTTATTAAGAAGAAGATTGAGATGACTTGCAGCAGTGGTTTTCTCCCACATTGGGTTTCCACCTTATATCATGGTGTTCATGTGTGTGGCTTATGTGTGATGATCTGTTCTATTTTACTGTACCTGTTTACTGTTAATATGGTTGATAATGTTCTAATGCACTCATTAAGGATCAACTAACTGAATCATAAGAAGTTGTGGAAGTAGCATATATGAATCTGAATATGGAAATGAAAAAGTTTTATTGATGTGATAATACTGATTCACCCCCTGTTATAGACATTTTTGTGCCTTACAGCATGAAGCATGAAATGTCCATAATCTAAGGGATCCAAATTCCCTAAACATGTTGTTCCTACCCCTAGAGGAACAAGGTCAGAAAACCACAGGACTGAATAACAGTTCTCCACCTGAAAACACTCAAAAACAAGGCAATTCTGGATCATGTCAACTGCTCCACTGAGCATCTGCGCTGAATGTCAACTGCTCCACTGTCTACCTGCGCTGAATGTCAACTGCAAAGAAGGCTACCTGCACTGGGCAAGTTTGGACATGTGGCACAGTCATTCCTCAAGGTGTCAATGCCCAGGAAGCTTCCAAAATGACACTTGGATCAGGGAATTCGATTGGTGATGCGTAAGAGGGTCTAGATCTCCAAGTGGAAGCAAGAACCTCCAAGTGGACTCAAGAACTGAAGAATAACTAAAGTGAGAGAGGACACTAGTCAGCTCTCAAGCTGACTCATCCTTTCTCCAAAAATCCTATATATAGATCTCTCTCATGAGGTCTAGGGAGGCTGGAATCTTGTGAATGTAAAGAATTTCTGTTGGTTTGAGTTTAGAACTATTGGGTGATTTGCTTTGAAGGAGATGAAGAGGAGATATCTTTTTGTTGGGAAGGTGATGCTGGATTGGGCCTCTTATGGTTGTATCACTTCCTGAACTTTACTTCTTCCATTAATAAAGCATTTGAGGTTCTTCTATATGCATGTGTCTCAATGATGTATTGTTATACTTGTGTATTTGATTTATTCTAATCCTTGAATCAATTATGAATGTATGCTTCTTGTAGTTTCCCTCTCTTTCCTTTTTGCAGGATCTTGGTGTAGCTGGACCAGTGAAAGAGCAAGGAGCTGGGAGCAAGCAGCAAGGAGAGAAGATTGGATCAATCATTAGCAAAAGACATCGGTTAGTGGATCCCTTTCTCCCCTATTTTACTTTCATAAAGAAGAAATCTTAGATAGCTTTGCTTTGATTATTGCTGAGGTACTATCACCCTTAGAGTGGGATAGGGTCATTCCGTATTGGATACTTTTCCCAACAACAAATTGGCGACTCCGCTGGGGATCGTATCTTGTTGGTTGTTTGTGTTTTTTCTTTTCATTTCCTAAACACAGGGAGTACCGAATCGAACTGCATTTGGATCTTTCAAATGCAAAGTAGAGGGCAGCTACTCTAGCTCAGTTTCTGGGCATGTTTATGATTTGAAGAGCTGATCCACAAGGACTCTGAATAGCTCTTAGTGATAGCTTTTCATCCTCCTTTTCATCCTTTAGTGTGTACTTGATTGATAGCTTTTGATTTGGCCAAAAACTGTTGATTTTTGAGCAATCTGTAACCCGGAAACTGAGAAAAACAAAATTTTCTCTCTTCATTGCAGGCACTGTGAAGGCAGTCTGCATTTCATCGCAGGTCCCGAAGGGGATACCTGCGCTGAATGTCAAACTGACAGTGTACTACCTGCGCTGAACCAGTTAGGCCTTGTGCAACTGGGGTTCCCTGCTTTCTGTTGCCCTGTTTTCATCCCTGTTTTTGCAGCCTGTTATCAGTCAATGTACCTATCTAAAACCACCTTTCTTTGCCACTATTCCGCCTCGGTTGTATAAAGAAACTGTATTTGTTCTTTTTGTATTTCTTACATCATTTGCAGTTTCCCATAATGGAAGTGAACTAGTCTTGTTGTGGCCTCTTAGATCTAGACCTGTGATAAGTGTCGTTTTGATCTTAAGAGTTAGTTTGTTTGCTGTTCATAGCTGATTGAGCTTTTGCTTTCTTCATATGGTTTGAATTTATGTATTTCTAGTGTTGAAACAAGTAAATCTTAAGGTGTCTTTTGATTTTGGACAAAAGCTTGTTTGCTTTCACTTGAAATTGAATTCAAAATTATACAACAGCATTCTTTTTGTAATACATCAACATTAAGAAAGAGAAAAGAAATACCTGCATTGTGCATTTTGTATTTGATAAGTTTGCATGTTGATTTAGGAAAAAGTGCATTAGTGTGTGCTCTATGATCTGTGTGAAAAGATGATGTCTTTCTTTTCCCTCAGTAGTTAAGATTTTCATAAGTTGAAAAGATTGAAAAAGCTTGCTTCTCATCTTTAGACTGCATTTAGGAATTTGTATCCTACATCTCGTGGTGAACCTTGAAAGGAAAACTTTAAAAAAGATCAACTTAAAATATATGGAATGAACCTAACAATGCTTTGAAACATAACGCAAACACATAGAGGTCTAAGCTAGAGACGTGTTCCGGCGTCGTTAAACGTAGTGACTGTCGATCTCGAAGAAGGTGGGTGATTCCTCCTGAGAGTCGGTGGCACTAATACGGATTGTGCTCCCACGTACTGTCGCGTATATATTGGGAGACCCCTATAGGCATATATCTTTTATCCTTAGGAAGCCGTGTCGGCCGCCTTACTGATCGCAATGCAGTGAACACAACATTCACGAAGATCGACCACCCGTACCGTAAAACGTATTCTGTGGTTTTGCGAAAGGTTTGGCACACCCTCTGCCTAGATCTCCAGAGCAGTTTCTTTTGGCCTTTTTCAAACTCTATAACTGAAAAAGTCCATCTGAGCATTTGTCACTTCGGGCTCGTTAAAACATCGAAGGAGACTAGAGTCATCTTTAGCTTTTTCTCGACTCTTAAAAAGTAAAAAAGCAAGTTGTGTCTAAAAGCGTCTAATAAAATTCATTCAATTCGGAAACACAAATTTCCCCTTTTAATATTTGGGTTGATCGAGTAATCCGCAATCGTGGAAGAAAGTCAATTGAAACCCCGTCATTCGCGGAGGCTTACGAGTCAACCGTCTTTGTCTCCGGAATAAAAAACAGTACGGGCAAAGCGAACTCGTTTAACCGGTTCAAAACCTCCTATAAAAGTTAGAACAAGTGTTCCAACTGCATCTGAGGTTCCGGTTACTCCAAACATTTCTGGAAACCCTGCCTCTATAGAAGAAGTTCAACAGCCACAGAAGGATAGTAATACTGATCCTAGTCTGGGGGCAAATACTTGTATAACTGAACCAGTTCCATCTGTAACCGGTCCAGAGAGTTTTGTTCCTCAAACAACTGTCGCTGTCGAAACAACCACTTCTTCGGCACCAGAAATATTTTACGGACCTGACGGTCTTCCCCTTCCACCGGGTTTTGATTGCGATAGAGGAACTTGCAGAGGATCCGCAAGCAAGTACTCCAACCCATTTTGGAGTCGGGGTCACTCTATTTCCTTCATCAGAAGTTAATCCACCACAAGTGGAGGTTCCTGTAGAATCGCTAGGCAATCTATTGGATAGACTTAAAATGTCTGAACAACCGTCATCATCTAGGACTGTGTCAAACGACACAGCGACAGCAGAAGCCCCTGCCGTCACTCCAACGATGTTTGCTGGCATACCATCTGTCCCAACTAGCTCGCAACCGCTAGAAGGAGTCCACCAAGGGACTATGACGACAGTGTGGTCTATTCCAGTTTGTTCATCCGGAATAATATCTAGCAACTCTTACGTTGAGACTCGACAGATTGATCCTCAAGGAGGTCAATTTGGGCCATCCAGTCCTCAAGGACAAACAATCCCTCTGAGTTCTGGATTGCTACCGTATGGGGGGCAGTATGCCCTTTCATTACCTCCTTCGGGAGGATATCCATATGGCAGTTCTCAACAGTATTCAGGTTATACTGGAATTGCATTAAGTAGTTGGGTACCTATGCTACCTCAACAACCAAGGATTGTATATTCTATGCAACAGTGTGTACCTGTGACGAACATCCCGACCGCACCGGCTATTGTAACTGTGTCACAAGTTCAAGCGATACCTGTTGCATGTCAACCTCAGATTTCTCAGGTTGCAATGCAACAGCCACTTGACCATGGGTCACAACCACAATCGCCAACTGGTGGGGCGACACAGGTACAAACGGGTACAATTACCCCACACCTTGGTCCAACGGTTAGCATAGCACAATAGAACATGGCTTCACAACCATGGCTAGTGCAATACCAACAACCACAATTCCAGCAAGTATACCAAGGTTCTGAGCAGCAGATCTTTGCGAACAGTGGACAACCGTATATCCAAAACGGTCAAAACCAACCACTTTACAGTGGTCAAGTCCACCAACCGTATCAGTCATACCAACATCAATTACATTATGCTGGTATGCAAAGGCCCACTGCTCAAGCGATTCCATCGTACCCTGGTTATGCTTCGCCTAACCTGAATCAACAGTTACCATTCATGGCGACTTTAGAGTTACCCGATTTACACCGGTTAACCAACGATCCGATTGCTTATGCCCCTTGGTGGCCAGCGATTCCTCATAAACTTCCATCTGACATTCCTAAATTCAATGGAAATCCAGGTGAAGACCCATCGAATCACGTGATGACTTTTCATCTGTGGTGTTCGTCGAACACCCTAAACGACGATTCGATAAGGCTTCGCCTTTTTCAGAGGACATTGACAGGTCTAGCGGCTAAATGGTATATTGAATTGCCTAGAGCCTCGTTCAACAATTTTAGTTCCCTAGCCACGACTTTCTTAACCCATTTTCAACTACCGATAAGGTATGAAACGGGAACAGAAATATTAACCAACTTCAAGCAGACAACTGCCACCCATATATCTGATCATATACATGAGTGGCGTCGTCGTCGTAGGATGGTGAAAACATACGTTCCCGATCAGCTATTAGCTGAATGGTTTATAAAGTCGTTACTTCCTGCTATAACGGAAGATGTGGCCAAGGGGGGAGTCGTAACAGAGGAGCAAGTTATTGCTCGTGCACAGTATTTGGACTTAGTTTATACTCAGTCCGGCACGCTCTACAACAAAATACCCGACGCCCCTAGACCAGAATTTTCAATTCCTCCTCCTCCTAAATCAAATAATGACTCTCATGTCGGTGATGGCGTGATTGGCACGGCAAACGCGAAATCGATAAAGGCTTCGTCAAAGAAGGCCCGTAAGAATTCGGATCAAAATGCAAAAGAAGAAATTCTTGCTTCGGAAGTAAATGTCGTATCAGCAGATAAGGGCAAAGAAACCAATCAACCAGGAAGCAAGAAGAAGCAAAACAAAGGGAAGAAGAAGAAACAAGGTGAATCATCTCCTCGAAGATCTTCTTCAAACCCTCCTGGGAAAGGAAAACCAAAAAGTCCATGTTTGATATGTGACGAGGATCATTGGACAGCAGACTGTCCATACAAAGCTGAGCTAAAAAGATTCTTAAAGAATTCACAAACCCCAGCTGTGTTAACTGATCTGTTTCCGAATCCAGGTCAAAATCTGGTTGATAGTGGAAATGCTTCCCTGTGCCAGGTGCTAATGTTGTCGACCTCCAAGCAACAGAATGATGCTTTGATTTCGACAAGGAACAAAGATTACAGGGATCCGCAGTTGTCGAACGACAAGGAAAAAGATCAACCAAGCAGTTCGACGACAACTTCGACAGAAGTTGTGCCACCATTTATTACGGGAAGCATTCCAATGATCCATGGAAGCAATCATTCTCTCCAAAATATTGGAGTAATTTTCCTAAAAGACCCCACTTTAATGGGTACTTTGGCCCTACCGTCTCCGAGTAATTTGGCGGAAATGGCCACAGTGGAATATGAAACCTTCTATTTTTAATGGATCTAAAACTTCGAGGATAGTTCCTATCTCATGTCAACCTCGTTAAAAAATGAAGAGTCGAGGATAGTTCCTATCTGTGTCAACCTCATTAAAAAATGAAACGACCCCCTGAAGTCTAGGGGGCATGCGCCTCGTTTGCATTATTATGCTGGGGGCATGCAAAATTAAACGAGCAGTTTTAGCATAAAGTTCATGCTCGTTAAAAAATAAACGCAATATCCGAGCAGTTTTAACGCGGTCTTTATGCTCGTTAAAAAATAAATATAAGCAGTGAGCAATGTTTCCTCCAGAGTTTAAGCTCATTTTTAAATAAAAAATGAACCTATCCCGGTAAATAACCACTGTGATCGTAAATTTATCAGCCATAAAAAGCCTTGGTCGTGTTTTGCACCTGCCACCTCCACTTTTCATTTGGTCGATCGTTCACCTCCATATGATTGTTTACCCATTTTGAGGAATAGCTGCGAAGAGTGATTTCACCTAGCCATCCTTGTGACACTGCCATGATTGGAAAATTCCAACCTGTACCTGGAATCAATTGCTATCCCTGTTTATCACTCGTTCCTCAAAAGACGAGTCTTCTTTAAGCTCTTTTCAACTGACTCGTAAAATATGAAAAGTTTGCCGAGTTTTGGCCTTCCAGCTCGTTAAAGTGACCGGAAGAGCTATCCCTCCTCTAGATTTTAATCTTTTTGGACCTGAGGGATTATTGCACAAAAAGGTCGAGCGCTTGTTTTATTCGGCTCGTTAAAGTTATCGAAAACTAATCCCTTCTGTATTGTTTTATACTTTTTCGGACTTAAGGGATTAGATGACGAAAAAGGAATTTTGGAGTTAACTTTATGTATCTTTTTAGACTCTCTAAAAATGAAAAGGACCGAGTTTTCTTTGTCGCTAGACTCGTTAAAATGATTAAATAGCGACAAACTTGTGTTTAGACGAGAACGAGTTTCCCTATCGCTAGGCTCGTTAAAACATAGCGATGGGCTTGCCCGAAGGGCAGGTTATAGAACAAGCATATGTTATCCTCCTCAAGCTTGACAAAAATAAAGAGGTACTGGTCAGAAATGACTGGGGAAAAATTGGGAGAACCTCAAAGCTTTAATGGTAGCAAGTCGCTCTTGAACATGACACTTTTCCTCCGTACCACATCGGGTTGGGTTGTTTCATTCACCAGTCTCATCACCATGGTCTCGCCAAACCATCCACATTTGGGGTAATGCTACCGATCCATCGCATCAGTGTCGTTATATGTTCAAGAGATGTTGTTCAAAAAGAGTCAACCGTGTCCCATCCACTACCATACATCATCTTTCATCCTTTCATGACCGCCACCCTGAATCATATTTCACAGATTGTTTTCACCTCCATTAAAATCATTAGCTCCGTTCCATGTCACTGATGTGGGATTCATTAAGGCCCTCATTTGACGGATCGCTTCTTGTCAACTTCAGCTCATTATCCAAGAAGTTGATCTAGGAACAACCCCCTCAGTACTTTGAAGCTTGCATGCCTCAATGGCAAGTTTCTCACTTCCGGCGACAGGTATACATCAATGACCTTGGACCAGAAGATTTTGCGTGGTGTTCAACGCCAAGTCCTATATTCACACCACGTGAATTGTACTGCAGTACCTTGAGGGTCATTATCATTATCGGTGATTCCTCTCGCGCTTGTTAACGGTTTACATCATTGACCGGTAATCAAGCGATGTCTTTCCATGTTCGACTTCAGCGCAATTCTCACATGGATCAACTTGTACTTAGAGTGAAGATCGAACGAGTTTGAAGACCCCGGATCTAGTTTCATCCATCCGAGCTGTGATATATATTCAGGAAATAAAGACATTGACATGTGCAGCAGATGATCATCCTATTCAAAGGATGATAATTTCAGCAGAGAATTATCAGTCTACCATCAGACGATTGTCTGTACTATGTACAGAAAAATGTATTTATAAAGCTGAGCATGGGAATGCCTGCCTCAGCTAGATCATGAAAGCAGTATGAAAAATAATGTATTGTATTGTATCTTATTACAGGTCACCTCTCAGCGATTGAATGAACTTCGGATCCTCCTGATAAAGCATTTCACCCGATAAACAACCTCATACTTTAGGGGGCAACTGTTATAGACATTTTTGTGCCTTACAGCATGAAGCATGAAATGTCCATAATCTAAGGGATCCAAAGTCCCTAAACATGTTGTTCCTACCCCTAGAGGAACAAGGTCAGCAAACCACAACACTGAATAACAGTTCTCCACCTGAAAACACTCAAAAACAAGGCAATTCTGGATCATGTCAACTGCTCCACTGAGCATCTGCGCTGAATGTCAACTGCTCCACTGTCTACCTGTGCTGAATGTCAACTGCAAAGAAGGCTACCTGCGCTGGGCGAGTTTGGACATGTGGCACAGTCATTCCTCAAGGTGTCAATGCCCAGGAAGCTTCCAAAATGACACTTGGATCAGGGAATTCGACTGGTGATGAGTAAGAGGGTCTAGATCTCCAAGTGGAAGCAAGAACCTCCAAGTGGACTCAAGAACTGAAGAATAAATGAAGTGAGAGAGGACACTAGTCAACTCTCAAGCTGACTCATCCTTTCTCCAAAAATCCTATATGTAGATCTCTCTCATGAGGTCTAGGGAGGCTGGAATCTTGTGAATGTAAAGAATTGCTGTTGGTTTGAGTTTAGAACTATTGGGTGATTTTCTTTGAAGGAGGTGAAGAGGAGATTTCTTTCTGCTGGGAAGGTGATGCTGGATTGGGCCTCTTATGGTTGTATCACTTCCTGAACTTTACTTCTTCCATTAATAAAGCATTTGAGGTTCTTCTATATGCATGTGTCTCAATGATGTATTGTTATACTTGTGTATTTGATTTATTCTAATCCTTGAATCAATTATGAATGTATGCTTCTTGTAGTTTCCCTCTCTTGCCATTTTGCAGGATCTTGGTGTAGTTGGGCCAGTGAAAGAGCAAGGAGCTGGGAGCAAGCAGCAAGGAGAGAAGATTGGATCAACCATTAGCGAAAGACATCGGTTAGTGGATCTCTTTCTCCCCTATTTTACTTTCATAAAGAAGAAATCTTAGATAGCTTTGCTTTGATTGTTACTGAGGTACTATCACCCTTAGAGTGGGATAGGGTCATTCCGTATTGGATACTTTTCCCAACAACACCCCCCCCCCCCCCCCCTCTCAGTATTATTTCCAACATAGATGTGTATCAAAGCTTGAGAATAGGGATTTCATGGTTGAGTGATAAAAATAGAGATTAAGTTGTCAATGCAGTTAGGATAGGATTTGATTCATAAAAGAGGAAAGAATGTAATGATAGAGAGATTGTCGAGAATAGAGTGATTAAGTGAGAGGTGTGACAGAGATAGGGTTTGAGATTGAAACAGAGGTTAGACAAACTATTGTAATCAAGTTGAGAGGGCCAAGACTCTGTAATTTCCATTTTGCTAAATAATTGATTGAAGTGTGGTGTGGATGCACTGTTCTAGTGCAGAAATTCTCTTATGACTATGTATCAGCATTCTGGACCCTAATCAGGTAGTTTTCTCTATTCATACATTTTATTTATAAATCAAATTCAATTAGTGTTAAGCGTTAATACTGAGTTTAAGCGCTAAAATTTTCCTTAAGCGCCTTTATTAAAAGTACGAATTAAGCACGTGGGTGGTATTGATAAGTGGGAAGCGGTATCTCGCGTGCCCTAAAGGTTGTAAATGGTATTCCTAAAATTCACATGATTAACCTTAGTGGGAAACATGTAGCACGCAAAAACCACTTTTCTTGCGCGCTCTTGAATTGATATCGATTGTGCAAGATTTCACGCGAGATTGTGCGACATCTGTTTGAGCGGACGCTGCGATATCAGTTGGATCTGGAGAAGTGAGATCAATGGCACGGATTGAAGCGATTGATAAAAGAAGAAGTCAATGAGGGACCGACAATGATTGGTCAGATAAGTGGGACCCTCAGGGTGAAAATCCATGTACAAAATCGGTTTGTGCACAACTAATTGGTTACAAAGTTAACCCATAGTCGAATTACATACTGCCACCTCATTTTCGTCAACACAAAAGGACAAGAAGAAAAACAGATTTATTTTATTCATTTATATACACAATAGTAGAAGGTTTGATGGTTTGAATTTACATGTTTGGGACAGTAGGATTGCATACATGTTAACTTAGCATTCTTTTGAAGCAAAGCCTCTTAGGAGATAATTAGAAAATAGTGTTTTTTAGCATTTGATTTCATTCTCTTTCCTTGTACTTTCTTTCTTGCAATAGGTTAAGGTTCCATTTCAAGCATTTAATTTTATGTAGTTAGTTTAGGATTTGACTTCAGCACATGTACTCCATTACATCATGACAGCGAAGGAAGGACACATTGTATGTTGCACACATAATGTCGATACCTCCTAAGTTTTATGAACCTAGGGTTGATAATTAAATTCGGTAGCCTTGGGAGTTGCATAATTCTTGTTGCAATACCGAAGCTCATCACTTTTTGGCACCGTTGCCGAGGAGGTGTCAAAGTATGCATTGTTTTCTTCCCTAGTTGATTCATTTATTTTTACTTTTTACAAAAACAAAACATAATTTCATTAGGCATATTTCATTTCAAAAATAGAAAAGTGCATTATATTAGATTTTTCATTCAATCATAAAAACAAAAACAAAAAAATTCTCCTACACCAACCCACCCTCCCCATTTGATCACATGGTGCAGTAAGAGACATATCACCATTCACTTTTGTAGGTAGATGAAGAAGATGGAAAAGAATGTAGAAGAAATGGATGGAGATGATGACAATGAGGAAGATCCTCTTATATTTCCCATTCAAGATACTGATGGTAGTGTGCACATGAAGAACATCCCTCCATCCTTTCTTCCAAAATTTCATGGTATAAGGTCAGAGGATCTAGAAACCTTTCTCTTTGAATTTGAAATTGTTTGTAGATCTTATGGTTACTTATCAAAAACTCAAAAACTGAGATTGTTTCTAGCAACATTGAAGGATAAAGCTTTTACATGGTTCATGATTTTAGGGACTAATTCAATAACATCATGGAATGGTATGCAAAATATATTTATAGAGAAATATAAAGATCATAATATTAAGGAAGAAATCTTCAGAATGAATAAAAGAGAAGATGAGAGTCTAGAGGATCTAATAGAGATGTTCATGTATAATGTTAAGAGGGAAAACTACATAATTTAGGGTCTGACACACTAAAAACCCTCTTATTTAGAACAATTAGGGATGAGTGGATTGATCTCCTTAATATCATGAGTAGAGGCAATGTATATCAATTGTCATTTGAGGAAATTTGTGAAACATGCAAATACATATCAAGAGGAAAAGCAAGAGTAGGTAAATCAACATTAAGATCAGTAAGTCAAGCTAAACTTGGAAAGTTGTTTGATGATTTTAAAATAAAAATTCTTAGAAATCTAACAAAACAAGTAGAAATGTTAAGAGTGAAAAATCAAGGAAAAGAAAATGATGATATTTTTGTTGCAAAATCACATGATGTTAAATGTTGATCCTCATTACCAAGGTCGAAGGAAGTTCACCAAGAGGATAGTGGAGCAAGTCAATTGCCAATGCATCAATGTTATGTAGCTCCAAGAGGAGCATGGCAGCCTATTCAACTTGATATGATGCAAGATCCTAATTCACAATTTCAAGCTTATGCACATCCACCTCAAAGTAATTTGAACACACCCTTTCCTTGGCAACATTGGACATCTCAACCCCAAAACAAATCTTGGCAAGAACGTTGGCAAGGAACTTATGGAAGCCATCCACAATATCCTCAGTATTTTCCTCAATAGCCTCCATACCAAACTTCATGTTATCCTTACCATTCACCTCCACCACAATGACAACCCCATCCACATCCATCTCAAATATACACTCCCACTCAACTATCTGTACCACCATTTGCAAACCCACACATTGAAGTAGCTCAACCCACTTACAATGTTGAGGTACAACACTTCCAAACATCTCCTCTTGAGATCAATGGTATTCACCATGACTTAGAAAGAGTAGTGTAAAAAACATATTCTCTTGATATCATTGAAGGATCCAACAGAAGAATATTCAAAAGAGAATATCAAAGAATCATGGGCTGCACTTGATGAAGAGAAGACATCAAAATCAGAGACTGAGAAATCTCTCTCATGGTTACTATCAAATCCTCCATGTATTCAAGAGAACAATCAACAAAAAGAGGAAGATTTGAAGGTCATGGTAGAAGAAGACATGAAGAATGATTCAAATCCGCAAGTGGACCAGGGGCATCACAATTATATTGAAATATGGTTCAAGTTAGTCACTACGTTGCAGCATCACTCTCTTCCTCAAAAATGCTTGATCCTTTCAAAATCAAATCATTTGGTCTCTGAAATCTAGGTACATGTCAAAGCATACATTTCAAGCCTCCACATCATTTTGTCTGACATCTTGATGTGCACATGGATCCATTGGAAGCATTATTATACTTGAAAGTGATTTCGTTTTTCAAGTAGGGTAGGGTAGAAGAAAAAAAACAGAAAAAAAAAAAGAAAAATAAGAGAAAAAAATAAAAATCTAAGGTGAAAACCTCCTTGGAGGCGCTTCAGATTGGCTTATTGATTGAAAACCTCTATGAGGCAGTCAATGGGTTGAAAAAAGAAAAAAAGGATAAAAAAGAAGATCGTAGGTGAAAACCTCCTTTGAGGCACCTAGGCAGACCTACTAATTGAAAACCTCATTGAGGCAGCTAGTAAGCTTAGAAGAAAAAAGAGAAAGAAAAAATAATATGCATCTCTTTGATAAATGCATGTACTCTCCAACATCTGCAAGCAACAAGAACAAGTTGGTACCAAAAGGAAAATTGGTCAAGCCTAGTGAAAAGAAGTCAAATTTTGAATTTCTTCTCCTTTGCTCAAATGCCCCAACAAGGTCAGGGCCAAGCCAATCCATCACCCTCATCTAGTTTTCACAATCCACCCGTCATTCTCAAGCTTCTACAATTCAGTTTGCTTGTTGTCCTAAAAAACTACAGGATGCTCTATTTTTCCTACAAGATATAAAAATACATAGAGCATAAATTTATTTTTTCCATAACTTGAAAACCATGCATCCATTTGCCAAGATGTTTTAGGGGGAGGTGCATATGGATGATGGTAACATGCTCAAGCAATTTCAACAAATTCTAGTGCACGATTTCCAAGAAATAAGCCTCCATCACTTTCAACTATTTTTGAATTTCTCAATATCCATGCATGATTCCATTTAAAAATTTGTTTCATGGGGAGATGCATACAGATGATGGTAACATGCCCAAGAAATTTTAGCAAATTCCAATGCACAGTTTCCATGAATTGACCTCCATCACCTTAAGCCATTTTTAGTTTTTTCTCGAGATACGTGCATCCATTGACTAGAATTTTTCTATGGGAAGGTGCATAATGATGATGGAAACATGCTCAAAAGGTTTCAACGAAATCCAATCTACCATTTGGGAGATATGGACAAAACAAGTCGTTGTCCTATAAACATATAGGATACAGAACAACACCTACAAGATTGACATTGAGAAGTTTTAAAGGAGATCTAGAGGTCAAAGAAACTCCTCCAAATCTTAGTAGCAACATCACGATCATCAACATCACCATCCAACACCTACACATCAACATCAACTCAACAACAACATACATGTCTCTCCAACAACCATCAGGTAGGTACAGGTATGCAATATTCTTGACCTTTTCTCTTGAGCATATTATTGTTAGAAATTTGTTGTCAATGCATGAGAGATGAGCTTTTAGTAGCTGAGGATGGGTCAACAGTATCATCCACCTTCAACTAGTTAATTGTAGCTCACTCCTTCACTCATGCAATGTTGGAAAGTCAAATTATTAAGGGTGATGATTTCAAGGAACGAGGACATCAGTTAAAAGAAGAAATTTTTGCAAAGGCCAAGGTCACCACAACACTCCAAGCCCTCCATCCACTTCATATTCAATATCTATTCATCATTCATCCATCCCATTTCATTTCTTGAAAAAAAAAAAGATCATCCTCTCCATTTTCACAAACTTACACTACTCCCTTTGAGCCCTAGCATCATCATCCAATCCCTCTTCATCATTTCTCATCACTCCCATATAGTTAGAAGACTCTGAATGAATAAGGAATGACTACTACAGGAAGGTAGAATTCTACTACAAGAAGGAAGAAAAGAAAAATTGTGCTAAAACCCAAACAGACAGTGCCTAAGAGAGACCTAGTCAAAACAGAGAACTCCAAGGCCATTAGGCAATCAGCTAGGCCACAAGGGAGAAGAAGAAGGCAACAAAAATAAATAAGGCATTCACCATAAAAATACAAATCAAACTGTAGTGATGAAAATGGGTGTTCCAAAAGGTTTCCAATATCTTTCTAGCTTTTTCCCAAGGCATAAAAATGGGAGAAATGCATAAGAGTCAAGTTGAGGGCCTGCCCTAACCCTAGTTTATCATTTATGCTCAAAACCGGTTTCCTGTAGTTTTGACAGGAATTCCTACAGGATGTCCTAGTTCTCATATAAATGCATTTTGAGGGTGTTAGAGGTGTTCAAATGGCAGAACAAGGTACCAGAAGGTTGATAAGGGTGTGGAAGACCTTGTCAAATTGAAAAATATTCAAGAACCAATCTTGAATAAGGGAAGAAGGCAAGCTAATGATCTCAAGAAAAAATGATTTTTCTTTGCACAAATATGTTTTTGGGCTTGTCCTTGCAAAACTTACAGCTAATATTCTTAATGCACATGAGAGAGGCCACCAGGGCCATGGATGAGGCACAATGAGAACACCAAGTTACTCAGAGGATGAACAACACTTTCAACAGGAGGGTATGATGGGCCTCTAAATTAGACATAAATTATGTCCCATGCCTCTAAATTAAACAATAACTTAAGGCCTATGACCATCCTTCAGCACATTAAACCTATCTTTTTGCATTAGATAATTTATTTTTAACTTTAATATATTCATTAGGAAGGTTTATGAATAATTGAATATTTGTGCCTAGTATTATTTATTTTTTGTGGAATATTATGAGAATATTGGGCAGATTATGAAGAGTTGGAGGAGGATATAATTTAGGGACTTGTTCCCTACTACTGGAGGATCAATAATCAATAATAATTCAACAAGATATTATGTAATTATGGCACAAATTGTGGAACTCAAATGATTTAGAAAATCTAGGAATGTGTTCCCTACCATTTAATGCAAATTCCTAGTATTGGAGACTATATCCACTAATCAAGGGATTTGGTGGGGAAAGCTTCCTCCATTCATGGGGAATGATTCCTAATCATTTTGTATAAAGAACAAGTCGAATTTTCTAGTTTTCATTAGTGTTATTGTGGATAGAGCTTGTATTTTTGCAGCTCCATTGTATTTTCTTGCAGGGATGTAATTCTATTGATGAAAATAATGAAGATTGTTGTCATGTTCAGCTTCTAAATCTTGTTCTCCTCTATAGGTCTTTGAGTTTCCTTGGGCTTTTCCATCTAAAGAGCCTCAAAGCCCTTTTGTATTATTTTCTTTCCTTCTTTTTATTGCTGATTCACATGCATCTCTTGTTTTTATTTCTTTCTATTTTTGCATTTAGAATTAATGATTTCTAATAGTATGATTGAGTTAAATGGTTGATGTAAGTTCTTTTGTAGGATCACAGGCATTATTTCATCCTTGGAAAAGATTTTGAACTTCTTAATAATCATTGAGTTTCTTGGATTATTCTTCTTATTCCCAAATTTAGATTGTTGGATCTCTCGAATTTATCTTTTCTTTAATTACTGTAATAATTAGATCACTGTATTATTTTTAGACTAAGAGATGAGTGTTAGTATAGATGTGTATTAGAGATTGAGAATAGGGATTTAATGGTTGAGTGATAAAAATAGATATTGAGTTGTCAATGCAGTTAGGATAGGATTTTATTTATAAAAGAGAAAAGAATGTAATGACAGAGACATTATCGAGAATAGAGTGAGTAAGCGAGAGGTGTGGCAGAGATAGGGTTTGAGATTGAAACAGAGGTCAGGAAAACTGTTGTAATCGAGTTGAGAGGGCCAAGACTTTGTAATTTCCATTTTTTTTTAATAATTAATTGGAGTGTGGTGTGGATGCACTATTCTGGTGCAGAAATTATCTTATGACTGTGTATCGACATTCTGGACCCTAATAGGGTATTTTTCTCTATTCATACATTTTATTTATAAATCACAGCAATTAGTGTTAAGAATTAATACTAAGTTTAAGCGCTAAACCTTTCCTTAAGTGCCTTTATTAAAAGTATGAATTAAGCACGTGGGTGGTATTGATAAGTGGGAAGTGGTATCTCGTGCATCGTAAAGGATGTAAACGATATTCCTAAAATTCACGTGATTAACCTTAGCAGATAACACATAGCATAGGAAAACCACTTTTCTCACATGCTCTCAACCTGATATCAGTTGTGCAAGATTTCATGAGATATTGCGCGACAACCATTCGATTAGACGGGTCACATTGACGGTGGAAATCATCCAGGTTAGTTTGTGAGAAGATGACGTGATATCTGTTGGATTTAGAGAAGTGAGATTAATGTCGCGGATTGAAGCACTTGATAAAAGGATAAGTCAACGAGGGACTGACATTGATTGTTCAGATAAGCAGGACCCTCAAGGTGAAAATCCATGTACATAATCGGTTTGTGTGCACCTGATTGGTTACAAAGTTAACCTGTAGTCGAATAACAAATTGCCACCTCATTTTCCTTAAGGAAAAAAGACAAAAAGAAAAGAAAATTTATTTTATTCATTTACATGCACAATAGTAGAAGGTTTGATGGTTTGAATTTGCATGCTTAGGACAATAAGACTGCATACATGTTAACTTAGCATTCGTTTGAAGAAAATCCTCTTAGGAGATAATTAGAAAATGGTGTGTTTTAGCATTTCATTTCATTCTCTTTCCTTGTACATTCTTTCTTGCAATAGGTTAAGGTTCCATTTCAAGCATTTCATTTTATGCAATTAGTTTAGGATTCAACTTCAGCACATGCACTCCATTACATCATGATAGAAAAGGAAGGACACATTGTATGTTTCACACATAGTGCCGATACCTCTTAAGTTTGTACGAACCTCGGGTTGATGATTAAAGTCGGTAGCCTTGGGATTTGCAACATTCTTGTTGCAATACTGAGGCTCATTAGTCACATGAACAAGGGAGACACATTTCCTCTATAGGAATAATTTTTGAGCCAAAAACTCAGATACAAAGAATCCCTGAGTCAGAAACTCAGTCAGGCGACACTATTTTATTGGAACAGGGCCCTATCAACGATATTACCCCTCTTTTGCTTGAAACAAATACGATTGTTTCTCCTCCAATCAAATATCCCACTAAGGAGGTAAGGGAAGCAGATAGTTTGAGGATGAATTTATTGAGCAAGGAGAATAAGAAATTGAAGAAAAATATCAAACACTGAGGAAGTGGTTGAAATAAGTGAGCAAGGCTCGCAGGAACAAAGTATAATCGAAAACCATTGGTTCTCAATGTGAAAACCTCCTTCAGACCACTGGAATGAAAACATAAGACACCCCTATAAATTCAATTGTAACTCAAACTAAAATACATCATACTGAAAACTCCAGAACCCGGACTGAAGACATTTGCACCTATTCAATGGAGACTCAGATAGGTTTATCTGTGGACTTGATGGATGTTGTGGTTCAAACAGACTTTTCAAAAAATTATCAAACAATTGATACAACAGAAACAATTTCTCAGACTGATACGATGGTGACCTATGATACAATTGTCCAGACTAAGGATACACATCTATACACCCCTTTGGTAAGGAGGCTACCATCGAAAAGCTACAGAAAGAACTAGTAGAACTACAACATACTCTAGCACAATACCAAAGAAAAGTAGTACCCCTGCAGACTCATAAGGATTTATTGAAGAAGTTTGATGAGCTGACTGCAATAGAGGATGAGACTTATGCTAGTCTCAGAGCTAAGTAGAAGAAAGTAAAAGAAGTACAAAATCAACTTCAGAAATCTATAGATAAAATTAAAACTGTTTGCTCCATTTATTCAGATGCCTTGTCTTGTAGGTCACCTGCTACCAATTATGCGTTTTTTTTTCTTGAAAGGTATTTGCTGTTAAAGGTCAAAGCTATCAAGGCCGGTAAACTAGTGGAATTTAAATCAACCCTAGACTTTATTCAATGCTGCAAAGAGCATAATGAAAAGGTGAAGTGTCTTCTCTGTGAATTATACTTACACAACTTCTTTTTGGAAGATGAAAGGGATGATAACCCTATCCCCTTCATCAAAGACGTTCAATTTCAAGATTTCATTTCTTTTTCTTGTAATCAAATTAAGTGGGCTAAGGCATGCTCCCTTTTCTAGAAAATGGAGAATGAATTAGACCTATGGGTTAGGGGAGAACATAAAAAACTGCACACATTTTTGTACATCACAAATGTTTTATGGAACAACCAAAGATTGTGGCCTCTCTAGGTCCACTCCATAAAGATATTGTAAAATCCGGAGTGGAATATTTCCAAGATATTAAAGAAGAAGCCTTACTTGCTGCAAAACAAATATGGATGGCTTCCTCCAACATCATTAAGAATAGAGAGTCGTTTGGTTACAAAAATTTCAAAGTTTCTACTGCTCGTTTGGTTAAGTTCAACAATCTTATCTTATGCATAGGCCCTACATGGATAGGCTATAGATATAGAAGCCCTATTATTTGGTATCCACCTGACGGGTACCATTTTGACTATGAATTTGCAGAATGCCAAGAAGGCTGAGCATTTGCAATACTTAAAAAGAAAAATGGTTTTTAGATATATCCAAAAGAGACCTATCCTGCTTATTCCTTAACACAATTACATGTTAATCATCTTCTTGCATGGGAAAATGACAAAAGGTAAGCAGGGGAGTATGTTGGGTCACAAAAAGGGTATGTTTGTAGCCTTACATTACTTAATAAATTAGTCTCTTTATAATATTTGTCTTCATTATTGGAAAGGATTTGGAAGAAAAGATTGTGAAAGTGAGGTAAAATCAATCATCAACATATTGCATGTTTTTAGCACGAAAAGAATAACATTTGCTTACTTTTGTGCACAGGAAATTGGAATTGGACAATTTCTATTCAGTTGATAGAACGACAATGCCAAACCAGGAAAGGTTTGTTCCTTGGATGTACAAGTTAGAAAAAGATATGAACAAGAATGCTAATTCGGCAAATGGAAATCCAATCATTTAGCCACGAAATCCTGAGGATCTCTCAATCTTAAGGATTTGCTTTCATCCATTAGTTTTCCATTAGGCTATATGATACCGATGGGTGAAAAGGATTGGGGAGATTTTGACTCTTACTCGTTCTTGTATCTTTGTATTGAACAAGAGCATATTTTGACATTACAGTAATTATGTACCTTTATTATTTCAATTAATGAGCAATACAAAGATCTTTTCTTAATCACATTCTGAGCTTTATCAGTAGTAACTTCTGGAGGCTTTGGGCTCAATCACTAGAAGATTCGTTGCTCCTTTGTGTTATAACTATTTCCTTATTTCCTACAATTATTTATTATTGTTCTTTTATAGAATCAAGTTATTCTTTATACCTGCATTTGAAATAGATCTTTAACATTGTTGCTTTAATGTTGTTCCTTTAATGAATTGTGTCGAATAAGCTGAGTGTTACAATTGATTGATGGTATTTTTTATTCATGTTCAAGATTGAAGTAGCTACTTATTTATTATTGCTGTAGTGATTCTTTCCATTTACTAGATTAGACAATATCCCATTAGATATGGTTTCTTTTAAGGCATCTGCTTGAAATTATTTTCCTTTGCAAAACAGTTATGATTGGATTCATATTTATAGTTTGTATTATCTTTGAATGAACTTCGATAATTATGAGTTTTTTAATACATTCTTGCAATGACTTGCTGAAATATTAGACTCATTTGGTTATGTAACAACCTCTAACCTTTATTTCACAGATTGTGATGACATCCTTGAAATAAACAGACGAATCCTAGGTTGATAAGGTAATGTTAGGAATTAAGTTGATTTAAATAGTCATCTTAGTGCACCATCAATACGTTCAGAGACTTTGTAGATGTTGGATCTGAAGATGGCCTTGGAGCATCAAGCAAGATCTCATATAACATGCTAGATTGGGAATAAACCAATTCCAAATATTGGGCAAGGGAAATGGATTGATCCTTAGTAAGACAACCTCCCATTGCTATGTCTGCAATAATTTTCTTTATGAATGATTTCGTAAACCACTCAATTAACAACTCATCAATTATTTCAAACTTCATGAGGTGATGCCAACATCTCCATTCATGGATGTGATCGGAGATATGGGTAGCAGTATCATGTTTCAGAGATGTAAGAAAATGGGTACCAGTTTCATAACGAACCAAAAACTAGAAGGGAGTGAGGAAGGCCATGGCCAAAGAATTGAAGTCTGAATAGGCACCTAGAGGTAACTTGATGTACCATTTTGTGAGTGCACCCGTCAACGTCTCCATTCATGGATGTGATCGGAGATGTGGGTAGTAGTATCCTGTTTCAGAGATGTAAGAAAATGGGTACCAGTTTCATAACGAACCAACAACTAGAAGGGAGTGAGGAAGGCCATGGCCAAAGAATTGAAGTTTGAATAGGTACCTAGAGGTAACTTGATGTACCATTTTGTGAGTGCACCCGTCAAGGTTCGCTGAAAGAGACGTAGATGATCAGAGTCGTCAACATAGGAATTGGAAGAACACCATAAGTGATAAGTCGTCACATGGGCCTGAGAGTCCTCTTTAGCTTTTCCTTTGAATTTTGGGCAATCGCTAGGAATCTTAGTGGTAACTGGAGGCCAATAAGGTAAATTAAGTATCAGATCATTAGTAAGCCTTAAGACATTCGACAATTACAGCATCACTAGAAACAACAATTGCAGGATGAAATGCATGTAAGAACTTTGACAAGGCCCAATTTATGGATTCCATCCTTGTTGGTAAGGGTTTTGTCCCCAAAGTGGCGTATTTTGAGCATAAGGCACTTTATTTTTCCCCCACTGAGGGATACCCTGAACATAAGGTGGATTCTTCCCCCAAAAAGGTGGGTTCTGTCTAGGGTAAGGCTGATATTGACCTACCATAGTCTGTTGAGAACCATAAGGTGGATAAACATTGTCCATGACATATGGATTGTAAGGTTGTTGCAGCTGTTGAACCTAGTGATAAAACTGTTGGCCCTGCTACTACAAGGGTTTCCCTTGTGGTGGTAAGGTTGACCTTGTTGGTATAAAGGTTAGGCTTGCTACTACAAGGGTTGAACTTGCTACTGCAATGGCTAACCTTGTAGATACAGGGGTTGATTCGGTTTTTGGATAAACTGCATTTGTTGTTGCAAAGGTTATTGAAACTACTGCAAAGGTTGCCCTTGTTGCTGTAAAGGTTGTTGTTGAACAATTCTTTGAGGAATTCCTTGTTGGTACTAATAAGTTCCAATTGGGATTTGACCATATGCACTGGGAATAGGACTTTGATCAGGTTGCACATGAGGACCTACTTGTGGAATATAAAGTGTATTTTGAAGTGCTTTTGAATCATATGGAACACAAGGCTTTTGGAGGGTTATCTAGGATGAATAAGTCTGTTGATACAGGAAATTACTTGCTCTAGCTGGAATAGATGATTTAGTGGGATTAGGAATACCACCAATAGGTTGAGACACTCCAATCATGCGAGGTTTTGATTCACTCACATGGGTTTCACTTGAGATAAGAGGGATATTTGGATTTCCCCCCCATGCTGTGAATGAGGTGGTGGCACATGTTTTCCACTTGATGGGTGAATTGAGGAACTTACAGACGTATAAACCGAAACTATCAGTTGCACTTGAATTGAAGGTTGAAATGAAGGTAACGATTGTTTCAAAATAGTCAGTTGAATTGGAACTAAAGTAATGGAAGTTTGCACAGGGATATGAGAGGTGACATTAGGAATAAATACACCATAAGTAGGTATAGCATTCGATGACCAAATTGGATTTTGATATAACAAAGAAGCATTGGGAGTTACTTAAAATAGTTGATCCAATGTTGTATAACCATGTGGAAGCATACGCCCACTGTCTTTAGGAGGTGGTTGAGATGGAATGCTTCCTACATAAGGAAAACCTTCTGGTGGAAAGTCGCATTTAAAATAATTACCAACACTAGGAGTGTGAGTAGCAGAGACTTCTAGATGACGTTGAGGAGAGGTTGGAAACTCACCTTTTGAAGCCATAGATGGAAAAAATTGGCAAGAGGGAATCCAAGACGGTCGTGGAGATAACTCCAAAGGAACACTAGGTTGATCGTATGGACTATAAGGTTGTTGAGGAGATATCACCAATGGATCAAAAATTGGATTTAGAGGGTATAAAAAAAACCTATGTAGACTCTTAGGGGCTTCTAGATCAGACTCCTCAGACAACGATGAGTCTCAAGGTGGGGGACAAGAAGTAAGGGGTTGGATAATTGGGACAATTCCAAGTTAAAATCCTTGAGCTTCAGATAACTGTGAAAGTTTAGGACGAATACCTTGTGATGACTCTTCAGTATTAGATGATGAAGGGGAACCGTGAGGTGAACAAAATGGTTCAACCACGATGAATTTCTCTCAAGAGAAGAAGGAGAAGATATGATTTTGTTTAGGGCTTTAGAAATTAAAATTTACAAGGAATTACTCAATATGAGGTCAATAAGAAACTGCATGGGTTTGACATGTTATCATTGGTAGTTAATTTTATAGTGTAAAACAACAAATAAATCAAAAAGGGTAATATTAGGCAAGAGGGTTTACCAAGTATCTGTGAACCATTAAATACACCTTATCCGAAAACCAAGCACTTAACGTACAACAACCGATCTTCCCAAATGTTGTGTTCGGTGTATCATGTTTCCAAGGTGGATGGCTTGGTTACTTGTGGCTAAAGGATAGAAAACTAGTGGGGTCTCCCAATATATACTTGATGGTATGGGGAGTACAAGTCCGTGTTACCGTTGTCTAATGCATAACCATTCAGTGAGAGAATTTCCATTTACTTGCCATACTGAAGTGCCTCCTATATACCCGAAAGTACCAGAGAACCTTCGATATACTTCCGTACTGGAACGAGATTTCACCCCCGTGATACAATGTAGGAAGTTAATGATAACTGCTATGTTTAAATATGTCAGAACACGTCTCTAGCCTAGACCTCTAGATACTTGCATTAAGTTACAAATGCTTGTTAGGTTAATTGAGGTAAATTTTACGTTTATCTTGAATTAGGTTTCAATTTTATGGCTCAACGATGTCACTTGAATTCCTATGATACAACTAAATGAGAAAAATAAAATCTTTTCTTTTGATGAAGGCTAAACTAATGAGGGAAGAGAGACAACCAAACAAGGCATCAATCAAGAAAAATGCATTAAAACATGTATCCCTAACTTTTCGAATGCAAGATGTAAAAATGAAAACTACTCTTTCACTTTCACTAACAAATGCAATGCCTAAATGTCATCTTATGAGAAACAAAATCACTTTATTTCAATAAGATGCACTGATATTTTTGTTCTTTTTCTTTCACTTTTATTCAAAATGAAAACTAATGCATAAGAAAAGGAAAAAATGGATATTAAAACAACTAAATTGAAAATTTCATTCACTTTTGGTTTTGAATAAAAAAATGTTTAAAAAATACTTGAATGAAGAGATCCTTTCACTTTTCTTTTTGAAACAATGAAATCAAAACAAGCATATACTTTTAGTTTCACCAAAGCAAAAAATCATAATCTACATTTGACAATGGAGCTAAAGTAATTTTTAGAGTACAAATATGACCCAATACTAATGAAAACAACTTTGAAAATATGAACTGAAAGAGACTTGAAAATGATGTCATGATCATAGTAAATCTCTTAAATGGTGATAATAATTCTCACAAAAACAAGCCAAGTGATGAGTGAAGCATGACCTAGACCTAGAAACCCTAGAAGACAATCTAACTTCAATCATACATCAACAAAATCTAAGAGACAAATGCAACCATTAAAGGAAAACAATCAAAATATACACAACAATATCACACTGGAAAAACGCTCACAGAGGTTGAGATCCACTGGAACTAAGAAGAAACCATAATTTTTTCTAGCCTCTAGGATCAATGTGCCTATTAAAGGAAAAGTAGCGATGAAAGGTAGAGCAACGCGACTGTTAATTAAAAATAAACACTGACAACACTTCTGTAAAACTAGAAAATGCGCTAGGTGAGGAAAAAAGGGAAAAAACATTTTTTTTTCAAAAATCAAACCAAACTCAACACTCTCAAGCAAAAACTAGTGACTGTATAAACCTACAATGATGTACACAAGCCAACAAATCGACTGTTTGGTCAAACTCATTAGAGGATTAGATCAAAGAAAAGGATGGAAAGTTTATAGCTTCGTGATTAGAGTCACCATTTTGTTGTCTAGGTAAATCCTATTTGTAGACATAGATGAGCTCTCTAGCCCAATGAGTAGGTCTAGTAACAAACGAGACAATCTACAAAACACTTTCCTCAATTACAATTGAAATGAGAGAAGAGGAATGAGACCTACCTTGTTCTGATGATATAATGCACTCCTCTATTGAAGATCTTGATCACTTTCTCCTTAGGCTTAGGACTTTCTTGCTCACAACATTTGAATACTTGCACAAGAGGCCAAATAAAAAACAAAGCATAAAAGTGCAACAAGCATAATCGAATGTAATCCACTTAACAGATCAAGGAGCATTAAGATAAATGAAGCATTGACGCTAGAATTTATGGAAAGTTAACTAAAAGTTGTATATCTTAATAAACAAAAGAGGAAGCATACAACCTAGGCCTTGATTTTAGTAGCCCTCCTTGAGTGAATGTCCAAGTCCAAGCTCAAGTTCTCCAAGCACTCCTTCCCCAAGCTGAAGTGAATATAATGTAGGCACTATCTCAGCATAAGGCTAAAAATAATTAGAGACTAACCATTTGGGAATGGAGGAGGATAAATATATAGGCAGGGAGAGGGAGTTAGGATCTCACAAAAGATAGGGGAAGGTCCTATCAAGGAGGAAGCTCATAGGGATAGGGTCAAAGGGTAATATTGGGAGAATTCAACCACATCCACAATGAACAACATCTAGCTCGTCGTTATGGAAGCCTCTAGATCATGAAGATTCTTTTCCTCTTTGGGAAAAATTTCCTTTTAGGGATTAGCGTGATTCTCCAGATAAAAAATGCACTGACAACACGAGGCTAATATGGTGCAACCTATGATCAACACGAGTAGGCAGTGTCATGGTTGCGCTGACCCAAAAATTAGGGTTTTGAGCCCATTTTCTCAGGGAAGACTCAAGGCATGTTTTCATTAATTCTTCAGGGAGGATTTGGAGTATCCAGATAAAAAATGCACTGAAAACATGAGGCTAATATAATGCAACCTACGATCAACACAAGTAGGTAGTATCACGGTTGCGCTGACCCAAAAATTAGGGTTTTGAGCCCATTTTCTCAGGGAAGACTCAAGGCATGTTTTCATTAATTCTTTGGGAAGGATCTGGATTTCATATCAGGATGGGTACACTACACAGTTTTCATGTTTTGGGCACTCCGAGGTATGACACAGGGAAGTGTAGGAGGTGTGACAAAATATTGTGTAACATAGTGTAGCTCGCAAGCTTAATATTTTCAAAGTGTAATTTTTCATCTCTAGTGTTGCTCCATTGCCAGAAGTCTTGGATGGTACCCTGATTGAGTCACGCAAGAACAAAAACATTGCTCTGCTGCCAGTGAGCCTCGATAGTCCCCTGATGGAGTCACACAGGAGCATAAACATTTCTCTGCTGTGAGTGACATGGACAATACCTTGACGAAGTTTCTTGCTTCACCTCTTTATGTAGGAAGCATTTCTCTTATTACACCTTTATTTATTAATTTAAAAGAGAGTTGTGCATCAAAACCTATTTATTTTGGGGTGTGTTATCACAAAACTCAACCTTGATAGGCTGCTGATAAGGAATACTTTGAGTAACTATTTCAAACCAAGCTTTTGGCTGAGGCTTAGCCTCCTCAACCTGAGAGGGCTCTCTCACTGGGTTAAAGATTTCAATTAAGGATATGATGGCTAGCTCTATGGAAAAAACAAGTGAAAAGATATAAATGGTTGAACACAATCAATAAACATCCATTGGGCTTACGGAGTCAACATATGTTTCAGTATCACAGTAAGATTGGCTTAACATGGAAGTCAGGGCATCAGGAGTTTTAATATATCAGCAAAACAGAGCAAAAACATAAGGAACACAGCCTGTAAACACATGTAGGAAGTTAGAGCATTGTCAATGAATTCTAAGTAACATGCATTCATACCGCTGTAAGTAAATAAATGGAGGAAACCATGAGGAAAATCAAACATTAAAATTGTCTGCTGAATCCTAAGTAGTGAAGCCAAATATCTATATTAACATGAAAAAGACACAATCTTCCACAATGTCACTGTATGACTGTTTCTTTCGAAAATTTCCAACCCTTAGTGCATTACACCTCTTTCTCTTTATAGAGTTCATTACAATCTTGGATTCCTTCCTCCAACATGAGGGGAATTCAAATTTACTTCACTTGACACCTATTCATACTTAAAACAAACTAAAAATTACAAGTGGTATTTAACTAACAGTCCTAGAGTCCTAATACAATTAGGAGTACAACTCCTTATTATGCTGGCAACAACCTAGACTTTGGAATAAATTCGATCTTTGACAGCTACTCCTCCTCCTTAACTTCAAATTTTGTGATGACTATAACCTCCATGCTAATCTTCAAATCACCTCTCCTTTGACTATCCTGAAAACTAGGCATCTATCCCTTGCAATGTTGCTTTAGCCTTCAAGGATATTCTTCGAAGCTTCCGCTAGCCACACTATCTCTTTCAGTCATATGACACATATTGGATTTATCATAAGACCCTGCTCTTACATTTGTGCCAAAACAAAACTCCTTGAAGTTTCCTGAAGGAAGACAAACTGGATGAGCTAAGAAATGTATTGTTATTTTCGTAGCGCAAGGTTTAATTCTTGCATATGTCTTGCATTCCTTGAGTTTAAGTTTACTTAGGGTCTAAACATTCTCAAATGATATTCTTATATCTTTGTAGCAACATCCTTCTCAAAAATAGCCCCTTTTACATTTTAAGATTGATAAAAAAAAACAAAAATGCAGCTACAACAATTTCATAGCGTGCTACAAAACTATTGTGCATTGTATTGTCACCTACAACAGTTTTGTAGCGTGCTACGAAACTTCTGTGTGAATTAAAATACATAGTTTTTTTTCTCAAAAATTGTCCTTCTTGGGATTTCTTCACAGATTCAACTTATGTTAATAAGCCCCATATATTTAACATTATCCATCCATAAACAACTTCAAAAAGTAATGTCCTAATCAAAATTGTGTCAAGACTACTTCACTTACTCTACTGTTCATTTGTGCTGAGGCTGACCTCCAGATTTGTCCAGCTAAATCTTCAGGTCCTCAATTTCCATTTTCATCATTTTGATTTCAGTTCTTAATTTACCATTGATCCTTTTGATATATCTTGCCTCCTTTATTGCAAGGACATTCCAAGTGAAATATTGAGCATCACTACCAACTACTTCATATCTTGGAACTTTTCCATCTTCCCAAATGGCTTTTACTCTTTTGAAATTGGCTTTTTCAACTGCATGTTTTCTTTCCCTTTTCTTAAGTTGAGCAATCCCAAGATTGGAAAACTTCAATTTCTTCATGAACTCCTCAAAGCTACATTCTTCTTCTTGAGTACCAACTACCTTATTTCTGTCATCTTCGTGCATTGGTGATGATTGCACTACTGGAACCATAGGCTCTTCATGGAATTCTGATATCTCCCTTACCTAGCTTACCTATAGCTCTACCTCCTATAACTTTCTGGACTGTCTAGTCATAGGCCTCCTTAGCTTAAAAACAAACTCTGAAACCTGGTCATCAAATTGGAGCTTTTTTGAAGATTTGATCCTCTTTGTTTTGCTCTTGCCTGCTTCAATTAAGTCTACTTGGACCAGAGGGGTCTCTTCCATATCAATGGCCTAGAGAAGATCATTCAAACTACCCTTTGAGGTTGGTCTTTCATCAATGACCACTATTTTACCCTTTTCCTTGGCTAATTGGCTTCTAGTTATTCTCCTCTGGAATGTTTCACCAATGGACTATTCTTGTGCTGCTACCTTGATTTGAACCTTCTTCTTGTATGACTATTGAGGGGTATCTTTTACAATTAGTGGTGTCATTGGTTCCTTAAATTTCTTTCTAGTTTTTAGTTTCACAAATCTGCTTGACCTAGCTTCTTCCTGGTGACTAGTTGTTGGTGATGATATTTCCCTAGCCCTAGGGCTAAGTCTTGTTTCAATTCTAAAAGCAGACATAAATAGAAAATAAGACCATTCTCTATCTACCTTCTGAATTTCATGCAAGACAATTAATTTGATTAAGCCATGAGGGAACAATGATGTTTCACAAGTTTCTTTCTTCAATTGTATTTTATCGGACATCTTGCCTAAGCTTTGAAACAGATAGAAAGGTAAGTCTAGAGATATTATTCCAGTGAAATGTAATAAGAGCTTGAAATGATAAGAATACACCTTGTGGTATCTTCCTTTGTAGGTAAAATACCTTTGCATGCATGACAGTAAGTTGGCAAATGAGTCTTTGACATAACTCCTGGGCACTACTTTGGTTAGATTTGAGTCTATAAATTCTGGCTTCAGGAATATTTTGGAGGGTGCCATCTCAAACTTGAAATTCTTAAACCATCTCTCCTGACCTCTAGGAATCTCTGTGACTAAAGATATGACCTCAGGAGAAACTGGTAATTCCAACATTCCAACCTTTGTATTCAAACTTGTGAAATTGAGAGCAAATTCCTTGCTTACTTGGCTGTGACCTCCTTGTAGTTTTTCGCAGAACCTCCAGCAGCCTACTTTTTTGAAGGCTTTTTCAACTTCTTTATCCCTTGTGAGAGCATCCAAGCCTTCAGGCTCAGTTCTCAAACACCGGCCTGATCTATGATTCTTCTTCTCTTCAGAAATTTCTTCTTTGAAATCCCTATAAAGGAAACCTGGAAGAAATTTCCCTTTGATTTTAAGATTTGCCTCGCTTGAAGTGGATGAGGAGCTGCCTCGCTTGAAGTGGATGAGGAGATGTGGAAGAATTCTGGTCTATGCTCACCCTGGGTTGGCTAACTCGACCTTAAGGAAAGCATCAAGCATTTCTCATGCATGAAAATGACACGAAAATGACTAGGACCAATTCACCCTTACCTTTTCTTTTTGAAATTTGAAATGAGTGCTGAAAAATGGCTCCTAACGAATCTAGTGATGAATGTGAATGACTACATGTGATAAGAAAGGTTCGTGGTTTGACACTTGATGATGAAACATTAATGGATTCTGGTGGATTGGAGAGCTAGACAAGATTTGGCACAAATCCTCAATTTCGTAGCATAGCCAGTGTAAATTCGGGGTTTTGTGCTATGAAAACTGCTAACTACAAATCCTAGATTTTGTAGCACATGTAGTGTATTTTCATAGTTTTGCACTACAAAAACTCGTGGACAGTTTCGTAGCACGTTCAAACTTTAAAATGACCAAATATATGACACCTTTAGAATGATATGGGATCCATAATGAGTAAAACCAGGCTGTTGACCTTTATTTGATAATGGAAATGAGACTCTGACTCCATGACTTAGACTCTAAAAAAAACATAAAAAAGACTTAACCATGACTAACATAAAAACTTGGAACCATACTAGTTTTCCAAAATTTTTAGAACTTTTTTCAATGATAACAGTGGCTCCACTTGGGATAGTGTGCCCTTGTGGTACACTAAGAACCGACAGTTCCAGTGCCTTGTCCATTTATGATAAAAACACAAATTTGATTGACAAGCATCCCCTTCAAGCTAATTGGGCCTTCACCTCGAGCTTAAGATTTCTGCTTCAGCTTGTTATTATTAGCAAAAAACTGACAAAAACATTTATTACAATGTTATGAGAGATTGGTAACACTTCAACAATGATAATGCTTTAGGAATCTGCCGTTGACAGGCCCTCTAGCATATGATCCTCCATCAATTTCTTGCAGTATATAAGTGTTGTTTACATGAAAACCAACAATCTAAGAAGGAACCTTCCATAAATTCTCAAACTTACCGTGTTTGTCTTTTTCTTCAATTCTGACCTCCCATTTTAGCACTTTGTCTTGAATCTGAAAACTGTCCTCTTTGGTATTTTTATCAAATTTACTCTAAATTCTGTTCTGATCATGTTGATGACTATCATAGACTTCATTTCTCTTCTCTTGTAAGGCTATCATCTGGTTGATTCTCCTTTGAATGGCATTTGGCTCTTCTTCAAGTCCTTGAATTAGCTTCATTATCGATACTCCAAGTGATGTTGGAAATATATCTTCAACACCATAAACTAGTTCATATGGTGAAGTCCCAATTGATCTATTTGTACAAATTCTATCAGCCCATAAGGCCTACTTCAACTTTAAGTGCCAAGATTTCTTGTTTTCCTGTAGCACATTTTTGATGATTCTAACAGTGCTCTTGTTTGATGATTCAACAAGACCATTGCCTTGTGGATAGAAAGCAGTAGAATTTCCAAGAGTAATGTGATATTGATGAAAAAAATTCATCAATTTCTTAGACTTGAAAGGTTGAGCATTATCTGTTATGATCTTCATGGGGCAGCCAAATCTAGACAATATATTATTTTCTAGAAAAGAAACAATTACTGAATCATTAGCTTGCCTGGTGGGAATCACCTCTATCCATTTGGTGAAGTAGTCTGTTGCTGTAAGAATCCAACGATGCTACCCTGATGAAGGAGGATGTATCTCTCCAATAAAGTCTAGCCCCCACTGTTGAAAAGGAGATTCTATATAAATATGGATCAAAGGCAAAGGCACAAGCTTCCTTCTTCCTTCAAAAATTTGGCACTCATGACATGCAACAATCTTCTTGTAGATATCCTTAAACATTGTTGGCTAAAAATACCCAGCTCTTAGGATATTGTTTGCTATAGCCTTCCAATAGTGATGTCCTCTGCAATCTCCTTTATGAAATTCTTCAATAACTTTATCAGCTTCTTCTTTAAGGAGACAATTTAGCAAAATTCCTCCTACATCTTACCAAAATAGATTTTGATCATATACAAAATGTCTCAAAGACTTCAGCTTAACAAACCTTGCTTTTGACTTCGTTAGATTGCTAGGAGCTTTATTATGCTATAGAACAAAAGTCACATCCTTATTCCATTTTGAAACCAAGAATTTCTCATTGATTTGGACCAATTCTTCCTCGTTTTCAGAAATTTCTGAGATTTCTACATTCAGATTTATGTCCAGACAGTCCAAATTTGATTGAGTCATTAGCTTTGCCAAGCCTTGACCCTTCACAAATTTGGTTGGTTTGATGTCTATATCATACTCTAGCAATTTGACTGTCCATTTTCCCCTCTTACCATCAGTATCTGCTTGTGTTAGAATATATTTTATTACAGCACTTGGAACATATGCCACAATGTGAGAATGCAGAACATAGATTCTGAAATCTTTTATAGCTTTCACCAAGGCATAAGCTTGCTTTTCTAGAATATTGTACTTCAATTTAGCATTTTCTAATGTCCTACTAAAGAAAGAAATAGGTTGTTCAAAACCTTGCTTTCCTTTTTGTAGCAGAACTGCAACAATTGTATTCTCAGAAGCAAATGTAAAAACAAGAAATTCCTTGGAAAAATCTGGACTGATGAGTACTGGTGCTTGTGTAAGTGCCTTCTTGATTTCTTCAAAAGATTTCCTTTCTTCAGCTGTCCACTTAAAATCCACTCCTTTCTTTAACATCCTTGTTATATCCTTGACAATCTCAGCAAAATTAGGAACCAAGTGCCTAACAAAATTTACCTTTCCAAGAAGAGATTGGATCTCTTTCCTACTTCTTGGCAGATCTACCTTTTGAATTGTTTTAACTCTATTAGGATCAATCCTAATTCCTTCTTCAGAAATAATATGACCAAGTAACTTGCCTGATGTTAAAGAAAAGATACTTTTAGTAGGATTAAGGGAGATACCAAACCTTCGACATTTCAGCAAAATTTCCTGAAGGTGCTTCATATGATCTTCTTCTTTCTTTGAAAAGACTGTGATGTCATCAAGATAAACAACCACTGATTTATCCTTTTCTTCAGCAAAAGCAATATCCATTGCTCTTTGAAAGGTGGCTCCCGCATTCATGAGACCAAAAGGCATCTTGGCGTACATGAATGTGCCCCGTGGTGTTGTGAAGGATGTCTTCTCTTGATCATTCAGATGCATAAGAATTTGATTGTACCCTGAGAAACCATCAAGCATAGACATTCTTTGTGAACCAACAATATTTTGTAGAATTGAATCCATCTTGGGAAGAGGATAGTTGTCCTTTAATGAAGCCTTATTCAAATTTCTAAAATCAATACAAATTCTGATTTCTCCACTCTTCTTTCTAACTGGAACCAAATTTGCAAGCCAATTTGAGAATTTGATTGGGAAAATTATTTTAGCATCAAAGAGTTTCTTAATATCCTTTTCAATCAATGGCATGAGAAGCGGGTTAATTCTTCTTAACTTTTGTTTGAAAGGTTTCTCATTCTCTTTAATAGGAATAATATGCTGAATAATGGAGGGATCATACTATTTTAAGTCAGCATAACTCCAAGCAAAAACATCAAAAAAACCTTTTCATCATCTCAACATATTTGACCTTCATATCAGCTGAAAGAAACTTTGAAATTTTGATCATCCTAGGTAAAACTGAAGTACCTAGATTGCAGCTTTCTATTTCCTCTTCATCAGCTTGTATCTTTGGCATTTTGAACACATCATTCTGATTGAAAAAATTCTCAAGAGGAATTAGACCCTTTTATATTGAATTATTTTTTAATTGTAAGACTTCATAATTTTCTTTAGACTCAACAAGCATGTTTTGTTGATCTACTTGAGTATTTTCAAATCCTTCCTTCAATTGAATAAAATTCTTTACCTATTGATCATCTTCAAAGACTTGCCAATTGGTGATATTATTTGGTATAGCTGGTCTACGACGAACTTCAACCTCATATTTTTCAGAAGAATGAATAGGAATGACAAACAAACTTGTCGAAACAACAAGAGAATCAGTAATGGAGTTTTGATCTCTAGTTTTCATAATGAAAGAATATGCTTGAAAATTTTCCAATATATCTAAAAATAGATTTATGTATGCTCTCATTATTACATCCTTTGTTTGATAGACACCCTCAACTTGTCTGATAACCAATTTAGAATCTCCAAGTTCAGTATCAAATGAAGAAATAGGAAAATTTTGAGGTTTGTCTTTGTTTCTTACCATATAAGCCATTCTGGTCTCCCAATACAATCTCCTTTGCTCACCAAAAATAGGGATGGTGGCATAAGTGAGGTCCATCTGCATTGTGGCTTTGATTTTTTCTGCCCATGATCTTGATAGCAACATCCCAAACTTTGGCGGAAGGTCAGCTACAACAATATCCATAACAATTGTCTTTGATGGGATTTGTGTTAAACCAACAACAACATCTTTGATTAAACCAATACATTGGACTCTTTTTGAATCAAAAGAGAGTAAATCCTTATATGGTCTTATTACCTGTAATCCTAACCTCTCTGTAATTACTTTGGGCATGAGATTATGATAAGCCCTCGAATCCAGCATAACATTATGTAAGGTCATATCATGAATATTAATGCTTACATAGAAAGGAGGAAACTCTTCATTTTGATCATCTTCTAACCTTGGACCCAAGTATATAGTAGGATTATCTTCTTGCACATTTAAGATATCAGCAACTCCTGGTTGTGAATTTAACATCTCTACAATCTTGCTTCTGTATTTATCTACCTTGAGAATCTCACTAAAAGGGACTGATATTTTAATTTTTGCAATTTCATTCTCAAGGTTGAAAACAGAAATAGTTTTTTCAGCTTCTTTGATAGGAGGTGGAGGCTGATTGTCCTTTTTAACAAGTGGAGAATCATTTTTACCTTCAGCAACCTTTGGGGTATCCTTTTTGGTTTCAACAACCTTTGAAACATCTTTCTTAGGTTGTATTTTTTTTGCAATAATTGGTACATTTCTGTTTCTTAGATTGTATTGTTTTTGCATTTCAAAGATAGCATGTTGATACCGTTTTAAATAATATGAAGGCTCTTCCCCTTGCTTGGTAAAACTGGACTCATCATGTTCTTCTTTAGTCAAGAAAATTCCTGACATCTCTTCATCAAGACAATGGATAGATTCTTCATGAATCCTAGAATCATCTTCTTCATCAACCAAATTCTGTTGAAAAGGAGGTCTCACTGTAGGATCAAGCTGTTGATTCCTATTTTCTCTTAGTCTTTGTTGGTTTTGAGGTCTCCTGAATTGAGGGTTTCTAAATTGAGGCTCCTGTTGCATAGGGGGGGCAGAGGTGTTTCCAAGAGCTAACCTATCCATCAACTTCTCCATGGTCTTCATAATTGAATCTAACTTATCTTCAGGAGTTGAAGAGGAATGTTTCTCTTCTTCTTTCAATTTAGCTTTTCCCATTTTAGATTTTTTGGTAGCTACCATGTTTAACTCTACCTTTATTGCATCATTCTGCATATCAGCAAGTGTGGTAGACTCTCTCTCTCTAACAAAAATAGAAAAATCAGAATCAAATGCTTCAACATATCTCATTTGTGCTAAGGCTTCTAGAGGTTTCAAGCGAGCTAGGATTGAGTGAAACACTTTTTTGAACCTCTTTGAGAAATTTTGAACGGTTTCATCAGGTTCCCTTCTAAGATTGTTGTATTCAGTAAGTGCTTGAACTGGATTAGTTCTATTTCCCCATTTCCTTAGAAAGCTATCTTCAAATTCTACCCAATTATGAATGCTTCCTACTGTAAGAGCTTTAAACCATTTTCTAACTTCGCCAATAAATGTCTGTGCAAATAGTCTTAGCTTCACAACCTCATCATCAACTTCCTCTCTATCAAAAAAGTCATTAAATTTGTCTACATGTTCTTCTGCTGTAATTTCTTCATCACCACCCCATGTTGGAATTCTTGAAGCATATTTGCTAGGAAGATCATGCAAAATAGTAGGGAGTGCAAATGGGGCACACCTAGCGGGTACATACATGATTAAAGGAGGAACAATAGTTATAGGGATAAAAGGGACATAGGATTAAGAACTGATATGAGGAGGACTACTTGGTTTCTGAAAGCCAATAGGAATAACATCTAAATAGAGGATGAGTAACTAACACGAAGAGGACTGCCTAGGCTCTGCAAACCAGTGACAATTGTACTCCAATTTGGAAGAGGTAAACCAACTTTAGATTTTAATAAGACTTCAAAAGGATCAAGCTCTTTCAGTTTATCTAAGGCTTCCCTTTCTAACAGTAGCTCAAAGGTAACTACTTCCCAAATTTCTTCCTTGTATTCTTGTGATACTAAGGCTAAGGTATCAATCCTCTCTTTTGTAGATCTAATATAATACCAATGAGTTCTTCTCCATTTTCTAATCTAAACAACACTTCATGAATTTTATCATCAACTATTTTGTCTTCAGGACTTCTTGAGAATTCAGAGAGCAAAGATTGTGAATAAGATGGAGTACCTTGTATTTATGAAAATCTTCGATTTCCTCTTGAAATAGTGTTTGGATTGTCCACAACAATAGGTGGATTGGGGTCAGGATTGCTCTGTGTGTATCTCCTTCTCAAAGAAACCTTTCAAACTTTGAAAATCTATGGATTCACCAAGGTAGATTGTAGCCTTGAAAAGTTATTTGAGCTCTTGCTACCCTTAGAAGTTTAGCTTCTTGATTTCGGGAATGAATAATCTTCAGGCTCCCGGCAGACACACCAAAATGTTATAACAAAACACAACCCTGATAGGCTGTTGATTAGTAATACTTTGATTAACTATTTCAAACCAAGATTTTGGTTGAGGCTTAGCCTCCTCAACCTGAGAGGGCTCTCTCACTGGGTTAAAGATTTCAATTAAGGATAAGATGGCTAACTCTATGGAAAAAACAAGTGAAAAAGGTATAAATGGTTGAACACAATCAATAAACATCCATTGGGCTTATGGAGTCAACATATGTTTCAGTATCATAGTAAGATTGTCTTAACATGGAAGTCAGGGCATGAAGAGTTTTAATATATCAGCAAAGCAAAGCAAAAATATAAGGAATACAGCCTGCAAACACATGTAGGAAGTTAGAGCATTGTCAATGAGTTCTAATTAACATGAATTCATACCACTGCAAGTGAATAAATGGAGGAAACCATGAGGAAAATCAAATAT
This sequence comes from Pinus tabuliformis, assembly GCA_031772625.1. NCBI lineage: Eukaryota > Viridiplantae > Streptophyta > Pinopsida > Pinales > Pinaceae > Pinus > Pinus tabuliformis. The sequence goes on from CM062809.1 coordinate 124,627,900, forward strand.
TGAAACCCTATTCTGAATCCTGAGTAGTGAAGCCAAATATTTGTATTAACATGAAAAAAACACAGTCTTCCACAATGTCACAATATGACTGTTTCTTTTGAGAATTTCCAACCCTTGGTGCATTACACCTCTTTCTCTTTATAGAGTTCATTACAATCTTGGATTCCTTCCTCCAACATGAGGGGAATTCGAATTTACTTGACTTGACACCTATTCATACTTAAAACAAACTAATAATTACAAGTGGTAGTTAACTAATAGTCATAGAGTCCTAATACAATTAGGAGTACAACTCCTTATTATGCTGGCAACAACCTAGAATTTGGAATAAATTCGATCTTTGACAGCTCCTCCTCCTCCTTAACTTCGACTTTGGTGATGATTATAACTTCCATGCTGGCCTTCAAATCACCTCTCCTTTGACTGTCCTGAAAACTAGGCATCTGTCCCCTGCAATGTTGCTTTGGTCTTCAATTCTATTCTTCAATACTTCTGCTAGCCACACTATCTCTTTTAGTCACATGACACATATTGGATTTATCATAAGACCCTACTCTTACATTTGTGCCAAAACAAAATTCCTTGAGGTTGCGTGAAGGAAGACAAATTGGATGAGCTACGAAATGTACTGTTATTTTCGTAGTGCAAGGTTTAATTCTTGCATACCTCTTGCATTTCGTGAGTTCAACTTTACTTAGGGCCTAAACATTCTCAAATGATCTTCTTAGATATCTGAAACAACATCCTTCTCAAAAATAGCCCCTTTTTCCTTTGAAGATTGATAAAAAAAACAAAACTGTAGCTACTGCAGTTTCATACGAAACTGCTGTGCATTATATTGTCACCTATAGCAGTTTCGTAGTGCACTACAAAACTGTTGTGTGAATTAAAATAAACAGTTTTTTCTCAAAAATTTTCCTTCTTGGGATTTCTTCACAGCTTCACCTTATGTTAATAAGCCCCATATATTTGACATTATCCATCCATAAACAACTTCAAAAAGTAATTTCCTAATCAAAATTGTGTCAAGACTCCTTCACTTACTCTCCAGTTCATTTGTGCTAAGGCTGACGACCAGAGTTGTCCAGCTGAATCTTCAAGTCCTCAATTTTCATTTTCATCATTCTAATTTTAGTTCTTAATTTACCATTGATCCTTCTGATATATCTTGCCTCCTTTATTGTAGGGATAGTCCAAGTGAAATATTGAGCATGACTGTCAACTACTTCATATCTTGGAACTTTTCCATCTTCCCAAATGGCTTTTACTCTTTTGAAATTGGATTTTTCAACTGCATTTTTCCTTGCCCTTTTCTTAAGTTGAGAAATATCAAGATTGGAAGAATTCAATTACTTCATGACCTCCTCAAAGCTACATTCTTCTTCTTGAGTACCAACTGCCTTATTTCTGTAATCTTCGTGCATTGATGATGATTGCACTATTGGAACCATAGGATCTTCATGGAGTTCTGATATCTCCCCTATCTCACTTACCTTCAGCTTTGCCTCCTGTAACTTTCTGGACTGTCTAGTCACAAGCCTCCTTGGCTTAAAAAGAAACTTTGAAACCTGGACATCAAATTGGATCTTTTTAGAAGATTTGATCCTCTTTGTTTTGCTTTTGCTTGCTTCAATTAAGTCTGCTTGGACCAGAGGGGTCTCTTCTATATCAATGGCCTGGAGAAGATCATTCAAACTACCCTTTGAGTTTGGGATTTCATCAATGACCATTGTTTTACCCTTTTCCTTGGATAATTAGCTTCTGGTTACTCTCCTCTGGATTGTTTCATCAATGGACTGTTCTTGTGCTGCTACCTTGATTTGAACCTTCTTCTTCTGTGACTGTTGAGGGGTATCTTGAACAATCAGTGGTGTCATTGGTTCCTTAACTTACTTTCTAGCTTTTAGTTTCACAAATCTGATTGACCTAGCTTCTTCCTGGTTACTAGCTGCTAGTGATGGTATTTCCCTAGCCCTAGGGCTAAGTCCTGTTTCAGCTCTAAAACCAAACATAAATAGAAAAGCAGACCATTCTCTATATACCTTTTGAATTTCATGCAAGACAATTAATTTGATTAAGCCATGATGGAACAATGATGTTTCACAAGCTTCTTTCTTCAACTGTAATTTATCAGACATCTTTCCTAAGCTTCAAAACAGATAGAAAGGTAAGTCTAGAGATATTATACCAGTGAAATGTAATAAAAGATTGAAATGATAAGAATACACCATGTGGTATCTTCCTTCGTAGGTAAAATACCTTTGTATGCATGAGATTAAGTTGGCAAAGTCTTTGACATAACTCTTGGGCACTTCTTTGGTTAGGTCCGAGTCTATATATTTTGGCTTTAGGAATATTTTGCAGGGTGCCATCTCAAACTTGAAATTTTTAAACCATCTCTCCTGACCTCTAGGAATCTCTGTGACTAAAGATATGACCTCAGGAGAAACTGGTAATTCCAACATTCCAACCTTTGTATAAAAACATGTGAAATTGATAGCAAATTCCTCTCTTACTTGGCTGTGACCTCCTTCTAGTTTTTCACAAAACCTCCAACAACCTACTTTTTTGAAGGCTTTTTCAACTTCTTTATCCCCTGTGAGAGCATCCAAGCCTTTAGGCTCATTTCTCAAACACCGGCCTGATCTATGATTCTTCTTCTCTTCAAACATTTCTTCTTTGAAATTTCTTTAAAGGAAACCTGGAAGAAACTGCCCTTTGAGTTTAAGAGCTGCCTCTCTTGAAGTGGATGAAGAGCTACATTGCTTGAAGTGGATGAAGAGATGTGGAAGAATTCCGGTCTATGCTCACCTTGGGCTGGCTAACTCAACCTTAAAGAAAGCCTCAAGCGTTTCTCATGCATGAAAATGACACGGAAATGACTAGGACCAATTCACCCTTACCTTTTCTTTTTGAAATTTGAAATGAGTGTGGACAAATGACTCCTAACAAATCTAATGATGAATGTGAATGACTGCATGTGATAAGAAAGGTTCATGGACTGACACCTGATGATGAAACACTAATGGATTCTGGTGGATTTGATAGCTAGAAAAGATTTGGCATGAATCCCCGATTTCGTAGCACAGCCAGTCTAAATTCGGGGTTTTGCACTACGAAAAATCCTAACTACGAATCCCTGATTTCGTAGGGCATGTAGTGTATTTTCATAGTTTTTCACTACAAAAACTCCTAGACAGTTTTGTAGTGCGTTCAAACTTTAAAATGGCCAAATACTTGACACCTTTAGAATGATGTGGGATCCATAATGAATAAAACCAGGTTGTTGACCTTTATTTGATAATGGAAATGAGACTCTAACTCCATGGCCTAGACTCTAAATAGAACATAAAAAAGACTTGACCATGACTAACATAAAATCTTGGAACCATACCAGTTGTCCAAAATTTTTAGAACTTTTTTCTGTGATAATAGGGTGGAGGAGGGATTCCAATTTATTGAGAGCATAAGAGGTTGTTCCTTCAGAGAAGCATATAGAAACCTCTGATTTAGGTTTTCTCATTATATTTTCCCCTTATCTGCTCCTAGTAGTTTGATAAGCATGAGGACACCAAAACATAGAGATCAAGTGTAGGCATGAGGATTCTGGAATAGACATAGTTTCATGGTTGGACCAAAACTATCCTTATAGAGGGATAATATTTTTCATGGGAACTTCATCAGCCAGACGATATAACCAACACAAGGAAGACAGACTGAAGGTTTTCCAAATATTAAAGTGTCACAAGACTCTTTATAATTCAGCCATACACATACTAAGAAGCCAAAATAGGTCTAGACCCAACACTTATTCACATGATGAAAACAAAAGGAGACAAATAACAAGAAATAAAAAAAAAGAAACAAAACAAAAGGAAAGACAACACACAACAAGGAAACGAAAGCAAAGTATAAGCAAAAGAAGCTAAACCAAAGAATAATGTAAGAGAAAAGTAAGAAAAGATAGGAGAGACTAAAGAGAACAACACAGGGTGAGTGAAAGATAAGGAAAACTAGGATGGAGCTAGTCCTACTCCTAACCTAACAACTATAAGTCAGGGTAATATATAGTGGAATTTCCAATGTAGCCACCATAATCGTTCACGACCTGAAATCATGAAAATGTGACCGATTAAAATAAATATAAATTAATGTGCAAGAGAAAATACGAGAGCTTGAATAATTTGCATGTAAATTTGAAGGTCTTTCCTGTGTGCAGAAAGATGTGTCACAACCACTACTTTCATCAATTTCACATACTTACCTCTCTGACAGAAAGCATAATCTGAAAAACCTCAAATAATTCTCTCAAATTCACCTTCTTCTGTGTCATCCTGCTTAGAAAGCATGATAAAAGGCTGAAACTTGTTAATTCAATGGAGCCTGCTGAGTATGATGATCCTCTTGAAAACCTCGAAATCTTTGAAAAGATGGATTTTCAATTAGAGGCGCGAGATTATAATGAGAATCTTGTGAGGGGAAATAAATATGATCATATTCAATAGTCATGTCGAGACATTGAGGGCCTAACATAACCATCAGGGGAGATTGAAGTGCCTTAACCACTTGACAAAAATCCAAATGTTAAAGGATGTAAAACAACTTCCATTGGATATACTGATGGGAAAAAGATAACATGAATGAAAGTCATCAAAGACAGAATAATGACCAGATGAGTTTATTAAAGCATTAGATTCCTAGTTTGTGGTAAACAAAGATAAATCAATTTTAACAGTTCTGTGAATGCTTTGAACAATCGAACCAAGTTCCTTGTAAGCCAAATGTGACAAACCATTTTCCTGTAACTGGTGATGAACTTTGCAAACATCGTAATCATAATAATTAAAAAGGGGTGCCAACACAATATATACATGAGACCAATTAGGATGTGGTGAATGGAGAAGAGGTTGATTCATGCAATAACTCGTGCATTCATTATTACTTAAGAGGATCTCAGGTGCAATGAAAACCAATATTTGTGATATGATGTTAATAAGATAAGCCAATAGCTACTCATCATGAAATAAATCTGATCGATATGATTCATTCAATTTAAGATGGTCTTTGGAATGATCAACTTCACAATTCCATTACTCTATGAGAGATACATATCCCAAACCTAAGTTTGTTTGGATATATTTGCATGAAGACGAATGAACTAAAAAAGATTCATGAATCTGGCTAGAAGTAAAATATTAAGAATTTGAAAGATCATATTTGAGATACCAAACATTTTTCAAAAATAAAATTTCATCGAGTGAAACCATGTAAAGAGAAGGATTATGTGGGAAAAAAAAGAGTTGGTTTAGTTTGGGGGGCTTACCAGAGTCGCAAGATCCTGACATAATGATCAAAAAAAGTTGAAGTTCATCAACTCCTTGGCAGGTCCCGAAACTTTCCAGGTTTGTAAATTCACATCCTGAATATTGAACCGGATCATGCATAGTTTGAATATAGATGCTACCACTAGGTTCAATAAAGTCACTGCTCACCGGATGAAAACCAACTCAGTCACCAATTTGATCATATTTTTTAACTTCAACAAATAGATTAATCAAGTTGACAGATTCTTCTGATCACAAATACAAAGATGAATGAATCAGGGAAATTTCATGAGAAAGCTAATTTTAAGAGTTATCTTCATGCAAGAGAATTGATGATGAGGGCTGGGAAGAGTACTCAAATATTTGATTGTTTTCATTTGCATCATGGATAATCTCACAAATGTGTGCCAATTGAGAGGTTATCTCATTAGATGACAAAGTTGAATAACATAGAGTATCTCTGTCACAAGTAGAAGCATCGCGGATGGTAGAGCACAAGGGATGGTGAGATTAAGAGGAAATTTACATAAGCACATTTTCTTTGAACGTATTAGATTTTGGATCTGAAGAAATTTTTTCATGAAAAACCAAAAGATTAGTTCGTGCACCTAGGAAATCATGATCACATACATCAAAAAAGTAATCATCATTGGAATGATTGTTTCCCGAGGCTACAGATTGATCAAAAGAATTTATTACATTTGATTGACTACTAAGATTATCAGATTGAGAATCATCCAAGAATGGAAGAACACTATTTTGACATGGAGGATTCTTAAAAAGAGAGGAAATATTGAAAGCATCTCCACCTTCTTGCTCCTATACCTGCATAATGTGAATACCTTGTACCTTATCGCAATTTGGACCAGCAACATGAAAATCATGAGAGTGTGAAAAACTAGTTGGTGGAGCATGTTGGGATGGGTCCCCTGGGGTTAGTTTTGGGGCAAAAGCCCAAGTTTTGATGTAAAAAGATGAAAAGTCTTTGCAAATTATGGTCATGGAGCGTGTAGCTAGTTAAAAGTAAAAAACAGTTTTTACCCTCCTTAATGTAAAATTGAGTCAGAATTTGAGATCTACCCATGGTCCACGGACCATGGGATTGTATAAATAGGTGTGTCTTAGAAAGTCTAGGACAATAGAGATGGGTTTTTGTCGATGGGAAAAAAGGAAGAAGTCTAGCGCAAAGAATGAATTCTTAGAGGGGAAAGGCTCTGCAACTAAGTGTGCAGAGGCCTAGAGAAGTGTCTGCAGCTGAGTGTGCAGACCCCTACAGCTGAGAGCGTAGGGAAGTTTTGAGTCTGTAAACCTTTTCCGAATATCAATAAAGAAGATTGTTCCAAAAATTCCCGTGTTTAGTCCCTTTTATTTTGTTATGTATGAATGTGTTATATGTTTTTATGAATGATGGTTTTATAAAATAATGACATATTGATGCACGACTTTACTTGATCTATATTGTTATCTGAACACAATTAATGTTAAGTGATTATGCAAAGGTCATAACGCTTTCTGTTAAAGTTATCAAACACTTAGGTAATTCTGAGTAATTACAAAACTAAGGGTAATCTAAGGTGTGCGTAAGTAGCTAATTGGCCTGTTCAAGGTCCGCAAAGGTCAGTCGTAGAACTTCACGGAGGTCTAGTGATTATGCAAAGGTCATAACGCTTTATGTTAAAGTTATAAAACACTTAGGTAATTCCAAGTAATTACAAAACTAAGGGTAATTTAAGGTGTGCGTAAGTAGCTAATTGGCCTGTTCAAGGTCTACAAAAGTCAGTCATAGAACTTCACGGAGGTCTAGAGGTTGATTAATGGAGGTTAAAGCACTAGGCTACATGAGCATAGAGCTCTACGCGAAGGCAGATCTAGGTCACCAAAAGGACATCACACTGTTCTTTGGGTCCGGAAACTTGGTTCCAACATCCCCCCATACTACTTCGGGTGAGACTTCAGTCAGCGCAACACTACTTGATGCTAAAAGGGCCAGTAGTTTAGGGATTGTTTTGGTGGAATTAACTCTAAACCTAAGTCAGGAACCCCTAAGCCAACAAATGGTTCTGTTGCCGGGACTGTGATCTGCATAAAGAGATGTGTGATTTTTCATCAGTGGAATCTGACCAAGAAGGAAATTGAGAAGTGGTTGGATAGAAGATCCACAAATTAGTGACACAAGAAAAAATAAATCCATGCTTGACAAAATAACAGTGGGTGGATAGGTATTTATACATAGAAATACATGAAATATTATTCTGCACCTTCCCGATCAGACTATACGAGTGGATTGCTAAATTGGAAGACGACCAAGGAAGGTGGAGGCTTGACAGTTTGATATTGTGGACCTTGGAGCTCATGCGGAGGTTGGAAGCTTCTGAAGATAAGATCACACACGCAGTTGATCACTGGATTGATCGAGTCAGCAGAGGATTTTTTACAGAGCTCGTGGTTGATACCTCAGTCAGTTTCAGTGAAGAAGAGCGACACTTCTTCAAGGGACCACGAGGTAAGTATTTGAAATCTTTGAATACTTGGATTAAGATGCTCTTGCGTGAAAAGTGGGTTATTCCATTACCTTGATGTTTGGATATACGCGAAGTGGATGAAGGTTTAAAAATCAAGGAAAAGCAGGTCCTGAATATAGTCCATTGATTAGACCTCCTTCAAGTGATGACGATGGAGAAGCACAAGCTTCACCACAGAGCATTGTCCAGTTGATAAGGTAGGGTTTCCATGGATACCTCATTTGTCCACACCACCTCCACCTTTGCCTCCACAACATACACCTTCACCCACACTGCCACCACAACTGCCATTGGTCAACATGTCAAATACGATGAAGTTTCCAGTTTTCAAGGGCTTAGAAAGTGAGGATCCAGATCAATTTTGGTTTTTTGCGAAGGCTGTGTGGACAAGAACAAATTACATATGATAATATAAAGAAGGTGCGGTTAGTCACCGCTCTATAGGAACGTGCGCTGACATGTTATGTTAAGTACTACATTGATAATCCATTGGCGTCATTGGCAGATACTCAAACGACTTTGAATAAGGAATTTAGTAAGCCTAAATCGGCCTCGCAATCAGTAATTGGATTTAAGTAAATCATGATTAGGGCCAGTGAAATGCCATGTGAGTTAGATTAAAGACTGAAGTGTGGGGTCTGCGAAGATAATATGAATCTCATAGATAGTCAGCACCACGATTAGTTTATAGCCGCGCTCCTGCCCCACCTAAGGATTTCTTTGTCACATAAAAAGATAGCAACTAAGGAGGAAGCCCTAGAAATCGTGATGAAATTGCAAGAGACACCTATCCAAGATGCTTCTTTGGGAGTTCAACATATTCATGTATGGTTGTAGAGCTTGAAAAAGGAGAAAGCGGCTCAGCCAGGGGTGCGTGAAGAAGTTTGGTGTCTCAAGTGTAAAAACCAGTGGCATGATAAAGATCACTTCCATGTCTTCACGAATTACATCATAGGAGGGGACCTATGCCCCTAAGGCCAGAAGCTCCAACAGGACCAAGTGCGGGGCTTGTGCTATGGTGTGCTATTTTTTAAGTAGCTAAAAAACATGTAACAAACAATTTCCATTTCTTGCAAAAGTTTGTACAAATGCCACAAAAATTGTTCTATGATTTCTGCAAATCGGTGTGCCATGATGAGCGCCACTGTCGAAGCTATAAATTAATGATGGAGAGGATGCTTACGTATCAAATGCAAGCAGAAACTTGGCCTCCATATCATGGTGCTAGGGGAATGCATGGAGGATATTAGGGGAGCAGACAAGGTCGAGGAGGAAGAGGACCTGGCTAGGGTCATGGGCAGGTCATTTGTTACAATTGCGGAACAATAGGACACTACCTGTAGGAGTGAACGAATCAAACACACCTGTCATGTCAATACTGCACTCAGTTTGACCACAGAATCGAAGAATGGCCTATGTTGATGGACAAGATGTAGGGGAAGAAGGTGCAACCTCAACATCCTATCCAGAACTTACAGATGATGAGGGTCAAGCCCCATGAGGAAGACCTGAATGTGAATACCATGCTGCGAAGTGGGATCACGATTGGTGACGATAAGGGAACACAACCTAAAGAAGGTGGATGGGTATGTAAGGCTCTAGAAAAGGAGTTTGGGTTTGAATTGGAGCATACAAAGGAAACGTTCATGGAAGTGAAGAAAATGTTCGCTAAGGCCTCTACCTCAGGAAGTTAGCAAAAACTACCTACAGAGGTTGACCCCTTTGTGCTTACCACCTTCTTGGAAACTTGTATGAAACTATTACACGATAGCAAGGCTGTGAAAGGACTATAGGAGTTGATAAAAAAATGTTCCGGTAAGGATAATTTTCCTAATGGACCCTGCGTAGTCAGAAAGATTGGTAAGCATAAGGCAAGAACAGGGCGCGAGATGAGGCTTACCACATAAATAGGAAACTATGAGATGGACCAAGTTATTTTGGGGTTTGACATGAACATATTGTCTAAAATGTATTGGGAGAGAATGGGGAGACTTGCACTGCAGTGGTCTCCAATTCAACTGAGGATGGTGAACCAATAGAAGATTATCCCTATCGGAAGATTGCATGGAGTTACTATAGATATAGAAGGTGTGAGCATGTTGGCTGATTTTGAAGTGATAGATATTTTTGATGATAGAAATCCATACCCCGCTCTCCTAGGAATTGATTGGCTATCGACATGAATGGGGTTATCAATTTGAATAAGTGAACAATGTCATTTGAAAGGAAATCGCTCCACATTGTAGTACCATTGGACCCTGCAGAAGGACCGTGTTATACTAAACCGGTCCACGACTATGAGGAAAGTGATAATGATTGGATTAGATCTATAAAATAACAGCGTGAGAGCAAGACAAGGTTAATTCGACTGCTGTTGGACGAATTGCAATTGACTGCAAAATTTCTTGTACTTCGGATTCAGACGAAGAGTTGGAACATTGGCAAAACAAGTTGCATGAAGTATCCACACTCCCCTGCAACATGACAACCAAATCGTTGTGATGTGTGTCATCGGAGGTAATAAATTTACCTTATTACGATGATTTAACTGACGTAGATAAATTTTTGGATGCTTTTGAAAAAGAAGTTCCAGAGGATCAACGCTTTCAGGCACTAGATTTGGCACTGCGTGCTACGCCTACTCGATGGTGGGGTACATACAAAGACAAATTTGCTGAGTGGCATGATTATGTAAGGATGACGAGGATGTGATTTGGTCACCCTAAAATATGGTTAATCGAGAAATATGATGGGAGGAATGATCCATGCAATCACCCGGACAAATGGACTAAAGTGTATGGAATAAAGTTGCATCTAGAATGGGTGCATTTATTCTGTCACACTCTAGATATAATCCCCATGAATTGGTATTTGGAAACAGAGCTCTGCCACGGCACCACGGAGTGGGATATCTTAAGAGAAGGGTTCTTGAGGACATTTATCTTTGAAGATGGGTTTGAAAGCATTGATGAGGCGCTACAGGAGGTTAAGGCAACGATCTTCCGAATTCCACAAGATCCTTTGGAATAAGTTTAACCAGATTGGAGAACCCAGTTGCGCCATGCGCTGGAATGCTATAATATGAGTACTCAAGTAGAGGATGATGATCCAAGGAATATCAATATCCCAGAAGTAGAACGTCACTATGATGTTGAAGGTCTACAGATAAAGAATCTAGATATCATTGTGCTGCTGAAGACTAAGCAGGTAAACATTGGTACTGAAGTGGAGCCTAAATTCGCAAACATCGGAGATTATTGATGATGCCATAGTGGATAAAGTTGCTGAGTTACTATGCGAGTACCAGGATATTTTTCCTACAAATTTTTCAGACTTGAAAGGCATCATAGGTGATTTGGGAGTGATGAAATAAGTTTGAAACCGGACGTGAAGCTCGTTAAGTAGAGGCCATATCACCTTAATCCCAAATATAAGGAAAAAGTCTGCTTGGAATTGGACAAGATGCTTGAGGCAGGTATTATTGAACTAGTGGAGGAATCTGATTGGGTGAGCCCAATGGTAGTGCAGGAAAAGAAGCAGAAGGGAGAGATAGGGATTTGGGTAGATCTAAGAAATCTTAATGATGCCTACATTTATGATCCTTTCTCGACACCGTTTACTGATGAAGTATTGGACAATTTGGGAGGAGCAAGAGGCCTACTCATTTACTGATGGGTTCTCTAGATACCATCAGATCAATATCACTCCAGAAGACAGGAGTAAAACAAACTTTGTGACGGAATGGGGGTGTTTTCAGCACACAGTGATGCCCTTCATACTCAAGAATGCACCGGCGATATTCTCTCATGTAGTCATCACAGAGTTCAAAGAATTTATACACAAATTCTTGGAGGTATATTTTGATGATTGGAAAGTGTTTGGGCTAGTAAAGTGCCATGTAGCTAGTCTGCACTTAATGTTGGATATGTGCCGAAGGTATCAGATTGCACTGAACCTTAAGAAGTGTTTGTTTTTTGTCCCCTTTGGGATTTTTCTGGGTCATGTGGTATGCAAGAAAGGACTCATGGTGAACCTTGCCAAGATTGTTGTAATAATAAATTTTGAAGCCCCAAGGAGTGTTAAAATGCTACATGCAACGCTGGACCATACTAGATATTATCGGAAGTTCATCAAATCTTATGCCCAGATTATTGTGCCCATGGAGAAGTTGCTAAAGAAAGACACTAGATTCTGTTGGGATGAAGAATGATAGTGCAGTATGGATGTATTGAAGGAAAAGATGGTCACCGCATCGATATTGGTCTTCCTGGATTGGAAGAAGGAATTCCATGTGCACATTGATGCCTCGTGTATTGCATTGGGAGTAGTCCTGACATAGGATGGAAAAGGAGAGATGGATCACCCTATAGCCTTTGCAAGAAGAAAAGTATCAAAGGCTTAGAATAACTACTCAATTATAGAGCACGAGGGATTGGATATGGTATATGTGCTCTAAACATTTTGACACTATCTATTGGGCGAACATTTCAAGATGTACACAGACCACTCTACTTTGAAGTATCTAGTCAATAAGCTTGTGCTGGGGGGGAGGATATGCTGATGGCTGCTATTGTTTCAAGAATATGACTTTGAGGTAATTGCCAAGCTAGGAAGGTTGAATGCAAGACCTAACCATTTGTTGCACATTGAAATGTGGGAAGAACCTACTAATTTGTAGGAAGGGTTGCCCAATGTGTAACTCTTTGCAATGCGTGTAGCAGACAACCACTTTTAAGATATTATCCATTTTTTTGACCACAGGGACAACTCTAGAAGGCTACACCAGTCAATAGAAGAAAGAATTGGTAGTACGCGCGACTAACTTCTCATTAATTGTTGAACATTTGTATAAAATGGGATCAGACGAGATACTCTAACGATATGTGGCCTATTTTGAAATAAACAACATCCTTATGGAGGCTCATGGAGGAGGTGTAGGAGGGCATTATGAAGGAAAGGCAATAACACAGAAAATTTTGTGCGCTAGGTTGTGGTGGCCTACATTGCATAAAGATTCCAAAACATATTGTAGGGTAGGTGACGCATGTCAAAGAATGGGCAGGCCATCGTGAAGGGATGAACTGCCTCTGAATCCTTAGATGTCATTACAACCATTTTGAGAAATGGGCTATTTACTTTGTAGGACTGATTCAGCCTCCTAGTAAGAAAACAGGTGCATGCTACATCATCACCGCGACAAAGTATCTGACCAGGTGGGTGGAGGCACAACCTATAAAGGATTTCACATGGGCTACAACAACTAAATTTTTATTTGATTACATTCTAACTAGGTTCCGGTGCCCAAAAGTGTTGATGAGCGATTGTAGTACACACTTCCTCAATGAAATAATCAACACGCTAACAGGACAAGTTCAGGTTTATCATTAGAAGAGTATGTTGTATCACCCCCATTCTAATGGAATAGTGGAGGCCTTCAATAAGATATTGGAGAATGCACTGACAAAGCTTTACAATGTGTAGCGGAATTATTGGATGTGCACGTACTGGCATTATTGTGGGCATACAAGACTACTTGCAAAAAAATAACAGGTGAGACACCTTTTCGGTTGGTCTATGGAGTAGAATGTTAGGGTCCCACCCTAACCCCCTTATTTATGTAATGGGATCACGTCATAGTCAAGAGTCAATAAAGCCCATATTAATAATTGTAAGTGGTTAATCCGCAATTAATGACGGAACCACAGTTAGTTGCAAATGGGTCGTAGTATTAGATAGATGGTATTAATAAAACCCACGGTATTGGCCCGTGGTATTGCATGTATGAGTCATATATAAAGGATAGAGACTCCCTGCGAGGAGCATCGTGTCTTATTTTTTAATCGAGCTCTGCTCTATTGGAGGTTGCCCCCTCGAAGAGGCAAGTGAACATTACTCTCTGAATAATAAAATCATTGCTATTCTATGTTCTGGGTACCTTTTCTTCGCATATTCTGTATTTGGGTATCATTTTGCAGGTTAAGAGCATAAAAAGTGCTATGATGCTTATGGAATATATCATGCCTAGCCTATGCATAACAACCTTCATAGGGATGGCGGAGTGTAGAGCCTTGGAAGAACGTCTCACACAATTGATGGAGCTCGAAGGGAATAGATTCTTGGTTGGATTTCACCAGCAAGTAGAGAAGGAACGTGAAAAAGCATGGCACGATTGATACATCAAGTTGCGCGCATTTAAGGTAAATGATTTGGTTTTATATATGATAGTAAGTTCACTAAATTTTCAGGAAAGTTTTAGATGCACTGGTTGGGACCATATGTTATTAAAGAAATCACAAATGGGGGTACAGTTCAGCGCACAAATCTGAACAGAGAACCTTTCCCAGGAAAAGTGAATGGGAGCCTGTTAAAGTCATACACAAGGGATCCAAATCAATGACTACATGATGACATCATAGTCTTAGCACTCCAGGCAGCAACAAGGGAGCGTGGGACTACAAACTACACTGCTTGGTTTGTAGAGCTACACGACAAAGGAGCTGCGCGAGAAATGGTGATGTCATAGTATCAGAAGGTGTGAGAAGGGAGTTGTACTATGAGGAGAGATACTATGCAGCACCACCATAAAATGATTGTTACAATCACTGTTCATGATTTGACAGCTAGGAGATGGTTAAGAGGAGCAGGGGGCAAAATTTAAGGCTGAAATATTTGAAGATCTGCTACCAAATTAGCAGTTATGGATGGATTTTGGGGGTAATGGTTGGATTTGAATTCAAATTCACCTATAAATTATCATGGCCATCCAATAGAGAACACTTTGCATCCTTAGAATTTTTGAGTTGTGCTGCCCGTTGTTTATGAATCCTTAGTTTTTAGTAGATTTGGTCACAAGCTCTGTGTTTGATACTTTACCTAAGGATACCCAACAGTTTATTCACAACACTATGTTAGAACTAGGTGAGATTTCAAGCACTGGAGGATCTGTTACCTTCCAAGGAGTGGCTCCAGAAGTTGTGAGCATGGAGGCCTCGACCCCTGTGCCTACGACTTTGAGGTCACATAGGTCGAAGCCTACACCAGTGTGTGAAAACCCCAAGTCAAAGAAATACAAGCAAAAGAGGCTGATGCCAGTGCATGAGTCACTTAGAAAGCATTCTGTTACCCTGGCCTAGAAGAAAGATAAGCCGCTAGTGAAGGATAAGGAAAAGGTTGTAGATTTAGAGGTCGAAGAGTGCATGGAGCGCATCTCCAAGTTTCTAGATTATATTCGTCCATGTAAAGGAAAGGTGAAGGTCGCCAAGGACCGAGACAAAAAGAAATTCCTCATTCGTACGCCCTTGCTGCCAGAAAGAATCACCTTTGAAGGCCCATGCCTGATGCAGATTCCCCATTTAAAAATGGAAGACTGGTATTTGGCTGACCATGAGAGGTTCCCCCACCTCGTGATGGAGAATTACATGAAGCGAGTGTATTAAAAAGAATTGGGTGTCACTTCGTTGGAGCCAGTTGAGTGGATTCGTGGACTAAATCAATCGGGGTTGTTGAACCTGATATGGGTGCCCCACTACCACTGCTCTAACATCAATATCACCTGCATAAAGCAATTTCTAACTCTGGTTCATGATGGGTGTTTTGGTTGAGCACACCTATCCCCATCGTGGACATGCTTATCCATCAGATCATACTCTTGCCACGTTCAGGCTTGAATCTAGCCAAGGAGTTTGGTGGAAAGACCAGTGAGCATGACTTGGTAGAAAAGATGAAGAAGAAATTTGACCTAGTCAAGAAGTCGTGCGGATACTCCATAACTTCCACCAACGACACTGTGGTACAAATTTCAATGTAGATATTAGCCGATAAAGTCATGAGGAAATGCCGCACAGATGAGGTTCTGTCGCCCATGATCTCATTAGCTGCACACTGTGCGAAGGGCATGCAATTTATTGGTCATGCTACCTCTATAACGAGTTCCTTGCAAATTGTCACGAGGCTTAGGATGAGAGCGAGACCTTCCACTACGCATGGTTGTTGCTCTCCATTGTGCTATTTGTTTGGGAGATGCCAGAGGACAGTCAATTTCCTCCCTTGGGGAAAGGATTTCTAGAGGCTCCACAATTTCCCTCCCTTTGGGCCAAGGACCCTGCGTGGGTGATGAAGACAAAAATTTTATGGGTTTTGATGGAGGTAAGCATTCACATGGCCATCAACTAGTGGCCATGGTTATCCACAATTGTGCATGATCAGTTTTTGGAGTACGTGGAGTTCAAGGCAGCCTTTCACCGCGTGTATATCAGGGTGTAGAAGGATCTGCTACATAAGTGGTTTGATATACCCTATCTTGCCATGGATGATGCCATTTAAGAAGTCATCAAGTGCTATTTGACATATTAGCACTCTCCGTCCAATCTGGCCGCAGGTACTAGTAAAGGCGTGGGGAGTTCTGTGGAGAAGAAGAAGAAGGAGGCGGCAAAACAAGCGGTCCAGAAGTTGGCCATGTAGCGAAGGAAGGAGACCGAGGAGAAGTCCCAACTAGAAAAGGAGTGTGCTGCAATGCAGTAGGTTGAACAGGAACAACGTGACTATGAGCGAAGCAATAAATGCCCTTCGCTCTAGACCAAGGAAGAAGAATAGTTAGAGCAGGGCAGTGGTGGTGATGAAGGAAATATCACTCCATTCTAGGTGAAGAGGTACAAGGAACAACATAAGGAGGGGCCTCGGAAGAAGTCAAAAGTGACAAAGCCACCACTCAATCCCATTACACTCATAGAAGGCAATCTTGACGAGATCAGGGATAAAATGTGCAACACCATTGCAGAACTATTGTAGTAGTTGAAACAACATCACCTACAGTTGCTAGGAACTATTCAAAAGGATATAAACACACTGTAGATCCAGACCAACAGGATCCAGGTGGGCACAGGGCAGGTGAGTGCTGCACAGATGAGCCTGGCACCAGGGACTAGTTAGGTTGTCGAGGTGGTTAGTCAGTGGATCTCCGGGAAGTCATGCTACTTGAAGGGTCCTTGAGTGTGGAATCAACCGATGACAAGGTCATCGTAAGTACTTTGAAGAACATTGGCCTTAACCTCACAGCGCTCCCAATAAATATCTTCATACAGTGTAGACAGGTGTGATAGTGGAATTACGAGCACGGGAGCAGTGTGCTCTCAGCTTAATAAATGAATATTGGGTGAACAATGAGAAAATGTTTGCCAAGAAGACAAATGCTATGAAGGTGGAGGAAACGATCTAGGCGTAGAGCACCTAGCTAGCGATCACGGTTGTAGAGGCATGAAAGATAGTGTCAGGGTTGCACATACCTGAGGAGGCACTGCTTGAAGCTAAGATCTAAAAGCTAGCTATGGGCATCCATGATGCTAAGGTAGAGGTGGCTAGAGTTTAGCTTGAATTCAATAGAAAATCATAGAACTGGAGCTCAAGTCACAGCCTTCGACTTTGCCAGAAGTTTGGGAAAAATGCGAAGCTACTGTTAAGGAAGGAATTGCTACTATGGATGCCATGGTTCTTGGCTGCACATCTCTTTTTGAAAAGGCCATGGAAGTGGTGACGACCCTACAGGAAGATCCCACCCTATAGATCTTAAGTACAGAGATCTGCGAGCTACAACAATAGTATGATGAAGTAAGAGCAACGATTCGCTCCATTGCTACAACACAATGCCTCACTAAGCTGTAGGAGGATAAGCAACTTCTTACACAAGTGGAACATTCTAGACACTCCTTGCTCCTCAAAGAACTAGCTTATCTCTCCAATGCTTTGTGGGAGGAGCCAAGGTGAAAATTCCTTTGCTTATACAATGTGTATATATAATCAATGGGTGATGCTTCCCCTTTGTGACTCTTTGACTACCCTCATGTTTGTTCAACTTCCTATGAATTTTCAACTTACATGACTCTCCATATTCTTGTGTGCCCTTTGGGCTTCCACTTTAAAATAAATTTTGAGTATAATATACATGGTACACAATGATGACATGGCGTATGAAAAATCATGGCACATCATGACATGACACTAATGACATGGAATGCGTGATAATGTGGCAATGTCAAGCCACTATTTTTGTTGTGTGTTTGATGTCTTCTTGAGAACACCTTGTCCTCCACCTCCTCATTACTCGGCGATATGAAACCTTGATGATATTAAGTATTGAGTTGTGGTCACAAATTTGTGTCCCTTTGCTTTTCTTTGATATATGAGCTTGCATTCCCAACTGCAAATATGTCTTTTTGGATGATTCCCTCGTGCATCACCTCCCTTGTCATCATATCATGGTGTAAGAGAGTACCTGTATCTGTGGTTTAGTAACGATGAGACCATATTAGTTTGAAAAACCCTAGTCTAAGATAGAGCATTTGGATTAGTAAACTAGGTTGAGACCAAGTGATAGGTCGGGAGAGAGAGCCTAATGACTGCACAATTGCACAGCTCAAGTGACCGAAGGTTAGGGTTGATCACTAAAACTACGTAGAGCACAACTTAGTCTAGACTGGGGGAAAAATTGCGCAGTCAAGACTGAGGCAAGGGGGACTAGGAAACTATGCAGTTCAGAGGCTCATGGAGAGATATTGATTCTTATGCTTGTGTAATGCATAGTTCAGGTTAGGCTGGGAGAAATGATTGTGTAATCCTGAAGGCCAAGGCAAGGCCTTGTGCATAGGAACTACACAGTGCAACAATCCTGAGATGCAAGGACTACACATTGTGCAATACCAAGAGGGAAGGTCACACCTTGAGGTCTCTAATTATGTAGTGTGTAGTCCAAGCAAGCTGGGTTAAGTCATGTTGCTAGTTGGAAAGACTCTTCAAAAATGGTTACGTGTCAGACCAGTGAGACTAGTGTGTGAGGTGATAAAGTTTCAACTATGATCTCACACTTAAAATACTTGATGACACAACAAGATTGATCACCCATGACATATAAGTAATGCATTTACCTTTGTGTGACAACTTTGTGACCATCTACGACAAGTAAAACACTTAAGATACACCTTGTGACGACCATGAAGACACTTTTGCAACAATGGTAAAAAAAAATTGAATGAGTGCGAAAAATGGTTGAATGGTTAGAAAAACTCATAGAAATAAAGATGGATCCTCAAAACCATCAGAACAAGCTTCTACACATTACTCGATAGCCAATGATGCGAAAATACGAAATTATACCCAACTTGCAAAGGGGAGCAAAAAACTTCAAGAAAGTACATGAAATGAGTTTTGATGTTTCTGAAAACAATGTGCAAGACCAAGGAATGCTCCTAAATTGAGTGTAAGACAAAATTTTGGAGGGCGTTGTAGCAACTACAATAGTAATGAACTTCTTGTTAACCCATAAACTCTTCCCACCATTGTTTTCCACTGTGAACTATCTCCACCCTGTGGAGCTTCTCCAAGCAAGAATTCTTAAGGTGAAACCCTAATTCTTAGAGTTAGGAAATTAATATACTGCGTATCAATTCTCTCATAATGATACCTGCATTAGTGATAATGTTAGACAATGGATAATATGTTGTTTTTTCTTTTAAATTAAATTATGAGTCGTTCTCTTAGAATGATGTTTAAGTTATTATAATTCAGGGATAAATCATTACTGAGAAAAGGTTTATTTAGTTTTGTGTGGTTAGAAATTAATTTAATTGTGATTATCTCAATTATTCTTGCAATTTTAACAATAAGTAAAATTTGTTAAAGAATATAGTCAAAAAATGTTTAAAAATGTTGAAAAGTTAAATTACCACTTTAAATTAATTTGCTACACAACTATATATGAGAATATCATTCCGCATCTTAAATCAATAAAAAAAATTGAAGTTTTTTTTATATATATATATATATATATATATGAAAATTTTATAATTTTTCTTAAAATATAAATGGAGAGCAATTTATGCACACATATCATAATATATTTAATAAAAACTAATAATTAAACTAACCTATATTCATGTTAACTCCATGTCTACCATGCACCAAGAGGGATCAAATCTCTTTTCACTCTAAAATATATTTTCACCTTAAGGGATTTGATCCCTCTCAACGCTTGGTAAATCCAAAGTTAAGGTGGGACTAGACTAGTTTATGTCCAATGAGTTTTATACCATTTATATGATCACAAAGGTTTATCCAAAGTTATTGTCTCTCACCCTTCCAAAGTCAAAACCATGGGCATATACCAAAGGTGGATTATGAGATGGAGAAAATGAAATTGGAAAATTAAATCAAAGATCTTGTGGGTAATACTTAGATTTAATAATTACAAAAGAAAACTTGTAGATTGGGTTGTTGAGATATTCTCTCAACAATAATCTCCTAGTTTGGAATGTGCCGAATCTCATAAGTACTATATATGTGGGATGTATTTTGGCTTTGAAAATTCAATGTACAAATATCATTTCGTGTATAATTTGTATACCATGTTTGCTCCTCAAATTTATTATATGGTATCAAAGCTCATCTGAGCTTGACTCCCTAATGGGAGGGCTTAGGAAGATGGAAGAGATTTGAGGTTTTATTCTTTGTACATAAATAGGATAGTGTGTGAGAGTGTTTAGTTTTTGTATGAATGAAGTTGGAGTGTTGGTGTGAGTTTTATTTTCCTTTGTGCATATGTGTTTTGTATGACTCCTTTATCAAATTGCAAACAACGGATTTTGGGTGCATCTAAAGAGGAATTTTAGTGTCAAAATATTGGACCTCTTAATTGTTTTTAACTAGGGCATCAAGGGATCAAGTTTCATTAGAAAAATTCTTAGAGAATTCATAGGGGATTGACTTTATTGAACGCACACTATTTGAATTTCGAAGAGTGATTGTCAGATCTGATATTATAGAGATTTGCACTATGTCTTGTTTCAGTTTGCGACTAGTTGTAAAGCACAAGGGTCTTGGAGTAGTGGTAGTGATATTAGATCCCAGGTTCAGAAAATAAAATATGGTTGCACACCTATTATTTGAAGCCATTGCTTGATTAGAGAGTCACAACTTGGTGCTAGATAACCCTTAAGCCTATCCAATGAAAGTCTTGGACTAGTACATAGAGCTGCAATGCCACAATTTCATAGTTTTTGAAGTTTCCTGTAGCACATAAAACTTGTATCGAATCCATGGGAAGAGAATCGGGAGTCATGTGGCTCTAAACAAATTTGGATGCAAACATTTTTTGTTTTTATTTTTGGTCTTTTACTAATTTTGTGGCTTAGAACCATGACCTACGCCCTCTGCTTTGACTCATTCGTGGGCCTGTGACTCTTGTTTCCTTCCTTCACATTGTTGAATGGTGTGAGAAACACATTGTGGAGAAATAATCATTCTAGTGGCCTGAGAATTATGTTTGCTACTAGTAAGGGGGCTCAATAGACCATGCAAGAGAGAGAAATTGTACTCTCAATTGGGGAAATTGCTATCCAAAGGAGTAATTTTCTATGTGATGAAAACTTGTTAGGACTTTTCTCACTGTTTTTTTTTTGGTTCAGATCCTAAATCTGCATAAAAAAGAGGCACAAAATGCTTATGGCATGAATAGAATTTTTTCTTTTGTGGATTGAGTGGTGTGAAAAGCTATGTGTAATTTTTTAATGGATATGTGAAGGATGGTGACTCACACGTCTACAATTTTTCTACTAGATGATCTGTATAAAGAACCACAAAGCACAAACCAATTATTGAACAGACTAATGTGACCCATTGTGCTTCAATAGAATTAGTTACATGTTGTTCTTAATAAGGTAAAGTTGATGCGACTCATTGTTCTTCAATAGCATCAACACATGCTATTTTTATGAAAGGTTAGGAGAGCAATTGATTGGTTTTGTTGCCTTCTTTCCTAAACAATTTTTTTGTTTTTTGTTTTTTTCTTGACTTTTTAGTTATATTTGTTTTGAAAAAGTGAAGAAACAATCTATTGTAGCAGCTACAAACACCCTCCAAAATTTTGCTTACACTTTATTTTGAAGCCTCTTTCCTAAATCATAGCAGCTCATCTCTCACTCACCAGGTACTTTTGCTTTGATTGAGCTTCATCCATTGCATTATGGATTGTGTTTTATTGCTTGGTTTACTATCTAACCCATAAGCCAATGCCTTCACTTCGTTTTTACCCATTTCTAGGCTTCCCTTAGTGAACTCCGAAATCCTTGAGGGCAACCAAACTTGCTATCGAGAATTTTGTAGTCCAAGCTAATAGTGAGCCTTTAGCTCTAAAATTTCACAAAGCTAGTTGATAGCTAGCCTTTAGTTGGGAAACTACACAGAGCATGAGAGGCAGCCCATAGCCACTCAACCTAGACAATGCGAAAAATCTTCTTCCCTAGAAGCTGCTAAGTGCATGAGCCAGTGAGTTGTGTAGTCCTTCCCAGAACTGGGCAATCTCTCCATGAAATGCATGGCAACTTTTCCCGAAAAAGAAAAAATTCAAAAAGTGAAGAAGCATCCCTAGAAAATAGGGATATATTTTTAGCAGTTCAAAGGAGGCATTTGAGTTATTTTGGAAACTACCACCAAGTGTTGCTTTTTCCTTGATTTTTGGCCTTCACATCATGAACCCTAAATCGACCAAATCTATTTAATCGACGCTACTAGATATCATTGTCACATTCAATCTTGGACCTTTGGCACTACAAAGGAGATTAAGGAACCTCCTGTGTGATCATCCTTGCTTTTCCGGGTAAGTCTTTCTTTCCTAGCCTTTTGTTAACTTTTCTGTCACTTTTGTTTGTTTAGCTTGTGAGAGTGTTGTTTTAATAATTTTTTTGAATTACCACTAGTGTTTTAACTTGTTTAGCTTGTAGAAGTGTTGTTTTAAGTTTTTCATTGCCTTTCCCAAGTGTTGCATGCATTACCTAGTTTTTGCACCAATGGTCGCCGCAGCGATGACTCTCTCCACATTATTTGTTTTCCTTTAGTTTGATTTATTACTGCACTTATTTCACTTGCATGCATCATCATTCATTTAGATCTTCACTCAACATCACACCATCCTTCAGAGCTATTCGATTTCACACTCCTCTTGGGCAGATCTGGGCTTCCTTGGCCCGAATCTCGTTTTGCCGTCATACACTCTGCATTTCTGGAGCTCAAAGGTTCAACCTTGGCTTCTGGAATTACTTAGAAAATGCCTATGCTTGGCACCAACTATGAAATGTATAGTTCTAGGAGCCAACCTGTTGTGGGGAAAAGTATCCGACTCGGAATGACCCTATCCCTACTCTAAGGGTGATAGTTCCTTAGCAACAACTGAAAAGTAAAGCTTTGATATTTTTCCTTTATGAAAGTACAGAGAAGGAAGAAAAGATTGACCAACCGATGTCTTTCGCTTTTGTCGATCCTGTCTTCTATCTTTGTCTCTTGTTCCCAGCTCCTTGCTCCCTTTGCTGGCCCAGCTACACAAAGATCCTGCAAAAACAAGAGAGGGAAACTACAAGAAACATGTACTCATAACTGATGCATGGATTAGGGTGAATCAAATATACAGATAAAAACAATACATCATTGCAATACAAGTATATAGGAGAACATCAAAGCTTTATTGATAGAAGAAAAAGGTTCTGAGAAGGTTACAACCATAAATGGCTCCAATCCAGCAGCACCTCCCCAGCAGCAAGAAATCTCCTCTTCCCCTCTATAAAAGCAATCACCCAATAGCTCTAACTGTAAACCAACAACACTTCCTTACTTTGCACAAAATTCTAGCCTCCTTAGACCTCATAGAAGAGCTCTATATATAGGATAGAAGAAGAAAGGATGAGTCAGCTTGAGACTGACATAAAGCTGCCTTGTGTCCTTTCCCTCTTCAGTTAATCTTCAGTTCTTAAGTCCACTTGGAGATCCTTGCTTACACATGGAGATCAAGTACCTCTTACTCATCACAGGGCGAATTCCTTGAACCAAGTGTCAGTTTGGAAGCTTCCTGGGCAGTTGACACCTTGCAGAATGACTGTGCCACTTGGCCAATCTCGCCCAGCGCAGGTAGCCTTCATTGGTTTTGACTTTCAGCGCAGGTACAAGGAGGAGCAGTTGACATTCAGCGCAGATGCTCAGTGGAGCAGCTGACATGATCCAAAAATAGCCTGTTTTTGAGTGTTTTCAGGTGGAGAACTGATAGGAAGTGCTGTGGTTTGCTGACCTTGTTCCTCTAGGGGTAAGAACAACATGTTTAGGGACTTTGGATCCCTGTAATTATCGACATTTCATGCTCCATGCTGCGAGGCACAAAAATGTCTATAACACAACCCCAAGCCTTGGCGATTGACACTACGCAATGCGCAGTCTCTCTTGGCCCGTTCCTATATTAAACTAACCATTGTGCAGTTCTAGTCAACAAGACCTACCCACTAACTGCTGGGACTACAAAATGCGTAGTTACAGCAGGAATTCAGTCACCTATATCAAATAGGATTGCGTAATTCCTCCCAACATTATGTTGGTTAGTTGCTTGATATGTTCTTGATGTTTCTTTTGGTTTTAAGCTAATCTTTGCATGCCATGAGTGTCCTCTCTGTCTCCAAGTACATTAGTTGTTGAGCATCTCTCTAGAAGTTACAATTATCATGGAATCCAAGATATTTGCATCAAAGGATACTATTGAGAGTAATATTGGGGAATAAATTTAGCAGGTGTTAGTGTACTTACCAATTTATGCAGACACTTAGTTGTTCATTGAGAAGGGCATGAAGTTGACATGGCAGCAAATCAAGGATATTTTTGTAGAGGACTTATGGCAAGAATTAGAGGATCGATAGATTTATATCAGTATTCACAAGCCATGCTTATAAAAGGTTGCATGCAGGTACCCTACCTTCCCATGTGTGGATATCATCTGCTGGATTGTATCACACATAGATCAAGAGACTATGACATTGAGTAGTGCCAACAGGATAGAGCTTTTCACCTTCAGGGTGAAGAACTATTAATGGATGTATCATTTACCTAAGCCAGTGAACCATGGATACACTCTTCTATTCCACCCATAGCTTTGTGAACACCAGAGATATTGTTAAGAACTAGGTGAAAGAGCCATCAAAGATCAGATAGAAACCCAATCATGTTTACAAGATGAAGTCTCTCAAGAAGTCCTACCAGTTCTTGATCATCTTTGCATGCCACTTGTACAGTAAAGAGAGCACAAAGACCTTTCCTGAAGGTTGTTTAGTTGTATTGGACTAGTTGGTGAGTGTTGGAATTCCATTCAACTTATTAGAATGGTTGGCTCTTTAGTTGAAAATCCATGTGACTAATTCTCAGAATCAGCCCAAGGATGAGAAAGCAAGATTCTACATGTCCACATGCTTATTGGATGCAAGTTGTGCCCAACAATAGTTTCTTGGCATGAGTTAGACATGGACACTGAAATAGACAATGGTCAA
The DNA here is from genome assembly GCA_031772625.1 of Pinus tabuliformis. Lineage (NCBI taxonomy): Eukaryota > Viridiplantae > Streptophyta > Pinopsida > Pinales > Pinaceae > Pinus > Pinus tabuliformis. Next base: position 124,653,085 of record CM062809.1, read on the forward strand.
CATTTATTGTAAGTTGATTTACGACTATAGCTACCAAGGAGTTATGGCAAGGTTGACTGACCATTAATTATCCCGTTATACAAGCTGATCTTTGAGCAGGATCCACCTTGCATATCCCAAGAGGCGATGGATAAATTACTTGACATTACAGATTGGTATGCCTCACTTGGTGGCAGCTTCATCAGGATGTCCGATGGAGAGAATCCCCCGCATGTTCTACCATGGTATGGCATAGACAAGTGGGTCATGCAAGAGGTCTCATATCACATCTCCATAGGGTTATCAGAAGGGATTCATGAAGAACAAGGCATCATGGCCTGCTCTTCCTTTGGGGATTGGATTGTACGAGATTAGGAGCTTGAAGGATGCAGATGCTGAAGCTAAGGAGATATTGAAGTTTTAGTTTAACACCAAAGAATTCAATCCGTGTGATCCCCAAAATATTTTTAATAACCACTCTATGAAGGTGTACTATCCTTGGATCCATGGGACATTTCATTGGCACGAGGAGGACCCTTGGAGGTACCATTACAATGATTCCAAGCTCCAAAAGATGGTCAATATAGCCATAACTTGGAAAGCTTCTTTGCAAGTAGCAATAACGTAGGAAAAAACAACAACAACAACAATAAGTAGTGAGCCAACACAGGACAAGGGAAAGAAGAACATTGCTGAGAACCCAGAGGCACAGAAAAGCTACAAGATGAGAGTAGATCTTATCTTGGAGAAATCAGCTTTGACATTGGAGGAAAATAGAGAGCAATTACTAAAGAGAGTAGAGTGAAGGAAGAGAGAAAAGAAAAGGCTTGAGGAAGCAGAACAAAATTTGTAGGAAATAGAGAAGAAATTGAAGGAAGAGCAAGAACTAAGAAGGAGAGAGAGGGAGGATAAGAAAAAATAGGAGGAAGAAGAAAGGAAAGGTGTGATTATAGAGTAAACAATGCCCATACATGTTGAGGAGTCATAACAACCGGTAGTTGAACAAGAGGGTGAACAAATGCAGGATTAGGAGCTTGCTTAGAAGATTGAGGAACTAATTTAAGTGACAAACACGGAGTTGGGGTAGGAGCCATAGGATGAAGAAATTGACCTCATGCCAAGAGCACCTAAGGTCACCTCTCAGTCTCCACCACCTCTAGTGTCAGAACCAGTCTCGAGCAAGCAAGGAGAGTCTGTTCTCCTTGATGAAGATCCAGTGATGGATGTGTACAATCTATAATTTGATGAGTTACATAAAAAGATTATACAAGCGTGGAGAAAGAACTTTCCGGATGATCACACATCACCTGCATTCATGAAGGAAAGGGTGATAGTGATAGATGTCAAAAAGCATATAGTATCCCTTGTCGATGCCACCTTGGCTTATGTAGGAGCCATGAGCTCAAATGTTAAGTTCCTATTAGCCAAGAATGAACAAATGGAAAAGAACTTATAGGGAGCCAGGAAAGAGAGATGTATCTACAATGGCAGAGATGAGGAAGGTGATACTTGTTGAAGTATCAACACTTGAAACTACCATGTGGAAGCTCTACGATGGATTCATCACCGTGCATAAGGAAGTTGTCTGTGTGCATGGATTACAACAACAGAGAAAAGAGTTTTTTCAAACTCTCAGGAACATACATGTTGCCATCACCCATGTGCAAGAGTGGACAATTCGGTACAAAGGGGCCCAAATTCACTTGTCGAAGATGATGAAGCCACTAGAAGATCTAGACAAAACAAAGGTTTAGATGTTGATTCAGAACTATGAGAAGCTTGCCCCATTCATCAGCAACATACATGCTTCATATGCACGATTGTATAAGAGTTTGGATGTCATGGTTAGAATGCATAAAATCCCGTCAATAGGTTCCCTCACTGAAGCTAAGCAAAAGAACCAATTCCAGCTAGAACTAAACAGGCACATGGAGCAGATAAGGTGAGAGGCCACCAAGGATGACATGGAGCTGAGTGCACATAACATGCAGAAGTACATTCGTGGTCTTGGCATGGTCAACACCATGCTGCACATGTTTCAGGATGAGTTGGACACATGTTATAAGGCCATATACCTAGAAGCTATGGAGGAAAGAGTCTACTATCAGAAAGACACCATCAAGAAGTTTGGGGACGTCATCGCACAATATCAAGCTTGGCATCAATAAGGGACCGAGAATCATGAAGTGGAGGTTGTCGCCTTGGTCTTTCCCCAAAATTCCAAGTCATAGTGTTTTTTCTTGTTAGGTTGTCTCTAACCTATTTTGTCTCACATGGGTACATGTGGAAATGAATATTACTTGTAAATATGGTTAAGTTAAATTCCAAGTGTTATTAGTGGAATGTGAACAATCACTATGTAATGTAATGAGTTATTTGTAAAGGAGTTGAAAATTGATGTAAGTAGTCAAAGAGTCACAAAGGGGAATGTCAAGGGCCAACCCACCCTTTGTTATAAATAGAACCTCATAACTCATAGAACAGCCTTTTTGGATCCAATATTTTGGCTAGGCTTAGGCTTAGAAAAGGCTTGGGAGTATTGTGAGAAGACTTTGCTTCTCTACAGCTTAGAGCGAGTATACTTCTTTGGAGGAGTAGTTGTTCTTGATTGTAATGTTCCACTACTAGGGCTAGTGGATATCAATGGTTATGTATGGATGGAAGTTCCTCTTATAATAATAAAAATAGTGCAAACACACCTTCATGCATATGTTGTTATTGTAGTTGGAATATTCTTGTTGCTTCAGAAATGTATGTTGTTTAACTTATGCAATTTATTATGAACTAATTTTAATGAAATTGTATTAATCTTGTTGAATGGGTGTTGTTGGATTAACCCGTCACTTTAATTTGTGGAATATTTCACATTTTATCTTGCGAGGTCATTCCGCTCGTGTGTTACTTTTAGGATGTGTACTATTACAGGCTTCTAAGGGGCACACTTCCTTTTCCCCTTTGTGTGTTATAACCCCCATGCATCACGCTTAACTCATAGCAAGGTCACACATTTGCTTCCACCAAAATTCATCATACTTATCTCTACGCGCTATCGTGGTCAAGGCACTAATTTACCACCCACTCCCGAGAATCCTACTCCAAACGGTCTTAGGTCTAGTTGGTACTTCTTACTAGGGAGATCCCCTTGAATGGTGGCAGGTCCAACACCATCAACATTTCTAGTACTAGAAGGAGGGATAGATGAAAAGTTGAGCCCTTGAAGTCTATTTTGAATTTTTGTACATCATTCATGACTTATGTCTCAATCACAACCTCACCATGTTTTTCTCACGCTGTTGATTTCAATGTGTTGGCGGATTTTATAGATGACTTGTCAAAATACAAATTCAATGGCGATAATGGAACACCCCTATTCAGGCATGCAATTGACTTTGGTGGCATTTGTGACATGCATGATGTCCCCTCGGATGACATTTCCTATGGGTTGTTGCTTTCACATTCGAAGGGCACGTTAAGAAATGGTGTCACTCATTTCTTGAAACCTCTATACACTCTTACGATCATATGATTAAAGAGTTATTCTGTGCTTTTTTTTCTATGACCGTAAAGCACTTAATCAAAAAAATTTAAAATTGAAAAATTCACTTAACAAATCTCTTGAGCACTTTCACGATCATTTCCTTCATTATTGTTATGAATTTCCTGAAGATGAAGCTAACTGGAAGTTTTTGGAAGGAATATTTCAATATCTTGTTCACATCTCTGAGAATTGGCACAAGTTAGAAAATACCGAATCTCTCCCAACATAACTCAGTGTTAGAGCTTCTACAACTGAGACATATGAGGTTTCTATCCCAAGTATTCCTCCATCCCTTTCTCACTAATCATCTATAGTTCCGTAGGATGAGGTGAGAGAAGTTGTGAATCCACCTGTTGATCTATCACCATCTCCTCCTACCCCACCTGCTCAGGATTTATACATAGATTTGGACTATAAGCCTGTGGTTCTCAAGTGGTCTTATCTTCTCAACCTCCATCCAATGGTTACTTTGATCCTTCAGATTTTGATATGTTGTGTTCATCTGTTATGGATTCCACATGTGATTTTCATGAGGATCAAGTTTTGGACAGAGTTGATGTTGAAAAACCAACCTACTCTATCATTTTTTATGAGTATGTGTGGGATTCTAAACAAAAATCTACGGTAAAGGATGACCTACTTTTGTCCACACCTCTTCCACTTTATCTTGACATCTTCCACAATTGTTTCATTTTTGTTCCATCTTTTGATGTCATTCTTTCAATTGATTGTGAAGAGGAAAAATATATCTTCCCAGATCCACCCAATCTCTCATCTTACATTTTTGGAAACTTAGAGGGTGAAAATTCTTGTCTTGCATTGCCCCCTCTTTATGATTCATCAGATCATGAGGATGTTGTTGTTCATCTAAAATTTTATGCTCATGGCTATCGTGATCTCTTCACTCATTCATTTGATCACGATTCTGATTTACCTACTGTTGATTTTTCAAAGCCACTGGTCTCTGATGATCCATATTTTGATGAAGTGGAAACTCCTCAATCTATCAAGGCACTTCAACTAGAGCTGATGGTTATGTAGGGTTCTCATAGCCTTGAGATTAGTTCCACTTTTGATCAAAAATATGTTGAATCTGTTCATGCTCCTCATCACTCTATTGTTCACATTTAAGATCAATCTATTTCAAAATTTTCACATCCTCCTCTAGAATCACATGATCCTATTTCTCATGCATTGGAGGAGTCATATGTAGCAAGAACTGTTGTGAAACACAAGTTTTCTTCTTTCTTCATGTTTTCTCATTTGTCAAGATCAAAGGTGTGTACATGCTTGTCTTCCACGTGCAATGTGAAAGATCACCATGATACATTTGTAGAGTTCCTTTCATGTGATTTTAATCTTTTCTTTTCTATGGATGAATTCAAACTTTGAAAATTTTGGTTTGCATTGTTTCATCTTTCTTATCTATTGGTTTTCTTGAATATCTTTCTTTTCAATCATATTGTCTCCTACATGGGTCAACTGATGCGCTAGTGGCTGCATTGGACATATCATTTCACATGAGCTAGCCCATGCTCGTCTTAGCTTAGGAGTAAGAATAGTGTCTACTTTCTTGTTTTGTTTTTGCTTTCTCTATTTTTCTGTCTTTCTTCTTTCATTTGCTTGTTTTCTTGTGCACCCATAGGTTAGTTTCCGCATGAAATCACGTTTGGCTTCTTGAGACAAGCAGGTTGAAACCCAAGAGGACTTGTAAAAATATCAACACTTGGTTATCTGTCTATTCTCTCTCTTTATGAGAATCTTTCATTTCTTCTATTCGATGATACCGTGATGGAAAATATGTTCCCTTTCAGAGTGAATCATGGTGACATCACAATGCCTGCACTCTTAAATAGTACCACCTACTCTAATCGGTTTTCTATATTCAGCTAACCATTTTCAACTCAATCAAGTAGAGTAAGGAGAGGGGGAAAACCTTAACAAGTATGTCAAAGGTATATATAAACATCCTTCCCTAAATGGGCAACCACTTCTGCTCTCAATAAGTAGGGATCCCTCTTCTGCTTTCATGAAATAAATAAGTGCCTATGCACAGTTCTTTTAAAATTGGAAAAATGAAATGAAAAGGAATAAAATAAACGCGAAAGAAGAGAAAGTCTTCCTGCATAGAGAGGTGAAGCAAGTAACTCTGTCAGGGTATCATTTAGGCTCACTGGAAGTTGAGCAATGCTTATGTTCCTGAAGTGACTCCATTGGGGTACTATCTAGGCCTGCTAGAAGCAAAGCAACACCAAAGATGAAAATAAAACTATGACGGCCTATATTAGTTGTGCATTTATAAACCCCTCCTCCCTAAGCAGAAAAACTCAGTTGAATTGGCTTGGTATGTGTGTTACCAATAAAGAGAATGGTAGGGACTACATCTTTAACTTAAGCTAGTGAAGAAGCTATGACAATCGAAGAATCGAACAATACTTCTGTAAGAGTTAGAATCTCTTTACACGAGACACGGTTGATATAGAGAGATGGAGTTCTACTAGTGTGTCGCTAATGTTGTAGCAGCTACAACCAGCCTCCAAAATTTTGCCTACGCTTTGTTTTGGAGCCTCTCTCCTAAATCGTAATAACTCATCTCACACTGACCAGGTACTTGTGCTTTGATTGATATTTATCCATTGTATTATGGATATTTTTTTCTTTCTTGGTTTACTGTCTAACCCACAAGCCAATTTCTTCACTTGGTTTTCACCTAGTTCCATACTTGCCTTAGTGAATTGCACAATCCTTGAGGGAAACCAACCTTTCTCTCGGGAATTGTGCAGTCTAATATGACAGTGATCATTCAGCTCCAAAATTTTGCAAAGCCAATTGATAGCCAACCTTCAGCTAGGAAACTGCACAAAGAATGAGAGGCACCCCAAATCCACTCAGCCTAGAAACTACATAGAAGCTTCTTCCCTAGAAGTTGCTCAGTGCATGAGTCAATGAGTTGCCCAGTCCTTCCGAGAACTACATAATATCTCTGGAAAATGCATGGTAGATTTTCTTGAAAAGAAGAAGAAGAAAAAAATGACAAAGAATCCATTGAAAATAGGGATCTATTTTTAGTAGTCGAAAGGAGGCACTTGAGTTATTTTGGAAACTACCGCTAAGTGTTGCTTTTTCCTTGATTTTTGGGCTTAACATCATAAACCCTAGATTAACCAAATCTATTTAATCAACATCACTAGAGATGATTTTCACATTTGATCTTGCATCTGTGGCATTCCTGAGGAGATCAAGGAACCTTCGGTGTAATCATCATTTATTTTTCGGGCAAGTCTTTCTTTTCTAGCATTTTGCCACTTCTTCTATCACTTTTGTTTTTTTAGCTTATGAGAGTGCATTCTTTTTCACTCATTTTGTTGAAAAACCGCTGGAATTTTAACTTGTTTTAGCTTGTAAAAGGGTTTTTTTAAGTTTTTTCATTTCCTTTCTCAAGTGTCGCATGCATTACCCAATTTTTGCAGTAATGGTCATCATTGCGATGACTCTCTCCACATGATTTTTTTTCCTTTAGTTTTATTTATTACTACACTTATTTCACTTTCATGCATCATCATTCACTTAGATCTGCACTCGACATCACACCATCCTTTAGATATATTCAATTTCACACTCCCCTTGGGTAGATCTGGGCTTCCTTGGCCTAGATCTTGTTTTCTCAGCATGCACTACACATTTCTAGAGCTTAAAGCCTCAACCGTGGCTCCTGGAATTGCACAGAGGCTACCTAGGCTTGGACCCAACTACACATTGTACAGTTATAGGACGCAGCCCCAAGCCTTAGCCATTAAGGCTGCACAATGCACAGTCTCTCTTGGCCTATGCCCAGACTGAACTGCACATTGCACAGTTCCAATTAGCAAGACCTCCCAACAGACTATTGGGACTGTGCGATGCACAATTCCAAAAGGAATTTAGTAACCTATATGAACTAGGATTTCACAATCCATCCCAATGTTAACACAATTCGTTGCTTGGTCTCTTCTTGAAGTTGATTTTCGTTTTAAGGTAACCTTTGCAAGGAATTAGTGTCCTTTCTGCCTCTAAGTACAATAGTTGTTGAGCATCTCTCTAAAAGTTACAGTTATCATGGCCTCCAAGAGATTTGCATCAAAGGATACTATCAAGAGTAGTACTAGGGAAGAAGTTGAGAAGGTGTCAGTGAAATTTCTAGTTTATGCAAACACTCAATTGTGCATTGAGAAGGGCATGAAGTTGGCATGGCAACAAATCAAGGATACTTTTGCAGGGGACTTCAAGGAAGACTTAGAGGATCGACAGGTTTATATTAGTATCCACCAGTTAGGCTTATACAAGGTTGCATGGAGGTGCCCAACCTTCCCATGTGCAAATATCATCCGCTGGATTGTCTCACACACAAATCTAGAGACTATGACATTGACTAGTGTTGAAGCCCAAAATTGTCTCTTTTTGACAACCTTCTTACACTCCATCGTCCCTCTTTTTTACTCTAACAACTCTAATTAAGCATTAGTTTACAAGGTTCATGGAAATAGTAGGTACTTAAACATATTTTATTTCATAAGTTCATTGTTATTTATTATTTAACTCAATATTTGCATAATCTATTGAATTGCACCAATTATGTAGCTAATGATTGATCTTGCATCATAGTTGAACGTTCGATGGGTTCTTAAACTCCAACCAAGGAACGAGACATATGGGAAGGTGGCTAATAGATGGCATAACGATATTTACTTATCTTCATGACTTGGATTGATGATAAGAATACAACATAAGCCCAATAAACATGGAAGTCAACCATCGAAGAAGGAGCTGAGGGCGAACCAGACGAGCAAGAAAATTAATGGAAGCATATATTTAGCCTCATGATTTTCTTCTCCAATGGAAAATCACAAGGAAATCATGCCATATTATCTTCTTATGTTATTTTTAGTCTCTTTTGAGTAGGATAGGCTCATAAATCTTTAAAATAATTATTGATAGAGGTTATAAATCTACCTCTCAGCATGATAAACACAAACCTGTATATTGTTTTGAAAACTATGTTTACAGTTATAAAAACTTTGTTTTGTTTGATAACCTTGTTGTGTGTTATCCCAATGCATATATAATCCTTTGAAGAAGTTGTACTTTTACCTACATCTCATAGGAGGCCCCCCTAGAGTTGTAAGGTTTTATCATTTTTTTAATTAACATTTCAATTTTTCATTTTATATAGTGTTTAATTAGTTCATATAACTATCCAATTTAGATTTTGAATGAATGTTTAGGATTGAGTCTAAAGCAGGATTTGTTTAATCATTTTGCTGTAAGATGAATGAGTGAAGCCAAGATCTCTTATGCACATGAAAAGTAGAATGACAAAGTGTGGACTGATTTAGGATTTTAGTATAGTTTAAGTTACATCTGAGTTAAATTACATTTGAGTGAGAAAGATTTCAATTTCCAATTTGTTTGATTATAGAGTTAATTTCTGATTTTCTATTAGAATGATTTATATTTAATTTCATTATTTAGTTAAGCAAGTGTGATATTTATTTCAAATCAAGTGTGATATTTATTTCAGGAAAAGAGGTGATATTTATTTCAAGCAAGTGTGATGTTTCTTTCAAGTAAAGTGTGATATTTCTTTTAAGCAAGTGTGATAAACATAATTTCATTTTTGTTAAGAGTGACATATTTACTTTCATATAAGAGTGATAGTTGTTAAAGAAAGCATGTGCATCTTGATATCTCAATTTAATCTAGGAATTGCTCAAATAATAAGGACACCTAGCAAAAACAATGCACATACATTTCATCAATTTACAAGCCATGATGGATAATTTATGTAGTAATTTAAAATCAATTAAATTATTAAACATTTTGGCACCGTTTTCGGGGAAGTCTATATAGGAGTCTTTTACTTTTCATAAAACAATGATAAAAAATATTTATGCATAGGAAAAGAGATTCTAGCGGTAGATTTGTAAGTAGAGGTAGGAGTTCGATTCCAACAGCACCACTCACCCCACCATGACCTCGTAGTGCCACACCATCCACCCAAACTCATATTCCATCAATTGCAGGCAGACATAGATTTCCTGAGGTACATAGATCTAAAATCCAACCTAAAGATTCACCAATTTTCTCTACTGAAGTTGTAGTAGAAGAAGAATATCCTACATCTCTGATAGAAGGAGTAATATTTCTATCTTTAATTGGGGAACATCTTCTAGGACAACAACTGGAAATTCCTAATGAAGAAGATTAAGTGCTAGGATGGGGTCCCGCAGGCATAATTTTTGAGTCAATTTTTGTAATATTATAAACTCTCCGCACTTTGAGGAGCGGAGTGTGAATAACGTAGAACATTAAGAGTCAAAGGGGATTTTAGGCGGGTCAAAGCCCCTTATTTTGTAAAGGGATGGGCTATTTTGATTTCCTCCAATGGTTCACGGTCCATGGCAATGTAATGGAGAAGCTATAAATGGAAGTCATCTAGGAGTCATTAGTTAGTTTGTTGATGAATGAGATATTGAGTCAATTTTGTTTGTAATTCTATATTCTGGCTAAGGGGAAGGCTTCTGCAACTGAGTGCATAGATACCTTGGTAAATTAGCAGTTGAGTGCATGAGCCCTTGCAGCTATGTGCGAAGGGTCATAAAAAGTGTATTAATTGAAGATATGAAGGAATAAAAAATATTTGGAGCAATTATGTGTGTTCTCTGCATATTTGTTTGTTTTTGTGTTTATGCTTAGTTATGATTTGATTCTCTATAATATTGTTTTAATTGCATCACAAAGGTCCAGATCTACTTTGTATGATAACTTATGCATGTTAGAACAAGTAGGTGAATCTCATAGATATATTTTAGTAGAAATCACTTTAAGTCTATAATTTTGAAGATAAGGGTTCATGAAGGTCAGATCGGGCCCTAGATTGAAGAAACGCCTTGCTACTACATCACATAGCCTCTGAAAATTGGTACTAGCATCCCCCAATACTGCCTCGGGTGAGACTGCAGCCTCTACTAAGTGGATTATTTCCGAAAGGGTTGGTAGTGTAGGGTTTTGTTGGTTAGCGTAGCTAACTCTAAACCTGGGTCCAAGCCCCCTCAAACCAACAAGAAGAAACCTGTTTTAGCATTCCATTAATAGAAGAACTAGAGGGGGAACTAGAAAATCCAATTTTGGAAGCTTATATTAGCTCTGTAGAATCTACAATGGCAGGAGAAGGGGAAGGAGAAGTACATAATGTGAATGGTGAACATAGGATTAGAGGTGGAAGAGGAGAAAATGAAGGAGGTGGAAGAGGTGGAGGAAGAGGAAGAGGAGATGGTAGAGGAGATCCATAACCTTTTGGATTTCCTATCTTTGATGAAGATACCACAACCATAATGAGAAATATCTCACCCTCTATCCTCTCTAATTTCCATGGATTGAGAAATGAGGATCCTGAGACATTTCTCTTTGAGTTTGAAGATTTGTGTAGATCCTATGACTACTTGCTTGATACTCAAAAGTTGAAATTGTTTCCAACAACTCTTAAAGATGCAATGTTAAAATGGTTTATGGGCTTAGGAGCACATTTTATAAGAACATGGGAAGAAATGAAAAATGCATTCTAAAAAAAATATAATGATTATTGCATGCCCCAACCTTAAAGATGAAGTCTTTAAAATGATGCAAAAATAAGATACGAATCTTGAATATTTCATTGAAAGATTTTCTTATAATGTAAAAAGGGCTAAAATGCATACTATAGATGATTAAACCTTGAAATCTCTCTTGCTGAAATCTACTAGAGATGTGTGGATAAATCTTCTCAATTTTATGGGTAAAAGAGATATTTATCAGTTATCATTTGGAGATATTTGTGAGTTATGAATACACATTTCAAGAGGAAAGGTAAGATCTGGGAAAAATCCAAGAGATTCCATTATGTCTAAGATTAATAAATCTACAACTGGGACAATAAGTAGGTTTGAAATAGGCAATTTTCTTGACAATTTCAAAACATATATTTTGGGAAGTCTTAGTGAACAAATAGATACCCTTAAAATACAAAACAAGAAAAAGGCTGAAAATGTTGCATTATCTCTCTTTTGTCCAAAATGTAGAAATAAGCATGCCCTGAGAGAATGCCCCCTTGATTTCGAAGTGTAGAAACCTATGTTATATGTGCAGAAAATCATGATACAAATGAATGGCCCTGAATTCTGAGTCTTAAAGTTGTCTATCAAGAGGAATTAGTGCCAAATCAAGTAGAACCTCTTTGTTTTGTTACTAAGAGACCATGACAAAATCCACAATCGAATATGACTTAAGGTTTCAATACTCAAACATATGCACAACCACCAAAAAATAATTGGACAGCACCCATGCCTTGACAGCCTTGTCCTCAACCTTGGGCACAAGAATGGAAAAATCATTCTAGAAAGTATGTCAATATCCTTAATTTCAACAACCTTACCTTGTTTTTCCACCATAATATTTTCCTCAGCCTGTCCAACCCTCTCAACGTCAAAATCCAAACCCACAACTTTCATTACCATTTCCACAAAAGCCAAATAAAATACCTTCTCAGCCACTTCCAAATCCAAATAATAAAAAATCACAACCTATTTACAACATATAAGGGAAAACTTTCCAAACTTACATGATACTCCAATAGATCTAAACAATGTCCAACATAGATTTGGTAGAGTATTGGAAAAGAAGTCACCATCTACTGTTATCCAAGAATCTAAGAAGGACAACCTCTATGAGAAAGAGACATCTCTTCATCAAGAGGAAAATCCTCAAAAACAAACCGCCCATGTACATTATAATGATACTCCAATAAAGTCAACTCCCATCATTGAACAACCTTCAGTTTTTGTTCAAAATCCACCTTTTCTTGAAAGATTGAAAATTGACAAAGGGGTAGAAAAACAGATTGTGTTTCCTGATTACGATATAATAGATGAATTGAAGAATGCTTGTATAAAAATTCCTTTGCTACAAGCTATCAAAGAAATATCAATATTTTCAAATACAATCAAGGAGTGAAGCATTAAAAAACCTGGAATAAAAAGAAAATAAGTTAAAAGAATCGAGTTAGTTGGGAAAATTGCAGATATCATGATGGGAAAAACAACAATTTAGAAATATCTAGATTTGGGAAGTCCCATTGTGAAAACACACATTAATGGTATTGAGATTCTAAATACATTGATTGATTTAGGAGTAGCTATAAGTATCACGAGTATACAAACTATGAATCAATTGAAACCTCCTAATATTTCATATACACCTACACTATTGCAATTAACAGATAATTTTGTTATCAAACTTGATGGTGTGTTAGAAGATGTATTTGTATCCTTAGATTCTTGGGAATATCTTGTTGACTTCATTATCTTTACACCCAAGAATAATCTAGGAGGACACCGATTGATTCTAGGTAGACCGTGGTTAGCTACAACTAATGCTTTTATAAGTTGTAGATCTCGTGATATGTTTATCTTTAATGGAAGTTTGATAAATAAATTCACATTGAATCCTCCTAAAAAAACAACAATAGAAGTAGAAAGTGAATTCTGGATGGATGATGATAATGAAAGCTTTGATATAAGACCAACTTTTGCTACTTCACAAATAGATGGAGAAGATCAGATTTTAAATTTAATGGAAAATAATGAATCTTCCCCATATTGTGAACGAAATAAAATATTTCAAGAACAATTTAATATTGAATATCTATCATCCCATAAAATGGATTACGTTCTACGGATAAATTTGTCAATTCTTTAATATAAAATTTTCCAGGGAAAACTTTGAATATTAAAGATAATCTGGAAGAATATCAAAAGAAATTAGTGAAGATGTTACAAGAAAATTCCTCTACTTATGCATGGGAATGTGCTGATATGAAAGGAATTGATCCTAACACTTGTATCCATAATATTTACATTGAAGAAAATGTCAGACCAATCCAACAACCCCAGAGTAGGATGAATCCAAACCTAAGGGAAATTGTTAATGAAAAACTACAAAAATTGTTAAATGTGAATTTCATTTATCCAATATCAGACATCTAGTGGGTCTTGCCATTGGTAATTGTTCTGAAAAAGAATGGAAAATGGACAGTATGAATTGATTATAGGGAATTGAATAAAGCTATTTTAAAATATCATTTTCCACTTCCTTTTATAGATCAACTCCTTGATACATTGGCAGGGAAAAAGTAATTTTCTTTCTTGGATGGTTTTAGTGGATATAACCAAATCCAAGTAGCTCCAGAAGATAAATATAAAATAACATTTACCTATGTATGGGGAACTTATGCTTATTGATTACTTCCTTTTAGATTATGTAATGCAGTTGCAACATTCCAAAGGGAAGTTTAAGGCATTTTTTTTGATCTAATTCATGATTGTGTGGAAGTTTACATGGATACTTTTACTATCTATGAAAACTTTTTTAAAGAAGCTCTTAAAACTTTGGAAAAAGTTTTCATTAGGTGTAAAGAAGAAAATCTCTCATTAAGCCATGAAAAAAGTTTTGTGATTTTCGCTGAGGGAATTGTTTTAGGCCACCATATTTCAGGAAATGGAATCAAAGTGGATGCATCTAAGGAAGAAGTTTTTTCTAAATTATCAGTTCCTACTTGTCAAAGGAATGTTAGAAGTTTTCTTGGTTTTACTGACTATTATAGAATATTTATAGAAAACATTACGAAGATAACCTCTCCACTTTTCAAATTTCTTACACAAGATTGTGAATTCATCTGAAATTTTCACTGCCAGAAAGATTTTGAAACATTGAAAGAAAAGACTTCTGAAGCACCCACTTTAAGAGGACCAAACTGGAAACTACCTTTTCAAATTTTGATTGATGCCTCAGACACAACTTTAGGAGATGTATTAGGACATAAATATTTAACTCCTTCTGCTATTTACTATACAAGCAAAAATCTGACCCCTGCAAAGTTGAATTACACTGTAACAAAAAGGAGTTTTTAGATGTTGTACATGCCATCAATAAATTCAGACATTATATCACTAGTTATGAAACCTCCATTCACACAAATCATTCTGCAATTAGATTTTTAATGAATAAATAAGTTACTAATGGAATAATTACAAGATGGTTATTTTTATTACAAGAATTCAATATTACTATTTTGGATAGACCTAGAAAGAGAAAACATAGTTGCTGATATTTTTTTATCTAGAATCTAAAATGATAATAAAGATGTTCTCGTAGAAGATAATTTTCTTGATGAATATATTTTTGTAGTATATATGAAATCTCTTTTGTTTTCAGATATTGCTAACTATTTTTCCATAGGGAAGTTACCTCCATATTTTTCTCTTCAAGAAAAAAAGAAGGTTAGTCAAACTGGTGCATCTTATTCATGGACAAATGAAGAATTGTACAAAACAATACCTGAATTAATCATTCAAAGATGTGTTAGAGAGGATGAAGTACCAAAGATATTAAAAAATACTAATCATGAACCATGTGGAGGACATTTCACTGATAAAATAACTTCCTATAAATTCATTCTCTTAGGATACTATTGGCCTTCTCTTTTTAAGGATGCCAAAGAATATGTTATGAGATGTGACAACTATCAAAGAATGGGAAATATTGTTTCTTCGTATGAAATGCCTCTAAAACCTGAGGTACTTATTGAACCTTTTGAGAAATGGGCTTTGGATTGTGTTGGTCCATTCAATCCACCATCAAGAAACAAAAAGGTACATTCTTGTTTGTATAGATTATGTCACAAAATGGGTAGAAGCTAAAGCACTTCCTTTTATTACTGAAAATGTTGTAGCTTCATTTCTTTTTGAGGATATTTTCACTTGTTTTCGTGTCCCAAAGAAAATTGTGACAGATCAAGGTACTCAATTTACATCCAATTTGGTACATAAGATAATGGAGGAATACAAAATCAAACGTCGAAAGCCTACTCCATATCATCCACATGAAAATAGATAATTTGAATCTACTAATAAAGTAATTGAAGTAATTCCTACCAATATTGCGCATCTTCATGGAAGGGATTGGGAAGAAAAGCTTCCAGAAGCTTTATGGGCATATCATACCACATGGAGAAACACAACATGACACACTCCTTATGAACTTGATTATGGAAAGAAAGTCTTGTTTCCTATTGAGTTCCAAATAAAGACTTTTAAAACAACATTCAAATTGGGTCTTGATCTATCAGAATCCCAAAGACAAAGAATGGAGCAATTGAATGAATGAGATATGACAAGATGCTATTCATAGAAACAATATAGTCCAACAACTAAGATCCATGTGGCATGATAAGTTTATCAAAGAAAGAAAATTCTAGCCTGGTGATTAGGCATTGCTTTTTGATTCGAAGTTTAAATATTTTCAAGGAAAATTTCAAACTCATTGGCTTGGTCCTTATGAGATTGAAATTGTCTTTGACAATGGAGCAGTCATAATCAGAACCATTGACAAAGAAAATGTAACTTTCCTTGTAAATGGTCATAGATTATGAATATATCATAAACCATTAACAAAGGAAGAGTTCATAATAAATATGTAAGATAATCTTGATTTGAAGTTGGTCAAGGAAGATACGTATTCCTCTTCAACTTAGCCTTCTACTTTCTTTTTCAAAAAAAAAAAAAAAAAATGTATAAACATGAAAATCAACATTGTTAGCATGTTTATACATAAAATATAAGCTAAAAAACAAGAATTCTTGGCAGCATGTAATTTCTTTTTAATTCCTTATTCTTGTCCCATTTCTTTTTATTCCTCTTTTGAAAAAATAATACAACTACATAATTTTCAATAATTTGTAGCTCTCATGGAATTTCGTAGCTGACTTGATAGATTGCAACCAGGGAAAATTAATATCATGGCAAAAGCAAATTGAATGAAGATCAAAACTAAAGCAACTTGAGTACAACCTACAAAAGGAGAAATCAAAAAATGAGTAAGGAAAGATATAAGGTATGTAAATATTAGTTGGATAATAAATTAGAAAAACATTGAATTATGAAATTAAATAGATGAATGACCGTCGCTATCACCATTTTGTATAATGATTACCCTCATTAAGACATGACTTTGGTTCTAACGAATACGAATATATATATATAGATATCGATATAGATATAGATATATATATATATATATATATATATATATATATATATATATATATATATATATATATATATATATATATATATATATATATATATATATATTTATATATCTATATATATATATATATGTATATATGTATATATTGTCAAAAGGATATGAATCCGATATAAATCCTTGTTATAATTGGAAATTACTCCCTTCCTTCACATACCATCACAATTCCTTGCATCATATCCATTCCACTCGGCCCCGTTCCATTGGCAAAAATGCCTCACCGATTACCCAAATTTAGTCTCTTTGACCTACTCCATAACCAAACTCCTTCCATAAATTACCAAAAAGAGAAAATAGGGACTAAGAATTCTTCAACATGGGAGTCATTGTATGCTCAAAGTCGAATGGCGCTAAATTTCTTGAAGGATACTAGGTGAAACAATAGTTGCAACAAACGCAGTGGTTAGGATTTGTTGAAAAATGAGAAAGAAGTTACTAAATCATTGGATTGGGAATATGATGGTATAGAAGAAGAGATTGGAGACATTAAATTGGTTCTGATAGAGTCATTTGTAGCAGAAGCTACTAGATTACCGAGAATCGGGGAAAGTTGGTTTAAGAACCAAAAGATTAAGGAGAAAGAATGGGAAGTCTTCCTTAAAAATAAAGTTATGGATATCACTATCTTTAAGAAGGGAATGCCAGTCACAACCTTAAAGACTAAATGGAGAAATTTTCTATTAATAATTCAGAAATTCATAACATGTGAAGTTAGGTTTGGAAACATTTTCATTTACCATGTTTGCCCGATGATGAATTTTATTGATGGTAATGAAATCAACTTACCATACTTCCTGCTTAATAGTTTGAGAAAAATGGCTGGAAAAATTTAGAGGAAAATGCAGTCTGTAGATAATGCCTTGTACCATCATGGGCCAGTGAAAAATTTAATTGAAGCCCATATGAGAAGAAAAGGGGATAACTGGGAAGCTTTTCTGATTAGAAATCATTTCAAAGAACTTGAATAAGAAGAGCCTAGTAATAAAATAATAGATAGTTGAATAAAGTTTCCCTCAAACCCTAAGGAAAACTCACCTACACAAGAAAAACAAAAAGATTGATATTATGATGATGAAAGCCCTCTTGTAAGTGTGTTGGAAACCCTTGAGAAGAAAAATATTAGAAGAAAGATAACCAACAATAAAGGGGAAGTACATCAAAAGGAGAAACAAAATAAGAAAGGGTTAAAAGGCGTCCCCGTACTACTAAAAATTCACCATAAACTATAAGAAGAAGTGAAAGGATTAACAAACCAATAAATGCACACTATCAACAATCTCCATAATCCATCAATTTAGAAGAAGAAGAGGAACTGAGAGTTCCACCACCAGTTGCAAGTCCAGCTAGGAAAAATTCGAAAACTGATCCCGTCCAGCAAGAAATATACGACTACATAGAATCTTTGGAATGAAGAGCTGTAGGAAAAATTGTTGAACAATACTCAAACCAAAAAGAAAATTTAAATGAAGGAATTTGAATTGATCCTCCAAAAGAACCCCAATTTGTAAACACTCTTAACTAGGAAATCTATGAATTGGAGGTATTAAATAGACATTTGAAGTTGGAACATGAAACACTGAAGGTACAAAATAAAATCAAGAGAACTCAAAATGATAACCTCTTGTTACATATTAGTTTATGGTATGATAAAAATAAGAAATTGAAACCTAAACATAAATTTCTTAAGAAAAAGGTCATAAGTTTGCAACACTGGATTTTGATGAAGAAACCAAGGATGGCAGCGGTCAATATAAGAAAACCAAGAAGAACTAACTTAGAAGTCCTTCCTCAGGTCTTTGAAGAAGCTTAGTAACATAGAAGGATTACAAATTTTGAAATTTTTTGCACGAGGAAATGTAATGTCTTCTATGTGGGGGAATGTTGAGGCCCAAAATTGTCTCTTTTTGACAAAATTCTTACACCCCATCCTCCTTGTTTATGACTCTAGTAACTCTAATTGAGCATTAGTTTACAAGGTTCATGGCAATAATAGGTAATTAAACATGTTTTGTTTCATAATTTTAATTGTTGTTTATTATTTAACTCAATATTTGTATAAGCTACTGAATTACACCAATTCTATAGCTAATGTCTGATTCTACAACATAGTTGAAGGTTCGATGGGTTCTGAAACTCCAGCAGAGGAATGAGACATATGGGAAGGTGGTTAATAGCTGGCATAACTATATTTACTTATCTTCATGACCTATATCGATGATAATAACACCGCATAAGCCTAGTCAACACGAAAGTCAACCATCGAAGAAGGAGTCGAAGGTGAACCAGGCGAGTGAGAAAATTAATGGAAGTAGATATTTAGCCTCATGATTTTCTTCCCCAAAACAAAATCATCGGGAAATCATGTCATATTATCTTCTTATGTTATTTTTAGTTGCTATTGATTAGGATAGGCTCTTAAATCCCTAAAAAATTATTGATAAAGGTTATAAATCTACCTCTCTACATGATAAAGACAAACTTGTATATTGATTTGAAACTCTGTTTATAGTTATAAAAACTCTATTTCGCTTGATACCCTTGTTGTGCATTATATCAATCCATATATTATTCTTTGAAGAATTCGTGTTGTTACCTAGATCTCGCAGGAGGGCCCCTTGGAGTTGTAAGGTTTATCGTTTTTATTAACATTTCAATTATGCAATTTATATAGTGTTTAATTAGTTCATCTAACTATCCAGTTTTGATTTTGAATGAATGTTTAGGATTAAGTCTAAAGCAAGGTTTGTTTAATTATTTTGTTGTAGGATGAATGAGTGAAGCCACGATCTCTTATGCACATGAAAAGTAGAATGACATAGTGCAGATTGATTTAGGATTTATAATATAGTTTGAGTTACACAGTTGAATTACGTTTGAGTGAGAAGATTTCAATTTCCAATTAGTATGATTATAGAGTTAATTTCTCTTTTTCTGTCAGAGTGACTTAGAATTAATTTCATTATTTAGTTAAGCAAGTGTGCTATTTATTTCAAGTAAGTGTGATAAAATTAATTTCATTTTTGTTAAGAGTGAATTTACTTTCATATAAGAGTGATAGTTGTTAGAGAAAACATGTTCATATCAATATCTCAATTTAATCCGGGAATTGATCAAATAATAAGGACTCTTAATTCATTTAGTAATTTAACAAAATTACCAAACAAGTAGTGCCAACAAGATAGAGCTTTCCTCCTTCAGGGTGGAGAACTATCATCATATGTATCATTTACCTTAGCCAGTGAATCACATGGATACACTCTTCTATTCCACCCATAGCTTTGTGAACACTAGAGATATTATCAAGTGATGGGTGAAAGAGCCATCAAATTTCAGATAAACACCCAATCATGTTTACAAGATGAAGTCTCTCAAGAAGGCCTACTAGTTCTTGATAATCTTTGCATGGAGATTATATGGTCAAGAGAGCACAAAGACATTTCCTGAAGTTTGGGTAGTTGCGTTGGACTAGTTGGTGAGTGATGGAAGTCCATTCAACTAGTATGACTTGTTGGCTCTTCAGTTGAAAATCCATGTGACTAATGGCTGGAATCCACTGAAGGATGAGAAAGCGATATTTTACATGTCTACATCCTTACTGGATGCAATCTGTACCCAACAATAGTTTGTTAGAATGAGCTCGACATGGACACTAAAAGATACTTCCATGAACATTTATTGCAAGTTTCTTTATGAATAAAGCTACCGAGGAGATATGGCGATGCTGAATGAACATTTAATTATCCTGTTATACAAGCTGATCTTTGAGCATGATCCACCTTACATGTCCCAAGAGGCAATGAAGGCAATACTTGACATTGCAGATTGTTATTCCTCACATAGTAGCACCATCATCAAGATGTTTGGTAGAGAGAAGCCCCCACATGTTATACCAAGGTATGCCACAGACAAGTTCGTCATGAAAGGGGTCTCATATCACATCTCCACATGGTTATCAACAAGGATGCATAGGAATAAGAAGGAACCATGGCCTACTCTTTCATTGTGGATTGGATTGTATGATATTAAGAGCTTGAAGTATGTAGATGCTGAAGCTAAGGAGATATTGAAGTTTAGTTCAACACCAAAGACTTCAATCGATATGATTCCCATGGTATTTGCAAGAACCACTATGTGAAGGTGTACTATCCCTGGATCCACGGGACATTTCATTAGCATGAGGAGGACCCTTGGAGGTACTGTTACAATGACTCAAGCTCCATGAGCTGGTCAGTATAGCCACAAATTGGAAAGTTGCTCTGTAGGAAGCAACAATAACAACAACAATAAGCAATAAGCTAGTGTAGGAAAAGGGAAAGAGGAATATTTCCAAGAATCCAGAGGTAGAGAAAAGATACAAGATGCGAGTAGATCTTATCTTAGAGAAAGGAGCTTTGGAAGCCAAGGTAAAGAGGGAGAAACAACTAAAGAGAGTAGAGCAAAGGAAGAGAGAAAATCAAAGGCTGGAGGAAGTAAAATGAAAGTTGCAGGAAATAGAGAAGAAGTTGAAGGTAGAGAAAGAGTTGAGAAGGAGAGAGAGGGAAGAGAACAAAAAATAGGAGGAATAACAAAGGCAAGGAGTGATGACAGAGAAAGAAACACCCATATAGGTTGAGGTGTCATAACAATAGATAGTTGAAAAAGAGGGTGAACAGATGCAGGATCAGGATCTTGCTCAACAGATTGACCAACTGATTGAAGTGATGGACATGGACTTGGGGAAGAAGCCATAGGATGAAGACACTGACCTCTTGCTGAGAGCACTCGAGGTCACCTTCATTGTCAGAACTAGTCCCAAGTGAGAAAGGAGATACTATTCTCCTTGATGATGATCCGGTGATGGATATGTACAATCCATCATTTGACAAGCTACAGAAGAAGATTGTACAGAAGTGGAGAAAACATTTTTCAGATGATCATGCATCACCTACATTCATGAAGGAAAGGGTGATAGTGTCATATATTAGAAAGAATCCAGTTTCCGTTTTCGATGCCACCTTGGCCTATGTAGGAGCCACAAGCTCAAATGTTAAGTTCCTGTTAGTTGAGAATGAACAAATGGCAAAGAACTTGTAGGCCGCTAGGAAAGAGGCATAACAATCAAGAGAGCAGAGTACAGTCTCCACAGTGGTATAGATGAGGAAGGTGATACTTTCTGAAGTATCAACACTTGAAACTACCATGTGGAAGATCTATGAAATATTCATCACCATACATAAAGTAGTTGTCTATGTGCATGGATTATAGTAGCAGACCAAAGAGTTTGTTCAAATTCTCAGGAACATAGATGACACCATAACCCATGTGCAAGAGTAGATAATGCATTACAAAGGGGTGCCGCTTCACTTCCCAAAGATGATGAAGCCATAGGAAGAGCTAGACAAAGCAAATGTCTAGATGTTGATCTAGAACTATGAGCAGCTCACCCCATTCGTTAGCAACATACATGCTTCATATATACGGTTTTATAAGAGTTTAGATTTCATGGTGAGAACACATAGGATCCATTAATCAGTTCCCTCATCAAAGCTAAGCACAAGAACCAAGTCCGACTAGAGATTGGTAGGTACAGGGAGCAGCTAAGGCGAGAGGCCACCAAGGATGAATTGGAGCTGAGTGCACATAAAATGCAGAAGTAAATTGATGGTCCTATCATGGTCAACACCATGTTTCACATGCTTCAGGATGAGTTGGGCACAACTTACAAGACCATATACCCAGAAGCTATAGAGGAAGGAGTCCGCTATCAGAAAGACACCATCAAGCAGTATGGGGACATCATCACACAATACCAAGCTTTGCATCAATACATGATTGAGAAGCATCAACTGGAGATTTCCAAGTTGGTCTTTCCCCAAACTTCAGAGCCTTAGTTTTTTTTCTTGTTAGGTTGTCTCTTGCCTATTTTTTCTCACACAACTGGAGGTTTTCGAGTTGGTCTTTCCCCAAACTTCAGAGTCATAGTGTTTTTTCTTGTTAGGCTGTCTCTCGCTTATTTTGTCTCACATTGGCTATCTCTTGCCTATGTGGAAATGTGTATTATTTGTAAATATGTTGTAAGTGAAATTCCAAGTGTTATTAGTGGAATGTGAACAATCACTATGTAATGTAATTAGTTATTTGTAAAGGAGTTGAAGAGTCATGCAGGCACTCAAAGAGTCACAAAGGGGAAAGTCAAGGGTTACCCCATCATTTGTTATAAATAGAACCTCATAAATCATATGACATGATTTTTGGAGCCAATATTTTGTCTAGGCTTAGGCTTAAAAAAGGCTTGGGAGTATTTTGACGAGCCTCGGCTTCTCCACAATGTAGAGTGAGTATACTTTTTTGGAGGAGCATGTGTTCTTGACTATAATGTTCCGCTATTGGGTCTAGTGGTTGTCAATGGTGTATGTATGGATGGAACTTTCACTTTTAATAATACTAACAGAGCCAACATGCCTTCATGCATATGTTGTTATTATAGTTGGACAATTCTGGTTTCTTTAGAAATGTATGTTGTTTAACTTACACATTTTCTTATGAACTACTTTGTATGAAATTGTATGAATCTTGTTGAATGTGTATTATTGGATTAACCCTTCACTTTAGTTTGTGGATTATTCTTCATTTTACCTTGTGATGTCATTCTGCTCGTGTGTTCATTTCAGGCTACGTACTATTACAGGATTCTAAGGGGCACACTTCCTTTTCCCCTCTATGTTTTATAACCCCCATGCATTGTATTTAACTCACCGCAAGGTCACACACTTTCTTCCACCCAAATTCATCATACCTATCTTTGCGCGTTATCGTGGTCAAGGCACTACTTTACCACCCATTGCTGTGACTCCTACTCCAAATGGTCTGAGGTCTAGTTGGGACTCCTTATTGGGGAGATCCCCTTGAATGTTGGAGGGTCCAACATCATAAAAAAAATCAATGAAAAATGTAGAATAATTCAAATTAGTGGTTCTTGGCACTCGTAAACCCTTTGACACATAAATAGTTTTCTTATGTTTACATACTGTTACAGTTTATTGTTCCTAGTGCTCGAAAACCCTTAAACATTGACTACTGGTTATAGTATGAGATCCTTTTGTGTTATATAGGTCAAATTTATATGATCAACTTCTGAATGCATTCTGTATCAATAATACCTTCCTAGAAGCTAACGGATAATTGAAAGTAAAATATCTGATAGATGGTGGTACACCCATAAAATGGTTCAATTACTTGACAAATTTTCTTGCAAAATCGCCAACAAGCCTATTATGTCAATATTGTTGATCATACAAGTATGTCAACAATATTCAAAGGAAGTTGTGTCTTCAATGGGTTAAGTGGAAAGCTCAAAGTTTTGTGGTGAAGAAAGCATGTAGTCCAAGAGATTCTAGAGTGGGTATAAGTGACTATGAAGACCATACTAGCCTATGAGATAATATATATGTGTTGTAGTTTGTGATTTTTGGATTGATCTTTGTAAGATTAATTTTGTAATGTAAGCATTAAGGAAGGGACTTAGATTTAATTCTTATAATAAGAAATTGGTAGAGTGAGTTTGTTGGTTAAATTGGGTTGTTGAGATATTCTCTCAATAATAATCTCCTAGTTTGGAATGTGTTGGATCTCATAAGCACTATATATGTCATATGTATTTTGGCTTTGAAAATGAAATATACGAATATTGTCTTATGTATAATTTGTATACCATGCATACTCAAATTTCTTATTGTAATTTATGTCATTTTCCAAAAAATTATAATAGTTTTTATTTCACATCTAAACCATGTGAATAAATGAAAACCATGTGCAAAAACAAGGAATGGTTTTACATGTATAAAAAAGAAATTGTTTCACGGGTTGTGAGAACATATGAGAATATATTTTGGGAAATATATTTTTAAATGGATTATCCATAGTAAAATAATTTGGATAAGAATATTGAGTTTATGGAAATTTCAAGGAGAGATGAGACAAATAAATACTAGCACAACCACATTAATAAATGTGGTTGATATATGCTGATAGGCATACATGAATCACATGCACAACCACATTAGTAAATGTGGTTGATATATGATGATAACATCAATGGTATGAATTTAATATTAATATTAATATTGATACTAATAAATATATAATTATAATAATACTATTATAAAAATATTTACTATTTTATTATTATTATATTATATTTATGATAATAATTATAATAATAGTTAATAATTATTAAATATTATAATAATATGTGAATATTACTGATATTGTCAATAGTATGATAAAGCCAAAGGGTTAATAAAAAGATTGAAGAAATTATTGATATTATAAACCCAAGGGATTAATTTGAAAAACCCAAGAGGTTAATATTATAAATCCAAGGGATTTATATTATAAACCCAAGGTGTTAATAAACCCAAGGGATTAATAATATAAACTCAAGGGATTAATAATATAAACCTAGGGGATTAATATTAAAAACCCAAGGGATTGATATTATAAACCCATGGGATTAATATTAAAACCAAGAATTAATATTATAAACCCTAAGAATAATATATCAAACCTAAGATTAATATTATAACTTTTACCCTAGGTTACAAACTATAATATATTATTATACATATTAGGGATTAATATTATAAGCCCAAGGGATTATAATGATCTGTAAATGAGTTCTTAGACAATTATTAAGGTATTACAGACTCATGTGCATGGATTTGCCTATATTACTTAGTGCAACGGATCGATAAGATTGCAAATAATATAGACAATGAAGCCATTAAAGAAACATAATATACAAACACACATAACACAACAAGTTTAATATGGAGTTCACCCAAAACTCCTAGGCTACATCCCCTGGTCCAGCCTTCAATGGTGACCTCTCTATTATGACTTCAAGAACAAAGTTTTACAAAATGTGAGCTCAAATCGAGTCTCGACACAACAGGAACAAATAATAGGGCTTTGCTAGAATCCCTCAAGTCTTATTGAGTACACAGACTCTCCCTCATGCTTTCTGTCTCTGTCTTCTCTCTGTCTCAGCACTACTTGCTTCTGTCTCTTTCATTCTATGAATTTTAAGCCAATCGGCACTGTCTGTTCATTTCCTGTTCTGGGCTCTCTCGGTTCCGGCCTTTGTTTGCTCAAATCCCCCTCTGAGCGTCAGGAATCATTGCTAAATGCCTTCAAGGATGGTGGCCACTAGGACCATCGGTGCCTTTGAAATCCTTAGAATAGTCATCCTCTGTTTACATAGATAAATACACTAAAACACGGGAAAATCCGCCAATCTACCATTTATCGGACCTGAAATATCATTAAATCTGCCCTAGACTCCTATCGGGTCTACCTTTATATCACTATTGCATATCCACCATTGATCTGAGTGATCTTGATCCAACGATTGTGATTCATTTTGGGCGGCTTATGCGTATGGGGATTAATCGCCCGAAAAGGGTGATTTTCTCTCTCTGGCGCTTGGCCACGTGGTGGCCAGTGTATGGGATTGGGCAGAGCCTGTCCAATACCATTTACTGCCTAAGGCTCGCCCAAAATCCCACTCATTACGGAACTCAAAATATATATATTTGCATGTATAAACCCTTTCGAGTCTGTTTTATTTCTTTATTCACACTTTCTTTGTCTTTTGTTTATTTAACGAAAATGCGAAATACATAGGAAAAACGCCTTTTTTATGGACTTGAAATATTCTCAAATTTCATCCAGAATCCTATCAGGTCTAGCTATCATAATCTCATTTGTTATCAGCCCCACTCCTTTGCATTGCTTCGATGCGATATTGCGATATCGCAATTGCACATCGCATAGTCCCTAGGCCTTTGTATAAGTGCTCCACTATATTTCTCCAATGCAATATTGCGGGTTAACTTGGGCCATTGATCTATGTGCTTGATCAATGGTCCTCATTGACTCACATTGATCATAGTCGTAACGTTTGCATGGTAGCCTCCTATAGCCTCCACCTACCATTGCCAATTGCGATATGTCGATCGGATCTGGACCGTTGATCAGCCAGATCAGACGGCTCTCGCGGAAAGTAGTTTTAGGCCCCCGATAGCTCTGTTTTCCAATGTTTTTTGGACCTGATAGTGTTATCTGCCATTTTGTAAGGTTTTTTCTTATGCGATAGTTTTTTTATTTTGAAGACTTAGAGGGTTTTTACGATCCATTTTGGATAACACCTTCCCACATAAAAAGATTTTGGACCGCCATAAGTTGGTTTTGAAGCATCAATCATGTGAGGATACAACTTCCTCACTTGTCCAATCTCTATCCATCGTGCACTGCTTGGTTTTGAACCTCTGAGTCCAATTCTCAAGTACTCAACATCTCCTCTGCACGTAGTTCTCACCTTCCTATCCAATATTGTGTCTTCCTGCAACTCATTGAGATATTCAGGCAATAGATTGTTAATAGAAGGAAACTGACTCTGCTCTTCGGAATCTTCAATCAATGAAGGTTCATATAGTCTCAAGTTCTTTGCATTAATGACTGAATAGATATGCATATAAGCTGGAAAATCAACGCAAAAATCGTTTTCAACAATTTTCTCTAGTATATTGAAAGGCCATACCTTATTGTCTTCAGCTTCTTACCTTCACCTTGCATTATGTCTTTGCTGATGTACAGCCAGACTTGATCACCAACTTGGAAGCTATGCCTTGCCTTGTACTTGGCCTAGCCTCTCTCTAGATGTTCCTGCACTACCTGGTGAATTCCTTGGATCTGTTCAACGAACTTGGTTGCTTTGTCCACATCAATGTATCCATCAACTACTATGTCTTTTCCAAAGAAAAAATCCAAGGGAGACCTTGGTGTAAAACCAAAACAAGTCTCAAAAGGAGATCTCTGTGTAGAAGAGTGCTTGGCACGGTTGTAAGCATATTGCACATGACACAAATGTTCATCCCAAAGCTTGGAATGCTTGCTACAATATCGCCTGAGAAACTGGACCACTGTCCTGTTGACCACCTCTGTTTGTTCATCTATTTATGGATGAAATTTTGTTCTCTTCTTCATTCTGGTGTCCATCAATTCTCACAGACTTGACCAAAAATTCCCAACAAATCGGGAATCTAGATCTGATACAATGGAAGTGGGTAACCCAAAATGAACCCATACATGTTGAAAGAACAGCTTCGTTGTTTGTTCAGTTGTAATCTACTTGTTACAAGGTATTAAAATACACATTTTACTGAACCTTTCCATAATAACATATAAATAATCATGACCTTTACTAGATTTTAGCAATCCCCCAACAAAGTCCATGGAAACACTTTCCCAAGGACGAGAAGGAATTGGAAGTGGAGTGTATAGGCCTAGTTTTCTATTGCTTGGCTTTCTTTTAGCACACATGGTACACCCTTTAATATATCTAGAAACTATTTCATGCATTATTGGCCAATAATATAACCTTTGTAAGCATGCAACTATTTTACTTACACCAAAATGACCTGATATTAGAGAAGTATGTGCTTCTTGAATTATGTTAACTCTTTCAGTTTGAGGAATGCATAACTTTCTCAAATGATATAAAAGTTGGTCCTTAACATGATAATCCAATTCTTCTATTATTTTTCCTTGACTTAATGTTGCATATACATCTTTAAAATCTACATCTTGAGCATATTGTTCAATGTAGCTTTCATGCAATATTGAGTTATGCTTAAGTATAGTAGATGCATTTATGATTGGTCTGGATAACATATCTACAACCTTATTATGTATGCCCTTCTTATATCTAATGACAAGATGAAATTGTTGTAGAAAACCCATCCACCTATAGTGTCTTGATTGCTGCAATTTAGTTTGTGAGTGAAAATATTGAAGTGGTTGATGATCTGTATGTATAATTGTTTCTTTGTCCATTAGGTAGTGTTTCCACTTTTTCACACTGTACTAATGCATACAATCCTTTATCATATGTGGGATAATTAACTACTGTAGAAGTAAATGTCTCAGAATGATAACATATGGCTTTACCGTGTTGCATCAACACTGCTCCCATGGCATAGTCATTGGAATCTGTTTCTATCTGAAATGATCATTGAAGATCTGGCAATGCTAGCACTGGTGCTATACTAATTTTTTTCTTTCAAGGTGTTTATAAATTTCTGTTGTTTTCCTCCCCACTAAAACACCTTGTTCAATCCTATTAAAGCATGTAAGGGAGCCACAATCAAGGAAAAGTTTGCAATAAACTTTCTCCAATATTGTGCTGCTCCTAGGAAACTCCTAACTTCTATAGCAGATTTGGGTTTAGGCTAGTTTACAATGACTTCAACCTTAGAGGGTTCTATCTTCA
Source organism: Pinus tabuliformis (assembly GCA_031772625.1). Classification (NCBI taxonomy): domain Eukaryota; kingdom Viridiplantae; phylum Streptophyta; class Pinopsida; order Pinales; family Pinaceae; genus Pinus; species Pinus tabuliformis. The sequence continues at coordinate 124,682,085 of CM062809.1, forward strand.
ATTCACCACCCCCTACTATATGACACAAATAATTTAAAGATATTTTGCCAAATTCACATTTTGATAATTTCACATAGAGATTTTCTCTTTTAAAAACATCTAAAGTTTTCTTTACATGCTTCAAATGTTCTTCCCATGTTTTACTGAAAACAAGAATGTCATCTAAATATTCAATTACAAAATCATCAATAAAAGGTCTGAGTACATCATTCATAACTCTCATGAAAGTGGCAGGAGAATTAGTTAAGCCAAAAGGAATAACTAGCCATTCATACAACCCTTGCTTTGTTTTGAAAGCAGTCTTCCATGCATCTCGTTCTACTACTCTAACCTGATGATAGCCACTACACAAGTCCAACTTGGAAAATTAAACTACTTCCTTCAGCTGATCTAATAGATCATCAACGCAAGAAAGAGGATAACGACTCTTAATCATTATTTTATTCAGTGCTCCGTAATCAATGCACATCCTCCACGAACCATCTTTCTTTCTCACCAACACAATTGGAGATCCACATGGTGATGTGATTGGCCTTATGAACCCTTTATCGAGCAGCTCTTATACCTGCTTCTTGATCTCTGCATTCTCTAACGGATAACCTGTACATTCCAATGTTAGGAAATGGATCATCTTGCTGTAAATGAATATCATGTACTATTTCCATTTTGGGTGGCAGACCTTTATGTTCTTGAAATAGGATATCATATTCTAAAACAAATTTATCTAAATCAGCTTTTTGTTTAGCATCACAACCTTCAAATGCATTGGTTTTATCAGGGGTCTTTTCCTTTACAACCATTAGTAAAAATTTCTTACATGAATTTACAATTCTTTTCATCTACCCTGAGTTTATGAGAGTGTAATTATTTTTGAGTTGATGAGCTCTTACAATATATTCTATTCCATCTTTTGTGAGTTGATACTTATTTTTAGTTCTATAGAAAATGGCTTTTCTATCATACAAGTAAGGAATTCCTAAAACAATGCCACATATATCCAAGGGAACTATATCTAACTCAACCTCATCAAGTTGACCCAATAGCAAACCTAAGTTTACATTGTCTAGTCACTTGTAGCTTTTCTTTATCACATACCCGACCTAATGGATATGGATTTTTGTGAGGTGTTGTTAGTAAGCCCAACTTCTTTACAATTTTTTCAGAAATCAAGTTTACTCGTGAACCACTATAAAATAAAGTATCAATCTTTTGGTGCTTGTAAATAACTCTAATATGAAAAAGCTCATGTATTTTCCTCTCATTATCTTCATTATCAATAGATTGTGTAGAATTACTTGTAGATGCTTTAGAATTTTTACCTTTTATACCTATGGATGTGACTTTTGTTTCATCACTTGAGTCTGACCCCAAGTCTTTCTGAATAACAACAATAATCTTCTTCTTCTTTCCACCGAACTTCTTGGGTTTCAGCTCTAGATGCAAAGACCAGTAGTGTTCATCATCGTCCCCATCCTTCTTGCAGTGAGTGCATGAAGGTTTGCCTTTCTGTATAATGTTTTCCTTCCTCTCCTTCCATTTCTTCTTCTTCTTTTCCTTGTTCTTGCTTGCATATGGTTTTGATGATCCCCCAATCTCTAGGTTCACATTCTTGCCCCTAGCCTCTATATGTGTAGCATGAACTGATACATTATCTAGGCTAGTGGGATTAAACATGAGAATGGTGTGCCTCAAATAGCTATGCAGACCACCTATATACTTCAACAAAGTTTCAGATGAGTCTAGAGAAATGCCTAGAGTTAAAGCTCTTTTTCTAAATTCCTAGGTATATTTTTGTACACTTTGGCCCTTTAACTGGCGAAGAGTTTGCCAACTCATCACTACTTGCTGCATATAAGCTAGAGGATAGAATTTTTTTCTAATGGCAGAAACAAATTAATTCCAAGTAGAAATAATTTTACCATGCTTCTTCAAATCAGCTTGTGTCCTGCCTTCCCACCACACTAGGGCAGTTCCAAGGCGAAGGCTAGCCAGCTGAATCTTTCTCCTCTCTGAATTAATGTTCTACACCCTGCAATATACATCCATATCTCTAATCCAGTTATCTAGCTTTTCTACATTTAATTCTCCATCATAGATTGGCAAATAAAATTTCACATCTAATTTAATCACATATGTTTTCTTCTTTTTCCTTTTAGGGCATCTAGAGAAGGTTCCTCTAGTCCTTTTTCTTGTTTGGAGGTTGAAGTACTTTCACCTTGACCTTTCTTAAATTCTCGATACATCTCTTCCACCATGGCTCTCATGGTCATGAAACTGTCCATGAATTGAGATTCTAATTCCAATGGGGTTTGTTCTTCCATTCTCCTCCTAGGATAGACTCTTCAAATTTCTAGATTAGCCTCGACAAGTTCTCCTTTTCCTAGTTTGAGCTTTGACCTAGTTAGCATCCAACAATCTAGCACAAGCTTGTCTAACCTTAGAAAAACTAAAGCTCCAATACCACTTGATCTGTAAATGAGATCTTAGAAAATTATTAAGGTATTACAGACTCATGTGCAGGGATTTGCCTATAGTACTTAGTTCAACGGATCGATAAGATTGCAAATAATATAGACAGTGAATCAATTAAAGAAATATAATAGACAAACACACATAACACCACAAGTTAAATATGGAGTTCACCCAAAACTCCTGGGCTACATCTGCTGGTCCAACCTTCAGCGATGACCTCTCTATTATGTCTTCAAGAATAGATTTTTACAAAATGTGAGCTCAAATTGAGTCTCAACATAGCAAGAACAAATAATAGGGCTTTGATTGAATCCCTCAAGTCTTACTAAGTACACATACTCTCCCTCTTGCTTTTTGCCTTTGTCTTCTCTCTATCTCAGCACTGCTTGCTTCTATCTTTGCCATTCTATGGCTTTTAAGCCAATCGACACCGTCTGTTCGTTTCCTCTTTTGGGGTCTCTGGCTTGCGGCCTCTGTCCACTCAAATCCCCCTCTAAGCATTAGCAATCATTCTAAATGCCTTCAGGGATGGTGGCCACCTGTTCTGTAATGGAAGGACCATCGGTGCCTTTGAAAATCTCAAAATAGTCATCCTCTGTTTACACAGAGAAATACACTAAAACATGGGAAAATCCACCATCTATCATTTGTTGGACCTAAAATATCATTAAATCCACGCTAAACTCCTATCAAGTCCACTTTTATATCACTTTCGCATATCCATCGTTGATTTGAGTGATCTTGATCCAACGGTTGTGATTCATTTTGGGCGGCTTATGCGTATGGGGATTAACCACCCGAAAAGGGTGGTTTTCTCTCTCTGGTTCCTGGCCATGTGGAGGCCAGTTTATGGGATCGGGGAGAGCCCTTCCAATACCACTTACCACCTAAGGATTGCCCAAAATCCCGCTCATTACAGAACTCAAAAGATATATATGCATATATAAACCCTTTCAGGTCTGTTTTATCGCTTTATTTGCATTTTCTTTGTTTTTCGTTTATTTAACAAAAATGAAAAATACTTAGGAAAAATTCCTTTTTACGGACTTGAAATATTATCAAATTTCATCCATAATCCTATTAGGTCCAGCTATCACAGTCACATTTGTTATCGGCCCCACTCCTTTGCATTGCCCTGATGCAATATTGTGATATCGCAATCACACATCGCATAGTCCCTGGGCCTTTGTATAAGTGTTCCATTGTATTTTTCCGACGCGATATTTCAGGTTAACCTGGGCCGTCAATTTGCGTGCTTGATCAACGGTCCTTGTTGACTCGTGCTGATCGTAGTCGCAACATTCGCATGGTAGCCTCCAATAGCCTCTGCCTGCCATCGCCAATTACGATATGCCGATCAGATCCGGACCGTTGATCGGCCAGATTTGACTACTCTCATGCAAAGTAGTTTTAAGACTTCGATAACTCTGTTTTCCAATGTTTTTCGGGCCCGATAGTGTTATCCACCATTTTGTAAGGTTTTTCCTTATGCAATAGTTTTTTGATTTTGATACTTAGAGCGTTTTTAGGATCCATTTTGGATCTTATAATGTTATAAACATGAGGGATTAATAAACCAATAGATTATTGATATTACAAGACCAAGGGATTAATATTGTAAACCCAAGGGATTATAAACCCTATGCCTAATATTATAAACCCAAGGATTAACCCTATGATTGTAAGCCTTAAGATTATAAACCCTAATATTAATATTATAAACCCAAAAAATTAATAAACTTAAGGGATTATTAATATTATAAACCAAAGGGATAATATTAAGCACTAGGATTAATATTATAAACCCTAGGATTAATATTAAAGCTTAGGAATATAAACCCTAATTTTATAAATTATAAACCCAATATAAACGTTAATGTTATAAATCCAATATTAAATGTTAATATTATAAATCCAGTATTAAAAAGACATAATATTATAAAGCTAATATTAAACCCCAGTTTTTATATGTAATAATGTGACATTGAGTAGATTGAAATGTAATGTAACATTGGAACAATGATTGTCAAATTGATTATCGTATTAAGACAATGTTTGTCACAATGCGACGTTGGATATATTTTTGCACCATTCCAATGTCACATAATTAAACCCTAATATAAAACCCTAATTAGGTTTTATATTAATCCCTTTCGGATTAATATTATAAACTGAAGGGATTAATATTATAAACCCAAGTGATTGATATTAAAAACCCAAGGGATTAATATTATAAAATCAAGGGATTGATAAACCTAAGAAATTAATATTATAAGCCCAAGAGATTAATAAACCTAAGTAATTAATATTAAAAACCCAAGGGATTAATACTATAAACCCATGGGATTAATATTATAAACTGTTGAGATTAATATTATTAACTGAATGGAAGTGGGACTATTTTTGTAACTCTAGAACAACAAAGATGTGGATGTAACTCTGAATGTAAAGGAATTGACCCGTTTTCTAGTTGAATCAATATAAAAACCGGTTTCTTAAAAAATATATATTTTAAATCAAAGGGATTAATATTAAACCCTAGGAATATAAATGAAATATTACAATCCTATTCGATTATAAACTTAAGGGATTAATATTAGACCATAGGATTAATATTATAATCCCAAGGGATTTTAAACCCTAGAATTAATATTATAAACCCAGGAGATTAATATAGTATTAATATTATAAACACAAGGGATAAATAAACCCAAGGGATATATATACATAGAAACATGTAGATTTATATTGATCTGACTATAAAACATAATAACTCCTTTACAATCAAAGACAATTCTTCATCATCAATGTTACAATATTGTTCACAAAAATACCTGCATCTACCCTGCATAGTTTTAACTATAATCTTACCAAAAAATCGTCTTATAGAGCCTCCAAAAGGCTCCACATATTACTACATGCTTACATAACATATATATATATATATATATATATATATATATATATATATATATATATATATATATATATATATATATATATATATATATATATAATAACAAAATGATATACCCGCTTTCTTCCTTTTTAGCATTGGTGCTTTCTAATGACTCCTTCTTGTTAATTTCCATCTCTAGAGGGAACATAGGTGTTGTTCCAGGGGCCTCATCGACCTACTGAGCAACCCGTTCATTGTGGAGCTTTTGTGATTCCAAGGACACCTAGGGTAGCATGTTCCACTGAAACCTCAATGTTATCTACATTAGTAGTCAAATTTTCCGACTTGATGGCCAAATTTTCCACTGAGAGTTGAAGGAACTCTACATCCCCAGACATATCCTCTAGTTGGTGATAGACAAAATAAAATGAGAATGAACCTTCATTATAATTGGATCACTAACATTAGAAACAAGAGCCAACAATTCAATCTTAACCCTCTCCAATTGTTCCTTTGTTACATTTCGATCACCATTTCTAACAGAAGGTGCCATGGCACCAACTTATTTGTCTCTAACCTAAACCAGCAGCAATTTAACTACTTGCAAGATACCTTTATAAAACATGTCGTGATCCACACTGCCTCCAAATTTGATTTTTGTGCATTGAATCTTGACATTCCTTTTCTGAGCCATATTTTCTCGAAATGTCGTCCCTACTGTTGCCATTTTGCTCACACTTTCTTGTAGAATTAACTTCTCCATTGGATAATGAGTACCTACCATGCTTGAGATGAAGCAAAGATTTAATAATACCCAAAATGGAATCCACTTGTCCTTCAACATGAAATTATCATTCCATTGTATCCAACCTTCATTTTTTTTGGTTTTACATCACTTTTTGCTCTGAAATCCCTCATGCTTTTAGTTAGTTCCTAGGGTCACTGTCATCATTTTGTGCATTATAAAGTAAATATTTACTATTTGGCATGTTTCCCTTGTTTTAACAAGATTTAACGTTGAAATCACCATTAACGATATTTTTTGTGTTTCTGGGTCTAAAACTTGGTTGAATTTCCTTTATATATGTGGTTGCCAAGCACATGATGGGTGGCCTTGATCTTGCACCCTTGAGGATTCCTGCACTAAGAAAATATTGTACATGTTGTCTTCAAGAACTTTGCATATATTTCGCATGTAAGGTTCTTAGGGAAACATATGTAGTTACGAAAAAATAATTAGTCAACCAACTTTTATATGCAACAAATTTCTGGTCTGTTCCTGCAGTGATGAAATGATGTTTTTCTACCAATATGGGGCTTCGATAGATTGGCACACTTTTAGGGAAAACTAAAAACGGTTTTGTACAAAATGATTTTTTAAAACCTCCACATGAGTTATAATGCATCCAGGTCATACGAATCAATTTTTAGAAAATAATTAATAATTCAACCCTAAATTCACACAATTTTCAAACTACTAACTTTCTCCCTTGATTTGTGTGCATATGAAGAAGAATATCATAATTATGAATCACAAGTTTTATTGACAATATGAAAGATTAGGTTCCCTTCGAAATTTTTTCCAAAATTCACCATGGTCTGAGAGATACTTTGGGTTCTTTGGAGGCAATTTGTTAAAAATAACATTTTTTCCAGATTTTCAAAGTAATGCCAGATTTCCAAGAAAATGCGAACTTTTGCATTGGATATCTATTCCTTTGATAAAAAAGGGTTGGGGCATTATCATATCCAACCTCCTTTCTTTGGAATAGTGATTTTACCAAATCTATTCCTAGCAAACAAATGAATTTGATTTGATTGTTTGTTTGTAACAAAAATTGGCCTAATAAAGCCACCTCTGTATTGTGAATATGATATAAATTGAACAATGGCCCTGTGAAAAGGGAAAGGTGTTATTATAAACCTCATGTTTTTGGTTTGTACCTTGATCAGATGGCTCAAGATGTAAAATACTGATTTCATTAATAGAAAAACTCATGATAGGTTTTATTTCATCTATTTGTGCACTTTGTGATTAATCTTGCCTCTATAATTTAGATTTCTTATATAATGGACGAGCTAGTTGGTTTGGGCCCAACCAACCCAGCTCGTCACCCTCTTGTAAATTGGTTCTTAGTGTGGATTGATTAGTTTGATGAAGTGGTATGAGATCTTTTATCTTGGTATGTTTTCTATTGGAATTTACCTGTACATCTATTTAATCTATGTGCATTATTGATGCTCTGTTGTTTTTAAAAGATTACACAACACATTGCTTGAATTGGGATAAGCAAATATTAACATATATTATTATGTGAACATTGATGAGAGGTTATAACAGTCATTTCTTAAATGATTTAAAGACATTCATTTCTTCTACACTTTATGATGAGCTTTGATATAGGATTTTAATGTTGTGACTGATCTATAGTGAACCATGAGATTTTGAAACAGGGGTATCATAAGTTAGATATATAGCTATTGTTACAAGAGTTGTAGATCTTACTCATCTTTAGTACTTTTTCATCATGAAATGAGAACACCTCTCAACATTCGAAAATTGTAGCTTGGATTCCTAACTATATAACAAGTTTTGTATTTATTGAGTGGATAAGCTTATTGAAAACTGAAATATTATATATCTAGTTTAATTATATAGATATGACCTGAATATTATTGATCCAAGATTCAAATATAATTGTAGGGGTATTCAACCATTTGGATTATATTGTAACGAAAACTCTGTAACGAAAGATATTTGTTTGGTGTTTCATTTGGGATTCACTATTTGAATTTTTTTTTTTTATTATTATTATCTTTTATTTTACTCCCAGTAAAAGGTTTTAAATTTACTCATGTTAATGTGAGATCAATTATTGTGAATAATGAAAGATTTTGATAGCAGTGTGCTCATGTGTTTTTCTATTTGCACACAACAATTCATTTTCAACTGAATGGGATTATGCATATCAATAATTTGTTAGATCAATTACTTGATAGAGTTTGAGGAATGATCTGGACATGTGCAAGGAGTTGTTTTCATTTTCTTTCCTCACTTTGATTGGTTTGAATGAAAAAATAAAGAACAAATATCAATAGAAGAATTTTATTTTTGAGTAGTGTTTTGAGTCATGGAGTTAATGTTTAGGTTTCAGATTTGGTTTGATATTTAAGTTTTTAATAGGAAGGGTTTCTTTTCAATTGATAAATAATTAGGGTTTCTTCCAAATGTTGGAGATTTATAGGGTTAATGTTTTCAGTAATCAGGTTTTCACTTTAAATGAATGCTTTTGATTGCAAGATTTGAATTGATCATTGTTTGGAGGAATTTCTAAGGAGGTTAATGAGAAAGTTAGTATAGGAATTTGATTTGCAGGATTCTTGGGGATTTATAGGGCATTTCCAGTACTGTGCCTCAAAATTTACGAACTCATGGATTGACAATTAAATGTTAGGTCATATGTTATGCCCAACACATTGCTTCCAAATGGAGCATTTAGCCTTATTGTCCTGCGAATAATTATTTTGCCCTTCGACATCCTGCAATTCCTTAGGAATTGGGGAAATTATTATTGGATTTCCATCTCATAATTCTCTTTTTTGGTTTAATGAGAGAAGTGCAATCCATGCACCTTGCATATTCATGGGATATGAGAAATAGGAGTTTCAACTTGGTCATTTATTATGATCTGTTGACCAAGGTATACATACTTATTGGACTGCTCATCTTCTAGTTGATTATTATCCCTCTTTACATGATATAATTTGAGGACATCAAATCTCTTAAATATCATCCAAATTTTATGGAAGATCGATGACAAATTTTCTTCTATAATTTTGGAGAGATTGTGGCACTTTTGGATTGTGATAATTAAGTCTCCTACTACACATAACTATTGAATTCCTCTCGAGATTTATATGTTCATTCCTTTCCATAGGTATAAAACCTCTGATTGGTTATTTGATGTTGTTCCAAACCCCCAAGAAATATTCCTCTCTATTTTTCAATCGAGACCATAAAGTACCCCTCCTACTCCTGCCAGCCCCACCCAAGGGATTAATATTATAAACCTAGGGGATTATTATTAAACCCAAAGGATTTATATTAAAAACATAAGATATTAATGTTATAAACCCAAGGGATCACTAATATTAATAAACCCAAGGTATCATTAATATTAATAAACACAAAGGATTAATATTATAAACCCAAGGTATAAATAAACCTAATAGATTATTAATATTGTAAACCTAAGTGATTAATATTATAAACACAAGATATTGATAAAACCAAGGGATTAATATTATAACCCAGGGGATTAATTTTATAAACCCAAGGGGTAAATAATATGAAGGGATTAATATTATAAACCCTTGGGATTAATATTATAAACACAAGGTATTAATAAAAACATGGGATTATTAATATTATAAACTCAATGGATTAATATTATAAATGAAAAGAATTATTAACATTATAAACCAAATGGATTAATATTATAAATGCAAGGGATTAATAAACCCAATGGATTATCAGTATTATAACGCAAGGGATTAAGAAACCAGAGCGATTAATATTATAAAGCCAAGGGATTAATATTAGAAACCCAAGGGATTAATATTATAAACTGTTGGGATTACTATTATAAACCAAAGAGATTAATAACCCCAAGGGATTATATTGTAAACCCAATGGATTATAAACCCTATGATTAATATTATAAACCCAAGGAGTAACATTATTAACCATGTGATTGTAAGGCTTAAGACTATAAACCCCTAATATTAATATTATAAACCCAGTGGATTAATAAACCTAAGGGATTATGAATATTATAAACCGAAGGGATTAATATTAAACCCTAGGACTAATATTATAAACTCTAGGATTAATATTAAAGCTTAGAAATAGAAACTCTAATATAAATATTATAAACCCTAATACTATAAATTATAGACTCAATATTAAACATTAATATTATGTACCCAATATTAAAAGCCCTAATATTATAAAGCTAATAATAAACCCCAATTTTGTTATATAACAATGCTACATTGAGTCAATTGCAATGTAATGTAACATTGCGACAATGATTGTCAAATTGATTGTCGTACTGAGACAATGCTTGTCATAATGCGACATTGGATAAATTTTTGTACCATTCTAACACCAAAAATTAAACCCTAATAAAATCCTAATTAGGTTTTAATCCTTTAGGGAGTAATATTATAAATTGAAGGGATTAATATTATAAACCCCATGAATTGTTTCTATTAATAAACCCAACATATCAATAAACCCAAATAATTAATATTATAATCCCAAGGGATTAATAAACCCAAGAGATTAATTTAATAAATCCTAGGGTTAAATTGTAAGATTAAGATTATAAATCCTATGATTAAAACCTAGGATTAAGACTATTATTGTAGACCCTAATATTATGAACCGTAAGTTTAATATATTAAACCATAGGATTATAAACCCTAGGCTTAATATTATAAACCCCAATATTAATATTATTTTCCCAACCATTCACTATAAACCTACATGGTTAGCCATGACCATCCACTATGGTTCAATATAGATATGGTTCACTATGGTAGTCATGGTTCACCAAACATCTTGTCCTAATGATGGGTACTGGTATGGACTTGAAACATCTACTTGAAAATAAAATTGTGGAGCATATTCCAAATTCCTTTTCTACATATGTTTCACATGTTAACTATAGTTGACCATGTCAACAATATTCAACCATAATTAACATGTGTTAATATATAAATACTATAAACCACAACATAGTCAACCATAATTATTCCTTGGGTTTACAATAATCCTTGAGTTTATAGTATTAATAATCCTTTGGGTTTATTACTCATATGGGTTTACAATATTAATAATCCCTTCAGTTTATTAATCCCTTAGGTTTATAATATTATTCCATTGAGTTTTTAATATTAATATCCATAAAAATTTAAATGTCAATGGGGAATATACAAGTGGTTACCATTCATGGACCTATAACTATCCTACTCTCGCTATTAATCATACCCAAAGAGTCATAGGGGTAGACTTTTATTTTGGCTATTAATATTAGAGTCGAATTCAAAAGTTACACATTAACCAAGCAAGAAGCAAACTTGGAAGTTATAAAGTGGCGTTAAATACACAAGTCTCGCAAAGTGGTAATGTAATTGTGCTACAATAGGATCTATTTCTTAATCAACCCTATCCTATTGACACCCTGGGATCCATTTAAAAATAATTAATTTTTGGAAAGAGAAAAACTATGATATTTTTTTATCCTTGTTTTGAATAAATCTTCAATATTGTCTATCTATGTTTTCAATATGCCTCAAATATACGATACTGTAAAGCTAATATCCATAAAAAATTAAATATCAAGCGCGTCTGATTCAAATGAAGATTTTTGAGAGTGTGTTTTTAAAGGTGGTGAAAATGAGGAGATTACTGCTTTGAAGGATATTGATATTCCTCATGTTATATCTGTAATACTTTCTTCTATTACAATTGAAGGTTATTGTTTTCCATCCATGATACAACAAGGAAGACGTGAAGTCTTGGTCATTCAAAGGGAAATCAAAATGGAAAGTTAGCACATCAAATGACCATTTCGAAGAAGGATCAACATATCGGGGGTCGATATCTGATGGGAGACCTAAAATTTTGGGAGCCGAAATTCAATGGAGAGCCAAAAAAGAAAGTACCAAAATATATCGAAGGCCAAAATGAAAAGGGGTTTACTAAAATTCAGGATTCAATCACATCAGAACCTGATATCAGAAGAACATGAAGGAAGGTATATAGGGGCATGATACTGAATGGCTGGACATCAAGGTAGAGGGTACATCATAACTCCAGTCTTGGAGGGTCAGTCATTTTAGGACATTGGAGATCAGTACCCCATAACCCTTCAAAAACATAATTATTTATAAAGGATGACATCGTTGAGAAGGGGAAAAAATGAAATCATTGAAAATATGAGGACCCCAGTGAACCTTTTTCTCTCCTCAAGTCAGGACACATGGCAACAGATAATTGTCTCTGAGGAGTTGATGAGGAAAATGATGTCAGTGTGATGTGGCCGTATGATGGACATATGGCAGTTGATTTCAAAATTTTTGAGGGCCTAATGGGGAAATTAGGGTAACATGTGTCACCACTAAGGAGGCTCCACATGGAGATGATGACATAAAGGTGACATCATTTCAAAGGTTAGCAGTTTAGAGGATAGAGTTTCCATAACCCCCTATTTAATTTTTTTTATAAAAATTCTGATCCGATGGAGGGGCTCTAATGTTATTAACATTTGGTCATGAGGAATCAGGGGACCAATGGTGTAGAAAAGGTGGAGCACCTAGGTGTTATGTTGAATATCGGAGGTCAGAAATCTTAGACCCATTTTTAAAATTGCATTTTTTAAAAGATACTGATGAGAGGGGTTTCCAATGTCTTGTTGGCAGTTGGTTTCGAGGGCCCAGAGAACCAAGGGTAAGACCAAGGTTGAGCATAGAAGTTCTATGGAGCCCATCAAAAGAGGGAGACATTGTAACTTTATTTTAATTTCCAACTCGAAGAAGTTTCGATGGAGGAGCTCTGATGTGTTGGTGGCACATGCCTGTGGTAGAATTAAAGGAACCAAGGGCAGAAGAAAACATATAAATGGAGGTAGGCCCTCGAAAGGAGACTGAAGGATTAAGTACCCAAGTGCCAAAGCCACTAGTGAAGATACTTGGTTCTATGGTGAAATTGTGATAAGGAGCTATGAATGATAGGGATCTAGGCATAAAAACTTTGCATTTTCGTAATGATATTTTAACTAAAGTTACAATGTGCCTTGGCTCTGAAATTGAACCATGGAAGTGTTAAGAGATTTATTGGGCTTTGATAACATACCATATAGGAACTAAAGGGATGGATGGGTTATAATCTAGGTCATGATGAACCGTCAACGCCACCACACTTGATTACGACTAGTTCCAAGAGGGTAAGTTTCAAGCTGTTAGAGGGAGAAAGTGATAGGTGATCTGGCTTGAAATCATGGGGGGATATCATAACAGAGGTATGGAAAGATCATCATCCCACCAATGATTTAGACATTGGAGCCTAAGTCTAGCTAACAAAATTAGAGGAATCGACATGGAGATATTTTGTTTTTTCAATCATGAAACCTCGTGTTTCTCATGTTTTGTTATTTTGTAATTTTTTGAATTTTCAAGAAGAGAATGAGATCTATTTTGTAATCATTAAGACATTTACATGCTAAGACAACCAAGTCGACCAGTCAAATGAAACATTTGGATATATTTTGTAAGTTGTGTTGAGTTGGTTCTCCCTATGAAAATAGGAAGGAAACTCATTAAAAAGGTTCCAAAATTATTCTCTTAGAGGTTCCAAAGTTTGTGTTCAAGAGTTTAGAACTCTATTTTTAGAGGAGGTTCCAAATTTGGTTCTAATTTCTTATTCTTGAGGTTGTTATTGTTTCTTTTTGCAAATTTTGTCATTTTAGGTCTGCAATCTATTTTCATCCTGGAAGATTAATGAATAAGTTCTGGCGATTCCAAATATTTGGGATATGTAGTATGTGTTCTTCCTTTGTATGTCATTTCATATGTGTTTCTCTTCCTTAGAAATTGTGTAAGTAGTAGCTACTGGATTCACTTATAAATCATGGATTTACTATGCTAGATTGTAGTATAGAATACCCATGAGATTACAAACTTACTAAGTTATATTGTGACAAAATGTACCCATAAAATATTGAGCTGGAAAGCTTAAAATGAGCACCATAATTTCTGCATTTCATTTCCTTATTCTTTCATAATTATGCTAGGATTTGTTGCATATGATTCTATGTTTATATAGCTCTCTACACTATGTCCCTCCTATATATTTCTCTTTTCCATCTTTACTAGAACAAAAAATTTGAGTTGCATTCTCTGTGTGTTGGCCACCAGACCTGAAGCTTTTATTCATGAGAATGATGACCTCTTACTACATATACCATATCTGCCTCTGAGAAAAGGTAATTGAACCAGATTTAAAATCATTTTCATTTATCTCTTGAGCAACAATGAATTATCTTTAAGAGAGTCTAATATGTCATAGGCATTGACCTCTCCTTTGTTATCCCCTACCATTTCCTTGGCTGAGGAGGAAATAAAAAAAGGTAACCTCGAACCACTTTCTGTTCAATAGCTAGCCCTACTGAACCAGAGAGGTATCTCTCTAAATATTTGTGAATGAATAAATGAAAATTAATAGGTTTTAGGCTAGATATACAAGTCTTATTTGAGTATTTGTGAATTTAGGGTTTTTGGTTTGCTGGACTAAGAATTAGAATAGGTAATTAGGTCAAGGCTTCAAGTGTGCAGTGAAAAGTATAAAAAAGGAGCTAGATATCAATGTGCTATGGTGAACTTAAAGTGTTTTCAATCTATTATATTATGAGAGTTTAAGAAAACATAATGAGCATGTAAAAGCATGAATTCATTAGTCTTATAATAAAAGAAACACAAGTATGATTTCGAGATAAACAGAGCTTAAATATAAGATTTTTGTCTATATAAATGCAAGGAAATTCATAGGAAGAAGATAAAGCATGAAAAGAGACATGATTTATCCATTAGAAACTGATAGGAAAAGATAACAACAACATAGACTCACTGAACAAGAATTCCTTAAATATAGTTGCAACTACTCCTGTACTAGCTGTAAGAGAACATAAGGTACAAGCTTCTCCACAAAAGTCCAACCCCTCTCTCTTAATGAGAAATGATACATATAGACTCAATCAAACAGATTCCCCACCTTTAGGAGTTGAATTCATAGGTGGTGGAACTGTTTCCAAAATTCTCTCAACCAAAAGTTAAGAGTGAGAAGGTCAAATACAAACTCTTCTCTTAGACTTTGTTTTGAATTTTTCTTCCTTAATGAGGCCTAATTAACCATAAAAAACAGACTATCGTGTATATTTATTCACGATTACATCATATAACCTCAAAATACTTCAATTACATCATGAGTTTTGACTTTGACCAAGTAAAATTGAAAACTATGAAATTACACAGTGAAATTTAAAATAAAATTTCAGAAATTTGCAGAAGCATAATGCTAAATTTGAGTCCACTTTAAGGTGCGTTCCTGAAGTATAAAATGATATGTGAGAGAAATTTCAACTAGAATTACCTGTTGAGTTTCTAGAAAAACTTGAATTTTTGAAAATTACCCAAGGGAAGGCCTTGAAAAACTCATCCTCCCAAGGTGTCTCTAGAAGCGCAACGCTTGTTAAAAAGAGTGGCATAATGATGATTTTTTACCCCTTTTTCTCCTTTTTCTAAAAATTTGATCTCTCTCTGAGAAAAATGATGAATGTGTTTTAAGAGGAGGTCATGATATTTCCAAAAATTCAAGCCATTTTGCTTTTGGAGATCTAAGAAAAAAGCGCAGTGCCTTCTGTGACTAGCTCAATTTCTGAATTTGGCACCAAAATAGTAAAAAAACAAAAATGCTCAGAAAACCTTAAAAATTGGTAATGACGTGAAAAATGATGTATGTAAAGTGCTTGTGGATTCTTCAGCAAGCATCTCCAAATTTTCCCTCTCATTTTTGTTCTTTAGGGTTTCCTTTAGCTTATTTTTCAACTGCTTGAGCTTGATCTTGGATATCATGTTTTTGGTCTGATAATGATGGGCCATGTGTCTCAATAGCTGATTATCCCTATTGGATTTGTCAAGATTCTATTCTAAGTGGTCATTGAACTTATTTAGCCAATATTCTCTATCCTCATTAATCTCCAAGGCAATTCTGTCTTCCATGTCTAGGTCTTCGTCTAACAGATTATGTTCTTTCTCCTCCTTTAATGCCCTTTTCAGTCCCTTGGTCCTTGGCTTCCTTATTCCAACTTGTTTTTTAGGTTCCTCATGTTCACCAAACTCCAACACTTCTTTACCTTTGTCTCGTTGCAACACCTTGGATTTCTCTTTCTCCATGATGAGTTGTTTAGCCTTAAGCTGATTATTTTCTTGCTCAAGGAAGGAAATGATGAAATGAGGGAGTTAGGGAAGGGAGATGATAATAGGAGAATTTTGGGAGATGGACAAGGGTGGTAGAAAACTTAGGAAGTTTTAATGGAGTGTGTTATAGACATTTTTGGGCACTGCAACCCAATCATACATGTCCATAAACCAAGGGCTCCTAAGTCCCTAAAAGTGTTGCTTCACACCCTAAAGGAACAAGGTCAGCTGATTACATCATCTCCCAGAAGTTCTCCACAAAAAACTGCTCAGAATTGGTCAAAGCTAGACCATACAGACTGCCCAGTGCAGAGGGTGTGATGCATCTCACTTGCTCAGTGAAAAGGGTGTGATGCATACTGGAAAGCCATTCTGTAGGGTGCGATGGGCAAGAGTAGACAAATGGAAGAGACAGTTTGCAAGGTGGATCATTATGGAATCTTCCAGAAACTTCTCTTGTGACACTTGCCTCTCTGAATTCACCCAGGGGTGAGTAAGAGATCATCAATCTCCAAGTGGAACCAAGAACTATCAGAGAGAGGACACTAATCAAAATCCCAAAAGCTGACTCACCCCCCTGCAATCATCTATATATGCATCCCTCATCCCAGAGATCCAGAGGCTGAAATTTTATATCTTGTAAGGAAGTGCTGTTGGTTTCTTGGTGGAATATCATAGTGTTGGGTGATCTAAGATTTCGATGAGGTGAAGAAGGGCTTTCATGCTGGGAGGATGACGCTGGGTTAGAGCAATTGGCTGTAATCTTATTTTCTATTCTTGATATTTATAAAGCTATTCAAGTTTTCTTCCACATTCTTGTATGTTTGATGATATATGCATTTGCGTGGTCAAGATATATCTGGTCCTATATTGTTTATGATTGTATATCTCTGTTCTTCGGTAGTATTACGCTGCTTTGATTCCATAGGTGCTCTTTGAAGCTGGGTAGACGAAGGAAAAGCGGGAAGGATCTGTCAGAAGAGAGATGAACCAAGGAACCAAGCACAAGACTGAGGTTGGTGTCCTTTGTTCCCCTCTTATCTATTTCTCATAAAGGAAAGCAAAAGTAGTTTTAGTTTTTTTGTTTCTAAGATAGCTACCAGTCTTAGTGGGATTAGCAGCTCCGAGTGGACACTAGATTTCCCGATAAGAAAGCGGTGACTCCACTGGGGAGCGATTAGATTGTTTGCTTTTCTATATTTGTTTGTTTTATAAACTTATAGACGGAGCCTGAAGTCAAGCAAGATAATTTCCCTAGTGGTGGCTCTAGTAACCTCATTAGATCAACCCCTGTGATTTATATTTACTGAACATCGCTTGCTTGGCCTAAATCCTTGAACTAAGCTGCAAACTATGACTTGGAGCCAAGTTGAAGTCTCGTCCCTGGACCATTGCACTTTCGCCTATTGGGAATCTAGATGCATTGCACCTCCCATGTGCAGTAGGTGCGCTGCATCACACCTTCCCTGTGTTGCAGGTGCGCTGATCAGACAAGACCTCTTTTGCTCTCAGATTTTGGTTTTTGCGTTCACTCTATTCAGCTTTATTCAGGAGTTTTGCTATTTTTGATCAGTATACCACTGTAGAAACTCCCTTCCTTTCCATCATTCCGCCTCCATTGTGTAAAGAACTGTGAATGTTTTTATGTATTGTGTGCCATTTTCAGTTCTCTTTTACAAAGAAGTAGCATAATCAAACTGTCATCTTTTGATTTGGAAGTGTCACAAGTGTCATTTTCAGTCAAAGAAAAGAATTCTATTGTTCTTGATGGTCGATTATACAATTGCTCTTGTATTTGATTTGAATTAGTAGTTTTTCAAGTGTCGAAAGTAGTTTTCAATTCAAAATAGCAAAGTGTCGTCATTATCTTCCTTTCATTTTTGAAGAGAAATTTGTTAGTATTGTCGCTTTGAAAAGATAATTCAGATTTGTACTTAGCATTCTTCTTATCATTCACACATTAAGAAAGTTGAAAACAAATACATGCATGTGTATTTGCATTTAGACCGCTTGTTGGTTTGATTTAGGACAGTACATCTAGTGTGTGCTCTCTACTCTATGTTGAAAGAATATCGTCTCTCCTTCTTTAGTAGCTAATATTTTCATTGCAAAAACGATTGTTTATCATCTTAGATTGCATTTTAGAAATTGCATATCTACATCATGCAGTGAACCTGAAAGGAAAATTTCTTAAGAAAGATCAACTGTAAAATAAATTCAATGATCCTAAAAACGCTTTGGAACCTAATGCAAAACATCTAAAAGTCTAGGCTAGAGACGTATTCCGTCGTCGTAAGGCATGGTAACTGTCGCTTTCACTGTTGGTTGGGTGATTCCTCCTCTTTGAGACGACAAGTGCCAATACAAACTTGTGCTCCCACGTACCATCGAGTATATATTGGGAGACCAAAATAGGCTATATCCTTTATCCATAGAAAGTCGTGTCTACCGCCCTATCGATCGCAATGCACTGAACACAGAATTCGGGAAAATTGACTACCGTACCGTAAAAAGTATTCTGCAATTTTGCGATTGGTTTGGTAATCCCTCTGTTATGCAAAAATATCGTCACCATGATTATTTGCAGTCAGTATGGGTCTATCATCACTTGTATTGTCCTCCTAAGCAAGTCTCAGACCTCATCTCTTCAAATCAAGCTTTGGAAATGAGAGAAACACATCAAAAATCAATGTGACTCTGGTTCCGCACTTTCTCTCATGATCACCTGCGGTCTCGCACCTTCTGTGTACCAAAATTGTGGACCTTCCCACTCTGTCCCTAACGGTGTAGGTGTGGACCCCTGTGAAAGTCAAAAGGCACAAGTTTTATCTTAAAAAACTCACTTTGGGTTAATTCTAGAGGTTTATAGAAGGAAATTTGACGTGGATTGTTCACTCTGAGGTGGTTCATGCATCCCAAAAGAGAAGGAGCTAATCCCTTGATGAGAGGAGCTATCCCTTTGAAGGAGGGCTTTATCCCTTTGAAGGAGGACCTAGTAACCTCCCTCCATTGCACTATAAATATAGGCAATGGGTTGGTTGCTGGGGAGGTTAGAAGCTGAACATTTTTGAGGGTAAATGCTGGTGAAATCAAGACTTCCTAGTTGATCTTAAGAGGAGAGATCACACATCTTTTTGGCTTCATTGGGGAGTGAGTGAAACTTGTCAAAGTAGAGGAGACTTCTTGCTAGACCCTGGGAGGAGCTTGTACAGCGTCAAGGCAAAGATTGTAAAGTTCTTCTTCTTTTGAATTAATACAATCAAACTCATTTTTCTCAACAAGTATCTCATGTTATTTGTTTCATGGACTCCTTGACTTTCATGTTAAATATGTTTTATGCAATTGGCTTTCCAGGTGCTATTTAATTTGTTTGCCTTGTTTGTGTTTGCAGATTTGCGAAAAGGAGCTCATTTGGATCAAAGGAGCGAAGGCATCCACAAGCTTGCGTCAGACCTAAGGTAGGCCCTAAAAACACTTGTTTGCCATTGTTTATAAAAACATATTTAGAGAAAGATAGTGTCTGGTTGGTTTGCTTGTCATTAGGTCTTCTTTAGATTCTAGGAAGGTCTATCTTGTCCGCAAGATCGACTTATTCTGTGTGACAAAATGGCGACTCCACTGGGGACTTGATTGTTTTCCTTGTTTACTTTGACTTGAGAAACTCTATTTTTGTTTCTGTTTTTGGCTTGTTGTGTGTAAAAGTGGGTAGAGTTATTTTTCATTTTTCATAGCTTTGGGAGAGGACCACACCCTAGCCATTTGACACAATGCGTACCTACCCGCAGCTTGGCTTTTAGCACAGAGCGGGACCGCACCTGTGCCAACTGTGGGCCTGCGGACTCTGTCAAAATTTTGAAAACCCTAAGATTTCCTCTGTTAGTCAGCTTAGTTTGTGTTTAGAAATTGTTATCCACTACCCAGACCTGCATATAACTTGTCAGAAGCTTTCCTTGGATTGATTTCATTAGTGTTAGGGTTTTAGGTGAAATTCCTAGGAGTTTTGCTTGTTGGGTTTGTTTTTCATTGTGGTTGTGTAGTGGCTTTGAGCTTAGAAGTTGTAGGGACTTCAGATCACCTTAGTGCCTACCAACCTTCTTATGAGTCTGACCATTGATGAAGTCTCCCCTTGTTTGAGGAATCCGCTTTGAGTTTTCTCTTTACAAAACTTCAAAAAACTTGTGTTTGAGAGTTTGGATTTTCATTTTCAAAAAGAAAACAAAGTTGGTTGTTCTTGACTTATTTGTGATTCTGCATAAATTGGTCCTTAGCTTACATCTAGCTGAGTAAAACATCCTTAAAAAAGACTCTTAATAGGCTTTGACTTCAAATAGGTTTTTATAGTTTGTAGATCTCAAAGTTAGTCATTTTCATAGTTTTGAGTGTTTTATTAAAAAAATATAAAAATCTCTTTTGAAAAAAGTTTGTTTTGTAGTGTTTGAGTGCTTTGAAATGAAAAGGGAAATTTTTGTGAAATAACTAGTTGTCTCGTTTTGAGTGCTTGGAAAAGAAAAAGCTCTTCTTTTAATTGAGAAAGATTTGTGTTTACAAAGTATTTGCATTCTCAAACTCTTTCTTAGTTTAGAAGTTCATCGAAGAAAAAAAAATTGTTTAGATCATCTTAGGTGCATTTTTAGTTATTTTGAGTCGAGTCTTCATACCACGAGTTTCATCTCCGCACCTTTGGACTTAAACAAAAACCACTAAAATTAACGCTTAAAGTAAAATTCACCTAGTAAAATTTTTATTTCTAGGGCTCTGATACACCAACTTAGCATAGGCTAGTGTCTTGAAGTAGGAGAGTAATTAACTCTCCAAGACAGTAAAAACAAACAAGTAGCTGTATCTTGTGGTAGGGAAGAAATCCAATTGTTGCATTTATGCTCTGGGAAAGCTCCTCTTAAAGGAGAAGCACGAGATCATGTCCGAACCAGTGTGGGAATCAATCCTTCCTCATTGGGAACGACGCCAGATATTCACGTATTAAAAACGGTAAACCTCGGATTAACCATTGTCGAGGAGCCTGGGGTCACTTGTTGGTAAACTTTGGATTATGTCAAGGAGCCTTCAAGGGGATTGAGCTTGCTACTCTGCCCTTGCGTGCGTATCGGATCGTAGACTGTTCCCCCAGGTGTATTTGTCTCAGTTGGTAACCTTAGTGGCCATATTCTTTAGGAATCTTCCTAAGGTGACAATGGTGGGAAGATCCCACTGTACCTAGAGTAGACGTCGGCTAGACTCACTTGGATTTTCTGGGGGTTCTCTTCACTCGAGACGGTTAAGTGGAGGAACTTGTGGCAGTCTATTCATTAAACAGGTTGTCGGGGTAACTGTTCCAACCGCCATTTCTGTATTGAACTCTGCGACATTGGATTTCATCAGCAACTAGTGTTTTCGGTATGGAAAGTTACTGTTTGTGTGTGTTTGATCTCCTAGATTCTTTAGGCGTGTGATTCAAATTTGTTTGGTTCTTTAGAGACTTCAGGTGATTTTCATTGAGATTTTACTTTGTTTGCGTGTGAAGTAGTTAAAAGTTTTCAACTGTGGCTAAATTACCAAGACAGTCCCGTAGACTTCAAGGCCAACCTCCTGAGGAAGTACCGAGCCAGCTCGAAGGCTTGAAAGTCCTCGTAACTCCTAGAGATAGTAGAGTTAGGTCACCTGAGGAAGGAGAATCTTCTTTGATAGTACATCTTGATTTTCAACCGTTAGTAGTAGAGTATAATCCACAGTCAGTGTCTGTCTCCGAAATCGTTGGTAGCTTTTCATCTACTAGTGATATAGGTGAAGAACCCGAAATATCCAAGCCTAAAAGTGAATTTGCTGCTACTCTGACATCGGGGTTTGTTTCTCCAACATCTAGTGGTCCTGCTTCACCTAGGGTAGAAAGAGTTATCACCCAAGATCTTCCTTTTGGACTTATTGCTATTGAAGAACTTGCTCCTGAAGAAGAAGTAGGCATCCCTATCCCTGAAAATCAACCTGTTATTGAGCTAAGGGAGCGTGAATCAATTTTTTACATTCCACCTAGGAGTAGCTCTTGGTATCTTTCTTTGACTAATTTTCTAGAAAACTCAGGGTTAAGTTTTTCACCACCTCGTGCTCCTTATCACCCAACACCTAGAGGTTTTTATACTCCCGTCAATATAGCAGGATAGTCATCCATGTTTACTCAATCGCCCGAATCTTTTTTGTATGGTGGTCCTTCTGTTCCCTCCGGGTATCAGTCACTTTCTGGTACTGTTTTGGGAGCATCTTCTCAACCCATTGAGCAAGGGTTATTAACTAGAAACAATGGTACTAAGCCGTTGAGCGTAGAAGACATTCTTATGATGTCAGGTTCTATTCCCTATCCTCAACCTCAAGGTGACGAGTTAACGCCTGGGGGCAACCTCAAGGTACACAATTTGCATCTGGGGGCAACCTCAAGGACAATACATACCTATGCGATAGTACGTTTCTCAAGGTCAACCCCAAACTCAATATGTACCCCAAGGTCAACCCCAGTATCAATTTATACCTCAAGGTCAACCCTAGTATCAGCATGTGCCTCAAGGGTATCAACCCCAAGGTCAGTACTCGAACCAAGGTTTCCAACCACCCCAAGGTCAAGCGTATGTTCAAGGAACGGGAAATGTACCTTTCAATTATCAATCCTACCCTCAACCCGGTTATGGTCCTCAGTATTCTCAACCTGTTATGGGTCAGTACCTCGGAATGAATATAGTGTGGGATCCATCGCAAACTCAACAGGTATTGTAGCCAAGTGTACAGTTGTCATCACAAACTAGACAACCCTTAGTTTCTGGTACATCCCAGCAACCAGTCTAGTCTAACATTCAAACTTTTGTACCTTCGGTAGTTTCTCAGCCTGGGCCTAGTACACCTCATACTCCGCCTCAAACAACTGCTAAAACTGCCGCAACATCTGTTCAATATACCCCACCTACTTCTAGAGTATCGACAGCTCCGGTTTCTACTGTTCCTGTATCTACTCCTCGGACATCTTTACCACCATCTGGATCTACGATTCAAATGTCGATTCAGATGCTTGTACGACAACCTCGTTTAAGTATGGTTGTCACAAGTCAACCACAATTCACCTATCAATTGTACCAAGGACAGTACCAATTTGGTCCTGCTGTGCAGTAGCCAGCCTATCAGTATCAACCGTACCCTGGGTACACTTATCAACAACCTCAACAACCCCAGTACGGTTCGGTTAATCCTAGTTTTCTGGGAGGATACAATATCCCAAACGCCATTCCTATTCCTAGTTATCCTGGATATCCTCCTCCTGGGGCTAGTCTCATGACCCAGAGTTTTAGGGATCCTAATCGGCAGTTACCATTTATCGCAACTTTGGACTTACCTTACTTGTCATGCCTAACGAACGATCCCATTAATAATCTTCCGTTTTGCCGCCAATGTCGAATAAGTTGCCCAGTGACATTCCCAAGTTCGAAGGTAAATCAGGATAGGACCCGTCGAACCATGTGATGACTTATCACCTCTGGTGTGCGTCTAACTCCATCACAGATGATTCAATCCATCTTAGACTTTTCCAGCGCACTCTAATTGGTCTTGCAGCCAAGTGGTACATTGAGTTACCACGAGGCACTTTTTATAATTTTAGTCAGTTAGCTACCTTGTTTTTGACTCATTTTCAGTTGCCAGTCCGATATGACAATGGCATAGAATTGTTAACTTCGCTAAAACAATCGACATCCACTTACATTTCGGATCATATTCATGAGTGGAGACGTCGACGATGTTTAGTGAAGGTATTTATTCCGGATCAGATCTTGGCTGAGTGGTTTGTAAAATATTTGTTGCCAAAGATCACTGAAGATGTTGCTAAAGTCGGAGTTGTTACTGAGGAGCAAGTCATTGCTCAAGCACAGTACCTTGACTTGGTCTATACTCAGTCGGGTACGTTACACGAAAAAATCCCCGATCTTCCCAAGCAAAATCAAGTCACTGCAGCTCCTTCGGGATCTCATGCCGCCGATGGTATGATTGGCACGGTTAACACTAAAAGTAAGAAGAAGTCTTCCAAGAATTCTTCCCCTATCATAACCTTGCCTGATTCCCTAACAGGAGATTGTTCTACAGAGATTTTCGCTGATATTCACGTTGTAGAGTCATCTACAGCCAAATCAAAATCTGGTGGGAAGAAGAAAGGAAAGAAGAAGAATAAAACGGACAAAAGTTTAAAGGAGAAACCTGAAAAGGTGGAATCCAATGATGAAAAGCTCAAACCTCGTTATCCTTGTCTCATTTGTGACGAGGAACATTTTACAAGAGACTGCCCTCATCGTGCAGAGGTTGCGAATATTGTCAAGGGTTCCCAAACTCCTACTGTTTTGAAGGATCCTTTTCCAGCTCAAGACAGTAAGATGATAGGTTCATCCTCGAATGCCAATGAAGAACCCATACTGATGATGTCCCATGTTCGGATTGTGACTCGATCGCAAGATTATGGTAGTAAAAGTCCTGTTGATGGTAAAGAAGCAGAATCTTCTCATCCTAATCCATCAACCTCAGCTCCCGGTTCCGATTCACTACAGATCGAGAAACCTAATCCAGACTTGGTAATCAAACCGCCTGCCAAGGGTATACTTTGAAAGTCAGCTTTCAATCCACATGCGAGAGCAGCTCAGAATTATAACATTGTTGAGGATTTAGCTGTTTCACCCTCAGCAATGTCGACTTTAGAAATGCTGCAATCATGTCCAGCACAACGTAAATTAATTTTGTCAGCTATAGGAGCTGTTGATGTTCAGGACCTGAACCTAATAATCTTCGATCTAGAAAATAGTACATCGCGTTTGCCTCATCAAATGGCTTTCCAGATTCCATTGATAGTCAAAAAGCAGGCCTGTTTATTGGACTGTAATTGATGAGGGAGCCTCAATGTTTATTATGTCGATACAGTGTTGGAGATCACTTGGTTCTCCTTCGCTAAATCAATCCCCGATGATTCTAAAGGCCTTTGATGGCCATGGGTTTCATCCTTTTGGCATTCTACAGGATTTGCCTATAGGGGTTGAAGGAAAAACCGTTAGTCTAGATGTGGAGGTGGTTGATGCCCCTCTAGATTACAACCTTCTCTTGGGTTGAAGTTGGTCTTACACTATGACAGTGGTCATTTCATCGGTCTTTCGAGTAATAAAGTTTCCAAACAATGGAAAGATCGTAACAATAGACTAGCTGGCTTACTTTTCATCTGACCCAGCCTCTTCGGAGAGTATTCAGCATGTTGGTAAAACAACTATCCCATATAAGGATGTTGGAGTAGGATTAGATAAAGATGTCGATTTACTGGGAACTTTTCCTTTTCCTCCAATCAACGCATCATCTTCATTTGCAACCATTCATATGATTACATCAGACACCATTATTTATGATGATCCTTGGATTGTCCCTTCTGAATCTGAGATAGACTCATTTGGTAATGCCATGCCATTGAGTCCATATGAAATTGCCTATGAAGCCGTGCAGTCATTTGCCGACCCATGTTCAGCCAAAAATTACTTAATGAATGTGGTCCGTGAGGAATCACTTTTCACGTCAACCTCGGATTTAACCACGTTTTCTGAGCATGTTCACTCTGATGAGAAAATTCGTGAAATCATATGTGTAGATGATTTACCATGGGAAGATCTCCATCACAGATCTTCGTTTTTACTTGAGGATGATTGTTTTGAAAATGATTTCTCATCAATTTTTACAACTGAATATGTCAGGGAACCTTAGAATCCAATGAAACATCCCAATTCAGAGTTAAATTTGGGAAACATCTCTCGAACTATTCCTATTGACATTTCGGTTAAGCCCGGAATTGTTGAGAACATTCATATAGGTTCCTCGTGTACAGATGAAGAAATTCAAATATATAAGGCCCTATTTCAAGAATTCCGCGACGTGTTTGCCTGGTCCTATGAGGAAATGCCAGGAATTGATCCCACGTTTGTTGTTCATGAAATCAAGACTTACTCGGATGCTAAACCCGTCTGGCAACGTTTGCGTCAGATTCACCCACAAAAAGCTGCTGCAATTAAAGAAAAAGTTGAAAAATTATTGAAAGCAAGTTTCATTTATCCGATCCCATTAACGGATTCGGTATCGAATATTGTTTTGGTTAACAAAAAGCAGGGAACAATAAGAATATGCATCGACTATAGGGACATTAATCGAGCCTATCCAAAGGACAATTACCTAACTCCCTATATCGATCAAATCATTGATGATTGTGTCGGCAGCGAAATATTTTCCTTTATGGACGGTTTCTCCAGATACAATCAAATCAATATTCTACCTGCCGATCAACCAAAAACGGCTTTCATTTGTCCATGGGGGACATTTGCTTATTGCAAATTACCTTTTGGGCTTAAGAATGGCAGAGCAACTTTTCAAAGGGCGATGTCTTATGCGTTTCATGACATCAAACACATTGTGCAACCGTATCTCAATGACTTGCCCGCTCATTCATTACATCGAGCTGATCACCTCGTCCATTTACGAGCAATCTTTATGAGGTGTAGGCATTATCATATTCAATTGAACCCACACAAATGTGTCTTCTGTATAGAAACGGGTCGATTTCTGGGGTTTGTAGTTTCGAAATTCGGCATTCGCGTTGATCCCTCAAAGGTCGAAGCTATCATCAAATTGCCTCCTCCTTTGAGTCTTCGCGAACTCCAAAGTTTGCAGGGGAAAGCAAACATTTTACGACAATTCATTCCTAACTATGCTGAGGTTACAAAGGGTTTTACCCAGTTGTTGAAGCAAAATACTCCATTCCATTGGGATGGGATAGCTCAGAAATCTTTTGATGCACTCGAACACGCGTTGACCCATGCACCGTTGTTGCATCCTCCCAATTACAACCAGGATTACTTCTTGTATCGCGCCACCTCTCATTCCACCATTGGAATGGTCTTAGTTCAGGAAGATGAATTTGGAACGGAACATGTGATATATTTCCTTAGTCGAACTTTAAATCCAACTGAGCTAAAATACTCACATGTGGAGAAACTGGCATTGGCAGCTATTCAAGTTGTCCAACGTTTTCGTCACTACATTTTACTACGTAAAACTATAGTAATTTTGGATTGCAACCCTATGATCTACATTTCGACCAAGCAATTGCTAGGGGGAAAGTACTCTAAATGGATCATTATCCTACAAGAGTTCGACTTGGAATTTGAGAAATCTAAGTCTAAGAAATCTTTAGTTTTTGCGGAGTTAATGTGTGATTTCCCGCATGCTGACACGGAAACTGTGGCGGAGGAGCCCATTACAGACGAATTCTTGCTTCTAATCAGCACTTTAGATCCGTGGTATGGGATATCATCGTTTATCTCTAGACCCAATCCTTTCGGCCAGAAATTTCAAGGTCACAACACCGGAAAATTCGATTCCAGTCCCAACAATTCAGGATTATTGGAGATACTCTTTATCGCCGTGGGGCGGACTCTGTTTTTCGACATTGCTTAACTCACGAGGAAGCTGAAAGGGTTCTAAATGACTGTCACTCTGGAGCGTGTGGCGGTCATATGTCTCGGTATGCCATAGCCCAAAAGATATTGCATGCTGGCTACTTCTGGCCGTCTTTATTTAAAGATTGTATTACGGCGGTCCAAAAATGCCACAACTGCCAAATGTTTTATCGTAAGATGCACGCTCCACCTGCTCCTCTCCACCCTATAATTGTCGTTGGTCCTTTTGCCAAATGGGGTATCGATTTTATTACATGTAACCCTCACTCGGCCGGGGGGCATGCGTATATCATCCTTGCGGTAGATTATTTTACTAAGTGGGCCGAGGCGATGCCTACATTTGAGGAAGACGGCAAGACAGCTGCAATTTTCGTGTTCAATCATATAATTGCTAGGTTTGGTATCCCGCAAGAGATAATCACTGATCATGGACGTCATTTTCGAAATGTTATGATGACCGAACTTACAGGCCAGCTTGGTTTACGTCACGATAGTTCAACCCCTTGTAGAGCTGAGGCTTCTGTGATCCATAACAAGTTTGCGAGAGATTTTTCGGCGAAAATCCTAGTCGTCCTTCTTTTTTTTTTGACACTTTTATTTATTTATTTATTATTATTTTTATTTTATTATTATTATTATTATTATTATTATTATTATTATTATTTATTTATTTATTTATTATTATTTTAGTTTAGTTTGTTTTGATTTTTATTTATGTATTCCTATTTATTTAGTTATTTATTTTTATTTATTTATTTATTTAATATATATATATATATATATATATATATATATATATATATATATATATATATATTTTAATTTGACTTATATTAATTTTTCATACCTTCTCTTTCTTTTATATTCATTTATATAAAAATAGTCCTGTTTTTATTTCCTCTAATCTAATTTAACTTATTATTTTTAATTATTTATTTTATAATAATAATAATAATAATAATAAATAAATAAATAAATTAAATAAATAAAAAAATATATATCTATATTTTAATTATTTATTAATAATTTTTAACTAAATATTATCATTATATTATTTTTATTTAGTTTATTTTATTAATACTTTTTAATTTTTTAATTTTTATTTTTTTTTATTTTTTTTTTAATTTTTAATTTTTATTTTTTAATTTTTTTTTGCCCTTAAATATAATTTTTAAGTATTTATTTTTAACTAACCACTGTCATGAATTATTTTAATTACTAATTTAACATAACATTTCATTTATTTATTAATATTTTTAACTAACTATTATCATAAAATTATTTATTAATAATTTATTTATTTATTTATTTTTTAACTTTTATCATAATATTATTTTTATTTAATTTATTTTAAGGGATTGGTCCCCCAGGAAATTTTTTTTTTCCCTTAAATATAATAATTTTTAATTATTTATTTTTAACTAACTATTATCATTTTTACATAATATTTTAATTATTTATTAATATTTTTAACTAACTATTATCATTAAATTATTATTTTTATGATAATTAAAATAAATAACTTAATTAAAAAAATATTACTTATATTATTAAATTAAATAATTTACCTTTTCTAACTAATTTTAACCTTAACTATATGATATACATATTTTATATCAACAATAATCAATGGATAATTTAAATAAATAAGAGAATTATCCTCTTAAACTAACCACTTATAATATTTTATATTTTTTTGGATACTAACTTGTATTATTAACCTAATATTATAACTTTATATATATATATATATATATATATATATATATATATATATATATATTAATTAATGAATTTTCTATAACTAACGAGTATAAATAATTTATGTATTAATATTAAAAAATAATAATAATATTAAATTAATGAATAGTATTTGACCTATGGACCATAGGTCAAAATTAGCCGTTGGTCGATTTAGCCGTTGGAGTCTCTGCTCAGATTGTTTAACATGTTAAGCTGGATTTGTTTCTTCAACTTGTCCTGACGATGAACCACACTAGTTGGTTCGAAACGAGTCGACAAATGGTTTCTCATGTGATTTTCACCGAAAAATATCTCGCAAAGTTCAACCCCTTATTATCCACAAGTGAATGGTCTGGTTGAATCCATCAACAAAGTTTTAGTTATCATGATCTGACGAATCATTGGGATTCATAGGTCGAATTGGCACAACATGCTATTTTCAGTGCTTTGAGCATACCGAACTTCAGTAAAACATCAACAGGGTTCACTCCTTTCCAACTAGTCTACGGTTTGGAAGTTGTGTTACCCATTGAATGCGAAATCGCGTCACTGCAAATGGCCATCGAGTTACTTCCAGCCACTTCCGAAGAGGAAAAGCGTTTGTTATACTTGGCTCAATTAGATGAGAATCGACGTGATGCTGCATTAGCAATCGAGACTCATGCAAAATGAATGAAAGCTCAGTATGATCGAAATGTGACCCCTCAAAATTTTTCAGAAGGAGATATAGTCTTAGTTTACGATCAAGCTAATGATAAATTAGGCGCTGGAAAATTCGTTCCTATGTGGCATGGTCCCTATGTTGTCAAACGAAAGCTAGCCAAAGGGGCCTATGAATTGGTAGACTTTGACAGGGACTCTTTGGGTAAACCCAAAAATGGCCTTTACTTGAAGAGGTATTATGCTTAAAATAATGGGTATGGAGATTTGTAGTTAGGATAGTTTTTCTTTCTAGCTAGTGTGCTTTAGTTTAAACAGTGTGGTTAGCTTAAAGAATGATTTTCGTCATTATTCCTGCTTATCTTGGTTTTACTCTTGATATTGTAGATGTCGATGCCTCTCCAAACATACATTGGTTTTGCTGATGGTGCTTGTCATAATACACGGAACATCTCTTCCGCAGCTTGGGTTATATATTCGCCCTCTGACGAGTTAGTATCTATGCATGGGGTAAGCCTCAGTCAAACAACGAACAACATTGCTGAGTATAGTGCAGTAATTGAGTTATTATCTAAATCTATTTCATTTGGGATTCGGAGTTTGATAGTGAGGTTAGATTCTGAACTCGTTGTATTACAGCTTAATAGAGTGTATTCCATTAGAAATCCAGTGTTATTAAGATTATTTTTGAGAGTGCGTCTCTTGGAACGTGAATTTGATTATATTGAATATCAGCATATTCCAAGGTCTTTAAATACATTAGCAGATGCAATTGCTTCTCGAATGTTAAATAGACATTTGCAATAATCATAAATGTAAATTTAAAACCATTCCATAACATGATTTACAAGATAAGTCGGTAATAGTGATATATATATATATATATATATATATATATATATATATATATATATATATATATATATATATATAGGAGTGTGTCAAAAAATACATCGTCCTCGATCATAGGTTGAAAAACACCTTATGATCGGCAAAAATGATAAGTACAAAAAACAAAAATGTCACATGTGCCCACAATAGGCGATCATCCTATCACTGGTGATGATCTCTATAAGAAACCACTGCACGGGCCACCTTGCAAAGGAACCTCCTAAAAGGTCCCGGGACCCCAATCACATAGCACTGAAGTCGACGAGGAATGTCATCTATAGTGGTTTGAGGAATATCTCCTGTCAAGCGCTCGATATGACCCTCCAACTCGGCCAAAACCTCTATTGATTCGTCCTGTGGGGCTGGCGCAGGTGTAACTGGTTTCTTCCTCCCGTAAGGCCGGAGAGCGGCTGGTCGCTGTGGACCCACATCTGCATTTAAAATTTTTACTATCAGTTTTGAGACGATGAAAAAATAACAAAAAATGAAAATAGAAAAAATGTTGAAAAGGATTTTACCTGACTCGTCCCACTGCTCTCCTGGTGGAAGAACCATGTCTGGGTCACCACGAAAATCTATTCCAGCGTAAGGGAAGTCCTGAATGGAAAAGACCTGGTTTTCTAACCATTGGAAATACTCAGGTTTGAATCGAGCAACCTCTGTCCTCTCGTCCGGGTGACGGGCCATGACTGCGACCCATCGCATCAGTTTGGGCTCTCGAGGAAGCCTAGCTCCAACAGTAAGGTGTTGTGGGATCAGCATAGGAACCCTCTCCAGGCCAAAACTCACAACCAAAGCCCCATAACCAAAGGTCTTTAGTTGTCCGTTTTTGGCCCTGGTCAGTTGGCCTTTCAGATTGGCCAACACGGCATCGCACCAGTTGAAGATGGTGCCTCGAAAGCAATCAACTGCCATATGCATCTGGGATCCAGTGGCAATATGTAATGCGGCAGCTCCGCAAAGTCTGGTGACAGTGAACACAATCACCATGAGCTCAGGACAGGATATGGTCTTTATGTCTATCCCTTTGTCTCTAGCCTGGCTGTTGCAGTACTCTAGCCTGAGGCTATCAGTAGACTGGCCACCTGGCCTAGCCCCAAACAGAGTCAAGTCTTCGCCTCTCTTAGGCAAACCAGTCAAGAAATATATGTCCGCCAGCTTGATTTTGAGCTGGTGGCCACCAATGAAGAAGCATTGGTACTGTATGCTCCATCTGTCAACCAGCCACTGTAAGAAATCCACCTGAGCCCTCATGCCAGGAATGGCCCAGTATTTGTACAATCCGCACGCCCTCAAAGCATCAAGTGAAGGCTGATGATTCCATGCGGCAGCATCCACATCCTCATGCTCTCGTTCACGCCAATCTAGCATGATGTACTCTCTGCATCAAGTATAAAGACAAATTAAAATGCTAGAAAATATTTTGTGTGGTCCATTTTTGAGAATTTTTGGCTTAAAAACCCTTACGGGGGGGACCGCACCCTCCAGGTTAGACACAGTGCGTGGGACTACACTTTGTCTACACAGAAGGTGCAGACCCCGAGCTTTTTCCCAACGGAGAAAAATTCAGGGTCCGCAGGCCCGCAATGGTAAACCTACGGCCCCGCGCGCGGGTTTTGTGCCTAAAAACCCTCCCAAAAATGAAATAAATGACTAAACCAAAAAATTAAACGGTTAAAAATGAATAGTGGGATGATGTGGATTACCTGGAGAAGACGGTGTTCGATTCCGACGGTTGGATTTTCTGCAATCTTCATGGGAAGTTTTCTGAGCAAAAGCACTATTTTCTCACCCAAACTCAAACGGTAAAAATGAATCGACAAAGGCCATTTTTATAAGTTTTTTGAGTAAATAAATTGCAAATTTGTTTATGTTTCACTTTGAAAAGGTATTTTGCGATGTTTTTATCCATTTCAAACAGGTATGAGTAATGTTTGTGTTTTTGTGCAAAATAAAGGATTATTCAAGCGAAATCTATCATTTTCGACAAAAAAACATGTAGAATCATCTTTAAGCTCTTTTCTAACTCCTAAAACATGAAAAGATTGCCGAGTGTTTATTTTAAACT
Source organism: Pinus tabuliformis (assembly GCA_031772625.1). Lineage (NCBI taxonomy): Eukaryota > Viridiplantae > Streptophyta > Pinopsida > Pinales > Pinaceae > Pinus > Pinus tabuliformis. The sequence goes on from CM062809.1 coordinate 124,715,359, forward strand.
CGTTAAAACGGAATTAAAAGATGGTCCACTTACAGCTCTTTTCCGACCGTAAAAAACATGAAAAGATTGCCAGATTTTTGTCGTTTCAAATTCAATATCGGTCATAAAATGACGTGTCATTGATCGCTTTTTTATTTTTTCGGGTCAAAGGCACTAATGATGAAAAGTATTCCTTGGTCATAAAAGATCAAGCGGTTCTCTAAAGTATTATTTTATACTTTTTTGGGCTTGGGAGACACAAATTTACGAAAAAGGTCAACCCTGGAGTCTTCTTATGTTTTTCAGACTCTCTAAAATTGAAAAACGCCGAGTTTCTCCTATACTGGACTCGTTAAAATTTCACAGTAAAGGACCTATTCAATTACAAATGGGAACGAACCACTCCTTCTTAGGGTTCAAATTTAAACTAAGTTGGACTCATCCGAAGGATGAGCTTATAATCAAGCAAATGTTATCCTCCTCAAGCTTGTCAAAAATAAAGAGGTACTTTCCAGAAATGGTGGGGGAAAAGAGAGAAAATGAGCCTATTTGTCATACTTTGTAACCACTCTTGAACACGACACTTTTATTCACCTGGGTTGGGAAATCCTTTACCTAACAGTTGATCAAACCACATTGAAAGTCTTCAGCCGGTTTCTGGGTATTAACTTTGGGTCAATTGTCACCAAGCCATCTGTCATGTCATTATGTGTTCAAGAGGTCACTGCCAATAGGCCATTCATTTGCAAAATATCTGTCATCCATCTTGACCATCCCTGAGTTAGTCCTTGCAACTAAATTTCTTCAACTTGATCTATGATTTCGTGTTGTGGGCTTGCCTACGACGGATTGCTTTCTATCGACATCAGCTCATTATCTAGGAAGATGATCTAGAAATCGTCAGTACCTTGAGATCCGCATGCCTCAACGGTAGGTTTCTCGCCTTTGACGACAGTTTACATCATTGACTTTCGATCAAAGGATTCCGTGACATGTTCGACATCAATACATTTATTCGCATCTCATGGATTGTATTGGGTACTTTGAGAGCCATTGACATCACTGGTGGTTTCTCTCACACTTGTTAACAGTTTACATCATTGACTGGTAATCAAGTGGTTTCTACCATGTTCGACATCAACACATTCATTCGCATGGATAGAATCGTACTCTTTCAGGAAGTAGAAATGAAGACCCTAGATCTAGTTTCCACAATCCAAGATGCGAGGAATTTTGTATTCATTATATAATGGACTATTCATGAACAGATGGTTGTGTCCATACTGGGTCCACATGAGTCTTTACTTGTGATTTTTTACAAGATCATTCCTATATCAGAGCAGTAGTTAGTTTTTCTAGTCAGTTTTGATCTGAGTATGGGAATGCCTACCTCAGTGATGATATGATCTCATATATATATATATATATATATATATATATATATATATATATATATATATATATATATATCTTGCATTGAATTTTTTTACAGGTTCCAACCAGGCTCTCCAAAAGATGATCCTCGAAATGATAAAGTACTTCACTCTTCCTAATGATAAGAAATCCTCATCTACTATAGACTTCGCACTTTAGGGGGCAATCTGTTACACAAAAATATCGTCACCATGATTATTTGCAGTCAGTATGGGTCTATCATCACTTGTACTGTCCTCCTAAGCAAGTCTCAGACCTCATCTCTTCAAATCAAGCTTTGGAAATGATAGAAAGACATCAAAAATCAATGTAACTCTGGTTCCGCACTTTCTCTCATGATCACCTGCGGTCCTGCACCTTCTGTGTACAAAAACTGCAGACCTGCCCACTCTGTCCCTAACAATGTAGGTGCGGACCCCTGTGAAAGTCAAAAGGTGCAAGTTTTATCTTAAAAAGCTCACTTTGGGTTAATTCTAGAGGTTTATAGAAGGAATTTTGACGTGGATTGTTCGCTCTAAGGTGGTTCATGCATCCCAAAAGAGAAGGAGCTAATCCCTTGATGAGAGGAGCTATCCCTTTGAAGGAGGGCTTTATCCCTTTGAAGGAGGACCTAGTAACCTCCCTCCATTGCACTATAAATATAGGCATTGGGTTGGTTACTAGGGAGGTTAGAAGCTGAACATTTTTTAGGGTAAATGCTGGTGAAATCAAGACTTCCTAGTTGAGCTTAAGAGGAGAGATCACACATCTTTTTGGCTTCATTAGGGAGTGAGTGAAACTTTTCAAAGTAGAGGAGACTTCTTGCTGGACCCTGGGAGGAGCTTGTACAGCGTCAAGGCAAAGGTTGTAAAGTTCTTCTTCTTTTGAATTAATACAATCAAACTCATTTTTCTCAACAAGTATCTCATGTTATTTGCTTCATGGACTCCTTGACTTTCATGTTAAATATGTTTTATTCAATTGGATTTTCAGGTGCTATTTAATTTGTTTGCCTTTTTTGTGTTTGCAGATTTGCGAAAAGGATCTCATTTGGATCAAAGGAGCGAAGGCATCCACAAGCTTGCGTCGGACCTAAGGTAGGCCCTAAAAACACTTGTTTGCCATTGTTTATAAAAGCATATTTAGAGAAAGATAGTGTCTGGTTGGTTTGCTTGTCATTAGGTCTTCTTTAGATTCTAGGAAGGTCTATCTTGTCCACAAGATCGACTTATTCCTTGTGACACCCTCTATCTAGATTTCCAGAGTAGTCTCTTTCGTTCCTTTTCAGAATCCTTAAAAGAAAAGGTCCATCTGAGCACTTGTCACTTCAGGCTCATTAAAAATTGAAGGCGACTAGAGTCATCTTTTGTTTTTTCTCGACCCTTAAAAATTGAAAAAACAAGTTGTGTCAAAGCGTCTAAAATTCATTTAATTCGGAAACATTTTCCCCTTTATTGTTATTTGATCGAGTAATCCAAAATTGTGGAGGAAAGTCAATTGAAACCCCATCTTTCGCGGAGACTTATGAGTCAACCATCTTTGTCTCCAGAATCAAAACTATTTCAGACAAAGCGAACTCAATTAACTGGTTCAAAGTCCCCTGGTCTGGTTGGAACAAGTGTTCCGACACCGTCGGAGACTCTTGTTACTCCAAACATTTCTCGTATCCTTGCCTTTACAGAAGAAGTTCCGCAGCCACTAGAGGATAGTATAACTGATCCTAGTGTGAGGGTAAACACTTCTATACCTGAGCCGGCTCCATCTATAGCTGATTCAGAAGGTGTTATTCCCCAAATTTCTGTCGGTGCAGAATCTATACCTTCTTCGGCACCAGAAATATTTTACGGACCTGATGGTCTACCTCTTCAACTGGGTTGATTGCTGTCGAAGAGATTGTGGAGGATCTCCCATCTAGTACTCCATCGAATTTTGGAGTTGGGATCACCCTATATCCTTGTTCATAGAAAATTAGTCTAACGTTATCAGAAGTTCCTGTAGAATCACTAGGAAATCTTTTGGCTAGACTAGATATGTCTGAACAACCGTCGACATCTAGGACTGTGTCATCTGACACAACAACGGCATAACTTCCTGCTGCCACTCCAACAATGTTTGTCGGCGTACCATCTGTCGCAACTAGCTCTTAATCGCTAGATGGAATCCATCCAGGGGTTGTTTTGATAGTATGGTCTGTTCTCGTTTGTTCGCCCGGAATAATATCTAGAATCTCTTATGTTGAGTCTCAGCAAATTGATCCTTCACAGTGTCAATTTGGGCAGTTCGGTCCTCAAAGGCAAATCATTCCCTTAAGCACTGGTACCGCCGTATGGGGGGTAATATGCCCTTTCATTATCTCCTCCGGGAGGTTAAACATACAAGAGTTCACAACAGAATTCAAGTTATACTGGAATTACATCCAGTGGTTGGATGCCAATACTGCCTCAACAACCAAGAGTTGTATACTCAATGCAACAAATTCTGCCTATGTCAAATATCCCCACTACACCAGCTATTGTGATGGTGTCACAAGTACAAGCGTTACCTGTTGTATGCCAACCTCAAGTCTCTCAGGTCGCAATCCAATAGCCCCTCATCTCTACGACGCCACTTCAATCATCAATTAGTGGCTCCTTAACTAGAGTGACCCAGGATCAAACAGGTACCATTACCCCTCATCTTGCTCAAACAACCAGTATTGGACAACAGCACATGCTCTCACAACCATCGCTGGTGCAATATCAACAACCACAATTCCAACAAGTTTACCAAGGATCTGAGCACCAAGTCTTTGCAAGTAATGGGTAGCCGTATATTCAAAACGGTCCACATCAACCATTTCATAATGGTTATGCCCATCAACCTTACCAAAGTTATCAACATCAAATGCACTATGCTGGTATGCAAAGACCCACTGCTCAGGAAATCCCATCTTATCCTGGGTATGCTTCGCCGAACCTGAATCAATAGTTTCCCTTCGTGGAAACTTTAGAGTTACCAGATCTAAATTGGCTGATAAACGATCCAATCGCTTATGCCCCTTGGTGGCCAACGATTCCTCATAAACTTCCGTCAGATATTCCTAAATTTAATGGAAATCCGAGTGAAGACCCGTCGATTCATGTGATGACCTTTCATTTGTGGTGTTCATCTAACACTCTAAATGATGATTTGATTAGGCTTCGCCTTTTTCAGCGAACGTTAACTGGTTCGGCAGCAAAATGGTATATCGAATTGCCTAGAGCTTTGTTTGATAACTTCAATACCCTAGCCACAACCTTTTTAACCCATTTTCAGTTACCCATAAGGTACGAAATAGGGACAGAGCTTCTTACCAATTTCAAGCAAATGACGGCCACTCACATATCCGATCATATTCATGAGTGGCGACATCGTTGTAGAATGGTAAAAACATATGTTCCTGATTAGCTGTTGGCTGAATGGTTTATTAAGTCATTGTTACCTTCTATTACAGAAGATGTGACAAAAGGAGGAGTCGTCACTGAAGAGCAAGTCATTGCTCGTGCGCAATATTTAGATTTTATCTATACTCAGTCTAGCATGCTCTACGATAAAATCCATGATGCTCCTAGATCAGAATTTTCCATTCCTCCCGATCCTAAATCAAACAAAGACTCTCATGCCGGGGATGGTGTGATAGGAATGACTAGCACGAAAACCATAAAGGCTAAGTCGAAGAAGGCCCGTATTGTTTCAGGTCAAAATGCAAATGAAGAACTTCTCGCCTCGGAAGTAAATGCTGTATCGATTGACAAAGGCAAAGAAACCAAGCAACCAGGAGGCAAGAAGAAAAATAAAGGGAAGAAGAAGAAATAGGAGGAGTCGTCCCATGAAAATTCTTCTGCAAACCCTTCTGGAGATAGGAAACCAAATCGTCCATGCCTTATATGTGATGAGTATCATTGGACAAGAGAGTGTCTATATAAAGCTGAGCTTAGAAAATTCTTCAAGAATTCAAAAACCTCGGCGGTATTAACTAATCCATTTCCAAATCCAAGAACAAACCTGGTTGCTAGTGACAATGCTTCCTCGTCCCAAGTGCTAATGTTTTCGGTTTCGAAGTAGCAAAATGATACTTTGATATCGACAAGTAATAAAAATTACGAGAATCCACAGTTGTCGGACAACAAGGCTAATGATCAACCCAGTAGTTCGATAACACCTTCGACCGAAGTTGTGCCACCCATCATTCATGAACTAACGATAAAGCTGCCAAAGGGAGTAGTACACAAATTGACGTTTAATCCTCATGCCAGAGTAGCACAGTATTATCATATAGTGGAGGATCTGGCCCAATCGCCATCCGCTATGTTGGCACTTGAGGAACTGCAAAATTGCCCCTCCCAAAAGCAGGCTTTATTATCAGCGATAGGTGGGATTGACCCAAAAGATTCCAATCTTATGTCCTTTAATCACAAAGGATATGACCCTCAGTTACCAGCTCAACTAGCTTTCCTTATTCAAGTGAAAGCCCTTAACAAAATTGTTCATCGAACAATTATTGATGAGGGGGCATCTACATGTATTATGTCAATGAGTTTCTGGAAAACTTTAGGATCTCCACCCTTGTCGCGATCTTCGATGACATTAAAAGCATTTGATGGACGAACATACACCCGATATGGGATTTTAAGTAACTTGCAAGTCGAGCTGGGGGGAAAAAGGTAGAAATTGATGTTGAAGTGATTGACGGAAACCTCGATTACAACATCCTACTAGGAAGGCCCTGGATATATGCTATGGCAGCTGTTGTGTCGACCTACTCTAGGAAGATTGCATTTCCCTTTCAAGGAGGAATTACAATCGTCAACCAATAAGCATTTCTCCCCAATAGTTCACAAGTTATGGGAAGCATTCTGATGATCCATGGAAGCCCTCATTCGCTTCAAAATATCAGAGTAGGCCTACTAAAAGACCCTATATTAACGGGGACTTTTTCCCTACCACCTCCAATCAATCTGGTGGAAGTGGAAATAGTGGGAACCTGCAATATGATATCTTCTATTCAAAATATCTCTGAAAATGATATTAACATGGATCATCTGCAGGTATTGCCTCCAAGCCCAATATAAATCTTGTAGCAAACAATGTTTTCGGCATAGGAGGCAAACCCAAATCAACGCTCATCAAGCGTTTGGATAGATAGGTCTAAGGAATATGGTACCCCTTCAGATCCTTGGTTGCAAGTACATTCTACAGACGAAGGAATTGTTCAGTCAATGACGATTGACGGGGCACCATGGGAAGATTACCACCATCATTCCCATCTTTCGGATTATAAGGAAGATACTCCTAGTGACCTTCATCATCCCTCAGTTTTTGAATTTCTATCAAATACTGTAAACACGGTGGATTCCAAGAGAAAATTGTCCAATATTGAAGAGACTATCACCATAAATATCTCGACCAAAACAAATGTTGTAGAGAATATTCATGTCGGCAAATCTTGTTCTCCTTCAGAACTGGAAATATATCACGCTCTTTTTCGTGAGTTTAGAGATGTCTTTGCTTGGTTGTATGATGAAATGCCAGGCATTTAATCGAGCATAGTTGAACATGAAATTAAGATGTATCCAGATGTCAAACCAGTATGACAATGGCTACGGCAGGTAAACCCTAAGAAAGCCACTGCCATCAAGGCAGAAGTTTAAAAAATTCTCCATACTGGTTTTATTTACCCGGTTCCTCTAACCGATTGGGTATCGAATATTATTCCAGTAATGAAAAAACAAGGAACGGTTAGAGTGTGCGTTGATTATAGGGATGTAAATCAAGCTTGTACGAAAGACAAATACCCTACACCCTTCATCGACCATATAATTGATGAATGCATCGGCTGTGAAATCTTTTCATTTATGGATGGATTTTCCAGCTACAATCAAATAAATATCCGCCCACAGGAGCAGTCAAAGACTGCATTTATTTATCTGTGGGGCACATTTGCATATCACAAGCTACCCTTTGGTTTAAAGAATGCAAGGTAAAAATTTCACAGGGCAATGAATTATGCCTTCCATGACATCAAAATCATCATTCAACCATATCTCGACGATCTTCCAGCTCATTCGCGAAAGTGGACCGATCATCCACAACATTTAAGAGCAACATTTCCACGTTGCCGAAACTACAAGATACGACTCAATCCACACAAATGTGTGTTCTGTGTCAGTTCTGGTCGTTTACTTGGCTTTGTGGTCTCAAAGGATGGGATTCGTCTCGACCCATGTAAGGTTCAGGAAATCATTAATTTGCCTCCACCTTCAAATCTGCTTCAAATTCAGAAACTACAAGGGAAAGAAAATTTTCTAAGGAGGTTCATTCCAAATTATGCTGAAGTTGCTAAAGGTTATACTCGTCTGTTGAAAAAAGAAGTACCCTTCGTCTGGGACCAGGTCGTGCAAGCTTCCTTTGATGCTTTAAAGGAATCCCTAATAAAAGCATCATTAATGTACGCTCTTGATTATCAAAAAGACTTTAACTTGTATCTGGCTGCAGCAGATACGACCATTGCAATGGTTTTAGTTCAAGAAGACAATGGAATTGAACATCCTATAATTATTTGAGCAAAAACTTAAATGATACAGAAAGCAAGTACTTCTACGTTGAAAAGCTAGCTCTTGCAGCTGTTCAAGCGATACAGAGATTTCGACATTATGTCCTCTTTAGAAAAACTACCATTTTGTCAGATTGCAACCCCATGACTTATATATTGTCACGACATTTGCTGGGGGAAAATATTCAAAATGGATAGCAATTATACAAGAGTTTGATCTGGAATTTGTAAAATGCAAATCAAAGAAATCCCTAGTTTTTGCGGAGTTACTATGTGATCTCTCATCATCGTCTAACGATGCAACATCAAAAGAAGCAATCATGGACGAATCTTTGTTTTTGATATCTTCAAGCAATCCGTGGGATGGAGACATAATTGTCTATCTCCAAACCCAAAGATATAGGTCTAATACCTCCCACTCAGAACAATAACGCATTCGATACCAAGAAAAAGACTACCGTGATACACTTTACCGTCATGGTGTCGATAGAGTTCTGAGGAGGTGCCTCACCCACGACGAGGCTAAAAAAGTCCTGAATGATTGCCATTCAGGCGCGTGTGGGGGGCATCAATCTGGTATGGCGCAAAATATTTTACGAGCAGGATACTTTTGGCCAACAATGTTCAAAGGTTGCACAACCGCAGTCAGAAGTTTCCATGCATGTCAAATCTTTGATTGAAAAACCAGAATACCACCCGCACCTTTATAACCAGTAGTTGTTGTTGGGAAATTTGCCAAGTGGGGCATAGATTTCATACATGTAAACTCACCTTGGCCGTGGGGCATGGGTATATCATAGTCGCAGTAGACTATTTTATCAAATGGGCCGAGGCGATGCCTACATTAAACAATAGTGGGAAAATGGCTGCCCTCTTCTTTTTCAATCATGTAGTCTCCAAATTTGGCGTTCCACAGGCCATAGTCACAGATCATGGATCACATTTTCGCAATCAGATGATGGTTTAATTGGCTGCCAAATTAGGGTTGTCCTAGGACAACTCTACTCCATATTATCCACAGGTCAATGTACAAGTTGGGGCAATCAAAAAAGGTCCTGAAGCGGATGCTACAAAGGATGATTGGAGTCCATAAAAGGAGATGGCACCTGATCCTATACTCAGCCTTGTGGGCATACTAGACATCAGTGAGGAATGCAATTGGGTTTACACCCTTTCAACTGGTGTATGGCCTGGAAGCAATCTTACTAGTTCAGTGTGAAATCTCGTCCCTCAAACTCGCGGTCAACCTTCTCCCTGGAACTTCAGAAGAGGAGGCTCGTTTCTTGGAACTAATCCAATTGGATGAAGCCCATCGTGATTCCACTTTAGCTAATGAAGCCCATAATAAATGATTCAAGGCACAGTTCGACAAGAATGTCAAACCCCGTGTCTTCTCAAAAGGTGACCTGGTCTTACTTTACGACTAGGAGTCCGATAAATTGGGAGCAGGAAAATTCAAGTCTTTATGGATGGGCCCCTATATTTTTAAGTGTGTGTTAGCAAAATGAGCCTATGAGTTAATGGATTATGATGGGATTCCACTGGCGCAACCCCACAACGGGTTGTACCTTAAGCGTTACTATGCTTGACTCAAGATAGTAACCCCTATGCTTTTGTTACATTTTTGTTTTCACTAAGGGTAGTCGTTTTGGTTAAGTGATCTACTTTCACATTTGTTGCAGATGTCAGACCTATTGGAATCATTTGTTGGATATGTCGATAGAGCGAGTCATAGTTCGCAGAACCTATCTTCTGCGGCCTGGGCTATCTTCGATCCAAGCGGCGAGTTAGTGAGTTTTAGAGGGGTATGTATTGGTCGATCAAAGAACAATATTGTTGATACAACACGTTGATAGAGCTCCTCTCTGATGCCATCATACTTGGCATACACTGACTCATCGTCAGGCTAGACTCACAACTCGTCATCCTACAACTCACCGGTATCTACTCCGTACGGAATCTAGTTATCTATTGCATGTGCATAAGGGTCAAGATTTTGGAAAGGTAGTTTGATTCTATTCAATATTAGCATATTTCTAGAAACTTAAACACATTAACTGACTCATTGGAAAATTATGTGTTAGATATACATTTGCAACATTTATAAAAGAAGCATTTCATCAATATTTGCATCAAGATCATGTAACTCAACCAAAATAAAGCTCCAAAAATCAAATATCTATATCTATATCTATATCTATATATATATATATATATATATATATATATATATATATATATATAATATATAACTGTTTATGGTTTATACATAATGTTCTGTAACCAAGACAAAATCAGTCAAATGACCCAAAAGTCAAAATGCTAGTGGGCACCCTAGCCTGATGATGCTAGTGATAACAAGTCACCGCCTGTGCAATCATGCGTAAAAGCCTAGTCCATCGACTCGGCATGCCAGTCGTATGTCGCTGCAACCTTAGAGGCAGCTCGTCGGTCCTCACATCTGGAATACCAAGAGTGAGACCCTCGACCTGATCCTGCAATGCTGAAAGAGTCTCAGCCACATCAAGGTCGCGAAGGATAGCCCTCCCCACAGCCTCTCCTGATGGAACGACAGCTGGTGTTCTTCGAAGTGCTGTTGGCCAAACTGGTCCAATATCTGCATGAGCACATGATTTTTTATTAGTCTTGATAGAAGAAAGCATAAGAACATTATAAAAAGAAACGATAAACAGAGATATGGTCAGAGAATTTACCGATAGCACCCCACTGCTCACTAGTTGGCAGCACCAAATCCGGGTCACCTCGGAAATCCATACTAGCATATGGACACTCAGAAAAAACCATCTCCTAACTGTTGAACCAATCGAAGAAGGTATCAGAGAAGGAAACCTGGGACTGACCAGCATGTCGGGCCATGAGGTCAACCCATCTCTACATTCGTGGCTCAGTCGGAGGAGGTAAGTTAAGTGAAATGTACTGCAACTGCATCAGTGGGATCTCTTCCAAGGCGAAAGCAATCAAAATAGAACCATAGCCGAAGTTCTTGGATTTTTCGCTTTTTACATTTTTCAGTTGTTCTTTCATCACAGGGAGTACTGCGTCACACCAGTTGAACACCTTTGGTTCAAGGCATTCCAAGGTGTACTGCATATAGGACCTGTTAGCCACGTGAAGAGCCGCACTACCAGCCAGTCTACCAAAAGTGAACAAGATGGTCCTCAAGGACCGGTCAATGACATCTCAGATGTTGATCATGCCATCCATACTCGGCTGAGATCCCTCTTTGCAATACCAGTGAATATAATCTCTCACAGATTTGCCCCCACAAGTAGAACCTGATAATGAAAGAGGGGCACCACGCCCTGATAAACCGGTCAAAAAATAGATGTCCAGGATAGTCAAGGCGATAGATTTCCCTCTAATCTGAAACATCTGGTTGGTAGGATCCCATGCATTGCGAAAATATTGCAACAAGTTGATTTGTTGCCTAATGCTAGAGATGCAAAAAAAATTGAACAGGCCACAGTTCCGCAGTGCAGTTACCATAACCGGATCATGTAAAGCAACCATGTCCTCTTCTTCATGCTCACATTCTCATTATGTAACAACCATTTTTCTCAGATGAATATCTAAAAACAAGCAAGATAAGAGTCAGGGTCCTGATTTGGCAAAAAACAGGCAAAGATTCCATGAGAAAGCAGTGCAAAAGTTTCCCTTCTAGCACCCATTGCACTCGAGCAGTGTACTGGGTGAGATTCATACTGACTGGCCAATGGCCAGGCCAGTATGCATCACACCTTTTGATATAGAAAGGGTGTGATGGAGCCAGGGCAAAGTTTTCAAACCCCAGGGGCTCAGAAAAATAGGGAAACATGCTCATAATTCAAAAAGGAAGGAATGCAACTGAAGAGCTCAAGTTTAGCTCCTACCTGGTCCAGACGGTGTCGAAAATCGTCCGCAGAATCTCTCGGAATCAGCTGGTGAAAATCAAGGGGGAAAAGCACCTCCAGAGCTCCAACAAACCAAAGTGTAAATGAAATGGTAAAATGAGGGGTAAAAACCACTTTTAAATTACTTTTCACGTAATTCGAGTAAAATATTAGTGTTTTAACTCATCTTTCAAGCATATATTGTTCATTTCTAATCAGTTTGATGAAGCAATTAAACAAGAAGTACAACCTTTGAAGGAACAAAGTGGTTAGCGGTGAAATCAAACAATTAATGACCATTATCACGAGTAGTTTTTATGCGAAGTTCAAGCCTGTTAAAAATTAAACCTTAGCAATGAGAAAATGTTCCACTAGAGTTTAAGCTCATTAAAAAATGAACCAATCCCCGGTAAATAACCATTGTGAATACATTATCATCAGCTTTTGAGCCCTGGTCGTGTTCTTACCATCACCTCCACTTTGTTTTAGCCGATCATTCACCTCCATTTGATTGTTTACCCCTTTTGAGGAATAGTTGTGAAGAGTGATCCTGTTAGCCATCCTTGTGACACTACCGTGATTGGAAAATTCCAAACCTTACCTGGAATCAGCTGCTACCTGAATTATCACTCGTTCCTCAAAAGACGAGTCTCCTTTAAGATCTTTTCACCTCACTCATAAAATATGAAAATATTGTCGAGAAATTCGCCTCTCCAGCTCGTTAAAGCTACCGGGAGTGCTATCCCTCCTCTAGATTTTAATATCTTTGGACCTGAGGGATTATTACACAAAAAGATTGAGCACTTGTTTTGTTTGGCTTGTTGAAATTACCGAAAATTCATCCCTTTCATATTATTTTATACTTTTTCAGACTTAAGGGATTATATGACAAAAAAGGATTATTGGAGTTTCCTTTACGTCCCTTTCAGACTCTCTAAAATTGAAAAGGACTGAGTTATCTTTGTCATTAAACTCGTTAAAACCGAATAGCGACAAACTTGTCCATATAGACAAGAACGAGTTTCACTTTCGCTAGGCTCGTTAAAACATAGCCATGGGTTTGCCCGAAGGGAAAATTATAGAACAAGCATATGTTATCCTCCTCAAGCTTGACAAAAATAAAGAGGTACTGGTCATCAATGACTGGGGAAAAATTGGGAAGAAAAATTGAAGAAAATTTATTGGTAGCAAGTCGCTCTTGAACATGACACTTTCACTCCACATCCGAGTCGGGTTGGGTTATTCCATTCACCGGTCATATCACCATTGGTCCATTGCACCATCCATATTTGGGGTTAACGCTACCAATCCATGTCAGTGTTGCTGGTATGTTCACGAGAAGTCACTCAGAGAATTCACCTGTGTCTCATCCGTTGTAATACATTCATGCTCCATTCTTTCATGACCGCCACCTTGAACCCTGTATCATCAAATCATTTTCACCTCCAAAATCATTTACTCCATTCCATGTCATAGATGTGGGATTCATTAAGGCCCTCCTACGATGGGTTTCTTCTTGTTGACATCAGCTCATTATCCAAGAAGTCGACTTAGGAGCAACCCTTTCAGTACTTTGAAGCTTGCATGCCTCAATGGCAAGTTTCTCGCTTCCGGCGATAGGTTTACATCAATGCCCTTCTACTGAAAGATTTTGCGTGGTGTTCGATGCCAAGTCTCTTTTCACACCACGCGAATTGTACTATAGTACCTTGAGGGTCATCATCATTATCGGTGATTCCTCTCACGCCTGTTAACAACTTACATCGTTGGCTGGTAATCAAGCGATGTCTTTCCATGTTCAACTCCAGAACATCTTTCACATGGATCGACTTGTACTCCGAGTGAAGCTTGGACAAGTTTGAAGACCCCAAATCTAGTTTCATCCATCTGGGCTGTGATATATTCAGGAAAATAAAGACATCATTGCTGCACATATGATCATCCGAATCAAAGGATGGTGGCTCTATCAGAATCATCAGTCTGCCACACAGACGATTGTCTGTCTTATGTACATGAAAATGAATTTATAAAGCTGAGCATGGGAATGCCCGCCTCAGCTAGATCATGAAAAACATTATGAAGATAATGTATTGTATTGTACCTTATTATAGGTCGCCTTCCAGCTCGAAAAAACTTCGGATCCTCATGATAAAGCATTTCACTCGACATCAAAAGATTAACGACCTCATGCTTTAGGGGGAAACTGTTATAGACATTTTTGGGCACTGCAACCCCAATCATACATGTCCATAAACTAAGGGCTCCTAAGTCTCTAAAAGTGTTGCTTCACACCCTAAAGGAACAAGGTCAACTGATTACATCATCTCCTAGAAGTTCTCCATAGAAAACTGCTCAGAACTGGTCAAAGCTGGACCATACAGACTGCCAAGTGCAGAAGGTGTGATGCATCTCACCTGCTCAATGAAAAGGGTGCGATGCATACTGGAAAGCCCTTCTGTAGGGTGTAATGGGCGAGAGTAGAAAAATGGCAGAGAAAGTTTGCAAGTTGGATCGTCATGGAATCTTCTAGAAACTTCTCCTGTGATACTTGCCTCTCTGAATTCGTCCAGGGATGAGTAAGAGATCATCAATCTCCAAGTGGAATCAAGAACTATCAAAGAGAGAACACTAATTAAAATCCAAAAAGCTGACTCACCCCCCTGCAATCATCTATATATGGATCCCTCATCCCAGAGATCCAGAGGCTGGAATTTTGTATCTTGTAAGGAAGTGCTGTTGGTTTCTTGGTGGATAATCATAGTGTTGGGTGATCTATGCTTTCCATGAGGTGAAGAAGGGCTTTCATGCTGGGAGGATGATGCTGGGTCAGAAAAATTGGTTGTAATCCTCTTTGCTATTCTTGATATTAATAAAGCTATTCAAGTTTCCCTCCACATTCTTCTATGTTTGATGATATATGCATTTGTGTGGTCAATATATATCTGTTCCTATATTGTTTATGATTGTAGATCTTTGTTCTTCGATAGTATTACACTGCTTTCATTCCACAGGTGCTCTTTGAAGCTAGGTAGATGAAGGAAAAGTGGCAAGGATTTGTCAGAAGGGAGAGGAACCAAGCAAGGAACGAAGCGCAAGACTGAGGTTGGTGTCCTTTGTTCCCCTCTTATCTACTTCTCATAAAGGAAAGCAAAAGTAGTTTTAGTTTGTTTATTTCTAAGATAGCTACCAGTCTTAGTGGGACTAGCAGCTCCGAGTGGACACTGGATTTCCCGATAACAGAGTGAAATTAGAGAGAGAGAGAGATGAGTAGGAGAATTTAAAAACAATCCTACTAGGAAATTGTCCAAAATGATAGGTATGAGCTAGGTTTGTGTAAAGGTGAGGTCAACTGAAGGTAAATGAGTTGATTAGTGAATGATAGGGTGATTTATATATCTATAGAGGTATGTGATGACAAATTTTAAAGTTTTCAATGTCATAACTAACAAAACCCATCATTTGCACTAGCTTTGAAGCATGAATTTTCACATAAACCCTAAATGAACAAAACTCACCATTTTCACTTGCTTTTCCAAAGGAAAAGAGTAAGTAAGATGATGGTACTTACTTTTTTATCAGATTATAAGAGTAAGGAATAGGAATTCAAGCTTAATTTTGAAGTTTGGGTGATTTTTGGCAAGTTTTGGGCTACTCTGTCCCAAGCACAGTGCCAAAGCGTAGCGAAGTTCACAGAAGCGTAGTGTCGTATTCCAACCAGATTTTGGAGGCCTTAAACTACTCCCAATTGCCAACTTAATAGCTCATTGTAAATATCTTGATGTCTGTGACAAGATGGACTCATAAAGAATGTAATTTGGACACTCCAACAGGGAGAAAATTTGATTTTCCCAAGGTCACGCCAAAAACCGAAGGTGCCTCTAACAAAATCTCAACACCAACTTGCAGAGCACTTTTGGATGCCTTCCTCTAATCCAAATCACTATCTGAAGGTACCATTAGAAATATTAGGATGTAGGCTACACAATCGAGTCCTTAAGCACTACCACCACCTGCTCCAAATCCCTGAAAATCTGTCTTGAAGTCAAACTGTCCAAAAATGTAACAACTCTCTTGTTGCAAGTGTAGTTTGGGAATTTCTCTCAAATCATAATACCTATGCATAAACAGAAGGAATTTTTGTTCCTTGACCTATCAGTGACAAAAACCTTTTTCACTTTTGTAAATTTAGTCTCCATTTGGTGAAAAACATATTTTGAAGCAAAAATGGCCCTATTGAGAAATGATGAGACGAGGTAGTGTACTGCAACATTTCTTATTTCAAATAAAACATTACCTTTACCTTTATTTTGCTTTCCTTAAGATACTAAATCCCTTTATGTACTAAATTACATGATGGACATGCTTTTGTTTTGACCTATGGTATCATGATGACACATGTAGTGAAATCCTAGACCATGACCTAAAATGATGAATTTGACCATTTCATGACCCAAGACACTTAAATGAAGATATGATACCTCGAAGAAGATAATGACCATGATGAGTGATGAGAAGCATGAGTAAGTGAAGGAAGCAGCAGTGACCTAAACACAGCAACTAGTGACCAAATTATTATTTAAAGACTCATTGAAATGACAAAAAATTGACTTGACACCTTAACAACACCTTGTAAGAGCATATTTGATCATTGGTGATAGGCTGAACTGGTTGATACTAAAATTGGCTCCAGCTGGGGATGGAACACCATAGACCTAGTAGCCTTGTTCATTGGGCATGGAGTCAAAATTGAAATACTAAACGCAAATAGAAAATTGACTAACTTGACTATAAAAAATACATATTGACTAAAATTACTTATGGTAGTAGACCATAGGGATCTTAGGGCCCGCCACCTCAGGCTTCAAATCCTGATGATAACTACCCACCTGCTGAGGATGGATATACAATCATGTGTAATGATCTCTCTAGTGTAACAAATCCAACAGATGGCTTCCTACTTGAATTTTTCTTGTATTGTCCTTGAGAAATCAGAAAAAACAAAAGCTAGGCAATTCCGAGTGTACACTAAAAATGTGCTCATGATCCATAAATACAAGAAAAATAATCTTCCCAGATGGCTGCAAAAAATCAGTTTAAAGATCCTTAAAAATCTAAAATATTACCTTGTCTTAAAATCCAACAAAAATATAAGTACTCCTTTCATTTTGATCTGAAAGAATACTTGGTTGTTGATCCATAGGAAGGCATAAGGAAGTATGAATTTCTGCTACCTGAGTGTTGGTTGTAAATTCTTGAAGCATGAGAAACTCAAATTCTATCTCTGGCATACTATCTATCTCCGACTCATACTCTTCAAATTCATAGTCTAAATCATCCTTGAATAGAACACATTCTTCAATATTATTAAACATGCCAGCCCTATCCTCTTCATGAAAGAAAATAGACCCTATTAGCCGATCTCCTTTCAGGAAATCTACATCACAAATTAGCTTACTCACAAAAAATTCCTGTATAGTTTCATCACTCTCATGACTGTCATCTTTTAAACCCAAATTTTCATTTTCAATAATGGAATAAATTTCTCTTACACATTCTTGACTGAGTGAGCATTGCAAACCTACCTTAACTTGGGCTATAACATGGTTTTTCAAGAGTTGATCTATTTCATCTTCAAACACAGGAGAACACTTAGTTTTATTGAAATCAACATTAGCTTGGTGATTTTCATTTTCAAGATCAAGAATAGGCCTTTCTCTATTTTGATCCCCGTCTGCTTCATCCAAGGAGTAAGCTCCTACTTCTTGTTGGGAGGAAAAATCATAAAGGGCTTCTAATATATCTTATTCCATAAATTCTTCATCCCCATAAGAATTTCAAGAAATTTAATAAAATTTTTAGAAATCTCACAACATCTATCCATCATTGATAAAGTAAAATTGGAGGTTTGATAATGTTGAAAGAAAATTGAATGAAAATCCTTTAGAGAATAAACTAGTAGATGGTAGACTCTCGTACCATTTCCCCTCTATTTCTTCCAAGGTAGCCAAGAAGATCTTCATCAGACAATCCTTAGGAAACATAGTCTTTAATCTGTGAATATGGAAATGAAATTTGACCAATTGCAAACTAGCATCTTCTCCATCCTGACCTTTAAACTTTGGTAGCCTGTTTGCCAATATATACAAGGAATATGATTCAGAAAACCAAGAATATGAGCTTGATTCATAGGAGCATACCTTCAAGTAGTTGAATCCATTTTGAAAATAGTTAAGTCACCAAGAAATTCTTCAAACTACTAGTTTTTGAATAGTGGAGTCGCCATTAGAATTCTAAACCTTTGGATTCTTCGACAATGGAGTGTCTGGGTGAAATATGCATAGCCTTTCTTGTGTCTGATCATTGTTCACCAACAATAATTAGATTTGATCCTTGTCATTCCTTCACAGGGAAGATGTGATCTTTCGTTTCCCAGCAACGATGCCAAAATGTTGTCCCCTACAATTTCCTAGGCTGAGGAGGAAATAAAAAAAGGTAACCTCGAACCACTTTCAGTTTAGTAGCTATCCCTACTGAACCAGAGAGGGATATCTCTTAATATTTGTGAATGAATAACTGAAACAAAATAGTTTTTAGGCTAGATATATAAGTATTGTTTGAAATTTGTGAATTTAGGGTTTTTGGTTTGCTGGACTAGGGATTAGAGTAGGTAATTAGGTAAAGGCTTCAAGTATGTAGTGAAAAGTATAAAAAATGAACTATATATCAGTGTGCTATGGTGAACTTAAAGTGTTGTCATTGTAGTATGGGTCTGAGAGTTTAAAATAACATAATGGGCATGTAAAAGCATGAATTCATTAGTTTTATAAGAAAAGAAACACAAGCATGATTTCTAGATAAATAGAGCTTAAATTTATGATTTATGTCTATAATTGCAAGGAATTTCATAGGAAGAATATAAATCATGAGAAGGGAGATGATTTGTCCATTAGAAACTATTAGGAAAAGAAAACAACACCATAGACTCACTGAACAAGAATTCCTTAAATATAGCTGCAATTTCTCCTGTATTAGTTGTAAAAGAACATAAGGGACAAGATTCTCCACAAAATTCCAACACCTCTATTTGAATGAGAAATGATACATATAGACTCAATCAAACAACTTCCCCACCTTTAGGAGTCGAATTCCTTGTTGGTGGAACTATTTCCAAGATTCTCTCAACCAAAAGGTAAGAGTGAGAAGCTCAAATAAAAACTCTTCTCTTAGACTTTGTTTTGAATTTTGCTTCCTTAATGAGGCCTAATTAACCAAAATAAAAAAACCTATCATGTCTATTTATTCATTATTACATCATCTAACCTCTAACTAATTCAATTAATTCATGAGTTTTGACTGTGACCAAATCAAATTGAAAACTAGGAAATTACAAAGTGAAATTTAAAATAAAAACTCAGAAATTTTCAAAAGCACAATGCCAACTTTGATCCCACGTTAAGTTTCTCTCTGGAAGTGCAAATTGAGATTTGAGAGAACAACCAACTAGCCTTGCATTTCTAGTGTTCATAACACCTTGAATTTTGAAAATGACCCGTGGGAATGCCTTCAAAATGTCATTCTCCCAAGGTGCCTCCAGAAGTGCAGTGCCTGCCAAAAAGAGTGGCATAATGATGATTGTTTAGCCCTTTTTCTCCTTTTTCTAAAAATTTGAGCTCTCTCTAGGAAAACAGATGAAATGGGTTTTGGGGGGAGGCCATGAGATTGCCAAAATGTAAGCCATTTATCATTTGGAGGTCTGAGGACAAAGCGCAACACCAAGGCATTGCACTTCTATGACTAGCTCAGTTTCTAAACTTGGCATCAAAATAGTCAAAAGATAAAAAAATGCTCAGAAAATCTTCAAAATTGGTCACAAGGTGAAAAATGAGGTATTTCAAGCCTTCATGGATGCTTCAGCAAGTGTCTCCAAGTTATCCCTCTCATTTTTGTCCTTTAGGGTTTCCTTTAGCTTATTTTTCAACTGCTTGAGCTTGATATTGGATATCATGTTTCTAGTCTGATAATGATGGGACATGTGCCTCAAGAGCTAATTATCCCTGTTGGATTTGTCAAGAATTTTTCTAAGTGGTCATTGACCTTAGTTATCCAATACTCTCTATCCTCATTGATCTCCAAGGCTATTCTGTCTTCCATGTCTAGGTCTTCATCTAGCAGATTATGTTCTTTCTCCTCCTTCAATGCCCTTTTGAGTCCCTTGGTCCTTGGCTTCCTCTTTCCAACTTGTTTCTCAAGTTCCTCATGTTCACCAGGATCCAAAATTGCATCACCTTTGTCTCCATGCTGCAACACCTTGGATTGCTCTTTCTCCATGATGAGTTATTTAGTCTTAAGATGACTATTTTATTGCTCAACGAAGGAAATGATGAAATGAGGGGCTTGGGGAAGGGAGATGATGATAGGGGAATTTTGGGAGATGGATAGGGGTGGTATAAAAATTAGGAAGTTTGAATTGAGTGAAATGAGAGAGAGAGACGAGTAGGAGAATTTAAAGACAATCCTACTGGGAAATTGTCCAAAATGATAGGTATGAGCCAGGGTTTGAGTAAAGTTGAGGTAAATTGAAGGTAAATGAGTTGATTAGTGAATTATATGGTGATTTATATATGTATACAGGTATGAGATGACAATTTTTAAATTTTTTAATGTCATAACTAACAAAACCCATCATTTTCACTAGCTTTGAAGCATGAATTTTCACATAAACCCTAGATGAATACAAGTCACCATTTGCACTTGCTTTGCCAAAGGAAAAGAGTGAGTAAAATGATGGTACTTACTTGTTGATTAGCTTAGAAAGTAAGGAATAGGAATGCAATATTAATTTTGAATTTTGGGCGAGTTTTGGAAATTTTTGGGCTACTCTATCCCAAGCACAGCATTGTTGGTAGAGGCGCAACACAGTTCACAGAAGCGCAATGCAGTTCACGAAAGCGCAACTCAATATTCCGACCTACTTTTGGAGGCCTTAAATTGCTCCAAATTTCAAACTGGATAGCTTGTTATAAATCTCTTGTCATCTACTACAATATTGACTCATTATGAATGTATTTTGGACTCTCCAATAGGAAGAAAATTTGATTTTCCAAAGGTCACTCCAAAAACCTAGGGTGTCTCTGACAAAAGCGCAGCACCAACTTGTAGAGCATTTTTGGATGCCTTCCACTAATCCAAATCACTATCTGAAGGTACCATTGGAAAGCTTAGTATGCCTTCTACATAATAGAGTCCTTACACACTACCAACCCTTGCTCTCAATACCTAAAAATCTATCTTTAAGTCAAATTGTCCATAATTGTAACAACTCTCCCATTGCAAGTGTAGTTTGGGAATTTCTCTCAAATCATAACACCTGTGCATAAATTGAAGGGGGTTTTTGTTTCTTGGACTATCTTTGACAAAAACCTCTTTCCCCTTTGGAAAATTCTTCTCCATTTGGTCAAAAAATTATTTTGAAGAAAAAATGGCCCTATGAGAATGATGAGACGAGGTAGTGTACTATGTCATTATCTTATTTGAAATAAAACATCACCTTTACCTTTATTTTGCTTTCCCTAAGCTGCTAGCTACCTTAACCCATTGAATTACATGGTGGACATGTTTTTTTTTACCTATTCATGCAGGAGCATCTAGGCCTAGCCAACAATGTGATGGTGTGGTCACATGTTGTGGCTAATGAGAGTTTGGAGGAAGAATTGGTTATTTAAATTTGTTAATTGCAAAGTATGTAAGTAGTTAATTGTTTCCTAATTTTGAATAGAATTGGGAATAAGGAGCAAGTGATCCTCCCTACATGGAGATGAAGCCAAGTAGTTTAGTTTGTTCATATTAGGATAGGATTTGATTTCTAAATGTATAGTCTATTCCTTCAATTGTGGAGGAGATGGTTAGGTTAGACATATATGTATTTTCTTGTATTTTTTGAAGAGGGAAAAAGAGAAGATTCGAGAGGATTTCATGAGGGGATCGTAAGCCTACGGGAAGATTAGAAATAGAGTCTCTAATTAAAAGAATCAGGCCAAAAAGGGATAGAGAGCCTAAAAGATGTAATTATGTGTTTGTATGTTTATATACAGAGAGTGGATTCTGAGTGTGGAGCTGTGTATTTATGCATTTACGAGTTTTGTTGTATATATGCATAGATCGTTTAACATCCCATTTGCAGTTATGTTGATCAACCATCGATCACTTAAGGATTGATGTTGATCCATTGATGATCGACCCATTGATAAATTAGTTAACTGTTATATATGTGGAGTCGTATGTACTTAGACAGAATGAGGCGGAACTGTGGTTTTAACGCATAATTCATTAAGAGAGAAGGAAATCAAATAAAGAGACAGAATCAAGATTGTAAGAATGAGTACACAGTGGCTGTTGGATCTCGAAGATCAAAGGGCTAGATCAAAGAAGAGGATAGAACAGTAATGTCGCATCGGCACTTTGTTTCGGAAAGGGGCAGACCTCAGGTCTTAAGCGGTTGCAACGTGCAATCATCGATATATCACATCGGCGGAAGTTGTGATATCAAAGTCAGGCCTTAAAATATTGCGATTACCAATCACTGATGAAGCGAGGACCGTTGGATCATGGAAGGGATCAACGATGGAGATGTGATCGCCAATCACATTCTCAGAGGTCAAGTGCAAAGGACTGTGGAACAACGATATCACCAATATGCGATAAGGCGCGATCGGAGATCGGGAAAGTGGAGATCGGAGTGATCGAAGCAGCGAAAAGGATTAGAGCAAGGAGCAGACCCAATGGAATTTATAGATGTGGGTGTAACATTTTTGAGATCCGGCCTTAAGGCTTCGAGTCGGGTTTTCCATATGTTCTCGTGTATTCCAGTGTATTCGATAAAAAGTGTTGCCTAGTTTTTTAAGGCTAAAGCGTTAGTAAAATGATTTTGATAGTGTAGTGGCTCCAATAAGCATAAGTGGTCCCAGGATTTTAAAGGAAAAAGCACAGGGAAAACACTTCCGATAAGGTATTTGGATTGTGGCAGCCATATGGTTGCATCATTTTTGGTATCAGAGCAAGGATGTCTTGCTTACAAGTGATGATTACAAAGGTATGGCAATAGCAGCAGTTGAATGAATAACAAAGTTTGGCAGCATAATACATTAGTAAGACTGTATGAAGAACTTTTGGAAGTTCATAGAGATTGTAGTAGAACCTCTTTCCAGCTGAGGCTTAGAATAGATAGGGACAGAGGATTCCTTAAGAGAAGTGAGTGGAGCAACCAGAGAGAAAGAGGAAGAGTGCTCAGTGTAGGTTCTAAGGAAAGAGGACTTGGAGATCAGGTAGAGGAGAAGCTTGGTGAGAAGATCAACTTAGAAGGAAGTTGATTGGTTGCAGGTGTAAAGCTCAACAGAAGAGAAGATGGCTATGGAAGGTTTAGAAGAAGTCTACAAGATGAAGGAGAAGGGTGCTCAAACAATCCATAGGGAACGTATGAGTCAAGAATAGCTTGACAAGGAAATAGTTGAGATAAGAGAATAACTCGATGTGTTAATAATGCTACTAGAGGAGAACCAAAGACAAGGTTGGGTCTTGAAAACGAAGCCAGTGAAGTGGCCTAAGTTGCAGAGAAGGCTTCAACAAAGACAGGTAAAGTAGTTGATAGAAAACCTCAGAGAAGCAGAGGCAGAAATGGAAGTTTCCATTTGTAGACCATAACAGGATGAAATTCTGGGTGAAGATGATAATGGGAGATCAGCTAAAGATCTCATGGACAATTGCCATAGTTTAGAACAATTCGAGGATATGTTAACAAGGGGAGAAGATGAGGCAACGAAGCCTTGCGATTTTAATTCTCATAGTTTGTGTATGTTTGCAGGATATGAAGAGGATGATGGATAGTCTGGTGAAACTATCACAAATAGGAATGAAGCTCTAGAGGTGAAGTATGATGGAGGATGCCTTTTAGAGGAAGAAGGTGTTGATTTATTGCAGTAGAAAGAGTTCATAGATGAAATTCTGTTTGGTGTAAGACAATCAGATGAAGTTGATATGGACTAGAAGCCTAATGAAAATGCCATAGTGGTACTAAAAGAAGGTAAGAAAATGAATTTTTCTGATGAAATTGATTAGAGAACTTTGCAATATGATAGTGTAGAAAACAGGATAACTCAGGAGGATTTCTAGAAAGAGAATGAAGCTGAGAGTGGAAGTTGTGATGAACTGCTAGAGAGATTTCACATGGAATTAGAATTCTTGGAAAGATTACTAAAGGAACCTGAAGGAGAAATGAAGTTTTCAGAACTTGATAAAGAAAAGGAAATGGTTACTATGCATGATAAGGATGAAATGTCTTTAACATTTATAGAGTTAAGTAAATGTTTAGACGTTTTAGTTAATGATGTAACTCTAGGTATGGGAGACAACATTAATAAATATGATGCTGAAATCAAATAAATTGAGCAGAGATTATTTGAAGGTGAGATGAAATATCAGGAACAACAATGAAGTTATGTCCTTAGAGACATGAAGGAGACAGAAGTATTAATCGAGCAAGATAAAGATGGAAGAAATCAGAAATTTAAAAGAGAAGATCAACAACATGAGAGTGAATTTGAGGAAGGCATTAGATTGCAGGAGTATAGAAACTAGCAACAGAATGAAGAACAAGAGATTAGTCTAGCAATATAAATAAAGACAAATGAAGACTGAAGATACAGATGGAGAATTAAGAAACAGGTCAAGTGGAAGCTATTGCAACAAAGGTGGAAAGGCAAGTTGATAAGCGAGTTTAGGGAACTTGAAAAAATTCACATTAATTTGTTAGAGAAGGAGAGACTCAAAGGAATGGAGTCACAGCAAGAGGGATGTGCTGAAATCCAAAAGATCTATGATGGAAGATTGGTGCTTGAAGCATCAAAAGAGGACGAAGGGTCTTGTATTTTGAAAAATAATAATTATTGTTTTCTTGTAGGTCATGTAAACTTGAGGGAAAACAAGCAGTTATTGGAAACTGTCATATCAACAGGTGAAAAGATGACTACCCACAGTAACATGAAGAATAAGGAGGAGAGTCCAGTCAAGTGAGGGAAAATGTCCAGTCAAATGACATCCAAAGGATAAGTGAAAAGGAGTATAGCAAAGAAATGTTTGGAAAGGAAGAGATTCATTCACATGAATATGGAGCAAAGAGTTTTCTCAGGAAAACTCATGAAGCTAATATAAAGCAAGTGGAGAATCTTAAGGCATGTTTAGGAAGTGGGAGTCAACTAGAAGAGTTGATGATGAAATTATTTGAGGAGACCTTGGTGTTTCATAGTTTTGAAACTAATATTTTGTGTGTAAATGCAGGATACACTGAAGTATGGAAACTATTTAGTGTTGTCATAAGTGAAGGGAAAAGAAAAGATATGATTTTTGAGAAGTTAGAGGAAGGAAATTCACATAATCTTATGATGCTGCTAGGATATTCCGACACATAGGAAATAGTTAAGTATAACTTGGTCTAGTATAGAGTTAGGTAAAAAGTGTTTCTTTACTATGTACATTTTGTAACTTACAATCCGACGGTCACGATATGTAGTGATCTGACGGTTCATTCTCTCCTCGGTATTACCGACACTTGATCCATGGCTTGACACCCGATTGGGCCATGATCTCTATTTAAAGCGCATGGAGGGTCATTTTTAGGTTAACCCGTCCATGAGAGAAGCTTATGTAAATTTTCATTCTTTTATTAATAAATTGCCTGAAGTGGCCGCGTTGGCTCAGGCCGTGGACTCTTTCCCTCTTTGAGGGTTTTAACCACATCAAAAGTACTGGTGTATTGATCTATGATCTGTTTGTGAGTGGTGTCCTTTGGTGTTATGTCTGAGGAACTTACCCTGTAAATTCCTACATGGTATCAGAGCTATTTGAGGGCCGCGTCCATTGGTGATCCAAATCTGAAGCCGGTAGAACTGCATCCAACTATCGTTTACTAGATCTACTGTTTCTGATTGCTTTTGGGCTGAGAGAATTGCTCTGTTGTGTTGGGAGCATCTGTTTCAGTGAGGAACCCCTTTCGTTTCACGCGAAAAGGTTTTCGGTAGCCCTAGCTACTTCATTTTTAAAGATCTGGAGGTATACAGTGTTTATTTGCAGTTTACAGTTATTTTCTCTCTGTTTATTTCGGTTTCGGTTTATTTAGCCTTTTTTATTACCGGATATATACCTTTCATTTCTGCGTATGCTCTTTGTCCCGCGACTCTATGCGATCTGGGCAAATCAGAAACAGAAAGGAAGGATTTTTCTCATGTGTATGCTCTTTTCCGTTGCGCCTTAGTGTGATCTCAGAAAATCAGAAACATTGAGGAAAATATTTAGTTTCCAGCTAAAGCTAACTTCGAGCCACAAGGTTCGTTTTTTTGTATGTCTGTGTTGGGTTTTGTGTTTTTTGTTTTGTAGGGAAAAAGAGCTTTCTCAAAGCAAGCACGCAACCCAAAGCTTCAACCCCCTCCCTCTAAACTTTTTGTATAACTCACTTGGTCCAAAGCTAATTTATGAGAGTAGAGGTCTTGAGTTCAGGTCTCCTTTTTGTGGGGGCGGATTTTTCATTTTTGCACATTCCCGCACTTCGCCAGCATCTTCAACAAATTTTCTTCAAAAAGCCATAACTTCTTCATCCGGAAGCCGTTTTCAGAACCATTTTTTTTTAAACAGCCTAATTTTTCGAGATCTTTTCATTGGAACACTTAGTTTCAGCATCTATAGCTTCAGTTTTTGTTAAAATGGAAAGTCCATGCCAAGTTATTCTTGACAACACCAACTACTTCCAATGGTGGTCCTACATTGTGGATTTACTTAGAAGTAAAGGTCTCTACAGAATAGCCTTAGGCCAAGAAACCAAACCGAAAGATGAAGATAATGTAGCTAAATGGGAAAATAGGCAAGATCAAGCATGTGGGTTGATAGGGATGTCTATTTTTCCAGATCTTAGATTCCATATTGCAAAACTTGAAACTCCTAATGAAGCATTGAAACTGATTACTAAAGTTTTTGGAATCAAAAATGAACTTAGAGCCCATCAACTTGAAAATGAGTTGATTACATTGGGCCCCAATAATTTTTCTTGCATTGAAGATTTTTTGTCCAAGTTCAAGACCCTTAGACTTTTCTTGGAAGGTGTTAAGGTTAAGAAAGAAGATAGTAACCTTATCTATTCCATTCTTACTAAGTTGGGACCAGCCTACTCTGTGTTTGTTTCCACCTTCCATTTTACAAGAGAAGCCTTCATTTCTCAAGGACAAGACTACAAGTCCCCTTCCTTTGATTCTTTTTGTGATTCTTTAATAAGAGAACAAGAAAAACTCTTACTCCTTGGTCTTCTTAATCTTGGAAACTCTTCCAAGAAAGCCTTAGCCGCCTAGCAGCAACCAAATCCAAAGAATCCTAAGAGGTTGTATCCTAAAAGGAATGGTCCTAAACCAAACAAGGGTCCTAAGAAATTTGAGCCTCAAAATGAAAAATCATTTCAACAAAATGATAAGACAAATAAAAACAAAGGGAAGAAGACTGATAGACATTGCAACTTTTGTAATCGAGATGGCCACTTAGAATCCAAATGCTTTAAGAAGATGGAAACCTTGGAAGCAACAATGAAGAAGCATAACATCCATTTGGAGCACTCTTCAACTTCAACTTCATCTTCAGGAATGGCACTTTCTGCATGTGGTTGTCAAGCATCTCGGTCTGGATATGCACTAAATGTATCTTCTTCTTCTCATTCTCATGAGTGGCTCATTGATTCTGGAGCTTCTTATCACATGGAAAAAAACAAAGCCATGTTTTCTTCTTTAAATGATTGTAACACCAAAAATATATATGTTGGTGATGATAGATCTCGTAGTGTTGTAGGGACTGGAACTGTTCATATAGACAATGGTCAGTTTAATGATGTATTATGTGTTCCAACCTTATCCTGCAACCTTCTATCTGTATATCAGATAACTCATTCAGGTGAAGGTAAACTTGTTGAATTTTCACCTCACGATGTTGTAATTAAGGACCTAAGAGATCCTAGACATATTTTAGCTACTGGCATTACTAATGATTCTACAAGGTTGTATAAGTTTCACAACTTTGGGTCATCAAAACTTACAGATGCAAAGGAAAGAGCAGTTATTAAACATAGCTGTAGTAAATTATGCAGATATTAGACAACTATTGAAGACTGA
Organism: Pinus tabuliformis; assembly: GCA_031772625.1. Lineage (NCBI taxonomy): Eukaryota > Viridiplantae > Streptophyta > Pinopsida > Pinales > Pinaceae > Pinus > Pinus tabuliformis. The sequence continues at coordinate 124,743,405 of CM062809.1, forward strand.
AGCCAAAGGAGAACAACTACTGAAGGTTGATATAAAAGATTTTGTAGATGTTAAAAAATTATTGAAGATTATTGACCTTGAAGAAAGCCAGAGTAAAGAAGGACTAAAGACAGATGTTGTAGACAATGAAGTTAGTAAATATCGTGCAGAGCTCTTGGGAGAAATTCCAAATGAGATGACAGATTTGTGGCGTGAGTCTAGTCATTTGGAGAAGAGGCAAGAAAATCAAAGAATAAGTGACCATATTGTACAACTAGAACTGAATGAGAATGAAGAAGCTGTCAAAAATGTTGGCATAATGAGGAAATAGGATAAAGCCTTTGTGTTTAATGAATTGATTGATTCTGTGTAGATTTATATGCAGGAACAAAGCAATGTGAAGTCAATTTGAAACAAGGGGTTGATTCTGAAGATCAGATTGAAGTAAGGAAGGGTAAGATTAGAATGTATCAGAAAGATGTAATGATGTTGAAATTACAGTATGGAATTGTTGAAGTAGAGATGAGTTCAAGAGATAATAGTAACAAGATTACTATTGTACTATATGGAGTTATTGATGAAGAAGAGGTTGAAAATGGCATTTCCGAAGCAGACAAGTATGATGCCATGATCCTTAAGGGTGCAGAAATTAAGTTACTAGAAGAAGAGGTATTCCAAGTACCTAAGAAAGCAGGAAGAATTCTTAGTTTTCAAGAAATTTGTGGAATTGTAGGTATACTAAGAATTAAAGTAAGAAGTGTTGAAGCCATGAATGAGAAACCAGAAGAAGGAACTGGAATTGTTGCAGGGGATCAATGGAGAAGGTATTGGTACATGGATTATGATATTCTTATGCAAGAACACATCCAGTTGCAGGAGAATAGTATTCATCATTTGAGAGTTGAAGTGGGAAAAGAAATTAATGAGTTTTGGAGACTCATACAACAATATTCCAATAAACTAAATAGAGGACAAAAGAAGGAAGGAAGATTGGATGGAAAGAATGGTATAGGTGAAGGTAAATGTAAATTTCAAATTAAAGTTTGGAAGCCTGACATAAATTGTGATGATGAGAAAAAAGAAGTAAGATATAGGAAAAATACAGCAACATACAGTGGGAGTATAGCTAATGGGGCAATGCAAAATAAAATATGGAGACCTGGAGAACACGAACTAACAACGACAATAACTAAGGACAGACTACTGAACAAAGTATGGGATCCAGGAGGACACAAATCATAAGCACATGATCAAGAGATCATGATTATTTTTAATCTTGGGAGTCTGATGCAGGAGCATCTAGGCCTAGCCAACAATGTGATAGTGTGGTCACATGTTGTGGCTAATGAGAGTTTGGAGGAAGAATTGGTTATTTAAATTTATTAATTCCAAAGTGTGTAAGTAGTTAATTGTTGCCTAATTGTGAACAGAATTGGGAATAAGTGGCAAGTGATCCTCCTTGTGTGTAGATCAAGCCAAGTAGCTTAGTTTGTTTAGATTAGGATAGGATTTGATTTCTAAATGTATAGTCTATTCCTTCAATTATGGAGGAGATGGTTAGCTTAGACATATATGTATTTTCCTGTCTTTTCTGAAGAGGGAAAAAGAGAGGATTCGAGAGGATTTCACGAGGGGATTCTAATCCTATGGGAAGATTAGAAATAGAGGATCTAACTAAAAGAATCAGGCTAGAAATGGACAGAAAGCCTCAAAGATGTAATTACGTGTTTGTATGTTTATATACAGAGAGTGGATTATGGGTGTGGAGCTGTGTATTTATGCATTTTCGAGTTCTATTATATATATGCGTAGATTGTTTAACATCACGTTTGCAGGTATATTGATCAACCATCAATCATTTAAGGATCGATGGTGATCCATTGATGATCGATCCATTCATAAATGAGTTAACTGATATATATGTGGAGTCGTGCATACTCACACAGAATGAGGCGAAACTATGGCTTTAATGCATAATTCATTAAGAGCGAAGGAAATCAAATAAAGAGATGGAATCAAGACTGTAAGAATGAGTGCACAGTGGTTGTTGGATCTGGAAGATCAACAGGCTAGATCAAAGTGGAGGATAGAACATTAATATCACATCGGCACTTTGTTTTGTAAAGGGGCGGACCTCAGGTCTTAAGAGGTTGCGCATGCGATCGTCGATATATCGCATCAGCAAAAGTTGTGATATTTGAATTGGGCCTTAAAATATTATGATCACCGATAACCGATGAAGTGAGGACCATTGGATCACAGAAGGGATCAATGGTGGAGATGTGATCACCAATCACATTCGCAGAGGTCAAGTACGAAGGATGGTGGAACAACAATATCGTCGATATGCGATAAGGCATGATCGGAGATTGGGGACAACGGAGATTGGAGCAGCAGAAAGGATTGGAGTGAGGAGTAGAGCGATCGGAGCAGTGGAAAGGATTGGAGTGAGGAGTGGACCCAACAGAATTTATAGATGTGGGTGTAAAATTTTTGAGATTTGGACTTAAGGCTTCCAGTCGGATTTTCCATGTGTTCTCATGTATTCCAGTGTATCCGATAAAAAGTGTTGCCCAGGTTTTTAAGGCTAAAGCGATAATAAAATGCTTTCGATAGTGTAGTGGCTCCAATAAGCATAAGTGGTCCCGGGATTTTAAAGGAAAAAGCATAGGGAAAACACTTCCAATAAGGTATTTGGATTGTCTTAGCCATATGGTTGCATCACCTATGGTATCATGATGACATATAGAGTGAAAGCCTAGACCATGACCTAAAATGACGAATTTGATCATTTCATGACCCAAGACACTTGAATGAAGATATGATACCTCAAAGAAGATAATGACCATGATCAGTGATGAGAACCATGAGTAAGTGAAGGGAGCAGTAGTGAGCTAGACATAACAACTGGTGACCAAATTTTTATTTGAAGACTCACTGAAATGACAAAAATTTGACTTAACACCGTAACAACACCTTGTAAGAGCATATTTGATCATTAGTGACAAGCTGAATTGACTGTTGGGCATGGAATCCCCCCAAGGCATGTTTTGGGGCTCAAAGCCAAAGTTTTGACCCAATCTTGTTGTAAAGCTCCACGAATTGTGGGCGCGGGGCGCGAAAGTATGATAGAGTCACAGGGTTGTCCGCCATAGTTTCTGTAATGTAATTTCGGCTCGATAGACCTACCCATGGTCCATGGACCATGGGATTGTATAAATAGAGCGAGGCTCTAAGTATAAGATATAGATAAGGATAGAGAAGAGTAACAAGTCTAAGTGATTGAGTCACAAGTGTAAAGTGTGTCTTTGGGTCGTAGAGTAGGAGAAGGCTCTGCAGCTTAGTGCGCAGAGGCCTAATAGTCCACAGCTGAGTGCACGGACCCTTGCAGCTGAGTGCATAGGGTGGAGTTGAGTTTGTAACTGAGGAAGGAATTAATAAAGAGAAGCTTTATCATAATTCTGTGTATCTGTTCTTGGGTTAATGCATGTTTGATATGATTTTCAAATATACTGTTTATTTACTGCACGCACCTGTATGAATGGTTTATGTTATTAAGTATAACTTAAAGCATGAAAGTAGGCTAAGATAATCAACTAACATTGGAATATCAGTAAAGTCTTGGGTAATAACGTAGAAGCGCAATGTTCAGCCCCTGAGTATGGCTTCACGTAGGTATTATATTGAGCCACAAGGTACGGGAAAGTGCACAAAGCAACCTGCGCGTAGGGTCAAAATGCGGACCACTTGAACTCATCATATATCTCCAGGGCGCAGAAACCTGGTTCTAGCACCCTCCCATACCACTTCGGGTAAGACCTCAATCCACGTTTCATGGACTATTGCCTAAAGGGCCAGTAGTACTAGGATTTGTTTACCTAAATTAACTATGAACCTGGGTTAGGCCCCAAATAAGCCAAAAAAGGGTTTTGTTTCCGAGACCAGGATCTGCATAGAGATGTCTAATGTTGTATCACTGGAATCCAACAAAGAAAGGAATTAAAGAGTGGTTGGACAGAAAGATTCATGAGTTTACGACGCAGGAAAATAGTAATCCGTGAGTATCAAAGGAAGAGTGCTTAGATTGCTACTTATATATGGAAATTCATGAAATTTTATTTGCATCCTTCCCCTCTAAGTTGTACGAATGGATCGAAAACCTAGTAGACAGTCAGGGAAGGTGTAGGCTCGACAAACCTATTGTGTGGAATCTAGAGTTGGTGCGCAGACTGGAAGCATCAGAACATAAGATCACGCACACTGTGGATCACTGAGTCGATCAAATTATATGGGAATTTATCATCGAGTTCGTGGTAGATACTTCAGTCAGCTATAGCGAGGCAGAATGATGCTTCCTCAAAGGAATGTGAGGTAAATACATTAAATCTTTGAACACTTGGATTAAAATTCTACCATGTGAACAACGGGTTATGCAAATAGATTGATGTTTGGGGCTACACGAAGTGGGAGGATCTACAGAAATGAAGGTAGCGAAGAACTAGAAACTAGCCCCTTGATTTCACCTCTGCAAGAAAGTGAGGAAGATCTTTTGAAGGTTTCACCATGAAGTGCGATTAGTTTGATAAAGTAGTGAATTCCACGCATACCACTTGCACCTACACCACCGCTAGTTTCACCATCTTCACCCCCGTCTTTGACCACACTACCTCCACCACCACCATAGTTCAATATGGCAAGTGCGATAATATTTTCGGTGTTCAAAGGAGTAGGGAATGAAGATCCGACCAATTTTGGTTCGTGGTAAGGGTTGTATGGGAAGCACAGGGAGTCACAGATGAGAATATAAAGAAGGAAATCCTAGTAAGTGCTCTACAACATCGTGCACTGATTCAGACGAGGGAATATAATGATGGCAAAACCAGTTACACAAGGTAATCACACTCAACTATAACACAATTACAAGGTCGTTGCGCTGCATGGAAACATAGGTAAGAGATCTACCTATTGTATGATGGTTTGAGGAAGGTGGATGATTTCCTGAACAAATTTGAAAGAGAAGTACAAGAACAACAGTGGTTCGATGCTCTGAAAGGGTACTGCACAATACACCCGTAAGGTGGTGGGGTAAGCACCAGTAGAATTTTGAGGATTCGCGTGAATGAAAGAGGATAATGCACCTAAGATTTGGGAAGCCTCAGATGTGGATGAAAGCCAAGTATGATGGACGAAACAACCAGTGCACCCACCTATCCAGATGCGTACAGGCATATGGTTCGCAACCTGCACAAAGGCACACCGTCTGTACGGTAGGAAACATGGTCGGCGAGTAGGAATGGACAAGGAAATGGTGTGAACGACAACCAGGAAGAATGGTAAAACCAATCATGCAGAAGCATATTCGTAGAATCTTTTGACAAAGTACACGAAGCAATGAATGTGGTCCACCATGTGAAGTGAACTGAATAGGACCTGCATGTACCAGCGGTTCTATGGGCTTATAGGACCATGTGCAAAACCTTGACCGTGCCGGGCGCTCTCGAAGCTAAAGTATGAAGCAGAAGCTATGACCCCTATGGAGCACGCAAAGCCTAGTCCGCACATAGCAACACCCATAGATACGATGGTTCATGAAGCTCGGAAAGGAGGAATCACACAATCACAAGAAATAGAACGCATGGGACTTGAGGAAGAAATCCAACAGGGAAACCTTAGACTCCAAGAACTTGAAAAAGATAGGGTACGGTTAAGAAAGAAAAGAGTGCAAGTGGACATGGAAGTCAAGAAGCTAGACGACAAGATAAAGGAAGAGTCTCTCACCGAAAAAATTAGGATGGTAAGGAAAGGTGTGTACGATCATTTTGAGAACTATCGTCATGAATTAATTAGTCTTATGCCTTGGCTTGGACCGCATATTGCTAAGCATAGTGACTAGGGTAGTGCGTTGCAAATGGTGGAGTGCACGATGCCGACAATAACAATAAAAGGTGGGTATTCTCCAGGAACCATGATGGAGGATAGGATGGAACTCGACACTGGTGGTGCAGCCACTTGACTAGCCAAGGGAAGGACAGTCTTAGCGCTCTAAGCAGTTGGAAGGGAGCACGGGATTTATAAACTATTCTGCCCGGGAGCCACGTGATATTGGAGATACACGCAGAAGCAAAGAGTCACAAAGTCCGCGACCATGCACGGGGGGGCTTCGCTACCACGCGGGTTGGCCAGAAAGTGATCGTTGAATTTACTATTCATGATGGGATACTCGACTTGAGGCCAAATGGAACGGGCAGCAGGAATTTAAGACACAATTTATGGGCAAGATTTGGGAAAATCTGCTGCCAAGAAAGCATTAATGAACTGAAATTACGGGGAACGGTTGAATTCAAATTCAAAAAGCACTATAAAATACAAAGGGATGTCCATCAAACCACACTTGGTCATTTTTGAATTGAGCGATTGAGCAGAACCCTGAGTGTTGTGATTTGAATGTTGATTGAGCCCCTGAATTTGCGAGTGATAGATTGTAGCATAGATACAATGACAACAACTAAGGATGGTATGGGGATAGCAAAAGTGACTGCCGAGGAGGCTGCGCAGGCCCTAACTGTGGGGGATGTTCCAAAAGGTGCTAGGATTGTGGTAGAAATCTAGAAATCACCACACATGCCAAGATCAAAGAAGGAAAAATAAGAAATGGCTCCCATACGCGTGTCCCCGTGGAACCCACTGCGTAGCAAATTGTCGATGGAGGAGAAAGGGAAAGTTGTCACTATAGAAACAGATGAAGAAGAAGAAGATTTGCAGGATCTTACCATCGTAGAAGAAGAAGATGAAGGCTTAGAGGTGGATACTCAACCTATACACTTTGCAACAAAACTGCCCAACTATGTCCCCCCGCAAAAAGGGAAGGCCAAAGTGCCCAAAGACCTGAATGAGACCAAGAGCTCGCTCTAGACCTTGCTCCTCCCAGATGGCATTAGGTTTGAAGGCATGCACCTAGGCTACGTGCCAACCATGAAATTCGAAGATTGGGACCTTGATGACCACGAGAAGTTCTCTCACCTTGAGACTAGAAACCTCATGAAGCAGAACATCATGGGGGTGGTGATAGCATTAGAGCCATGGTAGTGGTTGCACGGAGTGGAGAAGGTCGGGTTGTTGAACCTACTTTGGGTGCCGGATTTCCACCGTACCCCAATAGCCATTTTCGTCATCAGGCAGCTACTCTTCCTGGTGCATGATGGGTGCTTATGGCTGGAGGAGTCCATCCCCATCATAATAGACTTGATTCATTGCATCTCTTGGCTCCCATACAAAGGAGAAGACACTGCAACCATATCGAAAGGAAAGGGTAGTGATTTGGCCATCATGGAGGCCATGAAGAAGAAGTACAAGCTGGAAAAGAAGAAGAGGGGCTACGCCATCTCTAGCATCAAGGACAAAGCAGTACGCGTAGCAACCCAAATCCTCACCGGTAAAGTGATGCACAAGTTCCGCACAGATGAGGTACTTGTGTCGGTGGTCACACTGGCCGAGAAGTGCGTGGAGGGGGTCTAGTTTAACTAGTCTGAATTCCTTTGCATTGAATTTTTAAAAAAATTCCGCGAAGCCCAGGAATAGGGAAAAAAATTCCACTATGCATGGTTGTTTCTATCCATAATGCTTGTCATTAGGGAATTGTTAGAGGATAGTCAATTCCCCATAATTGACAGAGATTTACCAGAGGCTGCAAAGTATGCATTGCTCTAGGCCACAAAGGATGCTACAAGGATACATGACAAAAAGATCTTCTGGGTGCTCATGGAGATGAACATCCAAATGTGCATAAACCATAAGTCACAATTATCACCCATGGTTTACAGCAATCTGCAGAGTTTTACAAAATTTAAGGCAGACATGCATAACGTATATATCAGGGCGCGCAAGGACCCGATGAAACAATGGAAAAAGCTACCCTTTGTAGCCACCGACGATGCCATTTTCAATGTCTTAGAGGCATGGCTTCCGGAATGGCACACCCCAAAAATTGCAGAAATCGAGAATTCGACAGCGCAAAAGAAGAAAGACGATGCCAAGTTGTGCATCACATAGTTGGCTGAAAAATGAAGGAAGGGAACCGCAGCAGTAGAAGTGCAGGCAGCACGGGATGTAGCACAGAAAGCAACTGAGAAAGAAAAGGTCGCAGCAGCCGCGAAGGCGAACGAGGGCCAAAAAACGCCTTCGCAAGGGCAAGAGGCAAAGGAAGCAGAAACAACAGAAGGAAGCGCGGACCAATGAACCACGTCCACACAGCTGAAGTTCCAACACCTAGTAGAGTGGGCAGGGTTGCGGAAGAAGGTCAAGGCCTCAAGGTTTTCCATTGAGCTCATCACCCTAACCGAGGGTGATCTACATGACATCGGTGAGACGATGCATGATGTCATAAATGAGGCTCTCCAATATTTCATGTAGGAGAACTAGATTGTTTTGGGGGCCCTCAGAGCACAGTTGCAAGAATTACAAGTGCACCCCCCTCAGGTTGGTACCCTTTCAACCAACCTCACAATCAGATCCATGGCAGCAGAGTAGATGCTGCAAGTGTGACGAACACAATAGTGCTACCGAAAGGAGCACTAGTGACCTCAAATGAGGCTGATAGGACTTCAGAAAGAGCACTGAAAGGTCTCAGTGTTAATCTCGTTGCCCTCCCACGTGAGACATTATATGTGTTGTAGGATGGGATAATTGTAGAGATGCAAGCTAGGAAGAGCCACACACCAAGTCCTCAGTGAGAAAAAGATAAATATGGAACAAATAAGCTTGCAACATGATGAATTGGTGTTGCAAAATTAAAAGCTAGTGTGGGTGATAGAAGATGGTTGTCAAAGCATCCTAGAGCTGGCTATCCTAGTAGATATGCCAGCAGAGGCACGGATCCATAGGTTAGTAGAAGGGGTTTGCGAGGCTAGAGAGGAAATGACAAAGGTTCAGCTGGAGCTGAATCTTCAGATCATTGAGCTATGGTTAAAGGCGCAACCATCCACTCCCCCAGAATTTAGAGAACAGTGCGCTAGCGCTATCACAACGAGATTGGAGGAAATCGTAGGTACAGTGCAAGACTGCACTAGCATGTTGGAATAATCACTTGAGGTCCTCACAACTTTGCAAGAGGACCCAGACATCCAGGGCTTAGAGACAAAGGCTCGAGAACTCCAACAATAGTATGATAGTGTTTGAGGAACTGTGTAGATGGGGGTCCTCACCTAGAGGCTTGCACAAATGCAGTAGGCTAAAGCACTGAAGGAGGAGGTGGACATGGCACAACATAAGGAAGTAGTCCTAAAAGAGCGCGTCCAACCTTAGATCAATGAGGCCTTCACCATCATGGCAAACATCGAAGGCAAGCTCGCCCACATATAGGGGATGCACACATTGATGTAGAGAAGCACTCTGGACACAGAGGTCTCAGAACAACGTATGCAACAGATCTAGCAAGAAACAACTTAGTGCATTGCTGACCTCTGCGCAATTCGAGAACAATTGGAGGGGCTCCATGCAAGGATCATTGTGTCGACAGAGTGACTCGAGGGTGAGTCACGATGTTTGTGTTGGGGGCCTATTGGGCATGGAATCCCCCCAAGGCATGTTTTGGGGTTCAAAGCCCAAGTTTTGACCGAATATTGTTGTAAAGATCCACGAATTGCGAGTGCGGGGCGTGAAAGTATGATAGGGTCACAGGGTTGTCTGCCCTAGTTTTTGTAATGTAATGTCAGGTGGATAGATCTACCCATGGTCTGTGAACCATGGGAATGTATGAATAGAGAGAGGCTATAAGTAGAAGAGATAGATACGCCTAGAGAAGAGTAATAGGTTTAAATGATTGAGTCACAAGTGTAAAGTGTGTCTTTGGTTCATAGAGTAGGAGAAGGCTCTGTAGCTGAGTGTGTAGAGGCCTAGTAGTCTGCATCTAAGTGCATGGACCCCTGTAGTTGAGTGCGCAGGGCAGAGTTGAGTCTCTAACCAAGGAAGGAATTAATAAAGAGAAGCTTTATTGTAATTCTATGTGTCTGTTCTTGGGTTAATGCATTTTTGATATGATTTGAAAATATATTGTTGATTTACTGCATGCACCTGTATGAATGGTTTATGGTGTTAAGTATAACTTAAAGAATGCAAGTAGGCTAAGATAATAAACTAACATTGGAATACTAGTAAAGTCTTGGGTAATAATGCAGAAGCGCAGCGTTTAGCCCCTGAGTAGGGTTGCGTGTAGGCAGTATATCGCTGCGAGGTATGAGAAAGTGCGCGAAGCAACCTACGTGCAGGGTTAAACCGCAGACCACTTGAACTCATTAGACATCTCCAGGGTGCGGAAACCTAGTTCTAACACCCTCCCATACTACTTCGGGTGAGACCGAAGTCCGCGCTCCACGGACTGTTGCTGAAAGGGCCAGTAGTACCAATATTTGTTTGGCTAAATTAACTCTAAACCTGGGTTAGGCCCCAAATAATCCAACACTAACTGATACTAACATTGGCTCCAGCTGGGGATGACACCTCCTTGAAGGTGTCAAGAACACCGTAGACCTTGTAGCCTTGTTCATTGGGCATGGAGTCAAAATGCAAAGACAAACTCAAATAGAAAACTGACTGACTTGACTATTAAAAAAAACATACTGACTAAACTTACTTATGGCAGCAGAACATCGAGATCTTAGGGCCTTCATCTCGGTCTTCAAATCCTAATGATAATTGCCCACCTACTGAGGATGTATATACAAGCATGTGTAATGATCCCTCCAGTGTAAACAATCCAGTAGATGGCTACCTACTTGAATTTTGCTTGTACTTTCCTTGAACAAGCATAAAAAACTAAAGCTAGGCAACTCCGAGTGTCCACTGAAAATGTGCTTATGATCCATAAATACAAGAAAATTCATCTTCACAGATGGATGCAAAAAATAAGTGTAAGGTCCTTAAAAATCTGTAATGTTACCTTGTCTTGAAATCCAACAAAAATAAAATTACTCCTTTCATTTTTATATGAAAGAATACTTGGTTTCTGATGCATAGGGAGGCATAGGGAAGTATGACTTTCTACTACCTAAGTGTTTGGTGTAAATTCTTGAAGCATGAGAACCTATGGTTCTATCTCTGGCATACTATATATCTCTAACTCATACTCTTCCAATTCATAGTATAAATCATCCTTGAACAAAACCCATTCTTCAATATTATTAAACATGTTAGCCATATCCTCTTCATGAAAGAAAACAATCCCTGTTAGCTGATCTCCTTGCAGGAAATCTACATCACAAGTTTTCTTACCCACAACAACTTCCTGTATAGTTTCATCATTCTCATGACTGTCATCATTTAAACTCAAATTTTCATTTTCAATAATAGAAGAAAATTCTCTTACATGTTCTTGACTGAGTGAGCATTGCAAACCTGCCTTAACTTGGGCTATAACATGTTTTTTCAAGAGATGATCTATTTCACCTTTAGACATAGGAGAACACTTAGTTTTATTGAAATCAACACTAGCTTGGTGATTTTCATTTTCAAGATCAAGAATAGGACCTTTTTTGTCCCAGTCTGCTTCATCCAAGGAGGAAGCTACTAATTCTTGTTGGGAGGAAAAATCATAAAGGGCTTCTAGTATATCTTCTTCCATACATTCTTCATCCCCATACAAATTTTCAAGAAATTTAATAAAATTTTTAGAAATCTCACAACATCTATCCATCATTGATAAGGAAAAATTGTAGCTTTGATAATGTTGAATGAAAACTAAATGAAAATCCTTTAGAGAATATAAACTAGTAGATTGTAGACTCTCATACCATTTCCTCGCTATTTCCTCCAAAGTAGTCATGAAGATCTTCATCAGACAATCTTCAAGAAACTTAGTCTTTATATATATATATATATATATATATATATATATATATATATATATGAAAATGAAATTTGACCAAATGAAAGCTAACATCTTCTCCATCCTGACCTTTATACTTTGGTAGCCCTATTTGCCAATCCATACAAGGAATACGATTTGAAAAACCAAGAATGTGAGCTCGGTTCATAGGAGCATACCTTTCAGCAGTTGAATCCATTTTGAAAATAGTTAAGTCACCAAGAAGTTCTTCAAACTACTAGTTTGTGAATAGTGGAGTTGCCATTAAAATTCTAAACCTTTGGATTCTTCGAAACTAGAGTAGCCAAGTGAAAGATGCAACACCTTTCTTGTGTCTAATAATTGTTCACCATCAACAATTAGATTTGATCCTTCTCATTATTTCCTAGGGAAGATATGATCTTTCGCTCCCTAGCAATGGCACCAAAATGTTATCCCCTACAATTTCCTAGGCTGAGGAGGAAATCGAAAAAGGTAACCTCGAACCACTTTCAGTTCAGTAGCTATCCCTACTGAACCAAACAGGGATCTCTCTAAATATTTGTAAATGAATAACTAAAACAAAATAGGTTTTAGGCTAGATATAAAATTCTTGTTTGAATGTTTGTGAATTTAGGGTTTTTGGTTTGCTAGACTAGGGATTAGAGCAGGTAATTAGGTAAAGGCTTCAAGTATGCAGTGACAAGTATAAAAAATGAGCTATATATCAGTGTGATATGGTGAAATTAAAGTGTTGTCAATGTAGTATAGGTCTAAGAGTTTAATAAAACATAATGAACATGTAAAAACATGAATTCATTAGTTTTAGAAGAAAAGAAACACAAGCATGATTTCCAAATAAACAGAGCTTAAATTAACGATTTATGTCTATATAATTGCAAGGAAATTCATAGGAAGAAGATAAATCATGAGAAGAGAGATTATTTATCTGTTAGAAACTGATAGGAAAAGAAAACAACACCATAGACTCACTAAACAAGAATTCCTGAAATATAGCTGCAACTACTCCCGTATTAGCTGTAAAAGAGAATAAGGTACAAGCTTCCCCACGAAAGTCCAACCCCTCTCTTTGAATGAGAAATGATATGTATAGACTCAATCAAACAACTTCCCCACCTTCAAAAGTTGAATTCCTAAGTGGTGGGACTATTTCCAAGATTTTCTCAACCAAAAGGTAAGAGTGAGAAGGTCAAATACAAACTCTTCTCTTAGACTTTGTTTTTAATTTTTATTCGTTAATCAGGCCGACTTAACCATTAAAAAAACCTATAATTTATATTTATTCATGATTACATCATCTAATCTCAAACTACTTTAATTACATCATGATGTTTTACTTTGACCAAGTCAAACTGAAAACTAGGAAATTACACAATGAAATTTAAAATAAAAACTCATAAATTTGTAGAAGCGCAATGCCAACTTGGATCCTGGTGCCTTCCTAAAGTCCAAATTATGATCTGAGAGAACGATCAACTAGCCTTGCCTATCTAGTTTCTAGAACACCTTGAATTTTTGAAAATGACCCATGGGAAGGCTTCAAAAACTCATCCTCCCAAGGTATCTCCAGAAGTGCAGCACCTGTCAAAAAGAGCGGTAGAATGATGATTTTTTACCCCTTTTTCTCCTTTTTCTCAAAATTTGAGCCCTCTCTAAGAAAACTGATGAAATTAGTTTTGAGAGGAGGCCATTAGATTTACAAAAATTCAATCCATTTGTAATTTGGAGGTTTGAGGAAAAAGCACAGCGCCTAGCTCAATTTCTGAATTTGGCACCAAAATAGTCAAAAACCAAAAATTCTTAGAAAACCTTCAAAATTGGTCATGAGGTGAAAAATGAGGTATGTGAAGCCCCCATGGATGCTTCAGCAAGCATCTCCAAGTTATGCCTCTCGTTTTTTTCCTTTATGGTTTCCTTTAGCTTATTTTTCAACTGCTTGAGCTTGATATTGGATATCATGTTTCTGGTCTAATAATGATGGGCCATGTGTCTCAATAGTTGATTATCCTTGTTGGCTATGTCAAGAAGCTATTCTAAGTGGTAATTTTCCTTACTTAGCCAATACTCTCTATCCTCATTGATCTCCAAGGCAATTCTGTCTTCCATGTCTAGGTCTTCATCTAGCAGATTATGTTCTTTCTCCTCCCTCAATGCCCTTTTGAGTCCCTTGGTCCTTGGGTTCCTTTTTCTAGCTTTCTTTTCAAATTCCTCATGTTCACCAGGCTCCAACACTAATTTACCTTTGTCTCATTGCTGCAACACCTTGGATTTCTATTTCTCCATGATGAGTTGTTTAGACTTAAGCTAACTGTTTCCTTGCTCAAGGAAGGAAATGATGAAATGAGGGAGTTAGGGAAGGGAGATGATGATAGGAGAATTTTGGGAAATGGATAGGGGTGGTAGAAAACTTAGGAATTTTGAATGGAGTGAAATGAAAGAGAGAGATGTGTAGGAGAATTTAAAAACAATCCTACTAGGAAATTGTCCAAAATGATAGGTATGAGCTAGGGTTTGTGTAAAGGTGAGGTAAACTAAAGGTAAATGAGTTGATTAGTGAATGATAGGGTGATTTATATACGTATAGAGGTATGCGATGACAAATTTTAAATTTTTTAATGTCATAACTAACAAAACCCATCATTTTCACTAGCTTTGAAGCATGAATTTTCACATAAACCCTAGATGAACACAACTCACCATTTGCACTTGCTTTGCCAAAGGAAAATAGTGAGTAAGATGATGATAATTACTTGTTGATCAACTTAGAAGAGTAATGAATAGGAATTTAAGCTTAATTTTGAAGTTTGGGTGAGTTTTGGCAGGTTTTGGGCTACTCTGTCCCAAGTGCAGCGTCATTGGAAGAAGCGCAATGCAGTTCACAAAAGCGCGCCGCCACCTCCAGAAGCGCAACATAGTTCACAGAAGCACATAGTTGCCTTCCAGCCAAATTTTGGAGGCCTTACTCTGCTCCAAATTGCAAACTTAATAGCGCGTTGGAAATATCTTGAAGTTGGCTACAATATGTACTCATCAAAAATGTAATTTGGACACTCCCATAGGGAGAAACATTGATTTTCCAAAGGTCACTCCAAAAACATAGGGTGTCTCTCACAAAAGCAGAATGCAAACTTGTAGAGCACTTTTGGATGCCTTCCTCTAATCCAAATCACTATCTGAAGGTACCATTGGAAAGCTTAGGATGTCTACTACACAATAGAGTCCTTACACACTACCAACACCTACACCAAATACCTGGATATCTGTCTTGAATTCAAATTGTCTAGAATTGTAACAACTCTCCCATTGCAAGTGTAGTTTGGGAATTTATCTCAAATCATAATATCTGTGCATAAAATGATGGAGGGTTTTGTTCCTTGGCATATCATTGACAAAAATGTCTTTCACTTTTGTAAACTTCTTCTCCATTTGGCCAAAAACATATTTTGAAGCAAAAATGGCCCTATGAGAAATGATGAGACGAGGTAGTGTACTGCAGCATTGTCTTATTTGAAAGAAAAAATACCTTTACCTTTATTTTTCTTTCCCTAAGCTGCTAACTCCCTTTACCCACTTAATTACATGATGGACATGTTTTTTTTTTTTTACTTATGGTAGCATAATGACACATGGAGTGAAACCCTAGACCATGAACTAAAATGATGAATTTGACCATTTCATGAACCAAGACACTTAAATGAAGATATTATACCTTTAAGAGGACAATGGCCATGATGAATGATGAGAACCATGAGTAAGTGAAGGGAGCAATAGTGACCTAGACACAACAACCGATGACCAAATTTTTATTTGAAGACTCAATGAAATGACAAAAAATTGACTTGACACCCTAACAACACCTTGTAAGAGCATATTTAATCACTGGTGATAGGTTGAACTAACTGATACTAACATCCTCAACTGAGGGGTTGTCTTTAGGATCCATAACATCTTCTGGTGCCGTTGCCGGGGACGAATTAGAATATTTCCCTGGGTATGACATTTGTACACCCTTTAGTAAGGTGAGAAGAAAGGGGTGTAGGTTGAAGATCTCTCAAATTTTTGACTCCACTCTTTGAATCTCATTTTGATCATATTGGCCTTCAAAAGGCCACACACGCGCTTTGATACTTCACAATAGAGAACTCCCCTTTAGTTTGACCCTGAAAAGATAATATCTAGGAAAGTCTAGAAAGAAAGAAATTCTATCACTCCAGTTCCTCTGACCTATTTTCCATAAGTATCATCCTCTAGCTCTCAAAAGGCTATGATAAATTACTTTGAGTCTTCCTCCAAAGTTTCAAAATATCCTGAAGAAAGTTGTGCATTGTTTGGCCCATTTTCCTCGAGAGTCAAAATCGAATAAGTTTATGTCAACTCACCTCCCTTCACATTTCATACCTTCCTAGATCCTAAATAAGTCAAAGATATTCCCATAAATATTCCAACACATAACATTAATATGTTTCCAACTCAGCTTTAGTTATCAGTAACTTATACAACTCCTAAGAAAGGCCCTGGTTATAAACCCCCTACCACCTCCCTTGCAAAACATGGATGTCCCTGGCTTTCTCCTAAACAAATATGCTCCAATGGACTTGCCACAACCCCTAAATGGTATGCCACAAGATTCTCTTAATCTCTTGCTAAGATTCACTTAAGAATATGACATCTCAGCTCAAAGACATATAGAAACGTTTGTGCGTTTTCATAAAATCTGAATGTAGAACACATGGATGTGGTGTTAAGACTATTTGTCTAGTACCTAGATGGAGAGGCAAGGAAATGGTTCAAATCCCTTCGAAATGATTCAATCACTACCTGGGAGGAAATAGAGAATTATTTTATGGAAAAATGGGGAACACAAAGGGACCATGGGTAGATCCTCATTGAATTCATTGCAATGAAGAAAAAACATAATGAAGATGTTTCAGAATTCATAAAAGGGTTTAGCAAATTATATAATAGTCTTATAGCTGAGATTAAAATTCCACAAGCTACTTCTAAAGTGGTTTTTGTTGGGGATTTTGAGTCAAAATTTGGATTCACTCTTAGAGAAAGAAAGTCCCATAGCCTGGACCAAATTCAAATAGATGCTTTATAAGTTGAAGCAAATTTCACCTCCACTAGGAAATGGAAAGGGAAACTGGGTATGGTGATAGGAGGGGAAAGAGGAAGTGATCTAGGTCCGGGTGTGAAGAAGGAACCTTCCAAGACCTTTTACTTTCGTGATGTGTTAAAATTTCTTTTTAAAATAACATTAACCAATACAGCTACAAACTGCAAAAAAGAGGAACATAACCATCATCAACACATGAAAACATAAGCCGTTGTTAACGAAGTTCGTCTAGGAGGGACTACGTCTCTGGGCCCCAGGAAAGATGGTGTAGGCCACTGAATTATGTGTTGTCAATAAAGATAATGTACATAGAGATGATGTCTTGATCATACAAGGAAGAATGTCCACACGCAGGAATGGCTCTAAGAGATGTTCCACAGCTGGAACTCTCAATCAAAAGACTCCTATCAGTATGACACAAAAACAAGCATGGTGTGCATCCTGCCAACATGGCACAAAAGGGATGTCAAAGAAAAACACATGCATGACAACAACAAGAGTATCCCAACAACATACAACAAGGGATCTCAAATCATAACATAAAGAGTTATGACAACAAGTACATCATATATATAGATTCCGTATAACATAAAGTAAGGAATCATGACACCATGAAAATGAAGAAGATCCTACATCAATATCAATCAAGGATATACAACATGATGTAAAAGAAGAAATATATGAAAAAATCATATACCTCACACCAACCATGGGCCATTTATAGATGTGAATGAAGAAGTGGATAAAACAATCCACAGTGAACATCTGTTCACATTATCAATGCACATGCACAGTCTGCTACCAATCTGTTATGGCCTCATTATGAATGGCCATATGAAGAAGCGTTGCTCTGAAGCAACTGTCAAAGTGCTGAAGCTTGCTGAAACACTGATCTCACAGCATCAATAAGCAAGAAGAATAAGTGATCGAAGAAGAATCAATCAAAGAAGCATTAATCGACAAATGAAACAATCACAAGAATCAATCAAAGAGGCATTGATCCAAGATCAAGAATAATCGATCAAAAGATGAATCGATCACAAGAAGAGGTAGAACTGATCTGGCTCTCGGCTTCTGTAGCTCTCAGCTATCTGGCTTCATAACATACTGGCTATGTCATTGCCTCTCTAGATCTACCTGAATTTCAAGCGTTGTGCCTCTATGGCTATATGTGCTATAGATTAAATAGATTTGTGGCTTTCTATGGTTCAAGCGTTGTGCTAGCTTCCAGCTCTCTCTGGCATGCAGGCTCTCTGGCTTCTTACTTGCATTCTTTCCGCGTAGCCTCTCAAGCTTGCCATCATATTGCCCTCGCCCATTGTTTACAGAGTCTTTCGCCTTCCTCGGCTCTCTACATCCATGCTCTGGGAACCATTAGCAGGCTTTTGGGTTCTTCAGCATAGGCTCTCTTCCTCTGGCACCCTCCCCTAGCTCTCTGTTACCCATCATGTTTTATAACACATTTGGAACACTGCTGCATCAAAATCGAGGTCATTCCTATTCAGAATAGAAGTTGTTTTTGTAGAAGCATAGGTCATTGCAACAATCGTAAAAAAGAGGCCTTTTATCATTTTACAATGATATGACAAAAACTTGGAAAAGCACTGAAAATCAATGAAAAATCCGAAAGTTTGGATTTAAAATTTTATAAAATCGGACTTATAAATTTATTAGGTCTGGGATATATCGCAAGTCAGGATCGCAAGGCATTGATCACTAATCACCGACTAGATCTGGACCATTGATCGGTTCCAGATTGGACTGATGCGATTTAATTGCTATATCACTATCGTTGCAGCTCGGGTCCTTCACCGATACATGGGAATGTGCCGACGCTAATCATCGATGGCTCCGATCACTAATCGTCGGGTCTAAAGTCTCGTTCATCGCTGATCACATAACTGTAAAGCGTTGATATCACATTTTTAGGTCCCCGACTCCAATATTGGAGATCGCTGATTGGGGTTCCTAAATGCCCACCTTAAGTCTTCCCTTTGCACTTTCTTCCAATGCGATTTTCCTTATAAGGCTTAAAGCCATTTTTATGAAAAAGACCACCTTTTTCAAAGGAACTTAAGGAAAACACTTTTCGTGATAACTTCATCATCTGGACTCAGATTGACGAATCATTCGCACCTCCACAATTAGGAAGATGAGCTCTACAATTTGGTCCTAGTTTGACATCATTATGACCACTTTGATTTTTGAGCATTTCCATGCCACGGTGTTTGAAGATCCACCTAGATTAGGAAGCTACATCTTCGAGCCATGGGAAGGAAACCTAAGAAAATAAGCTTATGGAGATGAATAAGCTGATAAGAAATTTGTCTAACGAACTTGTAAAAATAGAGTTGGAAAACAAAAGTCCTCCTCAATAGAGTTAAACATCTCCAAACTGAAATTTCAACCCTCAATATACAAGAGAACCCTTGCAGCTCTTGCAAAAGGAGAGAATGAAGGAGTAAGATAATATTCAGTCACCTTTGTATTTGGAAGATGATCCAGAGGAACATGTTGAAGAAACTATAGCGGTTCAAGAAAACAAGTTCTCTTCACTTTCTCATGAGGAACATGAAATAAAAGTGCACAAGGAAGAAGGGAATGACTTGGATGCCCCATTGGATGATGGTGAGATTGAAAACTATTGTACGTAGTTTGCTGACTTCATGCAAACCCAATAACATAGAAAATATGACCTTAGGTCTTGTAGGAAAATTTCTAGAATGAAAGAGAAAAATGAAGAGCCTCCCCACTCAAATCCCCCAAATTCAATAGAGAAAGGAAATAAACTTCTTGACCCTGTCCCACCAAGCAATAACGAGTCAGATCCCATTTATCATAAGCTTGAAGTCTCCAAAATACAACAATTGTCTCCCAAAATCAAGCCAGTCTATAGTAACGAAAAGCAACCTGCTGAAGTTGCAACAACTCATAATAACCCCTTTGCCTTTAATATTCAAAAATATTTGGAGAAGGTCAAGATCTATGTTTCGTTAAATGAATTGTTGAAATAACCAAATTATAAAGCTCAATTATCTCAATTCATGTGTCTGCCTACCATAGCTCCTATGAAAGATAGCCTGAACCTCCAAGAAGAAATACCCATGGTTGTATTTGGACCTCATGTTGAGGAGGAATACTCTTCCACTACCACTTTTTATGTTACCTTGGTAATTAATGAGTTCCTACTGCATAACTGTATGATTGACTATGGAGCTTCTCATAATCTAATGCCCTTGTCTGTCATGGAGCAGCTGAGGCTGCAAATAACAAAACGATATAAATATATGTACTCCTTTAATTATAAGAGAGTAAAATGCTTGGGGATGATTAAACCTAATGATCGATTTGGCTCAGATCCCTATAAAAAGGGTTGTAATGGATATTATAGTTGCTAACATCCCTGCAAGGTTTGGTATGCTTTTGTCGAGGTCACGGGTATTGAAATTTGGGGGATCTGTCAAACTAGATTTGACATCTACTACCATTCCTGTGTTTGGTGGAGAGGAACATTGACTATATAGAGAATCGAGATTTGTAAAGACAGTTACAAGGGATGATTGTTTAAATAATTCTCCAACGTATGGTAAAGATAAAGATTTCTCTTGTTTGTTGTTAGAGGAAACTAATCAATTCATGGATGAAACATAAGTGGAATGTTCTTTATAGATAAATAAACGATCACTAGAATGTAATAAACTATGGAACTTATACTTTGATGGTGCTTATTCCAGGGAAGAAAATGAGGTAGGTGTGTAGTTGGTGTCTCCAGAAGGAAGCCTGATTCCTCTTTCTTTCAAGATAAAGTTTGAAGCCACTAATAATGTTGTTGAATATGAATATTTGTTGTTATCGCTACAAGCTGCTATAAATATCAACATTGGGTGTTTGTTAGTGTTTGGATATTCAAAGCTAGTGGTGAAGAAAATCATAAATTAATTCCAAACTAAACATACAATATTGAAGGCTTACTGAAATGAGGTTTCAGATCTTATTGAGATTTTTTTCCTAGACTTTAATGTCCAAATTTTTCGCAGAGATAGAAATCAGATGGATTACTCCTTGGCTGTAGCTGCTGGTAACTTCAAGCCTCCTCAAAACCCCTTTCTCAGATTCAAAGAAGTCAGGTACATACCTTCAATACCAGACAATGTCAAGTATTGACAGGTGTTTGAAGATGAGGAACAAATCAAACATTTCATGAAGGTTACTAGAGAGTTTTCAAACTCAGTGATTGACCAGGAGGATGAGGAGATGACATGTGAACAACAGGCGGGTTGGGAAGAAACCATCACAGGTCACAAGATATTACAGCTAAAGGGGAATATCATCCCCATTGGATTGGTTCAATTGGAAAGGATTTTTAACTCAAATGATGTGGCCACTAAGCCAACTAAGGAAGAGCTTGAAGAATATGTTGAAGATTGTAACATTGGCACCGAAGGAGATCCATGAATCATCAAATTTGCTAAAGGAGTTCCTAGGGAGTACAAACAAAGGTACCTAGACCTTTTTAAGGAGTACATGGATGTGTTTTCCTGGTCATATGATGATTTAAAGACTTTTTATCCTGACGGCATAAATCACAAAATTCCCTTAAAAGATGGGGTGAAGCCATATAAGAAGAAGCTCAAGCAAATTAATCCTCTGTTGCTCCCATCCATTGAAAAGGAGGTGAAGAAACTATTACATGATAAGATAATTGGGTCATTAAGGTACTTTGATTATGTAGAAAATTTGGTTCTTGTTAGGAAGAAGAATGGAGAAATAAGAAGGGAAATTTTTAAGAACCCCCCTAAATTTATATGTATAATAAATGGGCGAATCCCCATGATACATAGGAAAAATGGAAGGTGATTTTATCAATAATATAATTTGCATGTATAATTTTTTTGGCGAATCTCTCACCATATTATATTATCTTGTAAAATCATGGCGAATCTTTCACCGAACTATAAAATCTTGTAAGATCTTGGTGAATCTTTCCCTAAATAATAAAAACTTGTAAAGTCTTGGTGATTCTTTTACCAAGTTATAAAACATTGTGAAGTCCTGGAAACTTTTTTGATAAAGTATAAAACCATATATGATAATCAGAAAACATATTCATTAAACTGTACTATACTAACTTACATGTTCATAAAAAAGAAACATAATTTTTTCTTCGTATAAACAATGTTGCAAGCTTCAATGGATGTGTTTGTCAAGGTTGTTAATGTACACTCTTGCATATACCTCTATCAATTTTGATAGTATTCCACCAAAAAGTCCTTGTATGTGTTGATATTGACCACCACTTCTATCAAGGTAGGAGAGATTAATATTTTCTCTACCACTTCTGTCAGCTATGAGAGATTAGTGTTTGCACAAATCATGGCATAAAAACACCTATTGAGTCTAATTATTTTGTTTACTAAAAAGACATAGGGACTTTCTAATTTTGAGAACTTTAGATTACATAACTCCACCGTTGGATATAGCATGTTCATATGTAAAACAATCTTCTGCCAAAATATGAATTCTTTTCTAGAAAATGGTAGGAAATCTCAAAATTCTAACAAATACAAAAAAATGCATAGAGTCAAAGAGCTCCATTCTTAACGATATAGTGCAACAATTTCGTTCTATATGTATGAAATTCTTATAGTACACAACACGTGGCTCAGAATGAGTGTAATCCAAAGAACCAAAATCCACAGGTGACCTCAAATAAGTTGTTATTAATTCTGACACCAAAACAACTATAGGAGGAATTATTTGGAGATTCTTCACAAAGCTAGGAGCTTGGCTTTATCCAATTGCTATTATCTATTGGTTGATGTCTACCATCCTATCAAGTTTCCTTTTTATTATGGATTCTCAACATCCAAGAAAACAACAAAAAATCCTTGTTGTAGTTTGGTTTGTCCGCATTAGTTAGAAAAATACATTAATAAAACCCCTCCCACATAAAACATCACTACAACTCAATTTTATACACATAAAATGGCTTCTAAGTATTGTGATCTATATGAAACTTTTAATCCACCTCAATGATAACATGCATATCAAACTCTTTGTGTTCATTCCAATGCCTTCATAAAATGTTGTCCTCTATCAATCATTCAAGTACATTATCACATATACCTGCAAAAGAAAACCAAGTGTACCCAAAAGAAATCATTCACACAGAATAAGAAACAAAAAGTCATCCAATAAATATTGAGTGAGAATAGAAAACATCATATTGCATAGAAAATTTAGGGTATACTAAATGTAATTCAAGATTAACTCACTAAGAGAAAAGAAACCCTTGAACAAATATTGGCCTTCCATTCATTCAGAAACTATGGTTGTTCTTTCAATAAAGCAGAGAAAAATTCATCGTTCCCATTCTCATCCTGGCACTAGTTCTCAAAGTACTTGAATATAGGATACACTTGATACTCAGGGTTTTCTCTTAGGTGCCTATAGATCATAATATATCTCCAATAATTGATCTTCTCATATAAGTGGGTGGCATAGAATATGAACTTAGGCTTGAAGAAAGTATATTTGTGTTCATTAGCTAGGAAACTGAGCTCCAGTGCAAGATTGGAATCTTATAAACCATTGTTCAGAAACATGTAACCTAATGTGTCAAAGATTGAGTTGAGAAAGTCAATAGACATAATACAATATAAAATGCAATTATAGTGGCAAAAAAATATATTCCAGATAAATACTTTATCCAATGTAAGTTTCAAATGGAAATATATCCAATTTAGTAAATTGTAGTGCCAACAGACGTAGGTAGTTGTAAAGGGGGGGGAATTTCTGTAGCAAAAAAATATGACTTTGATCTGATAAACCATGTCTACAAAGTAAGATAGAATACCCTTCATGGTGACCTTCATGTCTGGATATGAGCAAAAATATATTAGCCATAACTTGGATTGTTTTCTGCAAATGAACATTTGTGTTAGGTCAGTTTCCTGCATACCCATTCACCAAGTCATCTCATAACAGGACCCAAATAGATATTCATCAAATCCAAAATTTAACTCAATTGTTTCTTGTAATTCCATATCTATATCATGCAAAGCAATCAAAATATCAAGACAAGTATGTAAAAAAAGCCATCAAACCATGTTGACTTAAGAGAAAAAGTGGCTATATTGACCCCTACATTATATCTTATTTTTCAAGATAATTAGATATTTGAATTTAATCAACTTAAGTAAATTAATAGTCACTCAACATATCATTGGGAAGAGGATAGAATCTACCCCTGGATGTAAGGTGTACAGGAGAGAAATCATTGTCAAATTACTGAAATCATTTGCTTGTGCTTTTGGCTGCAAATTGACACAACCAATTTTGTAAGTTTGCAAGTTGTGGGTAGGTGTTTGTAATCCTTTAAAGGAAGCTTTACAGGGTTCCCATAAATAAAAACTAGTGGAGGGGAATTCACAGGTTTAGTCTGATGCTACTATGATGGGATCCATTTCAGGGTGTAAATGTTGGAGAACTATTGATTACATTAGAGAGGCTCAAAATATGTGTTGAGAAACTTAGGCTTCTCCTTCATTCAGAGCATCTAGAGAGAAATTACTAGAATACTATCTTGCTAATTGGGAAATGTTTTATTTCCAAGTTTGTTTTCTAAACCATAAATCCCTTTCTTCTGACTAGAGAAAGAATATAGATTGAGTTGGATCTTCATAAAGGTTAGACAGGGTTTAATTTTATATAGTTTCAAGGTAACCATTGGAATAATACTCATAAGGTCTCCTAGTTACTTTCAAGTTACTTAGATCGGTAGAAAAATGAGGGGTTGACATGGTTAATCTCATCAAAATTTCAAACTCTTTATTACTGGGTGAGTTTGTGTAGGATTTGGCTTATCCCTGGAAGACTCGTTGAGAATTTCAAGGTTCAACCAAGTTTAACCTCATGCACTCAGTCAAAAACCTATATATTGAAAAATTCATTTAAAAAAATTATGACATTTCATCAAGGGTTTCTGATGTCGCCAACATAATTTTTTTAAGGCCAATTTCTCTAATATCTATTCAATCATCATTTATGATTACTGCTTTGACATGTCATTGTAGAGAACATTCAAATGTTACATTGCTAATACATCCCACAAACCTTTGTTTTCAATGTTCCCAATTTTACAACCTTATAGTAAGAAGATTGCCAGTTCTACAATAGTTGAAGGTGTTATAGGTTCATGCTACAAAGTTGGAATATTTTGAACATGCAAGAACTATATTTGATAGATAGATCCTTACTTATATACCCTTATACATCTTTGTGGTGTTTACTAAACCACATAATTTCATGTGTATTTGTTTTACTCTAGAATTTATTTGTACAGTAAAGAAGTGTTGACTATAACAAAAACCTAAAACAGGTTTTGGAATATTTTCCATTTCTAGCTGAGCTTAGGACAAATCTCACATATAAAATAAATATCTTCAATGATAGAATTTACTCGGGTACGTTCATGACATATAAAAGTAAACCAAAATAAGATCAAAGAAATTTCCCAAATCAAGTAAGACAAATTAAATCATGGTCATGTTCAAGGAGGCTTGATTACAAGCATTGTTAGAAACAAGATGAATTTCTAGTATACAAACAAAAATGATCAATTACCATAGGAGATATTTCTTAGAGACAATGCAAGGGATATTATATACGTTATATAATACATCATTCTAATACTATGAAGATTAAAATTATGATTTAGTATTTATCCTAAAATAGGCTCAAATTACTAATCCACATGATTGTGTTTAGGGTACCAAAAAAGAAATTTCTAAAAGCCACTTAATTATAATGTGCCAAACGTTTTATACAAAGAAATTCAATGTAGTTAGCCCAAAATTGAGTTCTTTCTTACCTTGTCAAGATATCAATCTGTCATGATGTCTTTTGATTTCCTGAACTACCATGAGCCTGCACTAATATAAGCACATGTGGCAATGAAGTGATTGCATAGAGAGATGCTCTCTCCATCCCAGCATGGAAAAGATGTTGTAATGTACTATTATGTTATCTAAACTTTTGACTTGGCCAAATTACATAAAAGTAAACAAAATTAAAATATATATATATATATTATATATATATATATATATATATATATATATATATATATATATATATATATATATATATATATATATATATATATATATATATATATATATATATATATATATATATATATATATATATATATAAAGGTGGGGTGGGGGTGGTGTTGCGGGGGCTTCCAATGGTTCTCTTAACATAATAATTTTCTATGTTGTTACATCTATATTTATATAGAAGTTATGTTTGTATATTTATATACAAGAGTTAAATAATGTTCCTCATGTTTTCATGAAAATAAAATTCCAGGGAAACTCCTCTACAACCTCAACAACATGCTTCAACTCTAATGCTCATGAACTTGTATCAACACCAATTGAAGTCAATGGAAAGTATAGAGGATATAATTCTGTTGATACTTTATCAACTTCAATTTTAGGAAGCAGTTACACAAAAAATGAAGATATGTTTGTTGATCATGAAATTGATTGGAAAAAATTGGAACTCAACAAGATGTTGTAAGATTCTTGTATTCTCCTAGTCAAAATGCCAAGCCTCCAAAACTAGGTAACAATGGAAATTCACTTGCAAATATGAGAAAACCAAAACCAAAAATTAGTGAGCAGAAACATGGTTGGAATTTAGATTGCTCCATGGAAATTAATAAAGAAAATATATCCAAAGAAAATGAAAGGCTGAAAGCAAAGCTGCAAGCTTCTGAAAAAACCATTGAGGAACTCCATAATGATGTTTCATCACTGGACAGATAGGTAGAATAAATAGCCATGGAAATGGAAACACTAAAGGGATAGCTCACAAAGGAGACTAAACAGGGACAATAATTTGCAAGGGAAATTTCCTATGTTAAAGTAGAGTGAGACAACATGGAACTAGAACTTGAACAACTCAAGGGTTTAGGACAAGGAAGTGAAATGCTTAAAGCTGCAAATAAAGCATCAAATGAGATGGATAATGCCAATCATATGATAGAGGAGATTGAGCAAGAGATATACTATGAGAAATAGGTTAATATAAATATGAGTTTGTAGCTACAGAATACACAAGAATCAAATTCTGAGCTTCTTCTAAAAGTTCAAGATTTATAAGGGTTATTAGAGAAGAAATGTAAAGAAATTGAGGAGATCTCTGACAGATTCCTGTGATGTTTCAAAATCTAGTGAAGATAATAAAGGAAGGAAATTTGAAGATATTGAAATGGAGCGGCTACAAACACTATCATCTTCAGAGCAAAAAATTAGAGAGATTACTAACAAAATTATCCATAGTGATAATGGAAGAAGCTTACAATTCCTGCGAGGCGACATGGAGACTTTAGAGACAAATTTTCAAGAGGATGAAAAAGAAAGTAGAATCTTAATTTGTAACTTAAAAATGAAATAGATACAATAAACATAATAATAGTTGAGCTTGAATATGGTATGCATAATACATCCAAGACAATCCATCTTATCAAAACAAGTGAAGATAATAAAGAAGCACAAAAATAGAATGTCAAAAACCCAGGTCATGACTTGAAAGAGGATGAAAGGTTGGACTACAACTACCCATTCAAGAAAAATTATATATGTGATATATAATATTTGCAGGATAATATTTTGTAGCTTTATGAAGTACAAGTTGAATTGGAAAACATGAACATGAAATTAGAGGAGGAAATCATGATATATAAGCTTGACATTGCAGAATTAGAATCTCAACTTGAAATGGTTAATGAGGAAGCCCAAGCACTTATAGAAACTAACCATCATCTAGAAGGAAAACTTGAAACTTTGGAGGAAGAAGACCTTGAGTTGCATAATTTCCTCCATGCAAGCCAGGAAGTTGGCAAGCTAGCATGGGAACAGATTCGGGACCTAATGGAAGAAATGTCATTATACTAAGGAAAGAATGAATCTGAAAACAGAATAAGACAAAGCTTAGATAAGAAAACTTATGAAGTAGAGGGTGATCAAAGAAAAAATGGTAGCACACTACTACATCTACAGGAAAAAAATGAAAAACTTCTTAAGAGAATTTTTGAGCTTGAGACACAACTAAATCATGATGAAGTAAAGAGTAGACCTAAAGAAACTACTAAAGAAAGAGGAGAGGAATTTAGGAGAATGGAGAGGAAGCTTACGACAACCTTTGAATTAGAGGCAATGATTATTGAACTCTATAGAGAGGTTGAAGACTACAAAAAAGCACGAGACTATTTGGTAAAAGATATGGATCAATTAGAGCATGAATTTGAAGCACTGAAACATGAGCGTGAGAAGTGTTCATCTAAACAATCATAGGAACAACTGCAAGAAGAATTACAAAATATTTGAGATGAGCATGCAACTTATTTTTCAACCATAAGTATCCTAGAGAGTGTTGAAGCCCCGAAAATCAGGTCTACAACAAGGGGGATACCCACCCGGTCTGGACCTTGGTTAGCAGCTCCTTTTCCATTTGGTATAGTGGGTCTGACTGGGGATATGGGACCAGTTTCCCAATTTATGTGTGTGTGTGTGAAGAATTGATATTTCCTTTCTAAAAGTTCCTAAGTGAGATGCTCTAATTCTAACTCTAATCTAATAACAGGCAAATTGTATTCTAATAAGTAGAAATATCCAAGTCTACACTAACTCGGGATGTAATCCTTCTGTTATGCGATCTAAAATGATTTCAAATAACAATTGGTAATAAAGATCATTTAACTGTTATGAGAAAAGAATTCAATACAGATAAACCACTTCGTATAAAAAGTTAGACGAAACAATTGTGAAAGGCATATCGCATAATAAGCTACTCATACATTAAGCATAAATAAATATCTATCACCATACAAAAGTGACAAATGATAACTCAGACATTCACGCACCAATATATAAACATCCGAACATGAATATCGCTTTTAACACAAAGACATAAATAGTTAAGAGATAGAAGTACCATTTATAACTAGTTCTACTCATGAGCTTCAAACGATAATGATTTATCTCTTCTTAATCCAACATCCACTAAGAGTACAGAAGTGCAACATCAGTAGCAGATATTAAATACAGATATCAATAAATCATGTTCCATTCATTCATGAAAACCTCCTCAGAGGGTACAAAAGTGCATGTTGTGGGAATGAGTTTTTGAAAAATTTCAGGACCCTTCTTTAAATGCATGAGAAGGGTTTAAATACTAATAACTAAATCTAAAATAACTTATTACAAAAATGTAGGATACGGTTTAAATGACCATCCTCATTTCAGGCAAAAATAAAGCAAAATTAATAATAACATTGAATCTAAAATTAAAACTAACTATTTCTATATATGATCCTTGAAATTTCAAGCATTCAGCATTTGCTTGAGAAGAATCAGCTGGCCAACTTCCGACTTTAACTGTCCTGCGAAAACAGAATCGACAAGAGCTGGCACCATCTTCTCAGCAGAATTTATGATACACTTGAGAGTCATGCACTGGCTGTGTGGTTTTACCAAGTATGCCCAGTAATAATCCCAATTCAACTTGGTTAACCTTTGGATTGATTCTGCCTTTTCTTGAGCCTTCTATCTCCAGCCTATTTGCAATTTCTATTCATATGTACATACCATATTGAAGATGTTTCAGACAATTACTACTAGTTTTAGGATTCAAGTTTTACTTTTCTTTTTTTTACCTCTAGGCTTATAGGTGACTGAGAAATTAGAGGCTTTCCCTTTCAAGAGGTTTTGCTCAACAGCGCTAATTGCGCATCGGAAACTGCCTTTGTTTCTTGATTCGAGCTTCCCTGGTGTGATTTTTTGCCTTTTGTGCATTTTCTTTTAGTGGATATAAAGATCGAATTTTGTGAAAATAATGATTCCGTAAGCTCTTAACCCTGAGTTTTAAATTGTCTGTTTTTATGTCAGCATTGTCTAGTACCCATTTAACCATGTCTGTGTATGGGAGAATCTTGGGCCTCGCCGCTATCCGGTGCAAAAACGAACAAGCTAAATCTGCAACTGATGCCTTAGAAGAACCATGTGGGCCAGCAGTAGCCACAACCTCCATCACTTTAGGATTCTCTTCCTAAAGTAGGCTATACATTCCTTCCCAAGTAGTAATACCAGCGTCTCTATTACAGGCAGTGTCTGTATATAGGGGCGTCATTTCTTTCTCTTCAGAGCTTGAGGCTTTGCCTTTCTTTCCCATAATATCCTGCGTACTGCTTTGTATATTTCTCTGTTCTCTATTCCTGCAATTTACAAGTGAAGTGAGAATGATGATAAGGAAAAGGTGACGGGAAAGCTTTAAATGCCGAAGACATATAAAATATACCACCTTACGTGAAATGGCTCTTTGATAAGCATGAAGCCCTATTTCATGAATGATTGGAAACTAACTCATTAATTAGCATTAAAGCGCATAACCAGGTCTCGGTTTATGGAAAATACTTTTCTGAACAACGAGCCCGAAAGATTTGTGACAAAGCGATTTTGCGATTTGCTTCAAAATATTGCAAATCGCATCATCGCAAAATCACAACATCACAAGGTTACTAGCTCACTATATCGCAATATCGCAAATCGCAACATCGCAAGATTGCTATATCACAATATCGCTATATCGCAAATCGTTGGAGCACATATATGTAAATCATTCGTTAATCTATTGTCTGCGAAATGTGATTTGCGATATGCGCCATCGCATATCGGCAGTTTAAAGTTTTTTAGTGTAAGTGATTTTTTAGACATGCGATGCGATAAATTTTTTCTTAATGTTTAGTTTCGCATCACGATCTCGCAATCTTAGTTTTCTGCTTGTAAGGAGGTATCCATTATATTTTTGTGATGCGATATTTCCTAAAGAATAATTCTACTTTATCATAAAACTTAAGCTTTTTTAGATTTTTCAAGGGTATTCTCATAAGTTTAGGATGGCAAGTTTTATTGTAAAAGGAAATTCAAGCACTAATTGATTTCTAAATTTTTGACTAAGGGTCCCCACTTATTTAGTATTAGTAATAACACCAAATAAGAAGTGGGGTTGTTGCTGGCCACAACAATTGGCGATTCACTTGGAAGAACCAATTATCTCTGATTTTATTTTGAATTTTCTAAACTTCCAAAACAGAAAATTTTCCAAAAAATTAAAGTTTATTATAGAAAGACAAAGTACATTATGCTTTTACCTATCAATGATATTTTGTTTCTTTTATTTTCAACTTTGATTATTTACTCCCTCAAGCTAGTCTTTGTATTTACATCAGCCACTACTTGGTTTATAAAGATAAAAACAAAGTCTTCTTTGTAAATAAGTTTTGAATATGCTCATTTTTCGTAGGTAGAGCCTCTGCTACCAACATGCATTTATAGCCTCGACAAGGTTACCTGTTACCCAACAATGATCCTGTATCCTACTTAGAGAAATTTACAACTTTTAAAGAGAAATCCATATCCACACTTATTTCTTTCATTTTCTTTTTTACCCTTAAAGAACAATGTCTTGGTTTGATAGCCAATTTATGACTCAGTCATTCACTTGATTTATGCCTTTGTTGAACAAGCTGGCTCGTGATGAGACCCCTTGTCTTTTGATTGCAACAATCTTGAGCCATTGCCCTGTTGTGGTATGCAGTATTGGCAAACTCAGCAAGCTATAATATCTATGATCATGATAACTCAGCTCGTGATGAGACCTCTTACTCTTTAAGTTAAAGTGTATCTTTGGATAATTCTCTGAACATTGTAGTTTCTTAGGTGGGGAGGAAGTCATTGTTTCCTTAAGATGGCTCTGGACGACA
This sequence comes from Pinus tabuliformis, assembly GCA_031772625.1. Classification (NCBI taxonomy): domain Eukaryota; kingdom Viridiplantae; phylum Streptophyta; class Pinopsida; order Pinales; family Pinaceae; genus Pinus; species Pinus tabuliformis. Next base: position 124,775,190 of record CM062809.1, read on the forward strand.
ATAGTAGAGTTTTTGGAAAGAGCTTTTCTACAAAGAAACTTTGTTTTGTTATTGATAACTTTCAATGGACTGATACAAAACAATTTCCCACTAAAGGTTGCTTTTCATAAAAATTTACAAAGTTGAAACTAGTATCATTTCTAGGCGTAGAGCCTTTAATTGTATCTTTCAATAATAACAATCAATTTTATAAACGAATCCTATTTATACAAGTGAAAAAACAAAATCTAAAAGAGAATTTGTGTCTTTTTCGTGAATTTCGAATGTAACCATTTACAACCGGTTTATTATGGAAACAAAAACTAATCTACAAAATAGAAGGATGATCTCTTATGGAAAATATTTTTTGAGGATCTATCCATTAACATGTAAATATTCTCTTTTTCCTGTTAAATCCTGTAACATAAAAGTTGTTGGGTCCCTATAATACTAGTGATTACCCCATTACTATTATAGTTATACCCCTTATTTATATTGTTGTGCCCCTATTACCCCCTTATTGTTATTTCTGTGCCCCATAGAATCCCTCTATTGTTATTTTTGTGGCTTTATATTATTATTGTTAGGTCGGCTGGATTATATTGTGACTCCTTAGACTCCTATATATAGAAAGGAGGTTTTGTCATTTGAATCATCAAGGAATTGTTCATTTATGTAATGAAAGGAGGTTTCCCCCTCGAAGAGGCTAAATTCTAAGGCGTTGATCTATCTTTTCTATCTTTTCTTGAGCTGGTTTCATAACATTTGGTATCAGAGCTTTGGATTCTAGGGTTTTGCTGCTCCAAACAGGTCATCGTGGAATTTCCGCTATAACTTTTTTCTGTGATGTTTAAGAAGTCACAAAAAAAACCCATTTGAGAAGACTTCGCGCTGAACCTTGGGTCCGAATTTCAGAGCTTTTCGCATGATATTTTCAGACATATGATCTGAGGAAGTTGGTCTTTTTACATACTCCTGAATTACATTCAAAACAAGTGACCTGGGGAAAATTGTCATAACTTTCTCTCTGAAAATCAGATTGAAATTTCGTAAGAAGGTACAGAAATAGGACGGATTGTAGTTTCTTTTATATCATTTTTAGAACCAAATATTGAAAATTGTACACGTGGCACTTCATACAACTTCGCTCTTCTGGAAAGGTCTATAATCAGGTCATCTTGGGGGATTGTGCATAACTCTTTCTTGGAGAATCCAATTTGGATCAAACTGGTGGCATTGGAAAGAAGACATAGAGAGCTACTATATGTCACAAATTCAAAACTATATGATTGGAAAGTACAGAGATACATCAGAGGCAATATCGGGCTCCTACAAAGTGAAAAAAGGTGTGTAGATTTTTTTAAATTTTTGCTTAAGCTTGGTTTGAAAATTTATTTTGAAGGAATTTAAAGGGCATAGTAGAGCATTATTATCAGTAACTGATGCCCCAAGGAAAGAAAATACAAACACCTAGTAAGGAACCTGAAATCTCTAGCATGACTCATGAAGACGAGGAAGAAATGCTACATGATATATCAAAATTACAAGAACAAGTGCAACAAATGTCACGCTCACAAAAGTTAACAGATGCTAAGATAAATGGCGTGGAAGATAAGATAAATGGCATGGAAGCTAAGATGGACAATTTGAAGATAGATTTGAACACAAATTTGAAGACAGGCATGGCAGATTTGAAGACAGATTTGACAAATTTTCTACAAGAAATACTTACTAATGGTGAAAAGGTAGTAAAGGAAACTCATGATGAGAACAAAATAAATGTTAATCATGATTCCATAGACACTAATGTTGGATCGAAGAATCACCATATTCCAAAAATCGATATGAGGAAGTTTGATGGCAAGGATCCTGCCACATGGATATTATAGATGGAGCAATTCTTCGATCTCAATAATGTGCAAAACACACAAAAGGTACGTATGGCAACTGTATATTTGGAACCAAATCAGTTTGTATGGTATCAATGGCTTTTTTCTCGTAAACAATTTATCACTTGAGCAATTTTTACAGAAGAATTGATAGCACATTATGAGGACACAAAAAGAAACACTTTTTTTAGCCAATTGATAAGTCTCAAACAAAAGGGTTCAATAATGGAGCACATTGAGGAGTTCCAAAAATTGAACATAAGGGTAAAAGATATTCCAGAGGAGCATCGGATTGATGTGTTCATAGGGTCTTTAAAGGATAATATCCAACATGATGTTCGCCTTTGGGAACCTGATTCATTAGAGAAGGCATTCAGGTTAGCAAGAAAAATGGAAAGCAAAATTATGGCAACTAGGAAGCATACCACTCACAACTATAAAGACGGAAGTGTTGTTGCCCCTAGTCTTCCACAACCTACAAGGTTGACACCACAACAATTGGAAGAAAAAAGAGCAAAAGGGCTTTGTTACAATTGTGATAGCAAATACACAAAAGGTCATAAGTGTGCTGAGAAGAAATTATTCTACATAGATTGTGAAGAGGAAGAAGAAAAGGAGCAAGAAAGGTCAAAAGAAGAGGATATATTCTAGGAACAAAGCCTAGATGAAGAACAAATAAATCCGACCATATTTTGTAATGCATTGGCGGGAATTACCACTCCTCAAACCATCAAGATAGAAGGACAAATCAAGAAGAAAAAGGTAATAGTGTTGATTGATTAAGGAAACACCTACAATTTTATTCATTGTAGGGTAGCAAAAGAATTGAATTGCTTCCTATATCCAGCACCAGAGTGTCAAGTGATGATTGCAAATGGAGGAACAATAAATTGCTCTGGAAAGTGCCATAATATCAAGCTATCCATGGGAGAATATGTATTGACTATCCCAATGCTTTCCATTCCAATGGGAGGTGCCGATGTTGTACTAGGAGTCCAATGGCTACAATCCTTGGGTACAATAGCTTTTAATTTTCAATAACTTTTCATGAAATTTTCTGTGGAAGGAAAGGAAGTTGAATTAAGGGGTATTGCAGGGAAACCAGGAAAGATAATTAGCTCTAATGGCATGACTAAGCTTCTAAAAAAGGAGCAAAGAGGTGTAATTGCACAATTATATTCGCTAGATGTTTCCACATTGGAATCATCTATTGCTCCAGATCTCCAAAAAGTCTTGGACAATCATTCCAAGGTATTTGAGACTCCCAAAGGTCTCCCACCTATGCGTGATCATGATCATGCTATTCATCTGATTCCGGGAAGTGTTCCTCCAAACATCAGGCCGTACAGATATCCCTATGTCCAAAAAAGTGAAATTGAACGTATGGTTGCAGAAATGCTAGAGGCTGGTATAATTCAACTGAGTCAAAGTTCTTTCTCAGCTCCAGTAGTATTGGTGCACAAGAAGGATGGATCATGGCGCATGTGTCCGGATTATAGGGAGCTCAACAAGCTCACTATTAAAGATAAGTTCCCCATTCCTGTCATTGATGAATTACTGGATGAATTGCATGGATCAATTTACTTCACCAAGTTGGATCTTCGTTCGGGATATCATCAAATTAGAATGAAGATTGAAGACATTCCGAAAACGGCATTTAGAACTCATGAGGGTCATTATGAATTTTTGGTCATGCCTTTTGGCCTTACCAATGCACCTTCAACATTTCAAGGTTTGATGAATTTAATTTTCAAACCATTCCTTAGAAAATTTGGGTTAGTATTTTTTGATGATATACTAATCTACAGCAAGTCTTGGAAGGATCATGTTGAACATGTTGACAGGGTGCTACAACTATTGGAGGAGAAACAATTATATGCAGAAAGATCCAAATGTTTCTTTGGAGTCCAGGAGGTGGAATATTTGGGTCATATTGTATCTCATGAAGGAGTTAAGGTAGACCCTAGCAAAATTAAAGCCATTAAGGAATGGAAAATCCCCACATCCATAAAGCATCTGCGAGGATTTCTTGGGTTGACAGGGTATTATCGCAAGTTTGTTAAGAATTATGGGAGAATAGCAACACCTCTAACAACATTATTCAAGAAAGATTCATTTTCATGGACTCCGGAAGCAACAAAGGCCTTTGAAAATCTTAAAGAGGCAATGTGCCAAGCACCGGTCTTAGCTACACCGGACTTCACAAAAACCTTTATTGTGGAATGTGATGCTTCAAGAAATGGAATTGGTGTTGTTCTAATGCAAGATGAAAGACCCATTGCTTTTGAAAGACCCATGGCAATACTCCATGCACTTAAGAAATGGCGACCCTACCTAATGGGAAGACACTTCAAGGTAAAAACGGATCATGATAGCCTTAAATACTTTTTAGAACAAAGATTATCCTCTGAAGAGCAACAAAAGTGGGTCACAAAGATGTTGGGTTATGACTTTGAAATCATCTACAAAAAAGGGAAGCAAACTGTGGTGGCAGATGCACTCTCAAGAAAGGATGAGGATGTGGAAGCATTGTTGTGTGCCATTTCTATTATCCAACCAGATTGGATAAACGAAGCAAGGGAGGAATGGAAGAATGACGAAGAAGTGTGGGCACTTATTCGAAAGCTACAACAAGATTCCAGTACTTCTGATACATTTAGCTGGCAAAATGATTCATTATGGTACAAAGATCACTTATACCTCTGTAACAATTCCCAGCTAAAACAAAATATTCTTATGGAATTGCACAATTCTCCCTTAGGAGGGCACTTAGGATTTTTAAAAACTTACCACAGGGTTAAGAAGGAATTTTTTTAGGATGGCCTTAAATCAGATATTCAAAAGTTTGTGGTGGAATGTTTGGTTTGCCAACAAAATAAAGTTGAAACAATTAAGACACCGGGTCTATTACAACCTTTATCCATTCCAAGCCAACGTTGGGAGGAGGTTTCAATGGATTTTATCACAGGTTTACCCAAGTCTGAGGGAAAGAGTGTCATCATGGTGGTAGTTGACAGACTTACCAAGTATGCACACTTTTGTGCATTATCACACCCATTTAAAGCCAGTACAGTTTCTACTGCATTTATGGAAACAGTTCAAAAGCTACATGGAAACCCAAAGATTATTGTAAGTGACAGAGATCCCATTTTCACTGGAAATTTTTGGACAAAATTATTTTTTTGTCTTGGTACTCAGTTAGCTCATAGCTCATCTTATCATCCTCAATCTGATGGGAAAACTGAGATAGTAAACAAATGTTTGGAAGGATATCTTCGTTGCTTTGTATCTGATAAACAGACACAATGGGTCAAATGGTTGCCTCTGGCTGAATGGTGGTATAACACTTCCTTCCATACAGCAACAAAAATGACCCCATTTATGGCACTTTATGGGTATCAACCACCATCCATCACATCATATTTAAGATAAAATTCTAAGGTTCAGGCAGTGGAACATCACATCGAACATCAACAACAAGTCCTCCAACTCTTAAAGGATAACCTCGTGTTGGCACAAAATAGAATGAAACAAGATGCAGATCAACATCGCAGTGAAAGAAGTTTTGATGTAGGTGATTGGGTATTCCTACGGCTACAACCATATAAGGAAATGTCCCTAAAGCAAGCTAAGAAGGATAATAAACTATCACCAAAGTATTATGGTCCGTACAAGGTGTTGCAAAAGATTGGTACTATGGCATACAAATTGGAGCTTCCTGCAACTTCTCGATTGCACCTAGTTTTCCATGTTTCATGTTTAAAGAAGGTTATAGGCGACAAGCTCCCAATTCAAACAATATTGCCAGAACTTGACGAGGAAGGAAAAATTATATTGGAACCGGAAGCAGTCACAGAAAAAAGAACTCGACAGCTACGAAATCGATCAATTTCAGAGTATCTTATCAAGTGGAAGAACTTATCCGCTGAAGATTCCACATGGGAGGATGAGAATTTTATGCAGAAGTATCCAAAATTACTCAAGCGTTGAGGACAACACTTTTTTGAAGGAGAGGGGCATGTTGGGTCCCTATAATACTAGTGATTACCCCATTACTATTATAGTTATACCCCTTATTTATATTGTTGTGCCCCTATTACCCCCTTATTGTTATTTTTGTGCCCCATAGAATCCCTCTATTGTTATTTTTGTGGCTTTATATTATTATTGTTAGGTCGGCTGGATTATATTGTGACTCCTTAGACTCCTATATATAGAAAGGAGGTTTTGTCATTTGAATCATCAAGGAATTGTTCATTTATGTAATGTAAAAGAGGTTGCCCCCTCGAAGAGGCTGAATTCTAAGGCGTTGATCTATCATTTCTATCTTTTCTTGAGCTGGTTTCATAACAAAAGTAGACGGACCTATGACTTCTATGATTTGGAAAGGGCCAAGCCACATTCTTTGAAATTTTGTCTGTTTCCATTTTTCCTCATGAGCCTTGTCCCATTTTAAAAATAGATCTCCCATATGAAAGTCTTTTCTAGATATTATGTTTGAATCAAAAGAAGCTTTTACTAATGCTTGGTGATGAGCATGAGTTATTTTGGCCTGTTCTCATTTCTCTTCTAGCTTAATTATTTCCAGCTGCCTTAGTTGTAAGGAAGAAGTTGGGTCTTCATTAATATATTAAACTAAGGTCAAAGAGGAGATTGCTAAATGAGTTGGAAGAACCACTTCTTTCCCATAAACTAAATTGAAGGGGGAAGTGTCGATGGAGGCTTTCTGCGTTATTCGATCTACCCATAAAGCATATATTAAAGATTTGTGCCAATTTTTATGATTTTGGTCAATGGTTCACTAAATAATTCTGATTAAATTTTTATTTGTAGATTCAGCTAATCCATTCCCCTGTGGATATAATTGGTGGAGTATTTAAGCTTGAAACCCCTTTTGAGTGCAAATTCAGTTATTGCATTACCAGAAAAATATGATGCATTATCAAACATTAAAGCAGAAGGCAACCCAAACCTGGTGATTATGAACTGATCTATGAATTCGATGATATGTTCAGTATTAGCTGTCTTGAGTGGAACTGATTCTACCCATTTAGTAAAGCAATCTGTTTCTGTAAGGATATATCTATGCTATTTAGAAGAGTGAGGAACAATCTCACCTATTATGTCCAATCCCCACTAATAGAAAGGCTGCTCAATGTTAACTGGTTGTAGTGGCAAGGATGGTTTCTTTTGTCTCCCAGCAGTGGTTTGATAGACTTGGAATTTCCTCACGTAGTTATGTGAGTCTTTGAATAATGTGGGCCAGTAATAGCCTGCACGTAAGATTTTATGAGCAGTAGTGTCTCCACCATAGTGTCCGCCTGCTAGACCATCGTGGAGCTCCTGCAAGACTTTTTCAGCTTCAGATTTCTCAAGACATCTAAGGAGAATAGAATCATAATTTATTCTAAAAAGAACATCGTTCACGAGCTGATATTGTTTGACTTTCAACCTTAGAGCTCTTTTCTTGGTATGATCGAGGTTTGAAGGAGCGTATCCATTCTTTAAATAATAAATGATATCAGCATATAATGACTCAACATCGTTTAGGCTTACCTCGTACATTTGTATCTCTACAGATGGAATTTTGGACATAAGAAATGCTCTGGCTAGCATTTTTCAAAAGCCTTTACCTTTTACAATACTTGCTGGTTTGATTTCTACGTCATATTTCTGTAAGGCAGTAACCCAATTGGCTCTTTTCTCACCCACATCCTTCTGTACTAGAAGATTTCTTACCGCTGGAAACAGTACTATGATTTTTGTATGAGTTTTGAGTAAAAAAGGTCTTAATATTTAATTGCTTTGAAAACAACATAAGCTTGTTTCTCCACATCTGAATAATTTAACTCAGCCCCTTGTAAATTTGAACTGAAAAAAGCAATTGGGGCTTCTGCCTTTAATTGATTTGTTTGAGTGAGTATCGCAGCATATGATCTATCAAAGGCAAATGTATATAAAATAAAAGGATCAGAAAAATTTGGAGTTGCTAAAGATGGAGCATTAACAATTGCTTGTTTGATAAGATTGAATGCCTCATGTTCATATTGGCTCCATTTAAAGTTTGAGTTCTTTTTAATCATTGTTTGTAAAGGAGACACGATTCTTGAAAAATCTAGAACAAATCTCTTTACAAATTTAATCTGGCCAAGAAAAGATTGCATGGCTTTCTTGTTGTGAGGTATGGTTATTGCAGAAATCTCCTTGATTCTGTCAAGATCAATGTGAATTCCAGATTTTGACACTATGAATCCGAGAAGTTTTCCTTCACTTAATGCGAAAAAGGATTTTTTGGGTTAAGTGAAATTCCATACCTTTGACAACATTGGAAGATTTGTTTTAAATCTCTAAGATGATTGTTTTGTTTCTTAGAATATATAGTTATATCATCTGAATAGATTACCACTGATTTATTAACTAGCCCCTTGAATGCGATGTCCATGGCTCTTTGAAATGTGGCACCAACGTTAATCAGACCAAATGGCATCTTTTGATATGTGTATGTGCCCCATTTAGTTCTGAATGTGGCTTTTAATTGATCATCGGGATGTACCAACACTTGATTGTATCCTAAGAATCCATCCAAGAACGACATTAATTCTGACCTCGCGACTGCCTGCAGTATTTGTTCCATGGGAGGCAAATGAAAATTGTCCTTTTGGCAGGCTTTGTTAAGATTTCAAAAGTCAATGCAGATCCTAATGTCTCTATTTTTCTTTCTAATAGGGACCATATTGGAAACCCATTTGGAATGTCGAATGGGAAAAATTATTTTGGATTTCAATAACTTATTGAGTTCAGATTTGATCTGGTTTTCTAGATTGGGATGGATCTTTCTCAACTTTTGTTGGACATGTTTTTCATTGTCTATCATTGGAATAGTATGTTGGATGATGGAGGTGTCTTGTGTTTTGAGTTCATCGTAATTCCAAGCAAAGACACTTTTGTATTGTCTCAAGAGACGAATATACACTAATTTTTCTTCAGGAACTAGACCAAGGCCTAGATTGATATTCTATGGTTTGGTATCAGTTCCTAGATTTACTAATTCATGGTTCAAAGTTGAACTTTGGAGTTTTGAATTGGTAGATCTTTTAAACCGATCTTTCAAATAATAAAGGTCTTCTAACTTGACTACTAACTTAGGTATGGCATTGTTAGTGCTATCTTATTGTAATTGTCGGTCATGTTGGTCTTCGTCAATTATTTGATTGGTGTAGGATCCTTCAGATGTGAGGAAACTCACGATATCAAGATCGTCATTGAAAATCCTCCAATTGGTAATGTTATCAAGAATAGATGGTCTAAAAATTAATTCAATTGAAAATAGATTAGGGCTAAAATCTTCTGAAGGAATGAGCTTGGAAGCTACGTTAGCTAAAACGTCTACACTAGCATTCCGGATTCTGAGAATTGATGAAATATTAAATGCTATAAAGTGTTCAGTTATATCTTGAACTAAATATTGGTAATGTTTTAAATGACCTGATAAACAATGTATAGTATTACGTACTTGTCTGGTTACAATTTCAGAATCTCCGAAAACTTGAAGGTATTTTACGTCTAATCCGATTGCTTTGTATAGCCCTTGGACTAAAGCCTCGTATTCTGCGGTATTGTTGGTGCAATCAAACTCAAGTCTGCAAGTTAGCATAGTTTTATCTCCCTCTGGACTTATTAACACGCATCCTACTCCCGCTCCTTTGTTAGACTTAAAACCATCAAAAAATAATTTCCAAAATAAAGATTTATTTATAGGACTATCTATAAAATTAATACATTTAGAACTATCTATTTGAGAGAAATTTTCTACTTGAGATAAAATCGAATGTTCTAAGTAAGGTGAAGTATGAGCATTAAAATTTCATAAGAAGGAATCTACTGAGTAGTTGCCAATGATGTTATTGCTATATGCTACTGGTTCATTTTCTCCCTCCAGTTCTGTTACTATGTATTTCTGATGTCTTTCCCACTCAACTTTTATTTGATTTAGTTTACCATTTTAAGGGAGCCACATGTGCGACTAGTCAGTTGCAAAGTATCCATGAAGTTTTTCTGACCAATCTCTGCTAAGAATTAAACCATAAAATTCTATAATATCAGCAACTAAATGTCGATAACTTGAATATGACAGCCTTATGGTAACTTGATTTAATTCGCCAATCACTTCAACTTGCGATAGATATAATTGAACTATGTGCACAACGGGTTTTTGTGGTTGAATGTTCAATTTTGCACATATTGACTTTGGTAAAATATTTGATGAAGCTCCAGAATCCATTAAGAAATTATGAAAATTTTGATTGAAGATTTCATAAGTAAGAAGAAATGGGGGAGTATGAGATCTCGATCTTCCTCCAATTAAAGCGATATCGTTTGGATCAACTTTATTAATCACAAGCTTGAGAGATTATAGCAGTGGGCAAAGGTGCAACTGGTACAACATGTAACTCTTTCAAAAGTACCTTTTGCTGGTGTTTTAACTTGTTCAATTCGTAAACGTTGATACTGACCCTAGTCTTTTTCATGTCTTCTATGATATTATACTCCCTTTCATCTAAAATGATCAAAATTTTAGATGGAGTTGATGGGTTTGTTTGGACTGGGCTGGTTTGAGTCGCTTTAGGTGTCGTTTTTTTGGCTGCGAATTTATCCTTAGTCATCGAGCTTGCGCTCTTTGGCTTAGGTGTAGGTTGAGGAGGATCAAGTTGATTTCTACTGCGAGTACTAATCGGGGATGTTGTGGAGGTAAATCCTCTCTGCGGACAAAGACGATCCCTACTAGCCCAGACCGGGTCTAGCAACAATCACACAATGCTATCACGCAAGTTCCTAATTACAAATAAAAAGTATATGGTGAGAACCTACTTGGATTCCAACGCTAGTGTTTGTTGAAGAGATGTCGCCCTCGTTCCTTTGCCTTGGCCGGTCACGATCCCCACGATCTCCGTGATTGGACACCTGCACATGCAAAGAACAACACGAAAACAAGCGTAAAATCTAGTAGATGCAATTATATATCAGTCAGAAAAGATATAACTCAACATCAAACATGAAACACTGAGAGTGGAACCATAATGATAGTCATCTATTATTAATAAATAACAGAGAAGAGTACAACCAAAGTTATGACGTCGAATCCTTCTCAAGAGGGTCCAGCCAGCGAGTCTCTCAAGCATTCACCCTTGGAGGTATATCTCCCAAGGCAAAAACTCTCTCTCACACAAGTTTACACAAGAAAGAAACACTTCACAACCTTCCTTAAACTCTCTAGCAATCCCACACTTGTCACACCAACTACCTATCAAGTTCACACACTAGCAGCAACACTCCAAGCACTATCAATTCAAAACTAGCTGCTCATGGCAATGGTAGAGGCTTAAATAGGAAGGAGTCTCCATGAATGGTGGGAGGATGAGCTTATCTCCAAGGAAGGTGGCTAAAATGACGAAACATACATGCCAGAGAAGGGAGGGCGACATTTACAAGGCCAACAACCAGGTCCGGAGTCATCTAGAAGGCTGGCTGTTAGAACAAACTCACCCAAACTCGATCAGCGCGAGTCCATAACTGCATTGGAGCGCTGACATCGCAGCTGAATAACAAAGAAGGTCATGTCAGCGCGATCATATATGAATAACAGACGCGCTGTCACATGAAATTCGACCAGCGTGGGAAACCCGTGTGCTTCCGCGCTGGCAGCGCATTCCGTTTGTTATGAAGTGCTCGTCAGCGCGTTTATCTTGACAACAGTCGCGCTGATAGCAAAAACTTTGGCAAAGTGGGTCATTTGGCAACATCAGAGAGCATGATCATGATTAACTTGGACTCATGACATAGTAGGAAGACTGACAGGGAGACAGTGACAAATTACTGTGTAATAGATGCCCCCTAAAGCATGAGGCCCAAGAGAGTGGGAGGGGTGAAATGCTTTACGAAAATGGCTGAACTGGAACACCACCAGGAAGAACCTGCACGTATGTACATCTGATAGTTCTGATAATCAATTACACGTAGTCCAGGCATGGGCGCAGCCATCCAAAAGACATACGAAGGAGGTCTGTGGTATGGACGCAGCCACCCAGCTAAAGAGACCATGATGATAATAAAGGTATGGTCGCAGCCATCCATGAAGACTCAGGCATGGGCGCAACCATCCATCAATGAGTCATGTAATGATTATAATAATCCACAAAATCGCAACCTGAATTGCAATAGACAAAATCCAGGGTCTTGCGCTCCATCTCGACCTGAACAAAGTACAAGTCCAAGCATGTGAATATAGGAGTTGAAGTCAAACATGCAAGAACATCGTCTGATTACCAGTCAATGATGAAAACTGTTAACAGACGCGAGAGGGACCACCAATAATGACAATGGTCCTCAAGGTACTATAGGTACAATCTACGGCGTGCGAATGAGTGAGCTGGCATCGAACACCTGCAGAATCATTCGATCGGAGGCCAATGATGAAAACCTCGCGTCGAACATGAAGAACCTGCCATTGAGGCATGCAGGCTCTAAGGCACCGAAGGGAGTCTCTAGATCAGCTTCCTGGATAATGAGCTGAAGTCGACAGGAAGTGACCTTGATCAAAGGTGGGCCATAGTGTTTCCCACATCATTGACACGAGACAGAGGAAGAATGTTGTGGTGAATCAAAAGTATGTGAGGTATCAGAGAGAGGTTGTAATTCTGCAGAGGTCAACTTCTCTTGAACATATCGGCGGCACGACAATGGACTTGGCAGTATTTGACATCAAATGAGCAGAGGTCATGGTGACAAAGCAATGAGCAGATGAGAGGTCAAATAGGATCACCAAAACCCACGGAGGATATTGTAAAACAATATGAGGTGCCCCCACCCAGACACGAATGCAGACAAGTGCCATGTTCAAGAGCGACATACTGCCGACATGACAATAATTATGATTCCATTTTCCCCACCATTCCTGGCAGGTACCCCGATTATTTTTGGATGACAAGCTTGACGGGGATAGCATATGCTTGGAAAGCGTCATTTTAACAGAATCTGATGTCACTGAGACTTAACAAGTCTGACAAAGGAAGAACTTGGCATCTTTTCTTGTTTAGAGAGTCTAAAAAGACAGCAGAAAAGTAAACTCCAGGGGGGTCCTTTTTCATAAAGTTGTGTCTCTCGAGCCCGAAAAAGTATAAAACAATGCCTGAAAGAACCGCCCGACCATTTCGACCGAGGAGTACTTTTCATGTTAGTGACATCGACCTGAAAAAGTAAAAAAGCGATCAATATCACATCGTTTCGTAACCATTAACGAACCTGAAACGACAAGGGTCCGACGATCTTTTCGTTTTTACACGGTCAGAAAAGGGTTTAAAGATGACCACCTCTTATTTACGTTTAACGAGTCAAGAGGGATAACTCGGCGATCTTTTCATATTTTATGAGTCAGAAAAGAGCTTAAAGGTGACTCATCCTAGAGGAATGAGTGGTATAAAGGGTAGCAATTGGTTCCGGCAATGGTGGAACTGCTCAAAACATGTAATGGTCAAGAGGCAGGCTAATAAAACCACTCATCGCTGTGGTTCCTCAGGAAAGGAAAAACAACCAAGTGAAAGCATATGACCAGCCAAAGAGATGGTAGCAATGGAATGAAAACAACCAAGGCTCATCTAGCAAAATTTAGCGGATAAAAATGGCAATCACGAGATGTAAATCGGGTATGGGTTCATTTTTACACAAGGTTGAACCATAGAGAACTTTCTTAGATTCGGTTTCATGTTTACACAAGCTTGAAACGAAAACTTATGCTTGTTATGAGTTCGCATGCCCCTAGGCATAATGATGCAAAACAAGGTACATGCCCCCCAAGCTTCATTACATTCAACAAAGTGGATGAAATGAAGGTTCACTCTCGAGATCTATGAAAGACTCGACTTATATTTTACGAGATCTTAATCAAAGACTCGATTTGGAAAAGGAGGAGTTGTTTCATTTTTTAATGAGGTTGAAACAGTAAAAGAACTATCCTCATAACCCTTGTTTCATTTTTTTAATGAGCTTGACACAAGATCAGGAACTATGCTCGACCACAAGGTCGCCACAAGATCAAAAACTATCCTCCGCGATATCTAGTTTCATTTTTTAAGGAGCTTGACACAGGAAAGGAACTATGCTCCGATTGAACTTCATCATAATGAAGAGGAAGTCATTGCTTCCAAGAGTGTCACTCCCAGTGGAAGGACCACATCTTGGAAGTCAGGGCCCAATGCCCCCAAGACACTACGCACAACGGCGTCATCACTGGATACAGGCACGGGATAGGTGGCCACTTAGTTGATCTGCAGTGGGGCATATACAACTGGTGGATAAAAACTAGGAGGGGACGACAACTGCGCAGGAGGCATCGGGGGACTAACGAATGACACTTGATCGATAGTCACAATTCTTCCATCATGCGGAAAGCAAACCACACGGAAAAGCGAAGAAACGAGGGCCCCCATGGCGTAAACATACTTGCGACCAAGGAGAAGACTAAAATCTAAAACACCTTGGGTAACCAAGACATCTATATAGACGGTTTTACTTCCCAAAGTAATAGGGAACTTCGAGAGAACTCCTAGAGATGGACAGGCTCCACCGTCGAAGGCCAACAAATTTTGAGTGACTGGCCCAAGCTGCGGGGAACCTAAGGCTTGCCAAGTAGTGTATGGCATAAGACTGACAGACACCCCTTCATCCAAAACAGTGCTAGTTACTGCCGTAGCACAGGCATGTACTATGATCTGGAAAGGCATATGGGATGGAAGGCGACCGATGATCAGGAAATTCCAATCAAAGGAAGCGACCAGACTACTTGGTGGGGGAATCGTATGATTGCCCCCATGTGCTAAAGGAACCGAAGGAGAACCTTCGGGAGCAGCTGGGTTAGGAGAGTCATTTCGGGACTCAAAAGAATTTGAAGAGACGAGAAGAACATGGGCATGATTCTCTTCCGAAATAGAGTGAGCGAGCGGCAGACTCGAGTCGACACTCTTTCCGACCAATGGTTGGTCTGGAACACGCTGGGGGCAACCAGGTTCGGGAAGAGGGGCCTGGACAAGAGAAGAATTTGAAGCAATCTCTTTGTCAGTAGGGGGACGATCTACAGCTGTAGAGAGACGTTGATATCCAACGGGTAGTTGGGGTGAAGGAGCTGTAAGACTTGCCAAAACACCGGAGGCTTTATCCATGAGCGGAAAAAGGTGAAGGGGATGATTCCCTTCACAAAGTCTACAGGGGATTCGAATCTTCCCTTTCTCCTTACCTTTGTGAGGTGACAGGGGAAAATCACCGTGAGCCTCAGTGGACGATGAGGGACGGGCTGGATCACGAGACCATACTTCTAAGACCCTGGGGATGCCAGGACAATCACGAAGAAGATGGTCCCCCTTGCATAATCTACAAGGAAATTTGACCTTCCACAGAGTAGCAGAAGGTGGCCTGACTTCAGGTGTACTCAAAGTGAGAGCTGTACTTCTAGCCTCTCCCTTGGGGGCCTTCTTCTTCTTCGTCTTCTTCTTCTTCTTCTTAGCCACCTGGTTACTCGAATCTAGACTTTCACCAGGTGGGCATAGAAGGGGAGAGATCCACCTTAGAATCAACATGATGTTGTTCAGGTGGAGGGACTGATTGATCAGACGGTGAGATTTTAGGGACGAAAGAGGTTGAGAACAACCAAACCGACAACCCAACAGTTAACCCTGGGAGGGACAACGTTGCCGTATAAGGAGCACCAACATTTCCAAAAGGAGCGAAATGAGTAGGGTTCCCGTCAGAGGGGATCCTTGGGTTGGTGAACCCTGGAAAAGTTGCCATCGAGAACGAAAAGAAGCCTACTCAAGCTAATGCAAACAACATCTAACCGGTAATGTTAATCGCGGCCAAATAAATTTTAAGACGCAAGGACACAACTTGACCTTTTCATGTTTTAAGAGTTGAGAAAAGGACAAAAAGGTGACTCTAGTCGCCTTTGAATGTTTTGTGAGCCTGAAGTGACAAACTGCTCAAGTGAGCCTTTTCTTTTAAGGAGTCCGAAAAGGATAAAAAATGACTACTCTGGAGAGACTAGGCAAAGGGTTTACCAAACAAATCCGTAAAACTGCATATACATCTTGGCAGTCATATGAAAACCAAGGACTTCCCGTACGGCAATCAATCTTCCCGAATGTTTTGTTCGGTGCGTTATGGCTTGTAAGGCAGCAGACACGGCTTCCTGTGGATAAAGGATGATAACCTAGTGGGGTCTCCCCTATATACGCGACGGTACGTGGGAGCTCAAGTCCATGCTAGACCACTATCGAGTCACAAAAGGAGGAATCACCCAACCGTAATGCGAAACAACAGTGACTAGGTTTAACGACGCCAGAGCACGTCTCTAGCCTAGACCTCTAAACAGTGAGCGTTATGTTCCAATGCGTTTTTAAGTTCATTCAATTCATTTTATGCTTGATCTCCGATTAAGTTTCAATTTCCAGGTCCTATCATATGTAATATCTCACAATTTCCTGAATGCAAACTATATGCCAAAGAATATCATTTCGTTCGATGAATACTAACTATGAGAGAGTTAAGGATTTTTCAAACAAAATGACCACAAACAAACAAGAGGTACTCTAATGCAGCTAATGACAAATAAACAAAACTTTTCTTTGTTTTAAATTGCTTAATCAATGAAAAGCTTCTGATTTCAATTAACTAATTCAATGCAAAAGAGATTGTTCATTTTCTTTTCAATGGCAAAGTGCACTAAACAAACTTCTGAGAAATAATAACAAACAAATGTGAAAAGAACCGGTTGACCCCAAACAACTATAATCTGTGTCCGGGTAGTGAGAAGTAATCGAAACAATACAAAGGCTGGTTCAATAACAATCACCTAGACAACCAGGCAAAGCAAGCAAAGAGGAAGGTTTTCGCAAAACCAAAAGGCAAGCAGTAAAAGAATCTTTGTGAATGAGTAACCAAACAAAACCAATCCAATGAAATTGGGATGATAAAACCAGGTCACAAGACACAAAAACAAGATTCGCCCAACAAGACTTCCCAAGAAAGTGCTTCAATCTTCAGACAATAGAAATCAAGTCATAAACCAAGTGAAAGAAGCAGGGGATAGCAAAACAAACAGGCTCAGGAGGCAGAATTGAAGAAATTCAATTCTACAGGTATCAGCGCGGGTGATCCACAGCAACAAAGCACTGATCAGAAACCATGTGTAGCAACAAAGTTCTGTCAGCGCGGAAGTACACGGCTTAACCGCGCTGGTCCGATTTTCAGAACCGTCACGACTGTTCAGTGTATAAACGCGATGATCAAGAAGTCAAAGAAACAGCTATGCGATGGCAGCGTGACTGTTTTATTATAAACCACACTGAGGCTAAAAAACAGGCACAATCAAGCGAAAAGCTCCCAACCCAAGGCAATCACTCTTTAAACAATGAAGGCACCTCCGAGACTAAACCAAGAAAGCCAAAAACAGAGAAACTAATCCCCAATTTTTGAAAAGAGAGCAAAAATCAAACTCAAGGACAAAACATGAATACAAAAAGACAAAAGCCAGCTCCAAGCTGTTTAGTTTGTAAACCAAACCGGAGATGGACTGAAGTGGCTTTGATCTACTTCGCTAATGCAGAGCAATAGCATTTCGAAGGCTACCTGGCCGTGCTTCAGGATCTGTTTAAAGTTTACAAATCAAACAACAAGATCTCCCCAGCAGAGTCGCCAAATTGTTGTGGAGGTAAATCCTCTCTGCGGACAGAGACGATCCCTACTAGCTCAGACCGGGTCTAGCAACAATCACACAATGCTATCACACAAGTTCCTAATTGCAAATAAAAAGTAGATGGTGAGAACCTACTTGGATTCCAATGCTAGTGTTCGTCGAAGAGATGTCGCCCTCGTTCCTTTGCCTTGGCCAGTCACGATCCCCACGATCTCCGTGATTGGACACCTGCACATGCAAAGAACAACACAAAAACAAACATAAAATCTAGTAGATGCAATTATATATCAGTCAGAAAAGATATAACTCAACGTCAAACATGAAACACTGAGAGTGGAACCATAATGATAGTCATCTATTATTAATAAATAACAGAGAAGAGTACAACCAAAGTTCTGACGTCGAATCCTTCTCAAGAGGGTCCAGCCAGCGAGTCTCTCAAGCATTCACCCTTGGAGGTAGATCTCCCAAGACAAAAACTCTCTCTCACACAAGTTTACACAAGAAAGAAACACTTCACAACCTTCCTTAAACTCTCTAGCAATCCCACACTTGTCACACCAACTACCTATCAAGTTCACACACTAGCAGCAACACTCCAAGCACTATCAATTCAAAACTAGCTGCTCATGGCAATGGTAGAGACTTAAATAGGAAGGAGTCTCCATGAATGGTGGGAGGATGAGCTTATCTCCAAGGAAGGTGGCTCAAATGACGAAACAGACATGCCAGAGAAGGGAGGGCGACATTTACAAGGCCAACAACCAGGTCCGGAGTCATCTAGAAGGCCGGCTGTTAGAACAAACTCGCCCAAACTTGATCAGCGCGGGTCCATAACTGCATTGGAGCGCTGACATCGCAGCTGAATAACAAATAAGGTCATGTCAGCGCGATCAGATATGAATAACAGACGCGCTGTCACATGAAATTCGACCAGCGCAGGAAACCCGTGTTCTTCCACACTGGCAGCGCATTCCGTCTGTTATGAAGTGCTCATCAGCACGTTTATCTTGACAACAGTCACGCTGATAGAAAAAACTTTGGCAAAATGGGTCATTTGGCAACATTAGAGAGCATGAGCATGATTAACTTGGACTCATGACACAGTAGGAAGACTGACAGGGAGACAATGACAAATTACTGTGTAACAGGGGATGCCTCTTGATCCTCTTCATCTGGGAGGATGAAATCCCACATACCTTGTAACTCTAAAACTTCTTCTTCATCGGTATGATCTTTAGTAGTGATTTCCTCTTCTTATTCTTCGGATTCAACACTTGTAATAGCGTTAGGGGGTTTAGAATCGGTCGAAGGGTTTCTTTTAAAAGGTCTGTACAACTTTTTAGAAGAAGTTTATGCCACTTGTTTCTTAATGTCGACCATCTCGTTAGACATGGTCATCAAAATTTTTGTAATCCTTCTAAATCGAATGGATCTTTTGATTGTTTTTTCTTGGGATCTTCCTTGAAAGAAACCTTCTTGTATTTTCATTCTTCTATCACGTTTTTCTTTTCTAGGGCTATAATACGTTTCTCTACTGCTATTGCTTCTTTCATATTTTTGGCTAAAGTTGTTTTGTTAGCCCTATCAACAAATATTGCTATGTTTGATGGTAAAGCAGTGATGTACCATTCACTTTGCACTTCTTCGCTAGGCTTGGAAGCAGTAGGAATTTTGTTTAACAGTTTATTGAAATGTGAATTGAAATCTTTGATAGGTTCTTTTGACTCGGCCCTAAGGTTAGATAGGTCATTGATCAATGTCACCGTAGACCTATCATCACCAAACTTAATAAGGAATTATTCTTGGAAGATATTCCAACTAGTGATAGATCCAGATGGTAATGAAAAATACCATGATCCGGCTGCTCCTTGCAGAGTATAAGGAAAAAGTCGAACAACAGTGTCTTCGTTGGTAACTCCATTGAGATTTATGGATAGCATAAAGTTATTTATATGTTCTTCCGCTAGCATGCCTACCTCAGGATTAAACTTAGGCAGCCATTTTTCAGGATGGGCCGGTAGCTGACTCAAGGGTGCAAGCATTAAGACTTCCCCTGGGTTATTCCATGGAGATTGGGCCATCACTGATCTATTAACAGAGGAAAGTGCAGAAAATGATCCATGTGGTTGAGAAGATGAGGATATTATGACTCCAGATGATTGAGAAGGAGATGTGGGAGTACCAGTGGACTGATGGACAATGATCTGAAGTGGAGGAGTGTATGGTTGACTTCGTAGTGGAGAGGTTGAGATGGATGATGACGATGAAAGAGTCTCACTATCAGACCCTTTAGGAGATTTCCTTGCTCTCTTCCTTGTAGGTAGAGGTAACTCGGTTGGTTGAACGCCAAATTTTTCACTCTTTAATTTGGTAAGAGGATGAGCAGGGTTATATTGTGAAGTCACGCTGCCTTGAGATTTATCAGATCTTTGAGGAGATATAGAAAATCGCTGAATTTTTTGAATCAAAGATTCAACTTCAGGAGGTTCAATAGTAGATTGATCTAAAATGTCAGGGTTTGTAGCAGCGGCTGTTGCTCTTGGGACTTCTAGCTCTGGATTTAAAGATTTTAAATGCAATGGAGAAGTCGGGGGAGATGGTTAGGGCGATTTACTCTTGGAATCGTATTTATATTTAGACTTACTTTCCATTCACAGTTTGAGGCCCTCCTTCTAGTGCCAAATATGTTGAAGCCCCGAAAATCGGGTCTACAACAAGAGGGATACCCACTCGGTCCGGACCTTGGTTAGCAGCTCCTTTTCTGTTTGGTATAGTGGGTCTGACTTGGGATATGGGACCAGTTTCCCAATTTATGTGTGGGTGTGTGAAAAATTGATATTTCCTTTCTAAAATTTCCTAAGTGAGATGCTCTAATTCTAACTCTAATCTAATAACATGCAAATTTTATTCTAATAAGCAGAAATATCTAAGTCTACACTAACCCGGGGTGTAATCCTTCTGTTATGCGATCTAAAATGATTTCAAATAAAAATTGGTAATAAAGATCATTCAACTATTATGAGAAAAGAATTCAATACAAATAAACCACTTCGTATAAAAAGTTAGACAAAACAATTGTGAAAGGCATATCGCATAATAAGCTACTCATACATTAAGCATAAATAAATAGCTATCACCGTACAAAAGTGCCAAATGATAACTTAGAAATTCACGCATCAATATATAAACAGCTGAACATGAATATCACTTTTAACACAAAGGCATAAATAGTTAAGAGATAGAAGTACCATTTATAACTAGTTCTACTCATGAGCTTCAAGAAATAATGATTTATCTCTTCTTAATCCAACATCCACTAAGAGTACAGAAGTGAAACATCAGTAGCAGATATTAACTACAGATATCAATAAATCCTGTTCCATTCATTCATCAAAACCTCCTTAGAGGGTACAAAAGTGCATGTTCTAGGGATAAGTTTTTGACAAATTTCAAGACCCTTCTCTAAATGCATGAGCAGGGTTTAAATACTAATAACTAAATCTAAAAATAACTTATTACAAAAATGTAGGATACGTTTTAAATGATCGTCCTCATTTCAGGCAAAAATAAAGCAAAATTAATACTAACATTGAATCTAAAATTAAAACTAATTATTTCTGTATCTAATCCTTGAAATCGCAAGCATTCAGCATTTGCTTGAGAAGAGTCGGTTGGCCGACTTCTGACTTTAACTATCCTGCGAAAACAGAATCGGCAAGAGTTGGCGCCATCTTCTCAGCAGAATTGATGATACACTTGAGAGTCATGCACTGGCTGTGTGGTTTTACCAAGTATGCCTAGTAAGAATCCCAATTAAACTTGGTTAACCTGTGGATTGATTCTGCCTTTTCTTGAGCCTTCTGTCTTCAACTTGTTTGCAATTGTTGTTCATATGTACATACCATATTGAAGATGTTTTGGACAATTACTACTGGTTTTAGGATTCAAGTTTTACTTCTTTTTTTTTTTACCTCGTTGCTTTCTTACAAATTTCTGGGCTTACAGGTGACTGAGCAATTAGAGGCTTTCCCTTTCAAGAGGTTTTGCCTAGCGGTGCTAATCGCACATTGGAAACTTCCTCCGTTTCTTAATCTGAGTTTCCCTGGTGTGATTTTTTTTCTTTTGCGCATTTTCTTTTAGTGGATATAAAGCTTGAATTTTGTGAGAATAATGATTCCATAAGCTCTTGACCCTGAGTTTTAAATTATCTGTTTTTTACATCAGCGTTGTCTAGTACCCATTTAACCATGTCTGTGTATGGGAGAATCTTGGGCCTCGCCGCTATCCGCTGCAAAAACAAACAAGCTAAATCTACAACTAATGCCTCAGAAGAACCATGTGGGCCAGCAGTAGCCGCAACCTCCATCACTTTAGGATTCTCTTCCTTAAGTAGACTATACATGCCTTCCCAAGTAGTAATACGAGTTTCTCTATTACGGGCAGTGTCTCTATATAGGGGTGTCATTTCTTTCTCTTCGGAGCTTGGGGTTTTGCCTTTCTTTCCCATAATATCCTGCGTACTGCTTTGTATATTTCTCTGTTCTCCATTCCTACAATTTACAAGTGAAGTGATACTGATGATAAGGAAAAGGTGACAGGAAAGCTTTAAATTCCGAAGACATATAAAATATACCACCTTACATGAAATGGCTCTTTGGTAAGCATGAAACCCTATTTCATTAATGATTGGCAACTAACTCATTAATTAGCATTAAAGCGCATAACCAGGTCTCGGTTTATGGAAAATACTTTTTTGAACAACAAGCCCGAAATATTTGCGATGAAACAATTTTGCGATTTGCTTCACAATATCGCAAATCGCAACATCGCAAGGTTGCTAGCTCGCTATATCGCAATATCACAAATCGCAACATTGGAAGATTGCTATATCACAATATCACTATATCACTATATCACAAATCGTTGGAGCACAATATATGTTAATCATTCGTTAATATGTTTTTTGCGAAATTCGATTTGCGATATGTGCCATCGCATATCGGCAATTTAAAGTTTTTCAGCATAAGTGATTTTTTATACATGCGATGCAATAAATGTTTTCTTAATGTGTCATTTTGCATCGTGATCTTGCAATATTAGATTTCTTCTTGTAAGGAGGTATCCATTATCTTTTTGCGATGCAACATTTCGTAAACAATAATTCTACTTTATCATAAAACTCAAGCTTTTTAAGATTTTTCAAGGGTATTCTCATAAGTTTATGATGGTAAGTTTTATTGAAAAAGGAAATTCAAGCACTAATTGATTTTTAAATTTTCGACTAAGGGTCCCCACTTATTTAGTATTAGTAATAATACCAAATAAGAAGGGGGGTTTTTGCTGGCCACAATAGAGAGTAAGGTTGAACACTTACAATAGGAGATAGATAGAAAGACAACAAATTTTGTAGCAAATTTGGATGCATTGTTGCAGTCTAAAATGGAACAAGAACATAGGTCCAAAATGGCAGAATAAGCACTAAGAAAGACTCGATGGAATAATTCTACTACAAAATAATGACTTCGGGAGAATTTAAAAGGCTTTATCAACATATGTCATCAATATTCGATGCTAATGAGAAACTAGCAACGCAAGCACTTAAAGAAGCTTCTAAACTTGACCTACAGAAAACCAATTTGCAAGAATCACTGAGAAAGTATGAAGAAGAGATTGCATCTATGAAAAAGAAATATCATGACAATCTGCAAGAACCTATGAACCAGTTGGATCTCTCAAAGAAAGAGTGTGAATAATTTCCATAAAAGCTACAAAAGACATTGGATGAGATTGAGAAACAAGAGAATAATGAACTTAATTATAGGAGTCAAATTGAAGAGCTATCTTTGAAGCTAGCCATGTTACAAACATAAGTTCAAACCCTTGTGAATGAAAAGAGTGAACTTACTCGAAAGGCTCATGAGTATGAGCATTTGAAATCTGGCCTAGAAGATACTAAAATAGCCTTAGATGGTTGCAGAGTAGAGAATATAGAGTTAGAGGTTGCATTACAAGAATCTTACCAGGAAAAAGTCAAACTTCATAAATATCTTAGTTTGTTACAAGAAAATTTGAGAAATTTAGAGGTAGAATTGACGAAACAAACATGTTGTAGGGATCATCAAGAAACAATAATTGCATCTCTTGGGTCCAAATTAAAGGAGAAGAGCATTAATAGATGGAACTCCCAGTAAAAAAATCCACATATATTAGTGAACCTAATCCAATGGGACTTAAACCAGGTGTACACCAGCATGGAACTAGATAATGACCAAAAACATTGGAAACAACCAGTTGATCTAACCCCTTGGGTTCTGTTAGAATTAAATATAACTACTAACTACAAAAAAATATGGAATTTTCCATTTTGATTTCTTTATCAATATTTGCCACAGCTCACTCTGATTTATTTTTGAGAATATATTTCATCTTACTAGAAGATATTGTTGGTCTGAAGAATGTATAATTATTAATGCCTTGAATTAATATCTCTGCAATGAGAAAAATCTTCCTAATTCATGTTATCAGTCTATCATACACTGACTTCAAAAATGGCATATAAAGAGGCATTGGATGGATATGACATTGATTACATCTTATCAGTCTGAGTAAATAATTATACCTAAAGGGCATATGAAATACACCCAACTACCCACCAACCACTATATATAAGCTACTCAATGGTGTAGAAGAATCAATGGGCACCTAGGAGATATGAAGGGGTGGTTGGGAAGGTGCATGTTAGGGCTTTAAGGTAACCCCTTAGATATTTGGCAGGTGGCCTGTAGAAAGCGAAGGGGAAATCTAATAAGGGAAGCTCAAAAACTAGTAAACTAAAGTATTATGGGGACAAAATTTTAGATACTAGTACTAGGGATCACTAAGACATTGTGAATAAATTTTGATC
This sequence comes from Pinus tabuliformis, assembly GCA_031772625.1. NCBI lineage: Eukaryota > Viridiplantae > Streptophyta > Pinopsida > Pinales > Pinaceae > Pinus > Pinus tabuliformis. The sequence goes on from CM062809.1 coordinate 124,799,704, forward strand.
TAAATTAGTGTATCTAGGGGTAGGTGTCATGCGGAAAGAGTCGATAGTGCGGACACAACTGACCTCCCTAGAAGCAAAAGCTTTCTAGTGACAAACAAGACAAATAAATCCTACCTTTCTCTAAACATGCATTGCAAATACAAGTAATCAGGGGGTCTTTAACATACCTTTAGTCCAACGCTTCGTAGTAGTCCAGCCTCGCCGATCCGAATGAGCTCCTCCTTCTCTTCGAAACCTGCATTCACTAACAAGCCAAAAGATTAAATAGCACCTGATAAACTCATAAAACAATACATATCTATCATATAGACCAAGGAGTATATGAAACAAACCATGAATAACAATCTGTTGAGAAAAATAAGTTCATTTGCATTAAAAGGTAACAAAAGGAACCATTACAACCTGAGCCTTGGTGTTGTGCAAGTCCCTCCTAGGGTCTAGCAAGAGTTTTCCTTTACTTTGATCAGCTCACCCACTCCCAAATAAGGCTAGGAAAGGATGGGAATCTCTCCTCTCAAGCTTTACAAGGGAGTCCTAATTCCAGCAGCATCTATCCTTAGGAATGTTCGGCTTTCAACCTCCCCTCCCTCTGGCCCAATGCCTGTATTTATAGTTCTCTAGAGGAAGTTATTCAGGTCCACCATCAATGGGATAAGCCCCTCTTTGGATGGGATAGCTCCCCTCTTGATGGGATAAGTTCCTCTTTGGTAGGGATACATGAACCATCTGGAGGCGCTTCATACACGTCGAACAAGCTTCTAGAATACTCTAGAAATGACCACAAGTAACTTTTTTGGAGTGAAACTTGCGCCTTTTGACCTTTACAGGAGTACGCACCCATTGCTTTACATACAGAGCGTACAAGTACGCAGGTATTGTGAACTTGAAGTGCGTACACGCAGGTAAGGCTAAGAGAAACTGCGTACCCAGAGATATATAGATTTTTAATGACTTTCTCTCTTTCTTGGAGTTTGACATGGAGAGCAGAGGTATGAGGCTTGCTAAGGAGGATAGTATGACAGTTGATGGAGCCATACTAACTGCAAATAGTCATGGTGACAAATTTTAGTGTAACAGATTGCCCCCTAAAGTGCGAAGCCTGTAGTAGATTAGGGTTTTATATTATCTACGAAGGGTGAAGTAATTTATCATTTCAAGGATTATCTTGTGGAGAGCCCAGTCAGAACCTGCAAGTATTCAACACAAAATACATATATATGATCATATCATCGCTGAGGTAGGCATTCCCATACTCAGATTGAAAACTTTAACTAATTGACTATCTACTGCTCTGATACAGGAATGATTCTGCAGTACATCATAATCATAGACTTTTGTACACACAGTATGGACGCAGCCATCTGTTTATGATTAGTCTACTGTATAATGAATACAAAACTCCTCGCAGCCTGGATGGTGGAAACTAGATCCAGGGTCTTCATTTCTACTTCCCAAACAGGTACGATTCTATCCATGCGAATAAATGAGTTGATGTCGAACATGGTAGAAACCACTTGATTACCAGTCAATGATGTAAACTGTTAACAAGCGTGAGAGAGACCACCAGTGATGTCAATGGTTCTCAAAGTACCCAGTACAATCCATGAGATATGAATGAATGAGTTGATGTCGAACATTTCACGGAATCCTTCGATCGAGAGTCAATGATGTAAACTGTCGTCAAAGGCGAGAAACCTGCCATTGATGCATGCAGACTTCAAGGTACTGACGATTCCTAGGTCATCTTTCTAGATAATGTGCTGATGTCGATAGAAAGCGACCCGTTGCAGGCAAGCCCACAACACGAAATTATGGATCAAGTTGAAGAAATGTAGTTGTAAGGACTGACTCAGGGATGGTCAAAATGGATGACGAGTATTTTGCAGATGAATGTTTATTGCAGAGACCTCTTGAACACATAACGACACGACAGATGGCTTGGTGACATTTGACCCAAATTTAATACCCGGCTAAAGGCATTCAATGTGGTTTGATCAACTGTGAGGCAAAGGATTTCCCAACCCAGGTGAATGAAAAGTGTCGTGTTCAAGAGTGGTAATAAGGCTTCTTTTGAGACAAAGGATAACAAATGGGCTCATTTTTCTCTCTTTTCCCCCACCATTTATGGCAAGTACCTCTTTATTTTTTACAAGCTTGAGGAGGATAACATATGCTTGATTATAAGCTCATCCTTCGGATGAGTCCAACTTAGTTTTGATTCGAACCCTAAGAAGGAGTGGTCCGTTCTTGTTTGTAATCGAACAGGTCCTTTACTGTGAAATTTTAACGAGTCCAGTATAGGAGAAACTCAGCGTTTTTCATTTTTAGAGAGTCTGAAAAAACTTAAGAAGACTCCAGGTTGAACTTTTTCGTAAAGTTGTGTCTCCCAAGCCCGAAAAAGTATAAAATAATACTTGAGAGAACCGCTTAGTCTTGCAACCAAGGAGTACTTTCATGATTAGTGCCTCTGACCTGAAAAGTAAAAAGCGATCAAGGACACGTCGTTTTATTTCTGTATCGAGTTTGAAACGACAAAAACCCGGCAATCTTTTCTTGTTTTTACGGTCAGAAAAGAGCTATAAGGGGACCATCTTTTAATTCCGATTTAACGAGTGTAAAAGAAACGCTCGGCAATCTTTTCATGTTTTAGGAGTCAGAAAAGGGCTTAAAAGATGACTCTGATGTTTTGGTTCGTGAAAAATGATAATTTTCCCTGAAAGTCCTATTGTCCTGCACAAAAACGACACATTACTCATACCTGTTTAAGATAAGCAAAAATGCATTGAGAAATATCCTTCCATGGTGAAAAATAAACAAACTTGGCATTCATTTATCCAAAAAACCTATAAAAAGACCTTTTACCATGTCATTTTTACCATTTTACTGTTGAGGGAGAGAAAAGGGCTTTTGGCAAATAAACTTCCCGTGGACTTTGTGGAGAATCCGACCGTCGGAATCGAGTGCCATCCCTTTCAGGTATTTCACAACATCCTCCTCTTTGTTTTCATCCATTTAGAATTTCATTTTAAGCCCTAGTTTGATTTTTTGAGGGCTTTGGGGTTTTAGGATCCGCCTTTCGGGGTACGCAGGTGCCCCATGGGCGACCTGCGTACCCCGACATTTTCGTTAATGGGAAAATGGCCGGATTACACAGCCTACCTTCAGGACAGTTGTGTACCCACGCTCTGTTTTCTGAACGCGGGGTGCGTACTCCGCGCAAAGTGAATTTAAAACCCTAAAACTCAAAACTAAACGATCAATTTTCGATTTAATGAATTCTAATGAATGTTTTCTGGTGTGTAGATTGCCCACCATGCTTGATTGGCGCGAAAGAGAACACGAAGATGTCGATTTGACCGCAATAGATCATCAACCCTCCATTGATGCTTTGAAGGCATGCGGTCTCTATAAATACTGGGCAATACCTGGCATGAGGGCCCAGGTACGATTCTTAGAATGGCTGGTTGAAAGGTGGAACGTTCAGGATCAATGCTTCTACATCGGAGGGCACCAGCTCGAGATAGAGCCCTCAGACATATATTTTCTCACTGGTTTGCCTAATAGGGGCAAGCAAATGACTCTGTCCGGGACTAGGCCGGGTGGCCAATCCCTTGCTAGCCTTCGGCTAGAGTGGTGCAACAATCAGAACCAGGAGAAAGGGATAGAAATCAAATACATATCCCTGCCTCAACTTATGGTAATTGCCTTTACAGTTACCAGACTCTGCAGGGCAGTCGCCTTGCATATTTCCACCGGGTCCTAAATGCGGATGGCGATCGATTGCTACCGAGGCACCATTTTCAATTGGTGTGACGCTGTGTTGGCCAATATGAAGGGCCAACTGACTAGGGCAAAGAACGGGCAATTAAAGACATTTGGGTATGGGCCTCTAGTTGTGAGCTTTGCCCTAGAGAGGGTTCCAATGCTGATCCCACAGCATCTCACTGTTGCAGCTGGGCCTCCTCGGGAGCCAAAGTTGATGCGATGGGTTGCGGTGATGGCCCGACATCCTGATGAGGGAGCGGGAGTTGTTCGATTTCCTGCGGGTTACTTTCACTGGTTGGAGGATCAGGTCTTTGCGATTCAGGACTTTCCTTATGCTAGAGTATATTTTCGCAGTGATCCGGACATGGTTCTTCCACAGGGAGAACAATGGGACGACAGAGGTACTTCATTTTTCACAAGTTTTTAAATTATTTACTTTTTTTGTTTTTGTATCATCTCAAAACTGACAGTGACAAATTTCAAAATGCAGATGTAGGTCCACAGCGTCCGGCCAATCTCCGGCCATTCGAGAGAAGAGTACCAGTTGCACCAACACTGGCCCCACAGGATGCGGCCGCAGAGACCTTAGCCGAGCTGGAACAGGACCTAGAGCGTCTCACGGCGGACATACCAGAGACGACTATAGACGATATTCCTATCCGACTTCAGCACTATGTGGTCGCAGTTCCAGGACCTTTTAGGAGGTTCCTGTGTAGGGTAGCGCGGGCAGTGGTCTCGTATAGAGAGCACCACCAGTGATTGGCTAGTCACTTTTTGTAGACACATATGACATTTTTGGTTTTTGTACTTATCATTTTTGCCGATCATAAGGTGTTTTTCAACCTATGATCGAAGACGATGTATATTTTTGACACACTCCTATCTATATATATATCATTATTACCGGCTTATCTTGTTAAACATGTATGATGAAATGTTTTTTAAATTTACTTTTATGATTATCGCAAATGTCTGTCCAACACTCGAGAAACAATTGCATCTGCTAATGTATTTAATGACCTTGGAATATGCTGATATTCAATGTAATCAAATTAACGTTCCAAGAGGCGCACTCTCAAAAATAACCTTAATAACACTGGATTTCTAATGGCATATATTCTATTAAGCTATAATACAACGAGTTCAGAATCTAACCTCACTATCAAACTCCGAATCCCGAATGAAATAGATTCAGATAATAACTCAATCACTGCACTGTATTCTGCAATGTTGTTTGTTGTTTGACCGAGGCTCACCCCATGCATAGAAACTAACTCGTCAGAGGGCGAATAGATAACCCAAGCTACGGAAGAGATATTCCGTGTACTACGACAAGCACCATCAGCAAATCTAATGTACATTTGGAGAGGCGTCGACATCTGCAATATCAAGAGTAAAACCAAGATAAGCCAGAATAACGACGAAAAACACACTCTCTAAGCTAAGCACACTGTCTATACTAACAAGCACACCAGCTAGAAAGAAAAACTAACCAAACTAAATCTCCATACCCATCATTTAAGCATAATACCTCTTTAGGTAAAGTCCATTTCTGGGCTTACCCAAAGAGTCCCCATCAAAATCTACCAGCTCATAGGCCCCTTTTGCTAGCTTTCGCTTGACAATGTAGGGCCCATGCCACATAGGAACAAATTTTCCAGCACCTAATTTATCATTAGCTTGATCGTATAATAGCACTAGGTCTCCTTCCGAAAAATTACGAGGGGTCACGTTACGATCATACTGAGCTTTCATCCTTTTTGCGTGAGTCTCAATTGCCAATGCAGCATCACGTCGAGTCTCATCTAATTTAGCTAAGTATAATAGATGCTTCTCCTCTTCGGAAGTAGCTGGAAGTAATTCGATAGCCATTTGAAGTGATGGGATTTCGCATTCAATGGGCAACACTGCTTCCAAACCATAAACTAGTTGGAAAGGAGTGAACCCTCTTGATGTTTTCACTGAGGTTCGGTATGCCCAAAGCACTGAAAATAACATGTTGTGCCAATTCGACCGATGAATACCAATGATTCGTCGGATCATGATAACTAGAACTTTGTTGATGGACTCAACCAAACCATTTGCTTGGGGATAATAAGGAGTAGAACTATCATGACACAAACCAAGCTGGCTTGTAAGTTCTGTCATCATAATGTTTCTAAAATGGCGCCCATGGTCAGTGATTATCACTTGTGGGACACCAAACCTTGCAATAATATGATTGAATACCAAAATCACAGTTGTCTTACCGTCTGCCTCGAATGTAGGCATCGCCTCGGCCCACTTAGTAAGATAATCAACCGCAAGGATGATATACGCATGCCCCCCGGCCGAGTGAGGGTTACATGTAATAAAATCGATACCCCATTTAGCAAAAGGACCAACGGTAATTATAGGGTGGAGAGGAGCAGGTGGTGCGCGCATCTTGCGATCAAACACTTGACAGTTGTGGCATTTTCGGACCGCAATGATACAATATTTAAACATGGACGGCCAGAAGTAGCCAGCACGCAACACCTTCTGAGTTGTGGCATACCCAGACATATGACCACCACACGCTCCAGAATGACAGTCATTCATAAACCTTTTTTCCTCTTCATGTGTCAAACAACGGCGAAAAACCAAATCTGCCCCACAACGATAAAGAGTATCTCCAATAATTTTATACTGTTGGGACTGGAATCGAATTTTTCGTCGTTCCGACTTTGAAGCTTCGGGCCGAAAGGATTGGGTTTGGAGATAGACAATTATATCCCCATACCACGGATCTAAAGTGCTGATGAGAAACAGAGATTCGTCCGCAATGGGTTCCTCTGCCACAGTTTCCGTGTCAGCACGCGGGAAGTCACACATCAACTCTGCAAAAACTAAAGATTTCTTAGACTTAGATTTTTCAAACTCCAAGTCGAACTCTTGCAAGATAACAATCCATTTAGAGTACTTGCCCCCTAGCAATTGTTTAGTCAAAATATAGATCATAGGGTTGCAATCCGAAATGACTGTAGTTTTACGGAGAAGAATGTAATGACGAAAACGTTGGACAGCCTGAACAGCTGCCAGGGCCAATTTCTCCACATGCGAATATTTTAGCTCAGTGGGATTTAACGTCCTACTAAGATAATATATCACATGTTCCGTTTCGAATTCATCTTCCTGTACTAAGACCATTCCAATGGTGGAATGAGCGGCGGCGAGGTACAAAAAGTAATCCTGGCTGTAGTTGGGAGGATGGAGCAACGGTGCATGGGTCAACGCGTGCTTTAGCGCATCAAAATATTTCTGAGCTATCTCATCCCAAGAGAATTGAGCATTTTGTTTCAACAACCGGGTAAAACCCTTGGTAATCTCGGCGTAGTTAGGAATGAATCGGTGTAAAAAGTTTGTTTTCCCTTGCAAACTTTGGAGTTGGCGCAAACTCGAAGGAGGAGGCAATTTGATGATAGCTTCGACCTTCGAGGGATCGACGCGAATGCCGGCTTTCGAGACTACAAATCCCAGAAATCGTCCCACTTCTATGCAGAAGACACATTTTTTTGGGTTCAACCGTATACGATAATGCCTACACCTCATAAAAATTGCTCGTAAATGGACAAGGTGATCAGCTCGACGTAAGGAGTGAGCGGGAAAATCATCGAGATACGGTTGCACAATGTGCTTGATGTCATGAAATGCATAAGACATCGCCCTTTTAAAAGTGGCTCCGGCATTCTTAAGCCCAAAAGGTAGTTTGCAATAAGCAAATGTCCCCCATGGACAAATGAAAGCCGTTTTTGGTTGATCGGCAGGTAGAATATTGATTTGGTTGTAACCGGAAAAACCATCCATAAAGGAAAATATTTCGCTGCCAGCACAATCATCAATTATTTGATCGATATAGGGCGTGGGATAGTTTTCCTTGGGACAAGCACGATTGATATCCCTATAGTCGATACATATTCTTATTGTTCCCTGCTTTTTGTTAACCGGAACAATATTCGATACCCAATCCGTTAACGGAATCGGATAAATGAAACCTGCTTTCAACAGCTTCTCAACTTCTTCTTTAATTGCAGCCACTTTCCGAGGGTGGATCTGACGTAGACGTTGTCGAACGGGTTTAGCGTCCGGGTAAGTCTTGATCTCATGAACAACAATGGAGGGATCAATTCCTAGCATTTCCTCATAAGACCAGGCAAACACGTCACGGAATTCTTGAAATAGGGCCTTGTATATTTGAATTTCGTCATCTGAACACGAGGCACCTATATCAATATGTTCAACAATTCCGGGCTTCACGGAAATGTCAATGGGAATAGTGCGAGAAACGTTTCCCAAATTCAGCTCTGAATCAGGATGTTTCATTGGATTCTGAGCGTCTTTGACATATTCAGCTGTAAAGATTGATGAGAAATCGTTTTCAAAATGATCATCCTCAGGTAAAAACGAAGATCTATGATGGAGATCTTCCCATGGTAAATCGTCTACCCACAGGACTTCACAAAGTTGTTCGTCAGATGACACAACTTCGGGAAACATTATTAACTCTGAGGTTGATGCGAAAAGGGATTCCTCACGGACCACATTCATTTGGTTGATTTTGGTTGAACTTGGGTCGGAAAAAGACTGCACGGCTTCATAGGCAATTTCATATGGACTCAAAGGCATTGCATCACCGAATGAGTCTATCTCAGATTCAGATGGGACAATCCAAGGATCATCGTAAATATTAGTGTCTGAAGTAATCATATGAATGAATGCGAATGAAGGGTCTGCGTTGATTGGAGGAAAAGGAAAAGTTCCCAGTAAACCGGAATCTTTAACTAATCCTACACCAACATCCTTATAATGGATAGTCGTTTTACCGACATGCTGGATACTCTCTGAAGAGGCTGGGTCGGATGAAAAATAAGCCAGCTGGTCTATTGTCACGATCTTGCCATTATGTGAAAACTTTATTACTCTGAAGACCGATGAAACGACCACTGTCATAGCGTAAGACCAACTTCGACCCAAAAGAAGGTTGTAGTCTAGAGGGGCATCAACCACCTCCACATCCAGACTAACGGTTTTTCCTTCAACCCCTATAGGCAAATCCTGTAAAATGCCAAACAGATGGAACCCACGGCCATCAAAGGCCTTAAGAATTGTCAGGGATTGGTTCAGCGAAGGAGAACCAAGCGATCTCCAACACTAAATCGACATAATACACGTGGAAGCTCCCTCGTCAATTACAGTCCGATGAATAGGCCTGTTTTTTACTATCACTGGAATCTGGAAAGCCATCTGATGAGGGAGACGTGGTGTACTATTTTCTAGATCAAAGATTATCAGGTTCGGGTCCTGAACATCAACAGCTCCTATAGCCGACAAAAGTAATTTTCGCTGTGCTGGGCATGATTGCAGCACTTCTAAAGCCGACATTGCTGAGGGTGAAACAGCTAAATCCTCAACAATGTTGTAATTCTGGGCTTCTCTCGCATGTGGATTGAAAGCAGACCTTCGAAGTACACCCTTGGCGGGCGGTTTTATTACGAGGTCAGGGTTAGGTTTCTCGATTTGTAGTGGATCGGAACCGGGAGCTGAGGTTGATGGATTTGAACGAGAAGATTCTGCTTCTTTTGATCCATCAACAGGACTTTTACTACCATAATCGTGAGATCGAGTCGCAATCCTTACATGAGACATCATCAATATGGGTTCTTGAGAGGCACTCGAAGAAGAACCTATCATCTTACTCTCCTGCTTTGGAAATGGATCTTTCAAAACAGCAAGAGTTGAGGAACCTTTGACAATTTTCACAACCTCGGCCCGATGGGGGCAATCTCTTGTAAAATGATCCTCTTCACAAATTAGACAAGGATATCAAGGTTTGCGCTTTTCGTCATTGGTTTCCGACTTTTCTATTTTCTCCTTTGGAGTTTTGTCTACTTTACCCTTCTTCTTACCCTTCTTCTTCCCACCGTTTTTTGATTTAGCCGTAGATGACTCTACAGTGTGAATATCGGCGGAAATTTCAGGAGAAGACTCTCCTGTCGGGGAATCTGGTAAGGTTATAATGGGCGAAGAATTCTTTGAAGATTTCTTCTTGCTTTTAGTATTTACCGAACCAATCATGCCATCAGCAGCATGAGATCCCGAAGGAGCAGCAGCGATTTGATTTGACTTTGGAAGATCTGGGATCTTTTCATGTAACGTACCTGACTGAGTGTAAACTAAGTCAAGGTACTGCGCTTGAGCAATTACTTGCTCTTCAGTAACTACTCTAGCCTTAGCTACATCTTCAGTAATCTTCGGTAATAATGATTTAACAAACCATTCAGCTAAGATTTGGTCCGGAATAAAAACTTTCACTAATCGCGGTCGACGTCTCCATGCATGGATATGATCGGAAATATAAGTGGACATCGACTATTTTAGTGAAGTTAGTAGTTTCGTGCCGTTATCATATCTGACCAGCAACTGAAAATGAGTTGGAACGAGGTAGCTAACTGACTAAAATTGTAAAAAGAGGCCCGTGGTAACTCAATGTACCACTTGGCCGCGAGACCAATGAGCGTACGCTGGAAAAGACGTAAGCGGATCGAATCATTCGAAATGGAATTTGAAGCACACCAGAGGTGGTAAGTCATCACATGATTGGACGGATCCTCTCCAGACTTACCTTCGAACTTGGGTATATCACTGGGCAACTTATTTGGCATTGGCGGCCAGAATGGAAGATATTGTATTGGATCGTTCGTTAGGCGCGTCAAGTCTGGTAAATCCAAAGTTGCGATAAATGGTAATTGCCGATTAGGATCCCTAAAAATCTGGGTCACAAGACCAGTCCCAGGAGGAGGATATCCAGGATAACTTGGAATAGGAATCGCATTCGGGATATTATATCCTCCTGGAAAACCAGGATTAACCGGACCGTACTGAGGTTGCTGAGGTTGCTGATAAGTGTACCCAGGATACGGTTGATACTGGTAAACCGGCTGTTGGATAGCAGGCCCGTATTGGTACTGTCCCTGGTACGATTGATAAGTGAATTGTGGTTGACTAGTGACAACCGTACTTAAACCAGGCTGTCCTACAGGCATCTGAACCGTAGTTTGAATCGTAGATCCAGACAATGGTAAAGATGTCTGAGGAGTAGTTGCAGAGACAGTAGAAACCGAAGCTGTCGATACTCCAGAAGCAAGTGTGGTGGAAGGAGCAGATGTTGCGGTAGTTGTAGCAGCCGTTTGAGATGGAGTACTAGGTGCAATTGGCGGCTGAGTAACTACCGAAGTTACAGAAGTTTGAACATTAGACTGGACCGGTTGCTGGGATGGACCAGCAACTAAAGGTTGTCCAGCTTGAGATGACAACTGTATACTTGGCTACAATACCTGTTGAACTTGGGATGGATCCCACACTATGTTCATTCCGGGGTATTGACCCATGACAGGTTGAGGATATTGAGATCCATAACTGGATTGAGGATAGGATTGATAGTTGAAAAGCACAGTTCCCGTACCTTGAACATATGACTGACCTTGAGGTGATTGATAACCTTGACTCGAGTATTGACCTTGCGGTTGATAACCTTGAGGTAAATACTGATACTGGGGTTAACCTTGACCTTGAGGTTGATACCCTTGAGGTAAATACTGATACTGAGGTTGACCCTGGGGTACATATTGAGGCTGGAGTTTACCTTGAGGAATGTATTGTACTATGGGTACATACTGTCCTTGAGGTTGCCCCCCAGACACAATTTGTGTACCTTGAGGTTGCCCCCCAGGTGTTAATTGAGGCTGCCCCCCAGGCGGTAATTGACCACCTTGAGGTTGAGAATCGGGAATTGAACCTGACATCATGTAAATGTCTCCTACACCCAACGGTTTATTACCATTGTTTCCAGCTAATAACCCATGTTCAATGGGTTGAGGAGATGCTCCCACAAAAGTACCAGAAAGTGACTGATACCCGGAGGGAACAGAAGGACCGCCGTACAAGAGAGATTCAGGAGATTGAGTGAACACGGACGACTGACCAGACATATTGACAAGAGTATAAATACCTCCAGGTGGAAAAGGAGTTCGAGAAAAACTTATCCCTGAGTTGTCTAAATAATTGGTTAACGAAAGGTACCAAGTAGTACTTCTAGGAGGACTGTAAAAGATAGATTCACGCTCCCTTAGATCAATAGTAGGTTGATCTTCAAGGATAGAGATGCCTAATTCTTCCTCTGGAGCAAGTTCTTCAATAGCTATCAAACCAGCAGGAAGATTTTCGGTAATGACTCTTTCTACCCTAGGTGAATCAGGTGCACTAGAAGTTGGAGTAACAGGTTCAGATATTTCAGGTTCTTCGCCTATATCACTAGTAGATGAAAAACTACCAGCAAGCTCAGAAATTGCAACAGCTTCGGGATTATAGCCTGTTTCTAGACTTTGGTAATCTGGATGGACTACAAATGACGATTCTCCTTCTTCAGGTGAACCTACTTTACTGCCACTAGGAGTTACAAGGACCTTTAAACCTTCGTAATGACTCGGGACCTCTTCAGGAGGTTCGCCCCGCAATCTACGAGACTTCCTCAACAAATCGGCCACGGTAACAATCTCAGGAGACTTGCCTGAAGTCTACGGGACTATCTCGGTAATTCAGCCACAGTTAAAAACTTTTAACTACTGCACACGCAAACAAAGTAAAATCTCAAAGCAAACCACCTAAAGTCTCTAAAGAACCAAACAAATTTGAATCACACGCCTAAAGAATCTAGGGCGTCAAACCATACACAAACAGAAGCCTTTCGGACCGAAAACACTAGTTGGAGATGAAACCCAACATCGCCGAATTCAGTACAGAAGTGGTGGGTGGAACAGTTACCCCGACAACCTGCTTAATGAATAGACCGGCACAAGTTCCTCCACTTTAACCGTCTCGAGTGAAGTGAACCCCCCGTAAAATCCAAGTGAGTCTAGCCGACTTCTGCTCCAGGTACAGTGGGATCTTCCCTCCACCGTCACCTCGGTAGGACCCTAAAGATAATGGTCACTAAGGTTACCAACAACAACAAATGCACCTGGGGGAATACTCTACACTCCGACATCACGCAAGGGCAGAGTATCAAGCTCAATCCCCTTGCTGGCTCCTTGACAATAATCCAAGGTTTACCGACAAGTGACCCCTGGCTCCTCGACAATGGTTAATCCGAGGTTTACCGTTTGTAATACGTGCGTGTCTGGCATCGTTCCCAATGAGGGAGGATTGATCCCCTCACTGGTTCGAACCTGAGCTTGTGCTTCTCCTTTAAGAGGAGCTTTCCCAGAGTACAAACGAAACAGTTGGATTTATCCTACCACAAGATGAGCTACTTGTTTGGTTTTGCTGTCTTGGAGAGTTAATTACTCTCCTACTCCAAGACACTAGCCTGATCTATATTGGTGTTTCAGAGCCCTAGTAAATAAAAGTTACTAAGTTGATTTTACTTTAAGCGTTAATTTTTTATGGCTTTTCTTTAAGACAAAAGGTAGTGGAGATGAAACTGATGGTGTGTAGACTCGACCGAAATCCACTAAAAAGATGCACTTAGGATGATTTATACTAATTTTTCCTTTTTCAATGAATTCCCTAGCTAAGAGAGTTGGAGAATGCAAAATTGATATAAAAACAACTTTCTTGGCAATGAAAACAAAGAAACAAACTCTTTATCTTTTCAAAACATGCGACACATGACCACTAATCACTTCACGAAAATTCCTTTTTCTTTCAAAGACTCAAATGCTACCAAAGCAAACTTTCCTTCAAAAGATATTTTTGTATTTTTTCCTAATTAATAAAGCATGTAAAACTTACTTTAACAAAAATCAAAGTTAAAAAAGCTATGGCAATCAAATCAACTGAATTTCACTCAAAAGCAAATCTAAGAGAAATAAATATAAAAGTAAATCTAACGAGTCAAAATCTTACTAAAGATGATTCCTGGATGTTTTACTCAGTCAAAATGTAACTAAGGACTAGTTAATGCAGAACCAAAAACCAGTCAAAACAAAAATCAAAATCTTTTGTTCTTTTCTCAAGAATAAAGTTCAAACAACAAACTTTTTCGAGATTCGCAAAGAGAAGACACAAAGGTAGGTCTCTCACAAGGGTGAATTCTATAACAGGCCCGACTCCTAAGAGGATGGAACAAAACCAAGGAGATCCAAAGTTTGACAACCTCTAACGCCAAAGTCACTACAGGACCAATTAAAAATCAAACCCTAAGGTAAAATCCCTATGAATTTCACTAAAACCCTCGACACTGACAAAACAAGCTTAGGTGAAGATTTATGGCAGAAAACCAGTGGATCTGGGCAGAAAAAACAAATTAAAGACAAAATCTATCAGGAAAAAAGAAGAAAATTGATATTTTCTTAATTTTGACAGGGTACGCAGGCGACCTGTTTGCACAGGTGCGGGTACGCTCTGTGCACAAAGCGACAGTGCGTATAGGTACGCACTGTGCTCAACTCAGAGGCTGCGTACTTCTAGCAAAACAAAGAAAAACTAAAATCTAATTTAACCCTAAGCTAGCCCACCCAAATACATAGTTAGACAGCCAAAAACCAGAAAACAAATGACTTTTCTCAGATCAAAAGTTCATACAAAGGAAAAAACATTCACATCAATGGAGTCCCCAGTATGGTCGCCATTTTGTCATGCGGAAAGAGTCGATAGTGCGGACACAACCGACCTCCCTAGAAACAAAAGCTTTCTAGTGACAAACAAGACAAATAAATCCTACCTTTCTCTAAACATGCATTTCAAATACAAGTAATCAGGGGGTCTTTAACATACCTTTAGTCCAACGCTTCGTAGTAGTCCAGCCTCGCCGATCCGGATGAGCTCCTCCTTCTCTTCGAAACCTGCATTCACTAACAAGCCAAAAGATTAAATAGCACCTGATAACTCATAAAACAATACATATCTATCATATAGACCAAGGAGTATATGAAACAAACCATGAATAACAATCTGTTGAGAAAAATAAGTTCATTTGCATTAAAAGGTAACAAAAGGAACCATTACAACCTGAGCCTTGGTGTTATGCAAGTGTTATAGACATTTTTGTGCCTTACAGCTATAATCATGAAATGTCCATAACCTAAGGGGTCCAAAGTCCCTAAACATGTTGTTCCTACTCCTAGAGGAACAAGGCTAACAAACCATAGCAATTCACAGAAGTTCTCCACCAGAAACTGCTCAAAAACAAGTCAATTCAGGATCAATTCAGTGGCTCCACTAGTTTTCTGCGCTGAATGTCAAAGCCAACACTGGCTACCTGCACTGCAACGCAGGTAGAAGAACTACCAGGGTGCGCTGAGCGAGAGTTGACAAATGGCAAGTTCATTCCAAGAGGTGTCAAGACCCAGGAAGCTTCCAGAATCTTCCTCAATGACACTTGCCTCAGTGAATTCGACTGGTGATGAGTAAGAGGTTCCTAATCTACAAGTGGAAGCAAGAACCTCCAAGTGGAATCAAGAACTGACAGAGGGAGAGGACACTAGTTAGATCTCAAGCTGACTCATCCTCTCTCCAAACATCTATATATGGATCTCTCCTCCATGAGATCTAGAGGCTGGAATTTTTTTATTGCAAAGAATTGTTGTTTGTTTGAGATTGGAATCATTGGGTGCTTAATGCTTTGAAGGGGGTGAAGATAGGAATTCCATTTTCTGGGAAGGAGATGCTGGATTGGAGCCCTCTAGGTTGTATCTCTTCCTGAACCTTGTTATTCATCAATAAAGCTATCTTGGTTTATCCTATATACTGATGTATCTTTGATGTATGATTGCATTAGTATGTTTAGTTTATTTCTAATCCTGAACTAGTTATGAATATGAATATATGTCTTTGTGTAGTGTTCTCTTCTTGTGATCTTGCAGAAACCTCTTGAAGCTGGGTGAGCGAGAAGGCAAGTAGCTGGGAACTCCCAAAGAGAAGAGAAACTGGATCGAGGGACAAACGGAAGACACCGGTTAGTCCATCCATCTCTCTTCATTCTTAATTCATAAAGGAAGAATACTAGAATAGTTGTTTCTGTTTGTTGCTAAGGCACTGTCACACCTTAGGTGGATAGGATCGTCCTGCATAGGCATTTTTCCCCACAAAAAATTGGCGACTCCACTGGGGAGATCTGTTTAGTCATTTTATTTGTGTTTCCATCATTGTTTGTTTCATAGACTCAACAGCAACAATCGAACTGCATCTGCTATTCTCAGATGCAAAGTAGACAGTTGTTGCTTTGATCCAATCACTGGATTTCTCTATGATCTGAACAATGGACTCACAAATGATTTGATGATCCTTTTTGATAGATCTTAGTACTCCCTCAAAGCATCCCTTTGATTTTACCTTGATTGTTGCTTTGATTTGGCCTGAAACTGTAGATTAAATAGCAATCTGTGACCCAGAACCCAGTGAGAAACTCTCGTTTCTCCTTCAGCGCAGACCCTGTGAAGAGGTTCTGCATTTCAACGCAGGTCCCGTGAAGGCTACCTGCGCTGAATGTCAAAACCCCTGTGTTGAGGTTGCGCTGATCCAGTTAGGCCTTGTGCAGCTGGGGTTCTCTGCTCTGTTTTGCCTTGTTTTGATCTCTGATTTTTGCAGCCTGTAACCAGCATAGGTACCAGTCTGATAACTCCTTTTCTCTGCTTAAATTCCACCTCCTTTTGTACAAAAATACTGTGTGTTTTTATGTGTTTGTGGCGTCATTTACAGTTTTCCTTTGCAAGAGTGAAATAGTCATCCTGTAGCCCTTGATTCAGATCTGTTGATTGTGATCTTAGGAGAGAGTTCATTGGCTATTTACAGTTGATTATACGTTTACTTTTGCTTTTGGTTTGAGTTTGTCTCTTTTAAGTGTCGAAACAAGTATTCATTTCGAAAATCGTTAAGTGTTGTAATCTCTTCTACCCTCTCTGATTTCGAAAAAGTAAACTTGTTTGTATTTGTCATTTAAAATCAAATTCAAAGTTGTACAAAAAGCTTTCTTTGTAGGCATCAATACTAAGAAAGCGGAAAACAAACACCTGCATTGTGCATTTGCATATTGATAGTTTGCATGTTTGATTTAGGAAAAGTGCATTAGAGTGTGCTGACTGCTCTTTGAGAAAATATGGTGTCTTTCTTTTCCCTTTGTAGCTAGGAATTTCATAAGTTGAAAAGATATAAAGCTTGTTATCATCTTTAGACTGCATTTAGGAATTGTATCATACATCTCCTGGTGAACCTCAAAAGGCAAAATTCTAAAAAGATCAACCTAAAATAAATTGAATGAACTTAAAAACGCTTTGCAACATAAAGCACAACATATAGGTCTAGGCTAGAGACGTGTTCCGGCGTCGTAAAGCCTGGTGACTGTCGATCTCGTTGATGGTGGGTGATTCCTCCTGAGGGACGATAGCGCCAGTACGGATTGTGCTCCCACGTATCGTCGCGTATATATTGGGAGACCCCTATAGGAATAAAACCTTTATCCTTAGGAAGCTGTGTCGGCCGCCCTACTGATCGCAATGCACTGAACACAGCATTCAGGAAGATCGACCGCCCATACCCTAAAACGTATTCTGCAGTTTTGCGAAAAGTTTGGCACACCCTCTGCCTAGAACTCCAGAGCAGTTCCTTTTGGCCTTTTTCAGACTCTATAACGGAAAAAGTCCATCCGAGCATTTGTCACTTTGGGCTCGTTAAAACATCGAAGGAGACTAGAGTCATCTTTAGCTTTTTCTCGACTCTTTAAAATTGAAAAAGCAAGTTGTGTCTAAGCGTCGTTAAAAATTTATTTTAAACGGAACTATCACCCTTTATTCCTGCGTTGATCTTTAGGTTGAGAAAATGGAGCACACCAACCAAGGAATTCCCCTTGGTGGAAATCCTAGTCCCTTCTCCTCTTAGGGAGATGTTGGTGCGCCCCATATGGCCACATTGTCGCTTCCAGGACTGAAAATTGGCCTGCCAGTCTGGCTCTTTTCAACCAATTTCGTTTAGAACACCACTATTCCTGAACAGTCGAGTCAACAGTTAGACCAGACCAGAGTTACCCACCAGCCTTCTACTTCATCTAATTCTTCCTCTCCTCCTTCCTCTTCGCTTGACGGAATTGGTAAAACAAAAAACCAAGTTCCTAAGGAGAAGAAGGAAAAGAAGAAGAAAGAGAAGAAGAAGAAGGAGCCAAAAGCGACTGGGGGCAAACAAGTGTCGTCTGACAAAAATCCACACACAGCACTGACTAGGCATAAATCGCCATGTGTCATATGCAAGGGAGACCACTTCCACAGAGATTGTCCCTGCATCCCTCGGATACTAAGGGACTGGTCTCCCCGTTTGCACAATTCGGTGGCGTCAACCTCTGATAGCCATGTTGACAGCTCACCGTCAACTAGTGAAAGTGAAGTCATAGGACAGAGAGGGAAAGCTAGATTTCCCTGCAAACTATGTGAAGGCGACCATGCCATCCACCGTTGTCCCTTCTTAGACGAGGCTAAAAGAGTTTTGGAAGATCGCCCGATCTTACGAGCGCAACTTCCTCCTGGATATCAAAAACTCCTGCCAAGTCCTTCACTAGTTGAGAACCTGGCTGGCCCACTCAGGTGGTCAGCCAAAGCACCTATCATTGAAGATGAACCGTCTGAATCCATACCTGACGAAAGTCGGTTGAGGCGAAAGTTGACCCGGTTTTGCCTTCAGAGGTTCTATCTTCGAATGATACCATCACAGAGGAGAATAAAGACGACACCGTCCAAATTCTCTTCATCAACACAGACTCCGACGAACAAGGGGGCAATTTGCCCATTCCTTTATCGCAGGAAGGAACTTCGTCAGAGTCATACCCGGCCATCTATTCAGTCCCACCACCAAGCAACCTGGTTGTGTCCTTCGACTGGAACCAACTAGGCAGACCCCGGTTGCTAGCAAGCATACCATTCAGAATTATCGTTCAAATATACAGAATGGTAATGGCTGGCACTATCATTGATGAGGGGGCATCTGTGAGTATCCTTTCCTCTATTTCTTGGAAAGCGCTTGGTTCGCCAGCGCTTTTGCCTGAAATGAGAAATCTATCAGGCTTTGATAAAGGAACCAGTCGATCTTTAGGGATCCTCCCCAATGTGCCCATAACATTGAAAGGGAAGACCATTCAAATGAACGTGATGGTCATTCAAGGACCCTTGGATTATAACCTACTCCTTGGACGAGACTATATATATTGCATGGGAGCCATCGTCCCATCACTCTTTAGAGTAATGTGTTTCCCGCACGAAGGAAGAGTGGTCAAGCTCATGGACCAGCTTTCATTTCCCGGATCACGCATCGCAAATAGTCATATACCATCCCTAAATGGTCTCTTCACGCAAGAAATGTATCAACCCACGGTCCGTCCTCCTAATGAGCGCGAGTAATCCAGGAGGATATGGCTGGAACCCAGGGGGCATGCGTCCTGGTCTGCTTCGGTAGAAAAACTCTGGGTATAGGGTAGGTTTCCGCGGGAGAATATGACTAGTCCGTACGCCGTCCGTGAGTGGAATAGGGGTTGTTCTAGAATAAGATTCTTTTGTCAAAGTTATGTGAGTTGGTGGGCATCGTCACTCACCTTTTTCTATTTCGGTAGACATCGCCGAGGAAGTTTTTTATTCGTGGCCGCGAATGGAGCAATCTTTGGTAACCTGAAAGAGGTAGGCCTCTCTCGGTAAAACAATTGTTTTGCCGGACTAAAGTAGGGGTAACCTTGAAACTCTATTTTATACCTGGGGGCATGCAAACCTTTCAAAGTGCAAGCAAGGGACGGCTATTTATTTTTTAAATTTTTAGGTCCTCCCTTTAAACCTGTAGGTCTAACCCTTTAAACTCGTAGGATTAGTCGTTTCCGAACTTGCATAACGAAAGGATGCGGGGCATAGATTTGTAAGATGAAGCTCCATAAAAAATAGAATCTTAATGAGACATTCTTATCATATGACTGGGTAATCGAGCAGTTTAGCACACAGTTCATGCTCGTTAAAAAATAAACGCAAGATCCGAGCAGTTTTAGCACATAGTTCATGCTCGTTAAAAAATAAACATAAGATTGAGAAAATGTTTCCACCCGTGTTTAAGCTCGTTAAAAAAATGAACTATCCTGGTAAATAACCACAGTGAATGTAACATTATCAGCCATTAAAGCCTTGGTTGTGTTTGCCCGTCACCTCCACTTTTCCATTGGCCGATCGTTCACATCCATATGTTTGTTTACCCATTTTGAGGAATAGCTGCGAAGAGTGATTTCACTAGCCATCCTTGTGACACTGCCGTGATTGGAAAATTCCAAGCTGTACCTGGAATCAGCTGCTAACCTACTTCATCACTCGTTCCTCAAAAGACGAGTCTTCTTTAAGCTCTTTTCATCTGACTCGTAAAATATGAAAATATTGCCGAGTCCTTGGCCTTCCAGCTCGTTAAAGGGACAGGAAGTGCTATCCCTCCTCTAGATTTTAATCTTTTTGGACCTGAGGGATTATTGCACAAAAATATCGAGCGCTTGTTTTGTTCGGCTTGTTAAAACTATTGAAAACTCATCCCTTCTGTATTGTTTTATACTTTTTCGGACCTAAGGGATTAGATGACGAAAAAGGACTTTTGGAGTTAACTTTATGTACCTTTTCAGACTCTCTAAAAATGAAAAGGACCGAGTTATCTTTGTCGTTAGACTCGTTAAAATCATTAAATAGCGACAAACTTGTCTTTAGACGAGAACGAGTTTCACTATCGCTAGGCTCGTTAAAACATAGCGATGGGCTTGCCCGAAGGGCAGGTTATAGAACAAGCATATGTTATCCTCCTCAAGCTTGACAAAAATAAAGAGGTACTGGTCAGCAATGACTGGGGAAAAATTGGGAGAAACTCAAGAAAACTTTGATGGTAGCAAGTCGCTCTTGAACATGACACTTTTCCTCCGTACCACAATCGGGTTGGGTTGTTTCATTCACCGGTCACATCCATGGTCTCGCCATACCATCCATATTTGGGGTAATGCTACCGATCCATCGCATCAGTGTCGCCATATGTTCAAGAGAAGTCGTTCAGAAAAGTCAACCGTGTCCCATCCACTGTCGTACATTATCCTTCATCCTTTCATGACCGCCACCCTGAATCATATGTCACAGATCGTTTTCACCTCCATCAAAATCATTATCTCCGTTCCGTGTCATTGATGTGGGATTCATTAAGGCCCTCCTTTGACAGATCGCTTCTTGTCGACATCAGCTCATTATCCAAGAAGTTGATCTAGGAACAACCCC
Source organism: Pinus tabuliformis (assembly GCA_031772625.1). Classification (NCBI taxonomy): domain Eukaryota; kingdom Viridiplantae; phylum Streptophyta; class Pinopsida; order Pinales; family Pinaceae; genus Pinus; species Pinus tabuliformis. The sequence goes on from CM062809.1 coordinate 124,820,739, forward strand.
TTCAGTACTTTGAAGCTTGCATGCCTCAATGGCAAGTTTCTCACTTCCGGCGACAGGTATACATCAATGACCTTCGACCGAAATATTTTGCGTGGTGTTCGACGCCAAGTCCTTTATTCACACCACGTGAATTGTACTACAGTACCTTGAGGGTCATTATCATTATCGGTGATTCCTCTCGCGCTTGTTAACGGTTTACCTCATTGACCGGTAATCAAGCAATGTCTTTCCATGTTCGACTTCAGAACATTTCTCACATGGATCGACTTGTACTTATAGTGAAGATCGAATGAGTTTGAAGACCCCGGATCTAGTTTCATCCATCCGGGCTGCGATATATATTCAGGAAAGATAAAGACATTGACATGTACATCATTGCAGCAGATAATCATCCTACCCAAAGGATGATAATTTCATCAAAATTATCAGTCTACCATCAGACGATTGTCTGTTCTATGTACAAAAAAATGAATTTATAAAGATGAGCATGGGAATGCCCGCCTCAGCTAGATCATGAAAGCAGTATGAAAAATAATGTATTGTATTGTATCTTACTACAGGTCTCCTCCCAGCATTGGATGAACTTCGGATCCTCCTGATAAAGCATTTCACCTGATAAACGGCCTCATACTTTAGGGGGCAACTGTTATAGACATTTTTGTGCCTTACAGCTATAAGCATGAAATGTCCATAATATAAGGGGTCCAATGTCCCTAAACATGTTGTTCCTACTCCTAGAGGAACAAGGCTAACAAACCACAACAATTCACAGAAGTTCTCCACCAGAAACTGCTCAAAAACAAGTCAATTCAGGATCAATTCAGTGGCTCCACTAGCTGTCTGCGCTGAATGTCAAAGCCAACACTGGCTACTTGCACTGCAACGCAGGTAGAAGCACTACCAGGGTGCGCTGATCGAGAGTTGACAAATGGCAAGTTCATTCCAAGAGGTGTCAAGACCCAGGAAGCTTCCAGAATCTTCCTCAATGACACTTGCCTCAGTGAATTCGACTGGTGATGAGTAAGAGGTTCCTAATCTACAAGTGGAAGCAAGAACCTCCAAGTGGAATCAAGAACTGACAGAGGGAGAGGACACTAGTCAGATCTCAAGCTGACTCATCCTCTCTCCAAACATCTATATATGGATCTCTCCTCCATGAGATCTAGAGGCTGGAATTTTGTTATTGCAAAGAATTGTTGTTGGTTTGAGATTGGAATCATTGGGTGCTTAATGCTTTGAAGGGGGTGAAGATAGGAATTCCATTTGCTGGGAAGGAGATGCTGGATTGGAGCCCTTTGGGTTGTATCTCTTCCTGAACCTTGTTATTCATCAATAAAGCTATCTTGGTTTCTCCTATATACTGATGTGTCTTTGATGTATGATTGCATTAGTATGTTTAGTTTATTTCTAATCCTGAACTAGTTATGAATATGAATCTATGTCTTTGTGTAGTGTTATGTTCTTGTGATCTTGCAGAAACCTCTTGAAGCTGGGCGAGCGAGAAGGCAAGTAGCTGGGAACTCCCAAAGAGAAGAGAAATTGGATCGAGGGACAAACGGAAGACACCGGTTAGTCCATCCATCTCTCTTCATTCTTAATTCATAAAGGAAGAATACTAGAATAGTTGTTTCTATTTGTTGCTAAGGCACTGTCACACCTTAGGTGGATAGGATCGTCCTGCATAGGCATTTTTCCCCACAACAGCAAGTCCCTCCTAGGGTCCAGCAAGAGTTTTCCTTTACTTTGATCAGCTCACCCACTCCCAAATAAGGCTAGGAAAGGATGGGAATCTCTCCTCTCAAGCTTTACAAGGGAGTCCTAATTCCAGCAGCATCTATCCTTAGGAATGTTAAGCTTTCAACCTCCCCTCCCTCTGGCCCAATGCCTGTATTTATAGTGCTCTAGAGGAAGTTATTCAGGTCCACCATCAATGGGATAAGCCCCTCTTTGGATGGGATAGCTCCCCTCTTGATGGGATAAGTTCCTCTTTGGTAAGGATACATGAACCATCTGGAGGCGCTTCATACACGTCAAACAAGCTTCTAGAATACTCTAGAAATGACCACAAGTAACTTTTTTGGAGTGAAACTTGCGCCTTTTGACCTTTACAGGAGTACGCACCCATTTCTTTACATACAGAGCGTACAAGTACACAGGTATTGTGAACTTGAAGTGCGTACATGCAGGTAAGGCTAAGAGAAACTGCGTACACAGAGATATATAGATTTTTAATGACTTTCTCTCTTTCTTGGAGTTTGACATGGAGAGCAGAGGTATGAGGCTTGCCAAGGAGGATAGTATGACAGTTGATGGAGCCATACTAACTGCAAATAGTCATGGTGACAAATTTTAGTGTAACAGTAGGTTTTGGATATTTCAAAGTCAACTAGGCTCCTATAACTACTTTTCTCATCACACAAGAAAAAATCACTAGGTAACAAACAAAATGAAAATTACGTGGCTATAGTTGATTATAGCTTATATACATAATGTTGTTATTGATATCATTCTAGTAGCCATATAGTTAGTAAGTCTTCCTTCATACAAAGTTGGTATTTATATCATTTATAATCTTCTTGCATCTGATGTAAGTATCTATAAAATATATATAGTTTAGAGTCTATACAATCACTAATCTAGCCCTGAGATTGATTATTTGGAGATCGATAATAATCATTGATCCTAGATATTAGTTATTTTATAATGGATAATGAGATCAGTAAAAACCATTTATTTGATTAGGAATTTTAAGATTTATAATAAAAATCAATAAGGAATATTCAAAATAGAAATTGATCAGAGGTTCAACATTAAGTAAGAAGAAATCTTAAATCCTCTAGCTTCTATCCATAGGACCCTTGAAATGGTTTTGAGTTCTAGCTCTCCTATGTTGTTTCTTCGTCACCATAGTATTCATTCTTATCCTCTATGCTAGGCATGCATTCTAATATTGCATGTATTCATAGACCAAATCATTCATGTTACTCTCAACTCCTATGAATTCCATCTCATCCATTCCCTCATTAGTGTATTAATGCAAAAAATCTGTGTTTCTCCTCAACATGGAAATAAACTACTTTCTCACTCTCTTGAGCATATCTTGAATGGATGAAAAGTTTCCAATGAATGTGGAAGCCATGGGAATGGAAGGGTGAACAATGCATCCAATAAAAGGGAATAACATGAGATCTATACAATGAGTCAATATTCTTTCTTATTCTAGTTATATACTATAATTTATAGTTTATTACCACTCTATATGTGTTATATTTTATGTGATTACTTCTCAGAATCATACTTGTTCACCATGATATTTAATACACATAGCTTCATTCAGGCATAGATTATGATGATAAGGTATATGCTTCTATTCCCATTATTTACACACAAGTAGAACAACTTAGCATAATAAGTACGAGTAAGAGTATTGGTTCCACTACAACACTCTCATTATGCTACCAATAACCCTTCTATGATCTCCATTGATTCGAGTGACTAGTATTCCCATTACATGTTTCTACATGAATACAACCTATGTCGAGCTTAATATGATATCAAACAAGTGAGAGATATGTATGAATTAGCTTATATTGCTTTGATCCCACTTATATTGGTTATGATATATAATCACTATGACACAACTTTCACCATATACGTTCTATATTGTTATTACCCCCTATATATTATGTACATACTATGAGTAATGAATACACTTGATATAATCTATACCTAATATATGTGTTATATCTATGAGCTTAACCATATATACAGTATTCACCTAATAGAGATGATAGAATATGACCGATTAAGTAAGCATAGTATTTCCATTATATAAGCTAGTGTATAATATTCATTACAATCACTACCTAATAAAAGTTGAAACAAAGCATCCAATCACAGAGAATAGCATGGGATCTATACAATGAATCTGTATATATTCATGCAAGGAAAACTATCTCACACTTTTATCCCCTTTGCACTTCCATGATTTTCCATGTTATGACCATGCTACATAGGATTTGTTGCATGGCAGACTCCCACTCAAGCCAAAACAAATATCCTTACTGCTATCAAATTATTTATACAACTTGCTAAACAAAGTATCATAAATAGTTGGCATGCCAAATCTTCTTCTTTTCTCCAATACTTGAACATTGATATCAAATTTCTTATGGATCAAATAATTGTTTGCAATACAAGGCAATAGATGTATTTCCCTACTCCATGAGATGCTTCACCTTTAACCATAGGCTCTAAGAGATGGATCTTTCCACATTGTTAATTCTAAGTTCACTACTTGTTATTTTTACCTTCAAAATGTTTTTGGTCACAAGAACCATTATGAGCAGATCTACCAGATTTATTAGGCAGGTGGGCATTAGAAATATCATCACATATTTCTTTTCAACATTGGATGATAAGAGAGATTAGGTTTAATGACAATGTTGGCCTAGGCTTCCTCCTTAGTACTCTCTAGACCCTTTCCTAGTTTGATATTTTGGGTTCCTTGGGGTTTTGTTCTCTCACTCTTTTGGCAGTCTTCATATATTCAATTATTTTGCATTTCTTCTTAGCAGTCACCACATAAATTTGTATTTACAATGTCAACTTCAAAAATCCAATGTAATAGACAAATAGACATTTTCACATTCAAAACTTGAATTCATAGTGAAAAATTTAGGAGGACATAACTTGATGATGAAGACAAACAACACTATTGGATGCATATACAAAATATCAACTCATTGGAATAGCCCTCTAGCTCTGGTGTGTGATACACGTTGTTGAGAAAATGCATGTACAGGTTCACCTTTTATATAAGCTTTGTGGTTCCAAGCAGAACAATTCCCAGAGGTAGTACGCTACCCAGAATGTGTCTCCAGCAATGATGAGGACACAAGAGTATTATTCCAGTGGTTAAAACCAAAGTATTATGAGGTTCAATAACAAAAAATCCTTATTTGAGTGCAAAAAAACCCCTTATTTTGTATCTTCTTTATCAAGAAAAAATTAGGGATACCTTTTCAACCATATATATTTTTGCAAAGATAACATCTCGTATATTCCACTGCAATATATCATAATGTATACATTAATTTATCTAACAACATCCACCGTACGAGAGGTCCATGACATACTAACATAAACAAATTGTTCTCCACCAACACCCAATATTTTCAAAGCCATAATGCAGATGATAAAATTCAATCCATACATCATTAAATACAAAAGAAAGGCCAAATCAAGAGAGTAGAAAAGTAGGCAATTACACGTTGCAAAGAAAAATATGAAAATTGCAATATATAATAAAGTGAGAAAAAATTGGAATGATGATCCAAGTTTAGAGAGCATTAAATGTAGCCCATTCACATATAATACAGATAAAGTAATTAAATTTGAATACATAAAGAAGTATAATATATATGTGGTTGATAGTATATACCCTATATCAAAAATTGTAGATTAAAACAAAAATACATGGGATCCACCTTTACAAGTGATGTCTCTCTGACCTTGTTTCAATTGCACCTAGCATCAAAATCATACTACCTCATGTTCATGATTTACCACCAGAATGATGATATCCTGAGACCACTGATACCAAAAGTGGGAACAAGTTCCAAAATACACAAATCCTTTATGGAAATCTGTTAGGCACTCATGGCATGTTTTGGGGAAAAATGCCTATGCAGGACGATCCTATCCACCTAAGGTGTGACAGTGCCTTAGCAACAAACAGAGACCACTATTCTAGTATTCTTCCTTTATGAATTAAGAATGAAGAGAGATGGATGGACTAACTGGTGTCTTCCGTTTGTCCCTCGATCCGGTTTCTCTTCTCTTGGAGAGTTCCCAGCTACTTGCCTTCTCGCTCGCCCAGCTTCAAGAGGTTTCTGAAAGATCACAAGAAGAGAACACTATACAAGACATGGATTCATATTCATAACTAGTTCAGGATTAGAAACAAACTAAATATACTAATGCAATCATACATCAAAAATACATCAATATATAGGAGAAACCAAGATAGATTTATTGATGAATAACAAGGTTCAGGAAGAGATACAACCCAGAGGGCTCCAATCCAGCATCTCCTTCCCAGCAAATGGAATTCCTATCTTCACCCCCTTCAAAGCATTAAGCACCCAATGGTTCCAATCTCAAACCAACAGAAATTCTTTACAATAACCAAATTCCAGCCTCTAGATCTCATGGAGGAGAGATCCATATATAGATGTTTGGAGAGAGGATGAGTCAGCTTGAGATCTGACTAGTGTCCTCTCCCTCTGTTAGTTCTTGATTCCACTTGGAGGTTCTTGCTTCCACTTGGAGATTTGGAACCTCTTACTCATCACCAGTCGAATTCCCTGAGGCAAGTGTCATTTTGGAAGCTTCCTGGGTTCTGACACCTTATGGAATGAACTTGCCACATTTCCACTCTCGCTCAGCGCAGGTAGCCAGTGTTGCCTTTGACATCCAGCACAGGTAGCCAGTGTTGGCTTTGACATTCAGCGCAAACAGCTAGTGTAGCCACTGAAATGATCCTGAATTGACTTGTTTTTGAGCAGTTTTTGGTGGAGAACTTCTGTGAATTGTTGTGGTTTGTTAGCCTTGTTCCTCTAGGGGTAGGAACAACATGTTTAGGAACTTTGGATCCCTTAGATTATGGACATTTCATGCTCAATGCTGTAAGGCACAAAAATTTCTATAACAGTTGCCCCCTAAAGTATGAGGTCGTTTATCGGGTGAAATTCTTTATCAGGGGAATCCGAAGTTCATCCAATGTTGGGAGGAGACCTGTAATAAGATACAATACAATACATTATTTTCCATACTACTTTCATGATCTAGCTGAGGCGGGCATTCCCATGCTCAGCTTTATAAATTCATTTTTCTGTACATAGAACAGACAATCGTCTGATGGTAGACTGATAATTTTGATGAAATTATCATCCTTTGAGTAGGATGATTATCTGCTGCAATGATGTACATGTCAATGTCTTTATCTTTCCTGAATATATATCGCAGCCCGGATGGATGAAACTAGATCCGGGGTCTTCAAACTCGTTCGATCTTCACTCTAAGTACAAGTCGATCCATGTGAGAAATGCTCTGAAGTCGAACATGGAAAGACATCGCTTGATTACCGGTCAATGATGTAAACCGTTAACAAGCACGAGAGGAATCACCGATAATGATAATGACCCTCAAGGTACTGTAGTACAATTCGCGTGGTGTGAATAAAGGACTTGGCGTCGAACACCACGCAAAATCTTTCGGTCGAAGGCCATTGATGTATACCTGTCGCCGGAAGTGAGAAACTTGCCATTGAGGCATGCAAGCTTCAAAGTACTGAAGGGGTTGTTCCTAGATCAACTTCTTGGATAATGAGCTGATGTCGACAAGAAGCGATCCGTCAAAGGAGGGCCTTAATGAATCCCACATCAGTGACACGGAACGGAGCTAATGATTTTGATGGAGGTGAAAACGATCTGTGACATATGATTCAGGGTGGCAGTCATGAAAGGATGAAGGATAATGTATGGCAGTGGATGGGACACGGTTGACTTTTCTGAACGACTTCTCTTGAACATGTGGCGACACTGATGCGATGGATCGGTAGCATTACCCCAAATATGGATGGTATGGCGAGACCATGGATGTGACCGGTGAATGAAACAACCCAACCCGATTGTGGTACGGAGGAAAAGTGTCATGTTCAAGAGCGACTTGCTACCATCAAAGTTTTCTTGAGTTTCTCCCAAATTTTCCCCAGTCATTGCTGACCAGTACCTCTTTATTTTTGTCAAGCTTGAGGAGGATAACATATGCTTGTTCTATAACCTGCCCTTCGGGCAAGCCCATCGCTATGTTTTAACGAGCCTAGCGATAGTGAAACTCGTTCTCGTCTAAAGACAAGTTTGTCGCTATTTAATGATTTTAACGAGTCTAGCGACAAGGATAACTCGGTCCTTTTCATTTTTAGAGAGTCTGAAAAGGTACATAAAGTTAACTCCAAAAGTCCTTTTTTGTTATCTAATCCCTTAAGTCCAAAAAAGTATAAAACAATACAGAAGGGATGAGTTTTCGATATTTTAACAAGCCGAACAAAACAAGCGCTCGATCTTTTTGTGCAATAATCCCTCAGGTCCAAAAAGATTAAAATCTAGAGGAGGGATAGCTCTTCCGGTCGTTTTAACGAGGTGGAAGGCCAAAACTCGGCAATCTTTTCATATTTTATGAGTCAGATGAAAAGAGCTTAAAGAAGACTCGTCTTTTGAGGAACGAGTGATAAACAGGATTAGCAGCGGATTCCAGGTACAGGTTGGAATTTTCCAATCACGGAAGTGTCACAAGGATGGCTAGGTGAAATCACTCTTCGCAGCTGTTCCTCAAAATGGGTAAACAATCATATGGAGGTGAACGATCGGCCAATGGAAAAGTGGAGGTGACGGTGCAAACACGACCAAGGCTTTAATGGTTGATAAGGTTACATTCACAGTGGTTATTTACCGGGTATTTGGTTCATTTTTTATTTTAAAATGAGCTTAAACGCTGGTGGAAACACTTGCTCATTGCTTATGTTTATTTTTTAACGAGCATGAAATCCGCGTTAAAACTGCTCGGATCTTGCGTTTATTTTTTAACGAGCATGAACTGTGTGCTAAAAGTGCTCGATACCCAGTCATATGATAAGAGTGTCTCATTGAGATTCTATTTTTTATGGAGCTTCATCTCACAAAGCTATGCCCCGCATCCTTTCTTTATGCAAGTTAGGAAACGGCTAACCCAAAAAACAGATAAATAACCGCTCTTTGCTTGCACTCCAAAAGGTTTGCATGCCTGCAGGTATAAAGTATGATTTCAAAGTTACCTCTACTTCTTTTCCGTCAAAACAATTGTTTTAACGAGAGAGGCTTACCTCTTTCAGGTTACCCAAAGATTGTCTCGTTAATCTTTCAAACAAAACACTTCCTCGGCAATGTCTACCGAAATAGACAAAGCTGAGCGACGATGCCCGCCAACTCACATAACTTTGACAAAAGAATCTTATTCCAGAATAACCCTCTTCCAGCATGGGCGGGGTATAGACTAGTCATATTCTCCCACGAAAACCTACCCTATACCCAAAGTTTTCCTGCCGAAGCAGACCAGGACGCATGCCCCCTGGGTTCCAGTCATATCCTCCCGGATTACTCGCGCTCATCAGGAGGACAAACTGTGGGTTGAGACACTTCTTGCGTGAAGAGACCATTTAGGGATGGTATATGACTATTTGCGATGCGTGATCCGGGAAATGAAAGTTGGTCCACGAGCTTGACCACTCTTCCTTCATGCGGAAAACACATTACTCTAAAGAGTGAGGAGACGATGGCTCCCATGCAATATATATAGTCTCGTCCAAGGAGTAGGTTATAATCCAAGGGTCCTTGAACGACCATCACATTCATTTGAATGGTCTTCCCTTTCAATGTTAGGGGCACATTGGGGAGGATCCCTAAAGGTCGACTGGTTCCTTTATCAAAGCCTGATAGATTTCTCATTTCAGGCAAAAGCGCTGGCGAACCAAGCGCTTTCCAAGCAATAGAGGAAAGGATACTCACAGATTCCCCCTCATCAATAATAGTGCCAGCCATTACCATTCTGTATATTTGAACGATAATTCTGAATGGTATGCTTGCTGGCAACTGGGGTCTGCCTAGTTGGTTCCTGTCGAACGAGACAACTAGGTTGCTTGGTGGTGGAACCGAATAGACAGCCGGGTATGACTCTGACGAATTTCCTTCCTGCGATAAAGGAATGGGCAAATTGCCCCCTTGTTCGTTGGAGTCTGTGTTGATGAAGAGAATTTGGATGGTGTCGTCTTTATTCTCCTCTGTGATGGTATCATTCGAAGATAGAGCCTCTGAAGGCAAAACCGGGTCAACTGCCGTCTCAACCTTTTGAATTTCATCAGGCATGGATCTAGACGGTTCATCTTCAATGATAGGTGCTTCGGCTGACCACCTGGGCGGGCCAGCCAGGTTCTCAACTAGTGAAGGACTTGGCAGGAGTTTTTGATATCCAGGAGGAAGTTGCGCTCGTAAAATCGGGCGATCTTCCAGAACTCTTTTAGCCTCGTCTAAGAAGGGACAACGGTGGATGGCATGGTCGCCTTCACACAGTTTGCAAGGAAATCTAGCTTTCCCTCTTTGTCTTGGGACTTCACTTTCACTAGTCGACGGTGAGCTGTCAACATGGCTATCAGAGGTCGACGCTACCGAATTGTGCAAACGGGGAGACCAGTCCCTTAGTATCCGAGGGATGCAGGGACAATTTCTGTGGAAGTGGTCTCCCTTGCATATGACACATGGAGATTTAGGCCTAGTCAGTGATGTGTGTGGATTTTTGTCAAACGACACTTGTTTGCCCCCAGTCGCTTTTGGCTACTTCTTCTTCTTCTCTTTCTTCTTCTTTTCCTTCTTCTCCTTAGGAACTTGGTTTTTTGTTTTACCAGTTCCGTCAAGCGAAGAGGAAGGAGGAGAGGAAGAGTTAGATGAAGTAGAAGGTTGGTTGGCAACTCTAGTCTGGTCTAACTGTTGACTCAACTGTTCAGGAATGGTGGTGTTCTGAATTACATTGGTTGAAAAGAGCCAGACTGGCAGGCCAATTGTCAGTCCTGGAAGCGACAATGTGGCCATATGAGGCGCACCAACATCTCCCCAAGAGGAGAAGGGACTAGGATTTCCACCAAGGGGAATTCCTTGGTTGGTGTGCTCCATTTTTTCAACCTAAAGATCAACGCAGGAATAAAGGGTGATTGTTCCGTTTAAAATAAATTTTAACGACGCTTTAGACACAACTTGCTTTTTCACTTTTAAAGAGTCGAGAAAAAGAGAAAGATGACTCTAGTCTCCTTTGATGTTTTAACGAGCTCGAAGTGACAAATGCTCGGATGGACTTTTTCCGTTATAGAGTCTGAAAAAAGCCAAAAGGAACTGCTTTGGAGTTCTAGGCAGAGGGTGTGCCAAACTTTTTGCAAAACCGCAGAATACTTTTTAGGGTACGGGCGGTCGATCTTCCTGAATGCTATGTTCAGTGCATTGCGATCAGTAGGGCGGCCGACACGGCTTCCTAAGGATAAAGGTTTTATGACTATAGGGGTCTCCCAATATATACGTGACGGTACGTGGGAGCACAATCCATACTGGCACTATCGTCCCTCAGGAGGAATCACCCACCATCCACGAGATCGACAGTCACCAAGCTTTACGACGTCAGAACACGTCTCTAGCCTAGACCTCTATGTTGTGCGTTATGTTGCAAAGCATTGTTAAGTTCATTCAATTTATTTTAGGTTGATGTTTTTAGAAGTTTGCCTTTCAAGGTTCACCACGAGATGTATGGTACAATTCCTAAATGCAGTCTAAAGATGATAAGCAAGCTTTATATCTTTTCAACTTTGAAAATCCTAGCTATTAAGGGAAAAGAAAGACACCATCTTTTCTCAAAGAGCAATCAGCACACTCTAATGCACTTTTCCTAAATCAAACATGCAAACTATCAAGATGCAAATGCGTAATGCAGGTGTTTGTTTTCCGCTTTCTTAGTATTGATGCCTACAAAGAAAGCTTTTTGTACAACTTTTGAATTTTCTTTTAAATGACAAATACAAACAAGTTTACTTTTTCGAAATCAGAGAGGGTAGAAGAGATTACAACACTTAACGATTTTCGAAATGAATACTTGTTTCGACACTCAAAAGAGACAAACTCAAACCAATAAGCAAGAGTAAATGTATAATCAACTGCAAACAGCCAATGAACTCTCTTCTAAGATCACAATCAACAGATCTGAATCAAGGGCTACAGGATGATTATTTCACTCATGCAAAGGAAAACTGTAAGTGACGCCACAAACACATAAAAACACTCACAGTCTTTTTGTACAAAAGGAGGCAGAATTTAAGCAGAGAAAAGGAGTTATCAGACTGGTACCTATGCTGGTTATAGGCTGCAAAAATCAGAGATCAAAACAAGGCAAAATAGAGCAGAGAACCCCAGCTGCACAAGGGTAAACTGGTTCAACGCAACCTCAACACAGGGGTTTTGACATTCATCACAGGTAGCCTTCACGGGACCTGCGTTGAAATGCAGAATCCCTTCACTGGGTCTGCGCTGAAGGAGAAACTCTCGTTTCTCACTGGTTCTGGGTCACAGATTGCTATTTAATCTACTGTTTCAGGCCAAATAAAAGCAACAAGCAAGGTGCAATCAAAGGGATGCTTTGAGGGAGTACTAAGATTTATCACAAAGGATCATCAAATCATTTGTGAGTCCATTGTTCAGATCATAGACAAGTCCAGTGATTGGATCAAAGCAGCAACTGTCTACTTTGCATCCGGGAATAGCAGATGCAGTTTGATTGTTGCTGTCGAGTCTATGAAATAAACAATGATAGAAACACAAATAAAATGACTAAACAAATCTCCCCAGCGGAGTCGCCAATTTGTTGTGGGGAAAAATGCCTATGCAGGACGATCCTATCCACCTAAGGTGTAACAGTGCCTTAGCAACAAAGAGAGACAGCTATTCTAGTATTCTTCCTTTATGAATTAAGAATGAAGAGAGATGGATGGACTAACCGGTGTCTTCCGTTTGTCCCTCGATCCGGTTTCTCTTCTCTTGGAGAGTTCCCAGCTACTTGCCTTCTCGCTCGCCCAGCTTCAAGAGGTTTCTGCAAGATCACAAGAAGAGAACACTATACAAGACATGGATTCATATTCATAACTAGTTCAGGATTAGAAACAAACTAAATATACTAATGCAATCATACATCAAAAATACATCAGTATATAGGAGAAACCAAGATAGCTTTATTGATGAATAAAAAGGTTCAGGAAGAGATACAACCCAGAGGGCTCCAATCCAGCATCTCCTTCCCAGCAAATGGAATTCCTATCTTCACCCCCTTCAAAGCATTAAGCACCCAATGATTCCAATCTCAAACCAACAGCAATTCTTTGCAATAACCAAATTCCAACCTCTAGATCTCATGGAGGAGAGATCCATATATAGATGTTTGGAGAGAGGATGAGTCAGCTTGAGATCTGACTAGTGTCCTCTCCCTCTGTCAGTTCTTGATTCCACTTGGAGTTTCTTGCTTCCACTTGGAGATTTGGAACCTCTTACTCATCACCAGTCGAATTCCCTGAGGCAAGTGTCATTTTGGAAGCTTCCTGGGTTCTGACACCTTGTGGAATGAACTTGCCACATGTCCACTCTCGCTCAACGCAGGTAGCCAGTGTTGCCTTTGACATTCAGCGCAGGTAGCCAGTGTTGGCTTTGACATTCAGCGCAAACAGCTAGTGTAGCCACTGAAATGATCCTGAATTGACTTGTTTTTGAGCAGTTTCTGGTGGAGAACTTCTGTGAATTGTTGTGGTTTGTTAGCCTTGTTCCTCTAGGGGTAGGAACAACATGTTTAGGAACTTTGGATCCCTTAGATTATGGACATTTCATGCTCAATGCTCTAAGGCACAAAAATGTCTATAACATGGCATTATATAAATAGGTAGGAGACATCTGCTACAATGATATTTATATGGATAATAAAATCTAGTCATATAGGTTGAGAGCTTTGAACACCCTCAAAAGTGCACATGGCATAAAAATTCAACACTGTAACCTCATAAAACACGACATGGAGAAGCAGAGTCAAAATATGTAACAGACACTGCCCTCTCGTATCAATATCAGCCTCGAACCGAGAGGAAAATGTCAGAGTGAAATGTGAATAATATCCTTATATCAACTTGTTTTAGACAAATTTCGAAGCATAATTTGATTGAGCAATTGAAGTATGGAGTCTTCATTATCTAAGGAACTTGGGTCTGGGTTTTGTGGTAAAGTCCTTTGCATAGGTGGACTAGAGAAAAATGGGATAACAGATCAAATTTGAACTGTCGATGTAGTTTGGAGTGGATAAAGCACCAAATTGGTGTCATTTCTTAAGAAGTCTGAATGAGGCCTTTAAGTGTCCATCATCTGACTCCGTCACTCTGCCCACCATGAAGGCTTAATCAAGCATAGAGTTGTTTCTTATATAGGAGAATCAAACCAAACTTGTGAATTCAACTCTACTTTCGATTTTTAATAATGGTAGAAGTGTCATTCCTAAAAATCTAGGGCGATTGAAAGAAAACCCCACTTGCATTTCTAGAAATCTGGGGTGATTGAAGCAAACCCCACCTGCATTCGTGGAAATTGGAAGTGATTGACATAAACCCCACCAAGACAAATTTAGGGCTTTAAATGTTTAGTTGGTTTATTTTTCAAGGCTAATATATACTAATTATTTATTTTTTAAATAATTTTTGGGCGAACTATAGAAAATGGGTGCTATATAAAAAAATTGCCGTTCCAAAATATAAATCCCCTTAAATTTCACCCATCGGCTAAAATTTTCCCCTAAAGTTTTCTATGGAAATAAGGTTATGTGTTGACTTCATGAATCTAAACAAGGCCTCAATAAAAGATAATTACCCTTTTCCTAAGATGGACTACATCCTACAGAAGGTGGTAGGGTTTGCTCGGATGTCCTTGATGGAAGGTTTTTGTGGATACAACCAAGTCGCTATGCACTCAGAAGATTAAAAGAAAATCAATTTCACTACACCCTAGGGGAAATTTATGTATGCAAGATGTCCCTTTGGCCTCATAAACTCATGAGCCACTTTTCAAAGAGTTGTGGATGTAGAAGTTGTTGGAGAGCGAGATAAATTTGTAGTAGTCTACCTAGACAACATAACTATTTTCCCCAAGTCAAATGAACATTGCCTCAAGAATTTGCATCTAACATTCACAAAACGTAGAAGGTATGGTAGGTCCTTAAATCCTAAGAAATCATAGTTTGCTTTAAGTGAAGGAAAGCTGTTAGGCCAAGCTTGTGGGTCAACCTCTTGGTGGTGAGGCATGAGTTCAATGTCTTGTTCTAACTCTGACTACTCCATCTCATATCCATCTTCTCAAGTACTCATTCAATCTCTTAAGCGAAGTCCTGCTCCTACGATGCTCACCCTGTCTGCTTTGTACCAGCTACTCGAATGAGTCTGCTACCTGTATGGGCATATTTTCATCAATCTATGGATGTTGCATCCCCTCGTGTGTCTGTCCCTATTTTTCTTCCTTCTCTTGTATGCGCAGCTCCTGTTCTTTCTAGATATGCTGCTTCAACTCTTGCAACTCCTTCATTATTTTCTCCATCCTTTGTTACTCTCTCTTCCTTTGTGCGTTCCTCTTGTCACACTTTCACCTCTTTGCCTCTATCTTCCAAGATGATTTCTCCACAAGTGGGTTTGCTCTAAACTTTCATCTTTTTTCTACCTATGTGGTGTCAAAAATCTTTCTCTTGCCTTTGTCACATGCATGTATGTTAGCCTCTGCTACTATTGATGATGGTCCTCTCTTGGATGTTGGTTCACTAACCATTCCATAGTGATGCTGACTAGTTCATTGCACCTCGAGAAGCTGTGACAATATCTCCATGGGTCTTCCTTAGCCCAATGACACACCCCATGGATCTAAGGAAATTTCACTCTCACACAATGATCCTTCACAAAGCAATGCGGGTCATATAGATTGAAGTTTCTGGTGCCGAAATTAAATATTTTGAACTCTTTTGTCTTGACATCCACATGCTTGATATTTTTTATTTCGTACAACCCGATCTACAATGGAAGAGTGGGCCAGGGTGCCTTCTTCTTTCGATGTAGTATAGCTGACAGTCTTTCCAAGATGTGTACGTCACTTCTTGCATAATGAGCTTGTCCATGGAAAACTTCGGTAAAACATGTGGAGGCTCCTCTATGTTGTACATCTGTAAGAAGGTGCCAAAAGGTGAGGAATTCCAATTCACTATTTTGATCAATGCCTCCATTGCTACGTTTGACATGCAAGGTGGATCCTGCTCAAATATCATCTTGTACATTAGGGTGACAAAATGGTTTGACAATTGTGTGATGACTCTGCGAAAGATGCATTTAGAAAACAATTTGCAATAATTATTTACAGAGGTTTCCGCTAATGTCCATGCCCACTTCAAGCTGGGAAACTTCTGATGGGCACATATTGCATGAAGAATGTATGCAGACATGTATATTTCTAGTTGCTGAGCTTTGGGCAGCTGCCGACCTCTTGTTACCTGTTCCTTCAGTAGGTGAGCCAACATGCCGGACCAGTTGCATGCTTTGCCTTCACTGACCAGTTGGTCCAATGTGATCACCCAATTTTGCGGGAAGGTCTTCATGCTCTCTTGTCCGTATAAGTAGCATGCAAAGATGACCAAGTACTGATATACCTTCTGCAGTATCTTCCTCTTGTAAATCTGGTTGGGTGTCATCCTAAAGTTGGTTGGCTACTTCACCCAACTCTTTAAGATATCCCTACAGTTTGCACTATTTCTGGGTATGCTTAAGGGTGTCTCCATTATGATCACTGGCTTCGGAAAGTGGTACATATATTGACAGTCCTGTGCCTTGAAGGTAGAAATCTATGTCCCACTGACACTTATTAACACCATTGTCTCGGGATCAGTGTGCGAGATGATCCAATGTATCATGTCTACGCATGGAAACGCAGGATACCTGCATGCAATCCGGTACAAGTCGGACTTGTGAATGTTCACATAGACCCTGCGGTCTTCAAGATCTTCCTCAAATGTGCCTGTGAATGCATCATTGATGTCTTTCCATTTCAACTTGATTTCTTTGTCTATGATCAACTTGGTGTCTTCGTAAATCGGAAAACTCATAAACACTTGCTCAACTGCTTCTCCAGTTGCACTTCCGTCGATGTCCTTTGACCCTGCTCTCTTGGAGGCCATTGAACCTAAACTACTGAGAGATAGGCGAACACCTACTATACCCGGAAACATGGTGACATGCATGGTAAGAAATCTATTAGTTGAAAACAAAGCAAACTTGAGGATTGACATGTAACATACTCGAGAGACTACAAGCAAGGATTGCACAATTTTCACTGGGAGTCTAGGAGATTGATTATCGGAACTACACAAAAGGAAGTCTAGAATATTGGGAGGCTAGCTAACTACTAGAATTGCACAATGCAGAATCTAGGTTGTACTGCTTGATGTTGAGATTGAGCAATGCACAATTTCAGTCAGCAAGGCATGCAGGCCCATGGACTGCATTGCGCAATTTTTTGGGCCAACAGATCACTGCCTCTTAGAATTGCTCAAAGCAAGCTTGGAGGAAAATTTCTGGACATATTTTCTCATTTTATTAGAGGAAAGCAGAGCCTTCCCTCTCAAAAATGTGCAATGTTGTCCGGCAAGGCAAACTCCGGGCCAATGTTGCCTAGACTCGCCGACGAGCGAATGAAAACATATGAAGATTTGAATGCATGGTGAAACTGAGTGTAGGCAAGAGTGAATGATCATGCATGAAAACAATGAATTCAAGATTCAAAAAATGGGAAGACATGCATGTGTGTGAAACGGGTCAACGAATCAATGACCGTTAGTGAAAAAACAGTGCCATGCATGCGACAGTAGTGAGATGTAAACAAAAACTGAAACGGTGCTTGTACATGCTAATATGCATGCAAATGATAGAAAGTGTTCATAGAAATCAAGCAAACAACACTCACACAAGCCAAAACACAAAAAACAACAAAAATGGTGCAAAAGACAAGTAAAACGGACTTACCTAGAAATAGTTGAGATGGATGTGCCAAAGACTTCTAGATGTGTTGTGGGATGTTAGAGCTCCAAGATAGATGTGAAGAATGAGCTCTGAAGCATCGAATAAATAAGTTTGAGGCTTATGACGCACATGCCACAAATCTAGGAAAAGGCAACACTTGGAGAGAATTTTCTAAAACGATATTTGCATGTAGCCTCTAGCTACTAAAAATAGATCCCTAAAATATAGGGATGCTTTTTTCATGTTTCTTTTTTCTATTTCAAGAAAAGCAGCCTATGCATGAAAATCAAGTTTGTTGGGTCCCAGGTGGAATCAGTCAACCTAAAGGCACATGCAATCACCTGCAAAACTGAGAAAGGGATTTGTGCAATTTTTGAGCTGAGCTGGGCTAGCTATCCTTGAGGGATTATGCAATTTCTGGGGTCAGAAGGTGACTGCTGCCCAAAATTGCACAATTTCTAGGTTGAGCTTCTCTCGGAAGCTTTTCTGATAGTTTTGCACACAATAGGGGAGTTTTTAGGTCTAAAATGGGCCTCCTATAGAAATTATAAAATAATAGTGGAAATTATAAAATAATAGTGGAAATAATAAAATAAGATTAGATTACATCATCAAGTTTTATAGGGAAAAAAGCAAAACTATTTTTTCAACTCATATTTTCAACTTATCTCCATATGGGTTAGCTCAAATTTCAAGACGAAACACTCATTGGATGCAAAGTTTGATTCCACATCCAAGGAGTTCCCATGTTTTATACTTTCGATGGACCCTACTACACGGAAAATGGGAAATACATGAAAAACGTGATTGCAATCATGTTTTCTCATGTATTTCTCAATTTTTGTGTAGTAGGGTCCATTGAAAGTATGCAAAATGGGTACTCCTTGGATGAGGAACTAAAATTTTCATCCAATGAGTACTCCTACTCGAAATTTGGGTAAAAACTTAGGGATATAAGTTGAAAATATGAGTTGAAAAGTAGTTTTATTGTTTGATTATTTTTTAATCCTTGTAATTTTTTCTCCAAAAATGGTGAATCATTCCCCATTTTTGACATCATCATCTTGAATCCTATTGGTCCTTATAAAGTTTATTTTGGTTGTACATTTTTCTTAGGAGGCCCATTCTAGACCTCAAAAATGACGTAATGAATTTGGAGCCTAGCAAGTTGCCCAATAGGTTTACACAATTTCTGGAGGTTTAGGCTGGTTCCCCTCCATAATTGCGCAATTTTCTGAGGGAGCTGCTCAAGCAACAAATATCTTAAGTCCAAAATGGTAGCCTATGAAGGGAGTGAAGCAAACTGACATGCACAAGCTGGCAATCTACTGAAAATCAAACGACGCCTATGTACTTGACAGTGCAAGATATGCTGCTAAGGATGGTTGGTAGGGAGGTTCCAAAACAAAGCTAGGGATAAATTCTGGAGGGTTGTTGTAGCCTCTACAACACTTGGTGACACACTATTATAATTCCATCTCTTTGAATGGACCTTCTTCGTGAAAAGAAAGTCTAACACCTTTGGAAGTATTGTTCAGTTCTCTACTTGTCTTTGTTTCCATAGTTTCTTGATTGTAAGATGTAGCATCTGCTAAGCTCTTGGTCGGTTGACACACATTCCAAGCCAAGAGAACACAATTTCTTCGATTAGGGATGAGTGGTATACTAATGCCCAAGCCATGTGGTTGTCAGAGTTTTAGTTTCATCTCTGGTGTTGCTCTGCTGCCAGCAAGCCTGGACAGTACCCTAGTGGAGTCACGTAGGAACACAAGCATCGCTTCGTTGCCAATGAGCTTGGTCAGTACCTTGGTGGAGTTAATTGCATCACCTCTCTGTGCAGGAAGCCTTTCTCTTCTTACACCTTATTCATTTTTCATTTTTAAATTTTTTTTCACGTTTTCATTTTTTTCATTTTCATTTTTTGTAACTGTGCATAGCACTTATTCATTTCAGAGGTGGAAGAGGGATCCCGACTTATTGAGACCAAAAGAAGTTTTTCCTTAAGATAATTACTTTATATATACCTCTGACATGCTTGTTAAGGTTCCCCCCCTCACCTTACTCTACTTGACTGAGATGACAGGGATTAATCCAAAAACAATTGACTAGAGTAGGTGATACTAGTTAGCATGCAAGCGTTGTGTTTTCACCAAGCTTCACTTCGAAAAACAAGTATTTTCCATTAATGTATCAAGGAATGAAGACAAAAATTTCTTCATACAAAGGCAGGATGATAGATAACCAAGTATTGATAACTTCAAAAGTCCTCTTGTACTTTACCTATCTTGTTTCAAGAGTCACACATGTTTTCATGTGAAACTAACCTACGAACGTAAATAAGCAAAAAAAAAAGAAAACTAAAAAAAGAAGTAAATTCATAAGCAAAGTGAGTAATAAAACGAGTAGGCAAACAAACAAACATGCAAAGTAAGAAACAAACATGCATGCAGGCAAACAAATGAAAAGCAAACACTACTCCTACTCCTAAGCTAACGGTGCATGGGTCTGCTCACGTGAAGTGATACTTCCATTGCAACTACCGGCACATTGGTCGACCCATGTTAGTGAAGGTATGGTTCACAAACAACACATCTGTGCAAACCAACAAATAATAAATATATAATAATGAAGACAAACACACTCTGAGTTTAAATGCGTCCACATAACATAAGTGAGTGTAAACGCATGACATGCAATCCGTGGACTTACCATGATGTCGTGCGACACTGCATGTAGATGTTAAGCATACACATACTCTTGATTTTGACATGCCAATAAATGAAAGAAACAATGACAACTTGCGTCGTGCACATATGCTTGCTATGTAAGATTCCTCCAATGCATTAGCGATGGGATCGTGTAGTTTGAGTGGAGGAAGGATAATCTGTGTGTGAGATTGATCTTCAATGCATACAGATGAGTGATGAGGAGCCTTGAGTGTTTCAACAATTTCCTTATTGGAAGTGAAATCAACCTTAGGATAGCAAGGACCTGACATAACCATAAGCTCTGGCTGAAGTTCCTTGATAGTCTGTAGGGTTTTGACTTCGTTGACAGATAGATCATCATAAATAGGTGGCTTAGAAAAATAAACTACGATAGAATCATCATTGTGATCGAATACAGGGGTAAATATATCACGAAATATATGATCAGCAAAATAAATGATTTCATCGACATCCTAATTATCTGATGAATCAAATAGAGGGTTAGATGAGAAGCGGAAAATTCACCCTCTACATTTCCGGAAAAGGTAGATGAAAAATCAAGTGGATTTTCAAAGAATGATTTTTCCTCTCAATTGTCAGATAATGGAATGATATCTGGTGTGCTCTACAAATGATCAATAATGGGTGCATACATAGATGGAGATACACATGCGAAATCAGGGATGGCAGGATCACCAAAGATGTCCAAAAAAAATGGAGGAGATGCAGACAAAAGGGAATCATCCTTTGTTGTGGGTTTATGCTCAGGCTCCCAGTCATACTCTTAATGAATGAGAGCGCAGGTTGGTTGTGAAACACCAACTCTGTCGATAGCTTGATCCTCATTCACAATGTGATTAGAGTCTGTAATGGAAGAACACAAGATAGTTCAATCCAGAGGATCAGCAGAACACGAAGATGAAGGTTGAGGTAAGACATGCATTTGACAACCCATGGGCTTTGCAACCAAGTTTGTGTAAAAATTTAGAGAAGTGATGTTGGGAGGATGTGACAGTTGAACGGATGTGTGTGCATGTTCTCCCACATCACTCTGCAGTGGTGGAACTGTTTGATGAGGGGATATCGGATAGTCAATTGTGACTGCTACCGTGTCCATCTGTGATTGTACAACTCCATGAAATAAGTATGTTGATCAGGGCTTGTCCTTGAACTTCTTCTTGGGATTGACAAATTTAGTAAGACAATATTCAAATCTGTCCATGAGATACTAGAATTTCATCTAACTTTTCAGAGCTTGAAACTGCAACACACGGAAGTGGTCCTAAAAATCCATAGGCGATTCTTGCGGGCTCTTCCGTTGTTTTAACAGTTTTTTGTCAAGAGGTTTTGGATCAAAATGATGAAAATTAGATTCAATGAGATAACATAACTTCTCAAGTGAGTGCACGCTATCGGGTGGCAGACTCGAGCACCACCGTTGTGGGGATTCGCAAAGTGTGTATGCAAGTAGTAGGTTGGCCTCTTCATCAGAGAAGTCATCTGCATTATCAAGAAATGCATAGAAGTCATGTAAGTAGATAGGCTAGGCCACTTAGCCTTCACCATCATACGTGGAATTAGAAAAGAGATAAAAATACTCCCTCGTGGTGTCGAGATATTCTACATGCAAAAAAAATCGTGGAGGGATGAGTTTGATAGTATCCATGATAGATGTACGAAGACTCAAAACATGATGAGAGTATACATCTTGTCATATGACCCTCCTTCTAGTGCCAGAAATGTTGACGGTGCTAGACCCACCAACATGTTAGGGGATCTCCCCAGTAAGAAGTCCTAACTAGACCTCAGACCATTTGGTGTAGGAGTCCTAGCAGTGGATCGTACGGTACCGCCTTGGCCACAGTTGTGCATAGAGGTAAGTAAGATGTCCTTGTCAGTAGCAAGGGTGTGACATGCCCAGTAAGCCAAGGAAGGTGCATGAATGGTTCTAACAAATCAAAGGTGGAATGAGTGTGCCCCTTGGAAACATGGGGGAACACACAGATTAGAAGGGAACACACAAGCAAAGATGCATCATGAACTAGAAGGCAGGTGAACCAACAATACAAAGTGATGGTTAAACCAACAATACATCTCAGTAAGATTCATAAATTCATATACAGAAAGAGTCTATACATACAAGCATAAGCAAACATATACATATATCATTAGAGTAACCAAGTTAGCTTAATTACAATAACAGCATATGCATGAAACATGCTAGCTCTATTATATTAAGAAGTGAAAGTTTCAAATATATAGTACAACCATGACCAACCACTAGTTCGATATTGGAACATTATAGTTATTGTCGCCTACTCCTCCAAAGATATGTACTAGCTCTACACTGTGGAGAAGTCAAGGCTTGTTACAATACTCTCCAATATTTCTCTAAGGAATTCTTATCGAAACCTTGGTTTCCCAAAAGCATCTACGATGACTTATGAGGTACTATAAATAGAAAAGGTTGGGGTGACCCTTGACATTTTCCTTTGTGATTGTTCACCTACCCTCATGACTCTTCAACTACTCTATGACTATTACATTCAACTATTGACACTTGGACTTCCACTTTGCAAGATGTTACATACAATCTACACATGTACACATGTGAGACAAAATGGTTTGAGAAATCCATGTAAGGCATCACTAAGAATCGGGCCACCGTAGGAAGACCAACTCTTCCACATCCTCACGATGGTCGACAGTGGTGAACTGATGCCAATCTTGGTATTCTGTGATGGTGTCTGTGTACTATGTGGTGATATTTTTCTGGAAACGAACTCTTGCCTCTATTGCATCTAGGTAGAATGATTTGGCTTCCTTGTCCAACTCATCTAATAACATGCGCATCATTGTCTTAAGTGCAACCGAACCAACAACATATTGATGCATAGTGTCTCCACTGATCTCCAAGTCTGTGTTGGTGGCTATGCACATCAACTCATCAAAGTACATGTCCAGCTCCAATCAGACTTGATTATTTGTCTTTTCCTCGTTGATTGTCCCAATAGATGGGATCACATGCGTGTGCACAACAACATGCATGCTTCTGAACACTCGTGCATGGGAACCTGCAAACTAGTGATGAGTTGCAAGAGTTCTTCATAGTTCCCGATCTGAATCTGGATGTGTGCCTTCAACTCAACTGCCATGGGCTTCATCATCTTGGGTAAGTGTAACAAGGCTCCCTTGTATCTCATTTTCCATGTTTGCATGTGGTCGAAAACAATATGCAGATTTGAAAAGATACATGCTCTTCTAGCACAATGATGTTGCCAACCGTTGAGATGGACAACTGCCTTATGCACGGTGGCAAATCTGGAATACAACATCTGCATGAATATATCAAGGGATTATACTTCATCCAGCATCTCCTTCTTCAACATTGCTTTGGTGGATGTTGTAACATGTTCTCCTCCCTCCTTGGCCTTCTGTAACTCCTTAGTCATTCACTCATTCTCTGCTATCAAGAAGCAATCACTTGAGTTAGTGGCTTTGACATATGCTATAGTAGCATCAGCCAATGTTGCTGGTTTCTTGTACAGATCATATATGATCACTCATTCTTCAAACTGTGCAAGAGATGTGTGGACATCCTAAGTAAAAACTCTGCGTGATTGCACAACTCTATGTTCTGACTCGTCAATGATATGTTGTGCATCTCTTCTTCCGGATTGTCTCCAAGGATCTTAGTATCTCCTTGGTCGTTCAAGACTTGTGCTGCTTCTGGATTCGATGAAGCCAATGGGTCGACCTCTTAGTGGTAAGGCATGAGGTCGATGTCTTATTCTAACTCTGACTACTCCATCTCTGTATCCATCTACTCAAGAACTCATTAAATCTCTTGAGCGAAGTCCTGCTCCTACGACTGCTCACCTTGTCTGCTTTATGCCAGCCATAGAAAATTTTAGTGGCGAATGTTCACCCTTTGGCGAAATTAAGGTGTTTTAAATTTTTAGTGGGCGAATATTTTGTATCATAGTTCATTTTTACAAATCACCTCAAATATCCCACCGTATTTTAAGGGAGAGGGTAAAAAAGGTAAATTCAGCCCTTGAAATTAGGAGTTACAACCTTCCATTGGCCCATTTTCAAGAATAGGTTTTATTTAAGTGAATCCATTGGCCCATTTTCAAGAATAGGTTTTATTTAAGTGAATCATATGAGCCAAAGGCCCAAATACCATATTTATAAAAGAGGTATGGTAAATTAATAAAAATATAAATAAATGAGAGGTATGGTAAATAAATAAAACATTTCTTATATTTACTCCATAAGTCACCTTATATACATGCAAGGGTGTAAACAAATAAAAATACAAGTAAAGTGGAGGTATGGTAAATAGATAAAATGTCTTTTTATACTTACTCAAAAGGTATGGTAAATAAATAAAAATATAAATAAACTAGATGCATGGTAAATAAATAAAACCTCTTTCTATATTTAGTCCATAACCCTCGTTCTATTTATGAAGGCTCAAGAAAGAGGTTTTATTTAAGTGAATCCTATGGGCCAAATACCATATTTGTAAAAGAGGTATGGTAAATTAAAGGCTCAAGAAAGATGTTTTATTTAAGTGAATCCTATGGGCAAAATACCATATTTGTAAAAGAGGTATGGTAAATTAATAAAAATATAAATAAACGAGAGGTATGGTAAACAAATAAAACATTTTTTTATATTTACTCCATAAGTCACCTTATATTTACAAACACTCAAAAAATACGCTATATTTAGGTGAAACCTATGGGCAAAATATTATGGGACAAATACCATGGACTAGATTGTTATTAATACCATGTAAAAAAACATTATTAACCCTAATATTATTATTACTAAAAATAAAAATGGCGCATGGTATTGACCCATGGTATTCACCAAAATGGCACATGGTATTGACCCATGGTATTCACCTGGAATGTAGCCTATTTAAATGGGGGAATTAAACCAGCATAGATCCATCTTTACTCTAGATCTACTAACCCCCGAGAGGTATCAAAATTCGTGATATGCAAACTAGCACAGAGTGAAAAAATATTTGATCCGATCAAGAGTAAAAATGGATGTTGTAATTTAATGTATGTTAAACATTTTAGCTTGGTTAAAATAAAAAATAAAATAAAAATCAACTATTAATTTTATTAATTTTTATAAATTACTAATAGTAATTTTTAAGTTCCAGTTTTATGATAACCCATGGTATTGACCCATGGTAATATTATGGTATTCATGTGAGCATAAACTATTTAAAGGGGAAATTTTATCATCTTAGATCCATCTTAATTCTGCGTCTACCAAGTGCTCAGAGGGATAAATAGATTTCATCCCCCTAAGAGTGGTAGATGTGGAGTTAAGATGGATATAGGTTGGTTTTTATGATAATGAAGATATTAAATAGACTTAGGAAATTATAATGTAAAAACATCTTAAGGTGAATGGTCAAAGCATAGACATTGGACAAGTATATTTGTATACTTCTGTTTTAAACTGAAACAAATCCAGGGCTAAAAGGAATGGATTGATTGCACTAGTCATTCTTCTATAACTTTCCAACATATGCTAGAGTAAACAGATTGTAATTTGGGTAATTTTTCTAATTGCAAATAGGAACATACTTGTGTATTCGCAGGGAGGTTACGAGGTCCCTAGAAGTGATGAATTTGAATTTTTTTGGTTTTACATATAGTATTAGGTTTTTTCTCATGCTTTCTGTGAATGGCACAAGTGAATTTTATCCTACACCCACTAGGTTATCGAATAATTTCAGTAATTTTGATTTCAAAAGATATTTTAAAGAAATGCAATGATTTCATTTGTGTATTCAATAAACACAAGATTTTAAAATTGAGTAAAATATTCGCCATGCCTGGTGAGAGATTCACCAAAAAATTATATATACATATCATATTATTGATAAAATTGCCTTCCATTTTTCCTATATACCATGGAGATTCGCCCATTTATTATACTTGTAAATTTGGGGGGGTTCTTAAAATTTTCCCTAATGCTAGATACTTGGATGAGTCTACTACCTATATGGGTGCAATTTCATCAATCTGTGTATGTTGTGCCCCCTATTATGTCTGTCCCTGTTGTGCTTCCTTCTCCTGTCTACACAAATCCTATTCTTTCCGGAGTTGTTGCTTCAACTCTTGCAATTCCTTCACTATTTCTTCCATCCTCCATTTATCTCTATGCCTTTGCGTGCTCCTCTTGTCGTGCTGTCACCTCTTTGCCTTTATCTCAAAATTTTCTTTCTCCACATGTGGGTTTACTTTCAACTTGTAGCTTTGTTCTGCCTCTGCACTGTCAACAATCTTTCTCTTTCCTTTTTCATGCGCAGGTATGTCACCCTCTGCTGTTGATGACGATGGTGCTCTCCTAGATGCTGCTTCATGCTGCTTCGTTAACCATTCCACAACGATTCCAACCAGTTCATTAGACCTGGAGAAGCTGTGACAATATATCCATGGGTATTCCTCAGCCCAATGGCATGCCCCGTGGATCCAAGGAAATTTCACTCTCGCATATTGCTCCTTCACAAAGCAATGCTGGTCATTCGGATTGAAGCTTCTAGTGCCAAAATTAAATCTTTTGAACTCTTCTGTCTCAGCATCTTCATGCTTGAGATTCTGTATCTCGTACAACTCGATCTACAACAGAAGAGTGGGTGAGGGTGCCTTCTTCTTCCGATGCAGTCTAGCTAACAATCGTGTGGAGATGTAGTATGACACTTCTTACATGACGAGCTTGTCCATGGAAAACTTCAGTAAAACATGCAGAGGCTTCTCCATGTTGTACATCCATATAAAGGTTCCAAAAGGTGATGCATACCAATATACTATGTCAATCAGTGCCTCCATTGCTGCCTTAGGCATGCAAGCTAGATCCTGCTCTAATATCATCTTGTACACCAGGGTGAAAAAATGGTCTGACAACTGTGTGATGACTCTGCAGATGCTGCATTTAGAAAACAGTTTGCAATAAGTGTTTAAAGAGGTTTCTTTTGATGTCCATGCCCACTTCAAGCCAAGAAACTTCTGATGGGAACAAATTTCATCCAAAATGTATGAGGACATGTATATTTCTGCTTGTTGACCTTTGGGTGGCTACCAAGCTCTTGTTACCTGTTCCTTCAGATTATGAGCCAACATGTCAGACTCGTTGCATGAATTGCCTTCAATGGCTAGTTGGTCCAAGACGATCACCCAACTCTGTAGGAAGGTCTTCGTGCTCTCCTAGCCATACAAGTGAGTCACATGAAAAGATGAAGAAGTACTGATATGCCTTATGTAGTATCTTCGTCTTATAAATCTAGTTGGGTGTCATCCTGAACTTAGTTGGCTCCTTCACCTAGCTCTTCAAAATATCCCTGGAGTTTGCACTACTGTTGGGTATGATGAAGGGTGTCTCCATCATGATCATTGGATTCACCAAGTGGTACATCTGCTAATAGTTCTATGCCCTGAAGGTAGTAATCTTTGTCCCACTGACACTGCTTAACACCATCGTCTTGGGATCAATGTGCGAGACAATCCAATGTATCATGTTCGCACATGGAAATGCAGGATATCTACATGAAATCTGGTACAAGCCGGACTTGTGAATGTTCACATAGACCCTACAGTCTTCAAGATCTTTCTCAAATGTGCATGTGAATGCATCATTGATGTCTTGCCATTTCAGCTTGATTTCTTTGTATGCGATCAACTTGGTGTCTTTGTAAATCGGCAAACTCGTAGACACTTTCTCAACTGCTTCTCCAGTTCGGCTTCCATCAATGTCCTTTGACCATGCTCTCTTGGAGGCCATTGAACCTAAACTATTGGGAGACGGACGAACAGCTACTATACCTAGAGACATGGCAACATCCATAGCAAGAAATATGTGAGTTGAAAACAAAGAAAACTTAAGGAAAGACATGCAACATACCTGGGAGATTGTTGGCAAGGATTGTGCAATTTTCACTAGGAGGCCTGGAGACTGACTGTCAGAACTATGCACAAGGAAGTCTGGACTATCAAGAGGCGGGTTGGCTACTGGAATTACACAATGTGCAATTTCAGTCAGCAAGGCATGCAGGTCCATGGACTGCATTACACAATTTTTCTGGGCCAGTAGATCACTGCCTCTTAAAATTACACAAAGTAAGCCTAGAGGATAGTGTCTGGCCATATTTGTGAATTTCCAGGAGGAGGGTAGAGCCTTCCCTCTCAAAAATGCACAATGTTGTCAGGGCAAGGCAAAGTCTAGGTCAAGGTTGCCCAGACCTACTGACGGGTGACTGAAAACATACGAAGATCTTAATTCATGGAGAAAATGAGTGTATGCAAGAGTGAATGATCATGCATGCAAAAAAGGAATACAAGATTCAGAAAATGGGAAGATATGCATGTGTATGAAACAGATTGCCGAATCGGTGATTGTTATTGCAAAAATAGTGTTATGCATGTGACAACAGTAAGATTCAAACGAAAACTAAAATGGTGCTTGTACAGGATAACATGCATGAAAACGACAACAAACATTCACAAAAATCAAGCAGACAACACTCACACAAGCCAAAACACAAAAAGCGACAAAAATGCTGCAAAAGACAAGTAAAGCGGACTTACCTGGAATAGTTGAGTTGGATGTACCGAAGTCTCCTAGATGTGTTGTGGGATGTCAGAGCTCCATGATCGATGTGAAGAATGAGATCTAAAGTTCCGAATAAATAATTTTGAGTCTTATGACATGCACGCCACAAATCTAGGAAAAAGCGACACTTGGAGGGAAGTTTCTAAAATGATCTTTGCATGTAACTTCTTGTTGCTAAAAATAGATCCCTAAAATATAGAGATGCTTTTTCCATGTTGTTTTTTTCTATTTTGAGAAAAGAAATCTATGCATGCAAATCAAGTTTTCTGGGTCCCGGGTGGAACCGGTCAACCTGAAGGCACATGCAAAAACCTGCAAGACCGACAGAGGGATTTACACAATTTTTGAGTTGAGCTGGGCTGGTTGTCCCTGCAAGATTGTGCAATTTATGGGGTCAGTAGGTGACTGCTACCCAGAATTGTGCAATCTATGGGCTAAGTTGCAGTGCCAGTCTAGATTGCATAGTTTTGTCTAGGAAGCTTGTCTGACAATTCTGCGTAATTTTGGAGCTTAGCAGGCTACCCAATAGATTTACTGATCCGAATACAAAATGCCATCAACCCATGGTATTCATCCACCCATG
This sequence comes from Pinus tabuliformis, assembly GCA_031772625.1. Taxonomy (NCBI): domain Eukaryota; kingdom Viridiplantae; phylum Streptophyta; class Pinopsida; order Pinales; family Pinaceae; genus Pinus; species Pinus tabuliformis. The sequence continues at coordinate 124,850,377 of CM062809.1, forward strand.
TTATTCATCCACCCATGGAATTTACCCATGGTATTGTAAGTGGCATCCACCCATGGTATTGTAAGTGACATCCACCCATGGTATTCATTCACCCATGGTATTCGCCCATGGTATTGTGACATCCACCCGTGGTATTCATTCACCCATGGAATTGACCCGTGGTATTGTAACTGGAAAGGATTATAAGTAGAAAGTCACATTTTGTAAAAGGACAGATTGTCAGCTACAATGTAGCCTTTACAGTTATTCTCTATTTTAATAAAAAAAACCTTTGTGGTTGTTTATTGGGCATTCTCCTATTTTTCTTCTGGCATTTCAACTTTTTAGATCTCGGGCGCCCCCCCCCCCCCACCAAGATCCATTTCAATCTTCTAGATCTTGAGGGCCTCCCACCAAGATCCGGTTCAGTGGTATCACAGTAGGTTACGGTTCCATGGGAATGAGGGTTTCATGCATATTTCAATTTCAAATGTTTACAGCAATATTCAAAAAACCTTAGGCACATGTTGCGACCTCCACAAAGCACTTTCTTGTGCCAAATAGGAAGAATTTTTCTTTTTTCATTTTTTTGCAGGAATATTTTTTTGGGCGGCGAGTTTGCAGATCAGATCTCAAACATTTGGTAGAATATTTAAAAAAAAAACTAACAGATCTGGATTCCTTGCGAAAAAATACTAAAAAAAATAAAATCGTCTAAATCGGAGTTTGGATGAGGGAGATATCACTGATTTAAAATCAGCTATGTTGCAGAATTTTTTTCTAATGACACTTGGTGGATGATGACTCTCCTATCATTTTTTGAAGTTTTTGTGCAGAATTTCAGAAAAGGGAATGTAAATTTGAGCTCCTCTTGAAAAATCACCCAATATAAAAAAAAGAAAAATGGGTCGAATCGGAGTTTGTATGTGGGAGAAATGGCTGATTTAAAATCAACTATTTTTTCAGAACTTTTGTGACGTCAGAAAAATTGCAGCGAGAATCGGAGTTTCTAGAGTGGCCAAATAAGGATTTCCAACACATGGGAAGATGAAAAATGGTCATTTTGCTTCCAAAAACAGGTTATAATTAATATTCTGAGTTATATTGGCCGATTTATGTCCATTTTAATTCTGGAGCAACATTCGGAGTGGGTTCCCATTGGAGACGTGCCCTCCCACCCCACTTTAGTAGGCACTTGCTTCACATTCATCAGTTTCAGCATAGAAGCATCGGTTTAGGTTATTTGAAGACGTGCCCTCCCACCCCAGGCTATGTAGTCACCTTCTACTTCATCAACAACCAACATCATGGTTGTGGGTCAATCGCACAAAATTCTTGTCATCGAAGTCCATTTGCTAGGCCGCACACTGTTAGGATCAAAATTGGTCATAAGCATTACAGGGTATCTTTATCCTTGGATCTTCATTTGTCATGGTTATGTGTCATCCAAAAACCCACAGTTTATCGAAGTCCATTTGCTAGGTCACACACTGTCACTATCACAATTGGTCACAAGCATTACAGGGTATCTCTATCCTTGGATATTCATTCATCATGGTTATGGGTTAACCACATAAAACCCTTCTCTTCAGTGGCTCTTCATATTCAACAAAGGCTTCGCAGGAGAGAACTTCACGCGATGGGGACAATTTCTTCTTAAGGAGGGAGGAATGATCCGAATGCAAAATGGCATCAACCCATGGTATTCATCCACCCATGGTATTGTAAGTGGCATCCACCCATGGTATTTATCCACCCATGGTATTCATTCACCAATGGAATTGATCCGTGGTATTGTGACATCCACCCATGGTATTCATTCACCCATGGAATTGGCCCGTGGTATTGTAACTGAAAAAGGCTATAAGTAACAAGTCGCATTTTGTAAAAGGACAGATTGTCAACTACAATGTATCCTTTACAATTATTCTCTGCTTTAATAAAAAAAAAATCTTTGTGGTTGTTTATTTGGCATTCTCCTCTTTTTCTTCTGGCATTTCAATTTTTCAGATCTTGGGCACCTCCCCCCAAAGATCCATTTCAATATTCTATATCTTGAGGGCCTCCCCCCAATATCCGAATCATTTACGCAATTTCTGGAGGGAAGGTTGGTTCCCCTCCAGAATTGCGCAATTTTCTGAGGGGGTTGTTTAGCCATAAAATATCTTAAGTCCATAATGGAAGCCTATGAAGGGAGTGAAGAAAGCTAACATGCACAGGCTGGAAAGCTATTAAAAATCAAATGAATCCTATGTACTGGACAATCAACTATAGCAGTCCACCTGGATTCTTACACTCTTCCTTAACACGTTGACAATTGAAAATCCTAGCCATAAACTTTACTACATCCTTCGTCAGATTTAGCCAATAATAAAACTTCTTCTCTTCAGTAAATCTATTATGATAGCCTGGGTGACCTGAATATGATTTCTCTTGAAACTCCCTCAATATCACCTTGTTGAGCTCACTATTGTCTAGCACATATATCATGTCCCTAAATCTACCCAATCCATCTACTATAAGACAATAGTCCACATCATGTACATCATAACTTTTACCAATACCTGTACTACTACCCGTGCCTATACCTATACCAACACATGTACCTATACTTGTAACACTACCTATACACTATTGCAACTTGTGGACAATCTCCATATACCCGAGATCCTATTGACCAACTTGCAATATCCTATCATGTAAGTCTATCCCATAGGAGCTCATAACTGCAAAGTGATTTACCTATATCCGCCTGTTAAGAGCATTTGCAATCCTCTTCTCCTTTCCTTTGATGTACTTGATCTTGAAGTCAAACTCACTGATCATGGCCAACCATCTACCTTGCCTGACATTCATGTTTGTTTGGTCAAACAAGTACCTCAACCCAATTTGATCACTCATCGGCAGAAACCTCCTGCCAAGAAGATAGTGCTTCCACATCTTCAATGCATGTATGATCACTGCTAACTCAAGGTCATGTTTCGAGTAGTTCTGCTCATGCTCATTTAGTTTTTGTGACTCATAGAATACCACCTTTCCATATTGCATAAGGACTCCACCAAGTCCTCTTTTGCAAGAATATATACATACTACAAACACTTTGTCTATATCTACAATCTGTATCACTGGTGCATGTGTCAACCACTACTTATGCTGCTAAAAACTGGCCTCACACTCCTCTATCCATTCAAACTTCTTACCTTTCCTTTGCAATGATGTAATAGGATAAGCAATTTGCAAGAAGTTCCTGATGAACTTCCTGTAATAACCTGCCAACCCCATGAAAGATCTCACCTTATCCACATTACTAGGAGTTACCCACTCCATGATGGCCCTTATCTTTTCTGGATTCACTACTTATATGCCCTCCTTAGAAACATGTCCCAAGTAGTGCACCTCAGTCTGAAAGAAACTGCACTTGCTGAGCTTAGCATACAACTGATGCTCTCTCAAAAACCTCAACATTGTTGCTAAATTCTCAATAATCTCTTCTCATTTTTAGAATATATCAATATTTCATCAATGAACACAATAAAAAACTTACCCAAATATGGATGCCACACACTATTCATCAAGCACATAAATGTAGCTAGAGCATTAATCAAACCGAATGGAACTACAAAAAACTCATAATGTCCATACCTGGTCTGGAAAGTTGTCTTTTTAAATGTCATCCTCTTTGATGCATAACTAATGGTATCCAGATCTCAGCTACATCTTTGAGAACACTATTTCTCCTTTCAACTGATCAAACAAGTCATCAATCCTCGGTAATGGATACTTGTTCTTAATGGTTACTTTTTTCAATTGCCTGTAGTGAATTCACAATATGAGAGTACTATATTTCTTCTTCACAAACAATACCGGTGCACCCTAAGGTGATACACTTGGGCTAATGTATCCTATGTCCAACATTTATTTCAACTGCAACTTCAACTCTACCAACTTAGGTGTGCTAATCCTGTAAGGTGATTTTGATGATGGAGCTACCCCTATCACTAGCTCAATAGAAAAGTCTACTTCCTTGTGAGGTAGAAACTCTGAAATATCCTCAAGAAATACATCCCAAAACTATTGTAAAATTGGGTACCTGCTCAAAGCATATTCATCCCCAACTTCCTTACCATTGTCACCAGAGATATTAATTGCAAATAGCACACACCCTTTCTTGTGATTGCGCTTGGTCTGCATAGTTGTCACCATCCTAGATGATGTGGCTTTCTTCTTCCCCTGTAAAACTCGTGGTTCTCCATTGTCATCCAAGCACTCAATAACTTTGTCGTAGAAATCCACCTTGCTCATATGAAGGTATAGCCAATCCATACCTAATAACATATTGTATGAACCCAATGGAAATATGTTTAAGTGCACTACTGTAGGCATGCCTCTCAAGTCAAATACACAATCTCTTACCTAATGGTGAACTCTTTTCTTTTTACCTGTATCCAATTGCACTAACCAAGATTTTACATGCAATTCCTTACTCAAACCACACCTATACACCACGTCAGGACTAACATAACTATAATTAGATCCAAGGTCAATAAAAATAGAAATAACTTGATCACAAATCTTACCGTCCATCTCAATCACAGATGCCTGATGGTCTTCCTATTTGTTATTTAATGCTACATAGACATGAGGAATGCTCTAACCAACATCCCTAACAGTTTACACCTCTTGTGCAATATATGTTTGAGGCCTACCACCCTTATTTTGTGGAAAATCTCTCTTAAGGTGTTCCTTATTGCATGTCTAACACTCCAACCGACTAGTACCATCACCTCTATGTTGTTACTATGACCGATGTCCCCGTCTAGCTACATTGAACCTCTTTTGTGGTGCCACATTTTTTTCTCGTCTGCATTTTGAGGCCTTTCTCTTTTCGGTTTCCATTTACCTTTACCTTTTTTTTTTCCCTTTCCATCCTTGTTGAGATTCATTCTTATGCTTTGACTGTTCATAACAATGTTTCAATTTCCAAATAACTTCCTCGAGCGACCATGGCTCATTATACTCAATCCTATCTCTAAATGCTAATGACAAACTAAAATGAAAAATCACTAAACTTTAGCCTTCTCATCTTTAAGATATGATACATACCTCAATAGCTCCAGGAACTTAGTCATGTACTCTTCATCCGTGATTGATCCCATCTTTAGCACATATAATTCTTTGGCCTTACTGTCGTAGTACCTTTCTGATAAGTACTTCTACTTTAAAATCCCCTTGAACTCATGCTAACTCAAGTCATCTATCCTGATGTCTCTAACCCGCTTCACATCTTCCCACCAGATGTCTTCTTTACCTCTCAGGCTGAAGATAACTATAATGGACTTCATATTATTTGTGTACTCATGCAAATCAAAGAACTTCTTCATCCCAAGTATCCAAGCCTCTACATCTTTTGGATTCTTCACATCACCATCAAAAGTGGGTGGCTTTTCTTTCTTAAACTCATCTGATAAGTATCCCTATCACTCCTCCTGTAAGGATGATAATGACCATGGTCATGATGCCTATCAGAACTAGAACTAGAATAACACATGTATCCATCACCTCTCTTATCTGGAGTATCCAACAATCTTCCATATCTAACTGTCTCATCTCTATCCCACCTATGACCACCATGATACCTATTTCCATATGCCCCATTAGACCTTTCCTCCTTTCCATGGTTGATCAGAAGTGGCACTTATCTACGCAATTCTCACAAACTTTAAAGGAGTATATCATTAACCTCTGATTGTTTCTCTTTTGCTTGCATGATTTTGTCATTGTTTAGCTTACAAATCTCTCAATGGTGCTAGACCCGCCAACATGTTAGGGGATCTCCCTAGTAAGAAATCCAAATTAGACCTCAGACCGTTTGGTGTAGGAGTCCCAGCAGTGGGTCGTATGGTAATGCCTTGATTGCAATTTCACATAGAGGCAAGTAAGATAACTCTGTTGGTAGCAAGGGTGTGACAACTGCAGTTGTTATAGACATATTTGGGCACTGCAACCCCAAAATCATATGTCCATAAACTAAGGACTCCTTAAGTCCCTAAAAGGGATGCTTCATACCCTAAAGGATCATGGTCAGCTGATTACATCATTTCCCAGAAGTTCCACCTCAAAAACTACTCAGAACTGGCCAAAACTAGACCATACAGGCTGCTCCATGGACAAGTTGTGATGCATACTGACTGCCTAACTGGCCAAGTGCAATGCATACTGAAATGGCCTTCTGTGGGGTACGATGAGCAAGAATAGACAAATGGCAGAGACAATTTGCAAGGTGGATGATCATGGAATCTTCTAGAAACTTCTCCTATGACACTTGGTTCTCTGAATTCACCCAGGGATGAGTAAGAGATCATGAAATCTCCAAGTGGAACCAAGAATTATCAGTGAAATGACACTAATCAAAAACCCAGAGTTGACTCACACCCTTGTAAGACATCTATATATGGATCCCTCATCTAAGAGATCTAGAGGCTGGAATTTTGTATTTTGTAAGGAAGTGTTTTTGGTTTGGTGAGAAGGGACATTGCATTATTGGGTGATTTGCTTGTTCATGAGGTGAAGAGGGCCTCTACGCCTGGGAGGATGATGCTAGATCAGACAGCTGGATTGTAATCCTCTCTTACGTTACTATTAATAAAGCTCTTTGAGTTTTCCTCCATATGATCTTGTATTTGTGAATCTTATTGTTTATTACTGCAATTGTATGGTCAATGTGTTTTTTATTCCATATTGTTTGTGATGTTTTAGATAGAGATGCTTTGATAGTTTTCTGTTACTTTGACTCTACAGGTACTCTTTGAAGCAGGACAAGTTGGAGAGGAGTGGTGAATTCTATCAAGGAAAGGAGAAATCAAGTTAGAATTAAAGTGAGAGATCCAGGTTGGTCTTCTATTCTTCTCTTCCATCTATCACACTTAAGGGAATTCTTGAAAAGCTTTCATTGTTTGTTTCTGAGATAGCTACCCGTCTTAGTGGGACTAGCAATTCGAATCAACACTAGTTTTCCCTGAAACAAAATGGTGACTCCACTGGGGAACGAATAGTTTGTTTTGTTTGTTTATTGTTTGCTTTATAAACTATAGATGGAACATGAAGTTAAGCCAGCTAGCCTTCGAAACACCTTTGCTATGCAATTGCGAAGTAGATAAACATTGCTTCAGTCAATCTTCGGGTTGATTTTTGAATTGAACATCTGACTTACAAAGAATCTTAAGTGCCCTTGTGTTAGCGCAGAACTTCATCAAATCCTACCCTTATGCTTTGTGTTTATTGTACATCACTACTCAACCTAAATCACTGAGCTTAGCTGTAAGTTTTGAGCAAAAACCAAGCTCAGTTTTGCTCCCTGGCCCATTGCACTGTCTGTAACTATGCAACCTGGATGCATTACACCTCCCGTGTGTTGCAGGTGAGATGCATCCCTGTTTCTTTGTGTTGCAGGTGCGATGATTGAGTAAACTGTGTTTTCTTCTCTGAAATTTTGTTTTTCTCTCTCTTTTCAACATTATTCAGTAGTTTTATTGTTCATGATCAATACCCTCTTGCAGCAACCATCTTCCTTCACATTATTTCAGCCTCCATCAAGTAGGAATTGTAAATGTTTTTGTGGATTTATCGATCATTTTCAATCTTCCTTTGTCGAAAGTAGCCTAATCGAATTGTCGTCTTTGATGCAAGTGTCATAATTGTCATTTTGAATCAAAAGAAGAGTGTTGTAAAGTCTTCCTCTTCTAGATAGTTCATTGTAATTTTGTCGTTGTACTTGATTTTGAAATTGTTAGTATTTCAAGTGTCGAAAACAGTTTTAAATTCAAAACCGAAAAGTGTCATCTTAGTCTTCCTTTCATTTTGAAAAGAGAAAATCGTTAGTACTGTCACTTTGAAAGAAAATAATTCAGATATGTACTTAGCATTCCTTTTGTCATTCACACATTAAGAAAGCGAAAAAATATATATGCATGTGCATCTGCATTTTGACTGCTTGTGAAATTTGATTTAGGAAAGTGCATTTAGTGTGTGCTCTATGCTCTCTACTGAAATAAAAATCGTTATCTTCTTTCCTTTGTAGCTAGGATTTTCATTGCTAAAATAACATAAACGACTGTTTATCATTTTAGATTGCATATTTAGGAATTTCACATCTACATCATGCGATGAACCTTGAAAGACAAACTTCTAAGCAAGATCAACCATAAAATAAACCACAATGAACATAAAAACTCTTTGGAATCTAACACAACACATCTAGAAGTCTAGGCTAGAGACGTGTTCCGGCATCGTAAAACTTGGTAACTATCATTTTCATTGTAGGTTGGGTGATTCCTCCTCTTTGATACGATAAGTGCTAGTACGGACTTGTGCTCCCCGTACCGTCGCATATATATTGGGAGATCACAATAGGCTATCATCCTTTATCCTTAGGAAGCCATGTCTGCCGCCCTATCGATTGTAATGCACTGAACACAACATTCGGGAAGATTGAATACCATACATAAGTCCTTGGTAATTTCTCTATCATTTATCACCAAGGTGTATTTTGCAGTTTTACGATCGATTTGGTAAACCCTCTAGCTAGATTTCCATAGCAGTCACTTTCATTCCTTTTCAACTCCTTAAAAGAAAAGGTCCATCTGAGCACTTGTCACTTCAGGCTCATTAAAAATCAAAGGCAACTAGAGTCACCTTTAGATTTTTCTCGACTCTTAAAAATTGAAAAAGCAAGGTGCATCCAAATGTATTTAAAATTTATTTTAAACAGAATAACATCCTTGTTTCTATGTTGATCTGAGGTTGAGATAATGGAATATACCAATCAAGAAATCCCCGTTGGAGGGAATCCTAGTCCTTTCTCCTCCTGGGGAGATATTGGTTCTCCATATATGGCTACATTGTCCCTTCTAGGAATCACAATCGGCCTGCCAATATGGCTTTTCTCAACCTCTGTCATTCAAAACACTACAGTTACTTAACAATCTAATCAGCAACTAGATGATACTGAAGTTACCCCTTCGCCTTCTACTTCGTTTGTTTCTCCTTCCCCTTCTTCCTCTTCACTTGGTGAAACTAGTGACACTAAAAACCAAGTATCTGAGAAGAAAAAGAAAGGGAAGGAGAAGAAGAAGCCAGCTAAATAAGAGAACACTAAAGAATCGTCTGGGGAAAATCCGCACACTAAAGTTTCCAAACCAAAAGCTCCATGTGTAATTTGCAAGGAGAACCATTACCATCGAGATTTCCCTTGCATCCTGTGGATCTTGAAAGAATGGTCTCCTTGGTTGCACCTTTCAATGTCATCAACCCCTGAGAGTCAGGTTGATAGAGCACCGTCAACTAGTGAAAACGAAGTCAATCGACAGAAAGGAAAAGTTAGAGTTCCATGTAGGTTATGTGAAAGTGATCATACTCTTTACCATTGTCCTTTTCTGGATGAAGCCAAAAGCATTTTGGATAACCGTCCTGCTTCACCATAACAACTTCCACTTGGATACAAGAAACTCTTAGCGAGTCCTTCGCTAGTTGAAAACCCGATTGACATAACTCAATTGTCGATCGAACCACCTATCATTGAAAGTGTTCTGAGTCCATACCGGATCGAAGTCAACTAGTTGAGATGGAAATCAACCCAGTCTTTCCTTCAGAAAATCCACCTTCAGATGATATAGTTTCCAAAGAGGATGAGAACGACAACGTTCAAATTCTTTTTGTCGATATAGGGTCTAATGAACTTGGGGGAAATCTGCCCATTCCTTCACCACAGGAAGAGACCCCCCAGTTCATGAAACTTATCCAGACATTTATCCAGTACCTCCTCCGAGCAATCTGGTTGTTTTCCTTTACTGGAATCAACTAGCGAAACCTTGCCTTCCATCTAATGTACCGTTCTGAATCATAGTACAGGTTTACAAAATGATCATGTCTGGTACAATCATAGATGAAGGGGATTCGTTGAGTATCCTTTCCTCAACTACTTGAAAATCACTTGGTTCACCATCACTTTTGCCTGAAAACAAAATTTGTTGGGCTTCAACAAAGGAACCAGTAGACCATTAGGGATCCTTCCAAAGTTGCCTATAACTTTGAGAAAGAAAACTATTCATTTGAACGTGATGGTAGTCCAAGGTCCACTAGATTACAATCTACTCCTTGGATGTGATTATATATATAGCATGGAAGCCATTGTCTCCACATTCTTTCGAGTGATGTGTTTTCCACATGAAGGAAAACTGTTACAGCTTGTTAACCGGCTTTCATTTCCTGGTTCAAACATAGCTATAAATCAACCATCATCCCTAAATGGTCTCTTTGCATCAACAATGTCCCTTTCGTCTTCATCCCATCCACCTAATTACTATGGGTAGTTTGGTGAGTGCGATAAATATTAGGGGGCATGTACCCTAGTCTCCTCGACAGGCGAACCCAGAGGAAAAGAGAGATTTTTCTGAAAGGGAATAATCCTTGGACCAAATAACATTCTTTTATAAATTATGTGATCAGTCTGACGCGATTATTTTCTTTGTACGATTATGAATGGAAGCTCATAGCATTCACCTTCATACGTTATGTGATTGGAAGCCCACAGCAATCACCTTTGTCTATTTCGATGGACATCGCAAAGGAAGAGTTTTTGTCTCCCAACAAAAACGATCCTGCCTAACCGCAAGGACTTCCATTTGATAGCCTCGAAGCTCTCCTTTTACTGAAAGACTCAGGGGCATGCAAACCTTTGCATGCAAGTGAAAAGTGACCCTTGATTTTCTTAGTTTGTAGGTTCTTAACCGTTTAACCTCGTAGCTCTATTGTTTCTAGCTTACATAAAAAGGTCATGAGCACATGTTATAGTAGTGATCAAGCTCATTGAAAAATAAATCTACCAAGAGACATTATCAAAAGACTGGTAAGAGCAATGTTCCTGCACGGTTCAAGCTCGTTAAAAAATCAACCTGCACTGAGCACATGTTGGCACAAGGTTCAAGCTCATTAAAAAATAAACCCGCCTCTGGTAAATAACCTTTTGTGATCACTTTGCTATCTACCCTTTTGAAATTTGGTTGTTTTCCTTCCATCACCTCCATTTCATTCGGTCGACCATATGCTTCCACTTGATTGTTTACCCTTTTGAGGAACATATGCAATGAGTGATTTTGATTGCCACCCTGTTCACACTGCCATGTTTTGAGAAGTTCCAAACTTACCTGGAACCAGCTTCTACCCAGAAATATCACTCGTTCCTAAAAAACGAGCCTCTTTTAAACTCTTTTCAGACTCGTTAAATATAAAAATATCATCGAGCTATTAGCCTTCCCAGCTCGTTAAAGTAAGGGGAACACTATCTGTCTCATATATTTTAATCTTTTTGGACTTGAGGGATTATTAAACAAAAAGATCAAGCGCTTGTCTTTGTCGGCTCGTTCAAAAATCGAAAATTCATCCCTTTCATATTATTTTATACTTTTTCAGACTTAAGGGATTATGCCATGAAAAAGGACTGTTGGAGTCTCCTTTTCGTCCATTTTTAGACTCTCTAAACAAGAAAAGGACCAAGTTATCTTTGTCGTCAAACTCCTTAAAACAATAACGATAAACTTGTTCACCCAGACAAGAACGAGTCTCATTGATGCTAGGCTCGCTAAACACAAAGCGATAGGTTTGCTCAAAGGGAAAATTATAGACCAAGCATATGTTATCCTCGTCAAGCTTGTCAAAAATAAAGAGGTACTGGTCAGCAATGACTAGGGAAAAATGGGAAGAAAACTTGAAGAACTCTATTGGTAGCAAGTCGCTCTTGAACATGACACTTTCACTCCATCACCATGATTGAGTTGGGTTGGGTTTCCATTCACTGTCACTACTGGTCCACCATGCCATCCATGGGGTTAACACTACCAGTCCATATCAGTGTCGCCAATATGTTCAAGAGAAGTCATTCAGAGAATTCACCATCCAGCAAATGCCTCATCCACTGGATTACATGCACGCTTCATTTTTCATGACCGCCATTCCTGAACCTCATATCATCAGATCGTTTTCACCTCCATAAAAATCATTTTCTCCGTTTCGCATTATAGATGTGGGATACATCAAGGTCCTCCTATGATAGGTCACTTCTTGTCGACATCAGCTCATTATCCAGGAAGTTCACTTAGAAACAACCCTTTCAGTACTTTGAAGCTTGCATGCCCCAATGGCAAGTTTCTCAGTTCCGGAGACAGGTTTACATCAATGACCTTCGACCAAAATACTTTGCGTGGTGTTCGACATCAACTCATATATTCACACCACACGAATTGTACTATAGTACCTTGAGGGCCATCATCATTATCGGTGATTCCTCTTGTGTTTGTTAACATATTACATCATTGGCTAGTAATCAGGCGATGTCTTTGCATGTTTGACTTCAGAACATCTTTTCACATGGATCGACTTGTACATCAGGCGAAGATTGTATGAGTTTTGAAGACCTCGGATCTAGTTTCATCCATCCAGGATATGATATATTCAAGAAAATAAAGACATCAATTGTACACAGAAGTTGTACAGGTAGTCATCTATCCAGGGAAGATGACTCTTCATGCGAAGAATCACAAGTCTGCAACAGCAGATGATTGTCTGTCCTATGTACATGAAAATGAATTTATAAAGTTGAGCATGGGAATGCCCGCCTCATCTAGATCATGAAAATAATATGATGATGATGTATTGTATTATATCTTATACAGGTCACCTTTCAGTTCAAATACCTCGGATCCTCATGAATAAAGCATTTCACCCGACATCAGAAGATTTACGACCTCATGCTTTAGGGGGCATCTGTTATAGACATATTTGGGCACTGCAACCCCAAACTCATATGTCCATAAACTAAGGACTCCTTAAGTCCCTAAAAGTGTTGCTTCATACCCTAAAGGATCATGGTTAGCTGATTACATCATTTCCCAGAAGTTCCACCTGAAAAACTACTCAGAACTGGCCAAAACTGGACCATACAGGCTGCTCCATGGACAAGGTGCAATGCATACTGACTGCCTAACTGGCCAGGTGCGATGCATACTAAAATGGAATTTTGTGGGGTGCGATAAGCGAGAATTGACAAATGGCCTATGATGCTTTCTTCTCTGAATTCTCCCAGGGATGAATAAGAGATCATGAAATCTCCAAGTGGAACCAAGAACTATCACTGAAATGAAACTAATCAAAAACCCAGAGTTGATTCACACCCTTGCAAGACATCTATATATGGATCCCTTGTCTAAGAGATCTAGAGGTTGGAATTTTGTATTTTGTAAGGAAGTGTTGTTGGTTTGGTGATTTGCTTGTTCATGTGGTGAAGAGGGCTTCTACAACTGGGAGGATGATGTTGGATCAGATAGCTGGGTTGTAATCCTCTCTTGCATTACTATTAATAAATTTATTTTAGTTTTCCTCCATATGATATTGTATTTGTGAATCTTATTATTTATGAATGCAATTGTATGGTCAATGTGTTTCTGATTCCATATTGTTTATGATGTTTTAGATAGAGATTCTTTGATATTTTGTTGTTACTTTGACTCTACAGGTACTCTTTGAAGCGGGACAAGTAGGAGAGGAGTGGCAAACTCTATCAAGGAAAGGAGAAATCAAGTTAGGATCAAAGCAAGAGATCTAGGTTGGTCTTCTATTCTTCTCTTCCATCTATCCCACTTAAAGGAATTCTTGAAAAACTTTCATTGTTTGTTTTTAAGATAGCTACCCATCTTAGTGGGACTAGTAGTTCAAATCGACACTAGTTTTCCCTGAAATAGCAGTGAGTCAAGGAAGGAGCATGAGAGGTTCTAACACATGGGGGTTGAGATGAGTGTGCCCCTTGGAAACTTGCAATAGTACTCAGCTTGGAAGGGAACACACGCACAAAGATGCATCACTAGCTAGAAATCGAGTTAGAAATCATATCAAAGTGATGGTTGAACTAACAACACATTTTAGAAAGATCCATAATACTTATATAAAATAGTCCATACATGCATGCGTAATAAAACAATACATATATCATTTAGAGTAAATCAGATAGCATAGAATACAATACAACATATGCATGAAACATGTTGGCTTTGTTATATTAAGAAGTGTAAGTTCCAATCATATAATACATCCATTTCCAACTATTAGTTCCAATAGTGGAACATTATAGCCACATCCATCTCCTCCTCCAAAGAGATGTACTAGCTCTGCGCAGTGGAGAAGCCATGGCTCATTACAATACTATCCAATATTTCTCCAAGATAGTGTTATCATAAGTTTGGCTGACCAAAAGCCTTTACAATGAGTTATGAGGGACTATTTATAGGAAAGGGTGGGGTGACCCTTGACATTCCCCTTTGTGACAGTTCAACTACCCTCATGACTCTTCACCTACTCTATGAATGTTACATCTAACTATCACAACTTGACTTACACTTGACATGAATTTACATTATAATGCACATGTACCCATGTGAAACAAAATGGCTTGAGCAAGCCAAGCTAGACATCACTCTGAATTAGAAAACCATGGGTCCAACTCCTCAACATCTTCATGTTGATCGACAGTAACATGTTGATGCCAATATCAATATTCCTTAATGGTATCCATGTGTTTCATGCTAACATTCATCTAAAAACTAACTCTTGCCTCCATAGCATCCGGGGACACTACTCGGGCTCCTCTGTCCAACTCATTTTAAATAATGTGCATCATTATCTTTAATGCGGATTGACCAACAACATACTTGTGCATGATGTCTTCCTTGATAAGAAATTCTAGGATGGTAGAAATGCGCATCGACTCATAGAAGTACGAGTCAAGCTCTAGTTGGACCTGTTTCTTTGTCATTGCCTGGGTGAGAGTCCCTATAGATGGGATCGCATGTGTGTGCACCACAACATACATACTCTTGAATACTCGTGTATGGGAAGCCTGTATGATAGTGATGAGCTGCGTGAGCTCTTCATTATTCCGCATCTGACTCCAGATACATGCTTTCAGCTCAACTCCATTGGCCCTCATCATGTTAGGAAAGTGAAGTGGGTCTCCCTTGTATTTCATCTTCCATGTTTGCAATTCATCAAAAACAACATGCAAGTTCATCAAGATACTTGCTTTTCTAGCACACCGTTGTTGCCATCCATTGAGATGGATGACCACCTTATGTACGGTACCAAACTTAGACTACAATGCTCGCATGACTGTGTCAAGGGACAATACTTCATCTAGTATTGCCTTCTTTAGTTCATCTCAGGGGACATTGCCACTAAGTTGCCTCCTTGCTTGGCCATCTGTAGTTCCTTCGCCATTCACTCATTCTAAGCTATCAGAAAGTGAACACTTGATCTAGTGGCTTCGACATACACTTTGGTTGCATCAGCCAAGGATGATGGATGTTTGTGCACATCAGTCACAATCACTCATTCTTCAACTTGTGCAAGAGAAGTATGATCCTCTGGAGTTGATACTCTGCGAGACTGAACAGCTCTATGTTGAGATTCATTGAATGAGATTTTGTGCATCTCTCCTTCTGGCTAATCGCCAAGGCTCTTAGTGCCTCCTTGGTCACTCAAGACTTTCTCATCATCTAGATGCAGTGAAGCGAGTAAGTCAACCACTTGGTGATGAGGCATGAGGTAAGTGTACCGTTCCAACTCTGCTACTCCATGTATGCATCCAACTGTGGAAGTGTTGGTTCTATCTCAAGAGTAAAGTCTTGTTCATGCGATGGTTCACCCCGTCAGCCTGATTTCAGTTGATCTGATAATTCCACTACCTATACAGGCACTGCTTTATCCGTTTGTACATGTTGCGACCCTGGTTGTATTTTCTACTGATGTGCTTCCCTCTCCTATTTGCGCAGCTCTTTTTCCTTCCAAAGTTGCTCCCTCAGCTCATACACCTCCTTCTCTACTTCTTCCATTCCTCTCTTATCCCTATGCCTTTGTGCAATTCACATGTTATGCTGGTGCCTCTTTGCCTCTATAGCCATAACTACTTTCTCTACAAATGGATCAGCTCGGAACTTGCATCTTTTATCCTCCTCCATGCGATCGACAATCTTCCTCTTACCTTTGTCACGCACTAGTATGTTTGACTCTGTTGCCACCATTGCTACTGTTGGTGCTCTTTGTGGTTCTACTTCATGTTTCTTTGCTAACCACTCCACAACAAAGTCGACTGTTCATTGGGTATGGAGAAATTGTAGCAATATCTCCATGGGTCCTCTTCCACCAAATGACATGCCCCATGGATCTAGTTGAACTAAACTTTTATGCATTGATCTTTCACAATTCAATGTGGGTCATATGGATTGTAGCTTCAAAGGTCGAATGTGTAATTCTTCATCAGTTCTGCTATGACATCCGCCTACTTGATACTCTAGATATCATATAACCGAATCCAAAACAAAAGAGTGGGCCAAGGTGCCTCCTTCTTCTGGTGCAATCTAGATGTCAATCCTCTCGAGATGTGATAAACTACTTCCTACATGACAAGTACGTCCAAGGCAAACTTCAGTAGAACATGCGAAGGCTTCTCCACACTGAACATTCAGATGAAGGTGTCGAAAAGTGATGCATACCAATCAACAATGCCTATCAGTGCCTCCATTTCTTCCTTTGACATGCAGAGTGGGTCCTGTTTGAATATCATCTTGTAGAATAGGGTGAAAAAATGATTGGACAACCATGCGGTTACTCCTTTGAAGATGCATTTGGAAAACAACCTGAAATATGTGTTCACAGCAGTCTCCATCGGTGACCATGTCCACTCCAAGCCTGGGAACTCCTATCGGGCATAAATTTCATTTAATATGTAGGCAGACATGTAAATATCTACATGCATACCTCCAAGTGACAGTCAAGCTTTCGCTACTTGTTCCTCAGCTAATGAGCCAAAAGGCTGGACCAGTTACATGGTTTTCCTTCTCTATCCAGATGGTCCAGTGCAATCACCCAACTTTATGGGAAGGTTTTCATGCTTGCATGGCCATATAGTCAACAAGAAAATATGACCAAGTATTGATACACCTTCCTCAGTATCTTCGTCTTGTTAATCTGGTTGGGTGTCAACCTGAATCGAGCCAGCTCCTTTACCCAATTCTTCAAAATGTCTTTGGAGTTAGCACTCCTGTTGAGTAAGCTGAATGGAGTCTTCATAAAATTCACAAGCTCTAATATCTGATACATCTCATCATAGTCTCATGCCTAGAAGGTTGCAAGCTTCGTCCCACTAACACTGCTCAAGGTCATCATCTCAGGATCAGTGTGAGAGACAATCCAGTGTATCATGTTTGTGCATGGGAACGCGGGCTATCTGCATGCAATCCGATACAAGCAAGATTTGTGAATTTTCACATACACTTGATAGTCTTAGAGGTCTTCCTCAAAAGTTCTTGCAAATGCTTCACTGACCTCTTGCCATTTTAGTTTGATGTCCCTTTGTAGAAACAACTTTGTATCTTCATGGATTGGTAGACTAGAGGACACTTGCTCAACCACTGATCCAACTACATTTCCATCAGTTTCCTACGATCCCACTCTCTTGGAAGCCATTGACCTTGTACTGCTAAGAGGCAGATGAACACCTGAAAGATCTAGAGACAAAGCAACATGCATGGAAAGACATCTATTAGGAAAAACTAAAGCAAATTCAGGGAATGACAAAGCACATACCTGGGGAACTGATAGGCAAGATTGCACAATTTCTCCTAGGAGGTAGGGTGATTGGTTGCCACAACTGCGCAAAAGGAAGTATGGATTGTCTAGGAGGAAATACTGGCTATTGGATTTGCGTAATGCGTAATCCAAACTGGTTTCTTGATTTTTGCAATCTGTAATCCAAATTGGCTACTAGGATTGCACAATTCTAGCTGGGAGTGACTACAGGCTCAGGGACTGCATTGCACAATTTTTTGGGCCAGCAGTTAGTGTCCCTCATAAATGAGAAAAATATTCCTGAAGGATAGTGTTGTGTAGAAGTGCACATTTCTAGAGAGGAATTCAAAGCCTTCCTTCCCCAAATTGCGCAATGTTGTCTTAGTGAAGGTAGAGTTTAGGCTAAGGTTGGCACGATTCCCCAGCGGGAAACTGAAAGAAAATATGAAAGTGAATGCACGGTGACAATAAGTGAAAGAATAAGTGATTGACAGTGCATGCAAACATGAATGAAAGATTCATTAAATAGTTCAACATGCATGTGGGTGAAGTGAGTTGCCGAATCGACGACCGTTTGTGCAAAACAGTTTCATGCCTGCAACAACAGCGAGATAGCAACGAAAACTGAAACAGTGCTAGGACACAATATTATACATGTAAATGATAGAAATCATTCATAGAAATCAAACAAACAACACTCATACAATAGAAAACATAGAAAGTGATAGAAATGCTAAAAAATACAAGTTGAGGCCACTTACCTGTGAATAGGTGAGCCAGATGTGTCGAAGAGTCCTTAATGTGATGTGGGATGTCAGTGCTCCAAGTTCGATGTGAAAGAATGAACTTTGATGTGTCAAATAAATAATCTTTTAGTTCATGATGCGCATGCCACAAATCTAGGAAAAAATGACACTTGGAGGAAAGTTTCTAAAAAAACTTTGCATGTAACCTCTAGCTGCTAAAAATAGCTCCCTCAATCATGGAATTCCTTTTGCATGTTGCCTTTTTCTATTCCGGGAAAAAGCAAGCCATGCATGCAAGTTAAGTTTCCTTGGTCCTAGGTGGAACTAGTCAACCCAACTGCTCATGCATGAAGTTTCTCAACTGCTTGATGAAAATGAACATTTTTGGCTGGGAGCTGGGTTGGCTGCCCAGGAGATTTGTGAAATTTATGGGCAGAGTAGCTGGCTTCTGCTCAGATTTGTGCAAATTCTGGGCTGAGAAGCCCTGTTGGGGAAAATTGCACAATTTTCACTTTGAGTGTTGACTGGCAGAATTGTGCAATTCTGGAACCCAGCAGGCTACCAAATAGGATTATGGAATTTCTTGAGGGAAGACCAGTTGCCCTCCAGAAAAGCGCAATTTCTTGCGGGAGCTTCTCATCCTGTAGCTGGACCAAGTCCAAATGAACATCCTGTGAGGGGAATTCATCAAGATATGATCGACAGGCTACCTTTGTGCAAGAAAAATGTTGAAGCTTGTGTACTTGATGAAGCAAGACCATGAGCTGTGAAAAGTTGGTAGGGAGGCTCCAAAATGAAGCTAAGGAAAAAAATTTGAGGGTGTTTGTAGCCACTACAACACTTGGTGACACACTGGTAGAACTATAACTCTTTGAATGGAGCTTGTTCATCAAAATCAAGTCTAACACCTTCATAAGTATTGTTTAGTTCTCAGCTCGTCTTGGTTTCACACTAACTTGATTGTAAGATGTAGCATCCTCCAAGCTCTTGGTCGATTGACACACATTCCAAGGCAAGGAAAAATAGTTTTTCAATTGGGGTTGAGGGGCATATTGGTGCACAAGTAGTATAGTCTTTAGTGTCTTAGTTTCATCTCTGGTGTTTCTCTGCTGCCAGCAGGCTTGGACAGTACCCCGACAAAGTGACATAGGAACACAATCATGGCTCCGCTGCCAGCGAGCCTGGTCAGTCCCCGCCAAAGTTACTTGCATCATCTCTTTATGCAGGAAGCCTTTCTCTTCTTTCGCCTTCTTCATTTTCATTTTGTTTTTTCTTTCTTTTCACTTTTCATTTTTCTCATTTTTTTCATTTTTTTTCAATTGTGCATAAAACTTATTCATTTTATAGGCAGAGGAGGGATCTCGAGTTATTGAGAGCAGAAGAGGTTGTTCCAGTAGGGATGTAGTTTATTATACCTCTGATGTGCCTATTAAGGTTTTCCCCCTCACCTTACTTTTTCAGGGAAAACTAGTGTCGATTCAAACTGCTAGTCCCACTAAGATGGGTAGTTATCTTAGAAACAAACAACCAAAGAAATTCGAGATTTCCTTAGATGTAATAGATAAGAGGGAAGAAAAGAGGACCAACCTGGATCTTCTGCTTTTATCCTAGCTTGTTTTCTCTTTCCCTTGATAGAATTTGCCACTCTTCCTTACTTGTCCCACTTCAAAGAGTACCTGTAGAGTCAAAGTAACAGAAAACCATCAAAGCATCTCTATCTAAAACATCATAAACAATGTAGAATTAGAAACACATTGACCATAAAATTGCATTCATAAACAATAATATTCACAAATACATGATTATAGGGAGGAAAACTCAAAGAACTTTATTAATATTAGAAGAGAGGATTACAACCCAGCTGTCTGATCTAGCATCATCCTCCCAACATAGAAGTCCTCTTCACCTCACGAAAAGCAAGATCACCCAACAATACAATGTCTCTTCTCACAGATAAACCAACATCACTTCCTTACCAATTACAAAATTCCAACCTGTATATCTCTCAGATGAGGAATCCATTTATAGATGTCTTGCAAGGGTGTGAGTTAACTCTGGGTTTTTGATTAGTGTCATTCCATTGATAGTTCTTGGTTCCACTTGGAGATTTCATTGATCTCTTACTCATCCCTGGGCGAATTCAGGGAGGCAAGTGTAACAAGAGAAATTTCTGTAAGATTCCATGATCATCCACTTAGAAAACTATCTCTTCCATTTGTCTATTCTCTCTCATCACACCCTACAGAAGGCCATTTCAGTATGCATCGCACCTGGCTAGTGTGGCAGCCAGTATGCATCACACCTTGATCATGGAGCAGTCAATATGGTCCAGTTTTGGCCAATTCTGAGTGCTTTTTCAGATGGAACTTTTGGGAAATGATGTAATCAGTTGACCATGATCCTTTAGGGTATGAAACAACACTTTCAGGGACTAAAGAGCCCTTCATTTATAGACATATGAGTTTGGGGTTGTAGTGCCCAAATATGTCTATAACAGTTGTGCCCTAAAGCATGAGGTTGTAAATCTTCTGATGTTGGGTGAAATGCTTTATCATGAGGATCCGAGGTATTCGAACTCGAAGGTGACCTGTATAAGATACAATACAATACGTCATCATCATATTATTTTCATGATCTAGCTGAGGCGGGCATTCCCATACTCAACTTCATAAATTAATTTTCATGTACATCAGACAGAGTGATTCTTCATATGAAGAGTCATCTTCTTTTGCTTAGGTGTCTATCTGTGTAGATTTTGTGCACATTTGATGTCTTTCTGTTCCTTAATATATCGCAGCCTGGATGGATGAAACTAGATCCGGGGTCTTCAAACTCGTTCAATCTTCGCCCAATTGTACAAGTCGATCCATGTGAAAAGATGTTTTGAAGTCAAACATGGAAAGACATCGCCTGATTACCAGCCAATAATGTAATATGTTAACAAGTGCGAGAGGAATCACCGTTAATGATAATGGCCCTCAAGGTACTACAATACAATTCACGTGGTGTGAATATATGAGCCGATGTCGAACACCATGCAAAATCTTTTGGTCGAAGGTCATTGATGTAAACCTATCACCAGAAGTGAGAAACTCGCCATTAAGGCATGCAAGCTTGAAAGTACTGAAATGGTTGTTTCTAAGTCAACTTCTTGGATAATGAGCTGATGTCGACAAGAAGTGACCTGTCATAGGAGGGCCTTGATGTATCCCACATCTACAACATGAAACAAAGCAAATGATTTTTCTGGAGGTGAAAATAATCTGATGATATAAGGTTCAGGAATGGCAGTCATGAAAAATGAAGGGTGAAGGTATTGCAGTGGATGAGGTGTTTGCTGGATGGTGAATTCTCTGAATGACTTCTCTTGAACATGTCGGTGACATGATATGGACTGGTAGCATTAACCCCATGGATGGTACAGAAGACCAATGGTGATATGGTGAATGGAATAACCCAACTTGAATCAATCATGGTGATGGAGTGAAAGTGTCATGTTCAAGAGTGACCTGCTACCAATAAAATTCTTCAAGTTTTCTTCCCTTTTTCCCTAGTCATTGCTGACAAGTACCTCTTTATTTTTGTCAAGCTTGAGGAGGATAACATATGCTTGGTCTATAATTTTCCCTTCGAGCAAACCTATCACTATGTTTTTAGCGAGCCTAGTGTTATTGAGACTCGTTCTTGTTTGGGTGGACAAGTTTGTCGCTATTGTTTTAACAAGTTTAACCACAAAGATAACTCGGTCCTTTTCTTGTTTAGAGAGTTTGAAAAGAGACGAAAAGGAAACTCCAACAATCCTTTTTCGTAGCATAATCCCTTAAAGTCCTAAAAAGTATAAAATAATATGAAAGGGATGACTTTTCGATTGCTTTAACAAGCCGAAAAAGAAAAGTGCTCGATCTTTTTGTTTGATAATCCCTCAAGTCCAAAAATATTAAAATATATGGGAGGGATGGCATTCCCTTTACTTTAACAAGTTGGAAAGGCCAATGGCTCGACAATCATTTTATATTTAATAAGTATAAAAAGAGTTTAAAAGAGACTCGTTTTTTTTAGGAACGAGTGGTATTTTCAAGTAGCAACTGGTTCTAGGTAAGTTTGGAACTTCTCAAAACATGGCAGTGTGAAGAGGGTGGCAATCAGAATCACTCGTCGCAGTTGTTCCTCAAAAGGGTGAACAACCAAGTGGAAGCGTATGATTGGCCAAATGAATGGAGGTGACGGTAGGAACACTACCAAGGTTCAAAAAGGTTGATAGCAAGGCGATCACAAAGGTTATTTACCAAAGGTGGTTTCATTTTTTAATGAGCTTGAATGAGGAGAAACTATGCTCAGTGGCAGGTTTATTTTTTAATGAGTTTGAATCTTGCAGGAACATTGCTTTTGATATTGGTAAAAGATATTCAGTTTACCATTTAACACATTAGATTATTTCATCGGTCGTTTAACCTGATCAATTGCTCCATCAAATTGATTAGAAATACACATATACATGCCCAAAAATTGAATTAAAACTAACATTTTACTTGGAGTACGTGAATAGTAACATAAAAGTAGTTTTACCTCTCATTTTTACCATTTCATTTCGAATTTGGGATTTTGGAGCTCTGGAGTGGTTTTCCCCCTCAAATTTCATCAGCTGATTTCAGGAGATCCGATGGACTATTCTCCATGCTGTTAGGACCAGGTAAGCGCTAACCCTAAGCTTTTCATTTTTGTTCCATTTTTATTTTTTATTTTGAGCAATTTTTTCCTTGGTTCTGGGCCCTTGGGGTTTGAAGAACTCATTCTCTATCCATCACACCTAGTCTGTATCGAAAGGTGCATTGCATACTAAGCTGGACATTGGCCAGTCCTGAGTCAGTATGCATCTCACCTTGCTAACTGGCAGGGTGCGATGGGTGCAGAAAGGAAACTTTACACAATGATTTTTGATGAAATTTTTGCCTATTTTTGCTCAAATTTGGATCCTAATTCATCTTTTTGTCTGTGACTCAGATATTTATTGGATCAAGATGGTCGTTACATGGCATGAACATGAACATGAAGAAGAAGACATGATTTCCTTACATGATCAGGGTGCTGCTACTGCATTGCATAACTGTGGTTTGCTCAAATTCTTTCGTATATCTAGCATGAGGCAACAAATCAGTTTGTTGTAGTATTTTCTCGATCCTTGGGATTCGATCAACCAGGTATTCTATATTAGAGGCAAATCTATTCCACTGACAGTCAAGGATATCTACTTTTTGACAGGGTTATCAAGGCGTGGTGCCCCCCTTCCGCTGTCGGGATTCGCCCGCGGGGGTGAATCGGTGAGAGATTATATCCGTCAGCTTTGTAGAGATGGATCTCAGCCTAGCAGAGATGGCAAGATCAATATCTGGGATGTCACTGATCAGTCTCTGAGGACCATTTTATTCACCTTTGCTAGATTGGCTGGTAGCGCAGCTCTTCATTTGGAAAACAGATCTTATGTGCAGTATGCTCTGGAATGCTTGGAACCAAAGGTATTCAACTGGTGTGAGGCGGTACTTCTGGTGATAAAAGAACATCTCTCTAAGGTAAAGAATGGAAGATCCAAGAACTTTGGCTACGGTTCCATTTTGACTGCTTTTGCCTTGGAGAGGATCCCACTGATGCAGCCTCAGCATATTTCACTAGGATTGCCAGCACCAAGGGAACCTAGGATGCAGAGATGGGTTGATCTCATGGCTAGACATGCTGGTCAGCCACAGATTTCTTTTTCTGATGCCTCCTTTGAGTGGTTTGACCATCAGGAGATGGTCTTCATAGAGTATCCATATGTCAGGTTGGATTTCCGTGGCAACCCAGGTTTGGCATTACCAGCTGGTGAGGAGTGGAGTGTGATAGGTAAAGATGATTTGACCATATCTTTGTTTATTAGTTTCATAATATTTTTGTAATTTATCAAGACTACTTGAACCCATGTAGTTGTGCAGATGTTGGGCCGGTGCGACCAGTGGCATGCCCAAGGGCGGCAACTAACATTCCAGCAGGAGAAGCTGTAGGGAGGGATGTCCTTTGTGATCTTGACATAGTAGAGACCCTGACAGTATTGCAGGATCAAATTGAGGGTCTTACCCTTGGTATTTAGGATGTGAGGATTGACGAGTTACCTCTGAGGCTTCAACGCCATACTATTTGCGTGTCGGGTCGATGGACTAGGCTCTTATGTATGATCGCACAGGCGGTGACATGTTATCACCAGCATCATTAGTATAGGATGCTTTTCTGTATTTACTTTTGATTTTCTTGGTCGCATGACCAATTTTTCTTTGTACACAAAACATTATGTGAACTATAAACAGATATATATTTTTATTTTCAGAGTTTATCTTGGTTAAGTTATGTGATCCAGATGCAAGTGTTGATATGAAACACTTTTCTTTACAAATGCTGCAAATGTTTGTCTAACACATAATTTAGTAATGAATCAGTTAATGTGTTTAAGTTTATGGAAATGTGTTGATATTGAATGGAATCAAATTGCCTTTCCAAAATCCTGACCCTTAGGAACATACAATAGATAGCAGGGTTCCGGACTGAATAGATGCCCATAAGCTGTAGAATGACGAGTTGTGAATCTAGCTTGACAACAAGTCGGTGTATTCCATGTGAAATGGCATTAGAGAGAAGCTCCATCAATGCACTGTATTCAACGATGTTGTTCATTAATTGAACAATACATATCCCTCTGAAACTCACTAACTCGCTGCTTAGAGCAAAGATGGCCCTGGCTGTAGAAGATAGGTTCCGTGTTCTATGACTAGCTCCGTCGGTGTATCCAACGAATGTTTCCAAAAAGTTTGACATCTGCAACAAATGCAAAGCGGATTACCTAACCAAAATGACAACTCTATATGAAAACAAAAATGAAACAAAAGCATATCTATAAATAGATTACTACACTTGATCAAGCATAGTACCTCTTAAGATACAACCCATTTCGGGGTTGCAATAGTGGAATTCCATCATAATCTACCAGCTCGTAGGCTCCTTTTGTTAATACTCACTTAACAATGTAGGGGCCCATCCATATTGATTTGAACTTATCTGCTCCCAATTTATTAGAGTCTTGATCATAGAGCAAGACTAGGTCACCTTCCGAGAAGACACGAGGCTTGACATTTTTGTCAAATTTCACTTTGACACATTTCTTATCTGTTTCGTTAGCCAGCATGGCATCACGACGGGTTTCATCCAAGTGGATTAGTTCCAAGAAATGAACCTCCTCCTCTGAAGTTTCGAGAAGTAGATCGATTGTGAGCTTGAGAGATGCAATTTCACACTAAATTGGCAAGACAAATTCTAGACCATACACCAACTCAAAAGGCGTAAATCTGGTCGCATTTCTCACCGAAGTTAAGCCGAGTACAGGATCAAATGCCAATTCCATTTGTGGACTCCAATCATTCTCTGTAGCATGTGCTTAACAACTTCGTTGATCGCTTCAGCCTGTCCGTTAGCCTGTGGATAATATGGAGTAGAACTATTGTGGGACAGTCCTAATTTGGCAGTCAATTCAACCATCATGTGATTGCAAAAATGTGATCCATGATCTGTGACTATAGCCTGTGGAACACCAAACGTAGAGACTACATGATTGAAAAAGAAAAGAGCAGTCGTTTCCTCGCTGTTGTTTAATGTAGGCATCGCCTCGGCCCATTTTGTAAAATAGTCGACAACAACTATGATATACCCATGCCCCTCGGCTGAGGTGGAGTTGCATGTCATGAAATCTATGCCCCATTTAGCGAATGGCTCAACAGCAACTACTGGATGCAGCAGTGTAGGTGGTAATCTGGTTTTGCAATAAAACAATCTGACAACCATGGCAACTTCTGATTGCAATTATGAAATCTTTGAAGATAGTGGACCAGAAGTAACAAGCTTTTAGGATCTTTTGTGCAGTAGCGTAACTATATAGATGCCCCCCACATGCGCTTGAATGACAATCATTCAGGACTTTTTCGGCCTCCTCATGCATGAGGCACCTTTGCAGAATTGTATCGACACCATGACGGTAAAGTGTATCACCAATGATCATGTAGTCTTTTACTTGGTATCGAGTACATCGTTGTTCCAAGTGAGAGGTGTTAGGCCTAAAGGTTTGGGTTTGGAGATAGATTAGTATATCCCCATACCACAGGTCACTTGATGATATCAGAAATAGAGTTTCATCTATGATTGATGCTTTAGATGTTAAATCTTTGGACAGTGATGGGAGGTCACAAAGTAACTCCGCGAAGACTAGAGATTTCTTTGATTTGGATTTGGTGAATTCCATATCAAACTCTTGCAAAATGGCTATCCATTTGGAATATTTTCCCTGTAATAATTGACGTGACAGAATGTAGGTCATACGGTTGCAATCTGACAAAAGGGTAGTTTTGCGAAAGAGTATGTAGTGTCGAAATCTCTGTACTTCTTAAACAACTACTAAAGCCATATTTTGAACATAGAATTACTTTCTTTCTGTATCATTTAATTTGCGGCTTAAATAATACACTGGATGTTCTATTACATTGTCTTATTGTACTAAAACCATTGCAATGGTTGTATCTATCGTGGCGAGATACAGGTTAAAATCTTTTTGATAGTCAGGAGCATATATTAATGATGCTTTTACTAGGGAATATTTTAAAGCATCAAAGGAAGCTTGCACAATCTGATCCCAGTTGAAGGGTACTTCTTTTTTCAAAAGACGCATATAACCTTTAGCAAGTTCTGCGTAATTTGGAATGAACCTCCTTAGAAAGTTTTCTTTCCCTTGGAGTTTCTGAATCTAAAGAAAATTTGAAGGTGGAGGCATGTTGATGATTGCCTGAACCTTACATGGGTCGAATCGGATTTCGTCCTTAGAAACTATGAAACCAAGTACCCGACTAGAACCAACACAACACACACTTGTGTGGATTGAGTTGTATCTTGTAGTGTCAGCAACATAGAAATATAGCTCTCAAATGCTACGGGTGATCAATCCACTTTCGTGAATGAGCTGATAGATCGTTGAGATATGGTTGAATGATGTGTTTGATGTCGTGGAAGGCATAATTCATTGCCCTCTAAAATGTTGCCCCTGTTTTCTTCAAATCGAACGGTAGTTGCGGTACGCAAATGTGCCCCATGGACATATAAATGCAGTCTTCGACTGGTCCTGTGGGCGGATATTGATTTGACTGTATCAGGAAAATCCATCCATAAATGAAAAGACTTCGCATCTGGCACATTCATCAATTATCTAGTCGATGAAGTGTGTAGGGTAGTTGTCCTTTGGACAAGCTTGATTTAAATCCCTGTAATCGACACACACTTTAATCGTTCCTTGTTTTTTCATCACAGGAACAATATTTGATACCCAATCAATTAGAGGAACAGGGTAAATGAAACCAACATGTAAACATTTTTCAACTTCTGCCTTAATGGCAGCAGTTTTCTTTGGGTGAACTGGTCGAAGCCATTGTCGTACTGGTTTGACATCTAGATACATCTTGATTTCATGTTCAACAATACTCGAGTCAATGCCTAGCATTTCTTCATATGACCATGCAATGACATCTCTGAATTCATGAAAGAGAGCGCTGTATATTTCCAATTCTGAAGGAGAACAAGATTTTCCAACATGAATATTATCTACAACATTAGGTTTGGTCGAGATATTAATGGCAATAGTTTCTTCAATATTGGATAGATTTCATTCGGAATCCACCGTATTTACAGTATTTGATAGAAAATAAAAAACTGAAGGATGATTAAGGTCGCTAGAATAATATTCGTTGTTATCTTGAAGCTGGGAACGATGGTGGTGATCTTCCCATGGTGCCTCCCCTATCATCATTCACTGAATGATTCCTTCGTCTGTAGAATGTACATGAGACCAAGGATTAGAAGAGGTGCCATACTCTAGATACCTATCTATCCAAACACTTGCTGAGTGTTGATTTGGGTTTGCCACGCATGCCCAAAAAACTGATTGCTACAACAATTCTATAGGGCTTGGGGGCAACACTTGGTGATGATCGACACTATCAAAATGTTCAGAGTTCTTCTTAATCTTTGTTGATGTTGGAGATATCATGTGACAGCTTTCCACTATGGCCACTTCCGCCAAATTACTCGGAGGCGGGAGGGAAAAAGTACCCATTAAGGAAGGGTCTTTTAGGAGACCTACTCCGATATTTTGAAGTGATTGAGAGCTTCCATGGATCAATGGAATGCTTCCGATAACTTGCGAACTGTTAGGGAGGAAGGTAAGTTGGTCAATGATTGTAATTCCACCTTGAAAGGGGAATGCAATCTTTCTAAAATATGTTGGCACAACAGCAGCCATAGCATAAATCCAGGGCCTACCTAGTAGGATATTGTAGTCAAGGTTTCCATCAATAACCTCGACTTCAATTTCTACTGTCTTACCCCCCAGTTTGATTTGCAAGTTACTTAATATCCCATATGGCGTGTATGTTTTTCCATCAAACGCTTTTAATGTCGTTTATGATCATGACAAGGGTGGAGAGCCTAAAGTTTTCTAGCAACTCATCGACATAATATAGATAGATGCCCCCTCATCAATGATTGTTCGATGAATAGTTTTGTTGAGGGATTTTACCTGTATGAGGAAAGCGAGTTGGGCTGGTAACTGAGGTTCATATCTTTTATGATTAAAGGCAACTAAATTGGAATCTGGATCAATCCAACCTATCGTCGATAACAAAGCCTGCTTTTGGGAGGGGAAATTATACAGTACTTAAAGTGTCGACATAGCGGATGGTGATTGTGCCAGATCCTCCACTATATTATAATTCTGTAATACTTGAGCACGAGGATTAAACGTCAATTTATGTACTACTCCCTTAGGCGGTTTTATTTTTAATTCAAGAATTATTGGTGGAACAACTTCTGGCGAAGTTGTTGTCGAACTACTGGGTTGATCTGTAGCCTTGTTGTTCGATGACTGTGGATTCCCATAATATTTATTCCTTGTTGATATCAAAGCATCATTTTGCTATTTTGAGATGGATAGCATAAGCACTTGGGATGGGGAAGCATGATCACTAGCAACCAGATTAGTTTCTGGGTTTGGAAATGGATCAATCAATACCACTGAGGTACTTGAAGTCTTTAAAAACCTCATGACCTCAGCTCGATGTCGACAATATTTCGTCTAATGGTCCTCATCACATATGAAATATCGCTGATTAGGTTTCTTTCATCTAGTAGGGTTTCCAGTAGACTTCTCAGGAGTCGAATCTTCCTATCTCTTCTTTTTGTTTGTCCCTTTCTTCTTGCCCCCTAATTGCTTAGGATTTTTGCCCTTGTCGGTTGACACGACATTAATCTCTGAGGCAAGAGGCTCTTCATCTGCTTTTTGACTAGAAACTACACAAGCTTTTTTAGATGTAGCCTTTGTAATTTTCGTGCTTGTGGTATCGATCATGCCATGGCCGGCATGAGAGTCCTTGTTTCATTTAGGAGGGGGAGGAATGGAAAATTCTAGTTTAGGAGCATCAGGAATTTTGTTGTAGAGCATGCAAGACTGAGTATAGATCAAGTCTAAATATTGTGCATGAGAAATGACTTTCTCTTCAGTGACAACTCCTCCCTTAGCCACATTCTCTATTATAGAGGGCAATAACGACTTTATAAACCATTCAGCTAAAAGTTGATTAGGGACATACATCTTTACCATTCGATGACGACACCGCCACTCATGAATATGGTCATATATGTGAGTGGCTTTCATCTGTTTAAAGTTGGTAAGGAGTTATGTCCGTGTTTCGTACCTTATGGGTAGCTAAAAATGGGTTAAAAAGGTAGTGGTGAGGGTGTTGAAGTTATCAAACGAAGCTCTAGGCAATTCAATATACCATTTTGCTGCCAGACTAGTTAGCGTTTGTTGGAAAAGGTGAAGCCTAATCGAATCATCATTCAGGGTGTTAGATAAGCACCACAAATGGAATGTCATTACATGATTAGATGGATCTTCACCTCGATTTCCATTGAACTTAGGAATATCAGAGGGAATTTTATGAGGAATCGCTGGCCACTAAGGGGCATAAGAAATTGGATCATTTGTTAGCCGGTTTAGATCTGGTAATTCTAGAATTGCTACAAAAGGCAACTGTTGATTCAAGTTAGGTGAACCATACTGTCAGGCGGAAAGAGTCGATAGTGCGGACACAACCAACCTCCCTAGGAGCCTAAGACTCTCTAGTGACAAACAAGACAAACAAGAGCAATCCTTCTCTAAACATGCATTTACTATATAAGAAATCAAGTGTTTAGATCCTACCTGTAGTCCAACGTTGTTGTAGCAGTCCAGCCTCGCTGATCCGGATGAGCTCCTCCTTCACTTCGAAACCTGCATTCACTAACAATCAAACGATTAAATAGCACTTGATAATCTCATAAAATAAAACATATTTAACACATAGACCAAGGAGTACATGAAACAACTCATAAATAACAAGTTATTGAGAAGAATGGACTCATTTGCATTAATAGGAAACAAAACGAACAATTACAACCTGAGCCTTGGTGTTGTGCAAGTCCCTCCCAGGGTCCATCAAGAGTTCTCCTTTACTTTGACAAAGCTCACCCACTTCCAAATAGAACAAGCAAAGATGACAATCTCTCTTCACAAGCTTCTAAATGGGAGTCCTAATTCCAGCAGCATCTACCCTTAGAAATGTTTAGCTTTCAACCTCTCCTCCTTCTGGCCCAATGCCTGTATTTATAGTGCTCAAGAGGAAGTTAATCAGGTCCACCATCAATGGGATAATCCCCTCTTTGGATGGGATAGCTCCCTTATTGATGGGATAAGTTCCTCTTTGGTAGGGATACATGAACCATCTGGAGGCGCTTCATACACGTCAAACATACTTCTAGAATGCTCTAGAAGTGACCACAAGTAACTTTTTAAAGATGAAACTCGCGCCTTTTGACCTTTACAGGGGTACGCACCTGCCCCTTTACATACAGAGCGTACAAGTACGCAGTTTTTGTGAACATTAGGTGCGTATACGCAGGTAAGGCCGAGAGAATCTGCGTACCCAGAGATAAACACATTTACAAAGACTTTCTCTCTTTTGGAGTTTGACATGGAGAGCAGAGGCATAAGACTTGCCCAGGAGGATAGCATGACTGTTGATAGAGCCATACTAACTGTAAATAGCCATGGTGACATTTTTTAATGTAACAGATTGCCCCCTAAAGTGCGAAGCCTGTAGTAGATTATGGTTTTGTATTATCTAGGAAGGGTGAAGCGCTTTATCATTTCAAGGATTATCTCGTGGAGAGCCTGGTCAGAACCTGCAATTTTCAACACAAAATACATGTATAAGATTATATCATCGCTGAGGTAGGCATTCCCATACTCAGATCAAAACTTTAAATAACAGACTAACTATTCTAATACAGGAATGATCTTGCAGTACATCATAATCATAGACTTTTGTAGACACAGTATGGGCGCAGCCATCTGTTTATGATTAGTCTACTAGATAATGAATACAAAACTCCTTGCAGCCTGGATGGTGGAAACTAGATCCAGGGTCTTCATTTCTACTTCCTGAATTGGTACGATTCTAGCCATGCGAATAAATGAGTTGATGTCGAACATGGTAGAAACCACTTGATTACCAGTCGATGATGTAAACTGTTAACAAGTGTGAGAGAGACCACCAGTAATGTCAATGGTTCTCAAAGTACCCAGTACAATCCATGAGATGTGAATGAATGAGTTGATGTCGAACATTTCACGGAATCCTTCGATCGAAAGTCAATGATGTAAACTGACGTCAAAGGCGAGAAACCTTCCATTGATGCATGCAGACTTCAAGGTACTGACGATTTCTAAGTCATCTCTCTAGATAATGTGCTGATGTCGATAGAAATCGACCCGTTGCAGGCAAGCCCACAACACGAAATCATTGTTCAAGTTGAAGAAATGTTGCTGTAAGGACTGACTCAGGGATGGTCAAATGGACGACAAGTATTTTGCAGATGAAAGTTTATTTGCAGATACCTCTTGAACACATAATGACACGACAGATGGTTTGGTTATGATTTGACCCAAAGTTAATACCCGGAAACGGTTGAAGACTTTCAAAGTGGTTTGATCAACTTTTAAGGCAAAGGATTTCCCAACCCCGGTGAACGGAAAGTGTCGTGTTCAAGAGCGGTAATAAGGTTCTTCTGTAACAAAGGATAACAAATAGGTTCATTCTTCTCTCTTTTCCCCCACCATTTCTGGCAAGTACCTCTTTTTCTTTAACAAGCTTGAGGAGGATAACATATGCTTGATTATAAGCTCATCCTTCGGATGAGTCCAACCTAGTTTTGATTCGAACCCTAGGAAGGAGTGGTTCGTTCCTGTTTGTAATTGAACAGGTCCTTTACTGTGAAATTTTAACGAGCCCAGTATAGGAGAAACTCGGCGTTTTTCAATTTTAGAGAGTCTGAAAAACTTAAGAAGACTCCAGGTTGAACTTTTTCGTAAATTTGTGTCCCCCAAGCCCGAAAAAGTATAAAATAATACCTGGGAGAACCACTTGATCTTGCGACCAAGGAATACTTTCATGATTAGTGTCTCTGACCTGAAAAGTAAAAAGCGATCAAGGACACGTCGTTTTATTTCCATATCGAGTTTGAAACGACAAAAACCCGGCCATCTTTTCCTGTTTTTACGGTCAGAAAAGAGCTATAAGGGGACCGTCTTTTAATTCCGTTTTAACGAGTGTAAAAGAAACGCTCGGCAATCTTTTCATATTTTAGGAGTCAGAAAAGAGCTTAAAAGATGACTCTGATGTTTTGGTTCATGAAAAATGATGATTTTACTCTAAAGTCCTTTTGTCCTGCACAAAAACGACATATTACTCATACCTGTTTAAGATGGGTAAAAATACATTGAAAAATATCCTTTCATGGTGAAAAATAAACAAACTTAGCATTCATTCATCCAAAAAACCTATAAAAAGACTTTTTACCATGTCATTTTTACCATTTTACTGTTGAGGTTGAGAAAAGGGCTTTTGACAAGAAAACTTCCTATGGTCATTGCGGAGAATCCGACCGTCAGAATCGAACGCCGTCTCATCAGGTATTCTACAACATCCTTCTCTTACTTTCCATCCGTTTAAAATTCATTTTTAAGTTTTTATTTGATTTTTTGGGGGTCTTGGGGTTTCAAGATGCGCCCTTCGAGGTACGCAGGTCATGCACTGCTGACCTGCGTACCCCGATATTTTCTCAATGGGGAAAATACCAGGTGTACGCACCCGGCCTTAAGGGAAGCTGCGTCCAGACGCTTTGTTCCTAAAAGCCGAGGTGCGTACCCCGCAAAACGCATTTTGAAACCCTCATTTCTCCAAAATGAACCAAAATTTTAAAATTTTATGGACTCTAACAGATGTTTTATGATGTACAGGGTGCACACCATGCTTGATTGGCGCGAAAGAGAACACGAGGACGTTGATTTGGCCGCAATAGGTCATCAACCTTCCATTGATGCGTTAAAAGCATGCGGACTGTACAAATACTGGGCCATACCTGGCATGAGGGGCCAGGTGCCATTCCTTGAGTGGCTGGTTGAAAGGTAGAACATTCAGGAGCAATGTTTCTACATCGGAGAGCACCAGCTCGAGATAGAGCCCTCCGACATATATTTTCTCACTGGCTTGCCTAACAGGGGCGAGCAACTCTCTCTATTCGGGACTAGGCCGGGTGGCCAATCCCTTGCTAGTCTCCGGCTAGAGTGGTGCAACAATCAAAACCAGGAGAAGGGGATAGAAATCAAGTACATATCCTGACCTGAACTTATGGTGATAGCCTTTACTGTTACCAGACTTTGCGGCGCGGCCGCTTTGCACCATGCCACCAGGTCCCAAATGCGGATGGCTATAGATTGCTTCCAAGGCACCATTTTCAACTGGTGCGATGCTGTGTTGGCCAATATGAAGGGCCAACTAACCAGGGCAAAGAGAGGACAACTGAAGACCTTTGGATATGGGCCTTTAGTCGTGAGCTTTGCCCTAGAGAGAGTTCCAATGCTGATCCCCCAGCATCTTACAGTTCCAGTTGGGGCTCCTCGGGAGCCTAAGTTGATGAGATGGGTTGCGGTAATGGCCCGGCATCCTGATGAGGGAGCAGCAGTTGTTCGATTTCCTGATGGTTACTTTCGCTGGCTAGAGAGCCAGGTCTTTGCTATTCAGGACTTTCCTTATGCCGGAATGGATTTTCGGAATGATCCGGACATGGTTCTTCCATAGGGAGAACAGTGGGACGACAGAGGTATTTCATTTTTCACAAGTTTTTAAATTATGTATATATATATATATATATATATATATATATATATATATATATATATATATATATATATATTTTTTTTTTTTTTTATATCGCCTCAAAACTGACAGCACAAATTTTCAAAATGCAGATGTAGGTACGGCGTCCAGCCAACCTCCGAGCTTTTGAGAGGAGAATACCAGCTGTACCAGCACCATCCCCACAGGATGCGACCGCAGAGACCTTAGCCGAGCTGGAACAGGATCTAGAGCGTCTGACGGCGGATATACCAGAGACCACCATAGATGACATTCCTATTCGACTTCAGCGCTATGTGGTCGCAGTCCCAGGACCTTTTAGGAGGTTCTTGTGTAGGGTAGCGCGGGCAGTGGTCTCGTATAGAGAGCACCACCAGTGATTGGCTAGTCACTTTTGTAGACACATATGACATTTTTGGTTTTTTGTACTTATCATTTTTGCCGATCATAAGGTGTTTTTCAACCTATGATCGAAGACGATGTATATTTTTGACACACTCCTATCTATATATATATATATCATTATTACCGGCTCATCTTGTTTAACATATGTGATGAAATGTTTTTAAATTTACTTGCATGATTATCGTAAATGTCTGTCCAACATTCGAGAAGCAATTGCATCTGCTAATGTATTTAAAGACCTTGGAATATGCTGATATTCAATGTAATCAAATTCACGTTCCAAGAGGCGCACTCTCAAAAACAACCTTAATAACATAGGATTTCTAATGGTATATACTCTATTAAGCTGTAATACAACGAGTTCAGAATCTAACCTCACTATCAAACGTCGAAATCCAAATGAAATAGATTCAGACAATAATTCAACCACTGCACTGTATTCTGCAATGTTGTTCGTCGTTTGACCGAGGCTCACCCCATGCATAGAAACTAACTCGTCAGAGGGCGAATAGATAACCCAAGCTGCAGAAGAGATATTCCGTGTACTACGACAAGCACCATCAGCAAATCCAATGTACGTTTGGAGAGGCGTCGACATCTGCAATATCAAGAGTAAAACCAAGATAAGCCAGAATAACGACGAAAAACACACTTTCTAAGATAAGCACACTATCTAAACTAACAAACATACTAGCTAGAAAGAAAACCTAACCTAACTAAAAATTCTCCATACCCACCATTTAAGCATAATACCTCTTTAGGTAAAGTCCATTTCTGGGTTTACCCAAAGAGTCCCCATCAAAATCTACCAACTCATAGGCCCCTTTTGCTAGCTTTCGCTTTACAATGCAGGGTCCATGCCACATAGGAACGAATTTTCCAGCACCTAGCTTATCGTTAGCTTGATCAT
The DNA here is from genome assembly GCA_031772625.1 of Pinus tabuliformis. NCBI lineage: Eukaryota > Viridiplantae > Streptophyta > Pinopsida > Pinales > Pinaceae > Pinus > Pinus tabuliformis. Next base: position 124,886,433 of record CM062809.1, read on the forward strand.
ATAATAGCACTAGGTCTCCCTCCGAAAAACTCCGAGGGGTCACATTTCTATCATACTGAGCTTTCATTCGCTTCGCGTGAGTCTCGATTTCCAATGCAGCGTCACGTCGAGTCTCATCTAACTGAGCTAAGTATAATAAATGTTTCTCCTCTTCAGAAGTAGCTGGGAGTAATTCGACAGCCATTTGAAGTGATGGGATTTCGCATTCAATGGGTAACACAGCTTCCAAGCCATAAACTAGCTGGAAAGGAGTGAACCTTGTTGAAGTTTTCACTGAAGTTCGGTATGCCCATAGCGCTGAAAATAACATGTTGTGCCAATTCGACCGATGAATACCAATGATTCGTCGGATCATGATAACCAAAACTTTGTTGATAGACTCAACCAAACCGTTAGCTTGCGGATAATAAGGAGTAGAGCTATCGTGGCGCAAACCAAGCTGGCTTGTAAGCTCAATCATCATGATGTTTCGAAAATGGCTCCCATGGTCAGTGATGATTGCTTGTGGGACACCAAACCTAGTTATAATGTGATTGAATACGAAAACTGCAGTTGTTTTGCCGCTTGCGTCGAATGTAGGCATCGCCTCAGCCCATTTAGGAAAATAATCAACCGCAAGGATGATATAGGCATGCCCCCCGGCCGAGTGAGGGTTACAAGTAATAAAATCGATACCCCATTTGGCGAAAGGACCAACGACAATTATAGGATGGAGAGGAGCAGGTGGTGCGCGCATCTTGCGATCAAACACTTGACAGTTGTGGCACTTTCGGACCACAATGATACAATCTTTAAACATGGACGGCCAGAAATAGCCAGCGCGCAACACCTTCTGAGCTGTGGCATACCCAGACATATGACCGCCACATGCTCCAGAGTGACAATCATTCAAAACCTTCTCAACCTCTTCGTGAGTTAAACAACATCGAAAAACTAGGTCTGCCCCCCAGCGATAAAGTGTATCTCCAATAATTCTGTATTGCTGGGATTGAAACCGAATTTTTCAACGTTTCGACTTTGAAGCTTCAGGCCGAAAGGTTTGGGTTTGGAGATAGATGATTATATCCCCGTACCATGGATCTAAAGTACTGATAAGAAACAAAGATTCGTCCGCAATGGACTCCTCTGCCACAGTTTCTATGTCAGCACGTGGGAAATCACACATCAATTCCGCAAAAACTAAGGATTTCTCAGACTTGGACTTCTCGAACTCCAAGTCGAACTCTTGCAGAATAACGATCCATTTAGAGTACTTGCCCCCTAGCAGTTGTTTTGTCAAAATATAAATCATAGGGTTGCAATCCGAAATAACTGTAGTTTTACGGAGAAGAATGTAGTGACGAAAACGATGGATAGCTTGAACGGCTGCCAGGGCCAATTTCTCCACATGCGAATATTTTAGCTCAGTGGGGTTTAATGTCCTACTAAGATAATATATCACATGTTCCGCTCCGAATTCATCTTCTTGGACTAGCACCATTCCGATAGTGGAATGCGAAGCTGCGAGGTATAAGAAGTAGTCCTGGTTGTAGTTGGGAGGATGCAACAACGGTGCATGGGTCAACGCGTGTTTAAGTGCATCAAAAGATTGTTGGGCAATCTCGTCCCAAAAGAATTGAGCGTTCTGTTTCAACAACCGTGTAAAACCTTTAGTGACCTCGGCGTAGTTTGGAATGAATCGGCGTAAAAAGTTTGCTTTCCCTTGCAAACTTTGGAGTTGGCGCAAACTCGAAGGAGGAGGAAATTTGATGATAGCTTCGACCTTCGAGGGATCGACGCGAATGCCGGCTTTTGAAACAACAAATCCCAGCAATCGACCCGTTTCTATACAGAATACACACTTGTGGGGATTCAACCGAATACGATAATGCCTACACCTCATAAAGATTGCTCGTAAGTGGACAAGGTGATCAGCTCGATGTAAAGAATGAGCAGGCAAATCATCGAGGTACAGTTGCACAATGTGCTTGATGTCATGAAATGCGTAAGACATCGCCCGTTGAAAAGTGGCTCCGGCATTCTTAAGCCCAAAGGGTAATTTGCAGTAAGCAAATGTCCCCCATGGACAAATGAATGCCGTTTTTGGTTGATCGGCAGGTAGAATATTGATTTGATTATAGCCCAAAAAACCATCCATAAAGGAAAACATTTCACTTCCGGCACAATCATCAATAATTTGATCGATATAAGGCGTAGGATAGTTGTCTTTTGGACAAGCTCGATTTATATCCCTATAGTCGATACAGATTCTTATTGTTCCTTGTTTCTTGTTAACCGGAACAATATTCGATACCCAATCCGTTAACGGGATTGGATAAATGAAACCTGCTTTCAACAGCTTCTCGACTTCTGCTTTAATCGCAGCCACTTTTCTAGGGTGAATCTGACGCAACCATTGCCGGACGGGTTTAGCGTCCGGGTAGGTCTTTATTTCATGAACAACAATGGCAGGATCGATTCCTGGCATTTCCTCGTAAGACCAGGCAAACACATCGCGGAATTCTTGGAATAGGGCCTTGTAAGTTTGAATTTCATCTTCTGTACATGAAGCACCTATATGAATGTTTTCCTCAATTCCGGGCTTCACTGAAATGTCAATGGGAATAGTGCGAGAAATATTCCCTAAATTCAGCTCTGAATCAAAATGTTTCGTTGGATTCTGAGCGTCTTTGACATATTCAGCGGTAAAAATAGATGAAAAATCGTTTTCAAAAGCATCATCCTCAGGTAAAAACGAAGATCTTTGATGGAGATCTTCCCATGGTAGATCGTCTACACTTAGGATTTCGCGAAGTTGCTCGTCAGATGACACGACTTCGGGAAACGCTATCCGTTCTGAGGTTGATGTGAAAAGTGATTCTTCACTGACCACATTCATTTGGTCGATTTGGGTTGAACACGAGTCGGTAAAAGACATGACGGCTTCATAAGCAATTTCATATGGACTCAAAGGCATAGCATCACCGAATGAGTCTATCTCAGATTCAGATGGGACAATCCAAGGATCGTCGTAAATAATGGTGTCTGATGTAATCATATGAATTGATGCAAATGAAGAGTCTGCGTTGATTGGAGGGAAAGGAAAAGTCCCCAGTAAACCGGAATCTTTAACTAAACCTACGCCAACGTCCCTATAAGGGGTTGTCGTCTTACCGACATGCTGGATACTCTCTGAAGAGGCTGGGTCGGATGAAAAGTATGTCAGTTGATCAATGGTCATGATCTTACCGTTATGTGGAAACTTTGTTACTCTGAAGACCGATGAAACGACCGCTGTCATAGCATATGACCAACTTCGACCCAAAAAAAGGTTGTAGTCTAGAGGGGCATCAACCACCTCCACATCCAGACTAACGGTTTTACCTTCTACCCCTATAGGCAATTCCTGTAGAATGCCAAACGGACGGAACCCACGGCCATCAAAGGCCTTAAGGATGGTCGGGGATTGGTTCAGCGCATGAGAACCAAGTGATCTCCAACACTGAATCGACATAATACACGTGGAAGCTCCCTCATCAATTACAGTCCGATGAATAGGCCTGTTTTTGACTATCACTGGAATCTGGAAAGCCGTTTGATGGGGAAGGCGCGGTGTACTATTTTCTAGATCCAAGATTATCAGATTCGGGTCCTGAACATCAACAGCTCTGATAGCCGACAAAAGTAATTTTCGCTGTGCTGGGCATGATTGCAGCACTTCTAAAGCCGACATTGCTGAGGGTGAAACAGCTAAGTCCTCAACAATGTTGTAATTCTAGGCCGCTCTCGCATGTGGATTGAAAGCAGACCTTCGAAGTACACCCTTGGCAGGAGGTTTGATTACTAAGTCTGGGTTAGGTTTTTCTATCTGTAGTGGATCGGAACCAGGAGCTGAGGTTGATGGATTAGAATGAGAAGATTCTGCTTCCTTACCATCAACAGGATTCTTACTACCATAATCTTGTGACCGAGTCGCAATCCTCACATGAGACATCATCAAAATGGGTTCTTCACTGGCAGTCGAGGAACAACCTATCATCTTACTCTACTGCTTTGGAAATGGATCTTTTAACATAGCAGGAGTGGGAGAACCTTTGACTATTTTCACAACCTCGGCCCGATGAGGGCAATCTCTTGTAAAATGATCCTCTTCACAAATAAGACAAGGATATCGAGGTTTGCGCTTTTCGTCATTGGTTTCCGACTTTTCTGTTTTCTCCTTCGGAGCCTTGTCTGCTTTAGCCTTCTTCTTTCCTTTCTTCTTTCCACCGTTTTTTGATTTGGCCGTAGATGACTCTACAGCGTGAATATCGGCGGAAAGTTCAGGAGAAGACTCTCCTGTCGGGGAATCAGGCAAGGTGATTATAGGAGTAGTAGAATTCTTGGAAGATTTCTTCTTGCTCTTTGTGTTCACCGTACCAATCATACCATCAGCGGCATGAGATCCCGAAGGAGCAGCAGCGATTTGATTCGATTTTGGAAGATCTGGGATCTTCTCGTGTAACGTACCTAACTGAGTATAAACTAAGTCAAGGTACTGCGCCTGAGAAATGACTTGATCCTCAGTAACTACTCCAGCCTTAGCTACATCTTCAGTAATCTTCGGTAATAATGATTTAACAAACCATTCAACTAAGATTTGGTCCGGAATAAAAACTTTCACTAACCTTCTTCGAAGTCTCCACTCATGAATGTTATCAGAAATATACGTTGACGTCGATTGTTTTAGTGAAGTTAATAACTCCGTGTCGTTATCGTATCTGACCGGCAACTGAAAGTGAGTTAAGAACGAGGTATCTAACTGGCTAAAATTGTAAAAAGAGGCCCGTGGTAACTCAATGTACCACTTGGCTGCAAGACCAATGAGTGTACGCTGGAAAAGACGTAAGCGGATCGAATCATCCGAGATAGAATTTGAAGCACACCAGAGGTGGTAAGTCAACACATGATTGGACGGATCCTCTCCAGACTTACCTTCGAACTTGGGTATATCACTGGGCAACTTATTTGGCATTGGCGGCCAGAACGGAAGATATTGAATTGGATCGTTCGTTAGGCGCGTCAAGTCTAGTAAATCCAAAGTTACGATAAACGGTAATTGCCGGTTAGGATCTCTAAAACTCTGGGTCACAAGACCAGTCCCAGGAGCAGGATATCCAGGATAACTAGGAACAGGAATCACATTAGGGATATTATATCCTCCTGGAAGACCAGGATTAATCGGACCGTACCGGGGTTGCTAAGGTTGTTGATAAGTGTACCCAGGATACGGTTGATACTGGTAAACCGGCTGCTAGACAGCTTGCCCATATTGGTATTGTCCCTGGTACGGTTGATGAACAAATTGAGGTTGAGTAGTGACAACCGTACTTATACCAGGCTGACCTATAGGCATCTGGACCGTGGTTTGAATCGTAGATCCAGACAACGGTAAAGATGTCTGAGGAGTGGTTGTAGAGACAGTAGAAACCGGAGCTGTTGATACTCCAGAAGTAAGTGTGGCAGATGTTGCAGTAGTTGCAGCACCCGTTTGAGATGGAGTACTAGGTGCAATTGGCAGCTGAGTAACTACCGAAGTTACAAAAGTTTGAACATTTGACTGGACAGGTTGCGGTTGCTGGGGTGGACCAGAAACTACGGGTTGTCCAGCTTGAGGTACCAACTGTATACTTGGCTGCAACACCTGTTGACCCTGTGATGGATCCCACACTATCATTCCGGGGTATTGACCCGTAACAGGTTGAGAATACTGAGATCCATAACCGGATTGAGGATAGGATTGATAACTGAAAGGTACGGTTCCCATACCTTGGACATATGACTGACCTTGAGGTGGTTGATAACCTTGACTCGAGTATTGACCTTGAGGTTGATAACCTTGGGGTAAATACTGATACTGGGGTTGACCTTGACCTTGAGGTTGATACCCTTGAGGTTGATACCCTTGGGGTTGATACCCTTGAGGTAAATATTGATACTGAGGTTGACCCTGGGGTACATATTGAGGCTGGGGTTGACCTTGAGGCATGTATTGCACCATAGGTACATACTGACTTTGAGGCTGCCCCCCAGACACAATTTGTGTACCTTGAGGTTGCCCCCCAGGCATTAACTGAGGCTGCCCCCCAGGCGGTAATTGACCACCTTGAGGTTGAGAAACGGGAACTGAACCTGACATCATGTAAATGTCTCCTACACCCAACGGTTTATTACCATTGTTTCCAGCTAATAACCCATGATCGACGGGTTGAGGAGATGCCCCCGCAAAGATACCAGAAAGTGACTGATACCCAGTGGGAACAGAAGGACCGCCGTGTAAGAAAGATTCAGGAGATTGAGTGAACACGGACGACTGACCAGACATATTTACAGGAGTATAAATACCTCCAGGTGGAAAAGGAGTACGAGGTGTAGAAAAACCTATTCCTGAGTTGTCTAAATAATTGGTTAACGAGAGGTACCAAGTAGTACTTCTAGGAGGACTGTAAAAGATAGATTCACGCTCCCTGAGCTCAATAGTAAGTTGATCTTCAAGGTTAGAGACGCCTATTTCTTCCTCTGGAGCAAGTTCTTCAATAGAAATCAAACCAGTAGGAAGATTTTCAGTGATAACTCGTTCTACTCTTGGTGAATCTGGAGCACTAGAAGTTGGAGTAACAGGTTCAGATATTTCAGGTTCTTCGCCTATATCACTAGTAGACGAAAAACTACCAGCAAGCTCAGAAACTGTAACAGCTTCGGGATTATAACCTGTCTCTAGACTTTGGTAATCTGGATGGACTACCAAGGAAGATTCTCCTTCTTCAGGTGAACCTACTCTACTGCCACTAGGAGGAGTTACAAGGACCTTCAATCCTTCGTACTGACCCGGGACGTCTTCAGGAGATCCACCCCACGATCTACGGAGTCTCCTCAACAAATCAGTTCCGGTAACAATCTCAGGTGACTTGCCCCGAAGTCTACGGGACTGTCTCGGTAATTCCGCCACAGCTAAAAACTTTTAACTACTACACACGAAAACAAAGTAAAATCTCAAATCAAACCACCTAAAGTCGCTAAAGAACCAAACAAATTTGAATCACACGCCTAAAGAATCTAGGGCGTCAAACCATGCACAAACAGTAGCCTTCCAGACCGAAAATGCTAGTTGGAGATGAAACCCAACATCGCCGGATTTAGTACAGAAGTGGCGGGTGGAACAGTTACCCCGGCAACCTGCTTAATGAATAGACCGGCACAAGTTCCTCCACTTTAACCGTCTCGAGTGAAGTGAACCCCCCAGAAAATCCAAGTGAGTCTAGCCGACATCTGCTCCAGGTACAGTGGGATCTTCCCTCCACCGTCACCTCGGTAGAATCCTAAAGATAATGGTCACTAAGGTTACCAACTGCAACAAATGCACCTGGGGGAACAGTCTACACTCCGACAGCACGCAAGGGCAGAGTATCAAGCTCAATCCCCTTGCCGGTTCCTTGACAATAATCCAAGGTTTACCGACAAGTGACCCCTGGCTCCTTGACAATGGTTAATCCGAGGTTTACCGTTTGTAATACGTGCGTGTCTGGCGTCGTTCCCAACGAGGGAGGATTGATCCCCTCACTGGTTCGGACACAAGCTCATGCTTCTCCTTTAAGAGGAGCTTTCCCAGAGTACAAATGAGACAATTGGATTTATTCTATCACAAGATAAACTACTTGTTTGGTTTTGTTGTCTTGGAGAGTTAATTACTCTCCTACTCCAAGACACTAGCCTGATCTAAATTGGTGTTTCAGAGCCCTAGTAAATAAAAGTTACTACGTTGATTTTACTTTAAGCGTTAATTTTATGGTTTTTCTTAAAGACAAAAGGTAGCGGAAATGAAACCAATGGTGTGTAGACTCGACTCAAACCACTACAAAGATGCACCTAAGATGATTTACGCTACTTTTCTCTTTCAATGAAACTCCTAACTAAGAGAGTTGGAAAATGCAAATTTTATAGAAAACAACTTTCTTAGTAAAGACAATCAAAGAAACAATTCTCTTTATCTTTCCAAGCATACAAACATGACCACTCCTCACGTGCACGAAAAATTCTTTTTCTTTCAAAATACCTCAAAGCTACTTGAAACAAAACTTTTCAAAGGAGATGTTTTTGTATTTTCTCTTATTTAATAAAGCATATAAATCTATTTTAACGAAAATCAATCTCAAAATCTATAAAAGCTATGAAAATATTGACTCACAAGCAAATCAAAAAGAAATTTACTCTAAAGCAAACCTAACGAGGCAAAAGCTTACAAGGATGATTCTAGGTTGTTTTACTTGACCACAATCAAGCCAAGGACCAGCTAATGCAGAATCAAAAGACCAGTCAAAACAAAACTCAAATCTTTTTGTTCTTTTTGTAAAATGGAATTCAATACTCAATCAACAAGCATTTCGAAATTCGCCAAAGAGACAACTCAAACGTAAGTTGCTCTCACAGGTAGACTTTATGACAGGTCCGACTCCTAAGAAGGCTGACAAAACCAGAGATATCTAAGGCTTGACAACTTCTACCGCCAAAGTCACTACAGGACCTACTCAAAAATCAAACCCTAGGGCTTAAATTTCTATGAAATCCACTAAAACACTCAATGCTATCGAAACAAGTTCAGGTGAAGATCTTTGACAGGAGACTAATGGATCTGGGCAGTAAAAACTAAGAAAAAGCAAAATCTAAGAGGAAAAATGTAAAAAATGGAAATTTCTTGATTTTTAGCAGGGTACGCAGGCAACCTGTTAAGACATGTGCGGGCCCGCTCTGTGCACACAGCAACAGTGCGTACAGGTATGCACTGTGCAATACTCAGAGGGTGCGTACTACTGTAAAAACCAAGAAAAATTAAATTCAATCTAACCCTAAGCTAACCCACCCAAATACAAAGTCACAGAGCCAAAAACCAGAATATAAATGACTTTTCTCAGATCAAAGTTGCATACAAAAGAAAAAACTTTCTCATCAATGGAGTCCCCAGCGGAGTCGCCAATTTGTCAGGCGGAAAGAGTCGATAGTGCGGACACAACCAACCTCCCTAGGAGCCTAAGACTCTCTAGTGACAAACAAGACAAACAAGAGCAATCCTTCTCTAAACATGCATTTACTATATAAGAAATCAAGTGTTTAGATCCTACCTGTAGTCCAACGCTGTTGTAGCAGTCCAGCCTCGCTGATCCGGATGAGCTCCTCCTTCACTTCGAAACCTGCATTCACTAACAATCAAACGATTAAATAGCACTTGATAATCTCATAAAATAAAACATATTTAACACATAGACCAAGGATTACATGAAACAACTCATAAATAACAAGTTATTGAGAAGAATGGACTCATTTGCATTAATAGGAAACAAAAGGAACAATTACAACCTGAGCCTTGGTGTTGTGCAAGTCCCTCCCAGGGTCCATCAAGAGTTCTCCTTTACTTTGACAAAGCTCACCCACTTCCAAATAGAACAAGCAAAGATGACAATCTCTCTTCACAAGCTTCTAAATGGGAGTCCTAATTCCAGCAGCATCTACCCTTAGAAATGTTTAGCTTTCAACATCTCCTCCTTCTGGCCCAATGCCTGTATTTATAGTGCTCAAGAGGAAGTTAATCAGGTCCACCATCAATGGGATAATCCCCTCTTTGGATGGGATAGCTCCCTTATTGATGGGATAAGTTCCTCTTTGGTAGGGATACATGAACCATCTGGAGGCGCTTCATACACGTCAAACATACTTCTAGAATGCTCTAGAAGTGACCACAAGTAACTTTTTAAAGATGAAACTCGCGCCTTTTGACCTTTACAGGGGTACGCACCTGCCCCTTTACATACAGAGCGTACAAGTACGCAGTTTTTGTGAACATTAGGTGCGTATACGCAGGTAAGGCCGAGAGAATCTGCGTACCCAGAGATAAACACATTTACAAAGACTTTCTCTCTTTTGGAGTTTGACATGGAGAGCAGAGGCATAAGACTTTCCTAGGAGGATAGCATGACTGTTGATAGAGCCATACTAACTGTAAATAGCCATGGTGACATTTTTTAGTGTAACACATACCTAGGATAAGATGGAATCGCCTGAGCAGTAGGTCTTTGCATACCAGCATAATGTGTCTGATGCTAGTAAATTTGGTAAGGTTGATGGGCATAACCATTATAGTATGGTTGTTGATAATCGTTTGGGAAATGTGGTTGCCCGTTACTTACAAAGCCTTGTTGCTCAGGTCCTTGGTAATATTGATGGAATTACGGTTGTTGATATTGTACCAGCCATGGTTGTTGCACCATTTGTTGTTGTCCAATACCGGATGATTGACCAAGATGCAGAGTGATAGTACCTGTTTGAGCATGAGTCATTCCAGGTAAGGAGGCGCTAACTTGAAGTTGTGATTGAATTGCGGAGATGAGAGGCTATTGTATTACAAACTGAGAGATTTGAGGTTGACACACAACAGGTAGCGCTTGTACTTGTGATACAGTCACAATAACAAGTGTAATGGGAATATTCAACAAAGGTTGGACTGGTTGCATTTAATATACAACCCTTGGTTGTTGAGGTAGTATTAGTACCCAACTGCTGAATGTAATTCTAGTTCGACCTGAATTTTGTTGTAAACTCTCATATGGTTGTTCTCTAGGAGGGAACAATGAAAAGGCATATTGCCCCCCATATGGTGGAAATCCAATGCTTAAAGGGTAGATCAGCCTTTGAAGACATATTGGATCAACTTGTTGAGTTTCAACATAAGAAATAGAAGATGAGATTCTGGATGAAGAAATAGGAACAGACCATGTCGTCAAAACAATCCCTGAGTGGACTTCGGCTTGCTATTGATAACTAGCCGGGACAGATGATATACCAGCAAACATCATAGTAATGGCAGTAGGAATTTCCGCCGTAGCCATGTCAGTTGACATAGTCCTAGATGTTGATGGTTGCTCAGACATATTTATTCTATACAAAATATTTCCTAGCAATTCGACATGAACTTGAAATGAAGGATGATTAAAAGAACTAACTTCTGTAGTAGAAGGATATAAGTGGATCCTAGTCCCAAAATGCGATGGAGCACTGGATGGAAGATCCTCTACTATCTCTTCTATGGCAATCAATCCAGGTGGAAGAGGTAGACCGTCAGGTCTGTAAAATATTTTTGGAACCGAAGAAAGTGTAGTTTCTGCAGTAACAGATACTGGAGGGGTGACACCTTCTGAATTTTGGAACTCAACTTCCAGATGTTCAAGTAAGTGAACTTCAATTTCTGGATCAACCCTAGATGGAGTTGTTTCAGGAATAGAAGTGTCTATCATTACACTAGGATCAGTTTTAATGTCCACTTGTAACTGCATAACTTTTTCTGTAAAGGTAGATGTACCAGAAATAATCGGAGTAACTGTAGTCTCTGACAATGTTGAAACACAAGTTTCAAATAAATCAGGTGAATTGGACTCATTTAAATGAGACGGTTTTGCCCGGAATGGTTTTGTCTCCAAATTCAAAGATAGTTGACTCGCTAGTCTCCGGAATGATGGGGTTTTGATCAACTTTCTTCCATGATTGTGGATTACTTGATCAACTCAAAATTAAAGGGGGAAACAAGTTATTCCAATTCAAATAAATTTTAAGACACTTTGACGCAACTTTTCTTTTTCAATTTTTAAGAGTAAAAAAAGAGCTAAAGGTGACTCTAGTCGCCTTCAATTTTTTATGAGCCTGAAGTGACAAGTGCTCAGATGGAACTTTTCTTTTAAAGAGTCGAAAAGGAACAAAGTGACTACTCTGAAAATCTAGACAGAGGGATTACCAAACCAATCGCAAAACTGCAAAATACACCTTGGTGATAAATGATAGAAAAATTATCAAGGACTTATGTATGGCTGTCAATCTTCCCTAATGTTGTGTTCAGTGCATTGTGATCAATAGGGCGACAGACACGGCTTCCTAAGGATAAAGGTTATCACCCTATTATGGTCCCCCAATATATACTCGATGATACGGGGATCACAAGTCCGTACTGGCACTTGTCATAACAAAGAGGAGGAATCACCCAACCTTTGATGAAAACAATAGTTACCAGGTTTTACGATGCTAGAAAACGTCTCTAGCCTAAACTTATAGATGTGTTGCATTAGGTTCCAAAGCGTTTTTATGTTCATTGAGATTTATTTTAGAGTTTATCTTGCTTAGAAGTTTGTCTTTCAAGGTTCATCGAATGATGTAGATGTAAAATTCCTATATATGCAATCTAAAATGATAAATAGTCGTTTATTTTGTTTTAGAAATGAAAATCCTAGCTACTAAGGAAAGAAGAGCACGATTCTTTCTACATAGAGAAAAGAGCACACACTAAATGCACTTTTCCTAAATTATATTCCGGATGCAGTCAAAATGCAAATGTAGGTGCATGTATTTGTTTTTTGTTTCCTTAATGTGTGAATGCCACAAAGGAAAGCTAAGTATAGATCTGAACTATTTTCTTTTAAAGCAACATTTTTAACAATTTCTTTTCAAAACGAAAGGAAGATTAAGACGACACTTTTCGATTTCGAATTGGAAACTGTTTTTGACACTTCAAATGCTAATAACTCAAATCAAGTACAATGAAAAAAGTAAAATCAACTATATAGAGGAGGAATAATTTACGACATTCTTCTTTTTTACTCAAAATGACAGTTACGACACCTTTTATCAAAAACGACAGTTTGATTAAGCTACTCTTGACAAAGGAAGACTGTCAATGATTTAGAAATACATAAAAAACATTTACAATTCCTTAAATAATGGAGCCTGAAATATGTGAAGGAAGAAGGTTTCAGCAATGAGATACTGATCATGAACAGCAAAACTACCGAATAAAGCTGAAAATTAGGAGGAAAAACCAACTTTGAAAGAGAGAAACAGTATCACTCAATCATCGCACCTGCAACATAGGGAAACAGGAATGCATCTCACCTGCAACACATGGGAGGTGTGATGCATACAAGTTGCCCAGTTACAGATAGTGTGATGGAACAGGGAGCGAAACTAAGTTTGGTTTTTTCTCAAAATTTGCAGCTAAGTTCAGTGATTTAGGCTGAGTTATGATGGATAATAATAAAAAGTATAGGGGTATGATCATATGAGGTTATTGAGCTACCACAAGGGAACTTAGAATGCTTGTAATTCAGAAGTTCAATTCATAAACTAGCCTGGAGATTGACTGAAGCATCATTCATCTACTTCGCAATTGCATAGCAAAAGCATTTCGAAGGCTAGCTAGCTAACTTTAGGCTCCATATGTAGTTTATAAAGCAAACAATAAACAAACAAAACAAAGTATTCACTCCACAGTGAAGTCACCATTTTGTTTGAGGGAAAACTAGTGTCGATTCAAACTGCTAGTTCCACTAAGATGGGTAGCTATCTTAGAAAGAAACAACCAAAGAAATTCAAGATTTCCTTTAGATGTAATAGATAAGAGGGAAGAAAAGAGGACCAACCTGGATCTTCTTCTTTGATCCTAGCTTGGTTTCTCTTTCCCTTGATAGAATTTTCCACTCTTTTCCTACTTGTCCCGCTTCAAAGAGTACTTGTAGATTCAAAGTAACAGAAAACCATCAAAGCATCTCTATCTAAAATGTCATAAACAATGCAGAATCAGAAACACATTGACCATACAATTGCATTCGTAAACAAAAAGATTCACAAATACACGATTATATGGAGGAAAACTAAAAGAACTTTATTAATAGTAGAAGAGAGGATTACAACTTAGTTTTCTAATCCAGCATCATCCTCCTAGCATAGAAGCACTCTTCACCTCATGAAAAGAAAGATCACCCAACAATACAATGTCTCTTCTCACAGATAAACCAACATCACTTCCTTACCAATTACAAAATTACAGCCTTTAGATCTCTCAGATGAGGGATCCATTTATAGATGTCTTGCAAGGGTGTGAGTTAGCTCTAGGTTTTTGATTAATGTCATTCCACTGATAGTTCTTGGTTCCACTTGGAGATTTCATTGATCTCTTACTCATCCTTGGGTGAATTTAGAGAGGCAAGTGTCACAGGAGAAGTTTCTGGAAGATTCCATGATCATCCACTTAGCAAACTATCTCTGCCATTTGTCTATTCTCACTCATAGCACCCTACAGAAGGCCATTTCAATATGCATCATACCTGGCTAGTGTGGCAGCCAGTATGCATCGCACCTTGACCATGGAGCAGTCAATATGGTCCAGTTTTGGCCAGTTTTGAGTGGATTTTCAAGTGGAACTTTTGGGAAATGATGTAATCAGTTGACCATGATCCTTTAGGGTATGAAACAACACTCTTAGGGACTAAAGAGCCCTTGGTTTATGGACATATGAGTTTGGGGTTACAGTGCCCAAATATGTCTATAACACTTACTCTACCTGACTGAGCTGAGAAGGGTTAACCCAAAAACAACCGACTAGAGTAGGTGACATTAGTTAGCACATAAGTGTTGTTTTTTCACCAAGGTTCGCTTCAAATAGTACGTATTTTCCTTCGATGTATCATGGACTAAAAGTAACAATTTATTCATACAGATACAAGATGACAGATAATCAAGTAGTGGTAGCTTTACAAGTCCTCTTGTTCTTTACCAAGATTGTTTCAAGAGTCATACATGGTTTCATGTGAAGCTAACCTACGAATTAAACGAGCGAACTAATAAACAACAAAGCAAAGCAAGATCAGAAGTGAAAGTGAAAGCAAAGCAAGTAAGCAAACAAGCATGCAAGAAAATTGACTGAAAGCCAATACTACTCCAACTCCTAAGCTAACACTACATGGGCCCAATCACGTGAAGTGATATTTCCAATGTAGCTATTAGCACATTGGTTGACCCATGTTGGTGAAGGCTTGGTCCGCGATCAACCCAGTTGTGCGAACCAGTAAGCAAGAAAGGTATAACAATGAAGACAACCACACTTTGTGTTTTAAAGTGCCCACGAGACATAAGTGAGTACAAGTACATGACGAGAAGTTCATGTACTTATCATGAATTTATATGACACTGTGTGCAAATTTGAAGCATAAGAACACTCTTGATTGTGACATGCAAGCAAATGAAAGAAACAAAGATAACTTGCATCATGCACATGTTCTTGCAATGTAATATTCCACCAATGCATGAGCGATAGGATCGTGTAGTTCGAGTGGAGGAAGCATGATCTGTGTGTGATATTGATCTTCAATACATACAAATGAGTGATGAGGAGCCTTGAGTGATTGAATGGTTTCTTGATTGGAAGTGAGACTAATCCCAAGAGAGCGAGGGTCTGATATAACCATTAGCTTAGGCTGAAGTGCCTCGACAGTCTTGGGTGTTTCAACTTCATCATCGGTGGATCATCATAACTTAGTGGCTTCGAAATATCCACTACGATATAGTCATGATCGTGATCAAATATGGGAGTAAATGGATCACGAGCGCCATGATCAGAAAAATAAATTATTTCATCGGCATCCTCATGATCAAATGAATCAAATAGAGGGATATATGAAAGTGAACAAACTCATCCTTTGTGTTTCTGAAAAATGCAGATGAAAGATCAAGTGGATTTTCAATGAATGACTTATCCTCTCCATTGTCGAATGATGGACCAACACCTGATGTATCATGTGAGTGATCAATAATGGGTGCATTCGTGGATGGAGATACACATGCGAAATCATGGATGGCAGGTTCACCAAAGATGTCATGAATGAATGGAGGGGGCTCGGATAGAACTTACTCATCCTTCACCAAGTGTTGATTTTCAAGATCCCACTCATACTCATCATGAATGACAACACATGTTGGTTGTGCAACACCAAACCCATCAATGGCTTGTTCCTCGTTCACAACAAGTGAGGAGTCCAAAATGGAAGAACACAAGACAATATCATTTGAAGGAACACCTAAGTGCGAAGATGGAGGTCACGAGACAGAATTCATATGATAACTTGAAGGACTCACATCCAAATCTATGCGAAAATTAAGTGAAGTGATGTTGGGAGGATGTGAAAGCTAAACAAGTGTGTGAGCATGATCCTCAACATCACTCAACAGTGGTGGAGTTGTTTGATGAGCGGATGGCAGACAATTAGTCGAGATAGTGACCACATCCGGCTAAGATTACGCAACTCCATCGGTGAAGAATGTTGAGAGAGGTTTGATTTCAAGCTTCCTCTTGGGACGGGCAAATTTCTTAAGGCAATACTCGAATGAGTCCCAAATATAGGAAAATTTCATCTGGCTCCTCCGATCTTGAAACTGCAAATCACGGAAGCGCTACCCAAAATCCATAATCGATTAATGCGGAGCCTTCTATTGTTGTAACAATTTATGGTTGAGATGGTCTGGATCAAAATGATAGAGGGTGTCTTCAATAAGATCACAAAAGTGCTCAAGTGATTGCATGCTGTTAGCCGGTAGGTTGAACAACTATCAAAGTTGAGATTCATGAAGTGTGTATGCAAGCAGCAAGCTGGCCTATTTGTCAAAGCACCCATCTTCCTCATGAAGCATGGAACGAAAGTAATGTAAGTACTTAGGCTAGGTCATTTCTCCTTCACCATCACATGTGAAAGTGGACAAGTGATCGAAAAATTCCCTTGTGATGGTGACATCTTCATGATTCAAAAAACATCGCGGAGGGAGAAGAGTGCAAGAATACACGAAATATATGCAAAGGTTCAAAATAGGGTGAGAGGACACATCTTCTCATCTGACCCTCCTAGCGCCAGAAATGTTGACAGTGTTGGACCTACCAACATGTTAGGGGATCTCCTCTGTAAGAAGTTCCAATTAGACCTTAGACCATTTGGTGTAGGAGTCCCAGCAGTGGGTCATATGGTAATGCCTTAACCGTGATTTCACATAGAGGCAAGTAAGATAACTCTGTTGGTAGCAAGGGTGTGACAATTGCTGCGAGTAAAGGAAGGAGCATGAGAGGTTCTAACAGATGGGGATTGAGATGAGTGCGCCCCTTGGAAACCTGTAATAGTACTTGGCTTGGAAGAGAACACACAAGCCAAGATGCATCACCAGCTGGAAAGCGAGTTAGCAAGCAATCCAAAGTGATGGTTAAACTAACAACACATTTCAGAAAGATTCATACATACTTATACAGAATAATCCATACATGCATGCGTAAGAAAACAATACATATACCATTTAGAGTAAAGCAGATAGAATAGAATAAAATACAACATATGCATGAAACATGCTCTCTTTGTTATATTAAGAAGTGTAACTTCCAGTCATACAATACAAGCATTAGTTCCAATAGTGGAACGTTAAAGCCACATCTGTTTGCGTCTCCAAAGAGATGTACTAGCTCTGCATAGTGGAGAACCAAGGCTTGTTACAATACTGTCCAAGATTTCTCCAAGATAGTATTATCGGAAGCTTGGCTGACCAAAAGCCTTTATAATGAGTTATGAGGGACTATTTATAGAAAAGGGTGGGGTGACCCTTGACATTCCCCTTTATGATAGTTCAACTACCCTCATGATTCTTCACCTACTCTATGATTGCTAAATCCAACTATCACAACTTGACTTAGACTTGACATGACTTTACATTACAATGCACATGTACCCATGTGAAACAAAATGTCTTGAGAAAGCCAAGCAAGATATCACTCTGACTTAGACAACCATGGAATTCCAACTCCTCAACATCTTCATGTTGATTGACAATAACATACTGATGCCAATTTCGGTAGTCCTTAATGGTGTCTGTGCATTCTGTGATAACATCCATCTGAAACCTACCTCTTGCCCCCATAGCATCCGAATAAACTTCTCAAGCTCGTCTTTCTAACTCATCTGAAAGCATGCGCATCATTATATTCAATGTGGCCAGACCAACAACATATTTGTGCTTGATGTCTGCACTAATAGACAAGTCTAGGCTAGTGGCAATGTGCATCAACTCGTCGAAATAAAAGTCAAGTTCTAGTCAGACCTGTTTCTTTGTCTTCACCTTGGTGAGAGTCCAAATACATGGAATCGCGTGTGTGCGCACCACAACATCCATACTCCTGAATACTCATGCATGGGAAGCCTGTATCCTAGTGATGAGTTGCTGGAGCTCTTCTTAGCTCTGGATCTGACTCCAGATACATGCTTTCAGCTTGACCACATTGGCCCTCATCATCTGAGGCAAGTGAAGCGGGGCTCCCTTGTATTTCATCATCCATGTTTGAATGTCATGAAAAATAACATGTAAGTTTTTCAAGATACGTGATCTTCTAGCACATCGCTGCTGACATCCTTTGAGATGGATGACTGCCTTATGCACGTACCAAACTTGGAGTAAAAATCTTGCATCACTATGTCAAGGGACAATACTTCATCTAGTATTGCCTTCTTCAGTTCATCTTGGGTAGACATTGTTACTAAGTCTCCTCCTTGCTTTCCCGTTTATAGTTCCTTCGCCATTTGCTCATTCTCAACTATCAAAAAGCAAACACTTGAACTAGTGGCTTTGACATACGCTCTGGTTGCATCTGCCAAGGATGCTGGATGTTTGCGCACATTAGTCACGATCACTCTTTCTTCAAATTACACATGAGAAGTATGATACTATAGAGTTGATACTCTACGAGACTGCACAACTCTATGATGAGATTCATCGAATGAGATGTTGTGCATCTCTCCTTCCAGCTGACCGCCAAAGATGTTAGTGCCTCCTTGGTCACTCAAGACTTTCTCATCATCTAGATGCGATGAAGTGGGTAAGTCGACCTCTTGGTGATGAGGCATGAGGTCAGTGTCCTGTTCCAACTCTTATTGCTCCATGTCTGCATCCAACAGTTGAAGTGATTTCTCTATCTCATGAGCGAAGTCTTGTTTTTGCGATGGTTCACCCTGTTGGTCTGATGCCAACTGATCTGATAAGTCCACTACCTGTACAAGTGCTTCTTCACCATTTTCAAATGTTATGCCCCTTGTTGTATCTGTTGTTTCTGCACTTCCCTCTCCTGTTTGCACAGCTCTTGTTCCTTCTGGAGTTGCTCCCTCAACTCATGCAACTTCTTCTCTTATCCGTTTTCCTTTGCGCGATTCGTATGTCACATTAGTGCCTCTTTGACTCTATAGCCATGGATTCTTTCTCTACTGATGGATCAACTCGAAACTTAAATGTTTTATCCTTCTCCATGCAATTGACAAATTTCCTCTTACCTTTGTCGTGCACTCGTATTCTTGCCTCTGCTTCCACTGCTGCGACTACTAGTGTTGGTGCTCTCCATGATGCTGCTTCATTTTTCTTCACTAACCACTCCACAATGAAGCCGATAGGTTCATTGGGTTTGGAGAAACTATAGAAATATCTCCATGGGTCCTCTTCTGCCCAATGACATGCCCCATGGATCCAGTTGAACCGAAATCTCATGCAGTGATCTTTCACAATGCAATGTGGGTCATACGGATTGTAGCTTTGGAGGTCAAATGGGTACTTCTTCATCATTTCTACTTTGACATCCACCTGCTTGATACTCTAGATCTCATATAACCCAATCCGCAATGGAAGAGCAGGTCAAGGTGCCTTCTTCTTCCAGTGTAGTTTAGATGTCATTCCTGCCGAGATGTGATAAGCTACTTCCTGCATGACATGTACATCCCAGGAAAACTTCAGTAGAACATGTAGAGGATTATCCACGCTGAACATTTGGATGAAGGTGTTTGACAGTGTCGCATACCAATCAAAAATGCCTATGAGTGCCTCCATTGCTTCCTTTGACATGCAAGGTGGGTCCTGTTCGAATATCATCTTGTAGATTGGGGTGACAAAATCATTGGAAAACCGTGTGATTACTCCTTTGAAGCTGCATTTGGACAATAATTTCAAAACAGTCTTCTCCGGTGACCATGCCCACTCTAAGCCTAGGAACTCCTGTCGGGCACATATTGCATCTAATATG
This sequence comes from Pinus tabuliformis, assembly GCA_031772625.1. Classification (NCBI taxonomy): domain Eukaryota; kingdom Viridiplantae; phylum Streptophyta; class Pinopsida; order Pinales; family Pinaceae; genus Pinus; species Pinus tabuliformis. Next base: position 124,906,348 of record CM062809.1, read on the forward strand.
TAGGCGGACATGTAAATCTCTGCATGCATACCTCTGAGTGACTGTTGAGCCTTTTTTACTTGTTCCTTCAACTAATAAGCCTACATGTCAGACTAGTTACATGGATTTCCTTCTCTAGCGAGTTGGTCCAACGCAATCACCCAACTATGTGGGAAGGTTTCCGTGCTTTCTTTGCCATACAATCGACAAGCAAATAGGACCAAGTATTGATATGCCTTTCTCAGTATCTTCGTCTTATATATCTAGTTGGGTGTCAACCTGAATTGAGCCGGACCTTTACCCAGTTCTTCAGAATGTCTCTCGAGTTAGCATTGTTGTTGGGCAAGTTGAATGGAGTCTTCATGACAATCACGGGCTCTAACATCTGATACATCTCATCATAGTCTCATGCCCAGAAGGTTGCAAGCTTCGTCCCACTGACACTTCTCAAGGTCATCATCTCAGGATTAGTGTGAGAGACAATCCAGTGTATCATGTCCACGCATGGAAATGTAGGGTATCTTCTTGCAATCTGGTACAAGACAGTCTTGTGAATGTTCACATACACTTGACAGTCTTCCAGGTCTTCCTCAAAAGTGCCTGCACATGCTTCATTGACCTCTTAGCATTTCAGTTTTATACCCTTGTCTAGAAAAAAATTAGTATCTTCATAGATCAGTAGACTAGAGGACACTCACTCAACTACTGCTCCAACTGCATTTCCATCATTGTCCTATGATCCCACTTTCTTGGAAGCCATTGATCTTGTACTGTTAAGAGGCAGATGAACACCTGAAATATCTCGAGACAAAGCAACATGCATGGCAAGACATCTCTCAAAGAAAACTAAAGCAAATTCGAGGAATGACACAACACATAATTGGGGAATTGATAGGCTAGATTGCGTAAGTTATCCCAGGTCACTAGCTACGAGAACTGCGCAAAAGGCATTATGGGTTGTCTGAGAGGTAATACTGGTTGTTAGGTTTGTGCAATGTGCAATCTGAACTGGATGCTAGCTACTGGGATTGCACAATGTACAATTCCAAGTGGGAGTGACTACAAGCTTAGGGACTGCATTGCACAATTTTCTGGGCCAGTAGTCAGTGTCTCCCAGAAATGTGTAAAACAGTCCTAGAGGATAGTGCTGGGAAGAGTTGTGCATTTCTGGAGAGGAAGACAGAGGCTTCCTTCCCCAGATTACGCATTGATATCTCAGTGAAGGCAGAGTACATGCCAAGGTTGGCCTGACTTACCGACCGGCAACTGAAAGAAAATATGAAAGTGAATGCATGGAGACACTAAGTGAAATTAGAAGTGATTGACAATGCATGAAAACATGAATTAAAGATTCAGTAAACAATTCAACATGCATGTGGGTGAAGCAAGTTGCTGAATCAATGATTGTTCGTGCAAAATAGTGTCATACATGAGACATCAGTGAGATAGCAACAAAAACCGAAACAGTGCTAGGACAAGCTAGTATACATGTAAATAACAACAAGCATTCAAAGAAAACAACACTCACACAAGCGAAAACATAGAAATAAACATAAATGCTAGAAAAGACAAGTTGAGGCCACTTACCCATGAATAACTGAGTCGGATGTGTCGAAGAGTCGTGGACATGTTGTGGGATGTCAGAGCTCCAAGATCGATATGAAAGAATGAGCTTTGATGCATCAAATAAATAAGTTTTGAGCTCATGACGCGCATGCCACAAATCTAGGAAAAAGCAACACTTGGAGAAAAGTTTCTAAAACAACTTTGCATGTAACCTCTCGTTGCTAAAAATATCTCCCTTAATCATGGGATGCCTTTTGCATGTTTCCTTTTCCTATTCCGGGAAAAGAAAGTCATGCATGCAAGTCAGCTTTCCTTGGTCCCGGGTGGAACTCATCAACCCAACTGCTCATGCATGAAGTTTCTCAACTACTTGAAGGAAATGCACATTTTTGGCTGAGAGTTGGACTGGCTATCTAGGAGATTTGTGCAATTTCTGGGCAGAGCAGCTAACTGTTGCCCAAATTTGCACAAATTATGGGATGAGTAGCCATGCTAGGGAAAATTTCATTTTTCATTGTGAGTGTTGACTGGCAGAATTGCGCAATTCTGGAGCCCAACAAGCTGCGAGACAAGATTGCGCAATTTCTGGAGGGAAGGCTGGTTCCCCTCCAAAAATACGCAATTTCTTGGGGGAGCTGCTTAGCTTGCAGCTAGACCAAGTCTAGATGAACAACTTGTGAGGGGAATGCATCAAGCTGTGATTGACAGGCTTCCTTTGTGCAAGAAAAACACTGAAGCTTTTGTACTTGATGAAGGAAGACCAGGTGCTGTGAAAAGTTGGTAGGGAGGCTCCAAAACGAAGCTAAGGAAAAGTTTTGGAGGGTCGTGGTATCCACTACAAAAAACTCCTTATTTCTTCCTTCAAGCTTCTCAATGTGTCTTCTAAGTCAGAATAGTGCCCAACACTAAGTGGCTCCTCTGATTCATAGGGGGGATATTTGTAGTCTACCATCTTGCTAGTCATTTTGATCTCTTTCCTGTAAGGCATACTATGTCAACTAAGCCAAATCACAAAAAACCAATGTAACTTAGAAAAATTCAGGGAGGATATATCATTTACAAGAACAACCAATCAACGTGCTACACATATAACATAATCATGACAACGTATATACATATAATACATAAGCACATAACCATGTAACCACGAGTCTAGCTAGAGTCTAGTCATCAATGCATGGCCATATCAAATAGACATACCATGACATCATGTGTGACAAAAAAACCATACCAATGTACAATGACAATGCGCAAGAATAAACAATATGTAGCAAATCATACACTCATGATGAAACACTTTACAACAACAACATCCTGAGTCACATGGCAACATCACTACAACCATGATCACCACCATGCATATGCAACAAGCATATAGATCACAAGAATTTTTAACACAAGTGAAAATGACATGAATGCATGACCAACACACTGCTCATCCAGTCTGAGGGGTGAACCATGCTCTGATACCACTCTATAACACCCTCCTGCCACATCTACCAAAGTAACCGACTGACAAGGATAAACATGTGATGAGAGGCTACTATGATTAGATTTAATCACTTAGGTGACATTAACAAAATGGAATCGTTGAAAACACATCATATATACCTTTCACATCATCAAAAAGACTCCTAAGAACCATCCCAACCTTGATGGTAACCAACCCATGGGTCCCACTAAGGTCTTAGACCACATGACCCCCGGACGCACCCATGATATCGGTCTAACAGTTTCGAGGAGGCTCTTAACACTCTCATGAAAATGCATGCTAGTGTCTAGGGACTATTTTTCTTAGTGATGTGCCAGGGTCCTCGATATTTGAGCCACTTTTTTAAGCACAGAGCCTAGGTCACTGCCCAAAATTGAATGACACTTTCAGAACGTAAAGATTACAAGGACATGATCATGATGATGAAAATGAAAATACTTGAACAGGCCCTTAACTGGAACCCTACTAGCCATGATAGGCATTCGTCAAACATATCACAAATATGTAATCTACAAGTGTAAACACTAGATTCAGGCAGAAGTATCTCATACTTATATGAGAATCACCAAGAAGCATATTCCCTTATATCATTTGTTTTATTATCATCTATTAGGTTATAGATATATTGTTCATTCATTTACAAGTAAAATCATGGTGAGAGACATACATAGCCACTATCATAAAAAAAATACATAACCAACATAATAGCAACAACAATAACAAGGAAATAACAACCATATGATTCACATATAAACCAGTATAATACTCATAGAAATACAAGGAGAAATAAACTCATATTGATGATGCAAAATCCGAACCTGGGATGGGACTACCACATTTCACCCGACCATATAATGGCTCAACCAAATCTCTCTTCATCCATTCACCTCCGTGCCATATTCCAAGCCTGAATATGGGACTCAAACCAAAAGAACCAACCAGGGTATCCCGAGGCTAAACCACTTCATCCTCATATATAGAAACCATGCTTTACCATAATCCATCTTGGATCACTAGGCCAATACAATGAACATGTAATCACATTATTTACCATTATCTCCACCAGTTCACTAGGCCAAACAAGCATGGATTCCACGAGATTTCTCCTACACTGTGAGGAATTTTTGTATCTCCTAGTCTATTAGGCTTTACCATAATCCACAAGGCCCTAAACCAAAACCCACTCTCTAAGCTTTATTACATATCCCAAACGAGCCTTACTAGGTCCAACGAAGAGAAATCCACCTCTTGGCCTTACAATATATCCCACCAATCACCGACAAGGATTCCTAGGCTCACTGAGGCAACAAAAAATCTGGCTTTACCACAACCCATAGTCCATTTGAGGGGTTACTAGGCCGTGTTTTTTATCATTCGAAGATCCACCTCACTCATCTTTGAATCCATCCGACAATCTATCTCAACTAAAACATGAGAACTCCATCAAACCATGGCTATATGGAAATGGCAAGACCAGGTTGAAAACATTGTCACACCTGGAAAACTCATGTCATAACAACAAAATAACCACATGTAATACCATGCATACCAAATCTAGCAAGGAAAATATACATACAAATCAATACCTGCAAATAACACTACTGTAGTTGATTGATCCTTCTCTTCCTTGTTTGTTCCTTCCTTCCTCTTACCTTATTTTCCTTTCTTGATCTAATGCCAAAGTACTCCAAGAAAACTCTAAGTGTCCAAGAGTGCGAGAGAGAGAAAAAATAATGAGAGAGCTCTGAAATTGAACTAAAAAAATGTTATAAATTGATCCTTAGAAGCCTTTTGTCAATTAGGCCTCTATTTTCTTCATTTTCCATTATTTTCCTTCATTTTTCTCCTCACATGCAACATATGACCTTTCACCTTCCTTTTCTCCTAATGTCTATTATTTTCATAAATAAATGTGCTAAAAATTCAATTTTTCCTTTCCAAAGCCTTTGTTTTTTCCTTTTTGTTTACCAATTTCCTTTAGGCATAATAAACCAAATGAACACCCACTAGGATGTTTTGTCCAAAATTAAGCTTGGAATAAGTGTCCCATCAACTGTGGTTATTATTTTTTCCTTTATTAAATTTTATTACATGGAATTTTCACCATGGATGTTTTTTTTTAACCACATGGGGAATTGGTAACTTCGAGTCTTAATCTATGGGAGACCTAAGATCAATCCTCATAGCTATCTCTATAACACCACGAGTATATCCGACTACCTACAAGTAAATATACTAAAATTTTACATGGAATTTTCACCAAAGATGTTACATTTAAGAGATACTAAAATGTCTTACGCAATGACCTCTCAAGGGTTGTCTCTAGGAGCCATAACACCTCCTTCGAAAGATTTCGAAAAGTCTTTAGCCAAATGTGCATGGAGTAATAAGCAGAATTTATACAAATGTATCACGAAAATTCTTGACAGATATTTGAGATCTGAGAAAGAGAATTTAGGTTTGTATTATGACCACGAGGCAAGAAATGCAAGCTCAACTTTGTTGATCACTTGTGTTCTGTAAAAGTGGGTAGTAACAAGAAATTGTCAGGTAAGAACGTAAAGTCATGTACAAAAAGCCCTGATTTATTATTGGATTTGAAAATGAAGCTTAAGGTAAAACATTTATATTCCTTCTTTGAAGGATGTTTGTACATCAGATCTTGCAGCCTGTGGTTTCGATGGTATGAATTGTCAATTCTATGAGTTCCTAAAACATAATGATACATTTCAAAGTAATTCAAATGCATCCATGGTCAAATCCTTTGAGCATAGAAATTTGAGTCATACTTTGCAACGATCGTGCTCTTGTGAGATCTGTAGCAGCCACAACTATTCAAAAGGTGAGTAATTTGATGTCCATCCCTCATGCCATGCAAGTGGAAGAAGAACCCTGATATATCCCACGGAGGAAAAGAATCGAAGCAACACCTCTTTCACTTCCACTTATCGACGTGTGGATTTTATCAATAAAAAATAGTTTCAAACATTGTAACACTCAAGTAATGGACAAGAGAATAGTCCTTAGCGAAATCAAAACCCTTGAAGGGCTTATACGACGAATAATATTCTTCCAAAATGAAATCTGGTCCATTCATTTAAAAAAAATAAAAATCACCAACCCCACATCCAGAACTTGAAATAGGTATGCATATCAACATAATTGAAAGGTGACAGGGAATTCAACAAAAAAAAGTAAGACAAATATACAAATTTCCTCATTCGTTGGTGATTTGAACAATAGATAAATTGTAGTTCAAATAGTTTGGCAATGGGGCATAATTCAATCAAATCTAGATTTTCCAAGCAACTAAGCATTGATTCTAAATTGTAGTTCAAATAGTTTGGCAATGGGGCATAATTCAATCAGATCTAGATTTTCCAAGCAACTAAGCATTGATTCTTAATTCGAAGAGATTGGTTAACATTCTTAATCAACATTTTAGGTAGATGCAACAACATTTGAAGATTATAAAAATAACATAAAACTTCTTTTTTGGGTGAATATTTGATAGTATTATGATGAGAGTCTTATTTTTTTTATAAAAATAGAAGTGTTTGGGAAGGCCTAAAACTATTTGTTTGATCATGGATCCATGTTTCCAAAATTATTAGACTGAAATCATCCCATGTCATTTGGTTTCATTTGATCATTATTTTCTTTTGAACTAAAACCATGTGATATTTTCTATGGAATGTATATGAAGTTCAAATTCTTGGAGTGATGTCAATGATGTTGTTTTAATCATGTGCTTTATATATCCATTCAGATATTGTGCCATGTTGATTATACAATATTTAATTTTAGTATGATTTATAACTAAATTTTGTAATATTTATTCACCTAAATACCTTAAATATTTTTACATGTATTTCTTTCATTCTTCCACCTTATTCATCCAATTGTCTAATAGTTATGGTTTCATGTCCTTCATTTGCTAAATATAATATGAAACCTTCTCCTTTTGTGTTGAGTGATTATTATTCCAGTAAGTGACCCTTCCAATCAACACCAAACAAAAGATCAATTTTTCTTCAAGGTGTGTTTGACATGTTTTTTTTTGCAGTCAAAGAACATTTCAAGTGAAAACATATTTTGGTGTCTTTGCCAAGTAGAGGATATTCAAGCTATATTTCCTAGGTGTTTGAGAAAATTAGCTCTATTTCCTCATGTTGAACAAGAAATATCGACATTGGAGTTTGATTGTAGATCATTCAACTAAGACTCCATGGTATGAAGATTCCACTAGTTTCGAGATGTCAAATGCATTTGCTATTGTTTTAATTTTAAGGTTTGCACATTTGATTTTTCTATTGTTCTTGGTTTTTCTAATGTTGTTCTTGATATTAAAGAGTGGGGAGATGTCAGTCCTACATAACATTTTCTTCATTTTCATGAACTTTTGCAACATTTGGGTGTTGTTCACTAAGATGTGTTGATGAAATTGTTCATGTATTCACTAGAAGAAATGCTAGTGAATGGTACATGTATCTATCTCCTTCTAGCATATCTTCTTTGAAATATTTTCTTACATGCTTTCATAGCCATTGTAAAAGGTATTTTTCTGGATGAGCATCATTTTAATCATAGTTGTGAGGAATTTGAGTGATAGTGGTGAGGAAGGGAATTTTGTTTATGAAGAATTTGAAAGGGATGTTATTTCTAGAGATTCATGAAGATTATTAAGAAGCTACCACTCTTTCCTTCTTACCTATTAGTTACAGTGAATATTTTATTGAGCATGTTATTTTTATTCCACTTGAAAGTGATCAAAAGATTCAAATATCTACAAAAAAATAAAGAAATTATATTGCTCCCCTCTAATTACTATGACAATCTTGTTGCCTTGATATTTTCTAAATAATCTTCTATCCAAGAAGAATATCAACAAAAAATTTGGTTGCCCTTGACTATTATGAAGAATATGGTATTTATGAGTTTTTCCTAAGAGAACATGAGGATAACAACCTCATTATTGGAAGATGATTCACATATAGTCAACCTAGTATTTTGGATCATTTGGAAAATTTTCATGAATTTCAAGATCTAATAGAGGTTTGGATGATGGAGTCCTCTTTTTCAAAGTTCTCAAATGTTGCAAGTTTCAACATGCTACCAATTTGCAACTGTAAATGGAATTTTTGTTGCACCTATTATGTTCTTTTTGTGTTTTCAATTACATGCAAGAAGCTATCTGAGTCAATCAATTTCTTACTTGGTTAAATTGGAATTTTGATTTCACATGAGAAAGAGTTTCAGTTGATTAGAGTAAGAGGTGTGATTGAATAACATCACATTTTGAGCATTTGGTATATAGTATATTATAGGAATAATGACTAGATAGACCATGGAGGAAAGCACTACTATATATTCATGTCATTTTCTTTTCAGATTGATCATTTGGTTTCCAACTTACTTCAACATACACATGGTTTCAGAGTAGAACAAGATACAAGTTTAGGGATAGAAATGGATGAAGGCACAAATCTATTGGTTCTTAGTGCTTTGCATGAAATCATTACACTAAAATTGACCTCATTCAAATTTTTGTTATTCCTCGCCTTATTTTCCCAATATATGTTAGGTATTCCATCTTGTCAAATCCTTAATTGAAATTATCTAGTTGCACTCAGGTGCTCTCCAACCCATTATGGAAGAGCCATTTTCCCAATATATGCTAGGTATTCCATCTTATCAAATCCTAAATTGAAATTATTTAGTTGCACTAAAAAGTTCTCTCCAACCCATTATGGAAGAGACATTGTAATGTTATGTTATGTAAAGATTTTGATTGGGTAAAATTATATAAAAATAATAATAAAATAATTATTTTAATTAAAACATTTTGACTTGGTAAAATTACATTAAAAAAATAAAATAATAAAATAAATAATTATAATGATTAATTATTAATAATTCAATAGATCCATCTTAACTTTGGATATATCAAACATGGAGAGGGATCAATCTCTTGAGATGAAAACTTTCCTCAAGTTTTGCAAAAAAAATGTTTGCACTTTAAGATATTTAATCCCTCTTCACACTTAGATCCAAAGTTGAGATAAATCTAGATTGATTATATGGAAACCCAAAGTTTATGTTTTAAATGTTTTATTTCCGATGGATTTTATATTATATACTAAAACCTCTCCATTTATATGGTCACAAAGGTTTATCCAAAGTAATTGAGTCAAGAGGCTCATCCTATAGTCTAGTATGAAAGAGATGTGTAATTCCATTTGTGCTCAACTTGGAGTTGACATGTGTGACTTTTAAAATTTAAAAAAAATATTCTCTTAAACAAAATAAGGTATATATATATATATATATATATATATATATATATATTGTTTGTTTGTTTAATTAAAAGTATTATAAAACATCAATAATTGAGCCTAGTGGCTCATTCTACAACCCACCCAGTATGAGAGTAATCGAAAAATAATAACGATTATAATAATAATAAAAAATGAATAGAAGTAAAACAAATTGTTAAAATAAACATTTTAATGTTGTATACAAAAAAATATTCAATGTGTATTATCAGTTAAATATTTTAATAAGAAAGAATATTGACATATTTTTAAAAATATATTAATAATAAAAGAACATTTTAATTTGTGTGATAAAGTGTCTTGATGTACATGTGATGTAAAATATTTTAATGTAAATTAAGTATATATTATATATCATGAAAAAATTAGTTTCTATGGTTAAAAGGTTTATTTGGTCCTATATACACTTTATTTAGCATTTACACAATGAAAAATAAAGCATTGTATTTTGCACTCTAAAGAAGTGCATGTTTGCACGAGAAGTGTAAAGCCTCCCGGCGATTGTGGGATGGGCTCTTGGCGAAGTCGCCATGCACCGGCGATTGTGGGATGGGCCCTTGGCGAAGTCGCCATGCACGAGGGCACGGGGGCGCGCGGGCGCACCACTGGCGCGACCGGGCTGTGGAAGAAATGCTACTACCGTGAACGACAATGCGACTAAAGGCAAGACACTTAGAAATGCGGCTAAGTGTGAAACGAAACTTATACTTATACGATGGTTATGAAAGCTTGCAAGCCGACTTGGTTAAGAGTCTTGTGGGCGCATATTGGTGGCTTTGGGGGTAGGCCAAGGGGGTGCACACCCCATGTAAACCCACGCAAGGAAGGCTATAAGTATATGAGCCTTGAAGCTCATTCAAACATCACCTCAAGCACTTTGCTCTAAGAAGAAGTAGGCAAGGCACAAGTGCGCAGAAATACAAGGGGTAAAGCACATAGCTCATGCGCAGAGCTTGTGAAGTGCGCAGAAGTGAACAGTACTTGGAAGGTTAGAACAAAGGTTAGAACGAGGATTGGGCAATGTGTGCCCGGGTTGGTTCTAAGGTGCATAAATTGTGGAGGACTTGCTAAAGAGGATTAATTGGCTCGGGGAGCACTACTCTTTGTGCAAGCGTGCACACGGTTAGCTTGCCTCTCTTTGTATTATTCGGTTAAGTGTGAGACTTGTTCGGCCAAGACACAATTGGTTATTGTAAAATGATATTCTTAATAAATTGTCTGAGTTGCCCCTCCCCTTTATACTTGTTGCGGAGGGGCAACTCCCCTTTATACTTGTTGCAATTGTTGATGTTCTTGTTATAATTGCATGATGATAACAAATGAGTATGGGCTTCATTAACTATAAAAGATAATTACATGTTTACTTGGTTGCGAAAAGCTAAGTAATATTAATGTGAAAGTAGGAGTAGTCCACGAATGTTAGTATTGGTAGTATTGGTGAAAATAAATCGTTAGGTGGTGTTGCACGTTGCTACAAGTGGTTGGAAGACTACCGCACGTGTAGGGACGTACATCCTAGCATGTTTGCAGGAGAAGAATTTGGATCCCTGTTAGCTCATGTTAGATTAGTACTTAACATTGATCTATGTTGTATTAATGTCAGTTGCCCTACTAATGAGAAGTAACCATAAATAAAAGTAGTAAAAAAAATAAAAACTATTTATACATTTTATAAAGAAATTGTTTTTTTTCAAGATTAAAACATTTTATGGAGTCTCACTAGTTTATGCCCAAATAAATTTTGAAGTCATTGAATTTATTTTTTACATTAAAAAATGAAACTTAACCAATAAAAAATTACACTTAATCTATCTATATATATAATTTATAAAAAATCAAATATGTTGAGGTACAAATTTTCTATTCAAATTTTCTGAATTCTAAAACTATTTGTTTTTCAAAAAATTTAGTTTTTCCTACACTTTTACAAAATCTGTGATTAAGTTGAACCTAGACTAATATATCTTTTACCCTTCCAAAATTAAAACCATAAACATGCAACGAAGGTGGATTCGGGGATGGAAAAAATGGAATTGTAAAAATAAAACAAAGATCTTGTGTATAATTCACGTCATTTTCAAAAAAGTTATAATAGTTTTTATTTCACATTTAAACCATGCAAATAAATGAAAACCATGCGTAAAAACAAGGAATGGTTTTGCATATATAAGGAAGAAATGGTCTCACGGGTTGTGAAAATATACAGGTATATATTTTAGGAAATATATTCATAAATGGATCATCTACAATAATTATTTGGATAAGAATATTGAATTTCTGTAAATTTTAAGGAGAGATAGAGATAAATGAATAATAAAGGGTAACAAATAAAAGGAGACAGATTATACAAATTCCATTATTTAATGGTTATTTGGAAAACACATCAACTATCTAGTCTTTGTGAATGGGCAAGATTTTAGCATGGGAAGAAAGATGAAGATCAACATTCAGTCAATTAAATCTAGATTTTCCAAGTAACTAAGCATCAATTCCAGATTTGGAGAAATTGGTTCAACATTCCTAGCCACCATTTCGGGTAGAGACAACAATATTTTAAGATTATAAGAGAACTTCATTTATGGTTGGAGATTCCATTGTATTTTCTTGACAGTTTTAATTTTATAAAAAATATTTTTTTTGGGAATGGCCTAAGTCTATTTGCTGAATCACAAATTCATGTTGCTAGAATTATCAATTTGTAATTATCCTATGTAATTTTTTTCCATGTGATCGTTATATGCTTTTGAATGAGAACACACTGATGTTTTCAGCTGGATATATATGGAGTTCTATAATAACCATCACTTCAAAAAAATAACCTTTCATCCTTTATTAATTAATATATTAAGTCTTTATTATTTAAGGGAGTCTCGATATATTTACACTTGTACTTACTTGTTAGGTCACATCATCATACCGGTTAGTTTAATATTCTCTTGTTAATGCCTATGTTTGGTATAATGTATAATATTTCAAAATGGTGATTGGCATTGCTTATGGTATGGATCTTATTCTTAGTTTATAATGTTTTTTTGGTGATAAATATGATTTTCACAATGGTGGAGTTCATACGCGTGCCAGGGTAAGTTATACCTTACTTAACACTCTTAATTCTGGTAAGGGAGTTTGTTTCTGGAGAGTAGGCTGGCAACTTAATACACCAATAGATGGCTACCGCTCCTCCATTGGATTCACTTTCACTCCTCATGATATGACCGTGACGATAAAGAAATGTGGAAGGTAGTTTTGGGATAAGTGCCTCGCTCCCTCAGTGGATCTCTTCTCTACGTCATTCACACCCTTGCTCGCCTAGAGAGCAGCTCTGCAAAACTATCTCTTCCAGTGGCTCAATCTCTTCGTTTCCTCCACGTCGGGTACCTTTACTTTCAGATTGCGATTTTATTGTTATTCTTTATCATGGTTTTACAAGCAAAACCAGGGTTATCATGCACCTTTGATGACAACTGACCCATTTCTACAGCGGCTACCCACTGGTAAGGATACTTTTATTTGTTTGTATAAATTCGCAAGTTTAGGGTTTCTGCAGAGAATTCCTTTTGATGCAGGTGAGGAGGATTCTTATAGCGGGAAAGCCTCATGCGTATGGGAGCACTCCAAGTTTCCGGGTTCTTCACAACGTGACTCTTTCTTGAACCTAACCTAACACGTGCCCGTGCCCGTGCCCATTTGAGGTTTAACTTATTATTCAACAATCCCGTCGAAGAATTACCCTCCTTTTTAGTCCCTGCCATCTGGCAATCGGCAGGGACTATTGTAATCGTTATTAGTCGACTTAGCATTAGTTTTGAATTTTTAGTCCCTGCCATCTGGCAATGGGCAGGGACTATTGTAATCGTTATTAGTCGACTTAGCATTAGTTTTGAATTTCTAGTCTCTGTTATGCGGCGCTTAGTATAAAGTCTGGAATTCCGCTGTGGGGTGTTCTCGGCAGATAACCAAAGTCGGATTCGCCGCTTAACATTTCCCATCTTATTTGGCCTCTTCCCGAGGCGGAAGAGGCCCGAACATAGGTTAAGTCGCTATTTACGCCAGTTTGATTATGCCTGACCGTTAACCGTCTTGTGTTAATGCTAGCATTAATCCGTTAACTTCAATCAGGTGTATGCAATCAGGTATATGCTAAGGTTTCAGGTTTGGCATATTCGCACTGTTCAGGTTTGGCATATTCTCCGGCGGCAAGTGTTCAGCATGCAGGCTGCATGCACTGCAGCTGTTGCATTAAAGCAACTTACAGCTGCCTCCACTGAAGCGGATTACCTCGTTTACAATGGCTGGAGCGGATTACCTCGTTTACAATGGCGTTCGATAGAGTCCGAATGGGGCTCATTGTGCCTTCTAGTATTCAGCTGCTCACCATTTTCTTCTGCCTCTCCTCCATTGAGAACGACCTCCATATCTCCGCCTCATACACCGCTTCCAGAAGCGTCATTATCTTTTTGCGTTTTGCCGCTGTTTTCGTCGCCTGAGGCTGCACTTTCTCGGAGGTTTCGCGCTTCCATGGGCGACGATGATTACAATTTAAAGACTTCGACGCAGGTTCGAGATCTGCATATGCCATTATTTATATTAATTCTGAAATTTTCTTTCATTATGTTTTTCAAAACAGAGAATACATAAAATTACAATTTAAAGACTTCGACGCAATACCATAGAGAAATTTAAAGTCAGAATTACAATTTAAAGACTTCGGCGCAGGTTCGAGACCTGCATATGCCATTATTTAAATTCATTCTGAAATTTTCTTTCATTATGTTTTTCAAAACAGAGAATACATAAAATTACAATTTAAAGACTTCGACGCAATACCATAAAAGAAATTTAAAGTCAGATGCTGGTATTCATTCTGTTTTCAAGACAGAGACGTCGGAGAAGAATTATTACCGCAGGGGCGGGCTGGCTTACGCGTCGGAGGACTTGCTGAACAAGGTCGAGAATATCAGAATGGTGCTGCGCACCATGGTTCCTGCCCTCTTTCACAGAATGCGCCGCGTTCAGCTTGGCCTGGGAGGCCCCATTGCCAAAGACTGGTTGCTGAGCATCTTTGAAATTATGAATAGCATACCCATAGAATGCCTCGTCAATACAAGGAAGATCATCCTCTTCCAAATGCTGAGCAAGCCTCATTTTCGAATCAAACCAAAAGGACTTAGCAGGAGATTCGAAACCCCTGCCCGTTTTCAGCCATTTGCAATCTGATACACTCTGTTTAAAAGAGGGACGTAGCTTCTGGGAACTTATCCAATCCAGCAGAACAAATGCACTCTCCTTATCCAAATGATTGAAGGGAAAATGGGCATTTGGAGGGATTAGCTGTGGAATATCTAATGCACCAAGCTGTTGCCTAACGAATGAAACTAAATCTTTACCTGCTTCTGTAAAACCCCGTGCGCAACGAGGTAATGTAAGATACATGACAGGTCTCTCTGTACAAGTATCTTCCTGTTATGTTCTAGTTCCTGGTTGTTCGATTATCGTGATGTCTCCTGTATTGACATATTAGCATACATATTACCATGATACGATGTTAAGTGGCATGGTTTACGCCCTCCATGTTATGTTATGGAGGAGGTGAGGCATGTGGCGTTCATGGGAGGGCCCACATGGTCCATGACGTCTTTTTATCATAATATAATCTGAAGCCTAGTTTTGCCATAATTGAAAATTACCCCGGCTCTCAAGAAAATTTGTAATGATTTCAAGCACATTCAAACCATTTCACTGAAAATTAAAGTGGGTTGCTGTTACTGGTGCAGGACGGGCAGCATTCGGTATTGGGATTATCTGTTTTCTATGGTAGAAATAGAGTAATTTGGTGTTTTCATATTCGTCAATGGATGAGGAGGACCTGAGGGAAGATCTTATCACTGAGGTGGATCGACATGAAAATCATAATATGGAAGACGATGAAATTGATGGTACACACTCACATTTAGATGCAAACAGATCAAGCAATTTGGTTACTGATGTCCAATCGCTCAGGGAGAGGTTCCCGCTTATTTATTAAGATATCTTTATGCAACCAGGTTGTTCATGATATTTCATACTATTCTAATGCGCAATTGCATGTTTTTTCTGGTCATGTAATTTTTAACTATGCGCATTTGCAAAAAGTTTTTAATAGTATCATATGGCATGTAATTGAGCTCCTGCATTTATCATTTTCACAATCCTTTTTAAGCCAATCACATGTACTGAACATTTTATGGCCGTAGAGTCTAAAATCGAAAACTTATCAAATTTTGGAAAATCTTCTGTAGGTAGGAGCCAGAATATGCATCCACACAATTTATGATTCTTGTTTCATATTTACTTTATTTACTTATAGTTAACGATGTTAGGCTTGTATATAACTAGTTTTCTCCTGTCTTAGCTTGAACTAAGAGCTTGCCAGCATAGCTATGACACATCACGTATTATGCAGGCTCAACTTAGTGCATATGACACATCACGTATTATGCAGGCTCAACTTAGTGCAGGGACTCGCTGCATCGCAGCTATCCTTGTTTAAGTTATGAGTTTTGAAACCCTCCTATTTACCGTACAGGGATATCTTTAAAAAGATAGCGCTATGCCGCCGCACCGAGATTCTAATTATAGAAAATGTATGTAATTTTTGTTTTGTATTCTATTTCCAGTTCTTAGCCATGGCCATACTACAAACAACATTCTTGGCAGAAGTTTTATTTTATGATTTTCGTTCAATACTTAGTACAAGGGTTTCTTTTCTATAATTACCCTACCGTTGGTGCAAAGTTCGGTTGTTGTTATCAAATGATATCCAGAATGATGTTTTTACTAGTATTTCTCATCTTTTTTTCATTAAGCTCCTCAATTATAGCTCTCGGTCTTGGTTGTGTATTATGTAATAATTTTTTTAAAATAATTTCGATGTCAAACACACACTTTTTTTTCTTTTCGAAATCCTTCTGTCATTGTATAAATTACTCAAACCTTAGGACTGCTTGAACATGGATGAAATAGATTACTTTACTCAGTTTATCTACTACCATCATGATTGAGGGATTTTGCTTCTTGGTCTTAGACAACCTTGTTATAAAATATAAAGTAATGAATTGCCATTTTCACTCTGGAATGGGTAATAAGTGGAGAAAACTAGCAAGGTGCTGATGTTAGTCTTTAAATTGCTCGCACTCCAAGCATTTGGCGGGATATTTAATAATATCCCTCCTCCTCATTTTGTGCCAAAAATAGTATTTCTTTATGGAATAAAATAATTTCCAATATCCGATATAAACAACATAAGGACTTACATGAAATTTTTCCAGTATTAATTGTCTAACAACCACTTGATTAGGAACCTAAATCCTTCCCATAAAAGTTAATAAGTTATCATTGTTTATGCCATATTTAGATTATTTTTCAAAAACCTTTTCTTGTTTACCTTGATGCCATAGAAATTCATATTTCGAACCTTTAATTGCAACTTCCTTAATCTGATTTAAAAAATTAATTTTCACTTGACTATAGAATATTTCATATATATAATGTAATTTACTACTTAGTGCATCAACCACTCAATTTTTTTTGCTTTTAAATGTCTAATGTCAAAGTCAAATTCACTTAAGAAGGATGTCCACCTAGATTGTCGTGCATTAATGTTAGGTTGCTTAAAGAAACTAGTTAAGCAGTTATGATCAGTCATCAACACAAAAATTTTTCCCAATCAATATAGTCTCCACATATTCAAGGCGTGTACCACCACAATTAACTCTAAGTCATAGGAAACATATCTTGGTTCAGGCTCTTTCAATTTATGTGATTCATAAGCAATTACCTTGCATTCTTGCATCAATACTTTCCCTACACCTTCTTGGCATTTGTGTGTGTTGATGATGAATTCCTTCTCACGATCTGGAATTCTTAACACTTGGGCTACAATCAATAAATGATTTAATTGTTCAAAACTATGTTGGTAGTCAATTGTCCACTTGAATTATTTTCCTCTCTTTTGAAAAGAAGTTATAGGATAAGAAATTCTAGAAAATCCTTCAATAAAGCATCGGTAATACCCTTCTAGACCCATAAAGGATTGAATATTAGCAACATTGTAGGAACAGGCCATTTCACAATAGTTTTTATCTTCTCGGGATCAACAAGTATTCATTCTACAAAAATTATGTGCCCTAAATATTGTATATGATCCTTATAGAAGTCACACTTGCTATATTTAGCATACAATTGATGGTCCCACAAGGTTTGTAGGACTATCTGTAGATGTTTTTTGTGCTCCTCCAAATTTTTTGAATAAATGAGTATGTCATCAATAAAAATTAAAACAAATTTATCAAGATAAGGGTGAAAAATACCATTCATAATACTCATAAACATTGCTAGAGAATTAGTAAGCCCAAAGGGAAACACCACAAACTCGTAATGACCATAATGAGTTCTAAAATTTGTTTTAGGAATATCTTCTATCCTTATTTTCATCTAATGATAACCTGATCATAAATCGATCTTAAAAAATAATGTAGCACCCTTCAAGTGATCAAATAAATCGTCAATTATCGACAATGGGTATTTTTCTTAATGGTTAGCTTGTTTAGTTATCTGTAGTTAATACAGAGTCTCATGGTATCATCCTTATTCTTAACAAATAATACATGGGCTCCCCAAGGTGATACACTTGGGAGAATGTATCCTTTATCAAGTAGTTCTTGTAGTGTTGGGCGTGGAATCCCCCCAAGACATGTTTTGGGGCTTAAAGCCCAAGTTTTGACCAAGTCCATTACAAAGACTCCATGATTTGTCGGCGCGGAGCACGAAGTCATAATAGGGCCACAGGGTTGTCCGCCCTTGTTTTTGTAATGTAATGTCGGCTTAAAATATCTACCCATGGTCCGCAGACCATGGAATTGTATAAATAGAGAGAGGCTCTAAGTGTATAAAATATAAATGAATCGAATAGAAGCAATATGAGTCTAAGGGATTGAATCAAAGTGTAAGTTGTGTCTTTGGTCGTAGAGTAGGAGAAGGCTCTGTAGCTATGTGCGTAGAGGCCTAGTAGTCTACAGCTGAGTGCACAGACCCCTGTAGTTGAGTGCACAGGGCAGCTCGTGTAGGAATTTACAGGGTAAGTTCCTCAGACAGAACACCAAAGTACACCGCTCACAACCAGATCGCAAATCAATACACTAGTATTTTTGACGTGGTTAAAACCCTCAAAGAGGGAAACAGTCCACGGCCTGAGCCAACACGGCCACTTCAGGAAATTTATTAATAAAAGAATGAAAATTTACATAAGCTTCTCTCATAGATGGATTACCCTACAAATGACCTTCCATGCGCTTTAAATAGAAATCATGGACCAATCGGGTGTCAAGCCACGGATCAAGTGTCGGTAATACCGAGGAGAGAATGAACCGTCGGATCACTACATATCGTGACTGTCGATTTGCAAGTTACAAAATGTACATAGTAAAGAAACACACTTTACCTAACCCTATACTAAACCAAGTTGTACTTAACTATTTCCTATGTGTCGGAATATCCTAACATCCCCCCTTAAGAACAACTTGGGATAGGATTGAAGGATTTACAAATATGACACAATAGGAGAAGGAAGGAGGCACTAGAGCCTATCCCCCTTAGTGACAACTTCCTGAACTCCAACCATCAATCGAAGTTTAGTGAACTTCACCTCTATGAGAGACTTTGTGAAGATGTCTGGAACTTGATCATATGTTGAACAATATTGCACTTCAAGAACATGGTCGTGAATGAGCTTTCTGATGAAGTGCATGTGCAGTTCAATGTGTTTGTTGCGCTGACGTTGAACTGGATCTTTGCATAGTTGAATGACACTTTGATTATCACACCAAAGTGTAGTCGGATGCTGCTACTGAAAGCCAAACTCTGACAGGATCTGACGAAGCCACAAGGCTTCCGTACTAGCTTCTATGGCACCACGATACTCTGCTTCTTATGATGAAAGAGAAATGGCACCTTGTTTCTTGCAGGCCCATGTAATAGGTCCTGAACCAAGAGTGAACACATAACCTGCAGTAGACTTCCGATCATCAGGGTCACCAGCCCAATCGGAATCAGTGAAACCAACCAATAGAGGAGATGCTTCAGCACTGTAATGAATCTCAAACTGAACTATACCTCGAACATAACGAAGTATTGTTTTAGCTGCTTTGCAATGACTTTCACGTGGGTTTTGCATAAACCGAGCAACAAGGCCAATGGCAAAGGAAAGGTGTTATGAAATGAGCTCAAGAAAAGATAGAAAAGATAGATCTACGCCTTAGAATTTAGCCTCTTCGAGGGGGCAACCTCCTTTACATTACATAAATGAACAATTCTTGGATGATACAAATGACAAAACCGCCTTTCTATATATAGGAGTCTAAGGAGTCACAATATAATCCAGACGACCTAACAATAATAATATAAAGCCACAAAAATAACAATAGAGGGATTCTATGGAGCACAGAAATAACAATATGGGGGTAATCGGGGCACAACAATATAAATAAGGGGTATAACTACAATAGTAATGGGGTAATCACTAGTATTATAGGGACCCAACATGCCCCTCTCCTTCAAAAAAGTGTTGTCCTCAATGCTTGAGTAGTTATGGATACTTCTGCATAAAATTCTCATCCTCCCATGTGGAATCTTCAGCGGATAAGTTCTTCCACTTGATAAGATACTCTGAAATTGATCGATTTCGTAGCTGTCGAGTTCTTGCTTCTGTGACTGCTTCCGGTTCCAATATAATTTTTCCTTCCTCGACAAGTTCTGGCAATATTGTTTGAATTGGGAGCTTGTCACCTATAACCTTCTTTAAACATGAAACATGGAAAACTGGGTGCAATCGAGAAGCTGCAGGAAGCTCCAATTTGTATGCCATAGTACCAATCTTTTGCAACACCTTGTATGGACCATAATACTTTGGTGATAATTTATTATCCTTCTTAGCTTGCTTTAGGGACATTTGCTTATATGGTTGTAGCCGTAGGAATACTCAATCACCTACATCAAAACTTATTTCACTGCGATGTTGATCTGCTTGTTGTTTCATTCTATTTTGTGCCAACACGAGGTTATCCTTTAAGAGTTGGAGGACTTGTTGTTGATGTTCGATGTGATGTTCCACTGCGTGAACCTTAGAATTTTCTCTTAAATATGATGTGATGGATGGTGGTTGATACCCATAAAGTGCCATAAATGGGGTCATTTTTGTTGCTATATGGAAGGAAGTGTTATACCATCATTCAACCAGAGGCAACCATTTGACACATTGTGTCTGCTTATCAGATACAAAGCAACGAAGATATCTTTCCAAACATTTGTTTATTATCTCAGTTTGCCCATCAGATTGAGGATGATAAGATGAGCTATGAGTTAATTGAGTACCAAGACAAGAAAATAATTCTGTCCAAAAATTTCCAGTGAAAATGGGATCTCTGTCACTTACAATAATCTTTGGGTTTCCATGTAGCTTTTGAACTGTTTCCATAAATGCAGTAGAAACTGTACTGGCTTTAAATGGATGTGATAATGCACAAAAGTGTGCATACTTGGTAAGTCTGTCAACTACCACCATGATGACACTCTTTCCCTCAGACTTGGGTAAACTTGTGATAAAATCCATTGAAACCTCCTCCCAACGTTGGCTTGGAATGGATAAAGGTTGTAATAGACCCGGTGTCATAATTGTTTCAACTTTATTTTGCTGGCAAACCAAACATTCTGCCACAAACTTTTGAATATCTGATTTAAGGCCATCCCAAAAAAATTCCTTCTTAACCCTGTGGTAAGTTTTTAAAAATCCTGAGTGCCATCATAAGGGAGAAGTGTGCAATTCCATAAAAATCTTTTGTTTTAGCTGGGAATTCTTACAGATGTATAAGAGATCTTTGTACCATAACGAATCATTTTGCCAGCTAAATGTATGAGAAGTACTGGAATCTTGTTGTAGCTTTCAAATAAGTGCCCACACTTCTTTGTCATTCTTCCATTCCTCCCTTGCTTCGTTTATCCAATCTGGTTGGATAATAGAAATGGCACACAACAATGCTTCCACATCCTCATCCTTTCTTGAGAGTGCATCTGCCACCACATTTTGCTTTCCTTTTTTGTAGATGATTTCAAAGTCATAACCCAACATCTTTGTGACCCACTTTTGTTGCTCTTCAAAGGATAATATTTGTTCTAAAAGGTATTTAAGGCTATCATGATCCGTTTTTACCTTGAAGTGTCTTCCCATTAGGTAGGGTCGCCATTTCTTAAGTGCACGGAGTATTGCCAACATGTCCTTCTCATAAATAGCTTTGCATAAAAAATTTCCCTTGATTGGACGACTTTCAAAAGAAATGGGTCTTTCATCTTGCATTAGAACATCACCAATTCCATTTCCTGAAGCATCACATTCCACAACAAAGGTTTTTGTGAAGTCTGGTGTAGCTAAGACCGGTGCTTGGCACATTGCCTCTTTAAGATGTTCAAAGGCCTTTGTTGCTTCCGGAGTCCATGAAAATGAATCTTTATTCAATAATGTTGTTAGAGGTGCTGCTATTCTCCCATAATTCTTAACAAACTTGCGATATTACCCTGTCAACCCAAGAAATCCTCGCAGATGCTTTATGGATGTGGGAATTTTCCATTCCTTAATGGCTTTAATTTTGCTAGGGTCTACCTTAACTCCTTCATGAGATACAATATGACCCAAATATTCCACCTCCTGGACTCCAAAGAAACATTTGGATCTTTTTGCATATAATTGTTTCTCCTCCAATAGTTATAGCACCCTGTCAACATGTTCAACATGATCCTTCCAAGACTTGCTCTAGATTAGTATATCATCAAAAAATACTAACACAAATTTTCTAAGGAATGGTTTGAAAATTGAATTCATCAAACCTTGAAATGTTGAAGGTGCATTGGTAAGGCCAAAAGGCATGACCAAAAATTCATAATGACCCTCATGAGTTCTAAATGTCGTTTTCGGAATGTCTTCAATCTTCATTCTGATTTGATGATATCCCGAACGAAGATCCAACTTGGTGAAGTAAATTGATCCATGCAATTCATCCAGTAATTCATCAATAACAGGAATGGGGAACTTATCTTTAATAGTGAGCTTGTTGAGCTCTCTATAATCGGACACATGCGCCATGATCCATCCTTCTTGTGCACCAATACTACTGGATCTGAGAAATAAATTTGACTTGGTTGAATTATACCAGCCTCTAGCATTTCTGCAACCATATGTTCAATTCCCCTTTTTTGGACATAGGGATATCTGTACGGCCTGATGTTTGGAGGAACACTTCCTGGAATCAGATTGATCAGGTGCTCATGTCCTAAGTGTCGTAAAATGCTAAAAATTTAAAGTGCTTAGAACTGGTTCAAAGTTGAATGAATGGAAATTTCTCGTCTTCCCGATTCTGGCATCACAAATGGTTCGAAAAACGGTCACCGTATGAGGAAGTTATGGCAAAAAGAAGAATATGTCCATAACATTAGAAATTTTAATTTTTCAAAAAAAAATTAAAAAAGGAATATTCTGCCAGCACGAAATCCGAGGCAACCACCCAAACATTAAATGTAACTGCAGTTAAGTTGGTAGAATTTTGGCAGGAGCGCCAAATTTGGCAGACCCGCCATAATTGGTGGAGCTATCTGGAGTTAACTAAAGTTAGTTGGAGTTTTTATAGGGGCAAACTGGAGAAACTTTAAATGGCCATAACTTAGGCTAGGAAATTCGGTTTTGGACGATTTTTTTTTTTTTTGATTTTGGGTATTTTCGACCTTCTGAATCCATTGGTGTAGGTCTTACAGCCATCTGAGGTCATTTGCAGAGGTTTTGGAGCCGTGAAAGTTCTAGGAGCCATCAGGGCCCAGTTTTGTGAAGACTGTATAGGGTTGCAGGTATCCATTGGAGGTGATCCAATAGTCAATCCTGAAGGATTCAAGTGTTATGAATCCATTTTTTCCATCTATTTCACCTGTAGATGCTTCTATTCAGCTGTATTTTCAATTTGATCATTTAATAAAAACAAGGACAAACCCGGTTGGGAGCTTTGGACCCAACAGACGTAGCCCTGGAGGGGGTGAACTGCTTTATCAACTTCTTTTGCAGTTGTGGTTGATTTATTTTGCAGAACAAATTCATTTTAATGTGTTAAATAGTAAAAGGAAATAACTCTGCTATGCTTAAATGGGTCATGAACAGCTGAAAATTTCATGTGTTTTCTTCCTGCAAGACATGGAAATCTTTTAAACATGTTTAATTCTGAATTGAAAACCTTGCAAACAAATTTCAAGTAGCTTCAAATTCAGATCACAGATGAATAGCATGATCATAATCACGCATAGGTGGGAGACCTTTTGGAGTCCCAAATACCTTGGAATGATTGTCCAGGACTTTTTGGAGATCTGGAGAAATAGATGATTCCAATGGGGAAACATCTAGCGAACATAATTGTGCAATTACACCTCTTTGCTCATTTTTTAGAAGCTTTGTCATGCCATTAGAGCTGATTATCTTTCCTGGTTTCCCTGCAATACCCCTTAATTCAACTTCCTTTCCTTCCGTAGAAAATTTGATGAAAAGTTCTTGAAAATTAAAAGCTATTGTACCCAAGGATTGTAGCCATTGGACTTCTAGTACAACGTCAGCACCTCCCATTGGAATGGAAAGAATTGGGCTAGTCAATACATATTCTCCCATGGATAGCTTGATATTATGGCACTTTCCAGAGCAATTTATTGTTCCTCCATTTGCAATCATCACTTGACACTCTGATGTTGGATATAGGAAGCAATTCAATTCTTTTGCTACCCTACAATGAATAAAATTGTGGGTGCTTCCTGAATCAATCAACACTATTACCTTTTTCTTCTTGATTTGTCCTTCTATCTCGATGGTTTGAGGAGTGGTAATTCCCGCCAATGCATTACAAGATATGGTCAGATTTATTTGTTCTTCATCTAGGCTTTGGTCCTGGAGTATATCTTCTTCTTTTGACCTTTCTTGCTCCTTTTCTTCTTCCTCTTCACAATCTATGTAGAATAATTTCTTCTCAGCACACTTATGACCTTTAGTGTATTTGCTATCACAACTGTAACAAAGCCCTTTTGCTCTTTTTTCTTCCAATTGTTGTGGTGTCAACCTTATAGGTTGTGGAAGACTAGGGGCAACAACACTTCCGTCTTTATAGTTATGAGTGGTATGCTTCCTGGTTGCCATAATTTTTCTTTCCATTTTTCTTGCTAACCTGAATGCCTTCTGTAATGAATTAGGTTCCCAAAGGTGAACATCATGTTGGATATTATCCTTTAAAGACCCTATGAACACATCAATCCTATGCTCCTCTAGAATATCTTTTACCCTTATGTTCAATTTTTGGAACTCCTTAATGTGCTCCATTACTGAACCATTTTGTTTGAGACTTATCAATTGGCTAAAAAAAGTGTTGCTTTTTGTATTTTCATAATGTGCTATCAATTCTTCCGTAAAAATTGCCCAAATGATAAATTGTTTACGAGAGCAAAGCCATTGATACCATACAAACTGATTTGGTTCCAAATATACAGTTGCCATACGTACCTTTTGTGCGTTTTGCACATTATTGAGATCGAAGAATTGCTCCATCTGTAATATCCATGTGGCGGGATCCTTGCCATCAAACTTCCTCATATCGATTTTTGGAATATGGTGATTCTTCGATCCAACATTAGCGTCTATGGAATCATGATTAACATTTCTTTTGTTCTCATCATGAGTTTCCTTTACTACCTTTTCACCATTAGTGACCCTTTCTTGTAGCAACTTCTTCAATTCTTCCATGTCTATCTTCAAATCTATCTTCAAATCTGCCATGTCTCTCTTCAAATCTATCTTCGAATCATCCATCTTAGCTTCCATGCCCTTTATCTTAGATTCCACACCACTTATCTTAGCTTCTGTTAGCTTTTGTGAGCGTGACATTTGTTGCACTTGTTCTTGTAATTTTGATATATCATGTAGCATTTCTTCCTCTTCTTCATGAGTCATGCTAGAGCTTTCTAGTTCCTTACTAGGTGTTTGCATTTTCTTTCCTCGGGGCATCAGTTACCAATAATAATGCTTTACTATGCCCTTTGAATTTCGTTAAACCAAGCTTACACAAAAATTTAAAAAAAAACTACACACCTTTTTTCACTTTATAGAAGCCTGATATTGAATCTGATGTATCTTTGTAATTTCGGATCATCCAGTTCTGAAATTGCTACCTGTAGTAGCCTTCTGCATCCTCTTTCCAATGCCACAACTCTGAGCCAAATTGGATTCTCCAAGGAAGAGTTATGTGAAATCTCCCACAGTGACTTGCTTTTAGACTGGTTCAGTAGAGCGAACTTGTACGACGTACCACGAGTCACTGTTTCAACCTTTCAATCTGAAAAACACACACAAGAAACTACAGTCACCAGTTTGATCCAAATTGGATTCTCCAAGAAAGAGTTATGCACAATCCCCCAAGATGACCTGATTATAGACCTTTCCAGAAGAGCGAAGTTGTATGAAGTGCCACGTGTACAATTTTCAATAATTGGTTCTAAAAATTATATAAAAGAAACTACAATCCGTCCTCTTTCTGTACGTTCTTATGAAATTTCAATCCGATCCCAGAGAGAAAGTTATGACGATTTTCCCCAGGTCACCTGTTTTGAATGTAATTCAGGAGTATGCAAAAAGACCAACTTCCTCAGATCATATCTCCATAAATATCGCGCGCAAAGCTCTGAAATTCAGACCCAAGGTTCAGCGCGACTTCTTCTCAAATGGGTTTTTCTTGCGACTTCTGAAACGTCACAGAAAAAAAGTTATAGCGAAAATGCCACGATGATCTGTTTGGAGCAGAGAAACCCTAGAATCCAAAGCTCTGATACCAAATGTTATGAAACCAGCTCAAGAAAAGATAGAAAAGATAGATCAACGCCTTAGAATTCAGCCTCTTCGAGGGGGCAACCTCCTTTAAATTACATAAATGAACAATTCTTGGATGATACAAATGACAAAACCTCCTTTCTATATATAGGAGTCTAAGGAGTCACAATATAATCCAGCCGACCTAACAATAATAATATAAAGCCACAAAAATAACAATAGAGGGATTCTGTGGGGCACAGAAATAACAATATGGGGGTAATAGGGGCACAAAAATATAAATAAGGGGTATAACTACAATAGTAATGGGGTAATCACTAGTATTATAGGGACCCAACAAAAGGTCAGGTCGAGTATGGGTTAGATATAGAAGTTTTCCTACAAGTTGACGGTATAAGGTAGCATCAACTTTAGGAGAAATACAAGTGACTGAAAGTTTGACTCCAGACTGGAAGGGAGAAGGGGCTGGCTTACAGTCTTCCATGTGAAAATGGCATAGAATATCACAGGCATACTTGGACTGGGAAAGAGAAATACCCTCCTTGGATTGCAAGACTTGAAGACCGAGAAAATAATGTAAGTGTCCTAAGTCTGTCATTTCAAATTTCTTTTTAAGGCTAGAATTCACATGGTTTATAAGGTTGGGATCACTACCGGTAAGGATAAGATCATCAACATAAAGAACAAGAATGATAAGAGACTTGCCCACTTTCTTGGTGTAGACAGTGTTGTCAGAATGACACCTAGAAAAGCCAGATTCTAAAAGAAAGCTATCCATTTTGGCATACCAAGCTCGAGGAGCTTGCTTGAGACCATAAAGGGATTTCTTAAGCCGACATACAAGGCTGGAGTCTATTTGTATAAAGCCAATAGGTTGTTCCATATATATTTCTTCATGCAAGTCCCCATGCAAGAAGGCAGATTTAACATCCCTCTGAGGGACTTCCCATTTGAACGAGGCAGCAAGGGAAAGAGCAAGGCGGATAGAGTTAATTTTGGCAACAGGGGAGAAGGTTTCAGTGTAGTCAATGCCTTCAACCTGTGAAAAACCTTTAGCAACAAGATGAGCTTTATGTTTATCAACTTTCCCATCTGGTCCATACTTGGTTTTGTAAACCCATTTGCATCTAACAAGTTTTCGTCCCTTTGGTAGAGGAACAAGATCCCATGTATCATTTGCCAATAATGAATGATATTCTTCATTCATAGCTGCTTCCTAATCTGGATGGCCTGAAGCTTCTGCAAAGGTGTCAAGATCATAATTTACTGGAGCTTGAGCCAATAAAGAAGAGGCTCTGTCAAACTGAGAACGTGTGCGCCGCTGATCTGTAGGATCACCGGCAAGATCACCTGCTGCATCTCGAGTAGCACGAACCCATTTTGGAAGCTCAGGAGCTGAAGGAGGATCCTGAGATGGTGGGGGAGGATTTTCATACTCACTTTCATCATCTGAAGAAGAAATGTTTTCAAGAGTAGAAGAGATAGGGAGAGGTGGCACATCCGCCGGACTAGGCTCGCAAGCCAATATATTTTCATCAAATTTTACATCTCTTCTAATGATAACATTTTTGGACTTAAATGGAATAAGTATATAGCCTTTGACATCTTCAGAATACCCAACAAAAGTACATTTTTCACTCTTAGGTTCTAAAGCTTTATGCTTTTCATCTGGAATATGGGCCCACGCTTCACTTCCAAAAACACGAAAGTGACTTACATCTGGTTTGATTAAGCTCCATGCTTCTTCTGGAGTGATATTCTTTAAAGCCTTAGTAGGAGTGCGATTTATTATGTAATTTTCACAGTTAATTGCTTCTTCCCAAAAACTAAGACCAAGTCCTTTAGATTGCAGCATACAATTAGCCATTTCCTTTAAGGTGCGATTCTTCCTTTCAGCTACACCATTTTGTTGTGGAGTATATGGAACAGTATGTTGCATTTGAATTCCATTCTCAGTGCAAAATTTGATGAATGTGTTTTTAACATATTCTCCGCCATTATCAGATCTTAGCTTAAGAATTTGATGTCCAGATTGTTTTTCAACAAAGGCCTTGAAGGCCAAAAATGTGTTAAATACTTCACTCTTGAGTTTTAAGAAGTATACCCAAGTGCGTCTCGAGAAATCATCAATGAAAGTTAAGAAATACTTGCAGCCAGAGAATGAAACAACTGGAATTCGACCACATAAATCACTATGCACAAGTTGTAAAGGGGCTAAGGCGTGCCAAGAGGCACGTTTTTCAAAACTGTCCCGATGATGTTTTCCGAGTACACATCCGGAACAAACACCATCTTTGCAAGATACCATAGGAAGACCTGTCACCATATTTTCTTTACATAGATGCTGAAGGGAGCGATAATTTAAGTGACCAAATCGCTCATGCCAAAGTTTTCTCACTTCATCGTTATGAGCAACAAATACTGAGGGAAGATTTGATGACCCAAAGTTGTGAAACTTATACAACTTTGTAGAATCATCAGCAATGCCAGTAGCTAAAATATGTTTAAGATCTCTTAGGTCCTTGATTACAACATCATGAGGTGAAAATTCAACGATTTTACCTTCACCCGAATGAGTTATCTGATATACAGATAGAAGGTTGCAGCATAAGGTTGGAACACATAATACATCATTAAACTGACCATTGTCTAGATGAATAGTTCTAGTCCCTACAACACTAAGAGATCTATCATCACCAACATATATATTTTTGGTGTTACAATCATTTAAAGAAGAAAACATGGCTTTGTTTTTGGCCATGTGATAAGAAGCTCCAGAATCAATGAACCACTCATGAGAATGAGAAGAATAAGATACATTTAGTGCATATCCAGACTGAGATGCTTGACAACCACGTGCAGAAAGTGCCATTCCTGAAGATGAAGTTGAAGTTGAAGATTGCTCCAAATGGATGTTATGTTTCTTCATCGCTGCTTCCAAGGCTTCCATCTTCTTAAAGCATTTGGATTCTAAGTGGACATCTCGATTACAAAAGCTGCAATGTCTATCAGTCTTCTTCCATTTGTTTTTATTTGTCTTATCATTTTGTTGAAATGAGTTTTCATTTTGAGGCTGAGATTTCTTAGGACCCTTGTTTGGTTTAGGACCATTCTTTGTAGGATATGACTTCTTAGGATTCTTTGAATTTGGTTGCTGCTAGGCAGCTAACTCTTTCTTGGAAGAGTTTCCAATATTAAGAAGACCAAGGTGTAAGAGTTTTTCTTGTTCTCTTATTAAAGAATCACAAAAAGAGTCAAAGGAAGGGGACTTGTAGTCTGTTCCTTGAGAAATGAAGGCTTCTCTTGTAGAATGGAAGGTGGAAACAAACACAGAGTAGGCTGGTCCCAACTTAATAAGAATGAAATAGATAAGGTTACTATCTTATTTCTTAACCTTAACACCTTCCAAGAGATATTTAAGGGTCTTGAACTTGGACAAGAAATATTCAATGCAAGAAAAATTATTAGGGTCCAATGTAAGCAACTCATTTTCAAGTTGATGGGCTCTAAGTTCATTTTTAATCCCAAAAACTTTATTGATTTGTTTTATTGCTTCATCAGGAGTATCAAGTTCTGCAATATGGAATCTAAGATCTGGAGAAATAGACATCCCTATCAATCCATGTGCTTGATTTTGCCTATTTTCCCATTTAGCAGCCTTATCTTCATCCTTCAGTTTATTTTCTTGGCCCAAGGCTATTCTGTAGAGACCTTTACTTCTAAGTAAATCCTCAATGTAGGACAACCATTGGAAGTAGTTGGTGCTGTCAAGGGTAAATTGGTATTGAATTTCCATTCAACGCAAACTGAAGCTAAAGATGCTGAAACTAGTTGTTCCAATGGATAGATCTCGAAAAATTAGGCTGGTTTAAAAAAAACGGTTCTGAAAACGGCTTCCGGATGAAGAAGATATGGCTTTTTGAAGAAAATTTGATGAAGTCACCGATGAAGTGTGGGAATGTGCGGAAATGAAAAATCCACCCTCACAAAAAGGAGATTTGAACCCATGACCTCTACTCTCATAAATTAACTCGTACCAAGTGAGCTATACAAATTTTTTTTGAGAGAGGGGGGGGGGGGGTTGATGCTTTGGGTTGCGTGCTTGCTTTGAGAAGGCTTTTTTTCCCTACAAAACAAAAAACACAAAACCCAACACGGACATACAAAAAAAAAACTAACCTTGTGGCTCGAAGTTAGCTTTAGCTGAAAAAGCTAAATATTTTCAAAAATGAACCTTGTGGCTCAAAGTTAGCTTTAGCCGGAACTAAATATTTTCCTCAATGTTTCTGATTTTCCGAGATCACACTAAGGCGCAGCGGAAAAGAGCATACGCATGAGAAAAATCCTTCCTTTTTGTTTCTGATTTGCCCAAATCGCATAGAGTCGCAGGGCAAAGTGTTGGCATTATGGCTAAAGTGTTGTCCTTGATGGCAACCCATTCAGGTGACAGGTCACTGTACTTCAAGTCAGCAGCAGAAGTTGATGATCAGCTATCAAATATTGAAGGAAATAAGGAGGACGCAGGTATACCTTACAGAAAGTGCGTACCTGCAGGTACACCATGCAGAAGCTGCGTCCAGAGACGCAGGCCAGCCGTTCAGGAGGTGCGTCCACCCAGTGCACACATTTTAAGGCAGAGAAAAGCACACGTGGGGGTTTCTTGTGTTTTACTCTTGGTATCTAGCCGACGGTATTGCGTTATTGTGGTGTCGGCTCGTGGTATTGTTCCATGATTTGAGGAGGAGCTTGCCTATATAAAGCAAAGGAGATCATTTGGTTAAGGCATGTCTTTGGTTGAATATCTTATTGGGTGAGATCTGGTCTAGATCTAAAAGGCGAATCTACTGAAGGACTGAGATCTCTTTGGCGCAAGATCAGATCTGTAGAATTGACTGTTTGGGTTACACTTAAAGTCTTGAAATCATTCATATCCGTAGAGACGCAGGTACAGTGAAAGGAAAGCGCGCCGGGACGCAGTGCAGAATCTGGAGACCTGCGTGCGGACGTTGTACAGACGAAGCTCAGGTGCGTCTAGGACGCAGTTCAGTAACTGGATATCTGCGTGGGGACGCAGAACAGAATAAGGTTCAGGTGCGTCTCTGAAGCAACAGGACGCGGCGCGATAGTGTTTTTGGGTGCGTCTCTGCAGCAACAGGACGCGGCGCGATAGTGTTTTTGGGTGCGTCCCTGAAACAACAGGACGCAGAGCAATTGAAGGAACAGTGCGTGGGCACGCAGCGCAGCAGAAGGATCTCTGCGGGTGGTCGCAGGGAAGCAGAAGGATAACTGCGTCTGGTCGCAGGCCACGGAAGGGAAAACTGCGTCTCTGTCTTAAGATGTTCTGTTGATTAAATTTCTCTGTTGATAAGGTGTTCTGGGTTAGTTCTGTTATTGCTAATCTGATATCTGTAGTGGACTATAACTGTTATGTACTTGTTGATCATTTGATGCTTTATGAAAAGAATTAGGGGGTTGTAGCTCCCTTCCAGGAGTAGACTGGAAAACGAGAGAGAGAGAGAGTTGTAGCTCTCTGCAGGTTGCAGCCTGCGTACTGGTAAAGGACTGCACTAGTACAAAATCATTGTAAAAGAAGTTTCCAATTTGAAAGAAGATAGAGACATATTGCAGCAGGTGGTTTTCACCCACATTGGGTTTCCACCTTACATCTTGTGTTCTTTGGTGTGACTATCTGTTTTCTTTGTTCATGCTCATTATTTTATGGTACTGACATGCAAAAATAATTCAAAGATCAAATAAGGAAGATTTATTAAATTGCTAGATAATACTGATTCACCCCCCCTCTCAGTATTATTTCCAACAATTGGTATCAGAGCAGGTCCTTCAGAGAAGCTTGATCGCTTGAAGGTAGATCATTCATCATGAGCAACTACGAGAGAGAAGCATCAATCAGGCCACCGGTTTTTGATGGGACAAACTTCAATTATTGGAAGGTAAGAGTTACTGCATATCTTCAATCTCTTGGTACAGAAGTTTGGGACATTGTAGAAACAGGCTATGCTTTTCCTTCAGCTACTCCTACAGATCCAGCTGAGAAAAAGAAGTATGAAACAAATGCAAAAGCAGTCAGTACTCTATTAGGAAGTATATCCCAAACGGAATTCATGAAGGTAATGCACTTCAAATCAGCAAAAGAGATATGGGACAAAATGGTCACGAGCTATGAAGGAGATGAACAGGTAAAGCGAGCTAAACTTCAAACTCTCAGGATTCAGTATGAGACTCTCAAGATGTATAATGATGAAAGTGTGGCTAATTATTTTCTTCGGGTAGATGAGATTGTTAATTGTATGAAAAATTTGGGTGAAGAAATAAAAGAGGCTATAGTAGTTGAAAAGATTCTAAGATCATTATCCCCCAAGTTTGAATCTAAAGTATGTGCAATAGAAGAAAAGGAAAATCTCTGAATTCTCACTATGTCTCAGCTACATGGAATTCTAACTGCTTATGAAATGAGAAAGGGAGGTCCATCAGACAGAAGGGAAGCTGCTTTCAAGGCATCAGGCAAAGAAGATTACTATGAAGCAAGCCATGTTCCAGAAGAAGAGGAAGAAGAATCAAATTTTGTCAGAAATCTTCAAAGGGGTTCTGGAAGGTTCAGAGGTAAGCTACCTTTCGAATGCTTTGCTTGTGGAAGAGTAGGTCATTATGCTGCAAAATGTCCTTATAAGGATAAAGGAAAGGAACCTGCTAGATGGAACAAGAAACAAAGTGCAAATAAGAAAAGCTACTACACCCATGAAGATAGTGATGGTCTATCAAACAGTGATGAAGATGAACGAGGTAATGAATATAAGTTATTAATGGCATTTGAAGATGATGATTATATGGATGCTATAGATGTGGATAACCTTTATGATGAAATCACTAGACTCAAGAGATGTATAGAAGAAAAGAATGTGATCATTGATACTCTACAATTTCAAATTGATGAAAAGGAAAAACATCTTGAAAAACTAGAAGGAGAAATTGTTGGTCTTAGAAAAGAAATTGAGAAAACAAAAGCTATTAATCTTAAGTTTGTCAAAGGATCTGAAACTTTGGATAAGATTATCAATGTGCAGCGGTCTCCTCTAAACAAGACAGGTCTGGGCTACAATGGAGAAACCTCTCAAGCATCCACCTCAAAGAGTTATCTTGATGCAGCAAGAAGAAATGAGCAAAAGAACAATGAAGATCATCAAGTAAAGCAGGGACGAATTACAAACAGAAACTATCAAGGGCAATCCATCTTAAGGGTGAACCAGCCACAGGTAAAATCTTCTCAATTTGGTCCAAGAATAGATGAAAATAGAAATTACAATCAGTTGGCTGGTAGATTCGATAACCACAGAAGTTTCTTCAATGGACAATGCTTTTCTTGTCATAACTTTGGTCACAAAGCATCTCAATGTGTTGCATATAAAACAATCATGACTAGGGAAGCTCAAAAACAAAGAAGTATGACAGGGATTACAAAAAGGACCTATAACAACTTTTCGGTTCTTGAAAATGAAGTCGAATGTTCTATTTGCAATAACTTTGGTCATGAAGAATCTGAATGCAGGAGCAGGTTTCAGCAGAAAAAGGAGCAAGCCTCAAGCACCAAAACATGGAGAATAAAGGAACCTCAAACAGAAAGATGTGGAATAGCATTTTATGCAGAGGGACAGGAAAATCTATGGTACATTGACAGTGGATGTTCGAAGCATATGACAGGTGATAAAGAAAAACTTGAATCTTATTCTGCTCTAGAAAAGGGAAAGAAAGTCTCTTTTGGAAATGATACTCCTGCAACTATAAAAGGAAAAGGCATTGCTCAGTTAAAAGAAAAGGTCAAAGCTGGAAATGTTTTGTATGTTGATGGATTGAAGCATAATCTTCTAAGTGTCAGCCAGATGTGTGATCAAAGAACCGAGGTTATTTTCAGATCGAATGGATGTCTTGTTCGTGATCTTGATACAGGTAAAACAGTACTCAAAGGCAAAAGAACTCCAAATAATCTGTACATATTTGAAGAAGGACAACAACAATGCTATTTGAGCAAGGATGAAGAGCACTGGTTATGGCATCGAAGGTTGGGACATCTAAGCTTCTCACAAATAAGGAAAGCATGCAAATATCAGGCAGTTCGCGATCTTCCAGATATCAAAATTCCTGACAACACCATATGCAGATCATGTCAGTTTGGAAAACAAACCAGAACTAACTTTCTAGAGAAAGAAGGATCAGCTAGCATGCCTCTTGAGCTAGTACATACAGATACATGTGGTCCATTCAGGAAAAGAACACCTAGAGGAGAGGAATACTTGATATTATTTATTGACGATTTCTCCAGGTTTGTCTGGTTAGGACTTATGAAGCACAAAGATGAAGCATTCGAAAAATTCAAATCCTTCAAAGCCTTGGTTGAAAATGAATCAGGTCACAAAATTAAGTGCCTCAGATCCGACAGAGGTGGGGAATTTACTTCAAATGAATTTTTCGATTTCTGTGATGAACATGGGATAAGGAGAGAATTCTCTATAGCTAGAACTCCTCAGCAAAATGGAGTTGTTGAAAGAATGAACAGAACAATCCAACAAATGGCTCGTGCTATGCTTGATGAATCAGGAACTCCCGCAACTTTCTGGGGTGAAGCTGCACATGCTGCGGTTGTTATTCTCAACAAAACAAATGTCCGGGTGAACAGCACTCAAACTCCTCATGAGCTTTGGAGTGGCAAGACTCCTTCGGTAAAGAACTTCAAAATCTTTGGGAGCAAATGCTATATCAAGAATACTGATGAGCGGCTTGGCAAACTTGAACCTAGAGCAGATGAAGGCATTCTTCTTGGTTACTCTCCATATAGCAAAGCATACAAGTGCTACAATAAAAGACTTGGCAGAATTGTTGACAGCATTGATGTAGTGGTTGATGAGAAGGGATACATTCCTAGGCAAGTCCATCATGAAGACATCGAAGAAGATGAAGGCTACCCTCAAAGACAGAATGATGAAGAAGAAGAACCTCAAGAAGAGCCAGAGGAGCAAACAAGAATAGAAGAAAAGACTCCATCCAGATATGTTCAGAAGAATCATCCAGAATCTCAGATTATGGGGCAGAAAGAAGCAGGTGTACAAACAAGAAGAACAGTTGCAGAAGCCTCAAGCTATTTGGCATTACTCTTCTCTACTGAACCACAAAATGTGAAAGAAGCATGCAAAGATGAATGTTGGGTGAAAGCAATGGATGAAGAACTTGAGCAAATCGAAAAGAACAACACTTGGGAGCTGGTTCCTAGACCAAAGGATAAGAATGTTATCGGAAAAAAATGGGTCTTCAAAAATAAATTGAATGAAAATGGAGAAGTAATTAGAAATAAAGCTAGACTTGTTTGTAAAGGGTATGCGCAGTAAGAAGGAATAGATTTTGAAGAAAATTTTGCTCCTGTTGCAAGACTTGAGGCTATCCGAATGTTCCTTGCTCTCTCAAGTTTTCAAAACTTCAAAGTATTTCAAATGGACGTGAAATCAGCCTTTCTGAATGGAGACTTGGAAGAAGAAGTGTACATTGAACAGCCAGATGGGTTCATTCTTGGAAATGATCCAAATCTTGTATGCAGATTGAAAAAGGCTCTCTATGGTCTCAAACAAGCTCCAAGGGCTTGGTACTACCGGTTGGACAAATATCTTCATCAACAAGGTTTTTCAAACGGTTCAGCAGATAGCAATCTGTATATAAAAGTTGAAAATGACAAATTGCTAATACTTGTTGTGTATGTAGATGACATTATTTTTGGCAGCAATGAAGAAGCTATGAGTCAAAGCTTTGCCTCGGTCATGCAGAAAGAATTTGAAATGTCCTTGCTAGGAGAACTGACATATTTCCTTGGTTTGCAAATCCAACAAAAAGAAGGAGGAATCTTTTTATCTCAAACCAAGTATCTCAAACAAATTTTGAAGAAATATGGCATGGAAGATGCAAAACCAGTATGTACACCCATGGTCACAGGATGTAGTCTCAGTGCAAATGATGAATCTGCAGCAGTACATCAACCAACCTACAGATCTATGATTGGAAGTTTACTATATTTGATAGGTACCCGACCGGACATCATGCATGCAGTTGGAATAGTTGGAAGATTTCAGGCAAATCCGAAGGAGACTCATCTTCAGGCAGTGAAGAGAATTTTCAAATATCTTCAAGGGACTCAAAATTATGGCTTATGGTATCCTAGAGATACAGATCTTACTCTTCATGCTTATACAGATGCAGATTGGGCCGGAAGCGTGGATGACAGGAAAAGCACAAGTGGTGGTGCGTTCTTTATGGGTTCTAGACTGGTATCTTGGTTCAGCAAGAAACAGAGTTCGATTGCCTTGTCTACAGCTGAAGCGGAATATGTTGCTGCTGCATCTTGTTGCACCCAACTTCTTTGGATGATGCAGACTTTGCAGGATTTTCAAATCACTTGTACACCACCTATCCCCATCTTATGTGATAACACAAGTGCAATCAGCATCTCAAAGAATCCGGTTATGCATTCAAAAACCAAGCACATACCAATCAAGTATCATTTTCTCCGGGAACAAGTGCTTGAACAGAAGGTCAAGTTGGAGTATGTTCCTTCTAAGGAACAAGTTGCTGATATTCTCACCAAACCATTGCCCAGGGACACTTTTGAGTACCTCAGGCAAAAGCTGGGGGTTGTTGATGCATCATCTTATTGTTGAACCTTTTCTGATTGATGGTATAGGTTCAGGGGGAGCATATAATGCATCGTTGGCATTATGGAGGATGGTCAGAAGGAGATCTTGGAAATAGCTGCAATATGTCTCTATCTCTTTCATGGAGGATTATGGTTCTTTGTTACAGATCTGGTTCAGGGGGAGCATGATCTTAGGGGGAGCATAACCCTTTGCCCTTGATGTCAAAGGGGGAGAATGAAGCTGAAGTTTGTGAGGTTGCCATCAAGTCCAAAGGGGGAGATTGTTGGCATTATGGCTAAAGTGTTGTCCTTGATGGCAACCCATTCAGGTGACAGGTCACTGTACTTCAAGTCAGCAGCAGAAGTTGATGATCAACTATCAAATATTGAAGGAAATAAGGAGGACGCAGGTATACCTTACAGAAAGTGCGTACCTGCAGGTACACCATGCAGAAGCCGCGTCCAGAGACGCAGGCCAGCCGTTCAGGAGGTGCGTCCACCCAGTGCACACATTTTAAGGCAGAGAAAAGCACACGTGGGGGTTTCTTGTGTTTTACTCTTGGTATCTAGCCGACGGTATTGCGTTATTGTGGTGTCGGCTCGTGGTATTGTTCCATGATTTGAGGAGGAGCTTGCCTATATAAAGCAAAGGAGATCATTTGGTTAAGGCATGTCTTTGGTTGAATATCTTATTGGGTGAGATCTGGTCTAGATCTAAAAGGCGAATCTACTGAAGGACTGAGATCTCTTTGGCGCAAGATCAGATCTGTAGATCTGACTGTTTGGGTTACACTTAAAGTCTTGAAATCATTCATATCCGTAGAGACGCAGGTACAGTGAAAGGAAAGCGCGCCGGGACGCAGTGCAGAATCTGGAGACCTGCGTGCGGATGCTGTACAGACGAAGCTCAGGTGCGTCCAGGACGCAGTTCAGTAACTGGATATCTGCGTGGGGACGCAGAACAGAATAAGGTTCTGGTGCGTCTCTGAAGCAACAGGACGCGACGCGATAGTGTTTTTGGGTGCGTCTCTGCAGCAACAGGACGCGGCGCGATAGTGTTTTTGGGTGCGTCCCTGAAACAACAGGACGCAGAGCAATTGAAGGAACAGTGCGTGGGCACGCAGCGTAGCAGAAGGATCTCTGCGGGTGGTCGCAGGGAAGCAGAAGGATAATTGCGTCTGGTCGCAGGACACGGAAGGGAAAACTGTGTCTCTGTCTTAAGATGTTCTGTTGATTAAATTTCTCTGTTGATAAGGTGTTCTGGGTTAGTTCTGTTATTGCTGATCTGATATCTGTAGTGGACTGTAACTGTTATGTACTTGTTGATCATTTGATGCTTTATGAAAAGAAGTAGGGGGTTGTAGCTCCCTTCCAGGAGTAGACTGAGAGAGAGAGAGAGTTGTAGCTCTCTGCAGGTTGCAGCTTGCGTACTGGTAAAGGACTGCACCAGTACAAAATCATTGTAAAAGAAGTTTCTAATTTGAAAGAAGATAGAGACATATTGCAGCAGGTGGTTTTCACCCACATTGGGTTTCCACCTTACATCTTGTGTTCTTTGGTGTGACTATCTGTTTTCTTTGTTCATGCTCATTATTTTATGGTACTGACATGCAAAAATAATTCAAAGTCAAATAAGGAAGATTTATTAAATTGCTAGATAATACTGATTCACCCCCCCTCTCAGTATTATTTCCAACACAAAGAGCATACGCAGAAATGAAAAGTATAGATCCAGTAATAAAAAAGGCTAAATAATCCAAAACCGAAATAAATAGAGAGAAAATAACTGTAAACTGCAAATAAACACTGTATACCTCCAGATCTTAAAAATGACGCAGCTAGGGCTACCAGAAACCTTTTCGCGTGAAACGAAAGGGGTTCCTCACTGGAATAGATGCTCACAACACAACAGAGCAGTCCTCTCGGCCCGAAAGAAGTCAAAAACAGTAGATATAGAAAACGACAGTCGGATGCAGTTCTACTGGCTTCAGATTTGGATCACCAATGGACGCGGCCCTCAAATAGCTATGATACCATGTAGGAATTTACAGGGTAAGTTCCTCAGACAGAACACTAAAGGACACCGCTCACAACCAGATCGCAGATCAATACACCAGTATTTTTGACGTGGTTAAAACCCTCAAAGAGGGAAACAGTCCACGACCTGAGCCAACGCGGCCACTTTAGGCAATTTATTAATAAAAGAATGAAAATTTACATAAGCTTCTCTCATAGATGGATTACACTACAAATGACCCTCCATGC
Organism: Pinus tabuliformis; assembly: GCA_031772625.1. Lineage (NCBI taxonomy): Eukaryota > Viridiplantae > Streptophyta > Pinopsida > Pinales > Pinaceae > Pinus > Pinus tabuliformis. The sequence continues at coordinate 124,945,596 of CM062809.1, forward strand.
ACTTTAAATAGAAATCATGGACCAATCGGGTGTCAAGCCACGGATCAAGTGTCAGTAATACCGAGGAGAGAATGAACCGTTGGATCACTACATATCGTGACCGTTGGATTGTATGTTACAAAATGTACATAGTAAAGAAACACACTTTACCTAACCCTATACTAGACCAAGTTGTACTTAACTATCTCTTATGTGTCAGAATATCCTAACATCTCGAGTCTGTAACTGTTGGAAGCATTAATAAAGAGAAGTTTTATCATAATTATGTGTATCTTTTCCTGTTTTATATATTATTGGGTATAATTTGCAAGTTTACTATTTATTTTCTGCGTGAACTCATATGAATGTGTTGTATAAACAAATATAACGTAAGGCATCCATTTATGCAAAGATAACTAACTGGTGTAGGAAGATAAGTAAGATCTCAGGTGCGACTGAGGGAAATAGTGTAGAGCGCTGCTCCAGTAGTGCGGAAGCCCCACAGTCTTGGGTTAGGGCTACACAAAGGCAAGTATAACAGGGTGCGAGGGACAGGGAAGTGCGCGAAGTAACCTATGTGAAGGATTGAAAGTTAGACCGAACCAACTCCTCAAACATCTCAAGGGCGTGGAAACCTGGTTCTAGCACCCCCCCATACTACTTCGGGTGGGACCTCAGTCCGCGGTCTGCGAATTGTTTTTGAAAGGGCGAGTAGTACAGGGATTTGCTTGGCTAACTAACTCCAAACCTGGGTCAAGCCCCAACAAGCCAACAAATGATGACTGCATGAAGAGCCTGGATATACTAAAAGAGAAATTGGCCTCCGCGCTAATCCTGGTCTTCCCAAAATGGGGTGTGAAGTTTCATGTCCATGTTGATGCGTCATGTCTAGCACTGGGAGCGGTACTAACACAAGAGGGTGGAGAGGTCTTTGATCACCTTATCGCGTTCACAAGCAAGTTGTCTAAAGCAGAAAAGAACTATTCCATAACTAAACGTGAGGGGTTGGCTATGGTGCACGCGTTCCAAAAATACTGACACTATTTGCTAGGGGGACACATCAAGATGTATACAGACCATTCCATGCTAAAATAATTGGTCAATAAGCTTGTGTTGGGGGGCGCATATGCAGGTGGCTCTTATTGTTCCAAGAATATGATTTTGAGGTCGTTGTGAAGCTTGGACGCCTGAACGCGGGACCCGATCACTTGTCGTTAATTGAGACGGGAGAGGAACCTACTAGTTTGGAGGAAGGATTACCTGACGCATAACTCTTTACTGTGCGCATAGCGGGCGAAGACTTTGAAGATATAATCCAATTTCTGACAATGGGGACTGCGCCGAAAGAATCCTCCATCCAACAGAAGAAGGAACTAGTGGTGCATGCGGCTGATTTTTCTGTCATCGTTGGGCACCTATATAAGATGAGAAATGACGAGATATTGCGAAGGCATGTACCTGAATTTGAACGAAGTCAGATCCTCACCGAAGCACATGGGGGTGTTGCAGGAGTACACTATGCAGGGTGAGCGCCTGTGCAAAAGGTTCTTCGCATAGGTTTGTGATGGCCAACCCTTCATCAGGATTCAAAAGCACACTGTAAGGCTTGTGATATATGTCAAAGAACAGGTAAACCATCACAAAGGGATGAGATGCCTTTGAATCTGCAAATGACGTTGCAGCCCTTTGAAAAGTGGGCATTCAACTTTGTAGGACCTATCAAACCTCAAGGCAATCAACTTTGTAGGACCTATCAAACCTCAAGGGAAGACAGGTGCAAGATACATTATCACCGTGACAAAGTACTTGACTCATTGGGCAGAAGCGCAGTCAGTCAAAGACTACACAGCTGCCATGGCTGCGAAGTTTTTTTTAAACATGTATTGAATTGATTTGGATGTCCAAAAGTCTTGATGAGCGACTAAAATACACATTTCCTAAACGAAACAATCAGTGCGCTAACATAAGAGTTTCAGGTGTATCATAAAAAAAGTACACCATATCACCCACAAGCCAATGGATAGTAGAAGTATTTAACAAAATACTAGAGACTACGCTGACCAAAGTATGCAATGTGTAGTAGAGTGATTGGGACCTACGCGTACCTGCAGTACTATGGGCTTATAGGACAACATGAAAGAAACTGACGGGACAGACACCTTTCCAGTTCATTTATGACATGGAGGTTATCATGCCAATGGAGTATATTGTGCCTAGTCTACGCATAGCAGTGCTCACAGGTATGATAGACCGCGAAGCCCTGGAACCGAGGCTCACGTAGTTGGAAGAACTTGAAGAGGAATAGTTCCTGGCTACCTTCCATCAGCAGGTACAAAAGTAGTGCGATAAGGCCTAGCATGATCGCCATATTAAGTTGCACACCTTGAAAGTAAATGATTTAGTGTTACTGTATGACAGTAAGTTTGATCAATTCCCGGGAAAGTTTAGAATGCATTGGCTAGGAACATGCATTGTCAAGGAGGTCATAGACAGAGGTGCGGTACAACTGGTAAAGCTAAATGGGGAAGCTTTCCTAGGAAGAGTAAATGCCAGTCGATTAAAGCCCTACATGGGTGGCCCGACTATCTGACTAGCCGGTAGAAGCACAGTCTTCACGCTCCAAGTAGCCGACGAAGGGGCATGGTTATAAATAGAGGCATGGGACACAGGAATGGATACAAGGAAGAAGTTCTGACACCGCGGTCTCAGGATAATAGGTACAGGAGATTCAACAGGTAGCTGCTTAGTGCATTGTTGACCTTGCAGCAGTTCGAACAGAGTTGGAGGGACTCTGCATGAAGATCTCCGCACCAACAGACTGACTCGAGGGTGAGTCATGATGTTTGTGTTAGGGGCCTGTTGGGCATGGAATACCCCCCAAGACATGTTTTGGGGCTTAAAGCCCAAGTTTTGACCAAGTCCTTTGTAAAGACTCCGCGATTTGTGGGTGTGGAGTGCGAAGTCATAATAGAGCCACAGGGTTGTCCGCCCTTGTTTTTGTAATATAATGTCACTTGAAAGATCTACCCATGGTTAAATAGAAGGAGGTTCTAAGTGTAGAAAATATAAATGAATAGAATAGAAGCAGGATGAGTCTAAGGGATTAAGTCAAAGTGTAATTTGTGTCTTTGGGTTGTAGAGTAGGAGAAGGCTTTGCAACTGTGTGCGTAGAGGCCTAGTAGTCCGCACCTAAGTGCGTAGACACTTGTAGCTGAGTGTGCAAGGCAGGTTGAGTATGTTACCATTGGAAGCATTAATAAAGAGAAGTTTTATCATATTTTTGTGTATCTTTTCCTGTTTTATGTATTATTGGGTATAATTTGGAAGTTTAATATCTATTTTTTGTGTGAATTCATATGAATGTGCTATATAAATAAATATAACGTAAGGCACCCATTTACGTGAAAATAACTAACTAGTGTACGAATATAAGTAAGATCTCAAGTGCGACTTAGGGAAATAGTGCAGAGCGCTGCTCCAGGAGTGCAGAGGCCCCACAGCCCCAGGTTAGGGCTATGTAAAAGCAAGTATATCAGGGCGCGAGGGACAGGGAAGTGCGCGAAATAACCTGCGTGAAGGGACTGACAGTTGGACCAAACCAACCCCTCAGACATCTCAAGTGTGTGGAAACCTTGTTCCAGCACCCCCCATACTACTTCGGGTGAGATCTCAGACCGCACTCAGTGGACTGTTGCCGAAATGGCCAATAGTACAGGGATTTACTTGGCTAACTAACTTCGAACTTGGGTTAGGCCCCAAAAAGCCAACATGTAGCTTCATATTAAGTTTCGTTAATTCGGGGATACTCATTTGATAAGGGGCTTTTGACATAGTGGAATCTCCTAGAATTATATCTATAGTAAAATCAATGTCTTGCTTGGGTGGTAACCTCAAAATCTCTTCTGGAAACACATAAAAAAAATCTTGAATCATCAGAATACTTTCTAAGGTAGTTGTTTTAACTTTGGAGTTAGTATACCCTACTCGAACGACATAAATCTGGTAACCTTTTCTAATACATTTTCCTAGTTGAGAGGTTGTAATTGGTCACAATTTCACAGATCTCCTTACTGATATTTCTTCTCTAATGTCCTCCTAAATAAGATACCTTATGGTTTTTTCCTTGGAATTTACCAAATATTAATGTCCTTCTAACCATTCCATACAGATTAAGATATCATACGATCCTAAGGGTAACACATTTAAGTTTACATTAATTTGCTGGTATGCAATCTCAATGAGACAATTTTCTAGTTTAGTTGACACCGTTCTTTTTTCCCTAGTGGCCACTTGTACCAACCAAGGATTTTAAATTTATGTCTGTAGATGACACATTTCTATTAACTTGGGACTGATCTAAATTAGGTTTTCTCTGAGATCAATCAAAATAGATACAACATGGTTAAATAATTTACCTTCAAACTCGACCATAGTAGGTTGGTATTTGGTTTGATAGTCTTCTAGTGAAACATTGATTTTGGGTATACTCCTCGCCACCTCGCCAATGGTAGAAGCTCCCTGAATATTAGCAGTTTTCTTTATTCTAGTGTAGTGGGGGAAATTTTTATAATAATGAGGCTCCCCACAACCCAACATTGTAATGGAGACCTTTGTGACAGACTAGCCTCTAGTTTACTTGACACTTCTACCTACTTAGGCTCATTTAGTGATCAAAATTTCTATTGATTTTCCCTGGGGTTTTATTTTTCTGTCTCTTGTACAGATTCTTGGTGTTTCTGATTTTTGCACTTTTAGTGCTCTAGGAATTTTTCTGCCCCTTCTTACTTAACCAACTCTTACTGCCTTCTCCTTTTTGCTTCATCTATTGATAGTAGATCCGTTCCTTCTAGATGACCTCATTCATGGTCTTAGGATTATCAAATTCCAAACATTGCTTCATAAACACAATCAAGCTACTCATAAAACACTACACCTTGTCTTTTTCCTCCCATATGTAAGGCAAATATTTGAGTAAAGATGTGAATTTAGTCACAAATTCATCCATAGAAAGTTATCCTAATCATAGGTCGTGGAATTCCTTTGCCTTATCATCATATAAACGTTTAGTCAAATATTTCTCTGTAAAATGTTTCTGAAATTCTCCCCAAGTGACTTCTTGCTCATTAATTCTGTGAAAAACTTTAACCTCTTCCCACCATAGGGTGGCTTTCCTTTGAAGCTAATGAATTTCTAATCTTGCTTTCAGGTCACCCTCATACTCATAAATTTGAAAATACTTATTCATATTGATTAGACATGCCTCAATGGCTTCCTCTGTTTCATCATCAAATTTTGGGGGCTTAATTTTCTTGAATCCACCTTGCAACTTTGTTTTTTGTTTCTTGTTTTTCCTATGGTCTGAGGCATTACCAAATTCCTCCTCTTTTTCGCCTTTATCTCCTTCTATTCCCTAGGTATGACTCATTTCCAACATATTTTCACCTCTCTGCCTTTGCCCCTCGTCCTTGTTTTCATGATCGGGGCTCGATATGGAGTTCCTATGATTTTTCAATGAGAGAGACTTTTCAAGATTCGTTCCCGATCTCGCATCAGTCTCTCATTATTAGCTTGTAAATGAGCCATCTTAGCCTTTCGCTATTGGATTGTCTCTAATATCATAACGGGTGGAATTTTGGTGTTCTTCTCCCAATTGGACCCACATTTCTGGATTAGCTCCCATGATTGGTGTGGGACTCGATGCTACAAATGGTCTTAGTGGCAGTATACTTCCAACTCCTTTGTTCATTATGGTTCCTCTTTGAACATAAACATATTGCTGATGTGTTTCCCAAATAAGCCACAATATTGCAATGTGGCTCTAATACCGCTTGTAACACCCATCACTTCAATTTTTTTTTTTCATATTCAAATAACCTTTCACTCTTGATTAATCAATTTAATAAGTCCTTCATCATTTAAGGGAGTCTATATATATTTACACTTTGACTTACCTATTAGGTCACATCATCATACTCGTTACTTTTATATTCTCTTGTCAATGTTTATGTTTGGTATAATATATAATGTTTCAACATGGTGATTTCATTTGGTATGGATATTACTCTTAATTCATAATGCACTGTAGGTATTAATCATGATTTTCATGATGGTGGAGCTCATGCCCTTGCTAGGGTAAGTTAGACCTTGGAGTTAGTGCTCTTAATTCATCGTAAGGGAGTTTCTGGAGAGTTCTGTGGTAGGTGGAACTTAATACGGTAACATATTTCTACCGCTCCTCCGTTGGATTCACTCATGATCAGATGACAGAGGAATGTGGAGGGTAGTTTTGGGGTAACCTCCCTACTCCCTTGGTGGATCTCCAACTCATTTTCACCCTTGCTCACCTGGAGTATCTCTGCAACATCATACAACCCTACTCTCCATTCCAGTGTCTCAATATCTTCGTTTCCTCAATGTCAGGTACCTTTAATTTTAGGTTGTGATTTTTATTCTTATTATTCATGTAGGTAGGGCTCTGAAGCTTACTTATGATGCTAAATAGGGTTTTTACTCACATAAATAGGATGATCATGCACCATTGATGATAGCTAACCCCGTCGGGCACTCTCTGCAATGGATACCCATCAGTAAGGTTGCATGAGGATACTATATGAAAGTGAGTCTTTATTTGTATAAATTCACATGTTTAGGGTTTCTGTAGAAAACTTATGGTTTCCTTTTGGTTTTCTATGGATGCAAGTGAAGATTCATGCAACGGGAAAGCCTCGTGGGTGTGGGAAGCACTCCAAGTTTCTAGGATCTTCACAGCGTGACTCTTTCTTCAATTTAACAAGTTCCCATTTGAGATTTAGCTTATTATTAAACAATCCCGTGATAGAGATCAAGGTTTCAAAGAATTACCCTCTTTTTTTAAGCTATGGGTTTTGAAACCCTCTTATTTACTGTACAAGGATATGTTTAAAAATACAACACTATGTTGTATCGAGGTTCAAATTATAGAATATATATGTATTTTTTTTTTTGTATTCTTTTTTGAAGTCTAGTCGAAGTGCTAAAAAATGGCCATACTGTGAATGTCAATATTTCGCAAAATTTTTATTTTATGATTCTGGTTAAATACTTAGTACAAGGGTTTCTTCTCTATAATTAGTATTGGTGCAAATTTTGGTTGTTATTATCAAAAGAAATACTGAATGATGTTTTTATTAGTATTTCTCATCCGTTTTTCGTTAAGTTGCTCAGTTATTGCTCTTGGTTGTATATTCTTCAAAATATATATATATATATATATATATATATATATATATATATATATATATATATATATATATATATATATATATAATTTTGATGTTAAATATAGTTTTTTTTTTTTTTTCGAAACCCTTCCATCACTGTATAAATTACTCAAACCATAGGACTACTTACAGGGTTGCTAGGTTGACCTGGCTAGGCCTTACGACTAACTTGGGCTTACATTTTCTCCTCAGTTTCAGGGTTCCAACACTATAAATTTCCATTTTACCTAACAGAAACCAGTTTCTAGTTACAATCATATTCTTATGTTATAGTTATAATTTAACAACAAAAGTTTGTTCTCTTTTTGTTTTGGAAAGTATTATGAGAACCTCTAACCTCCCCTTAGAGTCTTCCAGTTCCTCTCATCTTAGTATTCTGAGAGTATCATTCACCCATCAAAATCTGTGTATATTTTATTATACAATACTCAAAGAACATTAATGGTAACTGTTGTATGAACTATTCATTTCCACGGGAGTCAGTTCTGTAGTTTTATCTAGATTATACATTGTGGATGCAATATATATAATATATATAGACACAGACACACACACACACTTAAACAGTCCCGATTTTAAATGTAATTGCAAACATGAAACAAGAAAGAAAAAGTTTGTTTTCCAATTTCTTGATGTATCTTTCTGGTAGTTCTGCCTATAGAGAAAAGATAATATATATACTATCATTGCTTTAAAGCTTCATTACTTCATTCATAATTTTCAACTCAAAAGGGTACATATATGTACATCATATCTTTCAGAACATAACCACTCACAATTTAAGTTTCAATTTATAATTATCTGGAAAAGTTTAAACTGCCAAAGAATCAAATTTGAAAATAGATTTCTCCACCCAACTAGTGAGATTGGAAATTATGTCTAATCTCTCCCTGAGCCTCTTTACTTTCTAAAGTAGTTGACTATCAGTACTCTGTTCATAGGCCTCAAGACTCATGTTCCAACCCAGAACTTTGAATCTTCAGGGCTTCCAATGGCTCCTATCCATCTCAAGAATATATTGTAGCAATGTCTTGCTTAACCTTGCAACGTCCTACTCAAGATTATCCTCACTCCTTTCTTGCCTCTAGCCTCTCCTCTCTCCTTTTTTTTGAGATTTTTTCCAAATCTCTGTAGGAGGAGGTTATAACTATCATAACTACTATGGAAACTAAATATTTATCTTTTTATATTCTTTTCCTCTAATTCCATGACTTTCCACCATAAAAAATAAAAATAAAAAATAAAAAAACTTTAAATATCTAAGGTTTCTTTACTAAAATATCTTTGCTAGACTTCACCTAGTCTAGAATTTACCAAGTCTTGCATCATAAAAGTAAAGAACCAATATTTACATGACCAGGGGGTGTAACAAGTTCATATTCTTGGAGCAATGTCATTGCTTCTATTTTTCCTCATTCAAATATTGTGCCCATGCTGATTATAAAATCTTTATTATTAGTATGATTTCTATCTAAAATTTGAAAAAAAATTCACCTGAATACCTTACAGATTTTTACATATTTATCTTTCATTCTTCCACCTTATTGATACAATTTTCTTATAATTATGGTTTCATTTCCCTCATTTTATGAATACAATCTAAAACCTTCTCTTTCAGTTTTGAGTGATGATTATTCCAGTAAGTGTCAAACCAAAGATCAAATTTTCTTCAAGATGTGCTTGGTATTTTCTTTTTATAGCCACGGAAATATCAAGGGACAAAAATTAATACTGTGTATGAAAACCATCCATATCAAGACAAATGACGATAATTATGATCAAGATTTTGTTGAAGGGATCCTATGAGCCTCTACAAGATCTTAATTATTTATATAGGAGAAACTATTTGAATAAAAACCATATGGGTATGAATTTGGTTGCTTATATGATGAAGGGAATTGAGATAAGATTTCCCTAATTCAAAATTCAATATTTGAATCGATACATACTCCATTAGATGTGGTAAATATAGAAGGAATTGAATGTATAAGGTTTATTTAATGACTTAATGAAATCATGTGAAATTTAATGGAAATTTATTTTATAATTTGTTATGATTGCATAACCATGGTAGTCAGGAATGTAATTCTATTATAAGAGATGGATTCCAAAAAAAATTAGCCATGTGTGATACCATGTTGTGGTTTTATCACGGGGTCTTCACCGGGGGGTAAATATCATGCCACATGCATTCATATTGGAAGATATATATTGAGGAAAAAATGACATAATATACTGAGCATATAATAGGGGGTAAAGGGTTTTTGTATTGGTAGGTATAAAAAATGGAGCTCAAATTTAATGAAAAAATATAAAGGGGTATAAAAAATGTTAATGAAAAAATTGATACCTACAATATCTAGTGAAAGTAGGGGGTTTTTAAATTGGGAAGGTGTATTGGGTTCGTATTCTTAGGGGGTTAAATAATGTATTTTTAGAGGTATGTTCCAATGTGTAGTCAAATTAAGGGTATTTTTTAGTATGCCACAAATGCATGTGATATGTCAAAGGTTCATTGGGTGAAGCCCCCATGGGTTTGATGCGGAAGGGATATATTATTATACAAGTGCTAATGGTCTTCCAACTTATAATTGATGTTTGGATTACAACCTATTTATCAACATTGAAAAGCACTAAAGGATTTTATTCCTGGTATTGTGTATGGTTTGGAGAGGAAGGTATTCAAATGATAAAATAAGTAATAGGAAAGCGTTTGGATGAGGTTTCAAGGCCTTTTCTAAACTTTCCAACTCGCCATAGTAGAATATATATAGATATGTGGTATTTCAAGGGTCAATTCATGTATGCATTGTGTAAATGTGACAATGAGTGTTGGAAAATTATGGGTAGAAATATTTGATTGCATTATGAAAATATTGGTGCATGGATAATGCATATATAACAAATGATAGTTGCATTCCATTTAATACAATTAACAACTAGAATTGATTGAATTGCTATAATGATACAATTATAAGATAATTTCATGGTTTTTTTCAAATGTTGTGAAATAATTATGTGCATGAATATTGGAGATTTCTTTGGCTAACTGAACCCATAATGAAGACTGATACCTACCACTACAAGAGATAAACATTATGAGAAGGAATATAATATATGGTAAATTGATTTTTTCCTCCATGAAATAGATTTGAAATCTATAATGAAAATTATTAGGATGACATCTCATGATGACTATATGTACATGATACATAATGAGATGATGAATTCTAAAGTTGGAAATATCAAGAGGAGAGCCCTTGTTATGACACTAGAACCTTATGGTTTCCAGATGTTACAACTACTAGAGGAGGTTTGGTAGGAAGTTGGCACTCTCCTTGCACATGAAATCATTGGAAATATGGATTTCCCAAGAGGTTGTCTAACAATGAAGGGTATGCTTGAGCATGGAGGGTAAGTATAGAAAAGTGATAGAAAAAAGAGGCATTTTAAGAGTGCGTATGGTTGGATTCATGAGGGTGTGTTTAAGTTGAGTTGTTAGACATGGAAGCTTTGTGAAATATAGAAATAACCATACAAACGAGTATTAGTTTATGATTACAAGATTAGTTTTGAATATTAAATTTTATATTGTGGATTTAAGGATTCCCATGGATAAGATAAATGCTATAGAAAAGTAGATATAACATATATGTTTTCTTAATAGATGTTATAGGAATAGCTAAAGGAATGAGGATGTGAATTTAGTAAAAAGAAAGACGAGGACAAGAGGGAAAAAAAGCTCAAGAACAAATACATGTAATAAACAAAGTCTAGTGAACTTGTTATAGCCTAAAATAAACAAAGTGCAAATTAGAAGATGAAATGTAATGTGCTTAACCAAAACTACTTTGGAAGTTTGGAGATATTGTTGTAGCAACTAGAGTTCTTGGAGATGTAACTCTAAAACTTCATGGTTGATCTCTATTCGAGCCCTAGAGGAGATGAAAAATGTCTAAGTGAATATGGTGCAAAGAAGGAAATCTGATTCCTTGGTTTAGGAAAACTAGTTGGATGAGAGATTATTAGTTAGAATTCGTACTTGATTCAACAAATTATGAAAGTATAGAAACTGGAGTTCTTGGAACCAAAACTCTAAGATTACCTAGTCTATGTTGGATCCTTTCAAGGAAAGTGATAAAACATAAATGAGTATAGATTAGTAGAGACAAACATACATTTTTGTAGGTTGTGCAAACTAAGGAAATGAGAGATTGTTGGTTGGAATTTCTATAAGATTTATCAAACTATGAAATCATTTTGTATAAATCCTATACCAATTAAAGGTTAGACAACCTAGAATTGTAATATGTATGTACACTTGTATGGTGATGAGCATTAAGGATAGTGAAAAAAACAAAGGAGAGGGGATGTTCCATCCTAGTTTTAATCCCTATAAATTGTAATGCAGTTATACATATGTTATTTAGGATTTTGGGCTAGTATGTTTGGGCCAAAGAGTTTATATTGATCAATGGTTGGAGATCCTAACATTGAAAAATGTACATACATGAATTAACTAAAATACATTACTAGCTATGATATGAGATCATTGATAACATTGTGGGAATATGATTTCATAAGAGAGTTAGTTAAAGGGTTGACCAAGGGAAAACCCATGTAATTTTCTTAATTTTATATATCATCACCCATTTATCTCCTTTGGCTTGCTAGTCACTCAATCATTGAATGCATGTAAAAGGATGGTGGGAGAGGCATCTCACTTGTTTGTGACAACATTGTCTATGTACAATATTTTTGGGGAAGAATGAAAGTCAAGAAAGAATGGGATAAAATTTAGGAAATTTGAGTTTAGAGAGGATGTTAATTTCTTGGGTAGTAGAAAGAGAGAGAAAAAAAAGTTTTGATGCTTAAAAGAGGGGAAATCATACTATATGTGAAAACAAACATGAGAGGCCGATGAAAACTATTATAAGTGCGAGTTATAATTAGATTTCAAATAGCCCTCAAATGATATATTCTTGGTCAATCTATATTGGAGCCCTAGAGGGGATGAAGATTGTTAGTGGGTCTATGGTGTAAGGAATGAAATCTCATTCCTTAGGTTGTGCAGACCAATGGGTAAAAGTGATAGGTCATTAGAATGTTTATAGTTTCATTAGAACTTGGTAATAGTGATAATAATTATGTTGAAAAAAAGGATTCCATGCTTGTGATCATACTTATGTTGAGAGAATAACTAAGATCATGTGTGAATACAATGTGATAACTCTTACAACTAGATTCCCTTGAGCACCCAACTGAGAGATTCTTGGTTGCTATTTGTTGGTGCCTTGGAGGGGATGGAGTTTGTCTAAGGGAATATGGTGTAGAGAAGGAAATCCCATCCCTTGGGTTGTGTATACTATTGGGGAAGATAGTTGGGAAATTAGAATTGCTATTGGAGTCATGTCATTATAAAATTTATGGGTATTGGGTAGTGATTGGACTGTAGATAGCCATAGGAGTTTTTTTTTATCATTTTGGACTCATAGCCCCAACTTAGGGAAATATTGGAGTAACTAAGTCTATGGTTTGGAGGAAAGTCCCTCGTATGTAACTAGTTAAAGACTTTTCATTATAAAGGTAAGTGATTTGGTGATTATGTTTAATCACTAAGTATATTTACAATGTATAATTTTTATATTTTACTCTATATTTGATGTTTGAATGATTTTTTGTATGATTTAAAAGTTCAAATTCATGATTTTATAAGTAATTATGGTTGCATGTCATGTTGCATGATTTCATTATCGAGTTGGTATTAGAGTCATATTGTGTTTATTTTGTAGTAATGTGCAACAAAATGTTATCTAGGTATCTCATAGGAGATTATTGTATCCCTTTGTTTACTGATTTGTATTGGAGAGTTTAGATAATCCTTTCAAATAGAGTTAAATTGAACTTTATGGCTCCATATTTTTGAAATTTGTATTTATATCAAAATATGCTTTACTTGCTTTTGTTGAGATGAAGACTATTTTAAAGTTGATTTGTAACAAAAAAAGACTCTCATATGAGCCACATTACTAAAATTTTGACTTTGTGCATGTTAATTTTTTAGATTGTTCTATGCTATTTCAATTACTTTAGCCCAAGTCAATTCTTCAATTATCAATTCTTTCAAATATTAACACCCCACTAGGGGGAAAAACCCTTTTAAATATTCTTCTTATTAGATTCTTATTAAATGTTTCAAAAAAGAGTATAATGAGCCCAATAAAAAATAATCTAGAAAATACTTACCCATTACAAATAAGAAACAGACTTCCAGAATCACTATACAGTAGAGAGAAACCTTCCAACCTTCATTCATTTTTGGTCAACAATGGTCAAGAGCCAAACCATAACTTAGAGCCCCAGTGACACTCATCAAGTTGTCATGTGAGCGACTGTGGCTTCCCAGTTGCTCCCTTAAGCCATGAAAGCAAGCGACTATGGTCAGATTGATCCTATATCAAGCGTGTTACTAGAAAATAGAAACCCTAAACTTGTGCGAACCTCAGAACTGTAATTTCAGACCTCGTGCCTGCTTCCTTCATTAGACTTGTGCAAACCAATCAATGAAAGAAGAGAAGAAGAAGATTCTTGATGATGATGATCTGCAACTAAGAATAAGGTCACTTGTATTTATAGGCTTCCATGGGTGTCCATTTGATAATGAGGCTGACCTGTCCAAATGTGCATGTGTGGGTACATAAATTCAAAATCCAACTTCTACTTGTCTGAATGATGTGATCTTTAGGTCGATTTTGGTCCTCTTGAAAATATGAATTAAATGAAATAATCATCTTCATCATATGAGATGGCTAAGGTGGAATTTGACCCTAGTTTCATAATTTAATGCTTCCTCTCAACTAGGAAGAATTCCAACTACCAATATCTATCTGTTGATCATCATATCATCTTGTCATGTTTTCGTCACACCGTGTACATCTCTACTCAACTCTATCTGCTGAAAAATTATCAAATATAAAAGAAGAAGAATCAGGGAGAATTAGCTTCCACCCTCTATCTCATGGGGGTGCCACATATCTCAACCCCATATTGAGCAATAGCATATTCAAACACACAACAGAGCATAACTCAACCATGGAATCACATCGAGGATCTCATTCTCAACCTGGAACCATATAGGGGAGAAAATATCAACCCAATCCTATTTCCTGCCAATCTTCCCATCAAAGACTCAGAGGAGGCATGTGGTAGAACACTTGCATCATAATCTAAGCTTGAATGAGATACATGACTTACCAAGAGGTAAGGATCACAAGCCTCCAAGCCTCCTCAACCCATTTGTTAGATATGGAGGGACAATCCCACCAAGCCTTGTTTGTCGGTATGATGCAAACTGGGGTATAATCTGTAATAACAAAAGGTGGTGGAGATACTTAACTTATAAAGATGGACAAGTATCACACACATCCCATGGGTGATAGATATGGGTGATGCCCTATTGTCCAGAGTTCCCTCAACCCCAGGAGCCCTCTATCTCAATTCCTCACCCTGGGAGCTCAATAGGGAGGGAGAGTTGGCTTGGTGTCCTTGATTGAGAATTCCCCTTATCAAGAATCATCGCATCCATCACTCCAATCTTCTCTATGAACACCAAGAATTTCCATTTCAACAAACCCTTGGTGAGAATATCTCTAATCTTCTCTTCTGTCAATATGTTATGGAGATGAACGACTCTTCTCTGCACCAGGTCTTGAATGAAGTAATATCTAATCTATATGTGCTTGAACTTGTCATGAAATATGACATTTCCTTCTAGAGAGATCCCACTCTTGTTATCACAATATATCATTGTAGTATCTAGGACTTGGTCAAATAGACCTCCAAAGAGCTTCCTCAACCAAACTGCTTCGCGGCTAGCCATGCTAGCAACAATATACTCTGCCTCGATGGTACTCAATGCTAAAAACTTCTGCTTCTTGCTCATGTAATATATCATGGTAGATCCAAGAATAAAAAAACATCCAAACATACTCTTCCTATCGACAAGGTTTCCTGATGAGTCAGCATAGGTGTATCCATGAAGTCAAACATATCTGAAAAAATATCTTAGACCAAGTGTGGTATTCCCATGCAAGTATCTCAAATTCTGTTTGGCAGCGATCTAGTGTGCATGGAGAGGTTTAATCATGAATTGACTCAATGTATTTACTGCATAGCATATGTCAGGATATGTGTTCATTATGAACATCAGAGCCCCAATCAACTGTCTATACTCAGATGGATTCGCCAAATCAGGTTCTACAATTTCTTCACATAACTTCTTGAATTTATTTTCCATATTTGTGGGTAGGGACTTGTAATCTGTCATTCCAAATATTTCCAACAACTTCACAACATATTTTCCATATGAAAGGAAATCGCTCAGGCCTTTGCCACACCTCAAGACCTAGAAAGTAGTGCATGAGTCCAAGGTATTTCATCTTGAATTCAGAGGCTGACTCACATTTACACTCAATCATCAAGGGCTCACTACTCGTTAGGAATATATCGTCAACATATAAAACCAAAATCAATGAAATACATTGGACTATCTTGAAGCATAGGTTGGGATTGACATTTCTTCATACAAATCCTAGCTTCTCCAAATAACTATCTATGTAGGTGTACCATGCTCTAGGAGTTTTCTTCAAAGCATACAATGCCTTCTTCAACCTACAAACATGTGTCTTTCGATCCTCTACTTCAAATCCTTTTGGCTAATCAACATACACTTCTTCTTGTAACATGCCATGTAGGAATGAAGTCTTCACATCCATTTGATGAAGGGTCCATCCTTGAATTGTGGAAAGGGAAACTAGCAAATGAATGGCTGTATGTCGAGCCACAAGTGCAAATATATCATCATAATATCCTCCTTCTTTAAGGGAGAATCCTTGAGTCATGAACCTTGGCTTATATTTCTCAATGCTACCATGAAATCCATGCTTGATATTGAATAGCCACTTAGAAGTCACCACATATTTCCTTTTTGGTCTTGACACTACATCCCATACATCATTCTTCATGATCAATTCATATTCTTCAGCCATAACATATTTCCAAACTTTTTCCTTTATGAATTCTTCAAATGTGGGAGGTTCAACTTGAATCATAGTGCTCATGACTACAACATATGCATGGTACCTACATGGGTTCTTCCTTTCTCTAAATGATCTTCAAATGAGAGATTATCTCTCATCATCCTGTAATGTGTCTCGAAGCAAAAGTGGCCTCTTCCTAGTGGGATAATCACATGGCCGAGGATCTAAGGGGTCCATGGGTTCCATGGGATCATCAATAATATCTGTCTCAAATTTGGGCACGGAATGACCATCCAAAATATCCATATCATCATTCTTCTTAGGAGGAGGAGGCAGATGAATGTCTCTTTCTTTTCCAAGGGAATCATCTTCATCAAATGTAACATCCCCTACTAATTTCAACCTTCCTTTGCCCAAGAATATATATTCTAAATGCTTTAGAATTTTTAGAATATCCAAAAAACATACCTTTCCTTTCCGTGGCTTCCAACTTGTTTCTTTTTTCCTTCAACACATGAAAGTATACAGGGAATCCAAAGATACAAAGATAGCTAACATCAATCTTGACACTTGTGAACACTTCTTTGGGGGTCTTGTTGTCCAATGCTTGATGAGGCACCCTGTTTTGAAGATATATGACGACATTATTTTATTCTCCCAAAAGGAACTTCGACAAATTTTGATCATGGATCACGACACAAGTGGCTTCTAAAATTGACATGTTATTCCTTTCAACTACTCCATTTTTTTTGGGAGTATATGGCACAGTCATTTCATTCTTGATACCTTCCTTCTTACAAAAACCAATGAATTCATTTGAAGTGTACTCTCCACCATTATCAGACCTGAATATTTTGATTTTATTCCCTTTTTTTATTTTTCAATAAAAGCTTTTAACTTATTAAACATTTTGAAGGCTTCATCCTCATGCTTCAAATAATATATCCATGTCTTTCTTGAAAAATCATCAATGAAGATGATGTAGTAGAGATGGGCACCAATAGAATGTATGGGCTTCATATCACATATATCAGAATGGATGAGATGGAGGATGTCATTTGTCTTGTTCTCGCTAGAGGGGAATGGTCCGCTTGTCTTATTTCAACTGACACAACTTGGACATAATCCAGCATGACAGGCTTGAACCTTGGGAATCCTTGAGACAATTTTGTCCAATTTCAGAAGAGAATCATAATGTAGATGGGAAAATATTCGATGCCATAGCTCACTCAGATTGTTAGTATGATGGACCAATGCTAGAAGTGGTCTTCTGGTAACCCTATAGATTCATTCATATCTTGATCCCAATGTGAATGCATCTCTCATAGGTGAACCAACATGCCAAGCAATAAATTTTCCCTTGATGAAGGAAACCCTCATCCCTTTATCTTCCAAAGCAGATATAGATAGAAAATTATTCTTTAATCTCGACACATACATAAAATCATGCAACAAAATAGATTCCTCAGAATTTAGGTTGAATTTAACAGACCCAAAGACTTTCACGGGATGAGTGGTATTATCTCCAAGAATAATCTTCAACTTTGTCTCCCTGTCTACTAGATTAGAGAGAATGTCCTTATACCTAGAGAAATGATGAGTATCCCCACTATCAACCGACCAACTATCCCATGAATCCACATGAGAAGAACTAGTCAAGTAAGAAATAAGAATATATTCAGATTGATTTGCAACATTTCTTTCATACCTGGAAAATCTTGACTTCTTTTGAGGACGACGATATTCGTCATGGTCACTTGGGGCATCTCGTATTCTTCTTTCATATATTCTATTTCGGTCATTCCTTTGATCATATTTATTCTTTGATTATTGTACCTATTGTTGTAACACGTTCCATGGTTCTCCTCGGGGAAATATCTTATATAGTGGCATCTTTTGTGACAATTGTAGCATTCAACGTGTGATGATTCCTTCCTTCTATTTGAATGGCGAGGAGGAGGCTTTATTGAGCTTGATGGACCTCCTTTTTATTTCTTCTTCTTCTTGTCATGAATGATATATGCAGTGGGCTCTCCCTCTTCATGCTTTTGAATCCTCCCCCTTGATCTCATTCTTGCTTCTTCTTGAGTAAGCTTTCCAATAATCCAATAAAATGATGGGAAGACATTATTATTTCTTTTGGAAGTAATGAAGGTTTCCCAAATGGAAGGGAGATCTCTAAGAGTCACAATTACCAGTTCCTTGTCAGACACAAATTCTCCAACTCTCTACAATTGATCTCTAAGATAAGATATCCTCATGATATAGGATTGCATAGATTATCCCTTGTTCATCTTGGTGTATTTGAGTTGATCTTTCAAAGAGACGATCTCATTCAAATTGATGATTTCATACATGCCAACTATCTTATCATACATGTATTTGTACTTCCTCAAATTCCAAACATATGCAAGTAAATGATATTGTAAACCATCACCTATAATTTACTTTCTTTGGACTCACCTTTGTTGTACTTATTTTTTATGAAAGAAAAAGCATTCTTTGGGGGCTCGGGAACTTTTCCTTAAATGTACTCCAACACATCACTGTTATCAATAATTATTTCCAACCTGACTTTCTATGCAGTAAATTTGGGTGATTCACTCAACTTCTCATGCTCCTTTAAGGTACAGGAAGACATATTGACTTTGATTAGATGAACTCCTTCAGCTTTCCAAAGATGATAACTTCAATGCTTGTCTCCTTTTTGGGCTTGTCCTTCACCTTAGCTCTAACACCATGTTAATTTTTTAGATTGTTCTATGTCGTTTCAACAACTTTAATGAAATTCAATTATTCAATTAGAAATTCTTTCAATTATTAACAATGTTTCCAATCATAAAAGTAATTGAATATAGAACAATAAATGCAATCACAAGAGACACTAGATTGGTAAAAAACCAGGGAAAATCCCCCACTAGGGGGAAAATCCCTTCCAAATATTATTCTTATTACATTTTCACAAAATGTTTTAGAAGAGGGTATAATGAGCCCAATACAAAATCATCCAGAAAGTATTTACGCAATACAAATCCAAAACGAAATTCTAGAATCAATGTACAACAAAGAGAAATCGTCCAGCCTTTGGTCATCTATGGTAAACAATGGTCAAGATTCAAACCCTATATCTGAGCCCCAGTCGCACTCATCAAGTTGTCATGCAAGTGACTCTGGATTCCTAGTTTCTCCCTTATGCCTTATAAGTGAGAAAATGTGGTCGGATCGATCCTATATCAAGGATGCAACTAGAAAACAAAAACCCTAAACTCGTGTGAGCCTCAAACCTATAATTTTAGACCTTGTTTGTGCTTCCTCTGTTAGACCTGTATGAACCAATCAATGAAAGAAGAGAAGAATAAGATACTTTATGATGATTATGATGTCCAAATGAGCTTGAGGTCAAATGTGCATGTGCGGGTGCATAAATTCAAAATCCAACTTCTTCTTGTCCGAATGAGGTGATATTTAGGTCGCTTTTGGTCTTCTCTAAAAGAGGAATTCAATGCAATCATCATATTCATCATATGAGATGAATAAGGTGGAATTTTACCCTAGTCTCACAATTTACCAGTGCATATTATACTTCCAAATTTTCATTATGATTGGCTCATATTTCCATAATTAGAAACTACAATACAATATAATAATTCATCCTCACATATATATAATATCATGCATAAATATAAATTTGAAACACAACAAAATTAATTTACCCGTAAAAGGAAACATCATAAATATCACATAAACTACATATCAATAACACTTATCTTTTGTAAAATTTGATCAACTGGTTACAAAATTCAAATGATCCATTCAACTCTAGAAATGTTTATTCTAGATCTCTCAACAATGGGCCATCCCTGAGTTGGGGCTATCATTCTACTAGGAAAAGGGACACCTAAACCAACTAGGGCTCATAAATAGTATCAATAAGTGTTTATGCAAAAGAATTAAACTCTAGTAGAAATTCCAACCATTAACTCTCATCCCCCTCAACTTGCATAACCCATGGAACTGTACCCCCTCCCTTACGTTGTAGCTCTTTAGGTTATCCCACTTCCCTTCCAAGGCTCTAGATTAGGTCAAATAGGAATTATAAAAGTTTTTGCTTTTATATCTCTAGCTACACAAATTAAGGCTCTCAAAACCTTCTAGTTCTCACAGATTGGGAAATATTTCCCACTCAATCCCCCCTCCAGGGTTCCATCCTTTCCCAAGGAATCTCAAGGAGAATTAGCAATAGAATCCCACCCAGGTTTCATAAAGTTTACAAAAATACGTGATCCCAGTGGTTCCCTTGTACTCACTCCCAAATCTAGACTCTAGAATGTACCATGAATGATCCTTCTTCTATTGGAAAATATGGATTATATATACAATTTACTCTATTGACAAGTGGAACTTAAATAACTACTCTCCCATTGCATAGGATCTCTCTTGGGAAGTTGTCCCCTCATTTTGGAAACTTAGGATATATATCAAGTCATACTTTAGCTATATATCATGAATTTATGACTTAGGTAATATAACACATTTTTGATCTTGGAATATATCCCCATAGAGTGACTTTGTTTAATATAAGGCTATGACAATGGCTTAGGAATCCTTTCTTATATTAGCCCCCTCAACTTTACCTATTGAGTAATCCTAGTCCCTATACTCTTTTATCCTACTATCTATATCTATGGTGTATTTTATTACTAAGATTTTGTGTATAGTTACATATCGAGGCTCTCTGATGAAAAAATTATAAGCACTTTATCCCAAAAACATTTTTATCTTACTAACATATAGAACATATGTGCATATACTTTTACAATAGGGGTCAAACTGTTGAAATTTGGGGCATTAATGGAATGAATTTCCCATGAGAAGCCCATCTACCCCAAAAGAATCCCATCTTTCCCTAAGGAATAATTTGAATTGGATAAATGAATTTATTTATAATTTGGTTTGGCACTTCTATCTCTATTATTTAATGAGGTGCAAATTTATTTGGGTAAGAAACATCATTGCATTTGTTAAATATATTTAAAGAAAAATGAAATTTATGTTTTTCTCTTCAAGTTACAATTCAACCTCATCATGTAAGCCTCCCTAATGGTCATGAATTTTTGCTCAAAGAAAGAAATACAAAAGGGCACCTATCCTCCTCCATTTGAACTCAAAATTTTGAGGCAACTCATGTGTCTTTGTGTCCTGGTATTCTATGGTATTTCATATGATATTTTGTGGTCTATTAGCTTCTCTTCTATAGCCTATTTGTGCTCTATTATATGTCCTATTTATGCTCTCTTCTGCATCCTATCAAGGAATTTATCTACAACCTAAATTAGTCTTTATTAAGCATCATCTATTTCCTCTCTATGGATCATATGCGAACTTCTCTAAAAATCATCTGCGACCTATTGTTTGGCATCTATGTGTGTTTTTTGGAGCCTATACCTTGTGGTGAATGCAGTCTTTTTTGTGGAACAAAGCAACCCTAATTCAACCTACTTCTGCGGCCTTCCATTATGAATATATAGGATCTCTCTTTGTAAGGGTTTGTGGCCTCCTCTTTGAGATTTGGTCGTTATTGTATGTGGTCTAGTCCAGCAAATTTGAGGAGCCTCTTAGTGTAGCCCTATTGTGTAGTCTACTCTTATGTGAAGTTCATAGTAACCTATTTTTGGAAGCCCTGTGATGAGAATTCATATGCCCTAATCATTTATGTTTGGGAAATAGATCCATTCCACATGATAATAATTATTTGACAATGGTTCTTGGACATATGACATTCTATTTATAACAGTTCTTATGTTCCTATACCAATAGGTGTCATAATTTATGATTGACTTAGTTTATCTCTGAAATGTGTACATACTATATCCTTCATAATGTTTAGTGTTGATTGGATGGTAATTTTGGAGTTGAAGCCCAAAGAGAAGGCCCTAAGCTTCAAAAATTTTACTGCCATAAATATCAAGAAAGCAACAAAGTAAAAGGGACATTGTAGAATAAAATCACAAGCCTTTCAAAAAGGGCCATTGATCTACAGTTCTTGACATTCCACCAGGGAAATTCATCCCCAAATGGAGCCACTATTATGTTCCTATACCAATAGGTGTCATAATTTATGATTGACTTAGTTTATCTTTGAAATATGTACATGCCTTTGCTTTCTGCAAAAGTTTTCCATATTTGTAAAAAAAAAAAATTAAAAAATATAAAGAGAATATATCCTAAAAGAAAAATCAAAGGATAAAAAGAATCAAAAAGGTAAAAAAAGATGAAAAATGAACCCCAAGAAAAATGAAAAGACCGTGAAAGTGTGCAAGTCAAAATGCCACTACTTTTTCACTTTTTGTATAGAGGATTGTGTGCAACTTGTTACTTATGCCACAATCCATGGTAACCAAATCGTTTAATCTTGGTTATTCCATGTTTTGAATTTCATGCTTATAGATAGAGAATAAAATCTGACCAAACTGTTTAATCATGGTAGATAAGTAGATAGGTAGAGTGAATAAAAGGAGCTCAACAGTTTAATCTAAGCCCTTGGATGTAATAAGGATAGACTTGGATAGGTTTACATTGTAAAAGAAAAGAAAAGTTTTATAAGGGTTTGTTATTTTAAGTGCACCTTAATAAAGAAGTAAAAATGGTAGGATGTGTTGGTGGGTAAGTAGATGATTGGTTGCAAAATTATGTATGATGAATGGTTAAGTTAAAAGCTCAAATAATTTTCTTTCATAATTATATTACTTTGGAAAAGCATGGATGACAAAGACACATTTACAAAGTTACATAATTAATTTCCTCATTCATTTTACCCCTTATTGTAACTAATTTCCCACAAGTAAAAGTTCCAAAAACCTTAAGTTAAAGGGGCTCAGATCATTTCTCTGACTTCTGGAGGGACCGAACCCTTGACCCAATAACTTATAAGGTAAAAGGTGCTAAAAACCCCTCATCAACATTCACCCCTTCATCATTTATTCACTTCCTCTAAAAACCCCTTTTCCCTAAGTAAATTCACTATATGCTAAGGAAAAGTGGTTACCGCACAAAATCCCTTTAGCCTAAGTTATAATGTTTTAATATGAAAAAATGAATTAATTTTAAATGCATTATGCTTAGCACACTTTTATTTTCATTTCATATTAACATCTGATTTTACTTATGTATTAAATCCCAAGAAGCACCCCTTTGCCATATATCTTATTGTTAAAGACCCCATATATTAATAATCCCATCCCCAAGGTTTGAAACATAAACCTTAATAATGAACAATTAAAATAAGGGATTAATTAATCGATTTGCAATTAATTAATAACCTAAGACTTCTGCCAAATAACAGAGATTAATTAACCAATCTATGGTTAATTTAATAATCTATCCTTGCCCAATCACATCACCCCCGATGTTATTAATTTCCCTAAATCTGCAATTAGTTCCCATTGGGCTCCTCCTTTAACTCTCGATCAAATCTACGCCCCGATCACCATACGTCTGACCCTTTTAGATCTGACGGTCGACACTCGTATCGGGCGACCTCCAGTACCGAACTTTACTCGCCCGTTACGAGAAGTTTTATTATTTGCTCGCTGCTACATGTCGCTCGATGGATGGCATCAGGCGGATCTCTCCAAATAACGCCTAATGTTCAAAAGTTGTGTGTTGAAAACCATTACTGCCTCCGCTTACCACCATCACTAAATGACAAAGTGTCCCATCCATTAACTGGTGCCATCTATCCCTTTCACCATACCCGCCAAACATTTTGACTTTGTGAATAAAAACAAAAATAATAATTATTTTTGTTTTACCGAAACAATAGAACCTCCTGTTCTCCATGCATACAGAAGCATGTTCATGCTGTCACCTTGTGTTCAAACCATTAACTCCAAGAAGCTATTGAACTCCCATTCGCCACTACAGACCAGAATTTCCCATATAGACTACACACCAGTGCCATTCCGCTTCTCGTACCACCATAACCAGGTATTTACTCGCTTCCACTGGAAAACCCTATGTTTATATCAAACTAGGACTGAATTGCTTCAGAAATTGAGTGTTTGTATCAAAATTTAAACGATCCAATACTTTGAATACACCCTAGAACAACCTGGTTCTCCATAACATCACTAAATTTCCCTCTCGACGTCCTTTAATACACAAGAACCAAGGATGGAAGCTCTTGTTGCCCTAAATTTCATGCCACTTACTACTCCCCACAGGGATTTGGACCACCTTCCCTTGACCGACAAAGATTTTCAAATAAAGGACCTTACTTTTGATGAAACCCCCTTGAAGTTACACTGTAAGTACTGGGACGATTATCTGAACCATGCTGATAAAATAGTTCTTTGGGAATCAAACCTACGTAAGTATAAATTCCCTACTGTCCATATTTTCCCAGATATTTTCCACCAATTCCATGCAAACTACGATCCTAATAGAGCTGTAATGACCGCAGACTAGAAAATCCTATTCACTATTACAGACGAATCCATAAATGAGATGTTATAGTTGCAGCCTGGTTAGGACCTCACACCCCTTTCCATTACCGATTTACTTGAAAAGTCTTCAAAGCTATCCAGTTCCGAAATTACCCAAATTTGTTAGACTTTCATTGAAGAAAAATATAGGCCAAAAGACCCCCCTCCTTACATGTCATGCTTCTTTAGTAATCTGGCCAGGGATATCATCACCATGATTGCTTGCATTTGGGTTTTACCACTAATGAGTATGTAGATGAGATGACGCCTACATGTCTATTTTAACCCTTGGTCAACCTGCTGCAGGAAAATTTGACTATGCTACATTCGTTGCAGATAAGATGCATGACCAATTCATGAGATTAGAGCAAGAGAGAGTATTCATAGATTCTTTAGTCTTGTATCATATTTTTCTCTACTACCCAACTGATAAATTCCCTTTCTCTTTCCAAAAGCTTGATACTAAAGGGAATCCTAGGTTTTGTTATCTTTTGGACCTCAATTTTCCACTATTCTAGCTCTTCTCCTCATCCTTACACAGATTTCATTGACTTATTTGTACATCCAGTAACTACTATGTTATTGGGAAATCCTCCTCCCAGAATTAATGCAAATATTGAAAGAGTCCTTCAGTTATCCAAGTAGTACAAGGTTGGGGATTGGTACTTGTACTAGAACCATACCGATATCAAAATTTATGGGTGTGAGCTGCCTCCCTATAAACTACCAAAATATCTCCCCATGCAATTATTTTCCTTGGAGTACTACAAGAAAATGACCAATTCTGATGAAATGAACTTTGTAAAGACTAAGAAGAAATATCAGCTAAGGTTAAGGGATCACCTAGGCCCCTTTATTTGCAACAACAGAAGAGTAGGGCAAGACGTAGAGGAAATACTTGAAAGATTGAGATTGAAAAAGAGCTTCATCTCGTCGTATGACCCTCATAGCTTCATCTGTGATAGAAGGAAAAAGCATAAGCTATGCCCCTACATCCACCATAGGATTCGAGAGATTGAGCAATATGAAAATCAGTCTGAATGGGTGGAAGGAACTCTTATAGACCGAGATAGCACACAAGTTGAATTTGACAATGTATGGGTAGATTTGGAAAGAAAGATTGATGAAAATTCCTTTGTACAGGTGCCAGGAGAGACTTCATCACCAAAACAGTCATAAGAACCTAGCACTCAACTGTCAGAGCATTAATATACATTAGACCAAGCAGGACATTCAGGACAACAAGAAGAGTCATAGCAACCTAAAATTTTAGAGGAGTTGGCTCAACCTCAACCAATCATGAGCAACCCTCTAGTTTTACAAACTCATCTCAATTTGGAAAGGAATCCTAAAAGAGACTAGGAAGAGGCCACTCCTTCCAACAGGCCTACTGATCAAACATTTTTCTAAAAGGAAAAGGTTGAATATCTATGTAGAAGAAGAGTTTATTGAGGATACCACAGGCAACACAGTCGTAGAAAGGAAAAAGAGCATGCAAACTATCCCAACAGGTGGGACCCCATCTACTTCACATATGCTAGTGTTGGAAAGACAACAGAGCATATAGGTGTCATCCATCAGGGCTTCCTCTGAATAGAGCTTGGATATCAAGGGTAAGTATAAATAAATAAAAGCGAGGAATGAGAAATTGAAAGCACAAACTTATGCCCATTTACCTCAAAATGGCCCCAACCAACCATACTAGACTTATGCCAGCTTTTGACCTAAAGGAAGGGAAAATGCAGATGAGTTTCCTCAAGCCCATTATACAGCAGCCAAAATCCATGGTAGATTACTTTAAAACTAATTTTGAAGTATTGGCAAAGGATATTCACCCTATTAACCAAATAGAACTACATAAGAAAACTGGTGAAATGGTTTATTCTACTTTAACTAGCAAAGCCATTGCAGCCCATCAACTACAAAATTAATTACATAACACCTCTGCACAACTGCAATTAGAAAAAGCTTCCTCTCAGGCTAAG
The DNA here is from genome assembly GCA_031772625.1 of Pinus tabuliformis. Classification (NCBI taxonomy): domain Eukaryota; kingdom Viridiplantae; phylum Streptophyta; class Pinopsida; order Pinales; family Pinaceae; genus Pinus; species Pinus tabuliformis. Next base: position 124,972,340 of record CM062809.1, read on the forward strand.
GACACCAGAATAAAAGCTTTAGAAGATCTGATAATAGAATTGGGACATGATCCCAAAGATGTGAAGGCAACTGAAGAGTTAATTAAAAAGTACAATGATGACATTGTTGCCTTGAAAAAGCTTCTTAAGATACCTCCACTCCATCATCCCCAAACTGTAGAAGTTATAGAAAGAAAAAAAGGAGGAAGAACTTATGGACTTGGTTCTAAGACTAAATGACCAGCTAAAGGAAATTGAGGACGAATTAGAAAAAGAAATACAGTCTAAGCAAAGTGAGTCGACCACTTCTCAGACTATTATTCCCATAGTTTCTACAGCTGTGCCTTCCACTTTGGCAACTGCCTTGGCGCCAACGCTTCCACCAATCATAGCACTGCCACTAACAGGGACCACTTCGACTACAGGTACACTAGCCAACATAGAGTCAACATCATAAAAGACAAATGAAATGATAAAAGCCATGGAACAAATGAGCATCCAGGCAACTGAGTTGAAAAGAATTAAAGAACAAATGTGAAGCTTAGAAACCAATTATGAGCTTGCATAGATTTAGAACAAAGAGGAAGAAAGGAAAATAGAAGGATGGAAGAAAGAATAAAAGTCTTGGAAAATGACTTAACATTAGAAAAATCTTTGAGAGATATTAAAGATATCTTATGGACCAATATCATTGATTCCATCAATGATATTTGGCCTTCTATCCAAATCATTTTTGAACAGATTGAGCTAGTTAAAATAGTTGTGGAGGCCATACAGAAAACAAGAGAATAATTGGGAGAGAAACCTGAAGAGGAAATCCATTTGATTAATTTTTTGAATAGCAGAAATAGGCACTAGCTGGAGGAATTGGAAATTGAGGATAGAACTACCACCATCCTAGAAATTAAGAAAGTTCTTACTAAAAAGAACTTGATGCTTAATTTGGAAAATAGATGTCAAAGTATTTAGGAGGACATAGATGATTTTATGTTAAAATATGGCATTCTAAGAGACAAAGGCCTCCCAAGCCCACTGGTCATAAATGACAAGTTAATGACTCATGATGATTACATTGAGAAATTGCACAAACAAGCCAGAAGTCAAGCCAGCTCTTCTACAACAAAAGCACTACCTACAAGAAAGGTGCTTTATGATGGTTTAGAAAATATTTTTTATATTGGACATGAAGTGAAACACTTGTTCATGCTACAACCCAATTTTGCAAAGTACACTGAAGCTGACGAAGTGTACATACATTGATCAGAATAAAAATACCGAAGGATGAATGGTGGACTAATATGACAGAGATACTATAAGTTACTGTAGTAAATCTGTAAAGTATAAAATATTTACTAAATTAAGGTCTAGTAACACAGGTAAAGAGTATCAACAGGTGAAAGTAAGAAGAAGATCCAGCACACAATTACAAAAGAAACTGCAAGAGGCAAATCTGAGTTCCAACATCTAGCTCATTCATAAATAAAGGGACATCAACAATCTGTTTTCCATTTGTCTATATCTTTATGTAAAAGATATTTTGTATTTCCTATAATAAATCTCATATGATTATGAGATATTTTTGTGTAATTTTCGTATAAATACTTCAGAAATTGAAGTCATTAGGGTGGATTCAAATACATTTCTAGTATAAATTTCGTATCAATCTGGTGAGCTATTGTAATCAAGTATGGATTGGCTGCTGGATCATGAAATAAATTTAAAGACATTTCACAGGATTGTTGTGCACGATGGAAACCAAATAAGTATTATCTCTTCATGTTATTATTGTTTTCTCATCATGTTATAAATATTCACATGTTTTCTTTATAAAATCCGAATAGTAAACAAAGAAAATATTTTAGAATTAGCTTTAAGCTCTCTATTTTGACATGTTTACATTCTCACTATTTTCTACTGAATTACCTTGGTTTGGGAAATCTTAGTTGCTCACCTACTTCCGTAGTTTTTCCCTTAGGTCAAAAGTGAAGGATTCTTAATTGCCCTTTACCATTGACCTCCCTCTTTTCCTCATCCTGATCCCATTTTAAGGATCCTTCATTGCCCTTCTACCTTGACTATGGTTACCTCATCCATTTCAACCCACAGATTTTCTTTATGTTGTATTAGCTTGCCCTGTGAATTATTCCTTTAGTAATTGATCTAATCTGGTTAAACTACTCTTTGTTTGACTGCACAACCCATTGGACTGCAGGCTTGCTCTGCTCATCTGTTCCTAGAATTTGACCACCCAATCAATATCAAATCACCCTTAAACTTTTGTAACTAGCCTAATATCCTAGCAAACAAAGCTAAATCATAAAGAGAGAGCCCTCTCTGGACTTAGGTTGGCTAGAACCTAAGTCTAAAAGATTGGTTTGTAGTTACCTTGGATCCTTTCCTTCTTTCCAATAACTTCTAAGGAAAATCTAACTGATAACATAGTGGTGACCATATTGGGGAAGAACTAATCCTCAGTTGAAACAAACCTTTAAGAAACCTAAAAATCTTAATTTGAAATATCTTAAAGGAGTGATAGAAGTTATTTTGAAAAATCCATACAAGAATAGCATTGAAAGGCTCGAAATATAGCTTTAGGAAGAATTCATTACACTAGGGCTAACCCTGATCCAAATCCTCCCCCTGTGTTTGAAAATCCCAACTTGATTTCGAGAATCATTAGAAGACAAGAAAGTTTAGTTAGCCCAGACCTTTGTTCAGATCACATTCATGTCCTGTTGAGTGGCTTTTTCTAGAAGATCTTTCTTTTGATGAACATTTTGAACTCTCTCTGTTTAGAACCACATCTGATAGTGAACTATTGGACCTAGTCCAAGATCCGGAATTCCTCAGAGGAATTGAAACCCAACGAGCCAGTTTTTTAATTGATCGATATCTGTAGAACTCCACTCAGTCATCTCTTACCACCGATAGAACACCTGAACTTTCTGAAACTACTTCTGTTTCTGCTAGTTCATCATTATTCCCTCACTCTTTTTAAATCCATTCCACCCCTCCCTTCATCCCTTCACTTCCTCTCTAGGCAATTATCACCCAACATCCCATCACCACCTCCAGTTCCTCCTCCACAACCCAAACACCTCCTGTTACCCTAACTTCTGTTCACACTACTACCCAACCTAGAATCATGGCTAATAGATATGCTCCCCTTGTGATGCCTTATCCCCTAGGTGCCATGCCTCAAGACTATCAGAGTCAAATTACTACTTTTGATGGCACTGGAACCTACACAGCTAAGTAGCACATTAAGAAAATGACAGACTATTTTGAGATATATGAAATTGACACAATTGACGTCCAAATGAGAATTTTTGTTCAGAGTCTATCTGGGGAGGTTAGAACTTGGTTTATATCTTTAACCCCCCCAAAGTATAGATAGCTTAAGAGTTCTCTACCAACAACTCTTGAATAGGTGGGAGAAAAATAAGGACCCCCTGCAGATTTTATTTTAATATGAGAACCTTAGAAGGGGACCTCATGAAACCATTCAGGACTATTGCACTAGGTTCAATAGTGTTTACAGTGCTATTCCACTTGACCTTAGACCCCCACTTGGTTTAGCCCTGATCAAATTTCCTGATGGATTTGATTCAGATATGGATTTCCAGTTAAGAGAAAGGAACCCCCCCACTTTGGAAGAAATGCAGAGTGTAGTAGTAAGTGTTGAGGCTAACCTACTTTCCAAAAGAGCCAAAGCTAGGAATGAGAGAAGAACACCTGTAAAAGAAGAAAATACACCCTTTGAACAAAAGATTGATGCTATAGTCAAAGGAATGGACAGATTGTTGGACAGAGTTGAAACCATCAAAAGGAAATCTCCCTGGGATGGCCAACAAGCTAATTCAAGGAGAAATCCTAACTTTAGGAAAAATAAAAACCAAAATGCGACAAAGAATATTCCTGACCAGAATATTAGAACACCTTTCCAAGAAAACTATGAAGAGGCCTCCCACTTATAAGACCCTGAACAAGACACTCAAATCAATTTAATGGGTCTAGATGAGGAGGAAGGTGTCTTTCTAACTCAGGACGACCAGGAGTCCCATGTACTCTGACAATTCTATACCCAAACAGGGGAATCATTTGATTTTAGGCATGGGTATGATTTTGCTACTTTTGAGGTACATAAGCAGTATAATTTAAGAAGCAGAAAAAATATTGATGCCCCGGAACCAAACCAGAAAACAGGCCCTAATCAACCTAAAAAAGGTAAAACAGTTCCAGTGACAAAAACACTTCAGATCCTTTCTAAAACAAATCAAAATCCTCCCAGCCCCACCATAGAAGATGTATCTGATAGTCAACCCAATAATGAACAACCTTCCACTTCACTTCCCCCCAAGGAAACAGTGGAAGAGTCTCCAAAAATTGTATTAGGAAAATCAGAAAAAAATGCTCCAAGCCCTGAAAAAGATGAAAACATTGTTGCTAGAACTCCAAATGTTCAAACAGACAAAGCACCTTTGCCATTTAACCTTGGAGCAGAGGTGGCCAAGCTTAAAATTTATGTTCCTTTGAGAGAATTGGCAAAACATGATACTTACAGGTCTCAGATAAACAAATCATTAAATACCACTGAAAATGAAGATTCTATAAATCTCTTTGATGACCAGCCCGAGTTAATTTTTGGCCCTGAGGTAAATGGGAAACCAATGGAAGGAGCTATACCACCTTTCTATGTCAATCTCAATATCCATGACAAATTTTTTCATAATTCCATGTTTGACTCTGGTGCCTCGCATAATCTCATGTCCAAATTTGTTATGGAGAAACATAACTTATACATCAATAGACCCTATAGGGATTTATTTTCCTTTGATTCGAGTCAAGTGAGGTGTTTAGGACTGATAAAGGATTTGTGTGTTTCTTTGGTTCAATACCCTGCCAAAACTATACTCATGGACATTATTGTAGCAAATATCCCACCCAAGTATGGCATGCTGTTGTCCAGATCCTAGCGGGCCAAACTTCAAGGGTCTCTACAATTAGACATGTCATACGCCACCATATCTTTTTTTGGACAACCAAAGAAGCTATATAGAGAAACTTTAATGAAGTATGTAGTGAGTAGTTAGGAGAGACCTCAAAAATTTCCTATTTACTCAGTGCATTCTGATATGGATTCCTTTATTCTCTATAATGCAGAAACTAATCCAGAAGATACTCCAAATGATATAGCAACAAAACCAAAAGAAATTGGAAAATCAAGAGATATAATAGTAGAACCAAAAGAAATTGTAAAAGAAAAGTCAACTATCCAAATTCAAGAGATATCATATGACAAAGAAAATCCAGATGCCTTAGCTAAGAAAGATTCCACTACCCCAGATGAAAACTATGAACATGAAATCTTATGGCATTTGGAGTTTGATGGTTCAGTAAACAAATTAGGTGCAGGGGCAGGAGTATGGATTTATAACTTAGAAAATGATCATGCAGAGGGACATGCCTATAGGTTAAATTTCAAATGCACAAACAACATGGCAGAATATGAAGCCCTCCTATTAGGTCTTAAATTGGTTAAAAGCTTAGGAGCCATAAGGGTGTCAATTATGGGAGATTCTGAATTGATAGTTAAACAGATTAATGGTGCTTACCTAACCAGAGACCCTAGATTAGGACTTTACAGAGGTACAGTTGTAGAAATCCTTAATACTTTTTTAGAAACCAAGCTTGCAACCATTCGTAGAAAACATAACATGCTAGCTCATAGCATGGCTATGTTTTCCAGCACCTGCAAATTGCCTTTTCAGCCTAATCACTAGTATACTACGAAGGTTAGGAACAGACCATATATACTTGATAATCTTAAGAACTAGCAAGTTTTTGAAAATGATAAGTAGATTAATCACTTTTTGACATTAGATGAAGAATTTGCTAGCATTAATATAGATGTAGACATGATTTTAGATTTTGATCACGTTAATGAGTTAGACTTTAACAAATTGGAAGAAAACTCAATAAACATGCTTCACCCTACTAAATTCATAAAAACAGATATTCAGGACTTAAAGCAAATGGATATTGATGAAATAATTGATGATTAAACTGAAGTCATAAATCTCAAAGATAACCAATTACCCAAGGGATTAACTCCTTTGGAGGACTTATTTGACTCCAATGATATTCCTAAAAAACCTAAGATGGAGCCCTTGAAAGAAGACATTAAAGAATGCAACATAGGAACTCAAGAGAATCCTAAGTTGATAAAATTGTCTAAATCATTACCCCCTGATGAAAAACTAAAATATATTGAGCTAATGAAATGATTCTAGGATGTTTTCCCTCGGAGTTATGAAGACTTAAAATCCTATGATACCAGCATTATACAACACACTATCCCTTTGAAAGAAGATCAGAAACCTTTTAGGCAAAAGTTAAGAAGAATAAATCCTGTTTTATTACCTTCCATTGAAAAAGAGATTAAAAGAATGTATGAAGTAAGAATCATTGCCCCCATTAGGTTTTAAGATTGGGTATCCAATCTTGTTCCTACAAGAAAGAAAACATGAGAAATTAGACTGTGTGTTGACCTTAGAAACTCGAACAAAGTCTCACTCAAAGACAACTATCCCTTACCTAAAATGGACCACATACTGCAAAGGGTAGTAGGTTCCCCAATGATTTCACTTTTAGATGGATTCTTGCGTTACAACCAAATTTTAGTCTGTCCTGATGACCAAGCAAAAACTGCATTCACAACCCCATGGGGCACCTTGTTGTATGTTAAAATTCCTTTTGGATTGAAAATGCAGGGGCCGCCTTTCAAAGGGCGTGGATATTGCCTTTGCAAAGGAAATCCATGAATTCCTGGTTATATACCTTGATGATATTACAATGTTTTCTAAGTCAGATCAACAACACTTGGATCATCTCAGGCAAGTTTTTCTTAAATGCAAGAAATATGTCATTTATTTGAACCCAAAGAAGTCTTTATTTAGTTTGGAAGAAGGAAAACTATTAGGCCACATTATCTCTAAAGATGGAATCCAGATTGACCCAACCAGGATTGAAGCTATCTTGCAAAATACTCACCCAAGAAACATTAAAGAACTTTAGGCATTTTTATGAAAACTATTTTTTTAAGAAGATTCATCTCTAACTTAGCTAAACTAATTAGATTATTGAATAACATGTTGAAAAAATATTCAGCTATTAAGTGGATAGTAGAGGCTAAAAAATCATTCGAAGAAATAAAATTAGCGTTAACTCGAACACCAGTCCTCATAAGTCCAATGTTTGACAGAGAATTTATTATTTTTTCCTTCCCATATGAACATAGTATTGTTGCGGTTTTACTACAGAAAAATGATCAAGGATTTGAAAAACCAATAGCTTTCTTTAGTAAAGTTGTAAGAGATGCATCCTTAAGGTATAATATAATGGAAAAATAGGCTTTTTCTTTGGTACAAGCCATCAACGATTTCTGGGTCTATATCTTGTATTCTCACATTGTAGCTTATGTTCCCAATGCTGTAGTCAAAGATATTCTCACCCATAATGGAGTTGATGGCAAAATGGGAAAGTGGATAGCTACCATATTAGAGTATGACATAGAGATCAAACCTACAAAGTTAATCAAAGGCCAAGGGCTGGCTAAACTCATGGTTGAAACTAATTGCCAAGCCCTAGGTATAAATTTTATTCCAGAACTAGATAATGAAGAGGAGATGGTGAATCCACAGATCAACCAGGAATTTTTAGACTCACCTTGGTATGCTGATATAATATATGTCTTACAAAACTTACAAGCTCCTCCAGGGTTATCCAGAACTAAAAGTAGGTTTTTGAAAATGAAATCTTTAAAATTATGCATAATGGATAATACTTTATTTTGGAAAAATCATGAAGGCATTCCATTAAAATTTTTATTAAAGGAATAATCTGACAAAGTACTCCAAGAATTTTATGTAGGTGATTGTGGAGGACACCTCTACTGGAAGAAAACAGCTGATAAAATCCTAAGAGCTGGATTCTACTGGCCAACCTTGTTTTCTAATGTAAGAAATTTTGTAACCTCTTGCCACAAGTGTCAGATCTTTGAAGGAAAACGAAAACTTTTGCCTTTACCTTTGAAACCCATTTCCACAGAAAAACCATCTCAACAATGGGGTCTAGACTTCATTGGTGAAATTCATCCCCCCTCTTCTGCTCAACATGAAAGGATACTGACTGCCACAGATTACTTTACCAAGTGGATAAAAGCCATTCCCTCCAGACAAGCCACTGACACTGTTATCATAGGTTTTCTAGAGGCTAATATTATGTCCAGATTTGGTTGCCCCAACAAAATTATCATAGACAATGCTGCAACATTTAAATAAAAAAGAATGATTGATTTTTTCCATAGATATCATATAACCCTTGGTCATTCTACAGCCTACTATCCCCAAGGCAATGGACTTGTTGAATCCTCCAACAAAAGTTTAATTAATATTATCAAAAGATTGTTGGAAGAGAATAAGAAAACATGGAACAAGAAATTGATCAATGCTTTATGGGCAGACAAGCTTACAACTAAGAAATCTATTGGTACTAGTCCCTATCAGTTATTCTATGGGATGGAGGCAGTTTTACCATCATCATTAGGAGTTCCAGTTATGAAACTGCTCCAGGAATCTCAAGTTGAAGAAAATAATATTCAGAGAAGAATCAATCAAATTATTCACCTCTAGCAAACCAGGGAATAAGTATACCTCAGAGCCCAAGTACTGTAAGAAAAACTTAAGAAGGTTTTTAATAAAAGAACCAAGGTAGAAGACTTCTATCTTGGTGAGAAAGTTTCGAAGTGGGATTCCAAAAGAGAAGTGTTATAGACATTTTTGTGCCTTACAGCTATAAGCATGAAATGTCCATAATCCAAGGGATCCAAATTCCCTAAACATGTTGTTCCTACCCCTAGAGGAACAAGGCTAAAAAACCACAGCAATTCACAGAAGTTCTCCACCAGAAACTGCTCAAAAACAAGTCAATTCAGAATCAATTCAGAGGCTCCACTAGCTGCACGTGTTGAAATGCAGAGGCTACACTGGCTGGTTGCATTGCAATGCAGGTGGAAGCACTACCAGGGTGCGCTGAGCGGGAAATGACAAATGGCAGGGTCCTTTGTGCGAGGTGTAAAGACTGTGGAAGCTTCCAGAATCTTCCTCCATGACACTTGCCTTGATGAGTTCGACTAAGTGATGAGTAAGAGGCTCTTAGTCTCCAAGTGGAAGCAAGAATTGACAGAGGGAGAGGACACTAGTCAGATCTCAAGCTGACTCATCCTCTCTCCAAACATCTATATATGGTTCTCTCCTCCATGAGATCCAGGAGGCTGGAATTTTGTTATTGCAAAGAATTGTTGTTGGTTTGAGATTGGAATCATTGGGTGCTTAATGCTTTGAAGGGAGGTGAAGAAAGGATTTCATTCGCTGGGAGGTAGATGCTGGATTGGAACTCTCTTGGTTGTATCTCCTCCTGAACCTTGTTATTCATCAATAAAGCTATCTTGGTTTCTCCTATATACTGATGTATCTTTGATGTATGATTTCATTAGTATGTTTAGTTTATTTCTAATCCCGAACTAGTTATGAATATGAATCTATGTCTTTGTGTAGTGTTCCCTTCTTGTGATCTTGCAGGAACCTGTTGAAGCTGGGCGAGTGAGAAGGCAAGTAGCTGGGAACTCTCAAATAGAAGAGAAACCGGATCGAGGTACAAACGGAAGACACCGGTTAGTCCATCCATCTCTCTTCATTCTTAATTCATAAAGGAAGAATACTAGAATAGCTGTTTCTGTTTGTTGCTAAGGAACTCTCACACCTTAGGTGGATAGGATCGTCCTGCATAGGCATTTTTCCCCACAAAAAATTGGTGACTCCGCTGGGGAAATCTGTTTAGTCATTTTATTTGTGTCTCTATCATTGTTTGTTTCATAGACTCAAGAGCAGCAATCGAACTGCATCTGCTATTTTCAGATGCAAAGTAGACAGCTGCTGCTTTGATCCAATCACTGGATTTATCTATGATCTGAACGATGGACTCACAAATGACTTGATGATCCTTTGTGATAGATCTTAGCCCTCCTTCAAATCATCCCTTTGATTGTACCTAATTGATAGCTTTGATCCGGCCAAAAACTGTTGATTTAACTGCAAACCGTAACCCAAAACCCAGAAACAACTCTCGTTTCTGCTTCAGCGCAGACTCTGTGAAGAGGTTCTGCATTTCAACGCAGGTCCCGTGAAGGCTACCTGCGCTGAATGTCAAAACCTCTGTGTTGGGAGTGTGCTGATCAGTCTTTGCCTTGTGCAGCTGCGGTTCTCTGTTTCTTTTAGCTCAGTTTTATCTCTGTTTTTTGCAGCCTGTTATTAGTCAGTGTACCTATCTGAAACTCCTTTTCTCTGCTTTAATTCCACCTCCTTTTGTACAAAAAGATTGTGAGTGTTTTTATGTGTTTGTGGCGTCATTTATAGTTTTCCTTTGCAAGAGTGAAATAGTTGACCTGTAGCCCTCGATTCAGATCTGTTGATTTTGATCTTAGGAGAGAGTTCATTGGCTGATTGACAGTTGATTATACGTTTACTTTTGCTTTTGGTTTGAGTTTGTCTCTTTTAAATGTCAAAACAAGTGTTCATTTTGAAAGTCGTAAAGTCTTGTATTCTCTTCTACCCTTTCTGATTTCGAAAAAGTAAACTTGTTTGTATTTGTCATTTAAAAGCAAATTCAAAGTTGTACAAAAAGCTTTCTTTTTAGGCATCAATATTAAGAGAGCGGAAAACAAGCACCTGCATTGTGCATTTGCATCTTGATAGTTTGCATGCTTGATTTAGGAAAATTGCATTAGAGTGTGCTGATTGCTCTTTGAGAAAAGATGGTGTCTTTCTTTTCCCTTTGTAGCTAGGATTTTCATTGTTGAAAAAGAGATAAAATTTGCTTATCATCTTTTAGATTGCATTTAGGAGTTGTATCTACATCTCGTGGTGAACCTCAAAAGGAAAACTTCTAAGAAAGATCAACCTAAAATAAATTGAATGAACTTAACAATGCTTTGTAACTTAACGCACAACATAGAGGTCTAGGCTAGAGAAGTGTTCCGGCGTCGCAAAGCCTGGTGACTGTCGATCTCGCTGATGGTGGGTGATTCCTCCTGAGGGACGATAGCGCCAGTACGGATTGTGCTCCCACGTACCGTCGAGTATATATTGGGAGACCCCTATAGGCATAAAACCTTTATCCTTAGGAAGCCGTGTCGGCCGCCCTACTGATCGCAATGCACTGAACACAGCATTCAGGAAGATTGACCGCCCGTACCTTAAAAAGTATTCTGCGGTTTTGCGAAAAGTTTGGCACACCCTCTACCTAGAACTCCAGAGCAGTTCCTTTTGGCCTTTTTCAGACTCTATAACGGAAAAAGTCCATCCGAGCATTTGTCACTTCGGGCTCGTTAAAACATTGAAGGAGACTAGAATCATCTTTAGCTTTTTCTCGACTCTTTAAAATTGAAAAAGCAAGTTGTGTCTAAAGCGTCGTTAAAATTTATTTTAAACGGAACAATCACCCCTTTTTCCTGCGTTGATCTTTAGGTTGAGAAAATGGAGCACACCAACCAAGGAATTCCCATTGGTGGAAATCCTAGTCCCTTCTCCTCTTGGGGAGATGTTGGTGCGCCCCATATGGCCACATTATCACTTCCAGGACTGACAATTGGCTTTCCGGTCTGGCTCTTCTCAACCAATGTCGTTCAGAACACCACTATTCCTGAACAGTCGAATCAACAGTTAGACCAGACCAGAGTTACCCACCAGCCTTCTACTTCATCTAATTCTTCCTCTCCTCCTTCCCCTTCACTTGACGGAACTGGTAAAACAAAAAACCAAGTTCCTAAGGAGAAGAAGGAAAAGAAGAAGAAAGAGAAGAAGAAGAAGGAGCCAAAAGCGACTGGGGGCAAACAAGTGTCGTCTGACAAAAATCCACACACAACACTCACTAGGCCTAAATCGCCATGTGTCATATGCAAGGGAGACCACTTCCACAGAGATTGTCCCTGCATCCCTCGGATACTAAGGGACTGGTCTCCCCGTTTGCACAATTTGGTGGCGTCAACCTCTGATAGCCATGTTGACAGCACACCGTCAACTAGTGAAAATGAAGCCACAGGACAGAGAGGGAGAGCTAGATTTCCCTGCAAACTGTGTGAAGGCGACCATGCCATCCACCGTTGTCCCTTCTTAGACGAGGCTAAAAGAGTTTTGGAAGATCGCCCGGTTTTACTAGCGCGACTTCCTCCTGGATATCAAAAGCTCCTGCCAAGTCCTTCACCAGTTGAGAACCCGGCTGGCCCGCTCAGGTGGTCAGCCGAAGCACCTATCATTGAGGATGAACTGTTCGAATCCATACCTGATGAAAGTAAAAAGGTCGAGGCGACAGTTGACCCGGTCTTGCCTTCAGAGGTTCTATCTTCGAATGATACCATCACAAAAGAGAATAAAGACGACACCGTCCAAATTCTCTTCATCAACACAGACTCCGACGAACACGGGGGCACTCCCCTATTTCCTTTATCGCAGGAAGGAAGTTCGTCAGAGCGATACCCGGCCGTTTGCTCGGTCCCACCACCAAGCAACCTAGTTGTCTCCTTCGACTGGAACCAACTAGGCAGACCCCGTTTGCCAACAAGCATACCATTCAGAATTATCGTCCAAATATACAGAATGGTCATGGCTAGCACCATCATTGATGAAGGGGCATCTGTGAGTATCCTTTCCTCCACTACTTGGAAAGCGCTTGGTTCGCCAGCGCTTTTGCCTGAAATGAGAAATCTGACAGGCTTTGATAAAGGAACCAGTCGACCTTTAGGGATCCTCCCCAATGTGCCCATAACATTGAGAGGGAAGACCGTTCAAATGAACGTGATGGTCATTCAAGGACCCTTGGATTATAACCTACTCCTTGGACGAGACTATATATATTGCATGGGAGCCATCGTCTCCTCACTCTTTAGAGTAATGTGTTTTCCGCACGAAAGAAGAGTGGTCAAGCTCGTGGACCAGCTTTCATTTCCCGGATCACGCATCGCAAATAGTCATATACCGTCCCTAAATGGTCTCTTCTCGCAAGAAATGTCTCAACCCACGGTCCGTCCTCCCGATGAGCGCGAGTAATTCGGAGGGATATGACTGGAACCCAGGGGGCATGCGTCCTGGTCTGCTTCGGTAGGAAAACTTTGGGTATAGAGTAGGTTTCCGCGGGAGAATATGACTAGTCCGTACCCCGTCCGTGATTGAGACAGGGGTTGTTCTAGAATAAGATTCTTTTGTCAAAGTTATGTGTTTGACAGAACAGAGTCACTCACCTTTTCTCATCTCGGTGGACATCGCCGAAGAAGTGTTTTGTTTGAAAGATTAACAGGACAATCTTTGGGTAACTTGAAAGAGGTATGCCTCTCTCGGTAAAACAAATGTTTTGGCGGAAGTGAAGTAGAGGTAACCTTGAAAATCTGTTTTATACCTGGAGGCATGCAAACCTTTTGGAGTGCAAGCAAGGGGCCGCTATTTATTTTTTAAATTTTTAGGACCTCTAACCCTTTAAACTCGTAGGATTAGTCGTTTCCGAACTTGCATAAAGAAAGGATTCTAGGAGCATAGCTTTGTGAGCCGCAAGCTCCATAAAAAATGGAATCTTAGATGAGACATTCTTATCATATGACTGGAAAATCGAGCAGTTTTAACACACAGTTCATGCTCGTTAAAAATAAATGCAAGATCCGAGCAGTTTTAGCACATAGTTCATGCTTGTTAAAAAATAAACATAAGACTGAGCAGTGTTTTTCTGCGTTTAAGCTCGTTAAAAAATGAACTATCTTCCAGTAAATAACCACCGTGAATGCAACATTATCAACCATTAAAGCCTTGGTCGTGTTTGCACCGTCACCTCCACTTTTCCATTGCCCGATTGTTCACCTCCATATGATTGTTTACCCATTTTGAGGAACAGCTGCGAAGAGTGATTTCACTAGCCATCCTTGTGACACTGCCGTGATTGGAAAATTCCAACGCGTACCTGGAATCAGCTGCTAACCCGTTTTATCACTCGTTCATCAAAAGACGAGTCTTCTTTAAGCTCTTTTCATCTGACTCGTAAAATATGAAAAGATTGCCGAGTTTCGGCCTTCCAGCTCGTTAAAGCGACCGGAAGTGCTATCCCTCCTCTAGATTTTAATCTTTTTCAACCTGAGGGATTATTGCACAAAAAGATCAAGCGCTTGTTTTGTTCGGCTCGTTAAAACTATCGAAAACTCATCCCTTCTGTATTGTTTTATACCTTTTCGGACTTAAGGGATTAGATGACGAAAAAGGACTTCCGGAGTTGACTTTACGTACCTTTTCAGACTCTCTAAAAATGAAAAGGACCGAGTTATCTTTGTCGTTAGACTCATTAAAAGCATTAAATAGCGACAAAATTGTCTTTAGACGAGAACGAGTTTCACTATCGCTAGGCTCGTTAAAACATAGCGATGGGTTTGCCCGAAGGGCAAATTATAGAACAAGCATATGTTATCCTCCTCAAGCTTGACAAAAATAAAGAGGTACTGGTCAGCAATGACTGGGAAAAAATTGGGAGAAACTCAAGAAAACTTTGATGGTAGCAAGTCGCTCTTGAACAGGACACTTTTCCTCCGTACCACAATCGGGTTGGGTTGTTTCATTCACCGGTCACCTCGCCATGGTCTCGCCATACCATCCATATTTGGGGTAATGCTACCGATCCATCGCATAAGTGTCGCCATATGTTCAAGAGAAGTCATTCAGAGAAGTCACCTGTGTCCCATCCACTACCATACATTATACTCTTTCATGACCGCCACCCTGAATCATATGTCATCAGATCGTTTTCACCTCCATCAAAATCATTAGCTCTGTTCCGTGTCATTGATGTGGGATTCATAAAGGCCCTCCTTTGATGGATCACTTCTTGTCGACATCAGCTCATTATCCAAGAAGTTGATCTAGGAACACCCCCTTCAGTACTTTGAAGCTTGCATGCCTCAATGGAAAGTTTCTCACTTCCGGCGACAGGTACACATCAATGACCTTCGATCGAAAGATTTTGCGTGGTGTTCAACACCAATTCCTCTATTCACACCACGTGAATTGTACTGCAGTACCTTGAGGGTCATCTTCATTATCGGTGATTCCTCTCGCGCTTGTTAACAGTTTACATCATTGACTGGTAATCAAGCGATGTCTTTCCATTTTCGACTTCAGAACAATTCTCACATGGATCGACTTGTACTTAGAGTGAAGATTGGACGAGATTGAAGACCCCGGATCTAGTTTCATCCATCCGGGCTGCGATATATATTCATAAAATAAAGACATAGAAATGTACAGCTTTACAGCACAGATAATCATCCTACCAAAAGGATGATGGCTCTATCAGGATCATCAATCTATCATCAGACGATTGTCTGTTATATGTACATGAAAATGAATTTATAAAGCTGAGCATGGGAATGCTCGCCTCAGCTAGATCGTGAAAAAAGTATGAAAATAATGTATTGTATTGTATTGTATTACAGGTCTCCTCCCAGCATTGAAAGAACTTCGGATCCTCCTAATAAAGCTTTTCACCCGATAAACGACCTCATACTTTAGGGGGCAACTGTTATAGACATTTTTGTTCCTTACAGCTATATGCATGAAATGTCCATAATCCAAGGGATCCAAAGTCCCTAAACATGTTGTTCCTACCCCTAGAGGAACAAGGCTAACAAACCATAGTAATTCACAGAAGTTCTCCACCAGAAACTGCTCAAAAACAAGTCAATTCAGAATCAATTCAGAGGCTCCACTAGCTGCCTGCGTTGAAATGCAGAGGCTACACTGGCTGGTTGCATTGCAACGCAGGTGGAAGCACTACCAGGGTGCGCTGAGCGGGAAATGACAAATGGCAGGGTCCTTTGTGCGAGTTGTAAAGACTGTGGAAGCTTCCAGAATCTTCCTCCATGACACTTTCCTTGATGAGTTCGACTAAGTGATGAGTAAGAGGCTCTTAGTCTCCAAGTGGAAGAAAGAACTGACAGAGGGAGAGGACACTAGTCAGATCTCAAGTTGACTCATCCTATCTCCAAACATCTATATATGGATCTTTCCTCCATGAGATCCAGGAGGCTGGAATTTTGTTATTGCAAAGAATTGTTGTTGGTTTGAGATTGGAATCATTGGGTGCTTAATGCTTTGAAGGGAGGTGAAGAAAGGATTTCAATCGCTGGGAGGTAGATGCTGGATTGGAACTCTCTTGGTTGTATCTCCTCCTGAACCTTGTTATTCATCAATAAAGCTATCTTGGTTTCTCCTATATACTGATGTATCTTTGATGTATGATTGCATTAGTATGTTTAGTTTATTTCTAATCCTGAACTAGTTATGAATATGAATCTATGTCTTTGTGTAGTGTTCCCTTCTTGTGATCTTGCAGGAACCTGTTGAAGCTGGGCGAGCGAGAAGGCAAGTAGCTGGGAACTCTCAAAGAGAAGAGAAACCGGATCGAGGGACAAACGGAAGACACCGATTAGTCCATCCATCTCTCTTCATTCTTAATTCATAAAGGAAGAATACTAGAACAGTTGTTTCTGTTTGTTGCTAAGGCATTGTCACACCTTAGGTGGATAGGATCGTCCTGCATAGGCATTTTTCCCCACAACAAGAAGACAAAGGGAAACATGGGAAGTTTGACTTCTTGTGGAAAGGCCCATACATTATAAATGCCTTTAGAGGTAATAATGCTTACTTTCTCAAAGAATTGGATGGTGAAAAGATAGAAGGAGGACCTATTAATGGTCAAATGTTGAAGCATTACGTTGACCCAGTTTACTAATTTTACCAATTCAGTTGTACATACTATATCCTTCATAATGTTCAGTGTTGATTGGATGGTAATTTTGGAGTTGAAGCCTGAAGAGAAGGCCCTAAGCTTCAAAAGTTTTACTGTCATAAATATCAAGAAAGCAGCGAAGTAAAAGGGACATTGCAGAATAAAATCACAAGTCTTTCAAAAACGGCCATTGATCTACAGTTCTTGACTTTCCACCAAGGAAATTCATCCCCAAGTGGAGCCACTATTATGTTCCTATACCAATAAGTGTCATAATTTATGATTGACTTAGTTTATCTCTGAAATATGTATATACCTTTGCTTTCTGCAAATGTTTTCCATATTTGTAAAAAAAAATAAAAATGTAAAGAGGGTATATCCTAAAAGAAAAATCAAAGGATAAAAAGAATCAAAAAGGTAAAAAAAGATGAAAAATGAACCCCAATAAAAATGAAAAGACCATGAAAGTGTGCAAGTCAAAATGCCACTACAATTTCACTTTTTGTATAAAGGATTGTGTGCAACTTGTTACTTATGCCACAATCCATGGTAACCAAATAGTTTAATCTTGGTTATTCCATATTTTGAATTTCATGCTTATAGAGAGAGAATAAAATCTAACCAAACTATTTAATCTTGGCAGATTAGTAGATAGGTAGAGTGAATAAAAGGAGCTCAACAGTTTAATCTCAGCCCTTGGATGTAATAAGGATAGACTTAGATAGATTTACACTGTAAAAGAAAAGAAAAGTTTGATAAGGGTTTTCCAACTTAAGTGCACCCTAATAAAGAAGTAAAAATGGTAGGATGTGCAGGTGGGTAAGTAGATGATTGGTTGCAGAATTATGTATGATGAATGGTTAAGTTAAAAGCTCAAATCATTTGCTTTCACCATTACATTACTTTGGCAAAGAATGGATGAAAAAAACACATTTACAAAGTTACATAATTAAAATTGTCATTCATTTTACCTCATATTGGAACTAATTTCCCACAAGTAAAAGTTCCAAAAACGTTAAGTTAAAGGGGCTCAGAGAATTTCTCTAACTTCTGGAGGGACCAGACTCTCTACCCAATAACTTATAAGGTCAAAGGTGCTAAAAACCCCTCATCAACATTCACCCCTTCATCATTTATTCATTTCCTCTAAAAACCCCTTTTCCTTAAGTAAATTCACTATTTTCTAAGGAAAAGTGGTTACCCCAGAAAATCCCTTTAGCCTAAGTTATAATTTTTTAATATGAAAAAACAAATTAATGTTAAATACATTATACTTAGCACACTTTTTTTTTCATTTCATATTAACATCTGATTTTACTTATGTATTAAATCCCAAAAATCACCCCTTTCCTGTATATCTTATTGTTAAAAACCCCATATGTTAATAATCCCATCCCCGAGGTTTGAAACATAAACCTTAATAATGAACAATTAAAATAAGGGATTAATTAATCGAATTATGATTAATTAATAACCTAGGAATCCCGCCATATAACAAAGATTAATTAACCAATATATGGTTAATTAATAATCTATCCTCGCCCAATCACATTACCTCCAATGTTATTAATTTCCCTAAATCGGCAATTAGTTCCCATTAGGCCCCTCTGTTAACACCCAATCAAATCTGCGCCCTGATCACTATATGATCTGACCCTTTCAGATCTGATGGTCAACGCTCATATCGGGAAACCTCCAATACCGAACTTTACCCGCCCGATGTGAGTGGTTTTACTATTTGCCCGCCGCTACATGTTCGGGTGGATCTCTCCAAATACCAACTAGTGTTCAAAAGATGTGCGATGAAAACCATTACCACTTCTGCTTACCTCCATCACTAAATGACAAAGTGTCCCATCCATTAACTAGCACCATCAGTCCCTTTCACTATACCCACCAAACATTTTGACTTTGTGAATAAAAACAAAAATACTCATTATTTTTGTTTTACCGAAACAACAGAACCTCCTGTTCTCCATGCACACAGAAGCACATTCATGCTGTCACCCTGCATTCAAAACATCAACTCCAAGACGCCGCTGAACTCCTATTTGACACTGCAGACCAGTATGACCGATCCAGACTACACACTAGTGCCATTCCGCTTCTTGTACCACCATAAATAGGTATTTACCCACTTCCACTAGAAAACTCTATGTTTATATCAAACCAGGACTGCATTTCTTTAGAAATTGTGTGTTTGTATCAAAATTTAAATGGTCCAATACTCTGAATACACCCGAGAACAACCTGGTTCTCCATAAGAACCCTGAATTTCCCTCCCGATGTCCTTGAATACACAAGAACCAAGCATGGAAGCTCTTGTCACCCTGAATGTCATGCCACTTACTACTCCCCATAGGGATTTGGACCACCTTCCCTTGGCTGACATATATTTTCAAATAAAGGACCTTACTTTTGATGAAACTCCCTTGAAGTTATACTGTAAGTACCGGGACAATTATCTGAACCATGCTAATAAAATAGGTCTTTGGGAATCAATCCTACCTAAGTATCAATTCCCTACTATCCATTTTTCCCAGATATTGTCCACCAATGCCATGCAAACTACAACCCTAACATGAGAGTTGTAATGACCCCAGACCATAAAATCCTATTCACCATTACATCCGAAATCCATAAATGAGATGTTATAGCTCCAGCCTAGTCAGGACCTCACTCCCCTTTCCATTGCTGATTTACTTGAAAAATCTTCAAAGCTGTCTAGTTCTGAAACTACCCAAATTTGCCAGACTTTCATTGAAGAAAAATACAGGCCAAAAGACCCCCCTCCTTACATGTCATGCTTCTTTACTAATCTTGGCAGGGGTATCATCACCATGATTTCTTGCATTTTGGGTTTTACAACTAATGAGTATGTAAATAAGATGACCTTAGCCTACATGTCTATTTTTACCCCTGGTCAAACTCTTGCAACCAAATTTGACTATGATACATTCATTACAGATAATATGCATGACCAATTCATGAGATTAGAGCAAGAGAGAGTATTCAAATATTCTTCAGTCTTGTATCATCTTTTTCTCTACTACCAAACTGATAAATTCCCTTTTTCTGTCCAAAAGCTTGATACTAAAGGGAATCCTAGGTCTGTTATCTTTTGGACCTCAATTTTCCACTATTCTAGCTCTTCTCCTCATCCTTACACAGATTTCATTGACTTATTTGTACATCCAATAACTACTATGTTATTGGGAAATCCTCCTCCCAGGATTTGTGTAGATGTTAAAAGAGTTCTTCAATTATCCATGCAGTACAAGGTTGGGGATTGGTACTTGTACCAGAACCATACCGAGATCAGAATTTATGGGTGTGAGCTGCCTCCCTATAAACTGCCCAAATATCTCCGCATGCGATTATTTTACCTGGAGTAGTACAGGAAAATGATCAATTCTGATGAAATCCACTTTGTAAAGACTAAGAAGAAAGCTCAACTAAGTATAAAGGATCACCTTGGCACCTTTATTTGCAACAACCGAAGAGCAGGGCAAGAGGTAGAGGAAATCCTTGAAAGATTGAGATTAAAAAAGAGCTTCATCTGGTCGTATGACCCTCATAGCTTCATCTATGACAGAAGGTAAAAGCATAAGCTATCCCCCTACATCCACCATAGGATCCCAGAGTTTGAGCAATATGCAAATCAGTGTGAATGGGTGGAAGGAAATCTAATAGGCCGGGATAGCACAAAAATTGAATTTGACAATGTATGGGTAGATTTGGAAAGAAAGTTAGATGAAAATTCCTTTGTACAGGTTCCAGGAGAGACTTCATCACCAAAATAGTCACAGGAACCCAACACTCAATAGTCAGAGAATCAAGATACATCAGACCAAGCAGGAAATTCACGACAACAAGAAGAGTCAGAGAAGCCCGAAATTTAAGAGGAGTTGGCTCAACCTCATCAAATCACGAGCAACCCTCCAGTTTTACAAACTCCTCTCAATGAGGAAAAGAATCCTAAAAGAGACTGGGAAGAGGCCACTCCTTCCAACAGGCCTACTGATCAAACCTTTGCTAAAAGGCAAAGGTTGAATCCCTATGTAGAAGAAGCGTTCATTGAGGAGACCATAGGAAACATAGTGGTAGAAGGGATAGAGAGCATGCAAACTATCCCAACAGGTGGGGCCCCATCTACTTCACATATGCCAGTGTTGGAAAGATAGAAGAGCATAGAGGTGTCATCCTTTAGGGATTCCTCTGAGCAAAGCCTAGATATGAAGGGTAAGTATAAAGAAATAAAAGCAAGGAATGAGAAATTGAAAGCACAAACTTATGCCCATTACCTCAAAATGGCCCTAACCAACCAAACTAGACTTATGTCAGCTTTTGACATAAAGGAAGGGAAAATGTAGATGAGTTTCCTCAAGGTCACTATATAGCAGCCAAAATCCATGGCAGATTACTTTAAAACTGATTTTGAAGTATTGGAAAAGGATATTCATCCTATTGGCTAGATAGAACTACATAAGCAAATCGGGGAAATGGTTTATTCTACTTTAACTAGCAAAGCCATTATAGCCCATCAATTGCAAAATTCATTGCATAACACCTTTGCACATCTACAATTAGAAAAAGCTTCCTCTCAGGCTAAGGACACCATAATAAAAGCTTTAGAAGATCTGATAATAGAATTGGGACATGATCCCAAAGATGTGAAGGCAGCTGAAGAGTTAATTAAAAATAAGAATGATGACGTTGCTGCCTTGAAAAAGTAGCTTAAGGTACCTCCACTCCATCATCCCCAAATTGCATAAGTTATAGAAAGAAAAAGGGGGGAAGAACTTATGGACCTGGTCCTAAGACTAAATGACCAGCTAAAGGAAACTGAGGATGAAATGGAATAAGCAATACAGTCTAAGAAAAGTGAGTCAACCACTTCTCAGGCTATTATTCCCATAGTTTCTATAGTTGTGCCTTCCACTCTGACAACTGCCTTAGCACCAATGCTTCCACTAGTGACAACACTACCAGTAACAAGGACCACTTCGACTATAGGTACACTAGCTAGCATAGAGTCAACATCAGAAAAGACAGATGAAATGATCAAAGCCATGGAACAAATGAGCATCTAGGCAACTGAGTTGAAAAGATTTAAAGAACAAATGTCAAGCTTAGAAACCAATTATGAGCTTCCACAGATTCAGAACAAAGAGGAAGAAAGGAAAAACAGAAGGATGGAAGAAAGAATCAAAGTTCTAGAAAAGGACTTAACACTAGAAAAACCTTTGAGAGATATTAAAGATACCTTATGGACCAATATCATTGATTCCATCAATGATATTTGGCCTTCTATCCAAATATTTTTTGAACAGACTAAGCTAGTTAAAATAGCTATGGAGGCCATACAGAAAAGCAAAGAAGAATTTGGAGAGAAACCCAAAGAGGCAACCCAATTGATTAATTTTTTGAATAGCAGAAAAAAGCACAAGCTGGAGGAATTGGAAATTGAGGATAGAACTGCCACCATCCTGGAAATTAAGAAATTTCTTACTAAAAGGAACTTGATGCTTAATTTGGAAAAAATATGTCAAACTATTCAGGAGGATATAGATGATTTTATGTTAATATATGGCATTCTAGGAGACAAAGGCCTTCCAAGCCCACTGGTCATAAATGAATCATGACGATTACATTGAGAAATGACACAAACAAGCTAGAATTCAAGCCAGCTCTTCTACAACAAAAGCACTACCTACAGGAAAGGTGCTTTATGATGGTTTAGAAAATCTTTTTTATATTAAACCCACATTGGGTTTCCACCTTATATCTTGTGTTCTTGTGTGCGATTGTCTTTCTGCTCTGCTTTACTGCTTCTAGTTACTGGTTATTTGCTTCTGAATCACAGATTAACAATCAACATCAGAAAGATAAAGTAAATTAAAAGTTTGCATTGTATACGCAGGTTTTCTTCTGCATTATTGCGTATATACGCGGGTTTAATTAACTGAAGTAACTTATAGCAGTTGATTTTGAAAAAGGAATATTTGACTTAATAATATTGATTCACCCCCCCCCCCCCCCCTCTCAGTATTATTTCCAACAATTGGTATCAGAGCAGGTCCTTCAGAAGAAGCTTGATCGCTTGAAGGAAGATCATTCATCATGAGCAACTAGGAGAGGGAAGCATCAATCAGGCCACCGATTTTTGATGGGACAAACTTCGTTTATTAGAAGGTAAGAGTTACTACCTATCTTCAATCTCTTGGTACATAAGTCTAGGATATCATAGATACAGGGTATACGTTTCCATCAACAACTCCTACAGATCTGGCTGAAAAGAAGAAATATGAAACAAATGCAAAGGCGGTCAATACTCTATTAGGATGCCTATCTCAATCAAAAATTTTCAAGATAATGCAGTTTAAATCCGCAAAAGAGATATGGGACAAGATTGTTCTAAGCTATGAAGGAGATGATCAGGTAAAACAAGCAAAACTTCAAACCCTCAGGATTCAGTATGAAAATCTCAGGATGTATAATGATGAAAGTGTGGCTAACTATTTTCTTCATGTAGATGAGAATGTTAATTGTATGAAAAATTTGGGTGAAGAAATAAAAGAGGCGGTTGTGGTTGAAAAAGTTATAAGATCTTGGTCCCCTAGGTTTGAATCTAAAGTTTCTGCAATAGAAGAAAAAGAGAATCTACAAAACCTTAAAATGTCAGTTGCACGGAATTCTAACTGCTTATGAAATGAGGAAAGGAGGTCCATCAGACAGGAGAGAAGCTTCCTTCAAGGCTTCAGGCAAACGCGAGTACTATGAGTCAGGACATGTGTCAGAAGAAGAAGAAGAATCAAATTTTGTCAGAAATCTTCAATGGGGTACTGGGCGGTTCCGAGGTAAGTTACCTTTCAAATGCTTTGCTTGTAGAAGAGTCGGTCACTATGATAGAAAATGTCCTCACAAGGATAAGATTGACAAAGGGAAGGAACCTGTTAGATGGAACAAGAAACAGAATGCAAATAAGAAAAGCTATTACAGTCATGAAGATAGTGATGGAATTTCAAATAGTGATGAAGATGAACGAGGTAATAAGTATAAACTTTTAATGGCTTTTGAAGATGATGACTACATGGATGCTATAGATGTAGAAGGTTTTTATAAAGAGATATCTAATCTCAAAATTTTCTTAGAAGAGAAAAATGCCATTATTGATTCTCTGTAATGTCCACTGGCTGAAAGGGAAAAACATCTTGAAAATTTGGAATGTGAATTTGTTGGTCTTAGAAAGGAGATTGAGAAAACAAAAGCTATTAATCTTAAATTTGTTAAAGGATCTGAAACTCTGGGTGAGATTATCAATGTGCAGCGTTCTCCACTAATTAAGATAGGTCTGGGATATAATGAAGAAACATCTCAAGCATCCACCTCCAAAAGTTATCTTGATGCAGCAAGGAGGAGTGAGCAAAGGCCTAATAGAAATCATCAGGTATATCAAGGACAGTTTACCTCAAGAACGAACAAAGACTATCAAGAAAATCAGGGGCAATCTACCTTAAGGACAAATAGAAGCTACAATCAGCCTCAGGTAAAATATTACCAATTTGCCTCAAGAATGGATTTCAGTAGAAACTACAATCAGCTAGATGATAGATTTAATAATCGCATGAGTTTCTTCAATGGCCAATGCTTCTCTTGCCATAACTTTGGTCACAAAGCAGCCCAATGTGTTGCCTATAAGACAATCATGACTAGAGAATCTCAAAAACAAAGGAATATGACTGGGATCACGAAAAGGACTTATAACAACTTTTCAGCCCTTGAAAATGAAGTTGAATGTTCTATTTGTAATAACTTTGGTCACAAAGATTCTGAATGTAGGAGCAGGTTTTGGAAGACAACTCATAAGGAACAAACCTCAAGTGCCAGAACATGGAGAATGAAGGAACCACAACCAGAAAGATGTGGGATAGCCTTTTATGCATAAGGACAAGAAAATCTATGGTATATCGACAGCGGATGTTCGAAGCATATGACAGGTGATAAAGAAAAACTTGAGTCATATAATGCATTAGAAAAGGGAAAGAAGGTTTCTTTTGGAAACGATACCCCTGCAGCCATAAAAGGAAAAGGCACTGCTCAGTTGAAAGAAAGGGTCAATGCTGGAAATGTTTTGTATGTTGATGGCTTGAAGCATAATCTACTGAGTGTTAGTCAGATGTGCGATCAAGGAACCGAGGTAATATTTCGATCAACTGGATGTAGTTTTTGTGACCTTGATACAGGAGAAACAATGATGAAAGGCAGAAGAACTCCAAATAATCTATACATATTTGAAGAAGGACAACAACAATTCTATTTAAGCAAGGATGATGAACACTGGTTATGGCACCGGAGGTTGGGGCATCTAAGCTTTTCACAAATAAGGAAAGCATGCAAATACCAGGCAGTTCGTGGTCTTCCAGATATCAAAATTCCGGACAACACCATATGCAAATCATGTCAGTTTGGTAAGCAAACCAGAACTAACTTTCCTGAGAAGGAAGGATCAGCTAGCAGGCCTCTTGAGCTAGTCCATACAGATGTATGTGGTCCATTTAGGACAAGGTCACCTCGAGGAGAAGAATACCTTATATTATTCATTGATGACTTCTCCAGGTTTGTTTGGTTAGGACTTATGAAGAACAAAGACGAAGCATTCGAAAAATTCAAATCCTTCAAAGCCTTGGCTGAAAATGAATCAGATTACAAAATTAAGTGCCTCAGGTCCGATAGAGGTGGTGAATTTACCTCAAATGAATTTTTTGATTTCTGTGAAGAACATGGAATAAGAAGGGAATTCTCTACAGCTAGGAATCCTCAGCAAAATGGAGTGGCGGAAAGGATGAACATAACAGTCCAACAAATGGCTCGTGCTATGCTTGATGAGTCTGGAACTCCCACAACCTTCTGGGGTGAAGCTGCATATGCTGTGGTTGTTATTCTCAACGAAACAAATGTCCGAGTGAATGGCACTCAAACTCCTCATGAGCTCTGGTATGGTGAGACTCCTTCGGTAAAGCATTTCAAAATTTTTGGGAGCAAATGCTATATTAAGAATACTGATGAGCAGCTTGGCAAACTTGAACCTATAGCAGATGAAGGCATTCTCCTTGGTTATTCTCCCTACAGCAAAGCATATAAGTGTTACAATAAAAGACTTGGAAGAATTGTTGACAGCATTGATGTAGTGGTTGATGAAAAATGATACATCCCTAGGCAAGTGAATCATGAAAATATTGATGAGGATGAAGAGTACTCTCCAAATCAGATAGATGATGAAGAAGAACCCCAAGAGGCACCAGAGGAACAGATAAGGATAGAAGAAAAGACTCCATCCAGGTACGTTCAGAAGAATCATCCACAATCTCAAATTTTGGGGCAGAAAGAAGCAGGTATACAAGCAAGAAGAACAATAGCATAAGCTTCAAGCTATTTGGCATTGCTCTCTTCCACTGAACCGTAAAATGTAAAAGAATCATTCAAAGATGAGTGTTGGGTTAAGGAAATGGATGAAGAGCTTGAGCAGATTGAAAAGAATAGCACTTGGGAGTTGGTTCCTAGACCAAAAGACAAAAATGTCATAGGAACAAAATGGATCTTCAAAAATAAGTTGAATGAAAATGGGGAAGTGATTAGAAACAAGGCCAGACTTGTTTGTAAAGGGTATGCTCAACAGGAAGGAATAGACTTTGAAGAAACTTTTGCTCCTATTGCTAGACTTGAGGCCATCAGAATGTTCCTTGCTCTCTCTAGTTTCCAGAAGTTCAAAGTATTTCAAATGGACGTAAAATCAGTCTTTCTGAATGGAGACTTAGAAGAAGAAGTGTACATAGAGCAACCAGATGGCTTTATCCTTGGGAATGATCCAAATCTTGTATGCAGACTTAAAAAGGCTCTCTATGGGCTTAAACAAGCTCCAAGGGCTTGGTACTACCGCTTAGACAAATACCTTCATCAACAAGGTTTTTCAAAAGGATCAACATATAGCAATCTTTATATAAAAATTGAAAATGACAAATTGCTAATACTTGTTGTGTATGTAGATGATATTATCTTTGGCAGAAACGAAGAAGCTATGAGTCAAACCTTTTCCTTGGTGATGTAGAAAGAATTCGAAATGTCTTTGATTGGAGAACTGACATACTTTCTTGGATTGCAAATCTAACAAAACGATGGTGGTATCTTCTTGTCTCAAACCAAGTACCTCAAGCAGATTCTGAAGAAATATGGCATGGAATATTCGAAACCAGTATGTACCCCTATGGTTACAGGATGCAGTCTCAGTGCAAATGATTAATCAACAACAGTACATCAACCAACCTATAGATTGATAATTGGAAGTCTACTTTATTTGACAGGCACATGACCAGACATCATGCATGCAGTGGGAATAGTTGGAAGATTTCAGGCAAATCCAAAGGAAACTCATCTTCAGGCAGTCAAGAGAATCTTCAAGTACCTTCAAGGAACTCAAAACTATGGCTTATGGTATCCTAGAGATACAGATCTCACACTTCATGCTTACACAGATGCAGATTGGGCCGGAAGCGTGGATGACAGGAAGAGCACAAGTGGTGGTGCATTCTTTATGGGTTCCAGATTAGTATCTTGGTTCAGCAAGAAACAGAGCTCGATTTCTTTATCTACAGCTGAAGCGTAACATGTGGTTGCTGCATCTTGTTGCACTCAACTTCACTGGATGATGCAAACCTTGCAGGATTTTCAAATCACTTGTACTCCACCTGTCTCTATCTTATGTGATAATACGAGTGCAATAAGCATTTCAAAGAATCCTGTCATGCATTCAAATACAAAGCACATACCTATCAAATATCACTTTCTTCGGGAACAAGTGCTTGAGAAAAAACTCAAGTTGGAGTATGTTCCTTCTAAGGAACAAGTTGTTGATATACTCACCAAACCACTGCCCAGGGAAACTTTTGAATATCTCAGACAGAGGCTAGGAGTAGTTGATGCTTCATCCTACTGTTGAAGCTTGTCTGTTTCAGAGAAAGATGGTGTACGCGAGTTGGATGAGGGGCATCCGCATACATACGCCGATTTATGTAGGTGCAGTTGTGTATATGGAGTTCTGAAGAAAATCAGCAAGGACAGACTTTGGTTAGAGAGAGTCTGATATGGGTCTGTCAGAGACCATTGGGCACAGGTTCAAGGGGAGCAGATAATCTTCTAATAATGCATTGTTGGGATTACCTTAGAAGCTCTTGGTTCTAGTACTCAAGTTGTTTTTGGTTCAAGTGGATCAACTGAGAACAGAAGGAGAACATGGTTGCTGATATATACAATGATTATCAAATGTTGCTGATAGTAGTTATTGGTGATTTGCATAGTCTTGATATTTCATCTCTATGTCATGTATATCTTTTTTTTTTTTTCTTTTTTTTTATCAAGGTCATGTAACGGCCTATTTTTGTTTCCCCACTATGCCTGGGATGATTGATGCAATGTGATTGGTTGTCATATGTAAATTTCTGATGTGTCCCCACTTGGTTGGGTGATGGTTGTATGTATCGAGTCTCGTGGTGATAGGAAGGTATTTTATGATAAGTCATGGTTCCCCTTGAAAAACACCTTTTTGCAGATCTTGCCTATAGTCAGGGGGAGTATGTTCAGCAGAGCAGAGATATCAGCATGTACTCAGGGGGAGCACAGCCCTTTGCCCTTGATGACAAAGGGGAAGAATGACTTGGATCTTGGGGTTGCCATCAAGTCCAAAGGGGGAGATTGTTGGCATTTTGGCACAGGTGTGGCCCTATGGTACAGGTGTTGTCCTTGATGGCAACTCACTTTGGTGTCAGACCTCAGTTCAAGCGCTTAAAATGAAGGAAATCTTGTATACGCATGTTCACCTTGCCGAAGACGTGTATACATGCGGGTTATACGTTCAGAAGTCGCGTATGCGTATACACGCACTTTTATGCACATAAAAGCGAGTACATGGTGGGAAACTTATTTTTGGTCCATGGTTGTTAGTCCTTGGAATTTGAACCTATGGTTTTGGACCAAGGTATCTCGTCAGAAGTGTTGACCCCAGGTTTTGGGCCCTTGGTATTGGTTTATTATGGTTTTGGACCGTGGTATTGTGGAAGGCCTAAAACTATAAAAGAGGAAGGAGATCATGTGACAAGGCATCATCTGAATTATTATTGAATATCTGATAATGTACGAGATCTAAAATATTGGTGATTAGCATTATGGAGCAGATCTGGATCTGAATGAAGGAGGAACCTTAGCGAAAAGAAGGATAAGTTCTATTGATGGGTCACAATCTCTTGGCTTGAATGATAATATCTTTTCATGATTTTGATCTGTTATATCTGGCACATGCGTGATCTATAAATCTGATAATCTGGGTTAATCAGTTCCTGAATACTTGAAAGAGTGAATTATGTTTGTAGATCTGTACGCAGGTTCAGTTCAGCTAAGGCGCGTATATACACAGGTTCAGTGAAAGAAAACAGCGTATATGTAGGTTGTTCCATACGCAGAAGCGTATGCACGCAGGTTTCAGGCCATTAAAGTAGTGTATACATTTTGAATTGTGTTTTTGCTGCTTCTGTTTATTGTTGCAGTGTTCTGGGTTCAGTTTTGGTGTGTGTTACTGTTACTGTGATCTAGGTACAGTCGTCAGAGAGGTGTTTATGTTGATTTAGTTTTTAGGTGAAAAGGTGATTGGTTGATGCAAGAATTCTTAATGGTTGATTGATGTTATTTGTGGATCCAGTCTGAAAATTTATGAAACGTGGTCCTTGAAAGAAAGAGAAGGTTGTAGCCTTTTGTAGGCCAGCACCTACGTACTAGTATCTTGGCTAGTGCAAGAGCTAAGGGGGTTGTAGCTCCCTTCCAGAAGAAGTTGGAAAACGAGAGAGAGTTGTAGCTCTCTGCAGGTTGCAGCCTGCGTACTGGTAAAAGGACTGCACCAATACATTTGTAAAAAAAAGTTTCTAATTAAAGAAAAGATAGAGACGAATTGCAGCAGGTGGTTTTCACCCACATTGGGTTTCCACCTTATATCTTGTGTTCTTGTGTGCGATTGTCTTTCTGCTCTGCTTTACTGCTTCTGGTTACTGGTTATTTGCTTCTGAATCACATATTAACAATCAACATCAGAAAGATAAAGTAAATTAAAAGTTTCCATTGTATACGCAGGTTTTCTTCTGCATTATTGCGTATATACGCGGGTTTAATTAACTGAAGTATCGTATAGCAGTTGATTTTGAAAAAGGAATATTTGACTTAATAATACTGATTCACCCCCCCCCCCTCAGTATTATTTCCAACACAAGTTTTTTTGCATCTCTAGCATGAGGCAAAAATCAACTTGTTGCAATATTTTCTTGATGCATGGGATCCTACCACCCAGGTGTTCCATATTAGGGAAAATTCCATCCCCTTGACTATCGTGGACATCTATTTTTGATCGGCTTATCGAGGCGGGGTGCCCCTATCTCATTATCAGGTTCGGCCCGTGGGGGTGAATCTGTGAGAGATTACATTTGCAGGTATTGTAGAGAGGGATCTCAGCTGAGTAAGGATGGAAAGATCAATATTTGAGATGTCACTGACAGGTCCCTGAGGACCATTTTGTTTATTTTTGCTAGACTGGCTGGTAGTGTGGCACTTCATGTGGCCAATAGGTCTTATATGTAGTACGCCTTGGAATGCCTTGAACTAAAGGTGTTCAACTGGTGTGATGCAGTACTCTCTGTGATGAAATAACAACTGACCAAGGTGAAAAACGGAAGATTGAAGAACTTTGGATATGGTTCTATCTTGACAGCTTTCGCCTTGGAAAAGATCCCGCTGATGCAGCCGCAGTGTGTTTCACTTGGTTTACCTCCACCGACTGAGCCACAGATGCAGAGATGGGTTGAACTTATGGCTGGACATGCTGGTCAGTCCCAGGTTTCCTTTTATGATACCTTTTTCGAGTGGTTCGACCGTCAGGAGATGGTTTTTTCTGAGTATCCATATACCGGTATGGATTTCCAGGGTGACCCAGATTTGGTACTGCCGACTGGCGAGCAGTGGGGTGTCATCGGTAAATTATCTGACCATATCTTTGTTTATCGTTTCTCTTTATAATGTTCTTGTGCTTTCTTCTATCAGAACTAATCAAAACTCATGTGCTCATGCAGATGTTGGACCAGTCCGGCCAGTAGTATGCCTGAGAGTGCTAGCTGCCACTCCAGCAAGAGAGGTTGTGGGAAGGGCTATCCTTCACGACCTTGATGTGGCCGAGACTCTTTCAGCATTTCAAGATTAGGTCGAAGGCCTCACTCTTGGTATTACGGATGTGAGGACTGATGAGCTACCCCTGAGGTTGCAGCGACATACTATCGGCGTGTTGAGTTGATGGACTAGGCTTTTACGCATGATTGCACAGGAAGTGACTTGTTATCACCAGCATCATTAGACTAGGGTTCCCCCTAGAGTTTTGCGTTTTGGGTCATTTGACCAATTTTGTCTTGGTTACAGAACATTATGTGTAAACCATAAATAGTATATATATATATATATATATATATATATATATATATTTGATTTTCGGAGTTTTATTTTGGTTAAGTTACATGATCCTGATGCAAATACTGATGAAATGCTTCTTTTTATAAATTTTGCAAATGTCTATATAACACATATTTTCCAATGAATCCGTTAATGTGTTTAAGTTTCTGGAAATATGCTGATATTGAATAAAATCAAATTGCCTTTCCAAAATCTTGACCCTTAGAAACATGCGATAGATAGCTGGATTTCAGACGGAGTAGATACCAGTGAGTTGTAGTATGACGAGTTGTGAGTCTAGCCTGACGACAAGTCGGCTTATGCCATGTGTGATGGCATCAGAGAGAAGTTCTATCAACGCGCTATATTTAGCGATGTTATTTGTTGATTGACCAATACATACCCCTCTGAAACTTACTAACTGGCCGTTTGGATAAAAAATGGCCCAGGCCGCAGAAGATAGGTTCCATGAACTACGACTCGCTCCATCGGCATATCCAACAAAAGATTCTAATAGGTTTGACATCTGCGACAAATGTAAAAAGTGGATTACTTGACCAAAGCAATTACCCCTAGCGAAAAAAAAAATGTAACAAAAGCATATGGGTTATGTTATCACAAAATCAAGCACTGAAGGGCTGCTGATCAGGTAGACTCTGTGTAACTATTTTAGACCAAGCTTTTGACTAAGGATTAGCCTCCCTAGCCTGAGAGGGCTCTCTCAAGAAAAAGTTATTGATTTTGAATGTTGATAAGAGGGCTAACTCTTGTATAATAGATTTAATGAACTTGCTGGCTGGACAAATATACAAATACATCCATTGGGCTTATGGAGTCAAACATGCTACAATAAACAATGATATTTCCTCTACATAGAAGTCAGGGCATGTGACATTTAAATGTTCAAAATATAACTCTTATAAAACCACAGTTCATAGAAGAGTACAGGAAGTCAGAGCAACATATGTGAATTCTGAGTGATTACTCCTCTAAGCAACTGAAAAAAGACATGAAGGACAAAGTAAAACAATACATCTTGAACATGGAAATGCTGTATGAATCCTGAGAAGAAAGGCATATATCTTATATTACTGCAAACTGTTCTTTACACAAGCCAAAATAGCACTCTGTTTTCATAAAATATCCAACCCCCTCTACATCTCCTATTGATCCATATATAGGCAAACAAGCTTAACCACCTCGAGCTTCCTCCTCCAGCATGAGGGGAGCCTCGAAGGTGGCTATTGAATATCCCTATCTAGTGCATAACTAATTTATTAATTACAAAATGTCTAAACTGAAATCACAAATGGTTTTCATTTAATCAAAATCCTAAATCTTTGCTCCTTGTCGCATGATGCTTTTCTGGCTTTTGACACATGTCCTTTGCTGCTTGGGTTGAGGTGTCTTGAAGGAAAGTACACTAAATGAGTTGGCCTTGGATTCCAGTCACATAGATGGCTTCATTAATTAACCAAGGAAGGTGCTCTGTTTTCACGGCTTCTGTCTCCCATCACTCTTCATCACTTTAAAAACATGTCCACTGTTCTTTAATTCTTCCTGAACAACGCATATCACCACATCTTTCAAATAAACTGGAAACCTTATGAGCTGAACAGGTGTCTGCAGTTGCTAATTGGCTCTTAATATAATATGTTTTCCATCATCCTAAAATATAGGAAACTTTTCCTGTCTGTCAGTCTTTGCTTTGCCTCATCATATTCGAACCTAAAAGAGCTTACCTTTTATCCTTAATTGACTAAAATAGAGCGGACTGCCACATATTGGATGTGCTGTAGGTTATACTGATAGACAAGTGTCTCTCTTTCAAGTTTCTCAGTCATCTTCACCATCATAGCTGCTCTGTGTTTAAAATCATCACCTACAGCAGTTTCGTAGCGCGCTACGAAACTGCTGTGTGATTTCAAAAACACAGTCTTGTGATATGCATAATAAATTCTACTGTACTTTTAATAATCCCTAACAGGATCCCTGCTCCTCTCTCTGTCATGATAACGATCACCATTGGTTGATTTTGAAATAGCATCACTGCCATTCCTGTCACGAGGCAGTGTTCGACGCACAGGTGAGGCATCTCGGGTAGAAGCACAATGTGGTGCATGCTGGCCAAATTACACAGATAAAGCAGCTTTAACTGATGGTGGCCTTCGGGCAGTGTCATCTGATCCATAGTGATTAGTATCACCAGTCACTCCTGCATGCCGAGTGGGAGGATTCATTCATTCCAAATGAGCAGTAATTTGACACATGATAGGTACCGGTATGTGAGGAAAAAGTGTATCGAAATAGTACTGGCCTAGAAGTAAATCATGAACATAAACACCCATTGTGGTCATCCTTCCATTTGATCCTGGAGAAAATTCCTCCTCGTCCTTAACATAAGGCTCAACCCAAACCCATAACGTCTTAGGATCTGCAACATAACGCAAGTACAGGAAACCACTACATCTCATGTATGGAGAATCCTCGTGCTTAAGAAGCCCATGTATTTGCTTCACTGTCAACTTCATGGTAAAAAATTTGTAGAGAAGACAAAATGCTGTAAACGGGCCCCTACAATTACCTGTCATCCATGTCTTTATAAATGACTCCTAAATTATTGCATGCTTCCCCACAATGTGGATTTAAGTGCAGGGCGAACTCATACATCACAATTGCCATGTCAAATTTTAGTAATTCACCATATGCGACACCAAGATTATACAAAGCATCTGCATAATTATAAAGCAATACCTTCTTGTAATGAGCTATACTCTGATGTATATCTCCTTCACGCTTCACCTTTGTACCAGGGTCTGTAAGGGCTATAGTCATGTTATTCTTAGCAATTTCAAAATTAGGATATACAGTCAAACACCTCTCAAAGAGCAGCAATAAAAACTGGACTTCCCATGTGGAACAGGTGTCCGCTGAACTGGTCTTTGGCACACTTTCAATGGGCGAATATAACGCTGGGTAGTATTACAGAAGACAAAATTTACCAAGAAATCATTTTGCATCTCTGTAAAAAACCTGCAAGGCAAAGCGACCAGAAAAAGAGACAAGGGAGATGTTCTCTGACATCTCATTTAGCATAACATTGTATGTGTCCATTGATAAACGTTCTGCTAGGAACTGATAAGTGAGTCTCAAAACGTCTAACAGTTGTTGCAACTCCACAACGGCACAGAGATCATGAGACTCAAAGAGTTCAAACAAGAAGTCAATATTTTCTCTGAAAATTTTATTCATCCTCTGCGTCCTTGGAATTTCCTTGTTTGGCGAACCAACTCCGTAAAAATCTCACATATTCCATGGAACCCGCATTTTTCAGGGTGAATGCGCTCATTCCACTAAGCATCAATTTCGCCCTCTGTCCCCACTTGATAAACTCCGGCAAAACAGTCCCAACAACGCAAATCAAAGGCGAAAAAGAAAGAGTTTAGATATCTTGTGTCAATGGCTCAATTTGTCTTCCTCCATTTGCGCATGAACAGAATGATCTATAACACCCGGCAATTCCACAAACATGATCCCACAATCCAGCGCACTGTTGTAGAGGCCATGTGTCATACAGTTAACACGTATGTTGCCACTTATCCATAATCGGTTTTACCCACAGCAGAAGAAATCTCCACCGGCCCATTTTAATAATCCTCAGCCATAATATGAAAACGGTGCTCCCATATAGACCCGTATGTTGACACATATCATTTGGGAAAAACTCCTTCATTAACATTGCATTTGTTGAGAGATTTGTATCCATCAGCAACTCCAGAACTTGAAACGGAATGTGTTCCTGGATACCATTCCCAATTTGTAACTTTCTTAATGCGGCATGAACAGGTAACCACAGCTCAAGCTACGTATCTGGTTCTTTAAGTCGATCCAATAATGCTTAAGCAGCCAATAAATGTTCTGAAATAACTGTCAACTTTGTCACCAAAGCAATAATATCTGGTTGCAAATGTTTTGGAGCCTTATCTAAAACAAGAGCAATTTTCTGAGTTGTGACCTCTGTCTCGGTTCTGGACCACCGTGGGGAACTACACCATCGAATGCCTTGAGAGAATCGACAATCAACCCTAATAGCTCTTCAGATTGCTCTGGCCATTTTGTCTCTTGCTTTTGATTAGAATTGTTCACTCTCGAAGACTCTTGTGCAGTTGATTCTAGAGGTGATGAAACAGGCCAAACTGCAGCCTTTTCCGCATACACTGTTGCCAGTAAGTCAGTGCTTTGCACTGTTTGCTCCATCCATCCCAACATCAAGGCGTTAATCTACAGGATTATTCAGAGATTCCAGTGTTCCATTAAAACCTTTAATTCTCTAAGAAGTGAACACTCCCCCGCGCAAACATTATGGCAAACATTTTTATGACACTGAATGTGGTCTTCCCATCTGTAAACACTTGAGCCAATGTTCCAGCTCCTTCAATAGCTTCTGGTAGTATGCTGTGACAACACTCGACTCAGGAAACAATATGACCATTGCATACTTGAGCATAAAATATATCAAAACTTGCATCTTTACATGCTTCATGACTAATTTAAATGTCCCAACAATTGAGCTTGCAGGTTTTCGACTGTCCTCTGAAATACATCATAGACTCACAACCTGTTGGCATGAAGCAACCAGCAATCCTGCATTCTCCTCGAAACTATACTCAATCCAAAGCAGCAGAAAACCTCTGTTATCCTCTGTAATCAAAGATACTCTAACATATTCCTTTGGCTTAAATGGGCCTTTTCATCCGAGCATTAGCTGAGAAATCTTCAAGATTTAGCCAATAAGTAAGACTATCAAGAATACCACCTGTAGTTTACATTACTTTGTTTGGTGATTGTTCATGTGTGTTTATAAAGATATTCCTTGTTGTGCTGACTGCCTTTGTTCCAAGGGTCACAAGCAATCTTGGGTCAAGACCATCTGCAACAGGCTGGGAGAAATAGCCCACTAAAGGAGCCATATGTATCCTGCCTATAGTTCAGAACATCATCGGAATGTCTGAGTTGTTTATTTTCAAGCCTATACTCATGCATAACTCAGTGGATTTTGATAAACATGACCGCTGGTGAAAATGGCAATGGTTTCGGGAAAATTCCCAATTTGGTAGCGCAGCCAGTGCAAGGTTAGTGATTTTGCTACGAAATCACTAAAACAAATGGCGCTGCTAAACTGCTAACGAATTTATGCGCTGCGAAACTGCTAAAAGAATTCAGGCACTGCGAAAACACCCTGGTCTTTAAACTAGGCTAAAAATTTTTGACAACAGCATTTTCAGTGATAACAGTGGCTCCACTAGGGATAGTGTGCCCCTGTGGTACACTAAGAACATGCAGTTCCAGTGCCTTATAAGCATGACTGTAGGAGAAAGAAAACTATATCTACTGAGAAATGCTCAGTTGACCTTGAGCTTATTTTGCATTTACCTCTACCTACCTACCCTACCAGCTGCAAACTCCACTTGTAGCTCAAGCAACATGATATTTCCAATGCAGCCAATCATTAGCCTCATCTGATATTTGATTTCTTTGACTGTCCTGGAGTTCAGGGCCAATGTGATAGTGTGATGACCGCTGCCACTGAAATTGTCTCTGACTGTATCGGATTTCAGATCCAATGTGATAGTGTAAAGACCACTGCCACTGAAATAGTCTCTGATCTTCATAAGAAAACGGAAACACTGGAGAGTAAAACTCTTCCATGTAATCAGCTATAGGGTCCCAGAACACATGATCAGCTTGTCCTTCCTTGAAACTTTCCAGCTGTGCAAACTGATCTTCAATCACAGTGTTCAGTTCCTCAATCATGAAAGAGAATGGAAGCAGCATAGTCTCCTTGCGCTCTGTCACAGGAAACTTTTGAGAATAATAATCATGATCATGAAAATTGTATGCCTGAATCTGTCCTTCTAAACCTTCAATTTCTTTCTCAATATCTTTGGCAATTTCATCAAAAAATTTCATTTTATCCTCTGACTTGCAGTCAAAAGATTTCAGATATGAAGATAAGGACAAAGAAAAGGATTCATTTGTTTCTTCTTTACTGTGATCATCATTCCATTGTTTGAAACCCTCCACTGAGGGAAAGTCTGCCACCTCCTCTGTCCTATCTGTCCATTCCTCCAAGAACATGAGCCAAAGGTCTTGAAATGATTTAATGGATTCAGCAGGCAAACATTCAACCCACTGTTTGCATTTCCCTTGAAGTGAATCATAGAATAACATAATGCAAACATCCTCATGTTTAACTCTAAGAAGCTGTGTAAATTCACAAAAATCTGATATATGATTCAAAGTTAAACTTAAATCTTCACCGTTAAATTTTGGACCATTCCTTAGAAAGTATGCATCCCTAGGAAAATGATTTGGGAAACCATGAATTCCTGAGAAATCAATGCATGCATACCTTAAACAAAGAAGGGCCGCTTCTGGGTCTTTCATAACTCCAGTGGAATCACCATGAATATATAACTTTGAATTCTTCAACAATGGAGTCGCCAAGGTAGTTTTGCAGCCTTGAAAATCATTTGAACTCCTGCTACCTTCAGAAATTCAATCTTAAGCTCCCGGCAGACGCACCAAAATGTTATCACAAAATCAAGCACTGAAGGGCTGCTGATCAGGTAGACTCTGTGTAACTATTTCAGACCAAGCTTTTGACTAAGGATTAGCCTCCCTAGCCTGAGAGGGCTCTCTCAAGAAAAAGTTATTGATTTTGAATGTTGATAAGAGGGCTAACTCTTGTATAATAGATTTAATGAACTTGCTGGCTGGACAAATATACAAATACATCCATTGGGCTTATGGAGTCAAACATGCTACAATAAACAATGATATTTCCTCTACATAGAAGTCAGGGCATGTGACATTTAAATGTTCAAAATATAACTCTTATAAAACCACAGTTCATAGAAGAGTACAGGAAGTCAGAGCAACATATGTGAATTCTGAGTGATTACTCCTCTAAGCAACTGAAAAAAGACATGAAGGACAAAGTAAAACAATACATCTTGAACATGGAAATGCTGTATGAATCCTGAGAAGAAAGGCATATATCTTATATTACTGCAAACTGTTCTTTACACAAGCCAAAATAGCACTCTGTTTTCATAAAATATCCAACCCTCTCTACATCTCCTATTGATCCATATATAGGCAAACAAGCTTAACCACCTCGAGCTTCCTCCTCCAGCATGAGGGGAGCCTCGAAGGTGGCTATTGAATATCCCTATCTAGTGCATAACTAATTTATTAATTACAAAATGTCTAAACTGAAATCACAAATGGTTTTCATTTAATCAAAATCCTAAATCTTTGCTCCTTGTCGCATGATGCTTTTCTGGCTTTTGACACATGTCCTTTGCTGCTTGGGTTGAGGTGTCTTGAAGGAAAGTACACTAAATGAGTTGGCCTTGGATTCTAGTCACATAGATGGCTTCATTAATTAACCAAGGAAGGTGCTCTGTTTTCACGGCTTCTGTCTCCCATCACTCTTCATCACTTTAAAAACATGTCCACTGTTCTTTAATTCTTCCTGAACAACGCATATCACTACATCTTTCAAATAAACTGGAAACCTTATGAGCTGAACAGGTGTCTGCAGTTGCTAATTGGCTCTTAATATAATATGTTTTCCATCATCCTAAAATATAGGAAACTTTTCCTGTCTGTCAGTCTTTGCTTTGCCTCATCATATTCGAACCTAAAAGAGCTTACCTTTTATCCTTAATTGACTAAAATAGAGCGGACTGCCACATATTGGATGTGCTGTAGGTTATACTGATAGACAAGTGTCTCTCTTTCAAGTTTCTCAGTCATCTTCACCATCATAGCTGCT
The DNA here is from genome assembly GCA_031772625.1 of Pinus tabuliformis. Lineage (NCBI taxonomy): Eukaryota > Viridiplantae > Streptophyta > Pinopsida > Pinales > Pinaceae > Pinus > Pinus tabuliformis. Next base: position 125,011,569 of record CM062809.1, read on the forward strand.
CTGTGTTTAAAATCATCACCTACAGCAGTTTCGTAGCGCGCTACGAAACTGCTGTGTGATTTCAAAAACACAGTCTTGTGATATGCATAATAAATTCTACTGTACTTTTAATAATCCCTAACAGGATCCCTGCTCCTCTCTCTGTCATGATAACGATCACCATTGGTTGATTTTGAAATAGCATCACTGCCATTCCTGTCACGAGGCAGTGTTCGACGCACAGGTGAGGCATCTCGGGTAGAAGCACAATGTGGTGCATGCTGGCCAAATTACACAGATAAAGCAGCTTTAACTGATGGTGGCCTTCGGGCAGTGTCATCTGATCCATAGTGATTAGTATCACCAGTCGCTCCTGCATGCCGAGTGGGAGGATTCATTCATTCCAAATGAGCAGTAATTTGACACATGATAGGTACCGGTATGTGAGGAAAAAGTGTATCGAAATAGTACTGGCCTAGAAGTAAATCATGAACATAAACACCCATTGTGGTCATCCTTCCATTTGATCCTGGAGAAAATTCCTCCTCGTCCTTAACATAAGGCTCAACCCAAACCCATAACGTCTTAGGATCTGCAACATAACGCAAGTACAGGAAACCACTACATCTCATGTATGGAGAATCCTCGTGCTTAAGAAGCCCATGTATTTGCTTCACTGTCAACTTCATGGTAAAAAATTTGTAGAGAAGACAAAATGCTGTAAACGGGCCCCTACAATTCCCTGTCATCCATGTCTTTATAAATGACTCCTAAATTATTGCATGCTTCCCCACAATGTGGATTTAAGTGCAGGGCGAACTCATACATCACAATTGCCATGTCAAATTTTAGTAATTCACCATATGCGACACCAAGATTATACAAAGCATCTGCATAATTATAAAGCAATACCTTCTTGTAATGAGCTATACTCTGATGTATATCTCCTTCACGCTTCACCTTTGTACCAAGGTCTGTAAGGGCTATAGTCATGTTATTCTTAGCAATTTCAAAATTAGGATATACAGTCAAACACCTCTCAAAGAGCAGCAATAAAAACTGGACTTCCCATGTGGAACAGGTGTCCGCTGAACTGGTCTTTGGCACACTTTCAATGGGCGAATATAACGCTGGGTAGTATTACAGAAGACAAAATTTACCAAGAAATCATTTTGCATCTCTGTAAAAAACCTGCAAGGCAAAGCGACCAGAAAAAGAGACAAGGGAGATGTTCTCTGACATCTCATTTAGCATAACATTGTATGTGTCCATTGATAAACGTTCTGCTAGGAACTGATAAGTGAGTCTCAAAACGTCTAACAGTTGTTGCAACTCCACAACGGCACAGAGATCATGAGACTCAAAGAGTTCAAACAAGAAGTCAATATTTTCTCTGAAAATTTTATTCATCCTCTGCGTCCTTGGAATTTCCTTGTTTGGCGAACCAACTCCGTAAAAATCTCACATATTCCATGGAACCCGCATTTTTCAGGGTGAATGCGCTCATTCCACTAAGCATCAATTTCGCCCTCTGTCCCCACTTGATAAACTCCGGCAAAACAGTCCCAACAACGCAAATCAAAGGCGAAAAAGAAAGAGTTTAGATATCTTGTGTCAATGGCTCAATTTGTCTTCCTCCATTTGCGCATGAACAGAATGATCTATAACACCCGGCAATTCCACAAACATGATCCCACAATCCAGCGCACTGTTGTAGAGGCCATGTGTCATACAGTTAACACGTATGTTGCCACTTATCCATAATCGGTTTTACCCACAGCAGAAGAAATCTCCACCGGCCCATTTTAATAATCCTCAGCCATAATATGAAAACGGTGCTCCCATATAGACCCGTATGTTGACACATATCATTTGGGAAAAACTCCTTCATTAACATTGCATTTGTTGAGAGATTTGTATCCATCAGCAACTCCAGAACTTGAAACGGAATGTGTTCCTGGATACCATTCCCAATTTGTAACTTTCTTAATGCGGCATGAACAGGTAACCACAGCTCAAGCTACGTATCTGGTTCTTTAAGTCGATCCAATAATGCTTAAGCAGCCAATAAATGTTCTGAAATAACTGTCAACTTTGTCACCAAAGCAATAATATCTGGTTGCAAATGTTTTGGAGCCTTATCTAAAACAAGAGCAATTTTCTGAGTTGTGACCTCTGTCTCGGTTCTGGACCACCGTGGGGAACTACACCATCGAATGCCTTGAGAGAATCGACAATCAACCCTAATAGCTCTTCAGATTGCTCTGGCCATTTTGTCTCTTGCTTTTGATTAGAATTGTTCACTCTCGAAGACTCTTGTGCAGTTGATTCTAGAAGTGATGAAACAGGCCAAACTGCAACCTTTTCCGCAGACACTGTTGCCAGTAAGTCAGTGCTTTGCACTGTTTGCTCCATCCATCCCAACATCAAAGCGTTAATCTACAGGATTATTTAGAGATTCCAGTGTTCCATTAAAACCTTCAATTCTCTAAGAAGTGAACACTCCCCCGCGCAAACATTATGGCAATCATTTTTATGACACTGAATGTGGTCTTCCCATCTGTAAACACTTGAGCCAATGTTCCAGCTCCTTCAATAGCTTCTGGTAGTATGCTGTGACAACACTCGACTCAGGAAACAATATGACCATTGCATACTTGAGCATAAAATATATCAAAACTTGCACCTTTACATGCTTCATGACTAATTTATATGTCTCAACAATTGAGCTTGCAGGTTTTCGACTGTCCTTTGAAATACATCATAGACTCACAACCTGTTGGCATGAAGCAATCAGCAATTCTGCATTCTCCTCGAAACTATACTCAATCCAAAGCAGCAGAAAACCTCTGTTATCCTTTGTAATCAAAGATACTCTAACATATTCCTTTGGCTTAAATGGGCCTTTTCATCCGAGCATTAGCTGAGAAATCTTCAAGATTTAGCCAATAAGTAAGACTATCAAGAATACCACCTGCAGTTTGCATTACTTTGTTTGGTGATTGCTCATGTGTGTTTATAAAGATATTCCTTGTTGCGCTGACTGCCTTTGTTCCAAGGGTCACAAGCAATCTTGGGTCAAGACCATCTGCAACAGGCTGGGAGAAATAGCCCACTAAAGGAGCCATATGTATCCTGCCTATAGTTCAGAACATCATCGGAATGTCTGAGTTGTTTATTTTCAAGCCTGTACTCATGCATAACTCAGTGGATTTTGATAAACATGACCGCTGGTGAAAATGGCAATGGTTTCGGGCAAATTCCCAATTTGGTAGCGCAGCCAGTGCAAGGTTAGTGATTTCGCTACGAAATCACTAAAACAGATGGCGCTGCTAAACTGCTAACGAATTTATGCGCTGCGAAACTGCTAAAAAGAATTCAGACGCTGCGAAAACACCCTGGTCTTTAAACTAGGCTAAAAATTTTTGGCAACAGCATTTTCAGTGATAACAGTGGCTCCACTTGGGATAGTGTGCCCTTGTGGTACACTAAGAACATGCAGTTCCAGTGCCTTATAAGCATGACTGTAGGAGAAAGAAAACTATATCTACTGAGAAATGCTCAGTTGACCTTGAGCTTATTTTGCATTTACCTCTACCTACCTACCCTACCAGCTGCAAACTCCACTTGTAGCTCAAGCAACATGATATTTCCAATGCAGCCAATCATTAGCCTCATCTGATATTTGATTTCTTTGACTGTCCTGGAGTTCAGGGCCAATGTGATAGTGTGATGACCGCTGCCACTGAAATTGTCTCTGACTGTATCGGATTTCAGATCCAATGTGATAGTGTAAAGACCACTGCCACTGAAATAGTCTCTGATCTTCATAAGAAAACGAAAACACTGGAGAGTAAAACTCTTCCATGTAATCAGCTATAGGGTCCCAGAACACATGATCAGCTTGTCCTTCCTTGAAACTTTCCAGCTGTGCAAACTGATCTTCAATCACAGTGTTCAGTTCCTCAATCATGAAAGAGAATGGAAGCAGCATAGTCTCCTTGCGCTCTGTCACAGGAAACTTTTGAGAATAATAATCATGATCATGAAAATTGTATGCCTGAATCTGTCCTTCTAAACCTTCAATTTCTTTCTCAATATCTTTGGCAATTTCATCAAAAAATTTCATTTTATCCTCTGACTTGCAGTCAAAAGATTTCAGATATGAAGATAAGGACAAAGAAAAGGATTCATTTGTTTCTTCTTTACTGTGATCATCATTCCATTGTTTGAAACCCTCCACTGAGGGAAAGTCTGCCACCTCCTCTGTCCTATCTGTCCATTCCTCCAAGAACATGAGCCAAAGGTCTTGAAATGATTTAATGGATTCAGCAGGCAAACATTCAACCCACTGTTTTCATTTCCCTTGAAGTGAATCATAGAATAACATAATGCAAACATCCTCATGTTTAACTCTAAGAAGCTGTGTAAATTCACAAAAATCTGATATATGATTCAAAGTTAAACTTAAATCTTCATCGTTAAATTTTGGACCATTCCTTAGAAAGTATGCATCCCTAGGAAAATGATTTGGGAAACCATGAATTCCTGAGAAATCAATGCATGCATACCTTAAACAAAGAAGGGCCGCTTCTGGGTCTTTCATAACTCCAGTGGAATCACCATGAATATATAACTTTGAATTCTTCAACAATGGAGTCGCCAAGGTAGTTTTGCAGCCTTGAAAATCATTTGAACTCCTGCTACCTTCAGAAATTCAATCTTAAGCTCCCGGCAGACGCACCAAAATGTTATCACAAAATCAAGCACTGAAGGGCTGCTGATCAGGTAGACTCTGTGTAACTATTTCAGACCAAGCTTTTGACTAAGGATTAGCCTCCCTAGCCTGAGAGGGCTCTCTCAAGAAAAAGTTATTGATTTTGAATGTTGATAAGAGGGCTAACTCTTGTATAATAGATTTAATGAACTTGCTGGCTGGACAAATATACAAATACATCCATTGGGCTTATGGAGTCAAACATGCTACAATAAACAATGATATTTCCTCTACATAGAAGTCAGGGCATGTGACATTTAAATGTTCAAAATATAACTCTTATAAAACCACAGTTCATAGAAGAGTACAGGAAGTCAGAGCAACATATGTGAATTCTGAGTGATTACTCCTCTAAGCAACTGAAAAAAGACATGAAGGACAAAGTAAAACAATACATCTTGAACATGGAAATGCTGTATGAATCCTGAGAAGAAAGGCATATATCTTATATTACTGCAAACAGTTCTTTACACAAGCCAAAATAGCACTCTGTTTTCATAAAATATCCAACCCTCTCTACATCTCCTATTGATCCATATATAGGCAAACAAGCTTAACCACCTCGAGCTTCCTCCTCCAGCATGAGGGGAGCCTCGAAGGTGGCTATTGAATATCCCTATCTAGTGCATAACTAATTTATTAATTACAAAATGTCTAAACTGAAATCACAAATGGTTTTCATTTAATCAAAATCCTAAATCTTTGCTCCTTGTCGCATGATGCTTTTCTGGCTTTTGACACATGTCCTTTGCTGCTTGGGTTGAGGTGTCTTGAAGGAAAGTACACTAAATGAGTTGGCCTTGGATTCCAGTCACATAGATGGCTTCATTAATTAACCAAGGAAGGTGCTCTGTTTTCACGGCTTCTGTCTCCCATCACTCTTCATCACTTTAAAAACATGTCCACTGTTCTTTAATTCTTCCTGAACAACGCATATCACCACATCTTTCAAATAAACTGGAAACCTTATGAGCTGAACAGGTGTCTGCAGTTGCTAATTGGCTCTTAATATAATATGTTTTCCATCATCCTAAAATATAGGAAACTTTTCCTGTCTGTCAGTCTTTGCTTTGCCTCATCATATTCGAACCTAAAAGAGCTTACCTTTTATCCTTAATTGACTAAAATAGAGCGGACTGCCACATATTGGATGTGCTGTAGGTTATACTGATAGACAAGTGTCTCTCTTTCAAGTTTCTCAGTCATCTTCACCATCATAGCTGCTCTGTGTTTAAAATCATCACCTACAGCAGTTTCGTAGCGCGCTACGAAACTGCTGTGTGATTTCAAAAACACAGTCTTGTGATATGCATAATAAATTCTACTGTACTTTTAATAATCCCTAACAGGATCCCTGCTCCTCTCTCTGTCATGATAACGATCACCATTGGTTGATTTTGAAATAGCATCACTGCCATTCCTGTCACGAGGCAGTGTTCGACGCACAGGTGAGGCATCTCGGGTAGAAGCACAATGTGGTGCATGCTGGCCAAATTACACAGATAAAGCAGCTTTAACTGATGGTGGCCTTCGGGCAGTGTCATCTGATCCATAGTGATTAGTATCACCAGTCACTCCTGCATGCCGAGTGGGAGGATTCATTCATTCCAAATGAGCAGTAATTTGACACATGATAGGTACCGGTATGTGAGGAAAAAGTGTATCGAAATAGTACTGGCCTAGAAGTAAATCATGAACATAAACACCCATTGTGGTCATCCTTCCATTTGATCCTGGAGAAAATTCCTCCTCGTCCTTAACATAAGGCTCAACCCAAACCCATAACGTCTTAGGATCTGCAACATAACGCAAGTACAGGAAACCACTACATCTCATGTATGGAGAATCCTCGTGCTTAAGAAGCCCATGTATTTGCTTCACTGTCAACTTCATGGTAAAAAATTTGTAGAGAAGACAAAATGCTGTAAACGGGCCCCTACAATTCCCTGTCATCCATGTCTTTATAAATGACTCCTAAATTATTGCATGCTTCCCCACAATGTGGATTTAAGTGCAGGGCGAACTCATACATCACAATTGCCATGTCAAATTTTAGTAATTCACCATATGCGACACCAAGATTATACAAAGCATCTGCATAATTATAAAGCAATACCTTCTTGTAATGAGCTATACTCTGATGTATATCTCCTTCACGCTTCACCTTTGTACCAAGGTCTGTAAGGGCTATAGTCATGTTATTCTTAGCAATTTCAAAATTAGGATATACAGTCAAACACCTCTCAAAGAGCAGCAATAAAAACTGGACTTCCCATGTGGAACAGGTGTCCGCTGAACTGGTCTTTGGCACACTTTCAATGGGCGAATATAACGCTGGGTAGTATTACAGAAGACAAAATTTACCAAGAAATCATTTTGCATCTCTGTAAAAAACCTGCAAGGCAAAGCGACCAGAAAAAGAGACAAGGGAGATGTTCTCTGACATCTCATTTAGCATAACATTGTATGTGTCCATTGATAAACGTTCTGCTAGGAACTGATAAGTGAGTCTCAAAACGTCTAACAGTTGTTGCAACTCCACAACGGCACAGAGATCATGAGACTCAAAGAGTTCAAACAAGAAGTCAATATTTTCTCTGAAAATTTTATTCATCCTCTGCGTCCTTGGAATTTCCTTGTTTGGCGAACCAACTCCGTAAAAATCTCACATATTCCATGGAACCCGCATTTTTCAGGGTGAATGCGCTCATTCCACTAAGCATCAATTTCGCCCTCTGTCCCCACTTGATAAACTCCGGCAAAACAGTCCCAACAACGCAAATCAAAGGCGAAAAAGAAAGAGTTTAGATATCTTGTGTCAATGGCTCAATTTGTCTTCCTCCATTTGCGCATGAACAGAATGATCTATAACACCCGGCAATTCCACAAACATGATCCCACAATCCAGCGCACTGTTGTAGAGGCCATGTGTCATACAGTTAACACGTATGTTGCCACTTATCCATAATCGGTTTTACCCACAGCAGAAGAAATCTCCACCGGCCCATTTTAATAATCCTCAGCCATAATATGAAAACGGTGCTCCCATATAGACCCGTATGTTGACACATATCATTTGGGAAAAACTCCTTCATTAACATTGCATTTGTTGAGAGATTTGTATCCATCAGCAACTCCAGAACTTGAAACGGAATGTGTTCCTGGATACCATTCCCAATTTGTAACTTTCTTAATGCGGCATGAACAGGTAACCACAGCTCAAGCTACGTATCTGGTTCTTTAAGTCGATCCAATAATGCTTAAGCAGCCAATAAATGTTCTGAAATAACTGTCAACTTTGTCACCAAAGCAATAATATCTGGTTGCAAATGTTTTGGAGCCTTATCTAAAACAAGAGCAATTTTCTGAGTTGTGACCTCTGTCTCGGTTCTGGACCACCGTGGGGAACTACACCATCGAATGCCTTGAGAGAATCGACAATCAACCCTAATAGCTCTTCAGATTGCTCTGGCCATTTTGTCTCTTGCTTTTGATTAGAATTGTTCACTCTCGAAGACTCTTGTGCAGTTGATTCTAGAGGTGATGAAACAGGCCAAACTGCAGCCTTTTCCGCATACACTGTTGCCAGTAAGTCAGTGCTTTGCACTGTTTGCTCCATCCATCCCAACATCAAGGCGTTAATCTACAGGATTATTCAGAGATTCCAGTGTTCCATTAAAACCTTTAATTCTCTAAGAAGTGAACACTCCCCCGCGCAAACATTATGGCAAACATTTTTATGACACTGAATGTGGTCTTCCCATCTGTAAACACTTGAGCCAATGTTCCAGCTCCTTCAATAGCTTCTGGTAGTATGCTGTGACAACACTCGACTCAGGAAACAATATGACCATTGCATACTTGAGCATAAAATATATCAAAACTTGCATCTTTACATGCTTCATGACTAATTTAAATGTCTCAACAATTGAGCTTGCAGGTTTTCGACTGTCCTCTGAAATACATCATAGACTCACAACCTGTTGGCATGAAGCAACCAGCAATCCTGCATTCTCCTCGAAACTATACTCAATCCAAAGCAGCAGAAAACCTCTGTTATCCTCTGTAATCAAAGATACTCTAACATATTCCTTTGGCTTAAATGGGCCTTTTCATCCGAGCATTAGCTGAGAAATCTTCAAGATTTAGCCAATAAGTAAGACTATCAAGAATACCACCTGTAGCTTACATTACTTTGTTTGGTGATTGTTCATGTGTGTTTATAAAGATATTCCTTGTTGTGCTGACTGCCTTTGTTCCAAGGGTCACAAGCAATCTTGGGTCAAGACCATCTGCAACAGGCTGGGAGAAATAGCCCACTAAAGGAGCCATATGTATCCTGCCTATAGTTCAGAACATCATCGGAATGTCTGAGTTGTTTATTTTCAAGCCTATACTCATGCATAACTCAGTGGATTTTGATAAACATGACCGCTGGTGAAAATGGCAATGGTTTCGGGAAAATTCCCAATTTGGTAGCGCAGCCAGTGCAAGGTTAGTGATTTTGCTACGAAATCACTAAAACAAATGGCGCTGCTAAACTGCTAATGAATTTATGCGCTGCGAAACTGCTAAAAGAATTCAGGCACTGCGAAAACACCCTGGTCTTTAAACTAGGCTAAAAATTTTTGACAACAGCATTTTCAGTGATAACAGGTTACTACACTGAATCATGCGTAGTAACACTTAAGGTACAACCCGTTACGGGGTTGCGCCAGTGGAATCCCGTCATAATCGATTAACTCGCAGGCTCCCTTTGCTAATAGGGGCCCATCCACAAAGAATTGAATTTACATGCTCCCAATTTATCGGATTCCTGGTCGTAAAGTAAGACCAAGTCACCTTCTGAGAAGACACGGGGTTTGACATTTTTGTCAAACTGCGCCTTGACTCATTTCTTATGGGATTCGTTAGCCAAAGCGACATCACGATGGGTTTCATCCAATTGGATTAGTTCTAAGAAACGAGCCTCCTCTTCTGAAGTTCCGGGGAGGAGGTTGACTGCGAGTTTGAGGGACGAGATTTCACACTGAACTGGTAAGATTGCTTCTAGGCCATACACCAGTTGAAAAGGTGTAAACCCGATTGCATTCCTTACCGATGTTCGATATGCCCACAAGGTTGAGTACATGATCAAGTGCCAACTCCTTTTGTGGACTCCAATCATCCTTTGCAGCATCCACTTCAGGACTTTGTTGATTGCTTCAACTTGTCCATTGGCATACGGGTAATATGGAGTAGAGCTATCGTGGGACAACCCCAATTTGGTAGCCAATTCGACCATCATGTGATTGCAAAAATGCGATCCATGATCTGTGACTATAGCCTGTGGAACACCGAATCTAGCGACTACATGATTGAAAAAGAAAAGGGCAGCTGTTTCACCGGTGTTATCTAATGTAGGCATCGCCTCGGCCCATGGTAAAATAGTCTGCTGCGACTATGATATACCCATGCCCCCCAGTCGAGGTGGGGCTACATGTCATGAAATCAATGCCCCATTTGGCGAATTTCCCAACAACAACTATTGGTTGTAGGGGTGCGGGTGGTTTTCTGGTTTTGCTATCGAAAATTTGACATGCATGGCAACTTCTAACTGCGGTTATGCAATCTTTGAACATTGTTGGCTAGAAGTAACTTTCTCATAAAAAATTTTGTGCCGTAGTGTAACCAGATTAATGCCCCCCACATGTGCCTGAATGGAAATAATTCAGGACTTTTTCGGCCTCCTCATGGGTGAGGCACCTCTTCAGAACTATATCGACACCACGATGGTAAACTGTATCACTAACGATCATGTAGTCTTTTGATTGGTATCGAATACGTTTTTGTTCTGAGCGAGAGGTATTAGACCTATATTTTTAGGTTTGGAGATAGATGATTATATCTCCATACCATGGATTGCTTGAGGATATTAGAAACAAAGATTCATCCACAATGGTTTCTTCAAATGTTTCACCGTTGGACGACGATGGGAGATCGCATAGTAATTCCGCGAAAACCACGAATTTCTTTGATTTGGATTTTACGAATTCTAGATAAAACTCTTGAAGAATTGCTATCCATTTTGAATATTTTCCCCTCAACAACTGTTGCGACAATATATAAGTCATGGGGTTGCAATCTGACAAAATGGTAGTTTTTCGAAAGAGGACATAGTGTCGAAATCGCTGTATTGCTTGAACAGCTGCGAGAGCCAGCTTTTCAACATAGGAATACTTGATTTCTGTATCATTTAAGTTTCTACTCAAATAATATATGGGATTTTCAATTCCATTGTCTTCTTGAACTAAAACCATTGCGATGGTCGTATCCACTGCAGCCAGATACAGGTTAAAGTATTTTTGATAATCAGGAGCGTACATTAATGATGCTTTCATTAGGGATTCTTTTAAAGAATCAAAGGAAGCTTGCGCGACCTGATCCCAGACGAAGGACACTTCTTTTTTCAATAGACGTGTATAACCTTTAGCAAGTTCGGCGTAATTTGGAATTAACCTCCTCAGAAAGTTTGCTTTCCCTTGGAGTTTCTGAATATGAAGTAAATTTGAAGGTGGAGGAAAATTTATGATTTCCTAAACCTTACATGGGTCAAGACGAATCCCATCCTTTGAGACTACAAAGCCAAGAAAACGAGCAAAACTAACACAGAACACACATTTGTGTGGATTGAGTCATATCTTGTAGTGTTGATAACGTAGAAATATCGCTCTCAAATGCTGCGGATGATCGGTCCGCTTTCACGAATGAGCTAGAAGGTCATCGAGATATGGTTGAACGATGTTTTTGATGTCATGGAAGGCATAATTCATTGCCCTCTGAAATTTTTCCTCTGCGTTCTTTAAACCAAAGGGTAATTTGCGATATGAAAATGTGCCCCACGCACAAATAAATGCAGTCTTTGATTGGTCCTGTGGGCGGATATTTATTTGATTATACCTGGAGAATCCATCCATAAATGAAAAGATTTCACAACCGGCGCATTCATCAATTATCTGGTCAATAAAGGGTGTAGGGTAGTTGTCTTTTGGACAAGCTTGATTTACATCCCTATAATCGACACACACTCTAATCGTTCCTTGTTTTTTCATCACAGGAACAATGTTTGATACCCAATCGGTTAGAGGAACCGGGTAAATAAAACCAACATGGAGAAGTTTCTCAACTTCTGCCTTGATGTCAGTGGCTTTCTTAGGGTGCACCTGCCATAGTCATTGTCGTACTGGTTTGACATATGGATACATCTTTATTTCGTGTTCAACTATACTCGAGTCAATGCTTGGCATTTCATCATATGACCAAGCAAAGACATCTTTGAATTCGCAAAAAAGAGCGTTATATATTTCCAGTTCTGAAGGATAACAACATTTGCTGACATAAATATTCTCTACAACATCCGTTTTGGTCGAGATATTTATGGCGATAGTCTCTTCAATATTCGACAAGTTTCGCTCGGAATCCACCGTGTTTACAGTATTTGATAGGAAATCAAAAACTGAAGGATGATGAAGGTCATCAGGAGTATCTTCTTGACAATCCGGAAGATGGGAATGATGGTGGTAATTTTCCCATGGTGCCCCGTCAATTATCATTGACTGAACAATTCCTTCGTCAGTGTAATGCACTTGCGACCAAGAATCTGAAGGGGTGCCATATTCCTTAGCCTATCTATCCAAACGCTTGATGAGCGCTGATTTGGGTCTGCCTCCCATGCTAAAAACATTGATTGCTACAATATTTCTATTGAACTTGGAGGCAATACCTGCAGATGATCCATGTTAATATCGTTTTCTTGAGATTTTTCAATCGAGGATATCATATTGCAGGTTCCTACCGTCGCCACTTCCGCCAGATTGATTGGAGGTGGGAGAGCAAAAGTTCCCATTAATATAGGGTCTTTTATTAGGCCTACTCCGATATTTTGAAGCGAATGGGGGCTTCCATGGATCATCAGAATGCTTCCCGTAAGTTGGGAACTATTGGGGAGAAATGTTTGTTGGTCGACGATTGTAATTCCCCCTTGGAAAGGAAATGCAATCTTCCTAAAATAGGTCGACACAACCGCAGCCATAGCATATATCCAGTGCCTTCCCAGTAGGATGTTGTAATCGACGTTTCCATCGATTACTTCAACATCTATTTCTACTGTTCCCCCCCCCAGTTCAACTTGAAAGTTACTTAGAATCCCATATGGGGTATATGTTCGTCCATGAAATGCTTTTAATGTCGTCGAAGATCACGACAAGGTTAGACATCCTAAAGTTTTCCAGAAACTCATCGACATAATACATGTAGATGCCCCCTCATCAATAATTGTTCGATGAACAGTTTTGTTGAGGGCTTTCACTTGAATGAGGAAAGCTAGTTGAGCTGGTAACTGAGGATCATATCCTTTGTGATTAAAGGACACAAGATTAGAATCCTTTGGGTCAATCCCACCTATTGCTGATAATAAACCTTGCTTTTGGGAGGGGAAATTTTGTAGTACCTCAAGTGTTGACATAGCGGATGGTGATTGGGCCAGATCTTCCACTATATTATAATGTTGTGCTGCTCTGGCATGAGGATTAAATTTCGACTTGTGTACTACTCCCTTTGGTGGTTTTATTGTTAGCTCTGAAATGATGGGTGGTGCAACTTCTGTCGAAGTTGTTGTCGAACTACTAGGTTGATCTTTATCCTTGTTGTTCGACAGCTTGGATTCCTGTAATATTTATTCCTTGTCGTTATCAAAGCATCATTTTGCTGTTTTGAAACCGACAACATCAGCACTTGGGATGGGGAAGCATTGTCACTAGCAACCAGATTTGCTCCTGGATTTGGAAACGGATTGGTCAATACCGCCGAGGTTTTTGAATTTTCTAAGCTCAGCTTTATATGGACAATCTCTTGTCCAATGATCCTCATCACATATAAGACATGGACGATTTGGTTTCTTATCTCCAGAAGGGTTTGCATAAGATTTTTTAGGTGATGATTCCTCTTGTTTTTCTTCTTCCCTTTGTTTTTCTTCTTTCCTCCCAGTTTCTTGGCTTCTTTGCCTTTGTCAGTTGAGACGACATTTACTTCCGAGGCGAGAAGTTCTTCTTTTGAATTTTGACTAGAAATATTACGGGCTTTTTTAGATGTAGCCTTTGTTGATTTCGTTTCTGTCATACCAATCACGCCATCGCTGGCATGAGAGTCATTGTTCGATTTAGGAGGGGGAGGAACGGAAAATTCTGGCCTGGGAGCATCAGGGATTTTATCATAGAGCGTTCCAGACTGAGTATAAATCAAGTCTAAATATTGCGCATGAGCAATAACTTGCTCTTAAGTGACAACTCCTCCTTTTGCCACATCTTCTGTAATGGAAGGTAATAATGACTTAATAAACCATGCAACTAATTGCTGATTAGGAACATACGTTTTTACCATTCTGTGACGACGTCGCCACTTATGAATATGATCGGATATGTGAGTGGCCGTTGTTTGCTTGAAATTGGTAAGAGGTTCTGTTCCTATTTTGTACCTTATGGGTAGCTGAAAATGGGTTAAAAAGGTTGTGGCTAGGGCACTAAAGTTGTCAAACGAAGCTCTAGGTAATTCAATATACCATTTTGCTGCCAGACCAATTAATGTCCTATAAAAAAGGCGAACCCTAATCGAATAATCATTTAGGGTGTTTGATGAACACCATAGATGAAAGGTCATCACATGATTCGACGGGTCTTCACCCGGATTTCCATTAAATTTAGGAATATCTGACAGAAGTTTATGCGGAATCGTTGGCCACCAAGGGGCGTAAGCAATTAGATTGCTCGTTAGCCGATTTAGATATGGTAACTCTAAAGTCACCACGAAGGGTAACTGTTGATTCAGGTTTGGCGAAGCATACCCAGGATAATATGGGATCGCCTGGGCAGTTGGTCTTTGCATACCAACATAATGCATTTGATGCTGGTAACTCTGATAAGGTTGATGGGTATAACCACTGTAGAATGGTTGATTTTGACCGTTTTTGAATATACGACTGCCGATTATTTGCAAATATTTGTTGCTCAGACCCTTGGTAAACTTTTTGGAATTGCGGTTGTTGATATTGTACCAGCCATGGTTGTGAAGCCATGTGCTGTTGTCCAATACTGGTTGTTTGACCAAGATGAGGGGTAATTGTACCCATTTGGGCCTGTGCCATTCCACTAGTTGGCGATTGTGGTTGAGTCGCAGGGAAAAGAGGCTGTTGCATTACAACCTGAGAAACCAGAGGTTGGCATACAACAAGCAATGCTTGTACTTGCGACACCGTCACATAGCCGGTGTAGTTGGTATATTTGACATAGGTAAACATTGTTGCACCGAATATACAACTCTTGGTTGTTAAGGCAGTATTGGCACCCAACCGCTAGATGTAATTCGAGCATAACCTAAATTTTGTTGTGAACTCTTGTATGATTTTCCTCCTGGAGGAGACAATGAAAGGGTATATTGCCCCCCATACAGCGGTAATCCGGTACTCAAAGGAATTGTTTGTCCTTGGGGACCAGATTGCCCAAATTGACACCGTGAAGGATCAATTTGCTAAGACTCAACATAAGAGTTCCCGGATATTATTCCGGATGAACAAACAGGAATGGACCAAACTGTCGAAGTTCTGCCGTTGCTGTGTCGGATGACACAGTCCTAGATGTCGATGGTTGTTCAGACATTTCTAGTCTATCCAAAAGATTGCCTAGCGATTCTACAAGAGCTTCCGATAAAGGTAGACTAATTTCTGTTGAAGAAGGATATAGGGTGATCCCAACTCCAACTTACGATGGAGTACTAGATGGAGGATCCTCCACAATCTCTTCTATAGTAATCAGACCAGGTGGAAGAGGTAGAATGTCATGTCCGTAAAATATTTTTGGTGCCGAAGAAGGTATAGAATTTGCAGCGACAGATGTTTGGGGAATAACACCTTCCGAATCAGCTGTAGATGGAGCTGGTTCAGTAATACAAGTGTTTACCTTCACACTAGGATCAACTCTATTGTCCTTTGGTGGCTACGGAACTTCTTTTGTAAAGGCAGGGACAACAAAAATGTTTGGAGTAACCGGAGTCTCCGATGGTGTTGGAACACTTGTTCTAACTTTACCAGGGGATTTGGATCCGGTTAAACGAGTTCGCTTTATTTGTAATAGTTTTGATTCTGGAGACAAAGATGGTTGACTCGTAAGCCTCCGCGAACGACGAGGTTTCAATTTACTTTCTTCCATGATTGCGGATTACTCGATCAACTAAAAGTCAAGGGGAAGTATGTTTCTGAATTAAATGAATTTTAGACACGTTGACACAACTTGTTTTTTCAATTTTTAAGAGTCGAGAAAAAACAAAAGATGACTCTAGTCACCTTCGATTTTTAATGAGCCTGAAGTGACAAGTGCGTAGATGGGCCTTTTCCTTTAAGGAGTCTGAAAAGGAACGAAAGAGACTACTTTGGAAATCTAGACAAAGGGATTACCAAACCAATCACAAAACTGCAGAATACTTTTTATGGTACGATAGTCAATCTTCCCGAATGCTATGTTCAGTGCATTGTAATCGATAGGGCGGCAGACATGGCTTCCTATGGATAAAGGATAAAGCCTATTGTGGTCTCTCAATTTATACTCGACGGTACGTGGGAGTAGAAGTTCATACTGGCACTTATTGTCTCAAAGTGGAGGAATCACCCAACCAGCAATGAAAACAACAATTACCAGGCTTTACGACACCAGAATACATCTCTAGCCTAGACTTCTAAATGTTGCGCGTTAGGTTCCAAAGCGTTTTTAGATTCATTAAATTTATTTTACAGTTGATCTTGCTTAAGAAATTTTCCTTTCAGGTTCACCGTGTGATGTAGATATACAATTCCTAAAATGCAATCTAAGATGATAAACAATCGTTTAATCTTCTTTTTTGCAATGAAAATCCTAGCTACTAAGGAAAGAGATATGATATTCTTTCAACATAGAGTAGAGAGCACACACTATATGCACTGTCCTAAATCAAACCAACAAACAGTCTAAATGCAAATGCACATGCATGTATTTGTTTTCAGCCTTCTTAATGTGTGAATGATAAAAAGAAAGCTAAGCAAAAATCTGAATTATTTTTCAAAGTGACATTACTAACAAGTTTCTTTTCAAGACAAAATGAAGGCAATGACGACACTTTGCGATTTGGAATTGAAAACTTGCTTTCGACACTTGAAAAACTACTAATTCAAATCAAATACAAGAGTAATAGTGTAATTGACTATCAAGAATAATCAGATTCTCTTCTATGACTGAAAACGATACTTGCGACACTTTCAAATCAAGAAACAACAGTTCAATTACGCTACTTCTTTATAAAGAGAACTGAAAATGGATCACAATACATAAAAACATTTATAGCTCATTGCATAATGGAGGCAGAATAATGGCAAGGAAGGGGGTTTCAACAGAGGTATACTGACTACAGACAACAAAACTCCTGAATAGAGCTGAAAAGAGTGAACACAGAAACCAAAATCTAAGAGCAGAAGAGGTCTTGTTTGATCAGTGCACCTGTAACACAGGGAAAGTGAGATGCAGCACACCTACTACACACGGGAAGTGTGATGCATCTAGCTTCCGGAGAAGAGACAGTGGGATGGTCCAGGGACGAGACTTCAAATGGGTTCGGGGTCACAGTTTGCAGCTTAGTTCAGGGATTTAGGCCGAGAAAACGATAATCAATAAATAAATCACAGGGGTAGATCTAAGGAGGTTACTAGAGCCACCACAACGGCAATTGAGAGCTTGTAAATCGAATGTTCAGTTCATAAACAAAACCTGGAGATAGACTGAAGTAGCATTGATCTACTTTGCACTTGCATAGTAAATGCAGTTTGAAGGCTAGCTGGCTTGACTTTAGGCTCCGTCTGTAAGTTTATAAAGCAAACAAATATATACAAACAAACAATCTATTCACTCCCCAGCGGAGACGCCATTTTGTTATCGGGAAATCTAGTGTATATGCAGAGCTGCTAGTCCCACTAAGGCTGGTAGCTACCTTAGAAATAGACAAACTAGAACCACTTTCATTTTCCTTTATGAGAAGCAGATAAGAAGGGAAAGAAGGAGACCAACCTCTGTCTTGCACTTGGTTCCTTGCTTGATTCCTCTCCCTTCTGATAGATCTTTGCCACTCGCTTCCTCGTCTACCCAGCTTCAAAGAGCACCTGTAGAATCAAAGCAGCATAACACTATCCAAGAACATAGATCTACTATCATAAACAATATAGGACCAGATATATATTGACCACACAAATGCATATATCATCAATCATACAAGAATGTGGAGGAAAACTTGAATAACTTTATTAATAATCAAGAATAGCAAAGAGGATTACAACCAATTTTTCTGACCCAACATCATCCGCTTAGCAAGAAAGCCCTTCTTCACCTCATGAAAAGCTTAGATCACCCAACACTATGATGTTACACCAAGAAACAAGCAGCACTTCCTTACAAGATACAAAATTCCAGCCTCTGGATCTCTAGGATGAGGGATCCATATATAGATGTTTGCAAAGGGGGTGAGTCAGCTTTTAAGATTTTATTAGTGTCCTCTCTTTGATAGTTCTTGATTCCACTTGGAGATTGATGATCTCTTACTCATCCCTGGGCAAATGCAGAGAGGCAAGTGTCATAGGAGAAGCTTCTGGAAGATTCCATGATCCTCCACCTTGCAAATTGACCCTGCCATTTGTCCACTCTTGCCCATCGCACCCCATAGAAGGGATTTTCAGTATGCATCGCACCTCCTGTATGTATTTAGGTGGGATGCAATGCACTTTGACCATGGAGCAGGTAAGGTGGTCCATTTTTGACCAGTTCTGAGTAGTTTTTCATGGGGAACTTTTGGGAGAAGATGTAATCAGTTGAACTTGCTCTTTTAGAGGTTGGAACAACACTTTTAGGGACTTAAGAGCCCTTGGTTTATGTACATTTATGATTGGGGTTGCAGTGCCCAAAAATGTCTATAACAAATGTTCCCCATGGAGTAGTGAATGTTGTTTTGTCCCTATCATCCTCATGAACCAAAATGTGATTGTAGCCGGAATACCCATCGAGTAGTGACATACGAGATGCCCCCACTACTCTTTGGAGTATGTGGTCCATTTCTGGAAATGGATAATTATCTTTCATTGACATCTTATTCAAATTTCTAAGATCAATGCACAATCTGATCTCTCCCGTATTCTTCCGCACGAGTACTAAATTGGAGATCCAATCTGAAAATCTTATTGAAACGATTATACCAGCCTTGTACAATCAATTCACCTCTTTTTCTATTGATGGCAGCAACTTCAGATTTATCCTTCTCAACTTCTGGCGAAATGGCTTTGGTTTGGCTTGATTGGAATGATATGCTGAATTAATGCATCAGAAAATGAAGACAATAAACTAATGTATTTAGCCTTTACCTGAGGAGGTAACGCCTTTGACAACTTCACCATCTTTGGATTTTCTGTTGTTCCGATATTCACATCTTTAACTACCTTCTCGGTCGGCACTAAGCTTAGTTTGCGGGCTACATCATCTTGATCAAATAATTCCTCTAAAGGTATAAGGCATTTAGGGATGACATTGTCCTTCACCTGTAACACTTCCATCTGATTTACCTCTATTTCTGGTTCACCATCATCTTGCTCACCATCTATAGAAATGTCTTTATATTTTCTTTCATTTTGCAGAAAATATTCAATCTCTTTGTCATCCTGAAACACCTACCAATATCTTAGATTATCAGGGACAGTTGGGCAATGTTTCACATGAATTTCAAACTCATTGTTTGAATTCATTGGGATCTTTAAGTTACTTGTAGCTATAGCTAGGGAATCTGCAATAACATTTTGTGTATGAGGGACACATGTCAAAGTATGATATGGAAAAACCTCCAAAATATCTAAAATTGCATTATGGTAAGCATGCATTCGAGGATGTTTGGCTTGGTATTCACCCTTGACTTGTTTGACTACTAATTCAGAATCGTCGTAAACTGAAATTCTCTTTGCATTCAACTTCTTGAGGATTTTCAAGCCTGCAATCAATGCCTCATATTCGGCTTCATTATTGGAGTAATCAAAAGCCAATTTATGTGAACAAACTCTTACATTACTTGGGACTTTATTTGGTAGGAAAACTGGGCTGCGTATCCAAATACCAATTCTTGCACCATCCTTACCTACTGCTCCATCAAAATCCATACTCCACAAACCAGCTTCTTCCTCCAAGTGCTGGAATTCTGCTTGTTCTTCTACTTTTGGCTATTGTCCATCAATTTTATACTGTTGATGAAATGTTGACTGTTCAGCTGTACTTTCAAGCCTTTGTCTCTCTTGATCAAGTACTGCTATGAAATTTTCTGTTATCTCTGGAATATCTTCCACTTCAACTATTTGACTATTTACATCATTAAAACCACTGTCAGAATAAAGAACAAAAGATTCTAAATTTGTTTGTACATAATTAATTGGATGATTTAAAGGTTTCTTCTTGCTTGTGATCATGTACTTCATATTTTTCTTCCTATATAATTTTCTCAATTGACCAAACATGGGAATAGTGGCATAGGAGAAATCTAACTACAATGTCCCTTTGAGTTTTGCACCCTAAAACCTAGATAAAAGCATGCCAAATCTAGGGGGAATGTCGGCCACAACTACATCCATGAGAACATTCTTTGCTGGAATCTGATCTAAAGTCACAACCAAATCTTTAGTGAGACCAATACATTTGACTCTACCAGAATCAAAGGAATAAAGATCATGATACTTGCGAGTGATATCCAAACCCAATTTTTCCATAATTGCCTTTGGCATCAGGTCGTGAGATGCTCCTAAATCAAACATGGCATGCAAGACATAATCCTGCAATCTAAGGCTGATGTAAAAAGGGGCTACATCACTATCCTCAGATTGGCCTTCTAATGCCGGACCAAAGATAAGCTCGGGTTGGTCATCTTCCACATTAACCATATCAGACAGGGGATCTACATTCAAAATCTTTGACACTTGACTTTTATAATTGTTATTCTTCATTAATTTACTCAAAGGTATCGACACTTTTAACTTAGAAATCTCATTTTCTAAGATAAAGGTTGTAGTTTTCTCTACCTCTTTGACCGGAGCATCCTTCTTTTCAGACTTCTCCTTTGCTGCACTTGGCTGATTTGAATTTTCATTTGATGATTGTACTTTGCTGGAAGTAGGATCTGCTGGCTCCTTTCCTTTTTTTTTGAACATTTGGAGAATCAATCTTTGGTGGGGCTGCTTCCTTCCACTTTTGAATTGGATTTATTGGTACATTCCTGCTCCTAAGTGAATATTGTTTTTGTTGTGCTGTCAATGCATTCATATATCCACTCTGATATTCATCTGATTCTTCTTCTAGGACTGTTTCATTTGCTAATATAAAATATTCATCTTTTTGTACAGCTGGGTTTTCTGAATATTCCTCATCCTTCGTGATATAAATTGGCAAACCATCTAGTGTAAAAAAGTGATTCTCATCTCCTGTTGGATTCTAATCATCATTTGATTCCATGCCATGGACATAGTTCTACTGTACTGGTGTTTTGACTTGCTGCTAAGCTGATTGATCTTGCACTCTTTGCTCCCATTGTTTAATCCTGAACTATGGCAGTTGCTGACCACAGAAATTAAGATTTCTCATCTATGTCTTAGGCTTATCTGCAATGGCTATTATATCAAACATCTTCTCTATTTTACGAAGCAAATAATCTGAGGAAGAAGCTTCTTCCTTTATGGTCACTTTCTTCTCAGTCCTTGTCCTAGCTCTTTTAGCTAGCAGATTTCCCTCCACTCTCACTGCAATTTTCTGCATATCCTTTAATGTAGCAGGATCTCTTTCTCTCAATTGATATGCCATGTCAGGATCAAAGCCATCGGGAAATTTTATCAAAGCCAACCCCATTGGTGCCTTGATATCAGATGAATTAGCATTATAAATAGTATTGAATCTGACATAGTGATCTTGGACACTCTCACCAACATTCCTTTTTATGTTTTCATACTTGGAAAGAATTTGGAGTGGATTTTTCTTTACCTCCAAATGATCCAGAAATTTTATATGAAGAACTGCCAATGTATTGATAGTCCCAGTAGGAAATGATCTGAACCACCTTTTCTCTTTGCCTCCAAAAGTTTGCACAAATAATCTCATAGTCACATTCTCTTCATCTATCTCATGAAGGTCAAAGAAATCGCTCATCCTATCAACATGTTGTTGTGCTGTGATACCTTGGGTAGCATCAAACAATGGAATTTTACTTTGGTAATCATTAGGCATAGCATCCAAGTTTTGTGGCAAAACGAGAGGTGCATATCTAGCAGCCATTGCTCGAGGTGGATTTGAAACTAGCCTTGAGGATGTAGAAGGAGTTGTAATAACAATAGCAGTCGATGTGATGGGTGTATGAGGTGTCGAAGGAGGTGAAGAAATGATTGATGTTTGAGGTGTAGAAGGGGTTGATGGGGGAGAAGAGACAATAGATCTTTGATCAGATATGGTGGGCTTCACGAGAAGAGTGGGGATAAAAGGAGGTTCAGTAGGAATTTAGGAACTATACACAACAACAGATGTACCAAGAGTAGTAGATACAGATTCTAAGAACTCAGGAATATTGGTAGCCACAATAGAAGTTTGAAGATTTAACTATAAGCATCAATTGATCTATTTGCCCTTTTAGTTTCAAGATATTGAACAAACTCTGGATTTAGAATAGTAGCACCAACTGTGCTTTCATATTTAGTTTCAAACAAAGATAGATCAAAATGTTCATCAAACTAGAGATTGTCAAGATATTCAAAAACAACTGGCCATGAATGAGATCTAAAAACCAGTATCACAGAACTTTCTTGCCAGAGAATTCTTGGAATGAGATTTGGGTTTTCATACACGAGAGGAGGATCAAGATTAGGATTGGCCCTGGTGTGTCGTCTGGAAGGCAGTGTGTTGAATTATTCCCAAAATCAAAGGAACATTACAAACTTGTCACCCTATCGAATTCTAAACCGATCATCCAAAAGTCTAGAATTAAGTCTAGAATTGTTTTAATATATTGGGGTAATAGTGTTCAATTTTCCCTAGTATGTCACCACTATGTTATAGCCTAAATCTACCTTAGGCTGAAGGAAGGTAGGTCTAGGGTAACATCAAACCACGCTTAACCTGGTAGCTAGCCTACCAGGTCGGGAGAGGGCTCTCTCCTTGTCAATCTCAAAGAAAATATCACAAGTAAAACTTGAGATGACTGATAAGAATACTAATTTTAGGCTAGGTATATGTTCAGAGGATTTTTATTGATTCTGATTGTTGGTTACGGGATGAGATGAGGAAGGCATCTTTGGGTTCGGGAAAGCAACTTAGATTTGCAGAGGTTTCTGTGGGGCAAGGTAGGCAAGTGTTTTAGAACTTTGAATTGGGTGTGATAGTGAGTCTAAAGACTGATGAGGAGTTGGAGAGGGCATGCAAGTTTCATGAGTCCTCTTCAAACAATAGAAAACATTTAAAACTAAATAAACCCCATGGAAGAGCACTAAACATCAACGAATTCCACCCTTTAATCTTGATTCATTTAGTTATGCAGAAAAAGAGAGATGATGGCACATATAAACATAGATAAACTGAATGACAGAGGAGAAAACAATGCTAGTTCACATTACCACAAGAATCCCACAAAATGCTGCAAAACCCTGGTTTATTTCCTTGACAAACTGCAGAAGTGATGTACAAAGTAGCTCAATGCATCCACAAGAGTCCAACCTTGACAAATGATTAAGAAAGTAAAAGATATAGGAATCAAACCACCTATGCTAGCCATCAGGGGTTGAATCCATGAGTCAAGGAGATGTTTCAACAAGATCTGAACTAGGAACTGAAAAATAGGTAGTGGAACAGCTTGCCTCTAAAACTATGGAAACTGATTCATTCAGCTCAAAACCACCTATAACTGATGTATCTACCTCCTTAAGTCATTTTTCATCATTTTTACATCATAGTACATCAATTTACATCATATTCCATCATGCGTTTTCCCATGAGAGAAGAAAAAGTCAGACTAGTAGAAAACTAGGCGAAATTCTGAGTCTTTGAGCAAAATTGGCAAAATTTTGCCTGATGCGCAGTGCCCCGAGCGTCATGTGTAGCGCCACTTCAAGGCTACGTTTCAAGGTCTTCCACTTCACCAAATTAGGTCTAAGATGGCTTTTTGGAAAGCTCTACCTGTTTACTTTCTAGGAAAACTAGAATTCTTGGATTTGGAGTTCATTTTGCCCTTCACAAATCACTTCTCCCAAGACTGCTTTCTGTGGGTCCAAAAAGTAGCAGAAAGGGCATTTTTAAGGTGATTTTTGCCCTTTAGGTGACCCAGATCTCCTCCAAATTTCATGAAACTTTCTGGGTTTTATCATTTTTCCATGAGGAATCCAAAAATGCAAGCCATTTTGCAAAAATCCAAGCCAACTCAATGCACAGTGCCGGTGACGTTGCACATCAGATGAAAATTCCTGTGTTTTGCATTTAAAAATTGTGAAATGACAAAAATTTCTCAAAATTTCTTCAAATTTGGCAAGAGGAAAGCTTACTAATTGCTTTTCTGAGCCAAGGAAGGTTCAACCAAAATTTTAAGTTTATCTTGCTCCTTTTTGGCCTCTAAGGCTCTATTTAGCTTAGATTTTAGGCTTTTTATCCTTGTCTTGTAAATTTTATTCCGGGCCAAGTAGTGATAAGCCATGTGGCACAACATGTTCTTCTCCTTATTAGCCTTATCAAGCAGCTTCTCAAGGTGGATATTTACTATTTCCAACCATGATTCTTGTTCAACCTCTATTTCTTGTTCTAGTGATGTCATCCTGATTTTCCTTCTTTTCACCACTTGTCAGTTTTCCCTAATGGTTTTCAGCTCCATGATTGTTTGTTTGTCCTCCAATTTCTTGTTCTCTTGCTCAAGGAAGTTAATGATCCACTTAGCCCTCTCAAGGTCAAGTGATAAGGCTTGGATCTTAGCTTCTTTCTATTTGATGACCACATCCTTGAGTCTTGAGCTTTGGGAGCCCAAATCAATGTCATTTTCCTCAACCAAAACAAAATCGCTATCTTGCCCTTCGGAAGGCCCTTCATCATGCAATTGTTGCTTTCCTTTGTCCTGTACCTGTTCTGCTGAAGAAGAAGGCAAAGCCCCTTTCACCCCAGGTGAAGATAGTATTTTCCTGTGATCCGGTGAAGGAAACGAGACCCCTTCCACCCTTGGTGGAGATAATACACGTTTGGCAACTGCAAAAAGTTTTCTTGTGCCTTTTTAATAAGTTATAAAGACAGGAATGTGAGCCTCTTTAGTTTTTCTTTCAAGCTCTTTTTGTTGCCTGGAAGGTTCACCTTCCTCTTAAGGATCTACAAAAATTTGAGGCACCTTGAAGATTTTATGGGCAATGAAGGTTTCCCATGGCACTCCCAACTGAGTGAGCTGATGCACAAGAATAATAATAATGAAAGCAAAGTGATAAATGCTATTGAGTTGTTGTGGGTATGGTTTTCTCTTTGCAATCACAGTCATCCTCTCTACGTTTTTACAAATGAAATATGGAATACTCATCATTCTAACCCTGGTGAAATGCATAAGTAATCTGATATGATAGACATAGAGTCTGGAGAACCTACCCTCACATGTGAAATATTTGATGATGAGTTTCATAAGTGGAACATACAGGTCCTCCAAGAACTTGAAAGGAAACACCCTGCTCAATTTACCATGACATTTGGCCTTAATATATGGTTCATAATGTTGTTTGCTGATATTTTGTCTTCTGTTCCACCTTTTCCCCACATCTGGCATTCTAGTTGCTTCTGCAATAATGGTTGGTGAAATAGTGAAATTGATGCCAGCAAGGTGTACCATATTGTTCTCCATATGTATGACAAATTGCCTTGCTAATTGATGATGATACTTAACCCTCTCAACCATCTCACAAAACTCAAAGCAAGATTGGTATCTGAAACAAGTGGTAGCAAGGGGGCAAGCAAGGAGTCCAAAAATGCTAATAGGTTCCTCTCTAATAATTTTCCCACCCTTGTGAGGTCTCCTAGGCTGTACATTTCTTTCTCTTGAATTGTCACTTAGTGTTTCTTCTTCATAGCTTGACTTATTGTTACTTGCCATGGTGCTTGATGCTTGTCTTAGGGAAGTGATGTGATGATGATATGGTGGAAAATGGTAATGAGGGGGGAAAAGGGAGATGAGTATGAAGAGATTTTACTAATGGGAAATGAAATTGGGGAATGAAGGGATAAGTTTTGAGAAACTAGGGTTTAATGAGGGATTTAGGGTTTGATGAAGGGAATGAGTTGTTTTAGGGGAGTGGAATATGGAAAATGGGATAAATGGAGTGATTTAGGAAAATGGAAGAAGGAAAAGGGTTTAATGGTGTTGTTTGTGATTATGGAGTGAAGATTGCACAATGAAATGGAAAGTAATGAAGACAAGCTAGGGTTTCACTTTCAAAATGAAAAACTCATGAAGAACACAAGTATGAGATCAAATTCAGCTCTAGGATAATGATAACTTACTTGTAGAATAGCAATGCAGCATTTTTGAGGATTATTGAATGATTTGGAATGTCTTGGCAAGTTCTGGTCTGATGCGCAGAAAAATGGGCCCAATGCGCAGCGCTTGTGCGAATTAACACTGGTAGAAAGTCACTGATGTGCAGTTTCAGTCTGATGCGCAGTGCACTGCCTCTGATGCATAGCGCCAGTCTGATGCATAGTGCACTGCCTCTGATGCACAGTGCGAGGAAAAGTTGCTTGGAAAACAGGGTTTTTGACTTCCTTAGCTCAATTTGCCTCCAAATCAAGATTTGTTGCTCTCCAAGGGTATTTTGCACAATAAAATGATGAATAACACTCCTTTCACTTTATATATGGATGGCTTTTAATTTTTTACTTATCCCAAACCCACTTTTCTAATGTCAAAGTCACTTTTGATTATAAGCTCTATTTTTTCATTTGAATTGACCTTTCTTGATCATTTGGTAAACTGATGCATTGATGCTTTTGCTTTTGTCTATAGTGGCTGGAGTTGGCAAGGTGAGCAAGGGTAGCAAATGGAACTTACTACATGTAGAAAATATTTCAAATTACATAAATTTTGTACATAGAAAATAAAAACTTTGTTTTCACCTCAAAATAGAGTTTTGAGGTAAAAATCATTTATTGAGCATATCATCAGTGAAATTTTGATCTTATGAACTTATTAGACCTCCTCATGTGCCTGCTGACCTTTTATTTAGTTTTTGATGACCATGGTGGCAAACCTTAGACCTAGTGAGACCTAAAACCCTAGAACTGATTTTGGTAAATGGAATGAAATAAAATGACAGTAAATGACCTAAACATGTGAAAACAGGCCAACAGGTAAATTCCATGAGGGAAATTTGACAACGAACCACTACCATCAGTTGATACATGACCTAATGGAATGTAGCTAATTAGATGGGACACCTAATATGCATGCAAAAAGAGAAATTTGATCATTGATGGAGGGATGAAGATACCGACACTAAGATGATGGAAATAATGTAGTTATCTTGAATGCTGATATCCAAGATCTAAAATGAGAATACAAGTGGTGCTTAAGAGGATGAATTTTGTCTACATAGAACATTTGAAATATGGTTGATGGATAGTGGTGACTCATGAAGGCAGGATTAAGAGGGAGTTGATAGCTTCCTATAATCCTCGTTAACGATAAGTACTTTCAAGACTTATGTTATTTCCTTGTGTCATTGTTATTGTAAATTTATCCTCTTAGAATATTGTTTATGATTATTGCATGAGTAATTTGCTAACATAAATTCTTCTTTCACTAATTTCTTGAATGAGGATGTGATCAAGGAAAGAAAATCCATCTTGAGTTTCATTAAGATGTGGAGTAATTTAGGAAGATTTGGCTCCAAGAAGGAGATGGATTAGGAAAATGAAAGAGCCACTCTCATATTTAGAGAAGAAAGACAATCTTGCCTCATCATCAAGTACACATTTTTAATTTTTATCTAATTTTCAATTATTACTCTTGTTTTTGGGTCAATAGGTACATTTGATGGATGTGAGGACCAAGTCCTCAATATCAAGATTGAGGCAAATGTAGAGCTACTTCGTGGTTAGGGTTACAATGGAAAAGAGCTCAGACATTGAAGGAAGGATCCCAATATCATATCTTGATTGAAGAGGCTTCTTATTCATAGGCATCAAACTTTCATGTAACAATGAGATATTCTGAGACACGGAGAAGAAGCAACATGCCCTTCATGTGTGGACCATTCTAGATGTCTAAGATGTAGCAGTGATATTATATGATCATAGCTCCTATTTCTAAATGCACTATCATTATATGTTTGTGAAGTTGGCTTCCTCCATGATGTACTTAAGGAACAAGCATACTCGGAGCTACCTCAGAATGTTGAGGTGCATGAGTAGGAAACTCATGATTGTAAATTGAATAAAGTCATATGGGCTTGACATGCTTGGATTAATAGAAATATGATGTGAAATCCTACCTCTCTTTAGGGTTGCAGATATGCATTTGATATTTGGATTTATCTATATATATATATATATATATATATATATATATATATATATAAATAATTTATTTCTAACAGGATCATATCATCTCATCATTCAGTGCCAAATAGAGTTGACCTTTGGGTCCAAGGTGACCCACTTCTTAGAAGTGTAATAGAGAGATGAAGAGGACTTCCTTGTTAAGGTAAGAATATTGTTAGATACTTTAAATGATGGATTACACTGAAACATTGGGAGAGACTCCTTTTTGAATACAAATTTAGTGGATCCCATGATGAGAAGGCACATAGATGGATCCTTACTTTGCAGCATGTATCATAATCCTGATTGAGCTTGGACATGTATATTGGGATGCTACAAAGCTACTATAGAGATACCTAGTTCATATAGTGACTCATGGATTGGGATAGTTATATGACTGGTTAGATATGTCATTGTTAAGTGAAATTAGAGCACTTTCAATAGGAAGAAGACATTTAGGTGTTTCTTTCATATGGGTCTTGCTTTGATTTCCTAGATGATTAGGTAGCAAACTTATAGTGCACTCTCTCCAGGAGTGGTTGATCATATTATGAGCAGTGTGATTTCTGATGAAGCATTGAGGCTACAACACAGAGGGACTAGTGAGGTTTTGATAGTGATTTATCATGGAATTAAAGTAGTGAGGCTTCAGTTGATGATTAAGTTGTTGACATTATCACCAAGCCTTTGCTAAAAGTGAATTTATTGGTCTTTAAAGAGTAGCTAGAAGCTATGGAGAAAGTATCCCTTCTAGGAAGGGACCCCAACAGATCATGAACAATGAGCTATGGGATCTCCTAGGGGTGTGGGGTACTCCTTGGAGATAGAGGGTTGGAAGCTCCTTATCATTTTGATAAGTTGATCTCCCCTAGTCAATTTTGGGACTTGATGGATACCCCAACATGCATTGTACCCATAAGCCATTTGTTGGACTACCACACATCTAGCTAATGAGTGAGGAGACTTAGGTTGGAAGATATTTACCTATGGTAGAAACATATGGTGAATTGATCTCCCTAAGTCTTGGATGGATGGTGTTCAACCACTTGATCATTGAGGATCAAGTTGGGTGAAATAGGTTTTGGAAGATCTTTGTCACTTATCGAAAATCAATCTCCCCTAATGTCGAAGATATAGGGCTTGGAGGATCTTGTTGAAGAATGTAACTAGTGGCAGTCTTCATAATTGTATTTTTGAAAATAAAAAATTATTGTAAATGAAAAATATTTTTGAACCATTGGTTTCTTTCCTATTTTTTATGTCATAGCCTCCATTGAAGGATTCTAGGTTTTTTTGTGAGTCAAAAGAGTCTTTGTCACATTTATTAGACGTTTCCTAGGAATTTGTATCATGTAAATAAATTTATTTTTGAGTCAAAAGTGTCATTTTTCACCTCCTCACCAAGTTGGCCCTGTCCTAATGAATTTGGCTTCGATTAGGTCCATTTGACCCATCAAAATCAATATAAATAGAGGTATCCTGACTCATTTGGAAGCACACACTCACAAGTTCTATTTACAAGAGAAAGAGGAAAAAAAAGAGAGTGAATTGTAGAAGAAGAAGAGCTAATTTAAGGAAGAGACAAAAATAAAAGTTTTGGGGATTTATCTCTCACACGTGAAAATTTTTATAGGGTTTTTAGATGAGTAGCCGGGGACCAAAATTTTGAAGTAGATGCAGGTTTGAAATTTTATAGTTGGGGGGCTGAAATTATGGATTGAAGTTGCATATGAGGAGTTGACACTTAGAGAATTTGGAAGAATAGATATACTTGAAGGAGGGGTTGACTTGGTGATTGGAGGAGGTATTTGTCTAGGTCAAAAGGGTATTGTATTGTCTCATCTTGATTTGAATATACTAAGAGTTTGATTGGGTTTTCCCTTAGATAGTGGTTTTTCCCTAATTGAGTGCCTATATCTTGTGGTCCTTGTTCTTGTGATATTCATACATATTAATTTGGTAATTTATTTATGAAATACAAAATAATAAAGAATAAAAATAATCCAACATAAATCACAAGTGATTATCAATAAAAGTGGAATCAAACCCTAATATCTACATAGAATGGTTTCTCAACATGGTTTCAGAGGTAAGGTGAAGGAACGACTATTTGAAGATCACTTTGTTGGCTATCATTTTAAGGAAGGAAGGAATTCTTAAAATAAATATAACTCTCCCAATGACAAGAAATTTGAATATGGGACTCAACATCTTGAAGATTTCAAGAAGATTTGGTGTAAGGGTCATATATAATCTAACTAGGATAGTCAAGAGTGAAGGATTCTTGGCTACACTCACAGGTACACTTGATGATGAAAAATCATGGACTATTGATGGTGGATAATTTAGATGCATAATAGGAGAAGGTGGAAAAATTCCTACTCTATCAAAAGGATCATCATCACATGCCATGGAGCTTGGAGACAACAAAAACTATGTAGTCAAGGATCTTGGATCTACATAATTAAAGATAGAAATTGGAGCAAAAATACAACTCAACAACATCATATATGTCCTAGGATTTAAAAATAATTTACTTTACATTTATTATTTAGAATATAAAGAAGATATAGTTTCTTTTGTAGATGGTAAAGTTTTTGTTTGGGGAAAAGATTCTAGTTTTAAAAAGCAAGGGTTATTGGGATTCATGAAGGAAGATTATATAGAGTTATAACTCCATTTCCTCAAGCCCTTTTTCAATGGAAATTAGTACCAATGAACTTTGGCATAGAATATATGGACATATTCACTACAAGATAATACCCTTTCTAAGTCAAATGGTGAAGGGTATCCCCAACATTGAGGAGGACCATGAAGGAGTATGCAAGGGATGTGCCATGTGAAATAATACTAATAAACCCTTTACAAGTAGTGATGCAAGGTATAAACTTATATTAGATCTCATTCATTTTGATTTATGTGGGCCCATGTCTAATAAATATCTTGGAGGCCACCAATATTATGTGACCACCATTGATGATCATTGAAGAAAGAAATGGCTCTATCTTCTCAGGACAAAGGATGAAGTATTTGAGAAGTTGAAGGAGTTTAGATCCGAAGTTGAGACACCGACAGAAAGAAATATAAAAACTCCAAAATCCGACAAGGGAGGTGAATACACTTCAAAATAACTTATAACAAATTGTAAAGATGCAAGAGTTAAGAGGGAGCTCATTATTCCCTATAACCTTGAATAGAATGGAGTAGAAGAAAGGAAGAGTAGAACCATTGAAGAAGGCATAAGGACTATGATATTTGATTAAGACCTACCAAAATTTATATGGGGAGAAGAAGCCATGACAACATTATATATACAAAATAGAAGTGATATAATCCTTGACAATATGACACTGGAAGAAGCGTTTTCAGGGAAGAATCCATGTGTAGGCCATCTCCAAATATTTGGATTTCGTGCATGCATTCATGTTCCAAAATACAAATGAAAGAAGTTATACTCTACAAGTATAAAATGTATCTTCATTGGATATAACCTTTCATAAAAATATTATAGAATCTACATCAAGGAAGAAAGGAGAATTGAAGTTAGCACATATGTTATATTTGATAAAAATCATGCCTACAAAAGATCTAAGGATATACCTATCGATTATGATGAAGAAGATATACCACTATTTGTAGAGCAAGAGCAACATGACAAGTCACCTACAAACTTAGAGGAAGAAGGTCCAAGTGAACTTATCCAACCTACAATCATTCCCAAAAAAAAGAATATGCAAAATTGGTTAAAAGTTATGCTTGAAGATATCGAAGGAGATGGAGTAGAAAAAGGAACTTTCAAAGAAAACAAAAGACCGAAAATATATTCAGGGTATGAAACACACATGACAATGTCAATTGAAGCATAACCAACTACCTTTGAAGAAGCTGCTCATTAAGAAGAATGGAAGAAAGTAATGTAGGAAGAACACCAACCTATCGTGAAGAATGGGGTTTGGGAAATTGTTCCTAGACCTAGCAACAAATATGTTGTCACTTCTAAATGGATTTATAAAATCAAGCATTCCATTGATAGAAGCATAGAAAAATACAAAGCAAGAATCATTGCAAGGGGTTTCTCTAAAAAATAAGGAATAGATTATGAAGAAACCTTTGCTCCCACTACTAGGTACACTAGTATTAGATCCTTGGTTTCGCTAGCTGCAACTATGGGATGACATGTAGATCAAATGGGTGTTAAAACAAACTTTATAAATGAAAGCATTGATGAAGAAGTATATATTGAACAACCAGAAGGCTTTGAGATAAATAACGAGGTTGCTCATGTTTTCCAACTAAATAAAGCTCTATATGGCTTGAAGGAAGCTCTTAGGGCTTGGTACACAAGAATGGATGCCTATCTTTTAAGGATTCGATTTTTCAAAAGTTTTGCTAATGAAAACCTCTACATAAATATTTTATAGAATGAATAAGTTATTATACTTTTATATGTGGATGATTTATTTATTACAGGTGTGGAGCACATAATTCTAGAATTTAAGAGGTTGTTGGAAGTTGAATTGGAAATGAAAGATATGGGACTCATGCACTACTATTTCGGCTTGCAATTTTTGAAGAAACCTAGTGAGCTATTTCTTGTTCAAGGTAGTATATAATAAAAATGTTACAAATGTTAGGTATGATGGATTCCAAGCCTATGACTACTCCCATGATCACAAATCTAAAGAAATTGAGAAGCTCGGAATTTAGTACCATTGATCCTACAAGCTAGCTGTAATCTACCCAACCCTTCTGTCACCTCGAGGGATGGGTTATATAATTTTTTTCCTCCTTCTTTCCTCTCGTTCCTTTCCATTTTCCTAGGTGCTTAGTCTGTCTAACCCTTTGCGAGCTGAATTATTTCCACTAATGACTTTATGCCATCTATATCATTTCTATGTGAAATGAACATAGACTAGACATAAGGTCGGAGCTCCCAAGCCTGACACTTTTCTGTGCCCTTCATTATTCCACCAAGCCCCTAGTCACATTCCTTGAAAAATGACCAAGATTCAGGCTTAACCTATAGCCCCTTCCATCCTAGCGAAATCCTTCATGCCTCCTCTATAACTTGTTGGGGTAAATCTCCCAGGCTACGTGTTCGGTAAGGTGAACCCACCTGCACTCTCATTGGTGCTCTATACCAAAAAAGTACTCCTCCCTATCCCGATGTTACCTCCCTAGTGGTTTTCAAAACTATGCATTAAGGTCCAAACCAACCTCTTTGTTATAGGCTTACTTGGATAGCGGGCTTCCCATTCCTTCTCCACATTGGCCTATTGCTTGTTTGTTGTTTTCTTCCTCCACTACAGGCCAACGAAATCCCGACATCTTCCCTCACATCATCACTTTATTCCACCTAATGGCAGAGTTGGTTTGATCAAGCTATGGGACCAACTTCAACTAATAATATCACTTCCAGGCTTGAATGGATGGCCTAGCAGCTAGCCCACATCATCCTGCTAATACCCTCCCGGTGCACCTTAAAGAGTACCAGTTACCAACTTTCTGGACTCTTCCACCGAGCTTGCATGGAAGGTGGGGCTATATGACTTCTCTTCCCATTGGCCAGTCCTCCCACTTTTATTTTCTGCCACAACCAATCCTGTGAGGGTATCATCATGTGGCGTAACAGACTCCATCCCCTTAACTTACCGTCGTGGTTATTGAAAATACTTTCCTCATTATTCTTTAGGGATGAAACCTTTGGGCTTATTCGACAGGTGCACCAACTCTGGACCAATAGTGTTATAACAATAGGGTGGCCCTACCTTGTAACCACTATGTCATCCCATCAGTCCTCACCTGGCGCCTCTATTTCTTACACACTAACAATCCTCTGAGTTAACTTTAGCGGGCCCATGTGGTATGTGGCCTAGTCTTTAGCCAATGGTGCCATGACAATGGAGCATACCCAACCACGTATACCTCTAAAATCATCCCTATGCTTCTATTTCGATGCTCCTTAGCTTGTTCTTTTATAAAATTTCTAGTAATGAACCTCTAGGTTCCCACCTCCGGGTGACGTTAGATTTCCTCTCGACCAATCACAGGAAGTCCGGGCTAGCATGTCAGTGCATACAACTAACATCATCCAGACTATTCACATTATCAACAACAATCCCTTTCATATTTTCTTCTAGCCACATCCGTACGTCATCTTCCAATCATGTTTGAGTGAAATATGGTGCATTAGTGAAGTGTCTCCACCTCTAGGGCTCATATCAGTGAAAGGATATGGCTACTTATTTCCTCTAATTAAAAACAGAACTTGGTACCTTCGCATTGTGACCAGGCTCACTTTGATCCTAACCATGGATCAACTGGAGGACCTCGGTCCCGATTTATGTGACAAATCTAGAGAGGATCTCCATGATCACTCCACCAAAAAATTATACCATTAAAAAGGCCTCCTACAACTAAGATTCTTAGTTGTGACTCTATCTCAGGGGTTTGATAGACCTCCAAATTTTATTCATCAAAACTTTAACGCTCTATGAGTGGTGATCTAATGCACTTCATGACGCTACTTCTCTTAAGGTTGGGTGAAAGATTAATTAATGGGTTCCCATCCTGTAGGCATTCCTTGCCTTTGGGTAGGGAATTCCTTGCATAGTGGCATAGGTTCTCTGATGTCCATTACTTACCATAATCTTAGTGCGAGCTTCTGAGAGGCTCCCACCTCTACTACTACACGAAAAAAGTTATAGAGTCTACACGAGCTCTACGAGCAACTCCTTGATGCCACTCATCAATTTTTGGGAAATTTGGTTATTAAAAGGGACATGTAGTCCTCATCACCAAGGTCCTTGTGATTAAAATGGAGGCTACTGCATTAGAAGGATGGAGGCCATTTAGGTAAGGCTTCCAAGCACAACCGACCCTAATAAAACTTCCCTCATCACTCATATAGTGCCTGCTTGCCGAGATGACAATTTGTAAGAAATTACATCAATGTATTCAGTAACCAATTCTAGCCAACAGAGGGTTTTGCATTCAAATTGTACACTAATAGAAAGGTCTCAAAACCAACTACTTTTAATGGTTTAATTCAAGTTTGATTATGGCTTAAAACATATAATTAATATTGTTTAATTTCACTACTATATTATTTTATGAGCACAGTTAAACATATAATGAAGTTCTTTCTCTTCGATTACTATGTAATTTTGAGCACAAATAGGTGTTTTATTTATGGTAAGGATCAACCTTGACTCCATATCTTAGGAATTACTATTCTGAGGTTCATTTCACATCTTAACACCAGATACTTTATTGTTTGCATCACTTAATCTATTGAAAAAAATTGATTTCAGGTTCAAGCACAATCATACATACATACACACACATATATTTAACATAAATATTAGGAAAATATCCCCTCCAAGTTGCATCACAGGTATAAGAAAAAACAACCCAAATGCAGTCCCTATTTTCTAGAACCATCATAAAAAATAATACAGCATAATCCATTTAAATGTAAGCAAAATTCACAAACACTTATCTTTATGTCTACAGGGAAACTGAGTCTAGAACTATGACACCCCACCCAACTATAAACAACTACAACCACTGTTACTTGCAACTATCACCCCCGAGACCAATTCTAGAGTTTGAGGGGGAATGCTTGCTTCTGGGACCACACACAACCTTCTAGTTAAGTTAGGGACTCCAGAGGACCTCCTAGCTCAATCCCAACAACTTCTTACTTCTTTCTTAGATAGACAGGGAGTCCTAATGTGCCTAAGATCACCCCTAAGTGAACATACAGTTATTCACCCCCTCTTAGGGAGTCAAAAATCCACTATACCAATCTAGGTAGTAACCAAAGGTTTTGATCAAGCCTGTCTCTATTTTTACTTGAGGATGGTCTCCTCCCAAGCTGTTACAGGTCTCTAGAGTGGCTATCTTAACCCACAACCTCCAAGGGACCCAATATATTATAGGGCTCCAATGATTTCATCCCACCCACAACCTCCAGGGACCCAAGATGTTACAGGGTTCTAGAGACCTCTTTTCTCCACCCACAACCTCTAGGGACCCAAGTTGTGATAGGGATCCAGGTATCCAATCTCAACCCACAACCTGTAGGGACCCCAAGCTATTATAGGGCTCTAGAGACAAGCACTCAACCCATAGCCTCCATGGATAGAGAACTAATCCCCTGA
This sequence comes from Pinus tabuliformis, assembly GCA_031772625.1. Taxonomy (NCBI): domain Eukaryota; kingdom Viridiplantae; phylum Streptophyta; class Pinopsida; order Pinales; family Pinaceae; genus Pinus; species Pinus tabuliformis. Next base: position 125,048,147 of record CM062809.1, read on the forward strand.
TCTTCCCTTCTCTTCTCCTCTCTTCAAGCTATCTATTGTAGGATTCTGTTGAAGGCTTCGTTCTCAGTTATCTTCTCAGTATCCTTCTAAGCAAGGGTCTATGTTTTCCTCTTCTAGAAACTCGAATTGGCATCTGTTCCTTGTTCCATCTGTTTGAATGCCTTCCTCATGTTTATCTAAGGCCTCCCCTGCTCATATCCTCTTCCCTGTGTTCTTTCCCTTTCCCTTTTTCTTCAATTTCCCTGATCAACATTTCTGTCCACCTTATTTACTGTTGCATCCTTCTTGTTTTTAGATTTTTAGCTCCTTCATAAATTCCTACCCTCCTTCCTTGTAACGATTTTCTCAAGAAATCATGGGCCTAAGTAATTTCCCTCAACCCATTTAATTTGAGGAGCTATTTCATTAACTTCTTGCACTAGCCAACCATTAATGGCTTTCTTGCCAACCCCAGCTCTAGAATCTGTGTCCCTTGACTCAGTCCCCTCTTTCTTGAATTTCAACCTTGCATGAATTTTATAGTACATCTATTACATGGATCATACAAGAACCTTGGTTTGGTCTATCACAGTCCCCTCCCCCTTGAGGAAACACCACCCTCGGTGTTCTTTTACACATATACAATGCCAACATTAAAATAGGACACACACTGTTTCATGGAGCCTTACACACAACTATATACAATATTTACAATTATGCACACTTGTTTTAACCATCAAACACGAAAGGATAATCAAATTTCATGGCATCAACTATCTCCCAGGTGGCCTCTTTCAATCCAAAGTGATTCCACTGCACCTTGACCTGCTCTATGGCTCAATTTCGGAGCATGAGACTCCTTTGGTATACAATGCCCATTGGTTCTAGTTAGAACTCTCCCTGTAGTTCCACTTGTAGCATAAACCAATCAATCACATGATTATAATTATATACATATATTTGAAGTAAAGAAACATGGAAAATATCATGAACCAATCCTCTCAAGAATTTCAAATGTACCACAATACCATGGTGCCAACTTAGCACATGGCTCCATCCTGAGGGAACTTTTATTGGGTTTGATTCTCAACTAGAAATGTTCCCCAACTTGGAACTATTTGTGCACCCTATGTTTATCTTCATAGCTTTTCTGTCTATCTTGCACTACTCTCAATTTTTTCCTTATGATATAAACTTGTTGTTCCATGTACTTAAGGATATTAGGTCCTAAATGAATTCTATTAATTGGATCACACCAGCTAATAAGAGTACTACATATCATGTTGTAAAATGCCTCAAAGGGGCTCATCTTTATGAGTTCTTGGTATCCATTATTGTATGCAAGTTTCACAAGTCGAAAATATTCTTCCCATTTTTTGGGTTGGTGCATCACATACATCCTTAACATGTCCTCAAGGATATAGATGATCCTCTCTGTTTTTCCATTTGTTTGTGGATGATAGTCTGTGCTAAATGATAGTCTGTGGATGCTAGTCTATTCTAAATTTTATGAACAATTCCTTTTGAAACATGGAATTGAATTTAGCATCCCTGTCTAACACAATCTTCTTGGGAATACCGTGTAGTTGCTTGATCTCCTTTACGAACATTTTGGCTATGTCGCTGGCGAAGTTGGTGGATTTATCTACCAGAAAATGATCTACTTTGCTAATTTTATCCACCACCACCATAATTGCACCATGTTGCTTAGATGTTTTTGGAAATCCACTAATGAAATCCATAAAAAGGACTTCCAACTTCCATTCTGGAATAGGGATGGTTTGCAACAATTGTGCTGAGTGTTTTCATTCAGCCTTTACCTAATGGAATTCTATGCATTTTTCGACAAAATTTGCCACTTCTTTCTTCAGATTTGGCTAGACATAGTTCTTTTTCATGGATGTGAGAGTCTTTTGAAACCATGGGTGGCCTGAGTAAGGCTTATCATGGAATTGTTTTAGTATCATCCTTTTTATTTCATCATTATCAAGGACATAAATTCTACCCTTGAATATGATTATGCCATCTTTAGTGAGATGCTATCCTTCACCCTCATGGATTTGCTGTCATTTTTCTTTCGTTTGCTAGTATTTTTTATCTTGCTGCCTAGCGTTTTTAATTCTTTATTCTAGGTCTATTGCATACATGCATACCACTTCAAGTGATTTAATTGGAGCCTTCTGCTTACGGCATCAATAACCATGTTTTCCTGACCTTTTATGTACTTAATTTAAAAATAAAACTTGATAAGCATGTCTAGCCATCTTGCTTGTTCATAATTCAACTTTGGCTATCCAAACAAGTATTTGAGTCCACTATGGTTTGACATGAGCATGACCTCCTACCTAGAAGATAGTGCCTCCACATTTTAAATGCATGAATAACGACTAATTCTAAATTATGTGTTACATAATTTTCCTCATGTTTATAAAACTTTCTGGACTCGTAGCACACTACTTTCCCTTGTTGCATTGATACTCCACCAAGTCCCTCCTTGCATGCATCTATGGACAATATGAAATCCTTGTAAGGATGTGATTTTGAACACTAAGGCACTGGTGAGAAAATTATTTAATTCCTTAAAACTTTCTGCACATTGTGTAGTCCATTCAAATCCTTTCCATTTCTTTTGCAAGGCTATAATGGGATGACCTATTATGGAGAAATTTCGAATAAATATCATGTAGTATATTGAAAATCTCGTGATTGATCTAACCTCCTTTGCATTATTTGGAGCTGGCCACTCCCTTATGGATTTTATCCTTTCATGGTCGACTGCTACACCTTCCTTATAGACGATGTGCCCTAGGTAATGTATCTATGATTGGAAAAGTTCACATTTGTTGGATTTTTCATAGGGTTTATGGTCTCCTAACAATTGTAATATTGTAGCCAAATGTTTTTCATGTTCTTCCTTTATTTTCAAGTTGACTAGTATGCCATCAACAAACACTATGACAAACTTGTCCAAGTAAGGATGAAAAACTCTGTTCATCGGGCACACAAATGTGGCTGGGGAATTGGTAAGCCCAAAAGGTACTACTACATATTCATAGTGCCCATACCTTGTTCTGAAAGAAGTTTTGCGGATGTCTCTATCCTTTATTCTCACTTGATGGTAGCCTAACCTCGAGTCAATCTTGGAGAAAACTACTCGACCTCTTAGTTGGTCAAAGAGATCATCGATCCTTGGTAATAGGTACGTGTTCTTAATGGTTACCTTATTCAATTGTATGTAGTTAATTGGCAATTGAAGTTTTCCATCCTTCTTCTTTACAAATAGTACTGGTGCTCCAAAGGAAACACACTTATATAACCTTTGTCAAGCATCTCCTTCAGCTGTAATTTCAACTTAAGTAACTCTGGAGTGATCATCCTATATGGAGCCTTGAATGTTAGTGTTTATCTTGGTACTATCTCAATAAAGAAATCGATGTCTTTGTGAGATGGTAATCCAGGAACTTCCACTAGAAAAAAAATTGCATACTATTGCAAACAATGGTAAATTTGGATCAATTCAGCCTCCATGTCTTCTACTTATTTGCTAGATTCCTATTTCTTGGAAGCTTGTACTACGAACAACATGCATCCCTTCCTGCTGTTGCATTTTTCCTACATAATAGTGATCAACCTCACTAATATGGGCTTATTATTTGCTTGAAATACTCTTTTTGTTCCTTTCTCATTCTATCATTCCATTTCTTTCTCATAGAAATCTACATTAGTCCAGTGTAAGTACAACCAATCCATGCCCAATAATATGCCATACCCACCCAAAGGAAACACATCCTAATGTGCTATTATGTGAATGCCACTGAGATCCATTGCACATGACCTTACCCAATGGTTGATTCTTCTCCTTATCCTAGTGACCAATTGAACCCACCAAGTTTATCAATGCAATCCCTTTCCCTATCCACATTTATCAAAAAATTTTGCGCTGGTATAACTATAATTAGAACCTAGATCAATAAAAATGGAGATGATTTTATTTTGTAACTTACCTTGCATCTCAGTGATGGATGTCTGGTGATCTACTTGGTGATTGTCCACTTCTTCATAGATCCTTGGTATTTTCTGAGTCACTTTACCCACTGTACTTGCCTCATGATCATTGTAAATATTTGGTCCAACATTATTTTGATGTAGGAAATCTCTCCTCCAGTGTGATCCCCACCATAGTTCCAACACTTGTGTGGTTCTTGAATTTCAAACCTAGGTTTTGATGCCACTAGTTGTTGCACATTTTTCTTAGCAACGACATTGGACTTTTGTTGAGAATGTGGTGCCTGAATAGAGTGCTTTAATTCTTTTTTTCTTGGGTTTTTATTGTTGGGTTGTGTTATATTATTTCCGCGACTAGCCCACATAGTTAACCGGGGCTTAGGGGGGGGAGGTCATAGGGGGTTTGAGGTGTACCTGTAACCCCACTTTATGGGGTCTGGGGTAGCACCCTGGAAAATTTTGGTTTTGGACCCTATGTTAGGTTGGGCAGACCCACCTATGGTTTTGTGCATTATTTTCACACATGTTTTTTAGACACGATGGTTTTCGGTCCATGGTATTGGACGCGATGGTTTTTTGGTCCATGGTATTGGACACGATGGTTTTTAGATCCATGGTATTGGATGCTTTAGCATGTATAAATATGTATTATAACATTGAAAAGAACAATAATGAAAAATCAAGCTAGTAGTCCCGATTTTGGGATCCAGGGGAAAATCTCTATGTATATGTGTTATGCTCTCGCATTGTTTATTTTATGTGTTTTAGAATTCGTATGTAGGTAATTTCTGTACAGGGTTAAAACCTACATTTGGTATCAGAGCAGTTTTGGCTTCAAGGGGACACCTTTGATGCTGAGGGGTTTCGCTCGGGCCTGTGGTAGACCCTGTTCAGTGGGAGATCTACAAGATCGATTCTCGTGGTGAAAGAAGATGGAAAGCAGTGGAAAGATAGAGATCGAGAAATTTAATGGTCAGAATTTTGAGTTGTGGAAACTCAAGATGGAGGATATGTTGGTGGATAAAGATTAGTGGATTACGGTAGATCTAGGTACTAAACCAACTGGACTGTCCAATGAAGAATGGAAGAAGTTGGATCGGAAGGCAAAGAGCACAATACAATTGTGTGTCTTAGATTCAGTATTGCTGAATGTATCAGGGGAAGCTACGATGAAGGCTTTGTGGGACAAGTTAGGGAGTTTGTACCAATCTAAGTCTCTGGTGAATAAACTGTTCCTACAGAAAACGCTGTATAACCAGAGGATGAAAGATGGAGACTTGGTGACAGAACATCTGAATGCATTCAATACTATGGTAAGTCAGTTAGCATCTGTTGATATTAAAATTTCAGATGAAGATAAGTGCATCAATTTTTTGTGTTCTCTACCAGATTCGTGGGATAATCTGGTTATTGCAATGAGCAGCAATGCAATTGCCTTGTAGTTTGATGAAATAGTCTCATCCTTGCTGACGGAGGAGATGAGACGGAAAAATATTGAGAGCTAGAATGGTGATGCCTTCTCTGTACGAGGACGATCCCAAAACAAAAACAAAAATAAGTCATTGGGTGGGAGATCTAAATCTAGAGGGAGATCTAAGTCTATAGGAAAACCTGTAAAGGTGATGTGCTGGAAATGTGGAAAGGAAGGGCACTACAAAAGGGACTGTAAATCCAAAGCTCCTGATAAATGAAAGGGATCTAATGGTGCTCCTTCCGCAGAGGCAAAACCACCTCAGATGAAGGAGGGGATGTGTACTTGGCTTCTTCAAGTACACATGTAGATCATGAGGCATGATTGATTGACTCAGGTGCATCCTTTCACTTCATTCCCCATAGAGAGTGGTTCTGTGAGTATGAGAAATATGATGGTAGTGATGTCTTCATAGGGGATGACAGGAAGGCTAGAATCATTGGTCATGGAAAAGTAAAGTTGAAGTTGTAAGGTGGAAGGGTTAGAACACTTCTGGGTGTTTTACATATTCCTACATTGGCTAGAAATATGATTTTTGTAAGTAAGCTGGATGATGCAGGTGTAAAAATAGTGTTCAAGAATGATACTTGCAAGATGGTTTGGGGAGAACTGGTATTGATGCAGGGATTTCAGATTGGAACTATGTACAAGCTGCAAGGTAGCATGGTTGTTGATGGGTGCAACAATTCTATGGTTCCTGAAAGTGGAGTAGAAAATCTAGTTGTCTCTGGAGAGAAGCATGTTGTGGCATCAAAGGCTTGGACATATTGGAGAGAAGGGCCTTCGAATACTTCATGGTAAAGGTATGGTAGAAGGTATGAGTAATAGCTCTCTGGATTTTGATTTCTATGAAAATTGTGTATATGGGAAGCAGAATCAGGTGAGTTTCCCCTCTGGTGGTAAGAGGGCAAAACAGATATTAGAGCTTGTGCACAGTGATGTGTTTGGACCTGTGAAGGTTCCACTGGGTAAGTCTATGTACTACGTATCATTTATGGATGACTTCTCAAGGAATACATGGATATATTTCCTTAAGAAAAAATCTGAAGTCTTTGAAAGGTTTAAAGAATTTAAGGCTCTAGTGGAAAACCAGACAGAGAAGAAGATAAAGGTGTTGAGGACAAATAAGGGTGGAGAGTTTTGAAGCAAGGAATTTGAAAAATTCTGTAAGAAGTGTGTTATATCATGGAAAAAGACTACTCCATATACACATCAAAAAAATGGAGTTGCAGAAAGAATGAACAAGACGTTGATGGAAAGGGCAAGAAGAATTCTCAATGGTGCCGGGTTAGGATAGGAATTCTAGGCAGAGGCGGTGGATACTGCATGTTACTTGGTCAACTAGTCACCTTCATCAGTGTTGGAGGATAAGACTCCATAAGAGGTATGGAATGGTAAGAAACCCTCTCTTTCACATCTAAGGGTATTTGGATGTGATGCATATGTACATGTTTCAAAGGAGAAATGAACCAAGTTGGATAGTAAATCTGAAAAGTGCATCTTTATTGGTATAAGGATGGTTTAAAGGGTTATAAGCATTGGAACCCAATAACAAGGAAGGTTGTGTACAGTCGAGATGTGGTGTTCAGAGAGGTGAAATATGTTATTAAACATGAAGTCCAACCAAAGGAACCTGAGAAGATAGAGTTTGAGCTAAAGGAGGAAGAATCAAACTCTATAGTAGAGGAGGAATCAGAAGATAAAGAGTTACAAACTCCAGTTGTGAGAAGATTAGTTCGAGAAAGAAGGCAACCAGAAAGGTATAGTACATCTGCTTTCCATTCAATTTTTTCTTTGTCTGCTATTGATGATGATCCTAGAACTGGGAAGGAAGCAATGGATTCAGAGGATGGAAAACTCTGGAAAGAGGCTATGGTTGATGAAATGGCATCTTTGCACAAAAATGAGGCTTGGATCTGGTGGAGTTGCCGGCTGGAAGGAAACCCATTGGCAGCAAATGGGTGTTCAAAAAGAAGACAAATTCAGAAGGAAAAGTGGGGAAATACAAATCTCGGTTGGTAGCAAAAGGTTATTCCTAGGTGCCAGGAATTGATTTTGCTGATATTTTTCTCGTGTTTACAAGGTAACTTCTATTAGATTACTTTTATCTGTTGCTGCTACTTTTGATTTTTAGGTAGAACAGATGGATGTAAAAACAACATTTCTTCATGGGGATCTGGAAGAGGAAATATACATGAAGCAACCTGAAGGCTTGGTAGTGAAGGGTAAAAAAGAACTGGTATGCAAGTTAAAGAAGTCTCTGTATGGGTTAAAACAATCACCAAGGATGTGGTATCAGAAATTTGATACATTTATACGGGGACTTGGCTTCACCAGAAGAAAAGTAGATCTTTGTGTGTATTTTAAATTAATTGGTGACCGTGTTATTTATCTGGTCTTGTATGTGGATGATATGTTGCTAGTTGGAAATGACAAAGAAATTATCCAAGATTTGAAGACCTAATTATCCTCCAAATTCGACATGAAAGATCTTGGTGCTGCAAACTATATTTTGGGCATGGAAATTAAAAGAGATCTGACAAAGGAAGTTCTCGTTAAACCAAAGGAAGTATGTCGAGACAATACTACATAGGTTTAATATGCAGGATAGTAAACCAGCGAAGGTTCCTATTCCTATAGGTGTGAGGTTATCTGCTGAACAGTGTCCCAAGACACAAGAAGAGGAAGAGGACATGTCCCGTGTTCCATATGCAAGTGCAGTCGGTAGCCTGATGTATGTAATGGCCTGTACTAGACCAGACATTGCACATGCAGTGGGAGTATTGAGCAAGTTTATGTCAAAACCAGGAAAGGAGCATTGTACAGCAGTGAAGCGGGTTTTCAGGTATTTGCATGGCACTAGTGATTATGGTTTGTGCTACCAAGGAAGACCAGGATTGGACAGAGTGTTGGATATTCATGGCTTTGTTGATGCAGACTGGGCTGGAGATCTGGATCAGAGAAGATCTACAAGTGGGTATGTGTTTAACCTATTTGGAGGTGCAGTCAGTTGGATGAGTAAGAAACAATCTGTAGTGGCACCATCAACTACAGAGGCAGAATACATGGTAGCCACTCATGCAAGCAAGGAAGCAGTTTGGTTGCAGAGATTGTGTTCAAGTATGGGGTTAGTATAGGAAGCTATAAGGATAGACTATGACAGCCAAAGTGCAATTTTCTTGGGAAAGAACCCCTCATATCATTCAAAGACAAAGCACATTGATGTTCAGTATCACTTTGTAATGGATATGATAGAAGACAAAAAGGTTTTGCTGGTAAAGGTGGACACTTTGAAGAATACTACAGATGCATTGACAAAATCTGTGAGCTCTGAGAAGTTCTCTTGGTGTAGAGAAACAATGGGTGTTGCAAGGTTGGATAAATGACTAAGCTCTCTTGTGGCCTCTTGTGGAAAGAAAACAACAAATGGGAGAATGTTGGGTTGTGTTATATTCTTTCCATGACTAGCCCATGTAGTTAACTGGGGGTTAGAGGGGGGGAGGTCACAGAGGGTTTGAGGTGTACCTGTAACCCCAGTTTATGGGGTCTAGGGCAACACCCAGGAAAATTTTGGTTTTGGACCCTATGTTAGGTTGGGCGGACCCACTTATGGTTTTGTGCATGATTTTTGTACATGTTTTTTGGACACGATGGTTTTCGGTCCGTGGTATTGGATGCGATGGTTTTTCTGTCCATGGTATTGGACGCGATGGTTTTTTGGTACATGGTATTGGATGCTTCGACATGTATAAACATGCATTATAACATTGAAAGGAACAATAATGAAAAATCGAGCTGGTAGTCCCAGTTTTGGGATCCAGGGGAAAATATTTGTTTATATGTGTTTTATGTGTTATGCTCTTGCATTGTTTATTTTATGTGTTTTAGAATTCATATGCAGGTAATTTCTGTATGGGGTTAAAACCTACATTTCTTTGGCTAATTCTTATTATGTCTAGCATTACTCTTGTCCTTCCATCTACTCTTAATTTTATGCTTACATTTTTCTTGTTCATAGTAGTGCCCTAACTTATTGATAGCATCCTTTGAAGTTTGGGGTTCCAATAATTTGATCTTATCCCTATATGCCATAGGCATCTCGCTGACGAACCTCTAAATCTTGACCTTTTCATCCTTGAGATATGATACATATCTCAACAGTTTCAGAAATTTGGTAACATACTCATCACTAGTCAATTGACCCATTTTGAGTTTATAAAACTCCCTTGCTTTACTCTCATAATATCATTGAAATAGGTATTTATCTCTGAAGAGCTTCTTAAACTCCCCCCATGTCAATTCATTCTTAGAAATGGATCTAACATTCTTCAAGTCTTCCCACCATATGTTGGATTTTCCTTTCAAGCTATATGAGGAAACTATAGCCTTCATATTCTCAGAATAATTATGTATTCTAAAAAAATCTTCATTCCTGGCAACCATGATTCTGCATCCTCTACTCTCTTTGTTGGCATTATGATGCATGTGTTGTACTTGATGACAACCCACTTGTAGCAGAACAACTCACTTGTATATGGTAACTAGATTAATCTATGTAACTAGATGAATCTACATGAGAGATATCAAATGTGACAGAATGCATGGTAGTTGTGTTTACAGATGTGACAAAATGCAGGGTAGTTCAAAGGAATCATTTCAGAAGTAATATGAAAATTACAGTGTAACAAATCTATTAAGAGGTAACGGGGCACTGGTATAGAAGAACAGGAAGATGGAACTAAGGTCTATTGATCAGAATAAAGAAGGTGAAGGAAAAGGTTGATGTAAAGCAGTTTAAGAAGTATAAGCAGGTACAGTTAGTAAAAACAACGTATACACATGGATTAACATAACAAAAGGAGCGTATATATATACACACACTTTCATAGGAGGAAAAGCGCGTACATGTTGGAAAACCAAGTTTTTGGTCCGAGGTATTTAGTCCAAGGTATTTTGGTCCAAGGTATTGGTCCAAGGTATTTGGTCCAAGGTATTGATCCAAGGTATTTGGTCCAAGGTATTGACCCTAGGTATTTGGTCCAAGGTATTGAGAAAAACCTAAAACTATATAAGGAGGAGAAGATCATTAGGCCAAGGTGTGCAAGTATTGAATATCTTATGAAGAGTTAGATAAAATATGTAGGTTATTGGTTTATGATGCTTTGATTGATCTTAAATAAGGAAGCACCTAAGTGGTTGATGATGGATGATGGATCAAGATCATAAGACCTTAAATGTATTATTATTATGTGGTTTGATCATGGATAGACTAGATCTGAATACTAACACATGTTTTATTATGGAAATGTTTTGATTTGGGTATGACTGAAGTTTGGAATAGTTTTGATGTATTAAGTTATCATTTGCAGATCTGTATGCTGGTTTGATTTGGTAAAAGTGTGTATACACGTTGGTTTGACACATCCAAGTAGCGTATGCAAAATAAAAGCTTGATGTTCAGGGATGACTGATCTATCAGATCAGTGCTGCTATTTTACTGTTGTCTGTCAATGAAGTCTTATTATATCTGAATGTAAAACTAAGTGAATAAGGAGTTTGACATTTGATAGATTGATTGTATAAGTGAGAATAAGTGATCTCTGTTTCTTGCTGTGTAAAGATCTACAAGTTGATAGTAGATGTTCAGTATATTGCTGGTTGGTATAGACTTGATTCAAAAGTTTATGTTTGCAGTAGCTTTGGATATATATGCAAGTTTGATTAATGGAAGTAGCGTATACATGTAGTTTGGGTTTAGCCAAGTAGTGTATATAGTCTGATGCATGTTTTCTGAGGTTACACTTAGTTCTAGTTGTTGATGCAGTGTTCTGGCTTTAGATCTATGTACTAGTTATAGTGATCTGTCTGTTCCAGTTGATTGGTTGAATTAGATTAAGTTTGAATGAATGATTGATTCAGTTGTGTCAGAGGTTCAGTGATTTCTTAATTTAGTTGTGTCAGAGCTTCAGAGGTTTCAGTGATTGATTGTTTTCAGTTATATCAGAGATTGATGATTGGGTTTCGGTTATATCAGTGATTGATTGGGTTTCAGTGATTGGTTGATGCAGATGTATTTGATGGTTGTATTGGAGTGGTGATTGATTTAGAGCTTCAATGTTACTAATGGGTCCAGTATGAAAATTGGATGACACAAGGCCTTCATATTGTAGTATTGTGTACCAGGAGTATCCAGTCTGAAAATTTATGAAACGTGGTCCCTAGAAGAAGAAAGAAGTCCATAGCATTCTGTAGGTCGGTGCCTATGTACTAGTAAACATATTGGCTAGTACAAGAGCTAGCGGGTTGCAGCTCCCTTCCAGTAGAAGCTGGAAAACGAGAGAAGGTTGCACCTTCTGCAGGTGGGTGCCTGCATACTAGTATGAGTCTGCACTAGTACAATATTGTAAACAAATTTTCTTATGATTAAAAGAAGACAGAGACGACAACAGTAGGTGGTTTTCCCCCACATTGGGTTTCCACCTTAAACCTTGGTGTTCATGTGTGTTGCTTACGTGTGATTGTTTATTATGCTATTACTGCACATGGTTACTATTTAATAAAATACTGATGCATTGATTAAAGATCAACATATGATGAATTAATTGAATTATAAGTTCACTAGATATATGCTAGTTGCCTTAAGAACATTTGTGTGCACACACGAGTTCCCTTCTCTGAAGTAGCATATATAAATCTGATTATGGAAATGAAAAAGTAATTGTTTGAAAATACTGATTCACCCCCCCTCTTAGTATTATTTCCAACAATTGGTATGTAATTAGGTCCTTTGGTAGAAGCTTGATTGCTTGAAGGAGATCCGTAGAAATAATGGGAAAGAAGCTAAAGAAGAAAGCATCTGAAAGGAAGAAGGCATCTCAAAGGAACTGTGACAGTGGGAGAGACGATTGGGGATTATGTGGAAGCAACTCTTCAGATTCAGAATCACCTCAGAATGAATATGAACAAGAAAAAGAATTATCAGGTATGAATTTGTTGTCCTATGGTGATACATTTCTCTGTTCATTTGTAGATAATGAAAGTGATAGTGAAACAACTGAATTTTCTCTTATGGGTGAAAGAGAAAAAAATCAAATAGAGGAAAAATTTGAAAATCTCACAGATACAATTAGAGATCAACAAGATCGATTGGACAAAAGGGAATGTGCCTACAAAGAAGAAGTTACCAGGTTAAACACCCAGTTGGAGGAAGGAAACAAAATAAAGAAGAAGTACAAAGAAAAGGTAGATCAAAGTCAAAGATTGCAGAATGAAGTGACATCATTGAGAAATGAAGTGAATGAAAAGGACACAACAACCATGGAACTCATAGAAAGAACTAGATATTTTGAAGGTCTTGAAGCTATGGTCGTTTCTCTAAAAGAAGATCTCAAAAATTCAAATAAGAAGAATGAAGAAATACTCCAAGCATTTTAAGAACAAGAAAACGAAGTTCTCGAATTAAGGAAACAAGTGGAAGAAGGAAGAAAAGCTGAAGAAATAATGAAGAAGCAGTATCTTGAAAAGGAAGAGCAATATCAGGTTGAGGTAAATATACTAAAAGGTAAATTAGAAGAAAAGGATAAACTTTTACAATATCAGGGTAGTACTAAGATTTTGAATGATATTTGTAGTTGTCAAAGGTCTCCTACCACCAAATATGGTCTTGGTTCTAATAAAGCTATTAAATAAGAATCTAGCTCACAAACAGAAGCAAAGAAATCTAGTGCAAAATCTGAAATGCTCAACAAGGAGATCAGAGGTCAACCCCATCAACAACCAAGGAAAGAAAGTCTTCAAATAAAATCATTTACTCCTAACTATGGAAGTGATAATCAGTTCTTTCCTCTGATGAATAATGTTTAATGTTTTATATGTCATAATTTTGGACATGTTGCAGCAAGATGCAGAAGTAGAATGGTTCAAGCTAATAACTATCACACAGAAACATCATCAGCTTCCACGTACTTCAAGGGACATTGTTTTTCTTGCAATATGTTTGGTCACAAAGCCATTGACTGCTTTGAAGGAATACGAAACATATAAGATGTTATGCTTGTAACAAGTTTGGGCATATAGAAAAAGAATGCAAGAGAAAATTTCGGCCAACATACCAAAATGAACAAACATCATCACACTCCAAGGTATGGAACAAGAAGGAATTACAGAAAGAAAGATCTAGCATAGCTCAGTATATAGACAAAACAGACTCAGAAGGAACTGAAAGAATGAAATTTCAGTGTCCTAATTCTCATACGCAGTTATCATGAAGACAAGTCGAGTATATATGTGAGTTAGAAGCTGCACAATAGCGTATATGTTGGTTTGATAAAGAAGCAGTGGGATGGAATAAAAAAAATGATTTTATATGGTTTAGAGAATTATTAATTATCTTTTTTGTCTTGATGATTGATGACTACAATATGTGGATATTATTCAGAAGTGATTTTGATCCTCATAATTTGTTGATGACTAGATGAATATCTGATTGATGATGATGCCTTGATATTTCTCACTTATATATGTAATGATCAAATGTGACAGTGAACAGGTGGCACAGGTTCAGGGGGAGAATATGTTATGCTTCTAATAATGCATTGTTGGCATTACGTTTAGAAGTATTTGGTACCTAATGATTCTTATCAATGTTGATGATTCTTATGTGGCTAAAGTGTTTAAATGATACATCATGCCATGTTACGGTTATGAGTTGCCCATGATGAAATCTCAGATGATACTTGTATTTCTTGGGGTTACATAGTTGTTATTTAGGTCAGATTTATGGATGATTGTGGATGACTTTTTGATGATGCATGTAGTACATATATGTTTCTTATATGGTGATATTCAGAAGGACAAGGAGAAGTACAAATATTGAGTAGACAACTTCATTGTTTGATGATGAGCCACTCATTTCTTTTATGTTGGGGGCATCATGCCTTCATAATGCATAAATTTCATATGGTGCAGTTATGATGCAGGATTCCTATAGTTCTTGGCTCTCACATGGTTGAGGATTATTGTTGTTGATGGTATCAAGAAATCTTGACAAATGACCATGAGCTCATGGTTTGCTAGATACATAGTTGATGGATACACATTATGTTGGATACATGGATGGTTACTTAAGTTGCATATTGAAAAATATTGTTTGTTGGCCAAGCGAATGGTGTTATTGCAGGTCTCATAAAGACATAGATATTTGAAGACATGGATATTTAGAGACATGGCTTACTTAGTCACATAATGATGATGACTTCTTACTTTATGATGATAAGTTTGATACTCACACATGTTTATTATCATGGTTGATGCTTATCAAATGTGGGATGTTCTTTAGTGATGATACATGGTTGATATATTGAGGGCTCTTGTGGAAATATCATGTAGTTTGTGATGATGGTATGATCATAGATGATGACTATGGTGTTTTCACATACATATGATGTGAATGATTTTATGTTTCTATTTGGACATGGAAGGTTATGATAAGGCTATTTCTTCTAATGAAACAGAGCAAGTTGATCTTGATGAGATCAAGAGGATGAGTTGATATACACATACGGCATACTTTGTCATAAGTTTATGATATTTACATTGTCATATCTTGAGAACTGATGATGGATATATACAGGTTGTTGGTCTAGATGCTGCTGACAGATGCTTATGGTGCAGATCATATATGTTGTGTGATAGTTGCTGATGACTATCATGGTCTTGTTTAAGTTTTTGGTCTTTGTTAAAAATTTCATGTATATTATTTGATGTAAATGTCATGTAAAGGCCCATGATGTAATAATATGTCTCTTTCTGTCATAGTCTTTTAATGAGTCCTGTTTTATCATATGATGTAATTTGTACCCCTACCATGCATGGGAAGGATGATGTAATTGCTATATTTCAGTCATGTATAAACAATTAGTATATCTGCAATTGGTTGGGTCGATGAGTCAAATTTGGTATATCCCCACTTGGTTGGGAGATTGATGTATGTATGAGTCATTGGTGATAGGAGGGTCAAACTCACATAGTTGAGTTACAGAGTCATGTTATTCTTTTGAAAAATATTTTTATAGACTCTTCATGTACTCAGGGGGAGAATGGACGGTTTAGTGCATCACAACATGTACAAAGAGGGAGTTTAATCAATGAATTCAACATGTGCCTAGGGGGATCATGATAAATGTTTATATTCAATTGTTCAGATATGAAATCCTTCACTTTGGTCAGCCCTTTGCCCTTGATATCAAAGGGGGAAAATATCTTGGTCTGCCCTTTGCCCTTGATGTCAAAGGGGGAGAGGATTTTGGTGTTGGTTGTTATCTCTAACAGTTTCTATAGCTTTTCGTAATGAACACCAACATGGTTGCCATCAACTCCAAAGGGGGATATTGTTGGCATTATGGTGCATGTGTTGTACTTGATAGCAACCCACTTGTAGCAGAACAACTCACTTGTATATGGTAACTAGATTAATCTACATAACTAGATGAATCTACGTAACTAGATGAATCTACATAACTAGATGAATCTACGTAACTAGATGAATCTACAGGAGAGATATCAGATTTGACAGAATTCATGGTAGTTGTGTTTACAGATGTGACAAAATGCAGGATAGTTCAAAGGAATTATTTTATAAGTAATATGAAAAGTATAGTGTAACAGGTCTATTTAGAGGTAACATGGCAATGGTACAAAAGAACATGAAGATGGAACTAAGGTTTAATGATCGAATAAAGAAGGTAAAGAAAAAGGTTGATGTAGAGTAGTTTAAGAGCATGTCCACTTAGTCAAAACAACGTATACACGTGGGTTAACAGAACAAAAGGGTCGTATATGTATACACGCATTTTCACATGAGGAAAATAGTGTACATGTTGGAAAGTGAAGGTTTTGGTCCGAGGTATTTAGTCCAAGGTATTTTGGTCTAAGGTATTGATCCAAAGTATTTGGTCCGAGATATTGACCCTAGGTATTTGGTCCAAGCTATTGGTCCTAAGTGGTTTTGGTCCAAGGTATTGAGAAAAGCCTAGAACTATATAAGGAGGAGAAGATCATTAGGCCAAGGTGTGCAAGTATTGAATATCTTATGAAGAGTTAGATCAAATATGAAGGTTATGGGTTTCTGATGCTTTTCTTGATATTAAATAAGGAAGCACCTAAGTGGTTGATGATGGATGAAGGATCGGGATCATAAGACCTAAAATGTATTATCATTATGTGGTTTGATCATGGATAGTCTAGAACTAAATAATGACGCATGTTTTATTCTACAAATGTTTTGATATGGGTATGACTGAAGTCTGGAATAGTTGTGATGTTTTAAGTTAGCATTTGTAGATCTGTACGCTGGTTCGCTTTTGTAAAAGTGCGTATATGCGTTGCTTCGACACATCTAATTAGCATATGCAAAAGAAAATCTTGATGTTCAAGGATGACTAATCTATCAGACCAGTGCTACTGTTTTACCACTATCTTTCAATGAAGTCTTCTTAGATATGAATGTAAAACTAAATAAATAAGGAATTTGATATTTGATAGATTGATTGTGTAAGTGAGAAGAAGTGATCTCTATTGCTGCCTGTGTAAATTTCTGTAAGTTGACAATAGATGTTTAGTATATTGCTGGTTTGTACAGACTTGATTCAAAAGTTTATGTTTGCAGTAGCTTTCGATGTATACATAGGCTTGATTAATGGAAGTATCGTATACACACAATTTGAGTTAAGCCAAGTAGCGTATATATTATGATGCATGGTTTGTGAGGTTACACTTAGTTCTAGTTGTTGATGCAGTGTTCTGGGTTCAGATTTGTGTATTGGTTACAATGATATGTCTATTCTAGTTGATTGGTTGAATTTGATTAAGTTTGAATGAATGGTTGATTCAGTTGTGTTAGAGGTTCAGAGGTTTCAGCAATTGATTGTTTCCATTATATCAAAGATTGATGATTGGGTTTTAGTTATATCAGAGATTGACTGGGTTTCAATGATTGGTTGATGTAGATGTATTTGAAGGTTGTATTGCAGTGGTGATTTATTTAGAGCTTCAATGTTACTAATGGATCCAGTATGAAAATTGGATGAAACGTGGCCTTCATATTGTATTATTGTGTACCAGGAGTAGCCAGTATGAAAATTTATGAAACGTGGTCCTTGGAAGAAGAAAGAAGGTCATAGCCTTCTATAGGTTAGTGCCTACGTACTAGTAAACATATTGGCTAGTACAAGAGCTAGGGGGTGGCATCTCCCTTCCAGTAGAAGTTGAAAAATGAGAGAAGGTTGTAGCCTTCTATAGGTGGGTGCCTACGTACTGGTATGAGTCTGCACTAGTACAATATTGTAAACATATTTTATTATTATTAAAAGAAGACAGAGATGATAGCAGTAGGCAGTTTTCTTCCACATTTGGGTTTCCACCTTAACTCTTGGTGTTCATGTGTGTTGCTTATGTTTGATGGTTTATTATGCTATTACTGCACATGGTTATTGTTTAATAAAATACTGATGCACTGATTAAAGATCAACATATGATGAATTAACCGAATCATAAGTTCACTGAATATACATTGGTTGCCTTAAGAACAGTTGCATGCACATGTGAGTTCCCTTCTCTGAAGTAGCATATACAAGTGTGATTATGGAAATGAAAAAGTAATTTTTTGAAAATATTGATTCACCCCTCCTCTCAGTATTATTTCCAACACTCTTCATACCCCCATCAAAGGTAGATGGATTTTCCTTCTTAAATTCTTCAAGCATATGCTCCTTTTTGTTGGGTCACTAATATGTGATTATTATTATTAGTTTTTAACACCTATTTCATCCATTTCTACCCTTCTTTATCACATCATTTATCATGATTTATCATATAATTCCATTTTATAATTATTTATGCTCTTATGGATAAATATTATTTCTTCTCCTTTATTTTTAATAAATTGATGAATATTATGCATGATTTTACCAATGATGGTTTATTAATAAATTTGTTGTAATGCCACTCACCATTTTAGCCTCCAATATATTTTCCAGATTGAAGATTTGATCTCTAGCTCATCATTAGATATTCCAACTTAGAAATTCACTGGAATAAGAAGTGACATTTCTTCATTGGACGTTTCGGGAAAATGGAGAAGAATATGGAAAATCCAAAACATGGGTTTTGTTCAGAATGAACTGAATTAGTTTACTAATGAGAAGTTTTCCCAAATTTGGTTTGTATTAAGACAAACACAAAGTTCTCTGAAGACGATTTTCTTAGATTCGCTATTGTGGTCATCTTCCAAATTATCTCAATGACAATGCCAAATTCAACCTGTTCTTGTTGAATGTGGATGGAAATATATTTTAGATATGATCTTGCTGATCAATTTGTTGTGAACAATCCAATTTTGTTATGGGAATCATTTTGTAATCATCTTTGTTGTAACTTCTCCTTGCTCTTTGAGTATTTAAATGAAAACAGAGATCAAAGAAAGGGGATGATTAGAGATATATAGGATAGGATATGATAGGAGGAGAGGGGATAATGGAGAGATTTAGATTTTCACTTGGGACCTCAATTACAATTTCAATATACAAAATGTGCTTTTGAAGAACATGACCATATTGTAAGGAGGATTGAATTCAATGGTTAATACATAATATACGTTGCTATTCATTCGGATATTCTAAAGTAGCTCGGTAGTATTCACTGGTGGCTAGGGCCTGGTCTCTGGTGGATCTTATTGCTATTCCCTATTTGATACTTTTCCATTTCCTCTAAGGTTATTCTGTTTTATATCTTTGCATTTAATGCGAGTTTATTCTGTTTGATATCTTCTGATTTCTTGTGAGTTTACATTGCAGTTCGTTTACTTTCCTTTATTCTAATCTCATGTACTTCACAACTTTGTCATTTGATTTCATTTATGCTCACTGCAGATTGAATTAATTATCAGTTAAGACATTGATTTTTGTTGATTACGATAAGAGTGTGGTTAGTATAGAATCATCTGAAGGAGATTGGTTAATGCTACTAAACTCTCGGTTGACATCATTTCCATTCGAATTTGTTAATTGACATAGAGTGTGATTCATATAAAATTAGCTGAAAGAGATTGGTTAATGCTACTATGCTCTCGGTTGATGCTATTTTCAATTGAATTGCTTGATTCAGATTTGATTATGGTTTTTCTTGAGATTAAGTCTTGATGCTTAGATGTATTATTTCCCTTAAAAGTTACAAGCTTGAAATTTATGGTTTGATCTGTTTACTCTTGTATTGAATTTAATAGATTATCTTAAATCATTACTCTTTAGATTTATAGCTTGCACATATTGTGTACACTCTTGAAACAAAAAGACTTACCCAGGTTGATAATTAATGTGAGGCAATTAGCAGTTTTAAAAGACACCTTTTAACACCAAACATTTTGGCGTCATTGTCGGGGAGAGTGTTGCCATTTCATAGAGAGTGATATTTACTGTTGGGAAAGAATTGGATATTAAAAATAGCAGGTAAGAACCTACGTAACGAGCAAGTAAAGTGCTTGCTCCTCCTCCCGCTTTTCATTACAATTGCATAGAATTCAAGTAGGTTTTTGATTTTTGTATGCTGTGAAATAATTGGGTATTAAAAACAGAAGGTAAGAATCTGGGTAATGAGCAAGTAAAGTAATTGCTCTCCACCTGTTTTTCAGCAGAATTTCGTAGGCACTGAAGTAGGAAATTTAGAGGTAGAATTTTTGAAAAAAGTCTCATAATTCCACTCAAGTGGTGATGTAAGCACCACCCATTTCACTAAACAATTGACAAGAACATTTGAAGGAGAAGTCTCAAAGAAAATAAAAGAAAAAATCTTCTACTATGGTAAGAAATGGCTCACATTGCAACTTTTGAATTTCTTATCAAAGATCTAGGAGGAGTGACACAAATGAACATAATTCTCCCATCTTCTCTACCAAATTTTCCTGGTTTGACAAATGAAGATCCATATACATTCTTACTTGAGTTTGAAATACTTTGTAGAGGATATGATTATTATACTAATGATCAAAGGTTGAAAGTGTTTCCTCTTATTCTAAAAGGAGTAACTCTCCGATGGTTCATGAGCCTATGTGGGAACTACATCCAAACATGGGAGGACATGAAGAATATATTCTTGAAGAACTACCAAGACTATTGCAAATCCAATGAAGATATTTTCGGTATGATACAAGGGGAAGATGAAATATTGGAGGACTATGTAGAGCGATTTCAATATAACCTTCAAAAATCAAAGCATAAGTATTTGGAAAAAGAGGTCATAAAAACACTCGTACTCAAAGAAATCCAAGGGTGGTAATAATTCTAGAGAATTTTCTTCCTTCTTTTCCAAATCTACTACAAGAACAGGAGACATAAGAGTTGAAATCAATGTTTTATTTGAAAATTTTAAAGTTGATTTTATTAGCTCTCTAAATTCAAAATTGGATGTTTTGCAGGTTCAGAAAAATTAAGAAATTGAAGAATTGTTTTTCCCTCATTATCGAAAGGAGCATCCCATAGATAGTTGTTCTTCCTTATCTAGGATGGAAGTAGGATATCAAAGGGATGAGAAGTTGCAACAAGGTAAAAACCATGGAAATCATGGCCTACAGGTATGGTTCAAAACAATTCCTCTCCATTCTCTTACTTTCATAATCCATTATGGAATACTCATGTGTTAGGGCAGCCATGTCAATTTCAATATAACGACCACCAATATTGTCTACAAGTTTGGCATGGTTCATATTATGATTGTATGAATACTCTACCTCATCTTGTAGCACAAACAAATTATCCATGTTCTTCACCAACTCTTCCACAAAATCTTGCTCGCCCATCAAAATCATCCACTCAACCCAATCAATTACATCATCAAAATGCTCCATTCCATCCACAATTTCTTGCTCAACTCATTCCACACCCTCAGCACAATAAACTAGTACAACATGCTTAGAGTGTTGAACTACAAAATTTACCCACCCTTCCCACCTATTCTGTCTCACATGCACCATTGGAGAAAACTTATATTGAGATTCAGAATGTTTCAAATCCAAAAATTGTAGAAGTTATGGAAGAAAATATGGTTTCTTCTAATTTACATCAACAAGCCATTTTAAAAGCTCAAAAACTTCATGCTATTATGGCTATGGGAAATCAAGAAAGTAAAGGATATATTGAATATTGGTTTCACTCTATCATTTTTTTGCAGCATCACTCCATACTTCAACAATTTTTGACACCATCTTTTCAAGGGAAGTTGGCTTCTCATACCCTAATATTTATTAACATGCATTTTTCAAATTTGGGTATGTACATACTTGAAGCCTTATTTCGAAAATGGTTCCATTGGAAGTACTCTTATACGAAATCATATTCATTTTTCAAATCAGAGTAGGTTAGTTTAAAAAAATAAAATAAATAAAGACATAAATAAATAAATTTTGTTTTTATGTGAAATTAGTTTCTTTTGTTGCAACACGCTATGGAAATCAACATCGACGATAGATTTAATTTATTTGTGTTTGTATATTAATTATAATGGAAATAGTAGTTCTATAAACACTCTATTTATTTTTATCACCGATTTGAAAAAATGCTTGAATATCATATTTTTTGGCTTCTTGGCTTGGTAAAATTTCTAAAAACACAACCAGGGGGAATATTTTTAAAATCCATTTCTATTCTATGTATCAATTGATGTCTACTTTCCAACCCAATATGAATCACTCAATTTGGTTTTGAAACGAAAAAGTTATAACCAAAACTTTGACAGGGTGTCTAGTAGGCAGCATATGAACAAATTTGGGACAGTCAGTTTTTGGAGGTCTAAATGACTATATTTTGAAAAGTTATTCCTATGGTATATTCCCCTATGAATATAGTTTACAAGGAAATTTGAATCACTCATTTTAGATATCGCATGAGAAAGTTATGACCAAAATACTGTCTTTCTATTGTAAATCAACACTCTTAAAACTGCGTTTTTCTAACTGTTCACTTGTGTATTTGACCCATCAATTATTCTTGTATTCAAAACATATTTCTATTGGAGATAAATAAATTAATATACTTTCATTTCCAATTTGAATCCACCATCAAATGAAAAATCTATGCTTAAAATATCCACTATTGGTCTAAGATAGGTAATCGAAAATGACTTTGTTATGCAGGTTGTTCTAAGTAAAATTGACATATCATATCATGGAATTTTCAAAACCTGTTTCTATTGGTGATATAACCTCGAATTATCTCTCATTTGGCTTTTGAATCACTCGAATCAAACCAAAAACAAAGGATTTGTGATTAAAACACTGTTGGTTAGTATGGTTGACCACTGCTCTCCTGCAGGTGACATATAACTTTTACTTTGTTATTTTTTTCCATGGATTTGTTTTACAGAGTAACTATTTGTTATTTTTTTGCATAATTATTGGATTAGGGGAGCTTGATCACCTCTCTTTCTTCATGATTTAATGTTTTATTGCAGGTAGACACTTGATTTTTGCAGGTCTTAGGAGAATAAAGAGGGTCAATTTATGGACAAGCGATTCTTGACAGAAATTTTAATGAAACAAGGGAATTTCATCCAATTCATTATCTAATGAGTCATAACAGAAGAAATAGAGAATTGGTTTCCATTTGGAGATTCATGTCACTGCTGCTAATAAATTTTTCCAAGAGATCATTTTTTTCCATTG
Organism: Pinus tabuliformis; assembly: GCA_031772625.1. Taxonomy (NCBI): domain Eukaryota; kingdom Viridiplantae; phylum Streptophyta; class Pinopsida; order Pinales; family Pinaceae; genus Pinus; species Pinus tabuliformis. The sequence continues at coordinate 125,071,309 of CM062809.1, forward strand.
ACAAATTGATATTCCCTTAGGAAATAACATCATAGCAGTTGTAACTTAATTCATTTATTTATATACTATTTTTAAATAAAGTGTTGTTTCTTTTCTGATTTCTCTTATGTTTTTGTGTTTTAGGTGTTGCTTCCTTCAAATTGTAGTTTCCGCTCCATTGACAATTGAACAATGAAGACTGCACCATGCAAGTTTTAGTTGCAGAAGGCAATCCTTCGACAACTTCATTTATGTAAAAAGTTATTTCTTTTTAAACTGTAAATATGATTGTTTTATGTGTTTTTCTCTATTTGTTTGCTGCTATAAATATAATTGCTTTTCTCTGTTTTTTTGTAAATATGATTGCTTTTTTTTGTTTTTTTGTAGATACAATTTCTTTTTCCTATTTTTCTTTATTGCTTTTCTTTCTTTTTATGATTTCCCTTCTATTGTTTAGAGCAGTAAGGATGATTGCTTGTCTGTGTTTTTTCTCTCCCTGTTTTCTTTTGTTGTTCCCTACAGGGAACAGCTGTTGTTCCCTCCAGGGAACAACACTTTTTCGTGTGTGTTGATTTTTTGTTCCCTATAGGGAATAGATGCTGTTCCCTAAAGGGAACAACACTTTTTCCGTGTTTTTTTGTTGTTCTCTTCAGGGAACAACTGTTGTTCCCTCCAAGGAACAACACTTTTTGTGAGTATTTTTTTTGTTGTTCCCCAAAGGGAACAACACTTTTTTTTGTTGTTCCTTTTTTTTTTGTTCCATAAAGTGAACAACACTTTTTTTGTATGTTTTCCACACCACATTTTTCTGAGTAAGATTTTCCTGTTCCCTCCAGGGAATAGTTGTTGTTCCCTAAAGGGAAAAACACTTTTTTCGAGAGTTTTTTTACTGTTCCCTATAGGGAACAACTACTATTCCCTAAAAGGAACACCATTTTTTTGAGTGTTTTTTTCATTCCATCCACAGAACAGCTGTTATTCCCTAAGGGGAACAACACTTTTTTTGAGTGTTTTTTGTTGTTTCCTCAAGGGAACAACGATTTTAGAGTTTTTGTTGTTCCCTCTAGGGAACAACACTTTTAGAGTTGTTGTTGTTCCCAACACTTTTAGAGTTTTGTTGTTTCCTCTAGGGAAGAGCCCTTTTTGGAGCGTTTTTGAGTTTTTGTTGTTCCCTTTAGGGAACAACACTTTTAGAGTGATTTTGTTGTTCCCTCTTTGGAACAATATTTTTGCTTCTTGTGAAGTTTTGTGTGTTATGAATAGCACCTCCTTCTTCTTGTGGGATTATTCCTAGTTCATATCAACCACATTTTACTGATTCCCTTTCATTGCATGAAGTATACTTCTTTTATGAGGACATGAATTATGGATTCTATTGAAGTGAGTTAATATCATTCATGTTATGATGTTTAATAGGATAACTTCTGGATGAGAGATTCTTTTTAAGAAAAGAGACGCATTTATTTATATACTACTTTACTGCATCATTTTTTGTTGTACATGATACTGATTGATCATCTTAATACCATGATAGTTCCACTCTTCCTCATTATAATCTTCTCTCTCTGTAATAAATGAGATTATGGGTATATATTTTTTTTTTATTGGCATCTTCAACTTCTTCCACCATCCTTGGTCTTAAGGAGTACTGAGCCTCCCTTTATTTATCATAAAAATGTGTAATAACAACAATTTTTTTTTTGCAGATAGAGGATAGGGGGTCACATTAAGTGCCACTCTACCATGTTCATAAGGCTGTAACAAAGTGACATTCCCATTATGGCCACCAAACTAGGGTTATGATCCATTGGATACCCAAAGTATCCTTGGAACAGGAGGTCTCACTAGGAGCTGACATGATCATTTTTTCTACATCCTCCCAGTGAATGGCAATGTGGATATCTAGTTAGCATGCCAACACACTAATCTCTTCTGTAAGAACAACACTTGAACTCTCCATTTATAAATTGAGGATCTTGACTCATATGGGTTAAAAGCAACCCTGCCGAGGCTATGGACACCTGCTGGCATTAGAGCCTCTACTTATGGTATTGAAGTTATATCTTATCGTCAATTATTACTATAATACCCTTTTCTTATTATCTTTCTTAATCGAAGAAGTTATTTCCTTAATTTTTCCCTATTCTGAATCTTTATGTATGCGAAATTGTTTACCGATCAATCACATCATTTTCGGCTAGAATACTGTCAGCAAAGCATCTTTTTAGCATATTGCTGATATTTTTCTTTTTTCCCATAACTTATCATCAATCCAAAATGTCATATCTCTTATTCATAACTATCTTTACACACTTCACTCTCATTATAATTATACCTCTTGCTGTGCTATCATTGATATGTGTACTCTGCTTCATTTACTATCGTATTGTTCATTCCCTTGCCTTGCCATTAGAACAACACTATTCCTATGCTTTATGGTCATGAATGACCTTTTCCAATTGGAGGGGGAAGGTATGCATTATGGGATATCATGCGATATAATTACTGCACTTTTCCATAACTTGTTGATTTGACAAAATATTAGTATTGCATTTATACAAAAGTTTTTTCTGATTAGTATTTTTGCATACGGCTTATTAGTTGTTGTTCAAAACTAAATTTGTGGATTCAAGAAATTTTCATACAAAATAGTGATTTGTTTACAATAGAACAACAAGTATGGGGGGAAACTCTATTTGCAACAAGGCCACACTATTGCAACTAACAGAAGAGGCTCTAGAAACTTGCGAATGCAAACAATTGTTCAAACATGATGTGCTTTCTTGGATTCCACCTTTTGCATCACTTTCAACATCAACTCAGCCTACATGAGCTTCAACAAATGCCAGTCCATACATGTCATTCCACATTTTCTTAGAGGTAAAACTTGAGGTAAAATATCATAAGTTTCTGATTTATTGAAAATTTAGGAGACTTTCATGAAAATCCATTGAGCATTATTTATCATCATTCATTCCACATCTTTACCACTTCCCATTTTTTAGAGACATATCATCTTTCAGTTTGGGGGAGTGTTACTTTCATTCATTTCTTTCTTATGACCATGCCATTAATATTCTTTATCATCCATTGATATTCTTATTCATTCTCAACACCTCCCTTATTCCATGTTGTTTTACACCAAGCATAGATTTCAACAGATTGTAGCAACCACCTCAATTTGTTTTCTAACATTGCATGAGGGCATGCTAAATTTTTATTTTGGGGGAGGAATTACTACACATTATGAATTTTTTCTACTTTCTTTTTCATTTAAGGCATACAATTTCATTTTTATACATTGTAGAAATTGATTTGCGTATATCTTTAAAACTATGAACTGAATTGTTTTAATTTATGGATAACAAAAAGGTATCATTAAAATACACAAACCCAGATAATTTCAAGTTAAATTAGTTCATAAAATTTTGGAAATCATGCACTATCACCTACAACCATTTTGCTTATATCTCATGATCCATGCATCAAAACGATATGATTTTTGGATCATAGAAGCATTAATATAGTAGAAATCTACTTGTAAAATTTTAGTAAAATCTGGTTTGTAGTTTTTGAGGAATTTGTTAATGAAGTTTGTTGTTACTTATATCAGATTTTGTTGCATCCTCATATGCATATAGTTGAACATCAATGTGAAAATTGTTACACTTTCATTAACATTGTTAAAATTGAATATTCATTATTTGAGGAAGAAGTCATTTGTTCCATCAATTTCATGACATGGGATGAACATTTCTTTTATATATCTTGGTTAATATAGAGGCTTCAGGTTGCATAAGGACGTGCAATATATTCAGTTTGGGGGTGTGTCGGGCTGCTAATATGTGATTATTGTTATCACTTTTTAACACTTATTTAATCCATTTCTACCCTTCTTTATCACATCATTTATCATGATTTATCATATAATTCCATTTTATAATTATTTATACTCTTATGGATAAATATTATTTCTTCTCCTTTATTTTTAATAAATTGATTATTATTATGCATGACTTTACCAATGATGGTTTATTAATAAATTTGTTATAACATCACTCACCATTTTAGCCTCCAAGATATTTTCTAGATTGTAGGTTTGATCTCCAACTCATCATTAAATATTCCACTTCAGAAATTTGTTGGAATAAGAAGTGACAGTTTTTTCATTAGATGTTTCAGGCAAATGGAGAAGAATCTAGAAAATCTAAAACATGGGTTTTGTTCAGAACAAACTGAGTTAGTTTCATTGTAATCAGTTTTCCCAAATTTGGTCTGTATTAAGAGAAATATAAGTTTCTCTGAAGACGATTTTCTCAGATTCGTTGTTGTGACCATCTTCCAAATTATCTCAGTGACAATACCAAATTTGACCTGTTCCTGTTGAATGTGGATGGAAGATATTTTAGATATGATCTTGCTGATCAATTTGTTGTGAATAATCCAATTTTTTTATGGGAATCATTTTGTTATCATCTCTGTTGTAACTTCTTCCTGCTCTCTGTGTATTTAAATGAAAACAGAGATTAAAGAAAGGGGATGATTAGAGATAGATAGGATAGGAGGAGAGGGGATAATGGAGAGACTTATATTTTTTTTTGGGACCTCAATTGTAATTTCAATATACAGAATGTGCTTTTGAAGAACACGACTGTATTGTAATGAGGGTTGAATTCAGTGGTTAATACATAATCTACGTTGTTGTTCATTCAGATATTCTGAAGTAGCTCGACAATATTCACTGGTCACTAGGGCTTGGTCTCTGGCAGATCTTACTGTTATTCCCATTTCCTATAACGTTATTCTGTTTTATATCTTTTCATTTCCAATGAGTTTATTCTGTTTGATATCTTTTGATTTCCTGTGAGTTTACATTGTAGTTAGTTTACTTTCCTTTATTCTGATCTCATGTACTTCACAACTTTGTCATTTGATTTCATTTATGCTCACTGCAGATTGAATTAATTATTAGTTAAGACATCGATTTTTGTTGACTACGATAAGAGTGTGATTAGTATAGAATCAGCTGAAGGAGATTACTTAATGCTACTAAACTCTCGGTTGACATCATTTCCATTCGAATTGCTTAATTGAGATAGAGTGTGATTCATATAGAATCAGTTGAAAGAGATTGGTTAATGCTACTATCATCTTGGTTGATGCTATTTTCAATTGAATTGCTTGCTTCAGATTTGATTATGGTTTTGCTTGAGATTAAGTCCTCATGCTTAGGTGTACTATTTCCCTTAAAAGTTACAAGCTTGAGATTTATGGTTTAATCTGTTTACTCTTGAATTGAATTTAATATATTATCTTAAATCATTACTCTCTAGATTTATAGCTTGCACATATTGTGTACACTCTTGAAACAAAAAGACTTACCCAGGTTGATAATTAATGTGAGGCAATTAGGAGTTTTAAAAGACACCTTTTATCACCCAACACTTTTCCTTTTCCTTTCTTACTGAGTGATAGTGTTGCCTCTGTGAAACTAATTTAGATGCGCTGCTTAAATGTTGCACCTATGTGCTAGTCCCTTCTCTTTGAGTGCCTAAAATTTCACCTCTTGGCACATCGTCCTCACTTCCTTGCCTATTCCTCTTTTCGGATCTTCCACCATCTACCCCATTGGTATTTTCTTCTATTCCCCAAAGCTTTTCCTGTCTTTGTGACTTTCCATCCTATGATATTATCTTTTCCTCTTCCAATCCGAGAGAATTTAAGGATGATTGCATTGATATTTACTTGCCTTTCTTGGTCTCTTACTTGCCTCTCATTATCATCTTTAAAGATTCTCACCTCATCCCTTAGGATTCTCAAGGTGTCCATCTAGTCTGGGGATTGATTTCCTCCCCCTTGGCCAACTTATCTCTCTTCTTCATTAGCTTTGACTCCATCACTTCCATTTTGTGACTGATCATAACTATATTCAACCATTCTGGTCCTCATCAATGTGACTTATCTTGTTTAATGCTACTTGTGATTTGCTATCAATCACACACATCATTAGACTTTTCAAAATAATAATGCAAATCTAAGATCAAGATTTTACCATGGAGGTTATGTTGTGACAAATCAATCATGTTAGTGTGTCAATTACATTTACAAATCATATACATCAATCATTCAGTATCTTCAACATTATAATTAGACTAGCAACGTAAACATGACAAAAAACAAAAAAATTCACGATTTACAACCATCAAACACATTACATGACGATAGTATTATTCTAAGAAAAAATTCAATAATACTGGCTTCTCTTTCTTTTCCACAATCCATAATCAAGAAAGAAATTTGGCTTTTAACACTTAGAAAATTAATTTTCTTCATTTATTTTTTTACCATCATTCACTTGTGACAAAAGCCCATCCAATCCATTTTTGAACTTGGATAAATATAACACCACTATGTAATCTACCTAACCCCTTCCATCACCTCGAGGGATGGAGTATATAATTTTTTCCTCCTTATTTCCTCGCATTCTTTTCCATTCACCCAAGCGCTTAGCCTATCTAACCCTTTGCGAGATGAATTCTTTCCACTAATTACTTTATACCATCGGTCTCATTTCTACATGAAATTACAATAGGCTAGACACAAGGCCTAATCTCCCAAGCTTGAAACATTTATGTGACTTTCATTATTTCCAAGCCCCTAGTCACATTCCTTGTGAAATGGCTAATTGTTTGCCCACCTACACTCCGATTGGTGCCATCTACCAACATAATCATCCTCCCTCTCCTAGTGTTACCTCACCATCGGTTACCCAAACTACGTGTTAGGTTCCCCACTGACCTCTCTATTCTAGGCTTACCTAGTCAACATGCCCCTCATTCCATGTCTTCATTGGCCTAATGCTTGTCCGTTGTTTTCTTCCACCAATACTGATCCACGATATCCTAACAACTTCCCTCACATCTCACCACTTTATTTTCCCTGATGATAGAGCCAGGTTGATCTGGTTGTGGGACTAACTTTTTCAATTAGTATGATCATTGGTCTTGCATGGATGGCTAATGCAGTCACACCACGTCATCCCTCTAAGTCCCTCCTAGCACACTCTAAAGAGAATCACTTACCAACTTCCGCGACTCTTCCACTAGGCTAGCATGGAAGGTAGGGCTATATGAATTCCCTTCCCATTGGCTATTCCTCCCACTCATATTTTCCATCACATCTAATCTTGTGAGTGTATCGCCATGTGGCGTAGCCAACTTCATCCCACTAACTTACCTTCCAATAAATTGAAAATAGTTTCCTCTTTGTTCTTTTGGGATGAACCTGTCGGGATGATTTGGTAGGTGGGCCAACTCTGGACCAGTAGCATTATAGTAATAGGGTGTCCCTACCTTGCAACCACTACGTCATCCCACCAGACCTTACTCAACACCTCCGACTCTTCCACACTAACAATCCTTAGGGTGAATTTTAGTAGGCCGGCGTGGTATGTGTCCTAGTCTTTAGCTAATGGAACCACCACAATTAAATGAACCCAACCATGTATACCTATGGCATCACCCCTGCACTTCTAAGTTAATGCACTGGCTTTTTCTTTTAGAAACGCTTCGGGAATGAACCTTTAGGCACCCACCTTCAAGCTAGGTCAGATTTCATCTCGATCAATTACAGTAAGTCTAGGATAGCATGTCATCCAACACATCCAGTTGACATCATCCTGAATGTTGACATTATCAACAACTAACCCTTTCATATTTTCTTTCAGCCATTTCCTCACGTCATCATCAAATCACGTTCATGGCAAAATATGGTGCGTTAATGACGTGTCTCCACATATAGGGTTTAGATCAACAAAAGGATAAGGCTTCCTGTTCTTTCCTCTTAAACATATAACTTGGTCCCTTCACACTATGATGATGCTCACTTCGATCCCAGCCATGGTTCAACTAGAGGACCTCGATCCTTCTTTATGTAAAAAATTCAGAGAGTATCTCCGTGATCGGTCCACTGATATATTCTATTGTTACACAGTCCTCCTAAAAATAAGCTTCTTCATCACGAATCTATCTTAAGGGTTGGATAGACCTACGAATATTCTTCACCAAAACTTTGATGCTCTACTAGCAGTGATATAACGCACTTCATGGTGTTACCCCTCTTGAGCTTGGGTGAAAGCTTCATTAATGGGTTCCCAACCTTTGATCATTCCTTGCTATTATCGGTATGAAAACGAAGCTCTAAAATTTTTTCCAATGTCAATTTTTGGAGCCTACCTTAACTGTAATTTCAATACCCCATGTGCCTTCATGTGGTTTGATTTGATATTCATGTGTTTTCTCCTAGTGTCATACCCTCGTAAGTCAATGTGTCTCAAGTGTTGTCACATAATCATTAGAAGCATTCGAGTTAGTAAGTTTATGGTTAGGTGAAATCACAACCTTTATTTACTTAGAAACTTTCCTTCTTGCCATGCACACACTAAAAGATTCACACAAAAGTGGAGAAAGAAAGAAAAAAATAAGAAATCACTCATAAAATTAAAAGATCGCTTTGAGTTGACGAAGACATCCACTTAAGGTGAGCACACTCCTTCGGGCTAAAGAAGTGCACCCTACCTAGGGGAATTCATTTAGGCTAAGCAAGTGAAACATACTTGGGCATACTCCTTCATGTTGAAGACATGCACCCTATTTAGTTGCATGCCCGAGAAAACTTGTTGCATGTGGGCACACTCCTAGAAAATAAGAACCACCTTAACTCCCTCTTAACTAATCCTTTCATGTGATGAAAAGCGGAACTCATGCATGAATCAATTTTCATGTTAATTTATTTAAATAAAATCATCTAATCATTCTTTCCATAATCATTACATTTGGGCTGAGCACAAAGTTGGAGAATCAAGAAGCATGTCATCAACCAGTGGAATAAGTAAGTTTTCATGCTTAATCTTTTCACTATTTTTCATGATTTTTCTGTCAAATATTGCATTTCTTGCCGTCAATCTCTTGTTTCACAGTTTTTTGTTGGCATTTTGTTGAATCTCCATCTTGCAAGTGTTAAACCACTATCGTATGCAAGATATTCTTCACATTCTTGAGATCCTTTATTTTCCACCATGCATGCAAAAAGAACTCTAAAGCCTTGAAAATCATTCCCCTCCTCATCTTGGCATCAAATCTAGTTGAATGAACTTGTTTCTAGGATATTTCTAGGTAGAGAACACTTTGTAAACTCAAAGCTCCTTCAGTCTCAAGAACTACACCTTGTTTGACAAAGTTTTTTTCCTGAGCCCATGGTCGTATCATGAAGGCATGGAACTTTTCCCTTTGACCCTTTAGAGTGATAAAATGTGCCCTATTTACCTTATAGTGCATGAGAGCATCACGAAGGCATGAAGCCTCATAATTTATCTCTTTAGCATGTGACTATGTTCCCTCTCTTGCCTTGGATGCATATGTGCACTTTTATGACCCAGAGCTCTGTTTCCTTCATCCTTAGTCCCTTTAGAGTGTGATAGTGCACCCTCCTTGTCTTCTTGGGTGCATGAGCACATAGGGAAGACGTAAAGGCCTCTTTTCCCATTCCTTCAACCCTTCAGGGTGCTACAGTGCACCATGGATGATCTTTTCCTCTTTCTTGAGTGGATGAGTGCACTATGAAGCCCCAAATGACCATGCATGTACCCTTTGTGCTTTGAAAGTGCGTCCTCCTAGTTTTCATGTGTATTTTTTTTTGCATGTAATCTATTTCATTTTTTCTTTCAATTTTTTTCATGATATATCACCCATGATGGCTCTTTGAATGTGATTTTCAAGTATTGCTACATAGTTAGTGTTTTAAGTTGATCTTGTTGTTATGAGCGTGATTCCAAAAATAAGTGCTCATGCTACAAGTGTTTCCACTGTATCATCATCCATTGGAGACATGTCGCCACATAAAGTATCCTATAAATACATTTTAGTAGAAAGCACTAATGAACGTAAGGAAGTTACAAGTCCTAATGTTCCTATATACAAAAATACTTAGTGTTTCATTGACAAGACTACAAAGGTTACATGGAGAAAGATTTATAACACTTTCATGTAGGAGAACTTTCCTAGGGACTTAGAGGATATGGATGCATACAAAAACATTAAGAAGTCTAGCATACACAAGATCACATGTACATTCCTGATCATGCCATGTGCAAAAGCTATTGAATGGATCATCAAATACATGGATGACTCTCACCTTGTGCTTCGCAGTGAGAGTGGTAGTAAACTCACAACCTATTATTGTGAGGATATGTAGACAAACTCTAAAATGATGAAGCCCAATAAATATGCAAACGAAAACTTCTACATAACATGGGCTACATTTGACATGACTAATGTTATCAAACAATGGTGTTAATAGCTTTCCAAGTTTCGACATCACCCATCAACAATTTATTTGACAATGATCTTAACAAAACTATATAAGTATTTTATAGCTATGTACTATTAGATGTTCTGGCACAAGAACACTCAGGTGTTCCAAGAGAATTTGATATATACACTCTCTCTGGGGTTGACATGTGGCAAATATTTCAACTGGGTGGATATAATATCATATGAGTTGCACCTCCAGGTAGGGCAAGCCAAAGCATCTTTACAAATGAAACAAGCACCAAAATTTTACATGTATGCATTTCTTATGGTTGGAATCTATGCATGACATGCACTCCAAAAATTATATTGGAATTGGACTCCCAAATAGAATTTTCCAGTTTATTTCCATTGCAAGGTGTTATTAGAAGGAAGCTTCAGAGGCAAATATGTCAGAATGGTCGAAAATTTATTTGCAGCCATCTTTTGCATGATAATCATGACCAATCCACCATGAATGACTAATCAAGTGAAGGAGTCACTTCAATATGTTGTATACAATTTTCAGCTCCTTAGGGAACATACATCAGATGCTTTAGATGTCATACAACCCCTCATATTTTGCCGCAATATGTGAAAAACAAGGTGGTCGTGCAGGAAGTGGAAAATCAGTTGGACAAGGGGTTATCGAGCATTCTTTATAGGGGGAAGAAATCCCCTTGACCTATCTTTCCATTCAGGACCGTATTGTATGAATTGAAGAGTCATAAGGCTATGGAAGAAGATATAAAAGAGCTGGATTGTCTACACTTCGTTACCAAATACTTCCATGCATATGATCCTAGGGAATTTTTTAGGCATCATTGTCAAAGGATCAATCATAATATAGGGTATTCATCATTGTCTAAATCCAAATATGAAAAGACAAATAACCGGCACAATGCTATATTGTAGACACATCGAACTATGAAAACCATCTCACCCCTAATCCATCAGCTTAAGACTTGCAGGAATAGGAGGATGAAGAAATAACACCTCGAATAAAGAAGATGGCTCCTGGGAAAATGATCAGGTATTCATCAGGTGACAACAACAAGAAATGGAAGGCCAATCGTTTAGAAAAAAGAGCTACTCAAACCGAGTCAGAGAAGAGAGGAGAAGAAGAAGAAGAGGAGGAGGAGGAGGAGGAGGAGGAAGAAGAAGAAGAAGAAGAAGAAGAAGAAGAAGAAGAAGAAGAAGAATAAGAAGAAGAAGAAGAAGAAGAAGAAGAAGAAGAAGAAGAAGAAGAGAGCATGAAGCAGGATGAGTTGCTTGAAAAGAAACATGAATAAGAAGAAGAGAGGAGAAGGATAAAGAGAAACTGAGGTAGTCCTAGGAGGAGGAAGCAACACAGGGACTAGAAGAAGAAAAATTGACTCAAGAGTTGGAAGAGATTTTTTTTTAGGAAGAAGAAACCATCCATCCCATGGATTATGATCCATGTACCTCAGGATAACAACCACTGATAGGATGTTATCTTCCATTCAGAGAGATGAGGATCACAGCCCCACCAATATATAGAGTCACAATTTTTGCTACGTAAGGTTTGATAAACTAAAGAAGAGGATCATGCAACAAAGGAATATATAATTTCCAAATGATCCTCAAAACCCAGTCTCAGTCACTATGAAGAAGATGATAATACTAGAGGAAATCCAAGGGTAGTCATGGCAACAAATGTTGCATTTGCTACAACGGCACTGGATAAATCAAGAGTACTTATTAAATGAGAATGCCAAGTTGAGAAAATAACTTGCTATGATGAAGCAATATGTAGAACATCTTGTGGCAGAGAACCAATGACTCTCATCATAGAACATCAATACTATAGAATGAGGGTCAACCATGCAAGAGCAACTGAGACCAATGGAGGATAACATAGCGTGACTATATGATGAGGTGATACTCATACAATAGGTCATGACCCCTCTCATTAGCATTCAGAAGAATGCATAGGAAGTGGTAAAGCTCCTAAATATAGAAAATAGAGAAGTTGATTAGATGGAGGAGTGGGTTTCTAGATATTTGGATGCTCTACAACATTTAGAAACGAAAGACAAGTCCTCCACCAAAATAGAAAAATATTAGTCGCCACTCCACCTACAAAATTAATATCCTCTTGGAGTATAATCACTTAATAATATGGGTTCATAAAACTGACTACATAATGGGTTTGAGTCTCTATCACAAAAGCACGAGATTTTTACCATCAAAACCCTTGAAGCAATTATAGGCAGGGAGGTCATCTTCCAGGAAATCAGGGATTACATTGAAAAAATTAAAGAAGAAACTAAACAGGAAGGCTTGGAGGTCACTAAGGACATTATTCAATAGTATACCTTTGCACCTATTAAAGCGCACATGAATCTTTCATGAATATGGAATAATGTAAAATCAAGATCCAAGAACATATTATCAGAGGAATTGGAGGTGAAGGTGCACTATAAAGGGGACTTACCAGTTTGGATCGAAGCCATTGCAAAGGAGTTTAGAGCATGCTACACTTACATCACAAATGACCTCCATGAAGAAGAAAATGATCTATCCATTTGAAGAGTCTTTTTCCTTTAGCCATTTTGTCCTATAAGGCCACTGTCTCATTTGTAAATTGTCTCATGTAATAAATTTTATATAATGAAGTCCAAGGGGTACATGTGGGATATGAAGAGCCACATATTGGAATGTAATAAGCGATGTTAGAATATCAATCGTAATAGAAGTCAAAGAGTCATGGGGAAGCTCAAAGGTAATTGTATTCACTATAAATAACTCCTCCCAACTCAAGCAAAAGGATTTTGGCCAGGATTTTGGAGGTTTAGCCTTAGCTTCTCTTGTACCACAGGAGATAGATTATTCTTTGGAGAAGAAAGTTGTGGCTTCATGTTCCACTACTAGATACAATGTTTCATCCATGTAACAATGTTCTTGGGATATTATCATTATAATAATAATCTTAATGAGCTAACATTCCCTCATACATGTATCACAGTTTAAGTTGCCTATTATGGTTATGTTTATGGTATATGTTACTTTATTTACATACTAAGTTGATGAACTATATTTTTTATTAGCTATGCATATTTTTGAATGAATGTTGTTTACTATGTCGATTAATATGCAACTACTCAACACATATTCCTCTTTATTCCCAGGTACCCCTTTAGGATAATACTATTAATTTTTTGACTGATGGATTGTTTTCTGTCACCAAGTGTGTAAGTCTCCCTCACACACCTTACGTTGGGTGCCTCAAAAAACTCACATTCTTGTTGACTCAAAGAGGCATTATACTCCCTTATGTACAATTGCAACCAAGGCATTCTAATAGTGGTCATATTGTGTGACCAGATAGGAATACTACACCAAATGGTGTGAGGTCTAATTAGGACTTGACATTGCGGAGATCCCCTAACAACATTGGCAGAATCCAGTGTTGTTAACATTTTTGGCACTAAAATGAGGGCCAGATGACATCTAGAGCCTGTGAAGTATGTTTGAATATCTTATATTTAATGGATTCATACCAAATCATAATCCCAAGTTGTTTTCCCAAAGCTTTAAATCTTTCAATCCCTATAGGACTTTTACATAAATTTTCATATTTAAATTTGATGGCAAGGGTAAAACAATTGTCCTTGATTCTGATATTGAGTTTGTTCAATTTTTCTTCTTGAATGGTGTTTATTCAGAATAAATTATTGCCTAGTTTTTCACCCTTACATTGGAGGGTCGTGCAAATAAATGGTGTTATTCTCTACCCACTGCTTCTATCACATATTTCAATCACTTGGTTAACAAGCTTCATAGTGTTTTTAATAAATATGAATATCTGGATGTTTTTGATGAAATTGATCAAATTAGAATGGAATTTACTAAATCTCTTGAGATTTTTCCTCATTGATTCCTTCACCTTTTTTTAAATCAATTTCTAGATAAAGATGTGGATTGGCAGTTGTTGGATGAGAAGTTTCATTTCTTGGTTTGGATGTCAATGAAATATTTTGAATAAGATCCTCTTAATCAGGAAGAATTCCAACATTTAAAGGAAGAACCAAATATGCTCTTTGTCCCATTTCCTCCTCCTTTGATTTTTTCTTATGTTGGACATAGAGCAAACATTGAACCAGAATACCACCTTGTAGACGAAGAACTTATATTTATTTAACATCTCTCCTCTAATGGTGATTCATCTGATATCATGAGTCAATCATATTCAAATCTTGATATGCCCCTTAATATTGCACCTGTTAATCAAGATGAACCCTTGGATGATCACAACCTCGATGATTTTCTTCTCTCTGAATTATATGATCATGGTTACTCAAGTAATCTAGATGAATATTTGTTCCTACATAAATATTTGGATTTACAAGAGTTTAAAAATGAGTTTTATACAATCATCAAATATTTTCTATTAGGTCTACCTCCTTTCAATTAAGAATATGACATGCTTATCATTGAATATTTTATTAGTATTATGGAGCATATTTCTTCTATTGAATCTCACAAATTAAATGTTGAATCATATTTTGATAAGCAACTGACCGTGTTTTCTCAAAATTCAAAGTTAATCCAGGTGAGTAGGATACTTCAGGAAACACTAATGGTTATGTCAGGTTCATGTCATCATGACCGTATTTGTGATTTCAGTTAGTTTTTTTATTTTTCTGTACAACTTCTTCATCTATGTCATCAATGGGATGTTGAATCCCTCCTAAGGGATGCTCATTTTCTTCACATAACATTTTTCAACCCTTAGGGAAGGAAATTTAATTTGACTATTGAGCTTCCACCACTCCATCCTATTTCAACCAAATCCTTGATCTACAATGTAGAAACATAGAAGAATCTTAATGAATCTATTACATCATCCATCAAATAATCTTACAAGCATGGAAACTTGGATTGTGGTCAACCTGATGATACTACTTATGACATGGATTTATCCTTATACAATATTTCTTGCATGTCTTTCCCAATAGGTTGTGTCCATGGTCCTATTGTAGTTTTATTAGAATAGTCTTCTTAGTATGGGCCCATGTGTCATGGCTTGTACTCGCATGCTCTTTGTCAACTCATATATATTCATAGGCCCAATAATTATTATTTTTGTGAAGTTCCTCATTTGATAGAACAATTGAGTGTGATACAATGTTGTGTTTGCACTTCCTGTTCCCATCAGTCTGCAGATGTTTACATAGTTCCTCTTGTTTACTGAACTACTTTTCGTTTCAACTATTCAAAATCACATCCTTCGATATAAAGGCTAGGAGAATATTCTATGGTTGCATTAGAATTTCCACTTTACATGATCCAACCTTGAATTATTTAGTTTAAGGTAGGTTAGGTCACATATAGTTAGATACATTGCATTATCTCTTCCCTTTCTCATGCTTCATTTTCATTATTTCAGTTTGTTTTATCCTTGAGTAAGTTGTTTTCGAGATTCAAGATATGTGGCTAATATTTTGTGAAAGGAATGTTATAGCAACATGCAACCATTGGATCATCTAACTTTCTGATGGAAAATACGATCCTTCAACCGAGAAGTTGTAAGAAAACTGAGAAACCTGTATCTTTTTAGGATTCTCATTCCTGCACTCGATCTTGTTATGAATGGTGCGTTCATTCTTATCTATCTATGTAGAATAAGATAAGGGGAATTTTTTTTAGTGATAAAAGAATCAGGGGTCTAAATCCTATCTTTGAAGGAACAACCTCTTATTCTCTCAATAAGTTGGGATGCCTCTTTCACCTATTCGAAATATTAAGTGCTTATGCACAAACCTATGAATAAAAGGAAAAAATAAAAGGGTGAAATAAGAGAAAGGATTCTGGTGTAGGGAGATGAAGAAAGAGACTTCATCGAGGTACTATCCAGGCTCACTGGTAATGAATAAACATTTGTGTTCCTGAAGTGACTTTGTTGGGGTATTGTCCAGGCCTACTGGCAGTGGAGCAACACCATAGATGTAAAACTCACACGCTGATTTTTTTTAGTTCGCCATACTATATTACCATTACATGCATCAAAAATATATTGATATGGCTTATTATATATGTGGTGTTACACTAAGGGAACATAGAATACTATATCTTTAACCAGGTAGAGTGGGGAGCTGAAGGTAACTCATTGATCAAGTCAATACTTCCTGGAGAAATGAGACTTTGCACTTACAATAAAACCATTTCAGAGAATATTGGGTTCTCTGAGTGTGTCACCAATGTTTTCATTGCAAAAAAAACCTACAAAAATCCTACACTAACTGTCGTTTGATGCCCCCCTATGTCATCATGTTGTTTGATTTGGTATTCATGTGTTTTCTCCTAGTATGACACCCTCCTAAGTTAATGTATCTAAGTGTTGTCACTTTACCATTAGAAGCATTTGAGTTAGTAAGTCGATGGTTAACTAAACTAACAACCTTTCTTGACTTATAAACTTTCCTTCCTCCCATGTACACACTAAACAAAACACACAAAAGTGGAAAAAAAATAAGAAAAGAAAGAAAATCAGTCACAAAAGAAAAATTTCATTTTGAGTTGATGAAGACATCCACTTAAAATGAGCGCACTCCTTTGGGCTAAAGAAGTGCACCATACCTAGGTGCATTCATTTAGGTTGAGCAAGTGTGCCCTACCTGGGCATACTCCATGTTGAAGACATGCACCTTGTCCAGTTGCATGCTTGAGTCAACTTGTTGCATGAGTGCACACACCTAGAATATAGGAGCCACCTTAACTCCCTCTTAACTAATACTTTCATGCGTCAACAAGTGACACTCATGCATGAATCAATTTTTCATGTTAACTTCTATAAATAAACTCAAATAATCATTCTATCCATAATCATTTCATCTAAGCTAAGCGCACAAGTGGAGAATAAAGAAGCCCTTCACCAACCAATGTAGCAAGTAAGTTTGCATGCTCAATATTTTCATTGTTTTTCATGATTTCACTATCAAATCTTTCTTTTGTTGCTATCAATATCTTGTTTTTCAGTTTTTTTACTAGCGTTATTGTTGAATCTCAATCTTGCAAGTGTTAAACCACTATTATATGCAAGAAAATATTCACATTCTTGAGATCCTTCATTTTCCACCATGCATACGACAACAACTATAAAACCTTGCAAATCATTTGATCCTATTGAATGAACTTGTTTCTGGGCTCCTTATAGGCATACCACACTTCTTGAGCTTGAAGCTCCTTCAACCTCAAAAATTGTGCCTTGTGTGACCAATTTTTCTTTTTGAGCTCATGGTCACATCATGAAGGCACAAAACTTTTCCCTTCGACCCTTTAGAGTGCTACAATGCACCCTATATTCATTAGAGTGCATGACAAAATCATGAAGGCACGAAGCGTCATCATTTAGCCCTTCGGCAAGTGACAATGCGCCTTCTCTTGCCTTGGGTGTATAGGTGCACTTTTAAGACCAGAAGCTTTGTTTCGTTCATCCTTCACCCCTTTGGAGTGCGATAGTGTGCCATACTTGTCTTCTTGGTTGCATGAGTGCACAAGAAAGACCTAAAGGCCTATTTTCCCATTCCTTTGACCCTTCAGGGTGCTATATTGTGCCCTGGTTGATTTATTCCTCTTTCTTGAGCACATGAGTGCACTACGAAGCCCCAAATGACCATGCATGTCCCCTTCATTCTTTGAAAGTGTGCCCTGCTAGTTTGCATATGTATTTTTTCTTGTGTGTGAGTTATTTTCTCATGTTGTTCATAGGTTTTAATGATCTATCACCCATGATCACTCTTTGAATATGATTTTCAAGTATTGTTGCATAGTTAGTGTTTTAGGATGATATTGTCGTTATGAGTGTGATTCCACAAACAAGTGCTTGTGATACAAGTGTTGCCACCATGTCATCATCTGTTGTAGACATGGTGCAATGTAAAGTAACCTCTAAAGAAATTTCAAAAGAAACTGTTGATGAACCTTTGGAAGTTACAAGGCCTATTGTTCATATATACATAGATACTCAGTGTTTCATTGACAAAACTACAAAGGTTACATGGAGCAATATCTATAACACATTCATGCAAGAGAAGTTTCTTGAGGACTTAGATGATGTGCATGCATACAACAACACTAAGAATTATAGGATACAAAGGATCACATGGAGATTTCTGGTCATGCCATGTGCAGAAGCTATTGAATGGATCATCACACACATGGATGACTCTCCCCTTATGCTTCACAATGAGAGTAGTAGTCAACTCACCACATATTATGGTGAGGATATGCAGACATACTATAAGATGCTCAAGCATACTAAATATGAAAATGAGAAATTATACACAAGATGGGTTACCCTTGACATGAATGATGTTATCAGACAATGGTGTCAAGAGCCTACCAAGTTACAACATCACCCAACAATATTTTATCTGACAAAGATATTAAGAGAAGTATATGAGTAATTTATGGCTATGTATTGTTGTATATTTGGGCACAAGAATGCTGAGGCGTTCTAAGATAATTGTATATATATGCTCAATCTAGTGGTGACACATGGAAAAACATTCAACTGGGTGGACATACTATCATATGAGTTGCAGCGTCATGTGGGGCAGGCCAAAGCATCTTTACAGGAAAACCAAGCAAAAAATTTTTACATGTCTGCATTTCTTATGGATGGAATTTGTGCATGCCATGCATTCCTAGAATTATATTGGAACTAGACTCCCGAAGATAAGTTCTCAATTTAGTTCCACTATAGGGTGTTATCAGAAGGAAGCTTTAGAGGCGCATAAGACATATTTGCTGAACATTTCATTGAAACCATCTTTCACATGATATTTTATATCTATCCACCATGCATGACTGATAAAATGAAGGAGTCACTTCAAGATATTGCAGACTAGTTTGCATGCCCCGAGGAAACATACATCAGATGCTTCAGATGTCAGAAAACCCCTCATATTATGCCACAATATGTGACAAACAAGGTGGTCATGTAGGAAGTGGAAAATCAGTCGGATAAGGGGTTATCAGGAAGTCTTCACAGGAGGAAGAAATACCATTTTCCTACCTTTCCAGTGAAGATATGATTGGATAAATTGAAGATTCATAGGGCTATGGCAAAAAAGATAAAATAACTACATAAACTACACTTCTGTACCAAATACTTGCATGGATATGATCCCAGATGAATTTTTAGGTAGCATCGTCAGAGGATCGATCATAATATGAGGGTATTCATCATTTTCTAAATATAAAGATGAAAAGATAAAGTACTAGTACAATGCTAGACTGTATACACATCCAACTGTGAAAAATAGTTCAACCACGATCCACCATCTCAGGACTTGCAGGAACAGGAGGAAGAAGAAGTAACAACTCAAGAAAAGAAGATGGCTACCAGGAAAATGATAAGGTATTTAGCGTGTGAGAGAAACAAGAAATGGAAGGTTGATCCTTTAAACACAATAGCTACTCAAACAGAGTCGGAGAAGAGAGGAGAAGGAGAAGAAAAAGAGGAGGAAAGAATGAAGTAGGATGAGTTTCTTGAAAGGAAACATGTAGAAGAAGAAGAGAGGAGAAGGATAAAAGAAGAGAAGTAGATGCTCTCCCAGGAGGAGGAAGTAGCGCAGAGGTTTGAAGAAGAAAAATTGGATCAAGAGCTAGAAGAGGAACAATTTGAGGAAGAAGACACCATCCAACCCATGGATGGTGAGCCATGTAACCCAGGAGAACAACAACTCATAGGAGGTCATGTTCCATTCCGAGATATGGGGATTAAACCCCCACCAGTAGATAGAGTCACACATGTTTTCAACGTGACAATTTATCAAATAAAGAAGAGGATCATGAAACAAAATCAGAAGTACTTTCCCAATGATCCTCAAAACCTTAGTTTCTAAGGAGAAGGTGATAACCTTTAACACTAGAAGAAATCCATGGTGTTATAGAAATTTTTTGGCACTGAAACCCAAATCATAAATTTCCATAAACCAAGGGCTCTTAAGTCCCTAAAAGTGTTGTTCCAACCCTAAAAGAACAAGGTCAGTTGATTACATCATCTCCCAGAAGTTCTCCATGAAAAACTACTGAGAACTGGTCAAAATTGGACCATCTCACCTGCTCCATGGTCAAAGTGCACTGCATCCCACCTAAATTCACATGGGAGGTGCGATGCATACTGAAAAGCCCTTCTATGGGGTGCGATGGGTGAGAGTGGACAAATGGCAGGATCAATCTGTGAGGTGGAAGATCATGGAATCTTCCAGAAACTTCTCCTGTGACACTTGCCTCTCTGCATTCACCCAGGGATGAGTAAGAGATCATCAATCTCCATGTGGAAACAATAACTATCAGAGAGAGGAAACTAATCAAATCTCAAAAGTTGACTCACCCCCCTTGCAAACATCTATATATGGATCCCTCATCCCAGAGATCGAGACACTGGAATTTTGTATCTTGTAAGGAAGTGCTGTTGGTTTCTTGGTGTAAGATCATAGTGTTGGGTGATCTAAGTTTTTAATGAGGTGAAGAAGGGCTTTCTTGCTGAGAGGATGACGTTGGGTCAGAACAATTGGTTGTAATCCTCTTTGCTATTCTTGATTATTAATAAAGTTATTCGAGTTTTCCTCCACATTCTTGTATGACTGATGATATATGCATTTGTGTGGTCAATATATATCTAGTCCTATATTGTTTATGATAGTAGATCTTTGTTCTTGGATAGTGTTATGCTGCTTTGATTCTACAGGTACTCTTTAAAGCTAGGTAAACGAGGAAGCAAGTGGCAAAGGTCTATTAGAAGGGAGAGGAATCAAGCAAAGAACCAAGGGCAAGATAGAGGTTGGTCTCCTTCTTTCCCCTCTTTTCTATCTCTCGTAAAGGAAAACGAAAGTGGTTTTAGTTTGTTTGTTTCTAAGGTAGCTACAAGCCTTAGTGGGACTAGCAGCTCTGCATAGACACTAGATTTCTCGATAACAAAATGGCGACTCCGTTGGGGAGCGAATAGATTGTTTGTTTGTCTATATTTGTTTTCCTTATAAACTTACAGACGGAGCCTGAAGTCAAGCCAGCTAGCCTTCGAACTGCATTTTCTATGAAAGTGCAAAGTAGATCAATGTTGCTTCAGTCTATCTCCGGGTTTTGTTTATGAACTGAACAATCAATTTACAAGCTCTCTAATTGCCCTTGTGGTGGCTCTAGTAACCTTCTTACATCTACCCCTGTGATTTATTTACTGATTACCACTTGCTCGGCCAAAATCCCTGAACTGCACTGCAAACTCTGATCAAGAACTGGATCAAAAGTCTCGCACTGTACCATCGCACCCTCCCTTCAAGGATATCAGTATGCATCGCACTTCCCGTGTGATGTAGGTGGGATGCATACTGGAATGCCCGTGTAACAAGTGCGCTGATTAGAAAGGGCTAATTTTGCCTTCAGACTTTGGCTTTTCACTCTTTTCAGCTCTATTAAGGAGTTTTGTTGTTTGTAGTCAGTATAACTCTGTTGGAAACCCCCTTCCCAGACATTATTCCACCTCTATTGTGCAAATAACTGTAAATGTTTTTATGTATTGTGATCCATTTTCAGTTCTCTTTTACAAAGAGGTAGCGTAATTGAACTGTCGTTTCTTGATTTGGAAGTGTCGCAAGTGTCGTTTTCAGTCATAGAAAAGAATCTGATTGTTCTTGATAGTCGATGACACTGTTACTCTTGTATTTTATTTGAATTAATAGTTTTTCAAGTGTCGAAAGCAAGTTTTCAATTCCAAATAACAAAGTGTCGTCATTGTCTTCATTTTGTCTTGAAAAGAAACTTGTTAGTAATGTCGCTTTGAAAAATAATTCAGATTTTCACTTAGCTTTCTTTTTATCATTCACACATTAAGAAGACTAAAAACAAATATATGCATGTGCATTTGCATTTAGACTATTTTTTGGTTTGATTTAGGACGGTGCATATAGTGTGTTCTCTCTGCTCTATGTTGAAAGAATATCGTCTCTCTTTCCTTAGTAGCTAGGATTTTGATTGCAAAAAGAAGATTAAACGATTGTTTATCATCTTAGATTACATTTTAGGAAATGTATATCTACATCACGTGATTAACCTAAAAGGAAAATTTCTTAAGAAAGATCAACTGTAAAATAAATTTAATGAATCTAAAAATGCTTTGGAACCTAACGCACAAAATTTATAAGTCTAGGCTAGAGACGTATTCTGGCGTTGTAAAGCCTGGTAATTATTGTTTTCATTGCTGGTTGGGTGATTCCTCCACTTTCATATGATAAGTGCCAGTATGGACTTATGCTCACCGTCGAGTATACATTGGGAGACCACAATAGGCTTTATCCTTTATCCATAGGAAGTTGTGTATGCTGCCCTATCGATCACAATGCATTGAACACAACATTCGGGAAGATTGACTGCCGTACCGTAAAAAGTATTCTGCAGTTTTGCAATTGGTTTGGTAATCCCTCTGTCTAGATTTTCAGAGTAGTCTCTTTCGTTCCTTTTTAGACTCCTTAAAGGAAAAGGTCCATCTGAGCACTTGTCACTTCAAGCTCATTAAAAATCGAAGGCCACTAGAGTCATCTTTTGTTTTTTCTCGACTCTTAAAAATTAAAAAAACAAGTTGTGTCAAAGCATATAAAATTTATTTTAATCAGAATAAACATCACCTTTCCTACATTGGTCTTAGGTTGAGAAAAATGGAGTCCACCAACCAAGGATTCCCCCTTGGAGGAAATCCTATTCATTTCTCCTCTTGGGGAGATGTTGGTGCACCCCATATGGCCACATTGTCGCTTCCAGGATTGACAATCGACTTGCCCGTATGGCTCTTCTCAACCTCTATCGTTCAGAACACCATGATTCCTAAGCAATCAAGTCAGCGACTAAATGATACCAGAGTTACCCCCAAACCTTCTACTTTGTCCAATTCTCCTTCTCCTCCTTCCTCTTCACTTGATGAAGCTGGTAAAGCCAAAAATCAAGTAACTAAGAAGAAGAAGAAGGAGGAGAAGAAGAAAGAGCCAAAGGCGAAAAGGGGCAACCAGGAATCATCTAGCGAAAATCCACACACTGCATGGTCTAGGCCTAAATCTCCATGTGTAATTTGCAAAGGAGATCACTATCATCGAGATTTTCCTTGCATCCCTCAGATCCTAAGGGACTGCTCTCCTCGTTTGCACAATTTGGTGTCATCAACCTCTGATGATCATGTTGAGAATACACCGTCAACTAGTGAAAGTGAAGCCCCTGGACAAAAAGGAAAATGTAAATTTCCTTGTAAACCGTGTGAAGGCAATCACGCCGTCCACCATTGTCCCTTCTTAGACAAAGCTAAAAGAGTTTTGGATGACTGTCCCGTGTCACCGTTATGGCTTCCTCCTGGATATAAGAAACTCTTGCTGAGTCCATCACTAGTTGAAAATCTGGCTGACACGCCATTATGGTCGGCAGAAACATCTATCATTGAAGAAAAAACCTCTGAATCCACACCAGAAGAAATTCAAAAGGTTGAGCTAGCAGTTGACCCGGTCTTGCCTTCAGAAGGTCCATCTTTAGATGATACAGTCACCGGAGAGAACAAGAACGACACCATTCAAATTCTCTTCGTAAGCATAGATTCCGACGAACGTCGGGGCAGTCTACCCATTCCTTTACGTAGGAAGGAAGTTCGTCAGAGTCATATTCAACCGTCTATTCGGTGCCACCTCCAAGCAACCTAGTTGTTTCCTTCGACTGGAATCTACTAGGCAGAACCCGCTTACCGGCTAGTGTGCCATTTCCAATCATTGCTCAAATATATAGAATGGTCATGGCCGGTACCATCATAGATGAAGGGGCTTCTGTGAGTATCCTTTCCTCAACTACTTGGAAAGCGCTTGGTTCGCCATCACTTTTTCCTGAAATGAGAAATCTAACAGGCTTTGGCAAAGGAACCAGTCGACCATTAGGGATCCTTCCCAATGTGCCGATAACATTGAGAAGGAAAACTGTTCACATGAATGAAATGGTAGTCCAAGGACCCCTGGATTATAATCTACTCCTTGGACGCGACTATATTTATTGCATGGGAGCCATTGTCTCCTCACTCTTTAGAGTAATGTGTTTTCCGCATGAAGGAAGAGTGGTCAAGCTCGTAGACTAGCTTTCATTCCCTGGTTCACACATAGCAAATAGTCAAATACCATCCCTGAATGGTCTTTTCACGCAAGAATGTCTCATCAATCCCCAGTCCGTCCCCCTGATGAGCGCGAGTGATTCGGAGGACATGACTGAAACCCAAGGGGCATGCACCCTAGTCTGTTTCGACAGGAAAACCTTGGGTATAGAGTAGGTTTCTGCGAAGGATATATGACTAGTTTATGAGATTACACTGGAATAAGATTACTTCATCAAAGTTATGTGAGTGGAGCCAGTAGCGCCATTCACCTTTCTTTATTTCGGTTGACATCGCTGAGGAAGTGTTTTGTCTGAAGTATGGATAGAACAGTCTTTGGTAACCCAGAAATTTTTCGCTATACCCGGGGGCATGCAAACCTTTTGGCGTGCAAGCAAAGAGCAACCATTTATTTTTTAAATTTTAGGTCCACTAACCCTTTAAACTCATAGGATTGGTCGTTTCCTAACTTGCATAAAGAAAGGATGCGGGGCAAAGCTTTAAAAAAATGCCATTTTAAATGAGACATCCTTATTATACGACTGGATCGAGTAGTTTTAACGCGGAATTCAAGCTCGTTAAAAAATAAACATAAGCAATGAGCAAATGTCCCCCCATAGTTTAAGCTCATTAAAAAATGAACCAATTTCCGGTAAATAACCATCGTGAATGTATTATCATCAGCCTTTGAAGCCTTGGTCGTGTTCTCATCATCACCTCCACTCTGTATTGGCCGATCATTCACCTCCATTTGATTGTTTACCCTTTTTGAGGAACAACTATGAAGAGTGATCTTGTTAGCCATCCTTGTGACACTGCCATGATTGGAAAATTCCAAACCTTACCTGGAATTAGTTGCTACCTGAATTTATCACTCGTTCCTCGAAAGACGAGTCTCTTTTAAGATCTTTTCAACTGACTCGTAAAATATGAAAAGCTTGTCGAGCGATTGGCCTCTCCAGCTCGTTAAAGTGACCGGAAGTGCTATCCCTCTTTTAGATTTTAATATTTTTGGACCTGAGGGAATATTACACAAAAAGATCGAGCGCTTGTTTTGTTCGGCTCGTTAAAATTATCGAAAATTCATCCCTTTTGTATTATTTTATACTTTTTCGGACTCAAGGGATTATATGACGAAAAAGGATTATTGGAGTTTTCTTTACGTCCCTTTTCAGACTCTCTAAAATTGAGAAGGACCGAGTTATCTTTTTCGTTAAGCTCGTTAAAACCAAATAGCGACAAACTTGTCCATACAGACAAGAACAAGTTTCACTATCACTAGGCTCGTTAAAACATAGTGATGGGTTTGCCCGAAGGGAAAATTATAGAACAAGCATATGTTATCCTCCTCAAGCTTGAAAAAAATAAAGAGGTACTGGTCAGCAATGACTGGGGAAAAATTGGGAAGAAAACTTGAAGAAACTTTATTGGTAGAAAGTCGCTCTTGAACATGACACTTTCACTCCGCATCCGAGTGAGGTTGGGTTGTTTCATTCACTGGTCATATCACCATTTTCCGTCACACCATCCATATTTGGGTGTAATGATACCAATCCATCATGTCAGTGTTGCCAATATGTTCAAGAGAAGTCGCTCAGAGAATTCACCTATGTCTCATCCACTGCAATACATTTAATCCATTCTTTCATGACCACCACCCTGAACCTTATATCATCAGATCGTTTTCACCTCCATTAAAATCATTTGATCTGTTCTGTGTCATTGATGTGGGAATCACTAAGGCCCTCCTATGACAGATCGCTTCTTGTCGACACTAGCTCATTATCCAATAAGTCGATCTAGGAACAACCCTTTCAGTACTTTGAACCTTGCATGCCTCAATGGCAAGCTTCTCACTTCTGGCGACAGGTTTACATCAATGGCCTTCGACCGAAGGATTTTGTGTGGTGTTCGACGCCAAGTCCCTTATTCACACCATGTGAATTGTACTGTAGTACCTTGATGGTCATCATCATTATCGGTGATTCCTCTCACGCATGTTAACAACTTACATCATTGGCTGGTAATCAGGCGATGTCTTTCCATGTTCGACTCCAGAACATCTCTCACATGGATCGACTTGTACTTTGAGTGAATATTGAATGAGATTGAAGACCCCAGATCTAGTTTCATCCATCCGGGCTACGATATATATTCAGGAAAATAAAGACATAAAATGTACATCATTACTGCACAGATAATCATCCAATCCAAGGGATGATGTCTCTACCAGAATCATCTATCTGCACTCACACGATTGTCTGTCTTATGTACATGAAAATGAATTTATAAAGCTGAGCATGGGAATGCCTGCCTCAGCTAGATCATGAAAATATTATGAAGATAATGTATTGTATTGTATCTTATTACAGGTCACCTTCCAGCTCGAAAAAACTTCGGATCCTCATGATAAAGCATTTCACCCGACATCAAAAGATTAACGACCTCATGCTTTAGGGGGCAACTATTATAGACATTTTCGGGCACTGCAACCCCAATCATAAATGTCCATAAACCAAGGGCTCTTAAGTCCCAAAAAGTGTTGTTCCAACCCCTAAAAGGACAAGGTTAGCTGATTACATCATCTCCCAGAAGTTCTCCATGAAAAACTACTCAGAACTGGTCAAAATTGGACCATCTCACCTGCTCCATGGTCAAAGTGCATTGCATCCCACCTAAATGCACATGGGAGGTGCGATGCATACTGAAAAGTGCTTCTATGGGGTGCGATGGGTGAGAGTGGACAAATGGCAGGGTCAATCTGTGAGGTGGAAGATCATGGAATCTTCCAGAAACTTCTCCTGTGACACTTGCCTCTCTGCATTTGCTTAGGGATGAGTAAGATATCATCAATATCCAAGTGGAATTAGGAACTATTAGAGAAATGACACTAATCAAATCTCAAAAGTTGACTCACCCCCCTTGCGAACATCTATATATGGATCCCTCATCCCAGAGATCGAGAGGCTGGAATTTTGTATCTTGTAAGGAAGTGCTACTAGTTTATTGGTGTAACATCATAATGTTGGGTGATCTAAGCTTTTCATGAGGTGAAGAAGGGATTTCTTGCTGAGAGGATGATGTTGGGTCAGAACAATTGGTTATAATCCTCTTTGCTATTCTTGATTATTAATAAAGCTATTCAAGTTTTCCTCCACATTCTTGTATGATTGATGATATATGCATTTGTGTGGTCAATATATATCTAGTCCTATATTGTTTATGATAGTAGATCTTTGTTCTTGGATAGTGTTATGCTACTTTGATTCTATAGGTACTCTTTGAAGATGGGTAAACGAGGAAGCAAGTGGTAAAGGTCTATCAGAAGGGAGAAGAATCAAGCAAGGAACCAAGTGCAAGACAGAGGTTGGTGTCCTTCTTTCCCATCTTATCTATCTCTCGTAAAGGAAAACGAAAGTGGTTTTAGTTTGTTTGTTTCTAAGGTAGCTACCAGCCTTAGTGGGACTAGCAGCTTTGCATAGACACTAGATTTCCTGATAACACATGGGAAGTCATTACAACAAATGTTGCATTTGCTAAAATGACACAAGATAAATTAGAGTATGTATTGAATGAGAATGCCAGGTTGAGAAAATAAATTGATGCGGTGAAGCAATAGGTAGAACATCTTGTGACAGAGAACCAGTGAATTCCATCACATAACATCAATATCATAGAATGGATGTCAGCCATGAAAGAATAACTAGGACCGATGGAGGATATGATGGCGCGAATATATGATGATATTATACTTATACAACAGATCATGCGCCTCTCATTAGTGTTCAAAAGAATGCACAGGAAGTGGAAATCTCCTGAAGATAGAAAATACAACAGTTGATCAGATGAAAGTGTGGGCTGCCAGATATCCAGACGCTCCACAACATTTGGAACGGAAAGAAAATGTCTTCGTGCACATGAATCGTTCATGGTTGTGGAATAATGTATAGTCAAGCTACAAGAACATATTATTAGAGGAGATGGAGGTGAAGGTGCACTATAAAGGGGACTTTACAAATAGGATTGAAGCCATCACAAAGGAGTTCAAAGCATGGCACACTTACATCACAAATGAACTCCATGAAGAAGCAAATGATGTATCTATTTGAAGAGTCTTTTTCATTTAGCTGTTTTGTTTTATCAAGCAACTGACTCATTTGTAAATTGACTTATGTAATAAATGTTATGTAATGAAGTCCAAGGGACACATGTGGGATATGAAAAGCCACATATTGGAATGTAATAATTCATGCTATAATATCAAGATTCATAGAAGTCAAAGAGTCATAGGGAAGCTCAAAGTTCATTGTATTTGTTATAAATAACTCCTCATAACTCAAGAAAAGATATTTTGACCAAGATTTTGGAGCCTTAGACTTGGATTCTATTATACCACATAGGAGGTAGATTATTCATTGGAAAAGTAAGTCATGGATTTGTGTTCCACTACTGGATACATTGTTTCATCCATGTAACATTGTTCTTGGGATCTTATTTTAATAATCAGAAGCTCAATGAGCTGTAATTACTTCATACATGTATCATAGATGTAGTTGGACTATTTTAATTATGTTTATGGTATATGTTGCTTTATTTACATACTAAGTTAATGAACTATTTCATTGCTTAGATATGGCTTATTGAATGAATGTTGTTCAGGGAAAATTTTAAGAACCCCCCTAAATTTATAAATATAATAAATGGGCAAATCTCCATGGTATATAGGAAAAATGGAAGGCGATTTTATCAATAATATAATATGTATATATAATTTTTTGGGGAATCTCTTACAAGGCATGGCGAATATTTTACTCAATTATAAAATCTTGTAAGATCTTGGCGAGTCTTTCACTAAATAATAAAACTTTGTAAAGTCCTAGTGAATCTTAGCATAGGCTACATGCTGGTTTAATTCCCCCATTTAAATAGGCTACATTCCAGGTGAATACCATGGGTCAATACCATGTGCCATTTTGGTGAATACCATGGGTCAATACCATGTGCCATCTTTATTTTTATTAGAATATTTTACTCATTTATAAAATCTTGTAAGATATTGGCGAGTCTTTCACTAAATAATGAAACTTTGTAAAGTCCTAGTGAATCTTAGCATAGGCCACATGCTGGTTTAATTCCCCCATTTAAATAGGCTACATTCCAGTGAATACAGTGGGTCAATACCATGTGCCATTTTGGTGAATACCATGGGTCAATACCATGTGCCATTTTTATTTTTATTAATTCTAATATGAGGGTTAATAATGGTTTTTTGCATGGTATTAATAACAATCTAGTCCATGGTATTTGTCCCATAGTATTTTGGCGATAGGTTTCACCTAAATATAACCCATTTTTTGAGTGTTCGTAAATATAAGGTGACTTATGGAGTAAATATAAAAAAATGTTTTATTTGTTTACCATACCTCTCGTTTATTTATATTTTTATTAATTTACCATACCTCTTTTACAAATATGGTATTTGGCCCATAGGATTCACTTAAATAAAACCTCTTTCTTGAGCCTTCATAAATAGAACGAGGGTTATGGACTAAATATAAAAAGAGGTTTTATTTATTTACGATACGTCTAGTTTATTTATATTTTTATTTATTTACCATACCTTATGAGTAAGTATAAAAAGACGTTTTATTTATTTACCATACCTCCACTTTACTTATATTTTTATTTGTTTACACCCTTACATGTATATAAGGTGACTTATGGAGTAAATATAAAAAAAATATTTTATTTGTTTACCATACCTCTCGTTTATTTATATTTTTATTAATTTACCATACCTCTTTTAAAAATATGGTATTTGGCCCATAGGATTCACTTAAATAAAACCTCTTTCTTGAGCCTTCATAAATAGAACGAGGGTTATGGACTAAATATAAAAAGATGTTTTATTTATTTACGATACGTCTAGTTTATTTATATTTTTATTTATTTACCATACCTTATGAGTAAGTATAAAAAGACGTTTTATTTATTTACCATTCCTCCACTTTACTTATATTTTTATTTGTTTACACCCTTACATGTATATAAGGTGACTTATGGAGTAAATATAAAAAATGTTTTATTTATTTACCATACCTCTCATTTATTTATATTTTTATTAATTTACCATACCTCTTTTATAAATATGGTATTTGGCCCATAGGATTCACTTAAATAAAACCTATTCTTGAAAATGGGCGAATGGATTCACTTAAATAAAACCTATTCTTGAAAATGGGCGAATGGAAGGTTGTAAGTCCTAATTTCAAGGGCTAAATTTATCTTTTTTACCATCTCCCTTAAAATAAGGTGGGCTATTTGAGGTGATTTGTAAAAATGTACTATGATACAAAATATTCGCCCACTAAAAATTTAAAACCCCTTAATTTCGCCAAAGGGCGAACATTCGCCCCTAAAATTATCCTTGATGTTGTTATACTTTAATGATTTTTGTTCACTATGTGGACTAATCTACAGGCACTTAACAACTCTTCCTCTTTATTTTTTGGTGTTCGTTTAGGATATTACTATTACTTTTCTAATGATGGCTCATTTTCTCTCACCAACATGTAAGTCTCCCTCACACACCTTACATAAGGTGCTTCACAAAGCTCACATTCTTGCTGACTCAAAAAGTCATTATACTCTCTTATGTCCGATTGTAACCAAATCATTCCAATGGTGGCTAGATCATATGAGTGGATGGTACTCCTACTATCGAGCTTCCATTTTGTCTAGATTTTTACATCCTTTTCCTAGGATCTCTTATGTCTTAACCTGGATTTTTTAGTTACTACCATCCTTTTCTATACATTTTTTAGCCATTGTAGAGGCATTATGAGGTAACATGTTATAATTTTATGAATTTCCTTTTTTCTAATGATTTAAAGGAATTTATGTGAAAATGTCACTAATACAAGTTATTCTTGTGACAAGTGTAAAATTCCTATTCCAACAGCACAATTCCTATTCCAACAACATAGTTGCTATTTGTGTAGTACACTTCTTGTTTCCATCTCCATAATTTCCATATGTCCATATGTCATGACAAAAATCAAGCATATGGGTTTTGTGAAGCAAAGGATCGAGGTGGTGTTGTGTTTCCTTACCTACACCTAGGTCTTCAAGACAACACATAGAGTAAGGGTCAAGCATCTGGTCAACCATTTTCTATAAGTAGCAAGGTTCATCAATAGTGCATTGCGAGTACAACAAGATTTTCATGGATACTATGATGGGAATTTCATGATTTGGTACTGGTGACTTTGTTTATATGGAACCTCAGGATTGATGCATATCAATTCAAAGAAGTACATTCCTTATTTTGGTTTAAGAATTAGATTAAAACTCTAAAATTATATATTATTTTTAACTCATGATCGATATAATTAGGAAATATTGATGTTATAAATGGGAAGACCTTGTAATGTAAGGGTAGGAAGGAATAGGTAAGAAAGGGAGTTAAGGAAAGAAATTGTGTTTCCAGTGGGATGATCCCTAGATGGGACCATTGGGGCCAAGCTCCGCGTTATCATATGCTCGTGTACAAAAATTCATAATTTAATGCAAGTCGACGTTTGATTTATGTTCATTGTCTTTGAGTTTTTTGGAATTAAGATTAATTTTTATAAGGGAAACAAGCTAGGTGGTTTGGGTCCACCATCTAGTCCATTTTCCCTTTCCTCTTAGGATTTCTTATGTTATATTTTGATAAGATGCATGTCATGGGATTGTGATTCAATTTCAACAGAAGTTCGTGGATTAATTTTTACATCTCTTGTTTTACGTTAAATTCGAGTGTGTTATTTGTTGGGTTGGGTATTTACTCTGATCTTATTTTACACATAATGAGATCTCCTTTTAGTTACACAAGAGTTCAATTTTGAAGACAACATTTTCTTATCAAGCAGTATGGGTATACTCATTAAGAGTTCTTGTTGATTTGATTTATCATCTATTTTTTGAGCTTTCATGTATACTTTAAATCATTATCTCCGATGTGAAATTGATCCCAAGGTTTAGGAAAATGATTTTCATTTCTATTTATCTCTTATAAAACCAAATTTTATAATAGGTTCAATGCCAGGATTAGTATGAGAATAAATGCTATTATGTAGGTTGGCTTAATGATAGATCTTGTTTTATTTTCCTAGATTCATAGAGTGAATTATTCACAGAACTCTTTGAGATTACCTCTGGTAAAGCTTGTATGAAGGTTATGGTTGATGTCTTGAGGAAAATATTTTATGCTTCATCATAATTGAATATTACATCTTTTTCTTTGGAGGAGTAATGCACAAAAAACATAGATTCCTTATAAGTAACTAAACCTCTATGTTGTAAAAGAAAGTTTTCAATGATTTCTAGATCAGGGTAAGCTTTGAATCACTATGGGAATTGATTTATATTGTTTGAAAAATTCATAATTTTATTACAAAGTGTTTGAACCTTGAATGCTTTCCTTATTTGAAATATAACAAGTAATCCTTTGAGAGACTTCAAGACAATATTTCCCTTTTTATTTCCATAGTGGATTGTCAACTTGAATGAAACCTACATCTCCTTGTCTCCTGGATAACTGAGGAAAATTTTATGCACAAGTCGATCAACCCAAAAGAGGAGCCATGAGTAGGTTATCTGTGTGTTTTCTTACAGTGAAAGTTTCTTTTACTGAGTGATATATTTGAATTGTTTGCAAGAGCTTGATAGATATTTCATAGATCCCTGAGATATTCTTCTGGCATTGATTGTTCTATGCCTCAAAGTTCACGTAACCTAGATTGACATATTAAATGTTGGTACATTAATCTTGCATTCATAACAATCAACACCTACACCAAACATTGTGAGATCTAATTTGAAATTCACATCAAGGAGATACCCTTACAATGTTAGCGGAATCCAGCATCATCAACACCTTCCTTTAGATAGGGATTCCTTGCATGGTGACATAGGCACTTCGGTGTCCATTACCTACAATAGGCTTGGCAGTAGCTTCTGAGAGGTTCCCACCTTTCTTGATACACTTAGGGATTTGTGAGAAACTCCTTTATGCCCTCATCGATTTTCAAGGCATTTGACTATTGGTAGGGACATGTAGTCCTCATCGCCGAGGTCCCTGTCTTGGTAATGGAGGATGATGCATCGCAGGGTTGGAGGCAATTTAGGTAAGTTCTTCGGGCATGGTTAGCCCCTGTAAAACTTCCCTCATCCTTCATATGGTGCTTGCTTTCTAGCACGACAACTTGCAAGAAATTACATGAATGTATTCAAATATCGACTATAGAGTCAATAGAGGGTCTTAGATGTAAATTGAATATTAATAAAATGGTCTAATAACCCACTACTTTTAATGGTTTAATTAAATCTTGATTATGGCCCAAAACATATCATTAAGATCGTTTAATTTATCTATTGTATTATTTTATGAGGATGGCTAAACATATCATGAAGTTCTTTCTCTTCCCTTACTATGTCATTTTGAGCACAAATAGGTGTTTTATTCAAAGGATGGGTCATCCTTGGCTCCATAGCTTAGGAATTACTATTTTGAGGTTAATTTCACGTCTTAACATTAGATACTTTGTGTTTGTAATCACTTAAGCTATTGGACACATTTTATTTCAAGTTCAAGCACAAGCATACATACATACACACACATATACCTCTCATCTGAACCTAAAGCCTCTAGGGACCCAAGCTATCATAGGGTTCCAGGGATCCTATCTCAACCCACAACCTCTAGGGACCCCAAGTTATTACAAGGACCTAGAGACTAGCACTCAACCTACAACCTCAAGGGATAAAGAACTGATCCCCTTCTCTTCCCTTCTCTTCTGTTCTCTTGAAGCTTTTTGTTGCAAGCTTCTGTTGAAGGCCTGGTTCCAGTCATATTCTTTGTCTCCTTCTAAGCAAGGGTCTCTATTATCCTCTTCAAGGAACTCGAATTGTCCCTTTTTCTTTGTTTCCCCTATTCAAATGCCTTCCCCCTGCTGTTTAAAGGCCTCCCCTACTCATATCCTCTTCCCCGTGTTCTCTCCCTTTCCTTTATTGTTCAACGCCCCCTGTCAACATTTTTATCCACCTTATTTACTATAGCATCCTTCATGTTTATATATTTGTAGCTCCTTCATAAAATATACCATCCTTGCTTGTAGTGTTTTCTCAAGCAAGCATGGGCATGAGTAATTTCCTATTAATGCCTGGAAATGTCCTACCTCAACACTTGAGGAATTGCCTGGTCAGAGTCCCGATTAGAATCTTTTCCATTGTGATGGAAATGTTCACTGGTTCAAATGGGTTTCTGGTCAGAGTCCTGATTAGACTCTTTTCCATTGTTATGGCAATCTTAACTTGTTCAAATGGGTTTCTAGTTTCCAACGTCCTAGAACTAGCCTAAGTTAACCTAGTCTAAGCTACCTAAACTAGTATGTACAATATGTACAAGGACAACGTTCAATTTGTTTATGAGTGATGGTTATT
Organism: Pinus tabuliformis; assembly: GCA_031772625.1. NCBI lineage: Eukaryota > Viridiplantae > Streptophyta > Pinopsida > Pinales > Pinaceae > Pinus > Pinus tabuliformis. The sequence continues at coordinate 125,106,259 of CM062809.1, forward strand.
AAGATTAATAGGCTAAAGGGAAAAAGGGTTCATATATATGATAATCATTTAGGTGAGATAATCCTTTATGGTGTGACTGAAATTAGGGCTCAGTTAAGCCACTATGAAGGTTGCTCCTATGCAAGGAGGCTTGAAAGAATAAAATAATGTAAACTGAATGTAAATAAAGATTAATCTAAAAATAGAATAAAATGAAGTGAGATTATTTGCTGACTGAAAGAAGGATAATCTTACTTTGAATCAAGGAGGGATGCATATATGATGACAGAGAGCAGTGTGATCGAAACTAGGATAAGGATTCACTTGTAAAGATTCAAAATAATTTGAAGACTTACAAATAGTTTTTTACTTTATTTTATGTGCTTATGCAATGGAAATGACTTTAATAAAAAATTTAGTTAAATGTATCCAAATACATACCCAAATTCAATCATTTAACATAGACTCATAATGAAATCTATATCAAACTACTGAAATAATTCCTAAGCTCAATATAGGGTAGAACAAATTTAATTTATAATGAGAAAAATAAATAATTATATTTCCATTACAAATTAACTCCACGAATCTATTATTTACTCTAATTATGACCCAATTTAGACCTGCAAAATCAGTGAATTAGATTTTGAATAAATTCAAAATATATCCATAACATGTAAAGCCAAATTAATATGTATATATATTTAAAAAAAAATTGAAATTTCAAAACGAAAAAAATAATGTTTTGCTTACATAATATAGATACAAAAAATATTATAATATAAATTACAATATATTATAACATAAAAGTATTATAATATACATATATTATAATATACTGTTAATTACCTATAAAATAAAATATTATATTAAAAACAACAATATGTATATTTAAAATCAAAATATATAACATTATTATGCGAGGTAAGAAGCAAATTCCATTTAAGGTGACATAATAATGCAATGAAAACTAATCATTCTAGAGGTGAAGTAAACATGAATTATTTTCCATTGTATGTCAAATGAAACCAATTTCATTTAAATTGGTGTAGATTCAATTAAAATTTACAATAGACCTTTGAGAAAAAAGAAAAACTCAAGGTGCAACAGTGCCTCCTCTACGTTCCCACAATTTCTCTCTACCCTCGTCATGTTGATTTTCCTCCCAAAACTACCTCTAAACACAACCTTTAAATGCTGCCTTCAAATGTTGTGCCTCCTTTCTTCAGTCCATTCTCTCCACCTCCGTCGATCTGGAACCCCTCTAAACACTGCCTTTAGGTAAGTTTATATATATATATATATATATATATATATATATATATATATATATATATATATATATATATATACAGACACACACACACATATATACATATATATTATGAGGATCACTTTCACTCTTCATATTCTTCCATCAATAAAATCAGTTTTTTCTTCTAGAAGTGGGTGACTAACCCAATCTTATCTTAAATTAGAAAATTGGTTCTTGAAATCATCGTTTGATTGGTGTTTCTTCCTTTTTCAATAAATGGTTGAATTTGATGCGCCAATGCTCCTACTCTTGATGCGTCATTCTCTCCTCTCCTCATGTTTATGTACTTATGTTGCATCAAAGATCATTCTCTCCTCATGTTTATGTACGTATGTTGCATCAACAATCATTCTTCATCAAATAATGATTCAAGTCAAGATTCCTGGGTTGTTATAGCCAAGAAGGAACACCATTGCTTACCTGCAAACACAATAACCAAGATGAATCAATCTAATCTGTAGCACTACGTGTGCTACAACTCTTAATAGAGTATATCATTTTGAAATCTTCCATGTACCTTTGTATATATGTAATTATCAATACCTCCCTAGTTAAGAGGTAGCGTTGAAGAATGTAGCTAGTTTCAATCTTCATAATTATATTTGTCAAAATAAAAATTTATTGTAAAAGAGATATTTTTGAATCATGGATTTCATGATATTTTATTTATTTTCTAGGTCATAGCCTCCATTGAAGGCTTCTAGGTTTTGTCACGAGTCAAAAGAGTCTTTGTCACATTTATTAGACCCTTCTTGCTTGTATCATGTAAATAAATTTATTTTGTGTCAAAAGTGTCAATTTGAACCTCCTCACCACGTCGACATTGTGTTGATGAAATAGGCTTGGATTAGGACTATTCAACCCAACAAAATTAGTATAAATAGAGGAAACTAAACTCATTTGGAAACACACAATCGCAAGTTTGATTTACAAGAGAAAGAGGATGAAAAAGAGCGAGGATTAGAAAAGAAGAAGACCTAATTGAAGTATGAGACAAGAATCAAAATTTTGGTCATCTATCTATCACATGTGTGAAGTCTTCCTACGTTTCTAGATGAGTAGCTAGGGGATGAAATTATGAAGTAGCCGCAGGTTCAAAATTCTGTAGTTGAGGGGCCAAAATTATGGATTGAAGCTACATATAGGGAGCTGACTCTTGGAGACTTTGGAAGAATACATCTACTTCAAGGAGGGGCTGAATTTCTGATTGGAGGAGGTGTTTATCTCTTTCAAAAAGGTCTAGGATTGTATCATCTTTATTTGAATCTATTAAGAGTTGGATTGGGTTTTCCCCTAGATAGGGGTTTTTCCCTAGTTTAGTGCCTATATCTTGTGTTCCATGTTCTTGTGATCTTCATACATATTAATTTGGCAATTACTTGATGAAAGATAACACAATAAAGAATAAATAGAAGCCAATGTAAACCACAAGTAATTATCAAGAAAATAAGACTCAAACCCTACTATCTACATAAAATGATTTCTCAACACATCCTTACCCTAGTGGTAAATTGATCTCCCATATTATTTGGCTGGATTTCGATTAGCGAGGTTGACATAGGGTTTGGAAGATCTTTGTCACTTATGGAAAATTGATCTCCCCAATTGACTTTGATATAGGGTTGGAATATCTTTAGCTTAGTGTTAAATTTATCTCCCCTATTATTATTCTTCTTCTTTAGATTGGGACATCATTATTCAACTGAGATGAGGTCATAGAGCTTGACTAGGAATATTGTAGGGTTTGGAGGACCTTTACCCTTTTGGTAAATCAATCTCCCCTACTACCAATTATGGAATATTATTCTTCTATGAGATGAGATGGCTTCTCTTATGCTGAGACATGTACATCTGACATAAGAAAGGTGGTGCAACCATAAATTCCTCCCTAGCTAAGGTGAAGTGATGAAATTTGGGGTAGCTATGGGTTGAATTTCCCATGAGAAACCCATCTACCCCAAAAGAAGCGCATATTTATGTTGGAAATAATACTAAGCGGGGGGGTGGGGGGTGAATTAGTATTACCAAATCAATGTAACTTTTCCATTTTCTTACTCAGATTCATATACGCTACTTCAGTTAAGACAAACTGCGTGTATATGAAACTGTGTGTAATGCAACAAGCGTATATCAAGTAAAATTACGATTTAGTTAGTTGATCCTTAATGAGTGCATTAGAACATTATTAACCATATTAACAATAAACAGGTGCAGTAAAATAGAACAAATCATCACAAATAAGGAGCACACATGAACACCATGATATAGGATGGATACCCAATGTGGGTGAAAAGCACCTGCTGCAATTCGTCTCTATCTTCTTTTAATAAGAAACTTCTTTTTACGATAGTACTGGTGCAATCTTATACCAGTACGTAGGCTTCTACCTGCAGAAGGCTACAACCTTCTTAGCTCTTGTACTAGCCGATCCATTTACTAGTACGTAGGCGCCGGCCTACTAAAGGCTCCAACCTTCACTCATTTTCTAGTTGCTCCTGGAAGGGAGCTACAACCCCCTGGCTCTTGTACTAGTCGATATGCTTACCAATATGTAGGCACTGGCCTACAAAAGGCTACAACCCTCTCTTTTCTTCCAGGGACCACGTTTCATAAATTTTCATACTGGATCCATAACTACAAAACAATCACCACTGTAATACAATCATCAACTACACCTGCATCATCAATCTCTGAATCACCCAATACTAAATCACTAAAACCCTGTCATCAAAACACAGTAACCAGAACACAGAACTCTGCAACAACAACCAGATCCAACTGCAACTTCAAATCTCATATCTCCCTATGTGTATGCTACTATGATGAACCAAACTAGTGTAGATACACGCTTTCATCAATGCCAACCCGCATATAGATCTGCAAATATTTACTCATAACTTTGCAGTTGTTCCAGACATCAGTCATACCCAAATCATAACATTCATACAATAAAACATGCATCAATAATTCAGATCTAGTCTATCCATAATCAAACCATATAATTATAAACATTCCAAGCCTTAAGATCCTGATCCATCATCCATCATCAACCTCATAGGTGCATCCGTGGTTTAGATATCACAAACCCATAATCAAAATACTAGATCTCACACTTCATCAGATATTCATCACTTGCACGCCTACCCTTGGCCTAATGATATTCTCTTTATATAGGTTTAGGCTTCCCTCAATACCATGTTCCAAAACCATGTTGAACCAATACCTTGGACCCAATACCTGGGGTCAACACTTCGGACCAAATACCATGGACCAATACCAAAATACCATGGACCAAAACCATGTTGAACTAATACCTTGGACCCAAAACCTGGGGTCAACACTTCGGACCAAATACCATGGACCAATACCAAAATACCATGGACCAAATACCACAGACCAAAACATAGTTTTTCGACATGTACGCGCCTTTCATTCTGTGAACCTGCATGTGTACGTATACGCACCTTTTGTTCTTCTCACCTGCGTGTATACACACTTTCATCAAGGTTAACCTGCGTATATCTCTCTCTTGACCTGTTTTACTATGATCTGTCATCTGATTGAGTTGCCACCTGTATCATACCTCTGAGTGAGTTGCCGTCAAGGACAACACCTGTATCATAATGCCAACAATCTCCCCCTTTGGACTTGATGGCAACCACCACACCAAGTCATTCTCCCCCTTTGACATCAAGGGTAAAGGGTGGACCAAGATATTCTCTTCTTTGATATACATTCTGTTGTCCATGCTCCCCCTGAGTACATGCTGAAGTTTCTGATTGAGCTCCCCCTTTGTACATGTCAAGATGTATCAATTTTTCCATGCTCCCCTTGAGCACATGCAAGGTCTGCAAAAGCATAACATGACTCTATACATACATTGCCAATGCCCTTCCTAAAGACTCATTTATCAATCTCCCAACCAAGTGGGGATACACCATTTTTGACTCAAGCACATGAACCATTACATCATCCATCCCATGTATAGTGGGGTAACAAGATACATCATATGACTCACAAAGACCAAGGACCTAAACAAGACTATGACAGTTATCCGCGACTATCATGCACTATACGATCTACACTATAAGCATCTTAACCTGCAATCCATTCTTTTGGTCAATCAACAATCAGTAGCAAGATATGTCAATAAACATCATCACCAAGGACTTCTAACCATAATGCCAACAATGCATTATTCGAAGCATATGCTCCCCCTGAGCCTGTGCCAACCATCATATACCAGTGACTAAACCATATCATATATGCAACTTTGAAGCATCTAACTTGCATATATACGCGACTTGTCTTCATGAAACCTGCGTATGAGATTTAGAACATTGATGTTCCACTCTTCCATCTTCCTCTGAGTCTGTCATGTCTGTGTACTCTACTATGCCACGTCTTTCTAGTTGTACTTCCTTTTTCTTCCATATCTTCAACTATGATGATGTTTTCTCCTTTTTGTATGGTGCCCAAAATCTTCTCCTACATTCCTTTGCTATGTTTCCAAGCTTGTTACATGCATAACATCTTACATGTTTCATATTCCTTCTGTAGCAATCAATGGCTTTGTGACCAAACATATTGCAAGCAAAACAATATCCCTTAAAGTACCTCGAACGTGATGATCTTTCTGTGCGACGGTCTTGAAACATTCTACTTCTGCATCTAGCTGCAACATGTCCAAGATTATGACATACATAACATTCAACATTATTCATCGGAGAAAATAATTGTCTATCACTTACACAATTAGGAGCAAAAGATTTTCTTTGAGAAATTTCTTTCCTTGGCTGTTGTCCTCACATCTCCTTGTTGATCATTTTAGATTTCTCATTAGAGTTCCTTGCCTTACCTTATGATCTAGATTCACCTTCAACAGATTCATAAAAACCAAGACCAGCTTTGATAGCAAGGGACCTTTGACTACCAAGAATATCATCCAAAACCTTAGTACTGTCTTGAAATTGTAATAGTTTATCCTTTTCTTCTAATTTACCTTTCAAGATATTTACCTCAACTTGGTGTTGTTCTTCCTTTTCCAGACATGGCTTCTTCAAAATTTCTTTAGACTTTCTTCCTTCTTCCACTTGATGCCTTAGTTTGAGAATCTATTTTTCTTGTTCTTCATTCAACTCCTGCAGCATTTGACGAATTCTAGAGGCACATTCCAGCTGAGATTTTAAGCTGATAACTTCTTCTTTGAGGGCACTTTATCTTTTTCTAGGTAGATCTTGTTGATATATGATTTTTTCTGATGCTTCATCTTCAATATGAGGTGATTCAGGATCTGAATACTTGCTTCCACTCAACGACAGGCTATCATTGTTCCTCTGAGCTGTCTTCTTCTTTTGACACGCTTTCTTTCCCATTGTTCTACGGATCTCCTTCAAGCGATCAAGCTTCTACCAAAGGACTTTCTCTGATACCAATTGTTGGAAATAATACTGAGAGGGGGGGTGAATCAGTATTACCAAATCAATGTAAATTTTTCATTTTCATACTCAAATTCATATATGCTACTTCAGTTAAGACAAACCGTGTGTATACACAACTGTGTGTAATGCAACAAGCATATATCAAGTAAACTTATGATTCAGTTAATTAATCCTTAATGAGTGGATCAGAACATTATTAACCATATTAACAGTAAACATGTGCAGTAAAACAGAACAGATCATCACACATAAGGAGCACACATGAACACCATGATATAAGGTGGAAACCCAATGTGGGTGAAAACCACCTGCTCCAATTCATCTCTATCTTCTTTTAATAAGAAACTTATTTTTACAATAGCACTGGTGTAGTCTTATACCAGTACGCAGGCTTCTACCTGCAGAAGGCGACAACCTTCTTAGCTCTTTTACTAGCTGATCCGTTTACTAGTACATAGGCACCAGCCTACTGAAGGCTCCAACCTTCACTCATTTTCCAACTGCTCCTGGAAGGGAGCTACAACCCCCTAGCTCTTGTACTGGTCGATATGTTTACCAGTACATAGGCGTTGGCCTATAGAAGGCTACAACCCTCTCTTTTCTTCCAGGGATTACGTTTCATAAATTTTCATACTGGATCCATAAATACAAAACAATCACCACTGTAATACAATCATCAACTACACCTGCATCATCAATCTCTGAATCAGCCAACACTGAATCAATAAAACCCTGTCATCAAAACACAGTAACCAGAACATAGAACTCTGCAACAATGACCAGATCCAACTCAAACTTCAAATATCATATCTCTCTGTGTATACGCTACTATGATGAACAAAACCATCATACATACGCGCTTTCACCAAATCCAACCTGCATACAGATCTGCAAATATTTACTCATAACTTTGCAGCTGTTCCAGACATCAGTCATACCCAGATCATAACATTCATACAATAAAACACGTGTCAATAATTCAGATCTAGTCTATCCATAATCAAACCATATAATGATAAACATTCCAAGCCTTAAGATCCCGACCCATCATCCATCATCAACCACATAGGTGCATCCTTGGTTCAGATATCACAAACCCATAATCAACATACTAGATCTCACACTTCATTAGATACTCATCACTTTCACGCCTACCCTTGGCCTAATGATCTTCTCTTTATACAAGTTTAGGCTTCCCTCAATACCATGGTCCAAAACCATGTTGAACCAATACCTTGGACCCAATACCTGGGGTCAACACTTTGGACCAAATACCATGGACCAATACCAAAATACCATGGAACAAATACCACAGACCAAAACCATGTTGAACCAATACCTTGGACCCAATACCTGGGGTCAACACTTTGGACCAAATACCATGGACCAATACCAAAATACCATGGACCAAATACCACAGACCAAAACATAGTTTTACGACATGTATGCGCCTTTCATTCTGTGAACCTGCGTGTGTATGTATACACGCCTTCTGTTCTTCTCACCCACGTGTATATGCACTTTCATCAAGGTTAACCTACGTATATCTCTCTCTTGACCTGTTGTACTATGATTTGTCATCTAATTGAGTTTCCACCTGTGTCATACCTCTGAGTGAGTTTCCATCAAGGACAACACTTGTATCATAATGCCAACAATTTACCGAAGAAAGAATTTGAATTGAATAAATGAAATTATTAATAATTGGGTTTGGAACTTCTCTCTCTATTATTTAATGATGCTCAAATTTATTTGGGCATGCAACATCATGGAATTTGTTAACTATATTTAAAACAAATTTAAATTTGTGTTTTTCACTCAAATAAAAAATTATAAAATGGAACCTATTCTCCTTCATATGAACTAAGACTTCTGAGGAAGTTTGTGTGTCTTTGTGGCTTAGTAGTATGTGGAATTTCATGTGATCTTTTGCAACCTATTTGATTCTCTTCTATGGCCTATTGGTGCTCTTTTCAATGTCTTATTGGCTTCTCTTCTATGGTCTATTGGTGCTCTTTTTTGCGGATTATTTATGCTATCGTTTGTGGCCTATCAAGGCATTCATCTACCACCTAGCTTAGTCTCTACTGGGCATCCTCTATGGCCTCTCTATGGATCATATGTTACCTTCTCTAAGGATCATATGTGACTTATTTTTTAACATCTCTGTGTGGTTTTTGGAGCGTAATTCTTGTGGTGAATGTGGTATTTTATTTGGATTAGATAAACCCTAATTCAACTTCCTTCTATGACCTTACATCATGAATATATGTGTTCTCTCTTTGTAACTTTTTGTGGCCTACTCTTAGATATTTGTTCATTATTGCATGTGGTCTGGTATAGAAAACTTGAGTAGTTCCTTGATGCCACCCTATTGTGTTGTCTACTCTTATGTGAAGATCACAACATGATGTTTTGGGTAGCGCTACGATGATAATTCACGTGCCCTAATAAATGATGTTTTTGAAGTAGATATAGTCCCCATGACAATAATGATTTAATAACGGTTCTTGTCCACATGATAGTGTATTTACAACAATGAGCTAAATTTGATGTTTGGAAACCCTTATAAGAGTTACATATGATATAACATAGATGTATGACAATCCTTACGCCAATAATATATAGTAGTGAATTGACATTAAAGTATGAAAATTATGTATGACAAAAAAACTTGTGATTAGTGATAATTTATATGGCTATGATATGTTCTTTTATGACAATGATGATGATGATATTCTAGAGTAGAAACTTATGCAATGATATTATATAACGTTTCCTTATGATAGTGATGTGACAATGCCCTATGAGAGTTGTGATAGTGCCCTATGACAATGATGTGTGATATGGCCTCTATGGAAATGATGTGTGATAGTGATCCATATGACAGTTGTGACAATGCCTCTATGATAATTATGACAGTATATCTATGACAATTATTACAATACCTCTATGACAATGATTTCTGATAGTGATTCTATGATAGATGTCATAGTGTATGTGAAAATGATGTGTATGAAACAAATTTATATGACATGAATGCTATGACAATGTTAAAAATAATTCTTGTGACAAATATTGGAGGGCTAGTGAATACCTTCTTGAGAGGTATCTAAGCTACTATCCTATGAGGATCTAATATGATCTAGTTTTGGACATAGGTGGCCTAATGTGATTGATTATGAAAGACTTATGATATTTGTACATTGTATCTGAGTTGGACATTTGATGAATATATAAGAAGAATAATTTGGTTAGGTTTCCCCCTTGAGGGGATATTCCTTGGTCTCTGACCTAAATCCTGGTGTTTCTATTGTGTTTTCTTTTCTTTTATTATTCCTTATTGTTCCATTGCATTGTTGATGTTATTGTTCTCTCTACATAATTTCTAATGATTATATGGTGTTATGGGATGAATTTAATATGAAAATGTTGAAAAAGTTTAAAATTTCAATTATCTACAACAATGAACAATCTAGCCCTAAAATTTAATACAAATTAGGGTATTCCATGAGCAGTGTAGGCCTACGAGGCATGTTGTTTAAAAGTTGTATAGTGCAGGCCTAATATGCATTTTGTTTAAAAGATGAATAACGTAGGCTTGAGATGCATGCTAATATAGCCTTTTGGGCCCTTCAATATTTTTGTCTCTATTTTAATATTTGTTGATGTAGACTACTTTCCTTTATACAATATCAAATACTTATGCACTATGTACCTATTAGGGTAAGTGGTAGAGTACCCAATTTTTTCAAACTTTAAAATTTTATCTCTCTTGATTCTAGTGGCCTTATAATATTTATTTGAATCTTGTGCTATATTATTGTTCATATATATGATTTTTTTTTAATATGCTTTATAGCTTTAGATCTCAAATCAGATGGAGAGAAGGTTTTTAAATTCAAATGGAAGAAGAGAAAACAAGTTTTCTACTTTATAGAATCACATTTGTCTCGAATGCAAATGCCTTTTGATAACTACCTAGACTATATGTAGATCAACTTAAACTTGAAATACATTGTTTTTTTTTAATTTTATACTTAATTTCCTTTGATGTATGGCTAAAATGGAATAATCTCATTGGATGAATGAATGTTGGTAATGATGGTGATGCTAATTTGTGATTCTTAATACATTGATAAAATTTCTTTTGAACTATAATTACCCCTTGAGAATATGATATATCAATGTCATATGTAAAATTGCATTCTAAGCCAATAATTTTTGTTTTCTTATAGCTTATATACTTGCGATGGTAGTTGCCTATAACATTAAATAGGTTAAGTCCTTTGTAGGTGTTTAGACAAGGGTTGAGAAATGGTTGTAGGTATAGACATATGCATACATGGTGGAGAAACAATATGTACAAGGAACGCATAAGTGAGAATAAATATGTAAGTGAAGTGAATGGGCCACATGTTCAATTAGGCAATGAGGGGATGAATGAAAAATGACACGAGGCAAATGAATAAAAAGGGAAATTAAGGAATGGAATGAAATTATTACTTTTGCAGGTTTTGAACTCCTTGGTGGGAATTAATAACTTGGTGATTCATATTTCAATACCCATGCATGGCATAAATATTTGGTTGAGGCTACTTTTAAACCATTGCCAAATAAATTGGAATTTACCTTCTACTATTGTTCTCACCATGGATATTTTTTTTAAAGGGTTGTTAAACTTTTGAATACTCTTCTCTTTGGTGTTTTCCGTAGATTCTTTATCTTTGCATTGATTTTCCTTCAAAATGATTCTTATTAGATAAAAGTTCTTACTATAACCTTGAATTGTCTTTTTTCCTTATATATGACTGGATTGCATATGTTGTATCATTTAAATTTATGATTAGGTGAATCTATTAGCTCGTTGAAATGTATGATGTATATTGAAACTATATATTGGAACTCTCCTTTTACTTCATATATACAAGTATTGATATGCAGATCTAACATTGTGATTGCAATGAAACCCTTGATATACTAAAACTAAAATTTGTTATTCTAAACTTTCTTTTCTTTTTTCATCTCTTTTCTTAGGGCATGGATGCTATCATATGTTTGCACTAATTCTATAACTCATGGTGACTTAGAGAGGATTTTACCATGAAGATATTGTCTCTCTCTCTTTTTTTTTTTTTTATGCCTTAGAACTCAGCTTACCTCATGGGTACTTTGAAGTAGAGACCTAGCCTGGATGCCTCAAGGATGTTTTCATCACAAAAATTTTCATTTTATATTTTTATTTTGAGATGGTGTTCATTTCTTTTGTATTGGAGGTTATAGGGGTTCCTTCATTCGCTTCAACTATGAAATTAATCTTCACAATTTCTCTATCTAACTAGTGTTACAAGACTAATGTTCTTTATTTCTATTCTTGACCCTATGGTTCTTTACCCTTTTCATCAAAATTTATAAAAATCCATTAAATCCTTAGTTTGTATTTAAGTTAACTTTGTTAATTCTTGACAATTTGCAAAAAGATAATATTTGTCCTAAAATACACAATAAGATTATGGAAGAAGAGAGATGTGATATCTTTCATCTTCTACTAAACATAAAAATGATTATAGATAATGAATATGAAATAAGATATAAAATGGAGTTATAAAGTAGTTTTTATTAAACATGGTGAGGAGTGGTTGCTAGCCTATACTACATAACGATTTATTAATGATATTTTTTTCATATTATATTTAATTAGAGTGATTCAAAATGCCATTTTGAAGTGGATTTATAGAGAAATATCTAGTAGAAACATATTTTGGAAGTGCACAATTTTACTATATGAAATTTACATAAAAATAATCTATACGTGAGAGTTGTTTATGATTTCTAGCGAGGAGTAACAATTAAATTTTTAACCATACATATTTTGTTTGATGTTAATTGACATGATAATGAGATATGAAAGTATATTCATATAAATATCTTGATTAGGAACATGGTTTAAATATACTTTAAAATTGATGTGTAAAATGTGGTGTAAAATGTTTAAAATTGATGGTTTAAATGTGCAAAGTTGGAACCATTGAGATTTTGGTATTTACTTCTTCATCAAATGTTGGAATAAAGTGATTTCAATCAGATTAGAAATTAGACTTAGAGGATTACATGCCATAACAATAATTTTAGAAAATATCTCCATGTTCCCCCCCCAAAAGATGATTATATCAACTATGTTTTTAATAGTTTTGGTATATGAAGTGAATGAAGTTCCTTCTTTAGATTAATTACTCCAGAAGACTTGGAATATAAATATATCCATGTGGATACAAATATTATATATTAAATGTGTGAATAAGAATGATTGATACAATGAGAATGAGAGGCTTGTTTATATACCAAGCAGGTGCCTCTTCATGGAGAGTCATGTCTCATTTAGGCATGACTCTTTAGCCTAATTACTAATTAACTAATCATTATTAATTATTTTATTTACATTATTTCCTAAATATTTATTCATAACATTGCCTTCCTCCTAAAAAAGCTTTGTCCTCAAATCTTGTTAAAAAAGGCTTGATCTCTTTTTCGACTTCGAATGTCTTTCTGTCTCGGAACTACCATATTTGTTTATACATGCTGATATGATCTTCTAAGTGACAAAAAAAATTGTCGCACAGAGAAGGGATTACACAATCCTAGATTAATCTTTTGTTGAATCCTTCGATCACTAGAAACTTGTGCTGAATCATTATCAGTGCACTGAATTGTGCGCACTTCAGTATCCTTCTGAACAAAAGTTTGTTGTTTTTGTTCTGAATGGTCCTGATACGTAACATGGTTGAGTTGTCTACTCTCATGATTCAGATGTCAATAGGGAAATTTTTTGGTTTGACTTTCCCTTATTAGGTGAGAGGAAATTTTTTTATTTTCTTCTTGCGAGGACATTGTTGAGTTCGTTACCAAACCTTCACTTCGGGTGTTTGTCATCTGAATTACAACATCCAGGTGCATATTTTCTTCAACTTGCTTGTCTTCTTCCTAAGTTTTGACATTCACTAGATCGGTATCTGTTGCTTTTTCGTCAACTTAAATTTCTGCATTTGATGCTTCCTTCTCGATAAGTTGTTGTACCTTGTTTTCTAATGACTTCTTATCCTTCTTAAGTTTCTTAATTTGCGTCAATAATTTTTCACTATGGTTTTTAAGCCGAGAAGCTTCTTCATTTTTGTCAGTAACGATATTTTCAACTTCTCCTTGCATATTTTGTAAAAAAAAATTACCTTCTTGAAAAATTACTTTTGAGATATCTTGTAAGTCATCTCGCATTATTGAATTTGGCTTCAATGTAACATCTTGAAATGTTATTTTTTTCCTTTTGTATGAAAATGTAAAAAAAATCTTTTTCATTTCAGGATGAAGGAACTTAGGGTTTCCATCCATGGGGATCCCATAATAATGTCACTTGGGTTAGTCCATAGGGATTGAACCAAGAATTGTGATATAAATGTATAATTGCCAATGTTCAACTGTAAATCAGTTATTTCACATTTCTTTTTTTAAACAGACTAATTTTTCGATTATATTTGACTCCAAAACTACTAATTGGTTTGAAATTTTAGGTGTTACATAATTTTATCCCATGAGGGAGAGATAGCAATAGTGACATCTTTTCCTGTGAGAGTTCCTTTAATTTTAAATAATATTTTAGCATAACCGATTAAGGTTGATGGAAATATTCCTTCTTTTATCTCTGATTTAAACTCCATTTTCTGTTGATCTTTTTACATCAATAATATGTCAACTTGAGCTTTTAAAAATACCCCTTTATTACCTTTTCAAACTCTTTTTTTTTAATATATATATATATATATATATATATATATATATATATATATATATATATATATACTTACTTTTAAATCTTTTATTTATTTATTGTTTTTTATAAACTTTTGTTTTTTTTCTTTTCTTTTTTTTAATGTAATTTATTTATTTATTTGTATATATATTTTTAATAAATCCTTTGTATTTTGGTATATATATATATATATATATATATATATATATATATATATATATATATATATATATATATATATATACCAAATGAATTTATTAAAACTATATTAAAGTTTTTATAATATAGTTTCAAAAAAATGACAAACACATGAACAAAATGCATGATTTTTGTTTAAAAAAATGATTGTGAATGGGTTCCTCCTAACAGTCATGATGGGTCACATAGTTGACAAAGTAAATTAATGGGATCAATGTTATGTTACTATCGAATAGGGATAGGCAGACGAGAATGTGGGTTCGACGACAATGCAAACCACAGTGAGAGTTGGGGTCTGCAACAGAGTCGGTGTCTGTAACAGATTCGGGGCACTGATGCGGCACTATGGATGCGTAAATATGGGAAGTAGATATGGAAACGAAAAGACGATGGAGTGGCAGCAGGGGTCAATGCAGTGTGGCTTCCTCGTGCCATGAATCTAGATGAGCAGCCCACAGTGGTTATGAGTGTGGGCATAGTGTGCTCTAGTGGCGGTTGTGTTGGTGTTGGATAGTTGTGGTGAAAAAGAAATTTATTTAGCAGCCGTGTTAATGTTTGCAGCAATGTGTTGGAGGTTGGCCCGTTGTGGCTTCATCGGAATAGCAACGGGGTTTGCTTGTACAAGGTGACAAAGCTCTGTGGAAATGGGAAGTCGGTTATTGTGGCAATGTAGGACGTCGACAACGGAATGGCATAGTCGCAATGGTGAGGGCTTTCCGAAAGGAAATTGTTTGGTTTGGTCAAGTGTTTGGTGGTTTGTGGTAGTAGTTTCGTCCTCGCTCAACATTTATGTGGTTTTCAGAAGTCAGGTTTGGCGTCGGTGAGGAGGCGGAGATGGCCTCACGTAATACATATTTTATTTCTTATTTATTTTTTCTTTTTTTCTTTTTCTTTGTTATTTTTTTCGTATATATATATATATATATATATATATATATATATATATATATATATCTATACATATATATCTATATATATATCTGTATGCTTTTTTTCCTAATTTTTTTTTTCTTTATTTTTTTTAATAGCCACAAGTCTAATGAAAAATTGGAGAACCTCCCTATATGTGTGGCTAAAAGCCTGATTTCCAATGACAACGAACTGGCGAAGGGTTGATGGCCAAAGTTCGAGTGATCAGCCAACGTGGCTCCAATACCAAATGAAGCAAACCAAGTTCCTTCTTCAGATTAATTACTCCAAACGACTTGGAATATAAAGATATCCATGAGGATAGAAATATTATATAATAGATGTGTGAATAAGAATGATTGGTACAATGAGAATGAGAGGCTTGTTTATATACCAAGTAGGTTCCTCTTCATGGAGAGTCATGTCTCATTTAGACATGAATCTTCAACCTAATTACTAATTAACTAATCATTATTATTATTGTTTACATTATTTAGTTTATATTTATTCATAACAGTCTAGTGTTTCACAAAAACTCATGGATGTTATAATACATAACTAGAAGTGACTAATGTGGCTATTTTTTCCTTTTTTAGCTAATGATATCAAATATATACTCATATCCTAAACTATAGTGGTGATGGTGATTTGGCATCATTTTCTTTTGTATTATTTATTGCTCATTCTACATTGATTCTTTTTCAAGTAACATATATTAGAGTTTGTATATTAAAAAAAATGGGTTTTGGGCTATAAACCTTAGAACATTCCTCATGATCCAAAATTTCAAGACTTTCACTAATCCATAGAATATATATTATTTTCTTATGACTACTTTTACCCCTATTTTGAAAACATACCTACTGAAAACTCAACAGAAAACCCCTAATACCAAAATATATTTGTATAAAATAATATTAAATCAAAGTTTGTATAGAGTTTATCAAATTCAAGCAGTGGTGCCAAGCCCATTACACTTCATCTTTATCCTGGATTTCTAGTTGCCTGCGTTTGTTGAACTTTCTTCCACATTGGTTCAGTGCTAGTCCTTGTCACCTCCACATCGTGTAGGTCACCATTGTTGTTTAATTATTCCACTTTGGTCACCTTGAGGTCCAGTTGCCAATCCCCAAGTATATTAAGACTCAATTTTTCCATCAGGGAAAAGAATAACCCCTCCCAATCCTACCTCCCCTCATTCTACATTGATCTTCAAAAAGTGTTTTGCAAGAGATATTTAAATTATTAATGCATGCTTCTAAAGAATAAATAAATATAGAGATAAAAGTGAAAGGTTGTATGTTTCTTTCAACCAGTATTACCCATACATTACATAATTCTAATACAATAAAGTTCATCCCATTATAGTTTTGGAACCTACCTAGCAACAATTCCTAAAAATTATAGGTCAAAGAATTGCAACAAGATTATTGAAATCCTTAACTTTAAATGTCAACATAAATTTCATGTAAACTTACAAGGTGTTATGCACTAGATGTGCAACCATAAGGTCTTAGCTTATTGAAATGTATCCTATTATGAAGCCAACTACCCCTGACCTACATTGACAAAGAAAATGTTCAACTTTAATAATTAATTCCCTTTGCTCTTAATCCCATTGAGTTCATGATTTTCACTGTTAACTCCCTAGATGATACACAAGGGCAGAGAGAGTTGTTAGATCATGTATAAAATTGGAATTAGAGGCAATAATGTTATGAATATTTCTCTTAGTGCCCCTAGCCAATGAAGCACTATAAAGAAATAAGTATTCATCTACATAGAATTTAGTCTAAGGGGAGGTTGGAGAATGTGGGTATGAATATTGAAGGTCTATTACGTGTCTAAGGTCAAACATCTATGTTATAGGTACCTAAATGAAATTGATAGGATTTTGGTTCCCTTGAATCAATAATGGAAACTCCCATAAATCTCATAGTAAATGGGGCAATAGAATATGAGGTGCTCCTTTGTCTCAACTTCATGATGATGAAACAACTGGCAAATCCTCTCCACCCATATAGTTTAGTGATTAGTTTTGAATTGAAGTTTTTGTGATCCCACTTGAACGTATCCAAAGCGACTACAAAGAGAATGCATTGAAGGAAGAAATTTGTATGGGGATTGGATGATGAGTCTATTACTGGATTCTTTGAAGTTTTCAATATTTAAGGCCATATTCAAACATAACTTACATTGGGGATTTTTGCAAACAGCTTACATAAAGTACTAGTAAATGTTGTGTCGAATATTCCTATTCAGTTGTATCCTAATAGGTAAATGGTGTCTAGGCACATCCGTGGAATATATGAACTTAGGTAGTTGATACATTAAAATACAAATAGAATCCAAGAGGTTTGCAACCCTTGTAAACTGACACCTAGTTTAACCAAGAGGGCTAGATAGGGTAGTGGAATTCTATCAACATTTTGCCAACTATAGATATCACTCCTAAACCTTTATTGATTTGGTGAAGATTTTAAGGTAGCTTAAAAGTGAAACAAGGAGTAAAATAATGTTAATATAGAAGGGTCAGGAACTAAACTTTGCGATAATGATGCATTGGGGTACTATTTGCTTGCATTTCATGAAAATTGGAGGAGAGGGATATGCATTATTTTGGTTGAAGTCCAATCAAACTGAAGCTAAAAAGGCCCCCAAAATTTGAGTCATAAAGAACCATGGGCTTAATAGAGGTATACATGTTAAAAATCTTGAATGGAATATCCCAAAAACGGTTTTTGAAACGTTGTCTCTCAAGAATAACTAAGGATCCTAACATGTTTTGACCTAGGGATAAATATTATATTGAATATTGAAGTAAGGCCATAAGAGTTGTACCCATAAATAAGTATAAGTATTGATGATGTTGGCATTATGGATAATGTGTTGTCCTTGACAAAAACCTACTTGATAAAAATTTCAACATTATAATAATAGGATGATTACGAAACTTGGAGGTTATGGGAAAAAGGAATGACCATTCTGAGATAGATGGATGATTAAAGAAAATTTTGAGAAAGTATATGCAGATCATGAAAAAAAAGGTTGCATACATAAACATTTCTTGTGAGTAAAAGTGAGATATAGAATCCACACCATGGTAATTTGTATACTAGGGGACTTTATCATCATATGCTGGTTTCCTGATAGCACAAAAAATTGCAAGAAATTACGTCAATGTATTCAATGACCAAATTTAGCCAACAGAGGGTCTTACATGTAAATTGTTAAATAATAAAATGGTCTAATAACCAACTAACGTTAATTTGTTTAATTCAAGCTATGGTTATGTCCCAAAGCATATGATTTGGATCATTCAATTTCACTACTGTATTATTTTCTGAGCATGGTTAAACATATCATGAAGTTATTTATGTTCCATTACTATGTCATTCTGAGCACAAACATGTGTTTTATTTAGAGTAAGGGGAAACTTCATCTCCATAGATTAGGAATTACTATTTTGAGTTTCATTTCACATTTGATTTCAAGTTCAAGCAAAAGCATACATACATACACACACATATACCTCTTGTTTGAACCCACAACCTCTAGGGACCCAAGATGTCACTAGGTACCAGGGATCCATCTCAACACCTAGCCTCTAGGGACCCCAAGTTTTTACAGGGATTCAGAGACTAGCACTTAACCCACAACCTCTAGGGATAGAGTAATGATCCCCTTCTCTTCCTTTCTCTTCTCTTCTCTTCAAGCTATCTGTTGCAAGATTTTTTTGAAGGCTTGGTTCCCAGTCACCTTCTTAGGCTCCTTCTAGGGAAGGGTCTCTATTATCGTCTTCGAGAAACTTGAATGGGCCTTTGTTCCTTGTTCCACCTGTTTGAAAGCCTTCCTCCTACTATTTGAAGGCCTCCCCTGCTCATGTCCTCTTCACCGTGTTCTCTTTATTTACCTTTTTTTTTCCTTTCTTGTATTTTTTTCTCAAGAAAGCATGGGCTTAGTGTTGTCTTTGTGGATAGAGATGATCCCTCTAGCCCAATGAGTGGGACTAGCAACCTACGTGACAATTGACTAGACACTTTCCTAAATTACGATCAAAATAGGAGAATAGGATGATGACCAACCTTGTTCTGATGCTATAACATCCTCCTTTATTGAATACTTTGAATCACTTGGGTCACGAGATTAGTCATACTACTTACATCATTTGACTTCCTGCACAATAGATCAAGACATAACAAATCATACAAGTACAAATAGCGTAATTAAAAGTAACCTACTTAACAAATCAAGGAGCACTAAGATAAATGATACATTAACATACACATTTATAGAAAGTGAACCAACAATTGTATATATTAATATAATATAGGAGGAAGCATACAACCATGCCTTAATGTCAATAAGCTCTCCTTGAGTGAATGTCCAAGTCCAAGCTCAAGCTCTCCAAGAACTCCTTCTCTAAGCCAAATGTGTAGGATGTAGGCACAATCTCAGCATAAGGGTGAAAATAGCCAAAGACCAACCATTTGGGAATGGGAGAGGATGGATATATAGGTAGGGAAAGGGAGTTAGGATCTCTCCAAAGATAGGAGAAAGCTCCCATCTCAAGGAGGTAGCTCATAGGGATAAGAACAAAAGGTCAAGTTGAGAGAACTCGACCTCATCCACATTGAACAAACTCCAGCTCGTCATTCTAGAAGCCTCTAGATCATGAAGATTCGTATCCTCTTTGGAAAAATTTCCTTTTAGGGATCATCCCTAGTATCTAACCCAAAAGCATGTTGGCATCACCGGGATATTATAGTGCAACTAGCGACCATCGCGGTTTTCAAGGTCAGTGGAGCGATGTTCTTAAAATTAGGGTTTTAAAGCCCTTTTCTTTAGGGGAAGCTCAAGGTATTTTTCCATAAGTGTTTTAGGGAGGATTTGAGCTACATATATGGATGTGTATATTGAATAATGTTCATGTTTCAGGCACTTTAGGGTATGTCACAAGGAAGTTCTGGAGGTGTGACAAAATACTGTGTAATATATGCCCACTAAAGCATGAAGGAAGAACAAGGAGTGATGGCTAAGATGCTTTACGAGCTTTTGAAAGGATGAGAAAAAACATTGTCAGGAGACTTGCAATCGAGGACACATATACATATACATATTTGATATCAAAAAATGAATCCACAGTATGGACATGGCCATCCAGATAGTAAGGACTATGAAAAAGATCCATGACATGGGAACAACCATCTAGATGAGAAGGATCATCTGTAAATATAAGATCCAAGGTATGGACACAACCATCTGATATAGAAGGATCATCATAAATATAAAGTCCCACAATATGGTCACAACCATCCGTACAAAAGAAACATGTGTACAATCATGAATCAATACATAACTCCACATAGCCTCAGTCATATCAGACAAAACTTAGGGTCTTGCGCTCCATCACAACCCGAACAATGTATGAATTCTAACATGTGAATGAATGTGTCGAAGTTGAAAATGCTAGAAAACCACCTAATTGTATTCCAATGATGTGGACCATTAACATGCACAAGACAAACCACCAGTAATAACAATGGTTCTCAAGGTATGATAGTAGAATCCGTGAATGTGAAAATGAAGTTGAAGTCGAGTTCACTCATGGAATCATATGATCGAGGGCCAATGATTAAAACTTGTCATCGGATGCGAAGAACTTGCCATTAAGGTGTGCAAGCTCTAAGGTACTGAAAGGGAGTCTCTAAGTCATCTTCATGCATAATCAGCTGAAGTCGACAGGAAGTGACCCATCGAAGGAGGGTCGTGATGAGTCCCCCATCATTGACATGAAACAAGGAATAAATTGGAATGCAATGAATAGGATCCAAGATTGTAGCAAAGGGTTAGAGAATGTATAGGTAATAGATTGAAGATAGGACTTGTCTTGAACATTGACGTCATAACTTCGGAGTGTGGCAGCATTTGACTCAACATAGAACTAAGTGTCTTGATGAAAAAATGGAATAGTCAGAGGAGAGGCAAAATGGATCACCCAAACCTGGGAGGACAAGTGAATGACAAAGGATATCCCAAACTCAACACGAGAAGCAGAAGAGTGTCACATTCAGGAGTGACATGCTACATATACAAAGGGTGTTTCACTTTCATTTTCCCCACTATTTTTAGCGGGCGCCCTCATTAGTTTTTATCACAAGCTTGAAGCGGATAACATATGCTTGTCATATAAGTTCATTCCTTGAATGAATCAATCCCAGTAAGTTTTACAAGTCCTAGGAAGGAGAAACTCAGTCTCATCATGGGCACAAGTCTTTTGTCATAAAAATTTTAAGGAGTCTGACGGAAGAATAACTTGGTATATTTTTCATATTTGGAGAGTTTGAAAAAGAGATGAAAAGAAAACTCCATCATGCCCCTTTCTGTAATTTGTCCCTCGAACCCAGAAATGTAGAAAACAATATTCGAGAGGACCTCTTGGCCATGTTGACCATGGTGTACCTTTTTCATAAATAGTCAATCTCATCATGAGAAAGGGCTAAATGTATACTAAGATGACATCAATTCATTTAATTTAATGAGTTGGAAAAGACAAGTACTCAGTGATCTTTTCATGTTTTGAGAGTCAGAAAAGAGCTTAAAGATGACTCCAGGGGGGTTCCTTTTTCGTTTATTTTTAACAAGTTTGAAAAAGAGATAAAATAAAACTCGGTGAATCAGTCAAGAATGATCACTGTATTACCCAAAATGTACCTGTAACTACACAAAGATAACCACACATCACTCATATCGAGGAAAATAATAAAATATTTGCAAAAATGAGTTTAAAACTTATAAATAGACTAAAAGTAAAATCATTTTTACCATTTTACTTGGAGTAAATTTGGGAGTGCATTTGTAACCCATTTTCTTCGATTTTATAGGCGAGCAGTGTGGAAGATCTAAGGCATCATTTCAAGAACCATCAACTATAGGTAAGAGAATTTCCTTTTCTCTTCCATTTTCATTGTGTTTTCATGCTTTTTAATTGAGTCTTTTCTTACCAAAGAGGAGAATTTCATTTTTTTTTATAGTGGGGGCGTTCATCGTGTGTTTACTCATCGGACCTGTCACCCCAAAGCTAGAAGTCCCTCGTGATGACATCATGGGTTTAGTAAAAACAGGCACAATTACCGTGAGGTAGAAATGTTTGAAGAAAATCTTCCTCTTAGGAAGAAATTTTTGAGTTTTAATCCATGGAAAAGCATCTAATTGATGTTTAATGGTTGTTTTGCAGGAGATTTCAGAAACATGGTAACCGAATGGAAGGAAAGAGGCCATGAGGTAGAAGACCACCAAGCTCCCCAAGATCTCGAATTCATGAAAGCTTTGAGGAACTATGGGCTACTGAAATTCTTTTGAACCACAAGACTCAGAGCCCAAAATGAATTGCTACAATACCTGATCAGTTTATGGGACATTGATCGGGAAGTCTTCATTATTAGTTACCGAGAATTAGAGTTGGAAGAAAAAAACATCTATTTCACTACAGAACTGTCTGCAATAGGGGAAAGGGTTCAAATCTTCAGATTTCATCCTAGAGGTGAGAGCACCAGTTCCCTAATCATGAGACATTTCTCAGGTGAAGAAATGAAAGTGAGCAGGAAGGTGAAGATAATGATTGTTAGAAATATTCCCTTGAGTATGATTCTACACACCATAGCTCGTATAGTCAGGTCGCAGGCTTTACATGATATTTAAAAATCTTAATTCTAGTATGTGTTAGAATGTCTTAATCCAAAAATGTTCAACTAGTGTGGTGGGTTGTTGTCCAATATGAAGAGGCAACTAATGAAAGGTAAGCAGGGAAACCTAAAGAAGTATGACTTCGGTTTAATTTTGGTCACTTTCTTTTTGGAGTGAGTGCCCCTATTTTGGTATCAGTGGACAAAGGTACCAGATCCTACTCCAAAAGATCCGAGGCTGGTCATATGGAGTGAACTCATGCCTCATGGAGGAGGTGGCTAGCTAATGCATTTCCCTTTGTAGCTTTTTACTTGGTTACCTCTCCAACTCATCCTTGTGGATGATTATGCCTATGTAGGCACCGATTTCAGATGGGATCGAGATCTACCTCTGCCACCAGTTGAAGAGTAGACTGATGCATGTAAAACTTGTTTCTGGATTTTTAAAATTTTATGAATTTTTTTTTTTAAATGAATATGAGATTTAACTTATGATAAATGTGTAGATGTTGGACCAGAAAGGTCTCTTGGCATGTCAACAATAGCATGGCGAGTAGCATGTCAGATAGAGGATGCTCCCTTTGAGGAAGAAGCAAATCCCATGGTGGAAATGGAACATAATCTGGAATTGATCACCCATGGGATTCCAGAATATGCGACTATAGACAACGTGCCATTGCGATAACTGAGTCATATAGTCAGAGTATCTGTGAGACTGTGTCGATTATTAGGATGAGTGATTAGATTTGTCTCATGATAGTGCGAGCATCATGTGGTCAAATAGCCTTTCTAGTTGTTTTTTTCACTGTTGTAGGCTTTGAAAGCCATCTGTCTTGGAACTCTTCATTTTTTGAGATTTTGATGGAAATAATCTAACAGACACGATATATATATATATATATATATATATATATATATATATATATATATATATATATATATATATATATATATATATATATATATAGATATATATATGCATATGCATGTTTTAATTTCTACCTACGTGTTAATGTGTCATGGTGATATGATCAATTTTACAAATTATGCAAATTTTTATCAAGAACATAATTTTCTAACGCATATGTTAATGTATTCAAGCTACATGAAATGTGTTAGTAAGTGATAAAATCAAAATTTATTTCCATTAATAGAACACATAGATACATACGCAATATTTGTGGATGTATTACTGAGTAATGATTATTCAGTTGTAACACAATGAGTTTTGAATCTAATTTAATAACTAAATTTATGATGCCAAGAGCAAATGATTCTAAAAACAGTTCACTAACTACAATGTATTCGACGATATTATTAGTTGTCCGTCTCAGGAAAATACCTTATAAATCGACCAACTCACCATTAGGGGCAAAGAGTGCCCAAGCTTCGGAAGACAAGTTCTGTTTGATATGACAAGCACCATCAACAAAACCGACGTAATGGTTTGACAAGATCTACAAAGTGAGTGGAAGACAAGGTAAGAATAAAAAACAATTTTGCAAAGCAAACAATCACACCAAAAAATGAAAACCACACACCAATGAATTCACACACTAATGTACAAAAGTAATTATACAGAACTCACACATAATACTTTTTCAGATACAACTAGTTGCGGGGTTGTGACAATGCATTTCCTTCGTAGTCAGCTAGCTCATAGGCTCCCTTTTACAAGACATGTTTACAATATATGGCCCATGCCACATAGGTTCGAACTTTCCAGCTCCCAACTTATCATTCTCCTAATCATATAGGAGGACCAAGTCGCTTTCACCAAAAATGCGTGGAGAAACGGTTTGATCAAAATTATCTTTGAGTTGTTTCTTTTGTTCTTCGATCTCCATTACAGCAATACAACGGGCCTTGTCAAGCCTCTCAAGGTAAAATAACTACTCCTCCTAGGGTGAGGTATTAGTAAGTAGTTCGATAAGCAATTTCAATGAAGAGATTTCACACTCAATCAAGAGTGTCGCCTCTAAACCATAAACCAACTGGAACAGAGTGAATCTAGTGGTTGTCTTAGCTAAAGTACAGTAAGCCCAAAGAATTGAGAATAGCATAAGGTTCCAATCCTTTTTGTGCTTCCCAATGGTTCGTTGGAGCATAGTAATCATAACTTTGTTAATTTCTTTGACTTGGTCATTGGATTATGGATAGAAAGGAGTTGAGCTATCATGGTGAAGACCCAAATGAGCAGTTAGCTATGCCATCATGTACTGACGAAAATGTGATCCATGGTTAGTGACAATGGCTTGAGGAACACCAAAATGGGCTATGACATGGATGAACAGGAATATTCCTAAGCAGCAGTGATACTATCAACATTATATGTGGGCATCACCTCATCCCACTTATTGAATTAGTCGATGGTGATGATGATATAACCACGCCCCCCAGACGAGCGAGGGTTACATGTCATGAAATATATGCCCCATTTAGAAAATGGGCCAACGATAATGACTGGGTGTAAGGGTACTAGCGGGGCACGTTGCTTGTGGTTATAAATATGACATTCATGGCACTTATGAATGACCATAATATAATCCTTGAAAATTGAAGGCTAGAAATAACTACCGCAGTGGATTTTCTCAGCAGTGGCATAACCTGAGATGTGACCACCACATGCCCTAGAGTGACAGTCATTCAAGACTCATTTAGCCTCTTCAAGTGTTAGACATCTGCGGAGAACATAGTGAACACTGACTCGATATAATGTATCACCAAAATCCAATAAGGTTGAGACTGATGCCGAATGCGGTGTTGGTCATATCAAGACAAATTGGATTGGAAAGTTTGGGTCTGAAGATAAACAATGATATCTCCGTACCATGGGTCGAGAGTGTTGATGAGAAACAAATTTTCATTAGGAATCTATTCAGTAAAATTGGTGGAAGTGTTTGCAGAAGAAAGGATGCAAATAGCCAAAGACCAACCATTTGGGAATGGGAGAGGATGAATATATAGGTAGGGAAAGGGATTTATGATCTCTCCAAAGATAGGAGAAAGATCTCATCTCAAGGAGGTAGCTCATAGGGATAAGACCAAAAGGCCAAGTAGAGATAACTCGACCTCATCCACACTCAGCAACCTCCAGCTCATCATTCGGGAAGTCTCTAGATCATGAAGCTTCTTGTCCTCTTTGGGAAAATTTCCTTTTAGGGATCATCGCTGGTATCCAACCCAAAAGTGAGATGGAATCATGGGGCTAGTATAATGCAACTAGTGACCATCGCGGTTTTCAGTGTTAGGGGAGCAATGATCCTCAAATTAGGGTTTTAGAGCCCTTTTCTTCAGCAAAAGCTCAAGGTATTTTTCCATTAGTATTTTAGGGAGGATCTAAGATGCATATCTGGATGAGTACATTGCATAATGGTCATGTTTCAGGTACTTCAAGGTATGTCACAGGGAAGTGTGGGAGGTGTGACAAAATACTGTGTAACACATGGGTACTTTCCCTCAACCCATTTAATTTTAGGAGCCAATTCACTAATGCCTTTCACTAACAAGCCATTGATTGTTGCATTGCCAATCCATGTTTCTCCTGGAACAAGAAACCACAACATCCCAAGCAACAATTCTCCACCCCCAGCTTTGAAATTAGTGTCCCTTGACTCAGTCCCCTCTTTCTTGAATTTCAACCTTGCATGAAATTTACATTACATATATTACATGGATCATATGAGAACCTTAGGTGGGATTGCCATACTATGACAAGTTGGTGGGATCTTTGATGTACTCAGTGAATACCATACCTGAAATATGTTTTACTTTAAATATTCATAGTCAATTTTAGTTTGAGCCTCGCCATGACAATTGGAAGGATTCCAAGCATATTTTTAGATACCTTCATGGAATAATTCATATTTTATTAAGGTATGATGGAAAGGAAGTTAAAATAACAGGTTTTACCGATTCCGATTGGGGTGGAAGTGTGACTCATGGAAGAAGCACTATCGGTGGTTGTTTCAGTTTGAGATATAGAATGATTTCATGGATGAGTAGAAAACAAGATCTTGTTGCTTTAAGTAGTGTTGAAGATGAATATGTTGTTGCATGTGAAGTAGGAAAAGAAGCAATTTGGTTAAGAAAAATCTTGATAGATTTGTTTGGAGGGCCATTGGATCCTATAGTGATAAATTGTGATAATAAAAGCAACATCAAGATGTATGAAGACCCCATCTTTTATGCCATGAAGAAGTACATCAATAACAAGAACCACTACGTTATTACTTTGGTGCAAGATGGGGTTCAGAAGCTATAGTATATCCAACATATGAAGAAGTAGCTGACATGTTGACAAAATATCTTCTAAATAAGAATTTAAAATATTTCATAAGTGTGCTTGGATGATTTGATATTACATATTTAGTAGATAAGGAGAGCTAAAGCATATTGGGGTGACAAGATGCTTGGGGGGACATCTGGTCGACCTGTGATGATGTCTAGATCCCAAAGTAGGGAGTGTGGCATTGGTCTTGGACCTATGACCTTGGATACAAACTTAGATCCGTAGGTTTGTGTTAAAGCTAAATCCCGATGGTACCTGGAGTGGCTAAAGCTTGGTGTACACCTTAGCCCCACTCAATTAGATACCCTAGTCAGGTATCTAATCTGTAGCACTATGTGTGCTATGACTCTTCATAGAGAATATCATTTTGATATCTTTCATGTACCTTTATATATATGTAATTATGAATACCTCCCTAGTTAAGAGGGAGTGTTGAAGAATGTAACTAGTGACGATCTTCATAATTATATTTTTCAAAAAGAAAAATTTATTGTAAAAATGATATTTTTTAATCATGGGTTTCATTCTCTTTTATTTATTTTCTAGGTCATAGCCTCCATTTAAGACTTGTATGTTTTGTAATGAGTCAAAATAATCTTTTTCGCATTTATTAGAACCTTCTTACTTGTACCATGTAAATAATTTTTATTTTTTTTTTGTAAAAAGTGTCATTTGTCACTCCCTCACCAAGTTGACCTTGTCCTCATGAAGTTGAATTGGATTAGGGCTATTCGACTGAACATAATTAGTATAAATAGATGAAACTCAACTCATTTTGAATCACACAATCACAAGTTCGATCTACTAGAGAAAGAGGATGAAAAAGAGAGAGAATTGTAGAAGAATAGTACCTAATTGAAGGAAGAGACAAGAATCAAAGTTTTGGTCATCTATCTCTCACATGTGTGAAGTCTTCTAATGTTTCTAGATGAGTAGCTTGGGGCCAAAATTTTGAAGTAGTTGCAGGTCCAAAATTTTGTAGGTGGGGGGCTAAAATTATGGATTGAAACTACATCTAGGGAGTTGACACTTGGAGGAGGGGATGATTTGGTGATTGGAGGAGGTATTTCTCTAGGTAAAAAGGGTCTTGGATTGTATCATCTTGATATAAATATATTAAGAGCTAGATTGGGTTTTCCCCTAGATAGTGGTTTTTTCCTGGTTGAGTGTCTATATCATGTGTTCCTTGTTATTGGGATCTTCATACATATTATTTTAGGTCCCTATAATACTAGTGATTACCCCATTACTATTGTAGCTGTACACCTTATTAATATTGTTGTGCCCCTATTATCCCCATATTGTTATTATTGTGCCCCATTGAATCCCTCTATTGTTATTTTTGTGGCTTTATATTATTATTGTTAGGTCGGTTGGGTTATGTTGTGACTCCTTATACTCCTATATATAGAAAGGAGGTTTTTTCATTTTAATAATCCAAGAATTGTTTATTTATGTAATGTAAAGGAGGTTTCCCCCTCGAAGAGGCTGAATTCTAAGGTGTTGATCTATCTTTTTTATCTTTTTCTTGAGTTGGTTTCATAACGTTTGGTATCAGATCTTTGGATTCTAGGGTTTCGCTGCTCCAAACAGGTCATCGTGGCATTTTCGCTAGAACTTTTTTTCTACGACGTTTCAGAAGCTAAAAAAAAAACCCATTCGAGAAGATGTCGCACTAAATCTTGGATCCGAATGTCAGAGCTTTTAGCGCTATATTTGTGGAGAAATGGTCTGAGGAAGTTGGTCTTTTTGGAGACTCTTGAATTACATTCCAAATAGGTGACCTGGGGAAAATCATCATAACTTTCTCTCTGAGCATCGGACTGAAATTTCTTGAAAAGATACAGAAAGAGCATGGACTGTAGCTTCTTGTACATCTTTTTCATAGCCAAAGGTCGAAACAGGGACACATGGCACGTCGTACAAGTTATCTCTACTGAACTAGTCTATAATCAGGTCACTGTGGGAGATTTGACATAAATCTTCCTTGGAGATTCCAATTGGGATCAGACTGGTGGCATTGGAAAGAGGGCATAGAGGGCTACTACAGGTCGCAATTTCAGAACTGGATGATCAGAAATTACATAGATACATTAGAGGCAATATCAAGCTCCTACAAAGCGAAAAAAGGTGTGTAGATTTTTTTAAATTTTTGCTTAAGCTTGGTCCGAAAAATTATTTTGAAGGAATTCAAAGGGAATAGTAGAGCATTGTTATCAGTAACTGATGCCCAAAAGAAAGAAAATGCAAACACCTAGTAAGCAACCTGAAAGCAGTAGCATGACTCATGAAGAAGAGGAAGAAATGCTACATGATATATTAAAATTACAAGACCAAGTGCAACAAATGTCAGTCTCACAAAACCTAACAGAAGCTAAGATAAATGGCATGGAATCTAAGATAAAGGGTGTGGAAGCTAAGATGAATGGCATGGAAGCTAAAATGGATGATTGGAAGACAGATTTGAAGACAGACATGGAAGAATTGAAGATAAATATGAATAAGTTGCTACAAGAAATGGTCACTAATGGTGAAAGGGTAGTAAAGGAAACTCATGATGAGAACAAAAGAAATGTTAATCATGATTCAATAGACCCTAATGTTGGATCAAAGACCCACCATATTCCAAAAATTGATATGAGGAAGTTTGATAGCAAGGATCCCGTAACATGGATATTACAAATGGAGCAATTTTTTGATCTCAATAATGTGCAAAACACACAAAAGGTACGTATTGCAACTTTATATTTGGAACCAAATCATTTTGTATGGTATCAATGGCTTTGCTCTCGTAAACAAATTATCACTTGGGAAATTTTTACGGAAGAATTGATAACACATTATGAGGATACAAAAAGCAACACGTTTTTTAGCCAATTGATAAGTCTCAAACAAAAGGGTTCAATAATGGAGCACATTGAGGAGTTCCAAAAATTGAACATAAGGGTAAAAAATATTATAGAGGAGCATAGGATTGATGTGTTCATAGGGACTTTAAAGGATAATATCCAACATGATGTTCGCCTTTGGGGACCTGATTCATTAGAGAAGGCATTCAGGTTAGCAAGAAAAATGGAAAGCAAAATTATGGCAACCAGGAAGCACACCACTCACAACTATAAAGATGGAAGTGTTGTTTCCCCTAGTCTTCCACAACCTATAAGGTTGATACCACAACAATTGGAAGAAAAAAGAGCAAAAGGGCTTTGTTACAGTTGTGATAGAAAATACACAAAAGGTCATAAGTGTGCTGAGAAGAAATTATTCTACATAGATTGTGAAGAGGAAGAAGAAAAGGAGCAAGAAAGGTCAAAAGAATAGGATGTACTCTAGGAACAAAGCCTAGATAAAGAAAAATGAATCTGACCATATCTTGTAATGCATTGGTGGGGACTACCGCTCCTCAAACCATCAAGATAGAAGGACAAATCAAGAAGAAAAAGGTAATAGTGTTGATTGATTCAGGAAGTACCCACAATTTTATTCATTGTAAGGTAGCAAAAGAATTGAATTGCTTCTTATATCCAGCACCAGAGTGTCAAGTGATGGTTGCAAATGGAGGAACAATAAATTTCTCAAGAAAGTGCCATAATATCGAGCTATCCATGGGAGAATATGTATTGACTAGCCCAATGCTTTCCATTCCAATGGGAGGTGCTGATGTTGTACTAGGAGTCCAATGGCTACAATCCTTGGGTACAATAGCTTTTAATTTTCAAGAACTTTTCATGAAATTTTCTGTGGAAGGAAAGGAAGTTGAATTAAGGGGTATTGCAGGGAAACCGGGAAAGATAATTAGCTCTAACAGTATGACAAAGCTTCTAAAAAAGGAACAAAGAGGTGTAATTGCACAATTATATTCACTAGACATTTCCACATTGGAATCATCTATTTCTCCAGATCTCCAAAAAGTCTTGGACAATCATTCCAAGGTATTTGAGACTCCCAAAGGTCTCCCACCTATTCGTGATCATGATCATGCTATTCATTTGATTCCAGGAAGTGTTCCTCCAAACATCAGGCCGTACAGATATCCCTATGCCCAAAAGAGTGAAATTGAACGTATGGTTGCAGAAATGCTAGAGGCTGGTATAATTCAACCGATTCAAAGTTCTTTCTCTGCTCTAGTAGTATTGGTGCACAAGAAGGATGGATCATGGTGCATGTGTTCGGATTATAGGGAGCTCAACAAGCTCACTATTAAAGATAAGTTTCCCATTCATGTCATTGATGAATTACTGGATGAATTGCATGGATCAATTTACTTCACCAAGTTGGATCTTCATTCAGGATAACATCAAATCAGAATGAAGACTGAAGACATTCCAAAAACAACATTTAGAACTCATGAGGGTCATTATGAATTTTCGGTCATGCCTTTTGGCCTTACCAATGCACCTTCAACATTTCAAGGTTTGATGAATTCAATTTTCAAACCATTCCTTAGAAAATTTGTGTTAGTATTTTTTGATGATATACTAATTTACAGAAAGTCTTGGAAGGATCATGTTGAACATGTTGATAGGGTGCTACAACTATTGGAGGAGAAACAATTATATGCAAAAAGATCCAAATGTTTATTTGGAGTACAAGAGGTGGAATATCTGGGTCATATTGTATCTCATCAAGGAGTTAAGGTAGACCCTAGCAAAATTAAAGCCATTAAGGAATGGAAAATTCCCACATCCATAAAGCATCTACGAGGATTTCTTGGGTTGACAGGGTATTATCGCAAGTTTGTTAAGAATTATGGGAGAATAGAACTCTAACAACATTATTGAAGAAAGATGCATTTTCATGGACTCCAGAAGCAACAAAGGCATTCGAACATCTTAAAGAGGCAATGTGCCAAGCATTGGTCTTAGCTACATCGGACTTCACAAAAACCTTTATTGTGGAATGTGATGCTTCAGGAAATGGAATTGGTGTTGTTTTAATGCAAGATGAAAGACCCATTTCTTTTGAAAGTCGTCCAATCAAGGGAAAGTTTTTACACAAAGCTATTTATGAGAAGGAAATGTTGGCAATACTCCATGCACTTAAGAAATGGCGACGCTACCTAATGGGAAGACACTTCAAGGTAAAAATGGATCATGATAGCCTTAAATATTTTTTAGAACAAAGATTATCCTCTGAAAGAGAAACACAAGTGGTCACAAAGATGTTGGGTTATGACTTTGAAATCATCTAAAAAAAGGGAAGCAAAATGTGGTGGCCGATGCACTCTCAAGAAAGGATGAGGATGTGGAAGCATTGTTGTGCGCCATTTCTATTATCTAGCCAGATTGGATAAACGAAGCAAGGGAGGAATGGAAGAATGACGAAGAAGTGTGGCCACTTATTCGAAAGTTACAACAAGATTCCAGTATGTCTGATACATTTTGCTGGCAAAATTATTCGTTATGGTACAAAGATCGCTTATACCTCTGTAAGAATTCCCAACTAAAACAAAAGATTCTTATGGAATTGCACACTTCTCCCTTAGGAGGGCACTCAGGATTTTTAAAAACTTACCACATGGTTAAGAAGGAATTTTTTTGGGATGGCCTTAAATCAGATATTCAAAAGTTTGTGGCGGAATGTTTGGTTTTCCAACAAAATAAAGTTGAAAAAATTAAGACATCGGGTCTATTACAACCTTTATCCATTCCAAGCCAACGTTGGGAGGAGGTTTCAATGGATTTTATCATAGGTTTACCCAAGTCTGAGGGAAAGAGTGTCATCATGGTGGTAGTTGACAGACTTACCAAGTATGCACACTTTTATGCATTATCACATCCATTTAAAGACAATACAATTTCTACTGCATTTATGGAAACAATTCAAAAGCTACACGGAAACCCAAAGATTATTGTAAGTGACAAAGATCCTATTTTCACTAGAAATTTTTGAGAAAAATTATTTTCTTGTCTTGGTACTCAGTTAGCTCATAGCTCATCTTATCATCCTCAATCTGATGGGTAAACTGAGATAGTAAACAAATGTTTGGAAGGATATCTTCATTGGTTTTTATCTGATAAACAGACACAATGGGTCAAATGGTTGCCTCTGGGTGAATGGTGGTATAACACTTCCTTCCATACAACAACAAAAATGACCCCATTTATGGCACTTTATGGGTATCAGCCACCATCCATCACATCATATTTAAGAGAAAATTCTAAGGTTCAAGCAGTGGAACATCACATCAAACATCAAAAACAAGTCTTCCAACTCTTAAAGGATAACCTCGTGTTGGCACAGAATAGAATGAAACAACAGGCAGATCAACATCGTAGCGAAATAAGTTTTATGTAGGTGATTGGATATTCCTACGGCTACAACCATATGAGAAAATGTTCCTCAATCAAGCTAAGAAGGATAATAAATTATCACCAAAGTATTATGGTCCATACAAGGTGTTGCAGAAGATTGGTACTATGGCATACAAATTGGAGCTTCCTGCAACTTCTCGATTGCACCAAGTTTTCCATGCTTCATGTTTAAAGAAGGTTATAGGTGACAAGCTCCCAATTCAAACAATATTGCCAGAACTTGATGAGGAAGGAAAAATTATATTAGAACCGGAAGCAGTCATAGAAATAAGAACTCGACAGCTACGAAATCAATCAATTTCGGAGTATCTTATCAAGTGGAATAAATTATCCACTGGAGATTCCACATGGGAGGATGAGAATTTTATACAGAATCATCTAGAACTTCTCAAGCGTTGAGGACAACACTTTTTTGAAGGAGAGGGGCATGTTGCGTCCCTATAATACTAGTGATTACCCCATTACTATTGTAGTTATACACCTTATTAATATTGTTGTGCCCCTATTATCCCCATATTGTTATTACTGTGCCCCATATAATCCATCTATTGTTATTTTTGTGGCTTTATATTATTATTGTTAGGTCGGCTGGGTTATATTGTGACTCCTTATACTCCTATATATAGAAAGGAGGTTTTTTCATTTGAATCATCCAAGAATTTTTCATTTATGTAATGTAAAGGAGGTTGCCCCCTCGAAGAGGCTGAATTCTAAGATGTTGATCTATCTTTTCTATCTTTTTCTTGAGCTGGTTTCATAACATATTATTTTGGTAATTAATTAATGAAATATAACACAATAAAGAATAAATACAAGCCAACATAAATCACAATTATTTATCAAGAAAAGAGGAATCAAACCCTACTTCCTACATACAATGATTTATCAACATATCTTTTCTCTGATGGAAAATTGACCTCCCCTATTATTTGGATGGATTTTCGATCAACTAGTTGGACATAGGGTTTGGAATATATTTGTTACTTATTCAACCTACTTTAACCTACTTCCGTGACCTTCCATTTGTTAGACTCACTCTCTTAACAATCAATTATAAATCCAATTATTAAATTGAATAAATAAAATCACGAGAATTCATCAAACCAAGGAGTCTAGTTTGGATGAGAGATTCTCTCCAACTAGCTCTCCTAAATGAGTGTGTATGTTGAGAAATTGTCTCAACCAAGTGAGTCTAAGATAGATGCATTATCTTAAGACCACTTACTCATGTATTTAAATGTATTATTAAACTTTTTGAATAATGTGAATTACATGAGCATGAGAGACCACATGATGGCTCTCTGCCTTTTCCGCCAGTTTAATTTTGTGTGTTAATTTACTGTGCATATGGTTATATGGATGTTTGATTTTTCATCATGTGGTAACAGAGTGTTAGGCAATATCTAGGCGAACAGAATGAGCTCTATGAGCATCATGAGCTTGAGTCACTGGGTAAGTCTTAACTAGCGCGTCTACCTATGCGTGGAGCTACAGAGCTAATTTAGAGAGACAAGAATTAATGTGGCATTTGACTATGGCATGCCTTCTGGGATCCAAGCCAAGGTCTTGATTGGATATCATCTCATCTTCTTGTTCATGAGTGAAGGCTTTCCATTTGAGGTGAAACGTCGAGTGAAGCATTAACATTTGTGGTTTTATGTTGGGGGTGCAAACCTCCTATGGTCATGGATCCATTTTTTGAAAGATGTGAGATAGCACTGAAAACTTTGGCGATCATTTGAGAGATTATGTGAGAGATCATGTGGACATTGTTTTACTAAGCCTGCGTGGAGCCTGTTTCTGTAGTGGTTGACTGCATAGTGCAGCTTTGTGAAGCGAAGCTGGAATGGGAATCTAAAAGCCTTATGTTGTTATTTTTTCCTCGAAGCCTTGCCTAAGATTTGAATGACGCTCTCCAAAACACACTAACCAGACTATGCTACATCTTGTTTCAATGCAAAGATCTATCACAGATCATGAGAAAGATGAATGTTGTGCTTTTTGATAGCTGAAAAAACTTCAATGGCTGAGCGAGGATCCAATCTCATCAACTCCCAAGTAATCTCATAGCCACTTGAGATCTAGATCATTTTTATAGTCAGCAAAACAAAACAATATGGAAAAAGCACATGTAGAAATTTTTTTAGCCTGTTGTTGGAGCAATTAGAAAAATGCTGAAACTTAGCACTCTTCTGTTGTAGCGGAACACGGTAGTGAATAATTACTTTGTGAATAAGGAGGTTTTTCACTAGAGCAGAGATCCGCTGTGGTGCAGAGAGCTTAGCAAGGATGCAGTGATATGGAGGCCTCAAGGATTGACTACAATGGCCTCTGATTTTTGTGCTGCTAAGGAATGAGGCGAATTTGGAGAGTTTTAAAATAAAATGAGATCCAGCATTGAATTTTTCATGCAAGGGAAATCATATTTAGTGATCATCAACAACCTCAAGATAGGAAGAAGCCTCACTAGGCACATCAAATGAAATGAAGCACTCTCTGGCCTTCAGAACTGGGATTGACCATTCCAGCAATAGATGGTGTCGCTCTACTCTTGTTGAACTAAAAAGACAGCTCTGCACCCTCAAAAGACACTCTACAAGAGCCAGGGAGCAATACCAAGGATCTTTCCAAAATCCCGGTGGTCAACAGTTAAAATCATATGGTGGACAACTCTTTATGGTAAAAATTTAATTTATATTTTACATGCTTAATTTAAAAAACAAATAAAAAAAAATCGATTTATTTGTTTTAATGGGAAGCATGTAAAATAAGATTGTGGAGTAATAAGTGCTTTTGGAAGGAGTGATTGGTAATATGGAGTGATGAGTGATTTTTTTTCTTAAGGGCAGCTTATTGTAGAAATCCAAAAATAGTATTTTACTTTGAGGTAGCTTAAACTCATTTCAAAGTCAAAGTCAAAGTCAAAGTTAAATTGTAATTGAGAAGTCACAATGACAAGTGAGAAAAGTGAGGGTTGATGTGAAAGAGAGATAAAACATATATTAGCATTAACTTTGATGTTAGAGCTTGGCATTATCATTATTTTAGCGTTAGTTTTTGAAGACAGTTTGACGCCAACGAGTTCTCAGTTTGTGCTTGAGATGCCTCACTGAAGACATTGTCATGATGATGTATATTGAAGGTTAATAAAAACATCTCTTTTTGTGGTGATCGTGTCCTAGATCCGCCCGAAGTTGAATAAGGGGATCATAGGGACACTTTGTGTCGTGAATGTGCTTGCATGATTTGAGTAGAATTTGTAAAACACTCTCTTTATTATGCTTAAACAAAACAACTACATGCACATAAGAAAGTTTACATATACAAGTCATCGATCAAGCTCCTGAAATCAAAGCTCCCATAATAAATTAAGTTCATAAGCACAAAGTGTCACATCATCGACTTGATAAAAGTAATATTCTGCAACAAGATTTCACAACATTTGATTCATGCCATCAAGTTAAGGATGCTACAAAATTAAGCATTTCAAGTCAACCCATTTCTCCATCCACATCCAATCAAGCTGTCATCTACATCAACAATTATTGCAGCAATTCAACAACAATCTTTTGGAAGTTGCACTTGCACCATTTTTTTAATAACCTCAATACAAAACTGTAACATGAAAATCATCATTTGTAAGTTGGTTTGTAATCAAAGACAAATTCATTTGAATTTTAAGGGTGCATTCTTGGTTGAAATCGGCATTGATGCTTTGAATTGTTAAGGTGAATACATTAAGTCAAGTAAGTCTTCAACTGAGTCATCAAGATTGAACTTCTCATTTGTCTCTTGGGTGCATTTTCGACAGTGTTTGACACCCTTTATTTTTTAAAATCAACACATTCAGTGAGTACATTCAAGAAAGAACGAAGTGTCAGTAATCTTCAAGTAAGCATCAAAACAAGCACGTGTCTATAGCAAGTTCCCTAAGATCAAGTGACCGTGTCATTCAAACAACCAAGAAAGCGAGTGCGTCATTCAAACCAATCATCAAGCAAGAGTGAAAGCAAGCAAGTGTGAGTTCAAACAATCAATTGCTAAAACACGATAAAGCGAGCATACAATGAGCCGTTCAAGCAAGTGTTTAAAAGCATCAACAATCAACAACCAGTACAAGTGGGCATGTCATTTCAATGATTGACTCAAGTGACCAATTTTTTCAAGCATAACTTCTATGACAAGAAATCCTGACTTCAAAGTAAGCAAGGCAACAGGGTGACAACCATTCAGTTGTCCCAAATTATTAAAAATTTAATGTTATCATTAGTTGGTGACATGGTGCACATCAACAAAACCACTCTTGCTGACATTCAAGTGCATCTTCAACATGAACATGAAATGATTGAGTTCCTTAAACTAGAGTCGCAACTACAGAGAAATGAGTTGCAAGAGAAGTGTGTTG
The DNA here is from genome assembly GCA_031772625.1 of Pinus tabuliformis. Taxonomy (NCBI): domain Eukaryota; kingdom Viridiplantae; phylum Streptophyta; class Pinopsida; order Pinales; family Pinaceae; genus Pinus; species Pinus tabuliformis. The sequence goes on from CM062809.1 coordinate 125,144,597, forward strand.
CTTCCAGGTCTTTGACCAATCCAGAGATAGTTGATCATTTGACTTCATTCATCGAACCAACTTCAAGTGTTAAAGTTGTTCTAGTTCAACTTTCTTCCAAACCCATCATGAATCCATGGGAAGAAATTCAAAGTAATAGAAATCATCATGGCTTAGGATATGTCAAAGATAGCAACAACTTACATATCCCTAATTATTCAAATCCCATTCAGTTCGTCAGTGTCAGATTACTTGAACAAATCACCTCAATAATTTCTTAGCAAGTTGGGGACTGATGTTAATGCACACAAACTCAAGTTGCAGACAAACCAAAATGTTCTCATTGTCAAAGAACCGGTCATCTGGAAGATCAGTGTTTTGATCTCCATCCTTGTCACCATTGTAGCAAGTGAAATCATTCATCAGAGAAATGCAGCAACCAATGATAGTCAGGTAGATTAAAGATAAATTATTCATGGATTGATCCATGGGAATGGTCATCCACATCCAGAATATTGTCCAAGTTTTACAATCGGATTCACTCACACACATTGTAGCCAATAGTCAAATGAATATGGTACTCTCATGAAGTTGAACAAGGGAGTACACCAGTGAAATACTCCTCCACCTATAGGGGGGGAGTTCGTATATATTTTGGAGAAGATTGCCTCTCCTTTCAACTTAAAAACGAGGGAAAATGTCAATGAAATTTAAAAGTGGTTGTTATACTGAAAGTATCGAAAACATAAATGAAGTAGGCAGCGGGCATCTTCATCAGCCAGTGCACGATCATCATCAGCAAATACGCCAGTGGGCATTCATCAAATTGTGTCAGTGGACACTGGATGTTGTTTTCAAGAAAAGGACAGTTGGATCATTTTATCGCTTGGCACATGATGGAGTTGTCAAATGACATTAAGAGATGAATCAATCATGCAGTTGACTCATGTTCTCTTCAGACTTGAGTTTTTTCAGCATCCAACTTTGGCGGTTTTTCAGGAAAATGTTTTTTGAGGATCATCTTGAGAACTTCAAAGATGGTTCCTTGTTCATTTTGGATTTATCATTAGGTGGGGGGAATGTTAGCCTCACTCTATTAACAATCAACAATAAATCCAATTATTAAATTAAATAAATAAAATCATGAGAATTCATCAAAACCAAGGAGTCTAGTTTGGATGAGAGATTCTCTCCAACTAGGTATACTAAATTAGTTTGTAAGTTGAGAAATTGTCTCAACCAAGTGATTCTAAGATAGATGCACTATATTAAGACCACTTAATCATGTATTTAAATGTATTATCAATTTTTTTGAATAATCTAAATTACATGAGCATGAGAGACCACATGATGGCTCTCTGCCTTTTTCGCCAGTTTAATTTTTGTTTGTTAATTTGTTGTGCATATGGTTATATGGCTGTGTGATTTTTTTTCACCATTATGAACATATGCACTCTCTCTCTCTCTGTAACTTTTTGTGGCCTCCTTTTTGAGATTTGGTCATTATTGTATGTGGTCTAGTATAGCAATCTTGAGGAGTCTCTTGATACGACCCTATTGTGTTGTCTACTCTTATGGGGAGATCACAACAGGATATTTTGAGTAGCCTTATGATGATAATTCATGTGCCCTAATAAGTGATGTTTTGGAAGTATATCTAGTACCCATGACAATAATTATTTTAGAGTGGTTATTGTCCATGTGATAATGTATTTATAGAAGTCATCTAACGTTGATGTTTGGAAATCCTTCTGATAGTTACATATGATATAATATATATCTATGACAATCCTTATGCCAATAATATATAGTAGTGAATTGACATTAATGTATGAAAACTATGTACGACAAAAAAACTTATGATGACAATGAGAAGTTATATGGCTATGATATGTGCTTTTATGACAATGGTGATGCCAAATTCTAGAGTAGAACCTTATGACAATGATATTATATAACATTTCCTTATGATAGTGATGTGACAATGCCCTATGATAATTGTCATACTTCCCTATGACAATGATGTGTGATAGTGCCTCTATGGAAATGATGTGTGACAATGATCCATATGATAGTTGTGACATTGTATCTATAGCAATTATTACAATAGTTGTATGAAAATTATGTGTGACAATGCCTGTAAATAGATGTGACAATGTATATGACAATGATTTTTATAACACTGGTGTATATGATAGTAATTCTTATGACAATGTTGATAATAATTCTTTTGACAAGGATATGAGGGCTAGTGAATACCTCCTTGAGAGGTATGTATGTTCCTATCTTATGAGAATCTAATATGATCTAGGTTTAGAAATAGGTGGCCCAATGTGATTGATGATCAAATACTTATGATATTTTTATGTTGTATCTCCGCTGAACACTTGATGAATACCTAAGAAGAAGAATTTTGTTGGGTTTCCCCCTTTGTGGGGTTTTCCCCTAGTATGTGACCTAAATCTCGGTGTCTTTATTATGTATTCTTTTATTCTATTATTCCTTATTTTTCCACTATATTGGGGATGTTATTTTAATCTATACATAATTTCTAATGGTGATATGATGTTATGGGGTGAATGTAATATGGAAATGTTGAAATAGTTTAAAATTGCAAGTATCTACAACAATGAAAAATCTAGCCCTAAAATTTAAGACAAACTAGGGTATTTACATGAGTAGTGTAGGCCCAAAAGGCATGTTGTTTAAAAGTTGAAGAGTCTAGGCCTACGATACATTTTGTTTAAAAAATAAGTAATGTAGGCATGAGATGCATGTAATATATGCTATTGGCCCCCTTGATAATTTTGTCTCTAGTTTGATATTTGTTGATGTAGACTACTTTCCTTTAAAATATATCAAATATGTATACACTATGTACCTATTAGAGTTAGTGATAGAGTACCCAATTGTTTCAAACTTCAAATTTTCATCTCTCTTGATTCTTGTGGCCTTATAATATTTATTTGAATATTGTGCTATATTATTGTTCATATAATATGAGTTTTGTGAATATGCTTTGTAGATTTCAATCTCAAATATGATGGAGAAAAGATTCTTAAAGTCAAATGGAAGTAGGAAAAACAAGTTTTCTACTTTCTAGAATCACATTTGTTTGGAATGCAAATGCCTTTTGAAAGCTACCCAGAAGATATGTAGAGAAACTTAAACTTGAAATACTTTGTCTCTTTTTAAAAAATTTATACGTAATTTTCTTTGATGTATGGTCAAAATGAAATAATATCATTGGGTGAATGCATGTTGGTGATGCTAATTTGTTGTTGTTAATAGACTAATAAAATTTCTTTCGAACAATAATTACCCCTTGAAAATATTATATATCAATGTCATATGTCCAATTGCATTCCAAGCCAATAAATTTTTGGTTTCTTATAGCTTGTATACTTACAATGGTAGTTGGTGTTGGTGCACTAAGATGACTATTTAAATCAACCTTAATTCCTACATTACATTATCAACTCGAGATTTGTCTGTTTATTTCAAGGATGTAGTCACTATCTTTGCAATAGATGTCTAAGGTTGTTATGTAGCTAAATGAGTCTAATACTTCATCAAGTCGTTGAAAGAATGTGTTAAAAAATCCTTAATTCTCAAAGTTCAATCAGAGGCAACTAAAACAATAAATCTAAATCCAATCGTAATTGTTTTGCAAAGGAATGAATTTCAAGTAGATGCACTAAAAGAAACCATATCTAATGGGCTACTGCTTGATTTAGTAAATGGAAAAAAATGTTATGCTCTTAACCTGCAAGACGATACCAGAATACCAAATATGCGAATAAATATACCCAGAACATAGAACAACGAGCAATAACAACAAGTATTTTATTATTCAGAAAGCAATGTTCACTTGCCTCCTCGAGGGGGCATCCTCCAATAGAGCTGAGATCGATTACAAAATAAGACATGATGCTCCTCAAGGGGAATCTCTATCCTTTATATAGGATTCATACATGCAATACCATGGGGCAATACCATGGTTCTTATTAATACCATCTATCTAATACCATGGCCCATTTGCAACTAACTGTCGTCCCTTCATTAAATGCGGGTTAACCACTTACAATTATTAATATGGGCTTTATTTACTCTTTACTTAACTATAACTATGACTCGATCCTATTACATAAATAAGGGGGTTAGGGTGGGACCCTAACAACAAATAATACAAAAATAAACAATAAGTAACTACTTCAATCTTGAAAATGAATCGGAAAGAGCCTCAATCAACTGTAACACTCAGCTTAATCGGTGCAACTCATTAAAAGAATAATATTAAGGAAACTATGTTAAAGATATATTTCAAATGCAGATATAAAGAATAACTTGATTCTATAAAAGAACAGTAATAAAGAATTGCATAAATTAAGGAAATAGTTATGACACAAAGGAGCAACAAATCTTCTACTGGTCGGGCCCAAAGCCTCCAGAAGTTATTGTTGATAAAGCTTAGAACATGATTAAGAGAGACTCTCTGTATTTCTCATTAATTGAAATAATAAAAGTATAGAATTATGGTAATGTTAGAATATGCTATGTTCAATACAAAGATACAATAATGAGTAAGAGTCAAATCGTCCCCAATCCTTTTCACCCATTGGTATCATATAGTCTAATGGAAAACTAATGGATGAAAGAGAATCCTAAGGATTGAGAAATCCTCAGGGTTTCATGGATAAACGATCAGATTTGTGTTTACCAAATTAACATTCTCTTTCATATCTTTTTCTAGCTTGTACAACCAAGGAACGATCTTCTCCTAGTTTAGTGTTGTTGTTCTATCTACTGAACAACAATTGTCCAATTCTGGTTTCCTGTGCATAAAAAAAAGAAAAAGTTAGTCTTTTCATGCTAAAAACATGCAATCTGTCAATGATTGTTTTTACCTAACTTTCGCAGTCTTTTCTTCCAAATCCTTTCCAAGAATGAAGAAAAATATATAAAATAAAGTGATTTATTAAGTAATTTAAGGGTACAAACATACCTTTTCGGTGACCTAACAGTTGGATATAACATCACATAGGTTAAGTCCTTTGTAGGTTTATAGACGAGGGTTGAGAAATGGATGTAGGTATAGGCATATGCATACATGGTGGAGAAACAATATGTACCATGAAAGTATAAGCGAGAATAAATATGTAAGTGAAGTGATTGGGCCACATGTTCAATCGTGCAATGAGGGGATGAATGAAAAACGATATGAGGGAAATGAATAAAAAGTGAAATGAAGGAACAAAATAGGATGATTACTTTGGAAATTTTTGAACTCCTTGATGGGAATTCATAACTTGGTGATTCATATTTCAATGCACATGCATGACATAAATTTTTGGTTGAGGCTACTTTGAAACCATTGCCAAGTGCACTGGAATTTACCTTCTACTGTAGTTCTCACCTTGGATAATTTTTAAAGGGTTGTATAACTTTTGAATACTCTTCTCTTTGGTGTTTTCCATAGATTATTTATCTTTTCATTGATTTTCCTTCAGAATAATTCTTATTAGACAAACATTCTTTCTCTAACCTTGCATTGTCTTCTTTTCTTATACATGATTGGATTGCATATGTTGTATCCTTTAGATTTTTGATTAGGTGGATGTAGGAGCTCTTTACAATGCATGACATGCATTGAAACTATATATTGAAACTCTTTTTTAGTTATATAAAAGTATTGATATGCATATCTAACATTGTGATTACAATGAAACCCTTGATATACCAGCTACATTTTTTTATTCTCAATTTTTTTTTTTCATATTTTTTCTTAGGGTGTGGATGTTATTAGAGGTCTGCACTAGTTATCTAAATCATGGTGCCTTAGAGAGGTTTTTACCATGAATATCGTGTCTTCTATTTTTATTTTTATTTTTTATTCATTATAACTTAACTTACCTCAAGGGTACTTTCAAGCAGATACCTAGCCTAGATACCTCAAGGATGCTTTCATCACAAGAATTTTCATTTTATCTTTTTCTTTTGAGATGGTCTTTTTTTCTTTTGCAATGGAGGTAGGGGTTCCTTCATTCATGTCAACTATGAAAGTACTATTCACATTTTTTTTGGATATGTAACTAGTGTTACATGTCCAATGTTCTTTATTTCTATTCTTGACCCTATGGTGCTTTACTCTTTTCATCAAAATTTATAAAAATACATTAAATCATTAGTTTGTTTTCAAGTTAATCTTATTAATTCTTGGAAATATGAAAAAAGTTAGTAGTTGCCCTAAAATACACTATAATATTATGGAAGAAGAGAGATGTGATAACTTTCATCTTCTACAAAACATCAAAATGATTATAGATAATGAATATGAAATAAGATATAAAATAGAGTTATAAAGTAGATTTTATTAAACATGGTGAGGAGTGGTTGCTAGCATATACTACCTAACAATTTTTTAATGATAATTTTTCATATTATATTGTATTGGAGTGATTAAAAAATCCATTTGGAAGTGGATTTATAGAGAAATATCTATTATAAATATGTTTTGAAATTGCATAGTTTTACTATGTGAAAGTTATGAAGAAACAATCAATATGTGAGAGTTGTTTATGATTTCTAGATGGGACTAACAATTACATTTTTAACCATACATATTTTTTTTGATGTTAAATTGACATGATATAATGAGGTATGGAATTAGATTCATATAAATATCTTTATTAGAAATAGGGCTTAAATATACTTTAAAATTGATGTGTAAAATGCGATAGGAATCAATTCACATGAAAAGTTGGAGCCATTGATATTTTGGTATTTATTTCATCATTAGATGATGGAATAAAGTGATTCCAATTGGATTAGAAACTAGACTTAGAGGGTTACATTCCATAGCCACAATTTTTGAAAATATCTCCATGTTCCCCCACAAAGTATGATTATATCAACTATGTTTCTAGTTTCTTTGGTCTAGTTTTTCACAAAAACTCATGGATGTTATCAAACATAGCTAGAAGTGATTGATGTGGCTATTTTTACCTTTTTTAGCTAATGATATGCAATATCCACTCCTATCCTCAACTATAGTGGTGATGGTGATTTGAAAACCTTTTCTTTTGCATTATTTGTTGCTCATTCTACATTGATTCATTTTTCAAGGAATGGATATTAGAGTTTGTATAGTAAAGAACACTAGATTTTGGGCCATGTTGATAGTGCTAGACCTGCCAACATTAGGGGATCTCCCTAGCATGAAGTCCCAACTACAACTCACATCGTTTGGTGTAGGAGTCACATTCAGTATGATGGCCTGGTTGCCTTTATCTTAAATATATGACTTAGCTCTTCCTTGTCAGCACAAGGGATTGGTTTTCTTTGTCTTTGAACAATGAGGTTCACGTGCCTAGTGAGTGCTAGTGTTACTTGTGTCAAGGTTATTTCATAGCGGAGAGGGAGAGGATGGGAGTGAGTCTCAGGTTAGATGGGAGGAAGTCCCAACTCTGTTACAGACACACAACACAATAGGACATGCAAGCCTTTCGAAAGAGTAATCCACATGGATGTGATAGTCACGAAACACAAAGGAAGATAATGAAGCTTCTCATTCTAGAAGCCTCTAGATCATGAAATTTCTTGTCCTCTTTGGGAAAATTTCCTTTTAGGGATCATCCCTGGTATCCAACCCAAAAGCATGTTGTCATCGCGAGGATAGTATAGTGCAACTAGTGACCATCGCGGTTTTCAGGGTCAAGGGAGCAATGATCTTAAAATTAGGGTTTTAGAGCTCTTTTCTTCAGGGGAAGCTCAAGGTATTTTTCCATAAGTGTTTTAGGGAGGATCTGAGTTGCATATCTAGATGAGTACACTACATAATGGTCATGTTTCAGGAACTTCAGGGTATGTCATAGGGAAGTGCAGGAGGTGTGACAAAATACTGTGTAACAGATGCCCCCTAAGCATGAAGGTAGAACAACGAGTGATCGCTGAGATGCTTTATGAGCTTTTGAAAGGACAAGAAAAAACATTGTTAGTAGACCTAAAAATCACGAAAACAAATACATATACATATCTGATACCAAAACATGAATCCACATTATGGACGCGGCCATCCAGATATTAAGGATTATGAAAAAGATCCACGACATGGACGCAACCATCTGAATGAGAAGGATCATCTGTAAATATAAGATCCAAGGTATGGACACAACCACCCGATATAGAAGGATCATCATATATATAAAGTCCCACAGTATGGTCACAACCATCCGTATAGAAGAAACATGTGTACAATCCTGAATCAATACATAACTCCATGCAGCTTGAGTCATATCAGACAAAAATCAGGGTCTTGCACTCCATCCCAACCCAATAAAAGTATGAATTATAACTTGCGAATGAATATGTTGAAGTTGAAAATGCTAGAAAACCACCTGATTATATTCTAATGACATGGACCATTAATAGGCATGAGAGAAACCAACAGTAATAACAATGGTTCTCAAGGTATGACAGTACAATCCATGAATGTGAAAATGAAGCTGAAGTTGAACACTCGTGGAATCATTTGATCAAAGGCCAATGACTATCATTGGATGTGAAGAACTTGTCATTAGGGCATGCAAGCTCTAGGCTACTGAAAGGGAGTCTCTAAGTCATCTTCTTGGATAATGAGCTGAAGTCGACAGGAAGTGACCCATCGAATGAGGGTCGTGATGAGTGCCCCATCATCTACATGAAATAAGGAATAAATTGGAATGCAATGAATAGGATCCAAGACTATAACAAAGGGTCAGAGAATGTATAGGTAATAGAATGAAGATAGAGCTCCTGAACATCAGAATCACGACTCTGAAGTGTGGCATCATTTGACTCAATATGGAACTAAGTGTCTTGATGATGAAATGGAATAGTCAGATGAGAGGCAAAATGGATCACCCAAACCTGGGAGGACAAGTAACTGAGCGAGGATATCCCAAACTCAACACAAGAAGTAGAAGAGTGTCACGTTCAAGAGTTACATGCTACATATACAAAGGATGTTTCACTTTCATTTTCCCCACTATTTTTAGCGAGTACCCCAACTATTTTTTATCACAAGATTGAAGGGGATAACATATGATTGTCATATAAGTTCATTTTTTGAATGAATACATCCTAGTAAGTTTTACAAGTCCTAGGAAGGAGAAACTCAGTATCATCATGGTGATGAGTCTTTTGTGGTAAAATTTTTAACAAGACCGACGAAAGAATAACTTGGTATTTTTTTCATATTTATAGGGCTTGAAAAATAGACGAAAAAGAAAACTCCATCATGTCCCTTTTCATAATTTGTCCCTCGAACCTGAAAAGGTAGAAAACAATATTCAAGAGAACCTCTTGACCATGTCGACCAAGGCATACCTTTTTCGTAAATAGTAAATCTCATCATGAAAGGGGGTAAACATATACCGAGATAATGTCAATTCATTTAATTTAATGAGTTTGAAAATATTTTCATGTTTTGAGAGCCAGAAAAGAGCTTAAAGATGACTCCAGGGGGGGTTCCTTTTTCATTTATTTTTAACGAGTTCGAAAAAGAGATAAAATAAAACTCGGTGAATTAGTCAAGAATGATCAATGTATTCACTAAAATGTACCTGTAACTGCACAAATATAACCACACATCACTGATATCGAGGAAAATAATAAAATATTAGAAAAAATGAGTTTAAAACTTATAAATTGACTAAAAGTAAAATTATTTTTACCATTTCACTTGGAGTAAATTTGAGAGTGCATTTTTACCCCATTTTCTTTGATATTTTAGGCAAGTAGTGTGGAAGATCCAGGGCATCATTTCATGAACCGTCAACTATAGGTAAGAGCTCTGCCTTTTCTCTTGCATTTCATTGTGTTTTCATGCTTTTTCATCGAGTTTTTTTCTTGCCAGAGAGGAGGATTTCAATTTTTATAGTGGGGGCGATCATCACAGGTTTACTCATCGCACTCGTGATGGTCACCCGTGAGCCAAAAGGACCTCGTGATGACATTGTGGGCGTAATAAAAACAAGCATGATGACTGCGAGGCAAAATTTTTTGAAGAAAATCTTCCTCTTAGTGTGAAATTTTTGAGTTTTAATAAATGGAAAAGCATTTAATTGATGTTTAATAGTTGTTTTGCAGAAACATGGTCACCGTATGGAAGGAAAGAGGTCACGAGGCAGAAGATCACCAGGCTGCCAAAGATCCTGAATGCATGAATGCTTTGAGGAACTGTTGGTTACTAAAATTCTTCTGAACCACAGGACTAAGAGCCCAAACGAGTTGCTACAATACCGTATCAGTTTATGGGATATTGATCGGGAAATATTCATTATTAATTACCAAGAATTGGAGTTGGAAGAAGCAAACATCTATTTCATTATTGGATTGTCTACAATAGGGGAAAGGGTTTAAATCTTCAGATTTCATCCTGGAGGTGAGAGCACTAGTTCCCTAATCAGGAGACATTGCTCAGGTGCAGAAATGAAAGTGAGCGGGAAGGTCAAGATAATGACTATCGGAAATCTTCCCTTGAGGAAAATTCTACACACCATGGCTCTTATAGTCAGGTCATAGGCTTTACACAAGATTTCAAAATCTCAATTCTAGTATGCGTTAGACTACCTTACTCCAACAATTTTCAACTAGTGTGATGGGTCATTGTCCAATATGAAGAGGCAACTGACCAAAGGTAATCGAAGAAACTTGAAGCAGTACGACTTCTTTTGGTCTTCGTCACTTTCATTTTGGAGTGAATGCCCCTATTTTGGTATCGGTGGAGAGAGGTACCGGATATTGCTCCACAAGATTTGAGGCTAGTCTGATGGAGTGAACTCATGCCTCATGGAGGAGGTGGCCAGTAGATGCATTTCCCTTCATCGTTTTTTATTTGGTTACGTCTCCAATTGATCCTTGTGGATGAATACGCCTATGCAGGTACAAATTTCCGATGGGATCAAGATCTACCTCTGCTACTAGTTGAACAGTGGACTGATGTAGGTAAAACTTGTTTTTGGATTTTTCAACTTTTATGATTTTTTTGATAAAGTGAATATGATATTTAACTTGTGATAAATGTGCAGATGTTGGACTAGAAAGGCGTCTTAGCATGTCGCTAATAGCACAATGAGTAGCACGTTAGATAGAGGATTATCCCTATGAGGAAGTAACAAATCCCATGGTGGAGATGGAACACAACCTGGAAGTGATCATGCGTGGGATTCTAGAATATGCGACTATAGACGACGTGCCACTGTGATACCAGAGGTATATAGTCAGAGTACTGTGATACTGAGCCGATTATTAGGCCGAGTGATTAGATTTGTCTCATGTTATTGCAAGCATCATGTGGGTGAATAGCCTTTCTAGTTGTTTTTTTCGTTATTGTAGGCTTTGAAAGCCATGTGTCTTGGAACACTTTATTTTTTGAGATTTTGATGGAAACAATTTGACAGATGCGATTATCTATATATATATATATATATATATATTCATGTTTTAATTTCTACTTATGTGTTGATGTGTCATGGTGATATGATGAATTTTACAAATTACACAAATGTTTATCATGAACATAATTTTCTAATGCATCTGTTAATGTATTCAAGCTACGTGGAATGTGTTAATAAATGATAAAATCAAAATTTATTTCCAGTAATCCGACACATAGATATATACGTAATATTTGTGGATTTCTTACTAAGTAATGATTATTCAATTGTAACACAATGAGTTTTCAATCTAATTAAACAACTAAATTTCTGATGCCAAGAGAAATTTATTTTGAAAATAGTTCACTGACTGCACTGTATTCAACAATATTATTAGTTTTCAGTCCGAGGAAAATACCTTGTAAATAGACCAACTCGCCATTAGGGGCAAAGAGTGCCCAAGCTGTGGAAGACAAGTTCTATGTGCTATGACAAGCACCATTAGAAAAACCAACATAATGGTTTGACAACATCTGCAAACCAAGTGGAACACAAGGTAAGCATAAAAAACATGTCTACAAAGTAAACAACCACACCAAAAAATGAAAATCACACACCAATGAATTCACACACTAATGTACAAAAGTAATTATACAGAACTCATGCATAATACTTTTTTAGATACAACCCATTGCAGGGTTGTGACAATGCATTTCCTTCATAGTCAACTAGCTCATAGGATCCCTTTTACAAGACATGTTTATAATATATGGCCCATGCCAGATAGGTTCGAACTTTCCAGCTCCCAACTTATTGTTCACCTGATCATATAGGAGGACCAAGTCGCTTTCAACAAAAATGCATGGAGAAATGGTTTGATCAAAATGATCTTTCATTTATTTCGTTTGTTCTTTGATCACCATCATAGCAATATGACGGGTCTTTTCAAGCCTCTCAAGGTAAAGTAACCACTCTTCTTGGGGTGAGGTATTAGGAAGTAATTCAATAACTAATTTCAACAAAGGGATTTCACACTCAATCAGGAGTGTCACCTCTAAACCATAAACCAACTGGAATAGAGTGAATCTAGTGGTTGTCTTAGCCGAAGTCCAGTAAGCCCAAAGAGCTGAGAATAACATAAGGTGCCAATCCTTTTTGTGCTCCCCAATGGTTCGTTAAAACATAATAATCATAACTTTGTTAATTTATTTGACATGGTCATTGGCGTATGGATAGTAAGGAGTTGAGCTATCATGGCGAAGACCCAAATGAGCAGTCATCTCTACCATCATGTACTGACAAAAATGTGATCCGTGGTTAGTGATAATGGCTTGAGGGATGAGAAAATGAGCTATGACATGGTTGAAAAGGAATTGAGAAACATTGATACCATCAGCATTATATGTGGGCATTGCCTTGTCCCACTTATTGAAGTAGTCGATGACGATGATGATAAAGTCATGCCCGCCAGCCAAGTGAGGGTTACATGTCATGAAATATATGCCCTATTTAGAAAATGGGAAAATGGCAATGACTGGGTGTAAGGATACTAGTGGGGCGTGCTGGTTGTTGTTATAAATATGACATTCATGGCACTTCTAAACATCCAGAATACAATCCTTGAAAATGGAAGGCTAGAAATAAATTGCGTGGTGAATTTTCTGAGTAGCGGCGTAGCCTGACATGTGACTATCACATACCCCGGAGTGGCAGTCATTCAAGACTCATTTAGCCTCTTCAAGTGTTAGACATCTGTGGAGAACAGAGTGAACACCAACTTGGTATAATGTATCACCAAGCATCCGATAAGGTTGAGACTGATGCCAAATGTGGCGTCAGTTAAATCAAGACAAATCGGATTGGAAAGTTTGGGTGTGAAGATAAACAATGATATCTCCATACCATGGTCCAAGAGTGCTGATGAGAAACAAAGTTTCATCAGGAATCTATTAGTGGAAGTGTTTACAGGGAGAAGGATGAAAATAGATAAAGACTAACCATTTTGGAATGGGAGAGGATGAATATATAGGTAAGGAAAGAGATTTATGATCTCTCGAAAGATAGGAGAAATCCCTCATCTCAAGGTGTTAGCTCATAGGGATAAGACCAAAAGGCCAAGTTGAGATAACTCGACCTCATCCACACTGAACAACCTCCATCTCGTCATTATGGAAGCCTCTAGATCACGAAGCTTCTTTTCCTCTTTGGGAAAATTTCCTTTTAGGGATCATTGCCCGTGTCCAACAGAAACGAGATATGAAACCATGGGGCTAGTATAGTGCAACTAGCAACCATCGCGGCTTTCAGTTTTAGAGGAGCAATGATCCTCAAATTAGGGTTTTAGAGCCCTTTTCTTTAGTGGAAGCTCAAGGTATTTTTCCATTAGTATTTTAGGGAGGATATGAGATGCATATCTGGATGAGTGCACTGCATAATGGTCATATTTCAGGCACTTCGTGGTATGTCACAGGGAAGTGTGGGAGGTGTGACAAAATACTGTGTAACACATAGGTACTTTCCCTCAACCCATTTAATTTTAGGAGCCAATTCATTAACCCCTTTCACTAACCAACCACTAATGGTTGCATTTCCAATCCATGCTTCTCCTTGGAACACAAAACCACAACATTCCAAGCAACAATTCTCCACCCCCAGCTTTGGAATTAGTGTCCCTTAACTCAGTCCTCTATTTCTTGAATTTCAAACTTGCATGAAATTTGCATTACATCTATTACATGGCTCATACGAGAACCTTAGGTGGGATTACCACACTATGAAAAGTTTGTGGACTCTTTGATATACTCATTGAATACCATACCTAAAATATGTTTTACTGTAAATGTTCTTAGTCAAATTTAGTTGGAGACTCGCCATGACAATTGGATAAATGCCAATCATATTTTGAGATACCTATGGGGAATAATTCATCATTTCCTAAGGTATGATGGAAAGGAAGTGAAACTAACAGGATTTACCAATTCTGACTGGGGTGGAAGTGAGACCGATGGAAGAAGCACTACCAGTGGATGTTTCAGTTTGAGATATAGAATTATTGCATGGATGAGTAGAAAACAAGATCTTGTTGCTTTAAGTAGTGTTGAACTTGAATATGTTGTTGCATGTGAAGTAGGAAACTAATCATTCTGGTAAAGAAAACTCTTTTTAGATTTGTTTGGAGGGCCACTGGATCCTACAGTGGTAAATTGTGATAATAAAAACAACATCAAGATGTCTAAAGACCCCATGTTTCATGCCAGGAAGAAGCATACCAATAACACGTACCACTACATTATTAGTTTGGTGTAGGATGGGGTTTTGAAGCTATAGTATATCTGACATATGAACAAGTAGCTGACATGTTGAAAAACTATCTTCTAAATAAGAAGTTTGAATATTTCATAAGCATGCTTGGATTAGTTTATATTACATATTTAGTAGATAGGGAGAGGTGAAGAATATTGGGGTGAAAACATGCTTGGGAGGACATCTGGTCGACCTGTGATGATGTCTAGATCTCAAAGTAGGGAGTGTGGCATTGGTCTTGGAACTCTGACCTTGGATACAAACCTAGATCGCCAGGTTTGTGTTAAAGCTAAATCCCGATGGTACCTGGAGTGGCTAAAGCTTGGTATACACCTTAGTCCTACCCGATTAGATACCCTAGTCAAGTATCTAATCTGTAGCACTACGTGTGCTATGACTCTTCATAGAGAATATCATTTTTATATCTTCCATGTACCTTTATATATATGTAATTATGAATACCTCCCTAGTTAAGAGAGAGTGATGAAGAATGTAACTAGTGCCGATCTTCATAATTATATTTTGTCAAAAGAAACATTTATTGTAAAAAAAAAATATTTGAATCATGGGTTTCATTCTATTTTATTTATTTTTTAGGTAATAGCCTCCATTTAAGACTTTTAGGCTTTGTGATGAGTCAAAATAATATTTGTCACATTTATTAGACCCTTCTTGCTTGTATCATGTAAAGATTTTTTATTTTTTTGTAAAAAGTGTTATTTGTCACTTCCTCACCAAGTCGACCTTGTCCTAATGAAGTTGACTTGGATTAGGACTATTCAACTGAACATAATTAGTATAAATAGCAGAAACTCAACTCATTTGGAATCACACAATCACAAGTTCGATCTACTAGAGAAAGAGGATGAAAAAGAGAAAGAATTGTAGAAGAAGATTACCTAATTGAAGGAAGAGACAACAATCAAATTTTTGGTCATCTATCTCTCACATGTGTGAAATCTTCTAACGTTTCTAGATGAGTAGCTTGGGGCCAAAATTCTAAAGTAGTTGCAGGTCCAATATTTTGTAGCTAGGGGCCCAAAATTATGGATTGAAACTACATCTAGGGAGTCGACACTTTGAGACTTTGGCAGAAAACATCTTCTTGAAGGAGGGGATGATTTGGTGATTGGAGGGGGTCTTTCTCTAGGTCAAAATGGTCTTGGATGCTATCATATTGGTTTAAATATACTAAGAGTTGGATTGGGTTTTCCCCTAGATAATGGCTTTTTCCTGGCTGAGTGCCTATATCTTGTGTTCCTTGTTATTGGGATATTCATACATATTATTTTGGTAATTTATTAACGAAAGATAACACAATAAAGAAGAAATAGAATCCAACCTAAATCAAAATTATTTTTCAAGAAAAGAGGAGTCAAACCCTACTACCTACATACAACGATTTCTCAACATATCTTTACTCTAATGGAAAAATTAATCTCCCCTATTATCTGGATGGATTTTCAATCAACCAGTTGGACATAGGGTTTGGAATATATTTGATACTTATTCAACCTACTTAAACCTACTTCTGTGACCTTCCATTATGAATATATGTACTCTCTCTCAGTAACTGTTTGTGGCCTCATTTTTTAGATTTGGTCATTATTTTATGTAGTCTAGTCTCGAAAACTTGAGGAGTCTCTTGATACGACCATATTGTGTTGTCTACTCTTATGGGGAGATCATGGTGGGATATTTTTGAGTAGCCCTATGACGATAATTCATGTGCCCTAGTAAGTAATGTTTTGGAAGTATATCTTGTCCCCATGACAATAATTATTTATTGTGGTTATTGTCCATATGATAATGTATTTATAGAAGTCAGCTAAAGTTGATGTTTGGCAATCCTTATGATAGCTACATATGATATAATATATGTGTATGACAATCCTTATGCCAATAATATATAGTAGTGAATTGAAATTAATGATGACAATTATGTATGACAAAAAAACTTATGATGACAATGAGAAGTTATATGTGTATGATATTTGCTTTTATGACAATGATGATGACAATATTATAGAGTAGAACCTTATGACAATGATATTATATAACATTTCCATATGAAAGTGATGTGAAAATTCCCTATGATAATTGTGATAGTGCGTTATGACAATGATGTGTGATAGTGCCTCTATGGAAAGGATGTGTGAAAATGATCCATATGATAGTTGTGAGAATGACTTTATGATAGTTGTGACGTTGTAACTATGACAATTATTACAATAGCTCTATGAAAATGATGTGTTAAAATGCCTCTAAATAGATGTGACAGTGTATATGACAGTAATTCTTATGACAATGTTGATAATAATTCTTTTGACAAGGATATGAGGGCTAGTGAATACCTCCTTAAGAGGTATGTATGCTCCTATCTTATGAGGATCTAGTATGATATAGGTTTAGAAATAGGTGGCCTAATGTGATTGATGATCAAAGACTTATGATATTTTTACATTGTATCTCAGCTGAACATTTGATGAATACCTAAGAAGAAGAATTTTGTTGGGTTTCCCCCATTGTGGGGTTTTCCCCTAGCCTCTGACCTAAATCTTGGTGTCTCTATTGTGTATGCTTTTATTCTATTATTCCTTATTTTTCCACTATATCAAGGATTTTATTTTTATCTACACATAATTGCTAATGGTGATATGATGTTATGGGGTGAATGTAATATGGAAATGTTGAAAAAGTTTAAAATTGCAAGTATCTACAACAATGAAAAATCCAGCCCTAAAATTTAAGACAAACTATGGTATTTACATGAGTAGTGTAGGCCTGAGAGGCATGTTGTTTAAAAGTTGTATAGTCTAGCCCTACAATGAATTTTGTTAAAAAATGAATAATGTGGGCTTGAGATGCATGCTAATATATGCTTTTGGCCCCCTTGATAATTTTGTCTGTAGTTTGATATTTGTTGATGTAGACTACTTTAGTTTAAAATATATGAAATATGTATACAATATGTACCTATTAGAGTTAGTGATAAAGTACCCAATTGTTTCAAACTTCAAATTTTCATCTCTCTTGATTCTTGTGGCCTTATAATAGTTATTTGAATATTGTGATATATTATTTTTCATATAATATGAGTTTTGTGAATATGATTTATAGATTTCAATCTCAAATCTAATGGAGAAAAGGCTCTTAAATTCAAATGGAAGTAGGAAAAGCAAGTTTTCTACCTTCTAGAATCACATTTGTCTTGAATGCAAATGCCTTTTGATAACTACCAAGAAGATATGTAGAGAATCTTAAACTTGAAATACTTTGTCTTTTTTTTAAATTTTATACATACTTTTCTTTGACGTATGGTCAAAATGAAATAATATCATTGGGTGAATGCATGTTGGTGATGCTAATTTGTTGTTGTTAATAGACTGATAAAATTTCTTTTGAACTATAATTACCCCTTGAAAATACTATATATCAATGTCATATGTCCAATTGCATTGCAAGCCAATAATTTTTTGTTTTCTTATAGCTTGTATACTTACGATGGTAGTTGGTGTTGGTGCACTAAGATGACTATTTAAATCAACATTAATTCCTACATTACATTATCAACCTGGGATTCATCTATTTAATTTAGGGATGCAGTCACTATCTGTGCAAGAGAGGTCAGAGGTTGTCATGTAACTAAATGAGTCTAATACCTAATCAAGTCATTGAAAGAATGTGTTAAAAAATCTTTAATTCTCGAAGTTCAATCCAAGGCAACTAAAACCATAAATCTAAATCAAATCGTAATTGTTTTGTAAATGAAATGAATTTCAAGTAGACGCACTAAAAGAAGCCATATCTAATGGGCTATTATTTGATCTAGTAAATGGAAAGGAATACTACAACAATAAACAATAAGTAACTACTTCAATCTTTAACATGAATCAGAAAGAGCCTCAATCAACTGTAACACTCAGCTTAATCAATGTAACTCATTAAAAGAACAATATTAAAGCAACAACATTAAATACCTATTTCAAACGCAAATATAAAGAATAACTTGATTCTATAAAAGAACAGTAATAAAGAATTTCAGAAATTAAGGAAATAGTTATGACACAAAGGAGCAGTGAATCTTCTAGTGCCTGAGCCCAAAGCCTCTAGAAGTTACTGCTGATAAAGCTTAGAACATGATTAAGAGAGAATCTCTGTATTTCTCATTAATTGAAATAATAAAAGTATAGAATTATGGTGATGTCAAAATTTTCTCTGTTCAATACAAAGATACAATAATGGGTAAGAGTCAAATCGTCCCTGATCCTTTTCACCCATCGTTATCATATAGTCTAATGGAAAATTAATGGATGAAAGAGAATCCTGAGGATTGCGAGATCATTATGGTTTTGTGGCCAAATGATCAAATTTATATTTACTAAATTAGCATTCTCTTTCATATCTTTTGTTAGCTCGTACAACCAAGAAACAATCTTCTCCTAGTTTAGTGTTATCATTCTATCAACTGAACAACAATTGTCCAATTCTGATTTCCTGTGCATAAAAAAAGAAAAGCTTAGTATTTTCATGCTACAAACATGAAATTTGTCAATGATTGATTTTACCTAACCTTCACAGTATTTTATTCCAAATCCTTTAGAAAAATGAAGACAAATATACAAAATAAAGTGATTTATTAAGTAATGTAAGGGTACAAACATACCTTTTCTGTGACCCAACAGTTGGATATAACATCACATAGGTTAAGTATTTTGTAGGTGTGTAGATGAGGGTTGAGAAATGGTTGTAGGTATAGGCATATGCATACATGGTGAAGGAGCAATATGTACCATGAAAGTATAAGTGAGAATAAATATGTAAGTGAAGTGATTGGGCCACATGTTCAATCGTGCAATGAGGGGATGAATGAAAAATGATATGGGGGAAATGAGTAAAAAGTGAAATGAAGGAACATAATGGGATGATTACTTTGGAAAGTTTTGAACTCCTTTATGGGAATTCATAACTTGGTGATTCATATTTCAATACCCATGCATGACATAAATATTTGGTTGAGGCTACCTTGAAACCATTGCCAAGCGCATTGAAATTTACCTTCTATTGTAGTTCTCACCTTGGATATTTTTTAAAGGGTTGTAGAACTTTCGAATACTCTTCTCTTTGGTGTTTTCCATAGATTATTTATCTTTTCATTGATTTTCCTTGAGAATAATTCTTATTAGAGAAAATTTCTTGCTCTAACCTTTCATTGTCTTCTTTTCTTATATAGGATTGGATTGCATATGTTGTATCCTTTAGATTTATGATTAGGTGGATCTAGGAGCTCTTTACAATTCATGATGTGTGTCGAAATTATATATTGAAACTATTTTTTTACTTCTTATACAAAAGTATTGATATGCATATCTAACATTGTGATTGCAATGAAACCCTTGATATACTCAAACTATTTTTTTTTATTCTCAATTTTATTTTATTTTTTCGTCCTTTTTCTTAGGGCATGGATGTTATTAGAGGTTTGCACCAATTATCTAACTCATGGTGCCTTAGAAAGGTTTCTACCATCAAAATCTGTCTTTCCCTTTTTATTTTTAGTTTTTATTCCTTATAACTTAACTTACCTCAAGGGTACTTTCAAGCAGAGACCTAGCCTAGATACCTCAAGGATGTTTTCATCACAAGAATTTTCATTTTATATTTTTCTTTTGAGATGGTCTTCATTTATTTTGCAATGGAGGTAGGGGTCCCTTCCTTCACATCAACTATGAAAGTATTATTCACATTTTTTTTTGGATATGTAACTAGTGCTACAAGTCCAATGTTGTTTATTTCTATTCTTGACCCTATGGTTCTTTACCCTTTTCATCAAAATTTATAAAAATACATTAAATCATTAGTTTGTTTTTAAGTTAAGCTTGTTAATTCTTGGCAATATGCAAAAAGTTAGTAGCTATCCTACAATACACTATAAGATTATGGACAAAGAGAGATGTGATAACTTTCATCTTATATTAAACATAAAAATGATTATAGATAATGAATATGAAATAAGATATAAAATAGAGTTATAAAGTAGATTTTATTAAACATGGTGAGGAGTGGTTGCTAGCATATACTACCTAACAATTTGTTAATGATAATTTTTCATATTATATTTTATTGGAGTGATTCCAAAATCCATTTGGAAGTGGATTTATAGAGAAATATATAGTATAAATATGTTTTGAAATTGCATAGTTTTACTATTCGAAATTTATGAAGAAACAATCTATATGTGGGAGTTGTTTATGATTTCTAGATGAGACTAACAATTACATTTTTAACCATAGATATTTAGTTTGATGTTAAATTGAATTGATATAGTGAGATGTGAAATTAGATTCATATAAATATCTTGATTAGAAATAGGGTTTAAGTATACTTTAAAATTGATGTGTAAAATGTGCTAGGAATCAATTCACATGAAAAGTTGGAGCCATTGAGATTTTGGTATTTATTTCATAATTATATAATGAAATAAAGTGATTCCAATTGGATTAGAAACTAGACTTAGAGGGTTACATGCCATAGCCACAATTTTAGAAAATATCTCCATGTTCCCCCACAAAATATGATTATTTCAACTATGTTTCTAGTAATTTTGGTCTAGTTTTTCACAAAAACGCATGGATGTTATCAAACGTACCTAGAAGTGATTGATGTGGCTATTTTTACATTTTTTAGATAATGATATGCAATATCCACTCCTCTCTTAAACTATAGTGGTGATGGTGATTTGAGAGCCTTTTCTTTTGTATTATCTGTTGCTCATTCTACATTGATTCATTTTTCAAGGAATGGATATTAGAGTTTGTATAGTACAAAACACTAGTTTTTGGGCCATGTTGATGGTGCTAGATCTGCCAACATCAGGGGAACTCCCCAGTATAAAGTCCCAACTAGAACTCACATTGTTGGTGTAGGAGTCCCATCTGGTATGATGGCATAGTTTCCTTTATCTTAAAGATATGACTTAGCTATTGCTTGTTAGCACGAGAGAGTGGTCTGCTTTGTCTTCGAACAATAAGGTTCATGTGTCTGGTGAGTGCTAGTGTTACTTGTGTCAAGGTTCTTTCATAGCAAAGAGAAAGGGTGGGAGTGAGTCTCAGGTCGAATGGGAGGAAGTCCTAACTCTGTTAGAGACACACAACACAACAGGACATGCAAGCCTTCAAAAGAGTAATCTACATGGATGCGATAGTCTAAAACATAAAGGAGGATAACACATACAACAGCGAGTGAGCATTCAACATGAGTGTGATAGATGTTATAGAAGGTTTCATAAAAGTTTCTGTCTGATGTCTGAGAGGTAACCAATGTGGGTAGGACAATGTTAACAACTTATACAACACATTTTCATAAATATATGTATTAGAACAACTAAAGGAGTTCAATTGTTTAACACAGGTTAAAACAACATGTATAACAAGTATTCAAGAAAAATATTACAAACAATTACAACACATGTGTGAAAACATGTTGGCACATTAGAAGGCTTCTAAATTAAGCGAAAGTTCCAAGACAGATCCATACACCATACATCACCAACTTCGTGGGTGTGGATTTAGAGCCACTACTCATTCCTGAACGAAAATATTACAGAATCTCAAGGTTATGTGAGAGGATCCATGTTGAAATGTCTCTTGCATGTACAAGTGAGGGGGTATTTATAGCCAAGGGTGAAACTGGCCCTTGTGACTGTTCAACTTCCCTCATGAATATCTGACTCTCATGACTATTCAGATTACATGACTCTTTAGATTACAAGTGGGTCCCTTGGACTTCCACTTTACATGACATTCATTGACAACAATATGGCCCATAGTAGTGATGTGGCCGACATGACTCATGACACAACTTCACATGACAGTGCTGGTATGTTCATGCTTGTTGTGGGGAAAAATGCCTATGCAGGACGATCCTATCCACCTAAGGTGTGACAGTGCCTTAGCAACAAGCAGAGACAGCTATTCTAGTATTCTTCCTTTATGAATTAAGAATGAAGAGAGATAGATGGACTAACCGGTGTCTTCCGTTTGTCCCTCGATCCGGTTTCTCTTCTCTTTGAGAGTTCCCAGCTACTTGCCTTCTCGCTCGCCCAACTTCAAGAGGTTTCTGCAAGATCACAAGAAGAGAACACTACACAAGACATGGATTCATATTCATAACTAGTTCAGGATTAGAAATAAACTAAACATACTAATGCAATCATACATCAAAGATACATCAGTATATAGGAGAAACCAAGATAGCTTTATTGATGAATAACAAGGTTCGGGAAGAGATACAAACCAGAGCGCTCCAATCCAACATCTCCTTCCCAGCAAATGGAATTCCTATCTTCACCCCCTTCAAAGCATTAAGCACCCAATGATTCCAATCTCAAACCAACAGCAATTCTTTGCAATAACAAAATTCCAGCCTCTAGATCTCATGGAGGAGAGATCCATATATAGATGTTTGGAGAGAGGATGAGTCAGCTTGAGATCTGACTAGTGTCCTCTCCCTCTGTTAGTTCTTGATTCCACTTGGAGGTTCTTGCTTCCACTTGTAGATTAGGAACCTCTTACTCATCACCAGTCGAATTCACTGAGGCAAGTGTCATTGAGGAAGATTCTGGAAGCTTCCTGGGTCTTGACACCTCTTGGAATGAACTTGCCATTTGTCAACTCTCGCTCAGCGCACCCTGGTAGTGCTTCTACCTACGTTGCAGTGCAGGTAGCCAGTGTTGGCTTTGACATTCAGCGCAGACAGCTAGTGGAGCCACTGAATTGATCCTGAATTGACTTGTTTTTGAGCAGTTTCTGGTGGAGAACTTCTGTGAATTGCTGTGGTTTGTTAGCCTTGTTCCTCTAGGGGTAGGAACAACATGTTTAGGGACTTTGGACCCCTTAGATTATGGAAATTTCATGCTTATAGCTGTAAGGCACAAAAATGTCTATAACAGTTGCCCCCTAAAGTATGAGGCTGTTTATCGGGTGAAATGCTTTATCAGGAGGATTCGAAGTTCATCCAATGCTGGGAGGAGACCTGTAGTAAGATACAATACAATACATTATTTTTCATACTACTTTGATGATCTAGCTGAGGCGGGCATTCCCATGCTCAGCTTTATAAATTCATTTTTCTGTACATAGAACAGACAATCGTCTGATGATAGACTGATAATTTTGATGAAATTATCATCCTTTGTGTAGGATGATTATCTGCTGCAATGATGTACATGTCAATGTCTTTATCTTTCCTGAATAAATATCGCAGCACGGATGGATGAAACTAGATCCGGGGTCTTCAAACTCGTTCGATCTTCACTCTAAGTACAAGTCGATCCATGTGAGAAATGTTCTGAAGTTGAACATGGAAAGACATCGCTTGATTACCGGTCAATGAGGTAAACCGTTAACAAGCGCGAGAGGAATCACCGATAATGATAATGACCCTCAAGGTACTGCAGTAAAATTCACGTGGTGTGAATAAAGGATTTGGCGTCGAACACCACGCAAAATCTTTCGGTCGAAGGTCATTGATGTATACCTGTCGCCGGAAGTGAGAAACTTGCCATTGAGGCATGCAAGCTTCAAAGTACTGAAGGGGTTGTTCCTAGATCAACTTCTTGGATAATGAGCTGATGTCGAAAAGAAGCGATCCGTCAAAGGAGGGCCTTAATGAATCCCACATCAATGACACGGAACGGAGCTAATGATTTTGATGGAGGTGAAAACGATCTGTGACATATGATTCAGGGTGGCGGCCATGAAAGGATGAAGGATAATGTATGGCAGTGGATGGGACACGGTTGACTTTTCTGAACGACTTCTCTTGAACATATGGCGACATTGATGCGATGGATCGGTAGCATTACCCCAAATATGGATGGTATGGCGAGACCATGGATGTGACCGGTGAATGAAACAACCCAACCCGATTGTGGTATGGAGGAAAAGTGTCATGTTCAAGAGCGACTTGCTACCATCAAAGTTTTCTTGAGTTTCTCCCAATTTTTCCCCAGTCATTGCTGACCAGTACCTCTTTATTTTTGTCAAGCTTGAGGAGGATAACATATGCTTGTTCTATAACCTGCCCTTCGGGCAAGCCCATCGCTATGTTTTAACGAGCCTAGCGATAGTGAAACTCGTTCTCGTCTAAAGACAACTCTGTCGCTATTTAATGATTTTAACGAGTCTAACGACAAAGATAACTCGGTCCTTTTCATTTTTAGAGAGTCTGAAAAGGTACATAAAGTTAACTCCAAAAGTCCTTTTTTGTCATCTAATCCCTTAGGTCCGAAAAAGTATAAAACAATACAGAAGGGATGAGTTTTCGATAGTTTTAACAAGCCGAATAAAACAAGCGCTCGATCTTTTTGTGAAATAATCCCTCAGGTCAAAAAAGATTAAAATCTAGAGGAGGGATAGCACTTCCTATCCCTTTAACGAGCTGGAAGGCCAAGGACTTGGCAATCTTTTCATATTTTACGAGTCAGATGAAAAGAGCTTAAAGAAGACTCGTCTTTTGAGGAACGAGTGATGAAACAGGTTAGCAGTTGATTCCAGGTACAGGTTGGAATTTTCCAATCACGACAGTGTCACAAGGATGGCTAGTGAAATCACTCTTCGTAGCTGTTCCTCAAAATGGGTAAACAAACATATGGAGGTGAACGATCGGCCAAATGAAAAGTGGAGGTGACGGCGCAAACACGACCAAGGCTTTAATGGCTGATAATATTACATTCACTGTGGTTATTTACCAGGATAGTTCATTTTTTAATGAGCTTAAATGCGGGTGGAAACATTTGCTCGGTCTTATGTTTATTTTTTAACGAGCATGAACTATGTGCTAAAACTGCTCGGATCTTGCGTTTATTTTTTAACGAGCATGAACTGTGTGCTAAAACTGCTCGATTACCCAGTCATATGATAAGAATGTCTCATTAAGATTCTATTTTTTATGGAGCTTCATCTTACAAAGCTATGCCCCGCATCCTTTCTTTATGCAAGTTCGGAAATGACTAATCCTACGAGTTTAAAGGGTTAGACCTACAGGTTTAAAGGGAGGACCTAAAAATTTAAAAAATAAATAGCTGTCCCTTGCTTGCACTTCGAAAGGTTTGCATGCCCCCAGGTATAAAATAGAGTTTCAAGGTTACCCCTACTTCAGTCCGGAAAAACAATTGTTTTACCAAGAGAGGCCTACCTCTTTCAGGTTACCAAAGATTGCTCCATTCGCGGCCACGAATAAAACACTTCCTCGGTGATGTCTACCGAAATAGACAATGGTGAGTGACGATGCCCGCCAACTCACATAACTTTGACAAAAGAATCTTATTCTAGAACAACCCCTCTTCCACTCACGGACGGGGTATGGACTAGTCATATTCTCCCGCGGAAACCTACCCTATACCCAGAGTTTTCCTGCCGAAGTAGACCAGGACGCATGCCCCTTGGGTTCCAGTCATATCCTCCCGGATTACTCGCGCTCATCAGGAGGACGGACCATGGGTTGAGACATTTCTTGTGTGAAGAGATCATTTAGGGATGGTATATGACTATTTGCGATGCGTGATCTTGGAAATGAAAGCTGGTCCATGAGCTTGACCACTCTTCCTTCGTGCGGGAAACAAATTACTCTAAAGAGTGATGGGACGATGGCTCCCATGCAATATATATAGTCTCGTCCAAGGAGTAGGTTATAATCCAAGGGTCCTTGAACAACCATCACGTTCATTTGAACAATCTTCCCTTTAAATGTTATGGGCACATTGGGGAGGGTCCCTAAAGATCGACTGGTTCCTTTATCAAAGCCTGATAGATTTCTCATTTCAGGCAAAAGCGCTGGAGAAACAAGCGCTTTCCAAGAAATAGAGGAAAGGATACTCACAGATGCCCCCTCATCAATGATAGTGCCAGCCATTACCATTCTGTATATTTGAACGATAATTCTGAATGGTATGCTTGCTGGCAAACGGGGTCTGCCTAGTTGGTTCCAGTCGAACGAGACAACTAGGTTGCTTAGTGGTGGGACCGAATAGACGGCCGGGTATGACTCTGACGAAGTTCCTTCCTGCGATGAAGGAATGGGCAAATTGCCCCCTTGTTCGTCGGAGTCTGTGTTGATGAAGAGAATTTGGACGGTGTCGTCTTTATTCTCCTCTGTGATGGTATCATTCGAAGATAGAGCCTCTGAAGGCAAAACCGGGTCAACTGCTGCCTCAACCTTTTGACTTTCGTCAGGTATCGATTCAGACGGTTCATCTTCAATGATAGGTACTTCGGCTGACCACCTGGGCAGGCCAGCCGGGTTCTCAACTAGTGAAGGACTTGGTAGGAGTTTTTGATATCCAGGAGGAAGTTGCTATCGTAAAATCGGGCGATCTTCCAAAACTCTTTTAGCCTCGTCTAAGAAGGGACAACAGTGGATGGCATGGTCGCCTTCACACAGTTTGCAGGGAAATCTAGTTTTCCCTCTCTGTCCTGGGACTTCACTTTCACTAGTTGACGGTGAGCTGTCAACATGGCTATCAGAGGTTGACGCCACCGAATTGTGCAAACGGGGAGACCAGTCCCTTAGTATCTGAGGGATGCAGGGACAATCTCTATGGAGGTGGTCTCCCTTGCATATGACAAATGGCGATTTAGGCCTAGTCAGTGTTGTGTGTGGATTTTTGTCAGACGCCACTTGTTTGCCCCCAGTCGCCTTTGGCTCCTTCTTCTTCTTTTCTTTCTTCTTCTTTTCCTTCTTCTCCTTAGGAACTCGGTTTTTTGTTCTACCAGTTCCGTCAAGCGAAGAGGAAGGAGGAGAGGAAGAATTAGATGAAGTAGAAGGCTGGTGAGCAACTCTGGTCTGGTCTAACTGTTGACTCGACTGTTCAGGAATAGTGGTGTTTTGAACGACATTGGTTGAGAAGAGCCAGACCGGCAAGCCAATTGTCAGTCCTGGAAGCGACAATGTGGCCATATGGGGCACACCAACATCTCCCCAAGAGGAGAAGGGACTAGGATTTCCACCAAGGGGAATTCCTTGGTTGGTGTGCTCCATTTTCTCAACCTAAAGATCAATGCAGGAATAAAGGGTGATTGTTCCGTTTAAAATAAATTTTTAACGACGCTTAGACACAACTTGCTTTTTCAATTTTAAAGAGTCGAGAAAAAGCTAAAGATGACTCTAGTCTCCTTCGATGTTTTAACGAGCCCGAGGTGACAAATGCTCGGATGGACTTTTTCCGTTATAGAGTCTGAAAAAGGCCAAAAGGAACTGCTCTGGAGTTCTAGGCAGAGGGTGTGACAAACTTCTCACAAAACCGCAGAATACTTTTTAGGGTACGGGCGGTCGATCTTCCTAAACGCTGTGTTCAGTGCATTGCGATCAGTAGGGCGGCCGACACGGCTTCCTAAGGATAAAGGTTTTATGCCTATAGGGGTCTCCCAATATATACGCGACGGTACGTGGGAGCACAATCCGTACTGGTGCTATCGTCCCTCAGGAGGAATCACCCACCATCAACGAGATCGACAGTCACCAGGCTTTACGACGCCGGAACACGTCTCTAGCCTAGACCTCTATGTTGTGCGTTATGTTGCAAAGCGTTGTTAAGTTCATTAAATTTATTTTAGGTTGATCGTTTTAGAAGTTTGCCTTTTGAGGTTCACCACGAGATGTATAATACAATTCCTAAATGCAGTCTAAAGATGATAAGCAAGCTTTATATCTTTTCAACTTTGAAAATCCTAGCTACTAAGGGAAAAGAAAGACACCATCTTTTCTCAAAGAGCAATCAACATACTCTAATGCACCTTTCCTAAATCAAACATGCAAACTATTAAGATGCAAATGCACAATGCAGGTGTTTGTTTTCTGCTTTCTTAGTATTGATACCTACAAAGAAAGCTTTTTGTACAACTTTGAATTTGCTTTTAAATGACCAATACAAACAAGTTTACTTTTTCGAAATCAGAAAGGGTAGAAGATATTACAACACTTAACGATTTCCGAAATGAATACTTGTTTCGACACTTAAAAGAGACAAACTCAAACCAAAAGCAAAAGCAAATGTATAATCAACTGTAAACAGCCAATGAACTCTCTCCTAAGATCACAATCAACAGATCTGAATCAAGGGCTACAGGACGATTATTTCACTCTTGCAAAGGAAAACTGCGAAGGAAGCCACAAACACATAAAAAAACTCATAGTCTTTTTGTACAAAAGGAGGCGGAATCTAAGCAGAGAAAAGGAATTATCAGACTGGTACCTATGCTGGTTACAGGCTGCAAAAATCAGAGATCAAAACAAGGCAAAACAGAGCAGAGAACCCCAGCTACACAAGGCCTAACTGGATTAGCGCAACCTCAACACAGGGGTTTTGACATTTAGCGTAGGTATCCTTCACGGGACCTGCATTGAAATGCAAAACCTCTTCACAGGGTCTGCGCTGAAGGAGAAACGAGAGTTTCTCACTGGGTTATGGGTCACAGATTGCTATTTAATCTACAGTTTCAGGTCAAATCAAAGCAACAAGCAAGGTAAAATCAAAGGGATGCTTTGAGGGAGTACTAAGATCTATCACAAAGGATCATCAAATCATTTGTGAGTCCATTTTTCAGATCATAGACAAATCCAGTGATTGGATCAAAGCAGCAGCTGTCTACTTTGCATCTGAGAATAGCAGATGCAGTTCGATTGTTGCTGTTGAGTCTATGAAACAAACAATGATAGAAACACAAATAAAATGACTAAACAGATCTCCCCAGCAGAGTCGCCAATTTGTTGTGGGGAAAAATGCCTATGCAGGACGATCCTATCCACCTAAGGTGTGACAGTGCCTTAGCAACAAACAGAGACAGCTATTCTAGTATTCTTCCTTTATGAATTAAGAATGAAGAGAGATAGATGGACTAACCGGTGTCTTCCGTTTGTCCCTCGATCCGGTTTCTCTTCTCTTTGAGAGTTCCCAACTACTTGCCTTCTCGCTCGCCCAACTTCAAGAGGTTTCTGCAAGATCACAAGAAGAGAACACTACACAAGACATGGATTCATATTCATAACTAGTTCATGATTAGAAATAAACTAAACATACTAATGCAATCATACATCAAAGATACATCAGTATATAGGAGAAACCAAGATAGCTTTATTGATGAATAACAAGGTTCAGGAAGAGATACAACCCAGAGGGCTCCAATCCAACATCTCCTTCCCAGCAAATGGAATTCCTATCTTCACCCCCTTCAAAGCATTAAGCACCCAATGATTCCAATCTCAAACCAACAACAATTCTTTGCAATAACAAAATTCCAGCCTCTAGATCTCATGGAGGAGAGATCCATATATAGATGTTTGGAGAGAGGATGAGTCAGCTTGAGATCTGACTAGTGTCCTCTCCCTCTGTCAGTTCTTGATTCCACTTGGAGATTCTTGCTTCCACTTGTAGATTAGGAACCTCTTACTCATCACCAGTCGAATTCACTGAGGAAAGTGTCATTGAGGAAGATTCTGGAAGCTTCCTGGGTCTTGACACCTCTTGGAATGAACTTGCCATTTGTCAACTCTCGCTCAGCGCACCCTGGTAGTGCTTCTACCTACGTTGCAGTGCAGGTAGCCAGTGTTGGCTTTGACATTCAGCGCAGACAGCTAGTGGAGCCACTGAATTGATCCTGAATTGACTTGTTTTTGAGCAGTTTCTGGTGGAGAACTTCTGTGAATTGCTGTGGTTTGTTAGCCTTGTTCCTCTAGGGGTAGGAACAACATGTTTAGGGACTTTGGACCCCTTAGATTATGGAAATTTCATGCTTATAGCTGTAAGGCACAAAAATGTCTATAACAATGTTGCTATTGGTGTGCATGTCGAGCTGCAGTGTTGTTGAGTGATGGATGTCTTCTTGGTGTATCACAACTTCACCTCCACAGGGAAAGGTGTGCAGAGTCCTCGATGGTCATTGGGTTTTCTTGATGTTGCATGTGCACATTTCTCCTTTTCTCTTACTTTGGCATGATTGACATGTTTTTCAATTTGATAAAATATGTCCTTGCATTTTTCGTCATTCATTCGTTCACAAAACTGTCCCTTTGTATGTTTCGTCCGTTCGCGAAACTATCTATTTGCATGTTTCATCTGTTTGCAAAATTGTCTCTTTGTATGTTTTGTCTGTTTGTGAAAACATCCCTTTGCATATACTCTACTTATTCACCCCATTCATCATCACATCATGTTTGTTCATGTACCTCTATCTGCAATCACTCATGACAAGGCAACATCAAATCCATAAACCTCCTAGTCTACCATGATGCATGATCGTTCTTTTTGGATGTAGGTGACCGGGAGAGAGGAAAAGGCTGTGAAACTGCATGAGGAAAGTTTCAGGATGGGATGCGAGCTGTGAGCAATGATGGTAAAAATTATGGATAGGTCACTGAGAGACAAAGATGGACAAACTAGATCAATGGTGACTGTCTGCTGCGGGGTCTGGCTCAGTTGGAGGGTAGATCTGTGCAATTTCTGGGGTGAAGTAGTTTGGGCAACAAAGGGCCTTGGCAGCAAAATTGTGTAATTCCTACAGGTAGTAGGCTGCGGGCTTCAAGAGGCTTGGCAACAAAAATTGTGCAATTCATGGAGGGAGCTAGCAATGGGCTGCGTGATGTTTTGGTAGAAAAAATGCACAATTCCTGGAGGGAGTTAGCAGCAGGCTATGGGGTTTTTTGGTGGTAAAAATTGTGCAATTACTAGGAGAATGACCTGCTGACCACATTTGGGTAGTTTTTGAGCTAAGCAGGATGATAGGCTACTGAGGGGCTTGCTCAGAATTCTATGAACATTTCTAGGTGAGTAGTCGATCAACTTATTGGTGACTGGATAGAAAAACTATGAAATCATGGAGGGGAGATAGGGATGGAATCTTGGTGTCTGTCTAGCTTGTCTGTGTAGTTTTCTCAATCATTGGAGCGTGCAAGGTCTATAGATTTTGCGCAATTTTTTTGGGGAGTGAGTCCTGGGGTGACTACCCGGTCAAACTCTTCGGTTGACTAGTAGGAGGGTGGATGATCATCTTGCACTCAACTTAGATTGAAATGGTTTGTTGGACACTTTTGTGCTATTCTGGGTGATAGTCGGTCGAGTTGATTGCAAGGTGGAGGTACAGTTATTAGAGGGTTATCTTGTCATCAGAAACTCAATAAAATGACTAAGTGTGTGATCGAGTGAATTTGTGCATATGTGAAAGTTGTGAACACAAACTGAACATAACTTGACAACAAGATGCCTCAAACCATCAAGAAAACACGTTCTCAACATGATTGACTAACAGTGTGAGTGACAAGTGCAATGGATCGTTGAACGACTATGATGATGATTTTGCAATAGTGCATACAACATTTTGTGAGAGTGTGATAGGTGTGTACATGGCGAACATTACTCAAACACAACCTTAAACATATACAGGATGATGTCACAAGCATGCCATATCAATCAACATGTGGAAGATGATAGTTGGTTGAACAAGTGTGAAGAAGCAAGACATGTAAAAGAAACATATAAGATGACTTTTTTCATTTTCACACATGCATGTTACTGAGGATGGATGATATGACAATGAAAAAAAGTCCTGCAAACTCAACTAAGATGCGTACTTCGGTGGATTTTCTTTACTTACCATACTTAACCTCAAGATGATCATGCATCTCGAAGAGTTTGCATGCGGTCCTGATCTTTTCTGTTACCTAGTTCCTTGGTCCTTCTCCTCAACTCCTTGGGAGCAATTTTAGCGTGCCACCTTTTCCTATAGTCACTGAGAAGTATATATATGTGATTTTAGTGGACAACAACTACTGCTAGAATAGGGCCCTGTGAGGCCCATTTGTGCAATTTCTGCAAGCAAGACAAACAAGAAAACATGGACAATGCTGCGTAATTTTGAGGCTATAGGCACTGCTGTGGGATAGGGGTCCTGGGAGCACACCTATGTGCAATTTTTGAGTGCAGTGCAAGTTGGGGCCTCTGTGGGCTACCGGGTTTCAATAAGAAAGGGAGGTTGGTGTTTATGAAAATTGTGGAGTTTCAACAGATACGAGAGGAATCTTGATGGTTGCAGAAGAAAAGTGCACAACTCCAAGAAGCTAGATGAGGCTAGGTTTCTTGCGAAAATGGCTAAATGTGGTAACAATGAAACATATGAAAACCTTGATAGGACTTGACTATGATCGCACACATACACTTAGTGACAAAACATATACCATCCAGAATACAAAAGACATACTTTTCTTGATGCAAAAACCTTCGTGACGTGAGTGCATGAGGTGAGTGTGAAACATGTCTATGTGATGACGGTCTCTCATACACACTCAATTCCCTCGAATCAAGACAACATTCCCTTTACATGACAAACAAAAACCCCTATGCCCAATTATGACACATGCTACATGAATATGAGAACATAGACAACTCTTAAGATCAAGGAGTGGAGCTTTAAATCATCAACTTACCAACAAGAGACCAAGGATAATCGATTGCAAGATCTGAGCTAGGCCCTTACATTTGCATGTGAGCCAAAATTTTAGAGGATGGTTGTAGCTGCTACAACACTTGGCAACATAATGGTAGAACTCCAACTCTCTGTATGGACCTTGTTTTGTGAAAAGTGAGTCTAACCCTTCAAGAAGTATTGCTTGATTCTTTGATCGTGATGTATTCTACACCGACATGTGTGAAATATGTAGTCCCTACCCTTCTCTTGATAGGTCAACACACATTCCAAGCCAAGTCAACCCAGTTGTTTCGATTGGGGATGAGGGGTATATTGGTGCTCAAGTAATATGGCAGTTAGAGTTTAATTTTCATCTCTCGTGTTGCTTCGCTGCTAGTAGGCCTAGACAGTACCCGGACAAAGTGACATAGGAATGCAAGAATCGCTCTACTACCAGTGGGCCTAGTTAGTACCTCGACAGAGTTAATTGAATCACCTCTCTAGGTAGGAATCCTTTCTCTTCTTTTCCCTTATTCATTTTTTTCTTCATAATTTTCATATTTTCATTTTTTACATTTTTCAAAAAATTGTGCATAGGAACTTGTTTATTTCAGAGGGGAATAGGGATCCCGACTTATTGAGAGTAGAAGAGGTTGTTCCTTCAGAGAAGTATGTTATGTATACCTTTGACATACTTGTTAAGGTTTTCTTACTCACCTTTCTCTACTTGACTGAGTTGGCAAGGGTTAACCCAAAAGAGCCAATTAGAGTAGGTGGCACTAGTTGGAGTGCAAGCATTGTGTTTTCACCAAGACTCACTCTGAACAAAATGTCTTTTCCATCAAGGCATCATCGATGAAGACAACAATTTCATCATAAAGGGAGGGGACAATAGATAACCATATGTTGATAGTTGTACAAGTACTCTTAGATTTTCCCAACTTGTCTCGAGAGCCAAACATAGTTTAATAAGAGGCTAACCTACGGGTACATGTATGAAAAGAAAGAAAAAATAAAAGAGAAGAAGTAAAGTGAAAGAAAAAAAAGTAAGAAAAGAAATAAGGCAAGCAAACAAACATGCAAATGAGAAAGCAAAGAAAAGCAAGAAGCAAAGGCTGCTCCTACTCCTATGCTAAGCAGTGCATAGGCCTATTCACATGAAGTGATACATCCAATGCAACCACTCACGCATTGGTTGACCCATGTTGGTGAAGGCATAGTTCGTGATAAACACAATCAAGTGAACCAGCAAACATAAAAGATATAACAATGAATACCAACACATTCCAATTTTAAACACGTCCATAGAGAAAAAAATGAGTGTGAATGCATGACATGTAATCCTTGGACTTACAATGGTGTTGTGCAGCACTGCGTATAAATGTTAAGCATATGCATACTCTTGAATTTGACATGCAAGCAAACAAGAGAAACAAAGAAAATTGGTGTCGCACATGTCTTCTTGTTGTGTAAGATTCCTCTAATGCATGAGCGATGGGATCGTGTGGTTCGAGTGAAGAAAGAGAAATCCGAGTATTGGATTGATCTTCAGTGTACACATATGAGTGATGAGGTGCCTCAAGTGTTTCAAAAAATTTTTGATCAGAAGTGGAACTAACCTCAAGATAGGGAGGGCTTGACATAACCATAAGCGCAGGCTGAAGTGCTTCGAAAGGCTGGGAGTTTCCACTTTGTCAGTAGATAAATCATTAGAGACCAGTGTCTTAGACATATTATCAGCAAGTGAATCAACATTTTGATCAAATGAAGAAGTACAAAGATCACGAAAACCATGATCAGAAAATCTAGGATGTTTTTTGGCATCCTCATGATTTGATGAATCATACAGTCGGGTAGATGAGAAGAAAGAATGTTCAGATGAAGGATCAAGTGGATTTTTAATGAATAATTTGTCCTCTCTATTGTCAAATGATGTACTGACATTCGGTGCATTCTGTGAATTATTGGAAGCATATGCATCCATGGATAGATTAACACAAGGAAAATCAAAGATAAAAAACATCACCAACGATGTCAGGAAAAGTGGAGGAGGTGCGGCTAGAAGGAGGTTATCATTCACCGTGGGTTCATGCTTAGATTCCAAATCATACTCATCATGAATGACAACGTAGGTTGGTTGTGCAACACCAACTCCGTCGATGGCTTGATCTTCATTCACAACAAGTGTAGAGTCTGGAACAAAAGAACACAAGAAAATGCAATCTAGAGGATTAGTAGAAGACGAAGGCAAAGGTTGTGGTGACAAATGCATGTGACAACCCATGGAATTCACAAAAAAATCTGTGAGGAAGTTGAGAGAAGTGATGCTAGGAGAATGTGACAATTGGACAGATGTGTGTGCATGCTCTCCCACATCACTCTGCAGTGGTGAAGATGTTTGATGAGGGGACAATGGACAATCACTTTTGATAACAACTATGTCCATATGTGATTGCGTAGCTCCATCACCAAATTATGCTGAGTGGGGTTTGAACTTCAACTTCATCTTGGGATTGACTGATTTGTTAAGACAATATTCACATATGTCCCAAAGATATTGAAAATTCATCTAGATTTTCGGAGCTTCAAACTGCAATACACAGAAGCACTGCCAAAAATCCATAGGTGATTCTTGTAGAGTCTTCCATTGTTTTAACAGTTTTTTGTCAATAGGTTCTAGATCAAAATGATGGAAAGTAGATTCAATGAAATCACAAAATTGCTGAAGTGAGTGCACACAACTGTGAGGTAGATTGTGGCACCATTGTTGTGGGGATTTGTGAAGTGTGTGTGAAAGAAACAAGCTGACCTCTTCATCATCAATAAATGCATATAATTATTGTAAGTACTCAGGCCAGGTCACTTCGTCTTCACCATCATACATGAATTCTGACAAGAGATCAAAAAAATCCCTCGTGATGTCAAGATGTTTGACATAAGAGAAACATCGCGGAGGGATGAGTCTGACAGTATCCATGACATATATGAAAAGATTCAAGATAGGATTTAAGGGCTCAGCTTTTCATGTAGCCCTCCTTCAACAAGAGAGAGTGGTATGCTTTTTCTTCGAACAATGAGCTTTGCGTGCCTGGTGAGTGCTACTGTTACTTGTGTCAAGGTTATTTCATAATAGAGAGAGAGGGTGGGAGAGAGTCTCAGGTCAGATGAGAGGAAGTCCCAACTCTATCAAAAACACACAACACAACAGGACATGCACAGGTACTAGAAGAGTAATCCACACAGATGTGGTACTCACGACAGACAAATGAAGATAGCACGTAAAACACCAAATGGGTAGTCTGTGTGATTGCGACACTTGTTATATTAGGTTTCATAAAAGGTTCTGTCTAATGTCTAGGAGGTAACCAACGCGGGTGGGACAATGTTAACAAGTTATACAACACATTTTCATAAATATATGTATTAGAACAACTAAATGAGTTCAATTGTTTAACACAAGTTAAAGAAACATTTATGACAAGTGTTCAGGATAAACCTTACAAATAGTTACAACACATGTGTGAAAACGTGCTAGCCTATTAACAAGCTTCTAAGTTAAACAAAAGTTCCAAGAAACATTGTTACACCATACATCACTAACCCCATGGGTAGGGCATTGGAGCCACTACTCACTCCTCAAAGAAAATATTATAGACTCTCACGGCTATGTGGGAGGAGCCAAGGTGAAACGTCTTTTGCATGTACAAAAAAGGGGTACTTATAGCCAAGGGTGAAACTTGCCCTTGTGACTTTTCGACTTCCCTCATGACTATTTGACTCTCATGAATTTTTAGAATACATGACTCTTCACATTACAAGTGGGTCTCTTGGGATTCCACTTTACATTACATTCATTGAAAACAGTATGGCCCATTGTAGTGATATGGCCAACATAACTCATGGCATGACTCAACATGATAGTGGTGGTATGTTCATGCTACTACTGGTGTGCATATCAAGCTGCAGTGTTGTTGAGTGACGTATTTCTTCTTGGTGTATTACAAATTCACCTCCGTATGGGCAAGGTGTACAAAGTCCTCAATGGTCATTGGGTTCACTTGATGTTGAATGTGCACATTTCTCCTTTATTTGTACTTTGGCATGCTTGACATGTTTGTCAGTTCATGAAAATATGTTCTCACATGTTTCTTCATTTGTCCATTCATGAAACTATCTCTTTGCATGTTTCTACCATTAACGAAACCATCTCTTTGCATGCTTCGTCTATTCATGAAATTGTATCTTTGCATGTTTCATAGGTTTGGGAAAAAATCCCTTTGCATGTACTCTCCTTATTCATCCCATTCTTCATCGCATCATGTTTGTTCATGTACCTATATCTACAATCGCTCATGGAGAGATGAAATCAAATCCATAAACCTCCTAGTCTACCATGATGCATCATCATTCACTTTGGATGCAGATGACCGGGAGAGAGGACAAAGCTGCGAAACTATGAGGAAAGTTTTGGGCTGGGATGCGAGATTCGTACATTGTTGTTGAAAATTGCGTAGAGGTCACTGGGAGACTGAGATGTACAATCTATATTAGCAGTGACTGTCCGCGTGATCTGGCTTAGCTAGAGGGCATATCTGCGCAATTTCAAGGGTGAAGTAGTTTGTGAAGTAGAGGGCCCTGGTAGAAAAAATTGTGTAATTCCTAGAGGGAGTAGGCTACGAGATTAAGGAAGACTGGCTGCAAAAACTGTATAATTCCTGGAGGGAGTCGGCAGCAGGCTACAGCATAGCTTGGCAGTAAAAGTTGCACAATTCATAAAGGGAGCTGGCGGCGGGTTGTGGGGTTTGTTGGAGACAAAAAATGTGCAATTGCTGGGAGGCTGGCCTACTAACCACCTCTACGCAGTTTTTGAGCAGAGCGGGATGCTAGGCTATTGAGGGGATTCCTCAGACATTTATGCAGTTTTCTAGGTGAGCAGCCAGTCAGCTTACTAGTTATTGGCTGGAAAAACTACACAATCCTGGAGGGGAGACAGGGATGAACACTTGGTGTCTCTCCAGCCTATTTGTGCAATTTTCTCAATCAGTGGAGCAGGCAAGGTTTATAGCTTCTGCACAATTTTTTAGGGGAGTGAGTCTGGGGTGACTGCCCAGTCAAACTATTCAGTTGACCAACAGGAGGGTTGGATGATTAGCTTGCAGTCAATGCAAATTGAAATGGCTTGTTGGAAACTTATTTTTTGTTTTGGGTGATAGTCGTTTGAGTTGATTATAAGGTGGAGGTTCGGCTATTACAAGGTGATCCGATTGTCAGAACTTTAGCAAAATGACTAAGTGTGTGAGAAAGTGAATTTGTGCATATGATAACATTGCGAATTCACACTCAACATAAATTGATGATAAGACACCTCAAACCATCAAGGAAACACATGCTCAACATGACTAAACGATGGTGCAAGTGACAAGCACAGAGCTTGTGATGGATCATTGAACGACCGCAATGATGCTTGCACGATAGCGCATACAACGTTGTGTGAGATTGTGATAGATGTGTACATTGCAAACACAACTCAAACAAAACCTTCAACATCACGAGGATGAGGTTGCAAGCATGAAATATCAATCAACATGCAGAAGATGACAGTTGGTCAAACAAGTGAGAAGAAGCAATACATGTAGAAGAAACACATGAGATGACTTTTCACGTTTTTACACATTCATGTTACTGAGGATAGATGATATGATAGTGGCAAGCAGTCCTACCAACTCAACTAAGAGGTGGACTTCAGTAGATGTACTTTACTTACCATACTTACCCTCCAGATGATCATGCATTTAGCAGAGTTCGCATGCGGTCTTGATATTTTCCATTACCTGGTTCTTTTGTCCTTCTCCTTAACTCCTTGGGGGCAATTTCAGCATGTCACCTTTTCGTGTAGTCACTGAGAGGTAGATTTGTGTGATTTTAGCGAACAATGATTATTGCTAGAATGGGGCCCTAGGAGGCCCGTTTGTGCAGTTTCTACATGCAAGACAAACAAGACAACTTTAACAACACTGCACAATTTTGAGGCTTAAGGAACTGTTGCCGGACACGGGTCCTAAGAGGAAACCTCTACACAATTTCTGAGTGCAGTGTAGGTTCGGGCCTTTGTGGGCTGTGAGGTCTCAATAGGCAGGGGAGGTTAGTGTCTATGTGCACTATGGGGTTTCAATAGACAAGGGAGGAATATTGATGGTTGCAGAAGCAAAGTGCATAGTTCCAGGAAGTTGGATGAGGCTAGGTTGCTTGAGAAAAAGGCTAAGTGTGATATCAGTGAGACATATGCAAACATTGATAGGATTTGGCTGTGATCGCACACAGACACTTAGTGACACAACGTAGACCATCAAAAATACATATGACATACTTTTCTTGATACAACAACCTTCATGACATGAGTGCATGAGGTGAGTGTGAAACATGCCTATGTGATGACAATCACTCATAAGCACACAATTCCCTTGAAGAAAGACAACATTCCCTTTACATGAAAAAAATAACCCCTATGCCAAAATATGACACATGCTGCATGAAAATGAGAACATGGATAACTCTTATGATGAAGGAGGGGAGCTTGAAATCATCTACTTACCAACAAGTGACCAAGGATAATTGATCACAGGATCTAAGTTAGTCTCTGAAATTTGCATGCTAGCCAAAATTTTGGAGGGTGGTTTTAGCCGCTACAATAGACCATAAACATTAAAACATTCCTCATGATCCAAAATTTCATGACTTTCACTAATCCACATAATATATATTCTTTTTTTGTGAGTATTCCCCCCCTAATTTTAAAACATGCATACTAAAAACACGATAGAAAACCCCTAATATCAAAATATATTTGCATAAAAGAATATGAAATCAAAATTTGTAGAGAGTTTATTCATTTCAAGTGGTGCTACCAAGGCCATTACACTTCGCCTTTATATTGAATTTCTATTTTCCTGCGTTTGATGAACTTACTTCCTCACTGTTTCAGTGCTAGTCCCTGTCACCTCTACATCATGCTAGTCACCACTATTGTTTAATTCTTCCATTTTAGTCACCTTGAGGTCTAGTGCCATCATCTATGAGAAAAATTTAGCCTTGATATGCTCCAAGTATCTCCTTTACATCACCTTCTTTGTTTCAAGTAACAATTGAAATAATTTATGTTGCCCCTCTATTTCATCATTTTATTGTCGAATGATCACCAACAATCCTACAATAGATTCCAATAATCTCTCCAATAATCAATTGGATTTGGAATTATCTCATTCAAAAGGAAGGTCTTCTGTTGTAGAGGAGAACTACTTCGCACAATGATAATCCAGAAGAGCAAGCCTCAATTACACACTAATGTCCACTTGTTACAACAACACACTATAGAGATGAAGAATCGAGCCATTCCTTAAATAAACACATCTAGGAAATTTCCTTGAGCCAGCATGATTCAAGGCATGCATATCCAGACCAAAATATTTTCAGTGCTAGTGAAGAAACAATCGAGAGATACATATGCCAATATTAACTCTAGCCTATTGAAAAATGAATGTATCTCTAGAGCCGAGGATATTATCATAATCAACCGTCCCTGACGAATTAACTTCTTATGGCACTTGTTACTCATGTTCGCTTCCTAACTTCCATTTGTTAAAATAAATAATACATATGTTTAATTCTTTAAGTCATTGTGGCTAGTAAATTAATGTAAAGCTTATTTCAATACATGCTTACTCCAATTTGTTGGCTGTGATCCATATAGAAAATGGGATATGGGATGGATCCACCACATAGGATTGAACCATTATTCTATTCGTGAGATATATTTTTTTCTCATATTTAAGGTATGGGTTAGTGTCGAATCAAATTTTGTTTTAGTTCTAATCTTCATTGCTCCATTGTAGCCCCTATTTTTTCCATTGTTTCTACCACTTTTTTCAAGTTCCTATACAAATGAAATAATTTAAGTTGTTTAAACTACTTTGATAGTAAAATAATCCTTTGAATAATGGGAGGATGGTATAGCCTTAACATTTCCATAGTCTTCGCAAAATTGATAGATAACACACATTAAATCTTAGAACACTGATAATTTAAGGATGTTCTTGGATAGCACTAGTTCCATGCCCTTCCATAGTTCTAGGTTCATCTTGGCTTGATTATTGGATCCAATTCCCAATCCTCAAACATATTGAGACTAAATTTTTTCATTAGGGCAAAGAATAACCCCTCCTGATCCTGCCTCCCATCATTCTACATTGGTTTTCAAAAAGTGTTTTGCAAGTGATATTTAGATTATTAATGCATGCATCTAAATAATAAATAACTATGGAGATAATAGTGAAAGGTTTTATGTTTATTTCAACCACGAGTACCAATACATTACATAATTCTAATACAATCAAGTTCATCCCATTATATTTTTGGAACCTCCCTAGCAACAATTCCTAAAAATGACATGCCAAATGATTACAACAAGATTATTGAAATCCTTAACTTTAAATGTCAAAATAAATTTCATGTAAACTTATGAGGTGTTATGCACTAGATGTGCAACTACAATGTCTGAACTTACTGAAATGTATCCTATGAATGATATGCAACCAACTAGCCCTAACCTACTTTGACAATTCAAATGTTCAACTTTAATAGTTCATTCCCTTTTCTCTTAATCCCATTGAGTATATGATCTTCACTCTTAACTCCCTAGATGAACACAAGGGTAGAGAGAGGTGTTAGATCATGTATTAAATTAGAATTAGAGGCAATCATGCCATGAATCTTTCTCTTTGCTCTCCTACACAATTGAAGCACTATAAAGAATTAAGTATTCATCTTCATAGAATTTAGTCTAAGGGAAGGTTGGAGAATGTGGGTATAAATATTGAATGGCATGTATAAAGGTCAAACATATATGTTATAGATACCTAAAGACACTTGATAGGATTTGGGTTCCCTTGAATCAATAATGGAACCTGCCATAAATCTTATAGTAAATGGGGCAATAGAATATGAAGTGCTCCTTTCTCTCAACTTCGTGAAGTTGAAATAACTAGAAAATCCTCTCCACCCATATAGTTTAGTGATTAGTTTTGACTTGAATTTTATGTGATCCCACCTGAAAGTATCCCAAGTGGATACAAAGGGAGTGAATTGAAGGAAAAAATGTGTATGGGGATTGGATGATGAGTCTATTACCGACCTCTCTGAAGTGATCAATATTGAAGGCCATATTCAAACATAACTTACATCGGGGATTTGTCCAATGACTTACATAAAGTAATAGTAAATTTTGTGTTGAATGATCCTATTCAGTTGCTTCCTAACAGGTAAATGGTGGCTAGGCACATCCATGGAAGATATGAACTTAGGTAGTTGATCCATCAAAATAAAAATATAATTGAAGAGGTTTAAAACCATTGTAAACTAACACTTAGTTTGACCAAGAGGGCTAGATAAGGTAGTGGACTTCAATGAACATGCTGCCAACTATAGGTATTACTCCTAAACCTTTATTACTTTGGTGAAACTTTTAAGGTAGTTTAAAAGTGAGACAAGGAGGAAAATAGTGTTAAGATAGAAGGGCCAAGAACCAAATTTTGCAATAATGATGCATTAGGGTGCTATTTTCTTGCATTTATGAAAATCATAGGAGAAGGGTATGAATCCTCTTGGTTGAAGCCCTATCAAACTAAAGCTAACAAGGCCCCCAAAATTTGAGCCATAAATAACAGTGGGCTTAATAAAGGAATACATGAGAAAAATGTTGAATGGAATATCCAAAAAATGGTTTTTAAAACACTACCTCTAAAGAATACTTAGGGATATTAACATTTGTTGGCCTAGGAATAAATATCATATTGAATATTGAAGTAAGGCCCTAAGAGTTGTTCCCTTAAATAAGTATAGGTGTTGATGATGTTGGAATTATGGATAATGTGTTGTCCTTGATGGAAACCTACTTGATAATGATTTCAACATTATAATAACAAGATGATTATGCAACATAGAGGTTATGGGAAAAATGTATGGACATTCCGAGATAGATGGATGATAAAAGAAAAGTTTGAGAAAGTATATACTGATCTTGAAAAGAAAGGTTGCATACATTGTTATCGGGAAATCTAGTGTCTATTCAGAGTTTCTAGTCCCACTAAGATGGGTAGCTATCTTAGAAACAAACAGATTAAAGTCACTTTTTTTTCCTTTACGAGAGAGAGATGAGAAAGAAGCAGAGAGTACCAACCTCAGTATTCCGCTTGGCTCCTTGCTTGTTTCCTTTCCCCTTTGACGGAATCTTGCCACTGCTTCCTTACTTGTCCTGCTTCAAAGAGAACATGTAGATTCACAGCAGCATAATGTACAATCAAAGAATTGAGATCTTTCACTGTAAACAATATAGGATCAGATATATATAGACCATACAAATGCATATACCAACACAATATTCAGAGATACACAAGAATATGGAGGAAAAATCAAATAGCTTTATTAGTAAAAGTAGTAGAAGAGAGGATTACAACCACTTGGTCTGACCCAGTGCCATCCTCCTAGCTTGAAAGCCCTCTTTGCCTCACTCAAAGAAAGATCACCCAATAACGTCTTCAAATAGAAACTAGCAACACCTCTTTACAAATTACCAAATTCCAACCTCCGGATCTCTGGGATGAGGGATCCATTTATAGATATTTGCAGGGGGGTGAGTTAGCTTCTGGGATTTTGATTAGTGTCATCTCTCTAATAGTTCTTGGTTCCACATGGAGGTTTTAGATCTCTTACTCATCGCTGGGCGAACTCAGAGAGGCAAGTGTCAAATGAGCAGTTTCTAGAAGATTCTCTGGGTTTCCACCTAGCAAAATGCTTATGCCATTTGTCTACTCTCACTATCGCACCCTATAGAAGGGATTTCTAGTATGCATCGCACTTTTTGCATGTGGCAAGTGAGATGCATCGCACCTTTAGCACTGGGCAGTCTATATGGTCCTGCTTTGACCAGTTCTGAGTAGTTTTGCATGG
This sequence comes from Pinus tabuliformis, assembly GCA_031772625.1. NCBI lineage: Eukaryota > Viridiplantae > Streptophyta > Pinopsida > Pinales > Pinaceae > Pinus > Pinus tabuliformis. The sequence goes on from CM062809.1 coordinate 125,188,752, forward strand.
AAAACTTATGGGAGATGATGTAATCAGCTGACCTTGCTCCTTTAGGGTATGAAAAAACCCATTTAGGGACTTAGGATACCTTGTTTTATGGACATATGTGATTGGGGTTGTGGTGCCCAAATATGTCTATAACATACAAAAACGTGTCCTGTGAGTAAAAGTCACATATAGAATCAATAGCATGGTAATTTGAATACCAAGGGACTTTACCATGATACGATGCCTTCTTTCTAGCACGAAAGCATGTAGGAAATTACATCAATGTATTCAATGACCAACTTTGGCCAACAAAGGGTCTTACATGAAAATTTTAAATTAATAAAAGGGTCTCATAACCCACTAATTTTAATGGTTTAATTCAAGCTATGATTATGTCCCAAAGCATATCATTAAGATCATTCAATTTCTCTACTTTATTATTTTCTAAGCATGGTTAAACATATCATGAAGTTCTTTCTGATCCATTACTATGTCATTTTGAGCACAAATAGGTGTTTTATTCAGAGTAAGGGTCAACCTAGGCTCCATAGCTTAGGAATTATTATTTTAAGGTTCATTTCAAGTTTGATTTTAGGTTTAAGCACAAGAATACATACCTACACACACACATAACCTCTTGTTTGAACCCACAACCTCCAGACACCCAAGATTTCACACGGTTCTAGGGATCCTATTTCAACCCCTAGACTCTAGGGACTCAAAGTTGTTACAGGGATTCAAAGACTAGCACTCAACCCACAACCTCTAGGGATAGATAACTAATCCCCTACTCTTCCCTTCTCTTCTCTTCTCTTAAAGATACCTTGTTATCACCAAAAAATGGTCATCTAACCATATCTAACTCGATGCATCAAAATACACCATGTAAGACTAATTTTACCATAATAAAATTGCTTTCACTGTAAGAAATAATTATTTAATTTATTTAATTTTTCTCTAGGAATAATTAAACAAACTATTATTTTTATATTATTCTTTAACTATATTTTTGAAATCATAAATAAATCATTTAGTTATTTATTATTTATAAATAAAAGTATTTGACCAAATTAAATACTTTTTCTGTCCAACAAAATATAATGAAATATTCCAAGTGGTTAGGTCTACAATTTGGTTAATAATATTTTATTATTTTCCATTATTCAAGATTAACCTAATATTTCTTTTATAAAATTAAGGGTTTTACATTTATTCTTGACTTTTGATTATTTTCATTGTTGCACTCAGTGTTGCAACTTTGATTATTATCACTGTCGCTTTCCATTTCTTTTTATCCTTAATTTTCTATTTGAGCTCTACACGCACATGTTGTTGGGTTTATACATTGCAGAGAGGAGAGACTCTACCAAGATGAAGTGTTGAGGTCAACCGAGAACCTATCCCATTTGAGGGGAACTGGTAACATTTTACCTATTCCTTTCACCAGGTGTTACATAATAAAATCACAATTTCGTATTCTTGGCTCATCCATTGATCATTTTGGAGTTATTATTCACCAAAGCTCTTATTTCTTTCTGTTGTATAATTGCTTTTGCTGTATAGATCCAGAATTTTGTAGGTCTTATTTCTTATATCTATTGTAGATCTAAATGGTTCTATGACCATTTCTATTGTTAGGGTTCTTTAGCATTCACAACTTAACGTGTGCTCTTTTCATACACTCTTGGTAGTAATACACTATAGCTTTCATGTTGCAAGATTTTTTTGAAGGCCTGGTTCCTAGTCATCTTCTTAATCTCCTTCTAAGCAAGGGTTTCTATTATCCTTTTTCATAAACTCGAATGGGCCAATGATCCTTGTTCCACTTGTTTGAATTCCTTCCTCCTGTTATTCGAAGGCCTCCCTTGCTTGTATCCTATTCACCATGTCCTCTCCATTTCATTTTTTATTTAATGCCCACTGTCAACATTTCTCTCCACCTTATATACACTTACATCCCTCATGTTTGTAGTTTTGTATCTCCTTCATAAATTCCTACCCTCCTTGATTGTAGTGTTTTATCAAGCAAGCATGGGCCTAAGTACTTTCCCTCAACTCATTTAAGATTAGGAGCCAATTCATTAACTCCTTTCACTAACGAGCCATCAATGGTTGCCTTGCCAATCTAGGTTTCTCCTTAGCACAAGAAACCACAACATCCCAAGCAACAATTCTCCACCCCCAACTTTGAAATTAGCATCCCTTGACTCAGAACCTTTTTCTTGAATTTCAACCTTGCATGAAGTTTACATTACATATATTACATGGCTTATACGAGAACCTTAGGTGGGATTGTCACACTATCATAAGTTGGTGGGCTCTTTTTGTGCTTGGTGAATACCAGACCTGAAATATGTTTTGTTGTAAATGTTCTTAGTCAATTTCAATTGGAGCCTTGCCATGACCATTGGATAAATGCCAAGCATATTTTGAGATAGTTATATAGAATAATTCATCATTGTCTAAAGTATGATGGAAAAGAAGTTAAATGAACATCTTTTACCAATTCTGATTGGGGTGGAAGTGAGACCAATGGAAGAAGCATTACCGATGGTTGTTTTAGTTTGAGATCTAGAATGATTTCATGGATGAGTAGACAACAAGATCGCGTTGCTTTAAGTAGTGTTGAAGCTGAATATGTTGTTTCATGTGAAGTAGGAAAATAAGTAGTTTGGTTAAGAAAAATCTTGTCAAATTCAGTGATAAACTGTGATAATAAAAGCGACATCAATATGTCTGATGACCCCATGTTCCATGCCAGGAAGAAGCATATCAATAAAAAGTACACTTACAATATTAGTTCAGTGCAGGATGGGGTTGTGAAGCTATAATATATCTAACAAATGAACATGTAGCTGACATGTTGACAAAATATCTTCTTTTATGAAACCAGCTCAGAAAAAGATGGAAAAGATAGATCAATGACTTACAAAAAAGCCTCTTTGAGCAGGCAACCTCCTTTACATTACACAAATGAACAATTATTGGATGATAAAAATGAAAATACCTCCTTTTTATATATAGGAGTCTAAGGGGTCATAATATAATCAAAGCCGACATAACAATTATAATGTAAGGGCACAAAAATAACAATATTGGGCTTATATTGGGCACAATATTAAGAATATGGGACTACATAGGCCAACAATATAATAAGGGTGTTGCACTAATAAAAATAAAGGGTTACACTAGTAGTATAGGGACCTAACATGCCCATCTCCTTCAAAAAGTTGTGTTCTAAATGTTTGAGTAGTTCTGGATGCTTCTGTATAAAATTCACATCCTCCCATGTGGAATATTCAGTGTGTAAGTTCTTCCACTTGATGAGATACTCTGAAATTGATCGATTTTAGAGCTGTCGGGTTCTTGTTTCCGTGACTGATTCAGGTTCCAATATGATTTTTCCTTCCTTGTGTGTAGTCTTCGAAAAATAAACAAAACTAGAATAAATTAATTATATTAAAATAAAACAAATATAACAAACCAATATAAATAACTAGTTAAAAATAAAATAAATAAAAATCAATTTAAATCATTGCATAATTAATATTTCTATTTTATTATCATATAAATCAAAAGCAGATTTAGATCAATTATATAAAATAAAAATAAAAATAGTATAAAATAATAAATAATAAGTTACAAATAAAACTATATAAAAATCAATTTAATAAAAAAAAATCTCATTATATAATTAGATATTTGAAAATTAAAAACCAAATATTATAAGACTATTATGATAGGGTCAACTTCCATTCCCTTTACATCCCCCTATCCCTATTTATTCATACCAATGAGATCTGTCTTGCACAATTATTGATCTATCCTGGTGATGAGCCACATTGGATGGCTCGAAACGTCGATGCAAACAATCATGGATGCGAGAACTCCGGAAGAATACTACACACAAAGCACTAATCGCAGAAGCCTCAAAACAATAATTTTCCTTCCTTTTCAAGTTATGATAATATTGTTTGAACTGGGAGCTTTTCACCTATAACCCTCTTTAAGCATGAAACATGGAAAAATGGGGGCACTCGGGAAGATGCAGGAAGCTCCAATTTGTATGCCATATGTTACACTAAAATTTGTCACCATGACTATCTACAGGTAGTATGGCTCCATCAACTGTCATACTATCCTCCTTGGCAAGTATTATACCTCTTCTCTTCATGTCAAACTCCAATAAAGAGAGAAAGTCCTTAAAAAGTCAATTAACTCTGGTTACGCAGTTTCTCTTAACCTTACCTGCGTGTACGCACCCCAAGTTCACAATACCTGCGTACTTGTACGCTATGTCTATAAAGGGATGGGTGCGTACTCCTGTAAATGTCAAAAGGCGCGAGTTTTACTTCAAAAAAGTTACTTGTGGTCGATTCTAGAGCATTCTAGAAGTTGGTTTGACGTGTATTGACCGCCTCCAGATGGTTCATGTATCCCTATGAAAGAGGAACTTATCCCATCAAGAGGGGAGCTATCCCATTCAAAGAGGGGCTTATCCCATTGATGGTGGACCTGATTAACTTCCTCCAAAGCACTATAAATACAGGAATTGGGCCAGAGGGAGGGAGGTTGAAAGCTGAACATTCCTAAGGGTAGATGCTGCTGAAATTAGGACTCACTTATAGAGCTTGAGAGGAGAGATTCCCATCCTTTCTTAGCTTCATTTGGAAGTGGGTGAGCTGATCAAAGTAAAGGAGAACTCTTGCTGGACCCTGGGAGGGACCTGCACAACACCAAGGCACTGGTTGTAATGGTTTCTTTTGTTTCCACTTAATACAATTAAGTTCATTTTTCTCAACAAGTTGTTATATATAATTTGTTTCATATACTCCTTGGTCTTTATGATGAATATGTTTTATTTTATGAGTTATTCAGGTGCTATGTAATCGTTTGCTTGTTAGTGAATGCAGGTTTCGAAGACGAGGAGCTCATCTGGATCGGAGAGGCTAGACTGCTACAAACAACGTTGGACTAAAGGTATGTTATAAACACCTGATTGCTTGTATTCTAAATGCATATTTAAGGAAAGATAGTGTTTAATTGTCTTGTTTGTCACTAGAAAGCCTTAGCTTCTAGGGAGGTCGGTTTTGTCCGCAAAATTGACTCTTTCCTCATGACAAAATGGCGACTCCGCTAGGGAATCCATGGATTTTATTGATTTCTCTTTTGATTGATACTTTTGATTGATTACTTCAGACACTATTTTTTATGATGATCCTTGGATCGTTCCTTCTGAATCTGAGATAGACTCATTTGGTGATGCTATGCCTTTGAGTCCATATGAAATTGCCTATGAAGCTGTGCAGTCTTTTACCGACCCACGTTCAACCCAAATCGACCAAATGAATGTGGTCCGTGAGGAATCACTTTTCACGTCAACCTCGGAGTTAATAGCGTTTCCCGAAGTTGTGTCATCTGACGAGCAACTTTGTGAAGTCCTATGTGTAGACGATTTACCATGGGAAGATCTTCATCAGAGATCTTCGTTTTTACCTGAGGATGATCGTTTTGAAAACGATTTCTCATAAATCTTTACAGCTGAATATGTCAAGGAAGCTCAAAATCAATGAAACATCCTGATTCAGAGCTGAATTTGGGAAACATTTCTCGCACCGAACCTCAGTGAAAACATCAACAGGGTTCACTCCTTTCCAACTAGTTTATGGTTTGGAAGTTGTGCTGCCCATTGAATGCGAAATCCCGTCACTTCAAATGGTTGTCGAATTACTTCCAGCTACTTCCAAAGAGGAGAAGCGTTTATTATACTTAGCTCAATTAGATGAGACTCGACGTGATGCTGCATTGGCGATCGAGACTCACGCAAAACGTATGAAAGCTCAGTATGATCGAAATGTGACCCCTTGAAATTTTCGGAAGGAGACCTAGTGCTATTATATGATCAAGCTAATGATAAATTAGGTGCTGGAAAATTCGTTCCTATGTGGCATGGGCCCTACATTGTCAAGCGAAAGCTAGCAAAAGGGGCCTATGAGCTGGTAGACTTTGACGGGGACTCTTTGGGTAAACCCATAAATGGACTTTAGCTAAAGAGGTATTATGCTTAAATGATGGGTATGGAGATTTTAGTTAAGTTAGGTTTTTCTTTCTAGCCGGTGTGTTTGTTAGTTTAGATAGTGTGCTTAGCTTAGAGTTGTGTTTTTCGTCGTTATTCTGCTTATCTTGGTTTTACGCTTGATGTTTGCAGATGTCGATGCCTCTCCAAAAATACATTGGATTTGCTGATGGTGCTTGTCGTAGTACACAGAATATCTCTTCCGCAGCTTGGGTTATCTATTCACCCTCTGACGAGTTAGTTTCTATGCATGGGGTAAGCCTCGGTCAAACAACAAACAACATTGCAGAATACAGTGCAGTGATTGAGTTATTGTCTGAATCTATTTCATTCGGGATTCGTAGTTTGATAGTGAGGTTAGATTCTGAACTCGTTGTATTACATCTGAATAGAGTTTATGCCATTAGAAATCCAGTGCTATTAAGGTTATTTTTGAGAGTGCGTATCTTGGAACGTGAATTTGATTATATTGAATATCAGCATATTCCAAGGTATTTAAATACATTAGCAGATGCAATTGCTTCTCGAATGTTAAACAGACATTTGCGATAATCATACATGTAAATTTAAAAACATTTCATCACACATGTTTAACAAGATAAGCCAGTAATAATGATATACATATAGATAGGAGTGTGTCAAAAATACATCGTCTTCGATCATAGGTTGAAAAAAACCTTATGATCGGCAAAAATGATAAGTACAAAAAACCAAAATGTCACGTGTCTACAAAAAACGACCATCCAATCACTGGTGATGCTCTCTATACGACACCACTGCACGAGCCACCCTGCACAAGAACCTCCTAAAAGGTCCTGGGACTGCGACCACATAGCGCTGAAGCCTGATAGGAATATCATCTATAGTTTTCTTTGGTATATCCGCCGTAAGACGCTCTAGGTCTTGTTCCAACTCAGCTAGGGTCTCTGTGGCCTCGTCCCGTGGGACCGGTGCCGCTGCAACTGGTAGTCTCCTCTCGGAAGGTCAAAGATTGGCTGGACGACGTGGGCCTACATCTGCATTTTGAAAATTGTTACTGTCAGTTTTGAGATGATATAAAAAAAAAAAAAAATAGATAATTTAAAAACTTGTGAAAAATGAAGTACCTGTTTCATCCCATTGTTCTCCTGGTGGAAGAACCATGTCCGGATCTCCATGAAAATCAACTCCGGCATAAGGAAAATCCTGTATAGAGAATATCTGGTCCTCCAACCAGTGAAAATACTCTGGAGTAAATCGGACAACCTCTGTACCCTCGTTAGGATGACAGGCCATCACCGCAACCCATCGCATCAACTTAGGCTCTCGGGGAGGCCCAACCTCAACAATGAGCTGCTGTGGGATCAGCATCGGAACCCTATCTAGGGAAAAACTCACAACTAAAGGCCCATAACCAAAAGTCTTCAGTTGTCCATTTTTGGTCCTAGTCAGTTGGCCCTTTAAGTTGGCCAACACAGCATCGCACCAGTTGAAAATGGTGCCCCGATAGCAATCAATCGCCATCCGCATCTGGGATCCAGTGGCAATGTGTAATGCGGCAGCCCCGCAAAGTCTGGTAACCGTGAAAGCAATCACCATAAGTTCAGGTCGGGATATAGTTTTGGTCTCTATCCCCTTCTCCTAAGACTGAGTGTTACACCACTCTTGTCGGAGACTAGCGATGGAATGGCCACCCGGCCTAGTCCCGAACAGAGTCAAGTTTTCACCTCTCTTGGGCAAACCAGTGAGGAAATAAATATCTGAGGGCTTTATCTCGAGCTGGTGCCCTCCAATGTAAAAGCACTGGTCCTGGACATTCCATCTCTCTACCAGCCACTCTAGAAAGCGCACCTGGGCCCTCATGCCAGGTATGGCCCAGTATTTGTAAAGGTCGCATGCCTTCAAAGCATCAATGGAAGGTTGATGATTAATGGCAGCCAAATCAACATCTTCGTGCTCTCTCTCGCGCCAATCAAGCATGGTGGGCAACCTACACACCAAAAAACATCTGTTAGAATCAATGAAATCAAAAATTTTGGTCCATTTTTTAAGGAATTGGGGTTTGAAAACTCGTTTTGCGGGGTACGCACCCCACCTTTAGGAACAGGGCGTGGGTACGCGGGTTCCCTTAAGGCAAGGTGCATACGCCCGACATTTTCCCAACTGAGAAAATGTCGGGGTACGCAGGTCACCAGTGGAGCACCTGCGTACCCCGAAAGGCGGACCTTGAAACCCCAAAGCGTCCAAAAAATGAAACTAAGGCCTATAATCAAATTCTAAATGGATGGAAATGAAGAGGCAGATGTTGTAGAATACCTGATGAGACGGCGTTCTATTTCAACGGTCGGATTCTCCGCAATGTCCATGGGAAGTTTCTTGCCAAAACCCCTTTTTCTCTCCTCAACAGTAAAATGGTAAAAATGAATTGGTAAAAGCCCTTTTTATAGGTTTTTTGAGTAAATAAATGGTAAATTTGTTTATTTTTCACCATGAAAAGGTATTTTTCAAAGTATTTTTATCTATCTTTAAACAGGTATGAGTAATGTGTTGGTTTTTGTGCAGGATAAAGGATTTTTAGGGAAAATTGTCATTTTTTCACAAACAAAAACATCAGAGTCGTCTTTAAGCCCTTTTCTGACTCCTAAAATATGAAAAGATCGCCGAGCGTTTCTTTTACACTCGTTAAAACGGAATTAAAAGACGGTCCCCTTATAGCCCTTTTCTGACCGTAAAAACAGGAAAAGATTGTCGGATTTTTGTCGTTTCAAATTCGATACTGGAAATAAAACGACGTGTCCTTGATCGCTTTTTACTTTTCAGGTCAAAGACACTAATTATGAAAGTACTCCTTGGTCGTAAAAGATCAAGCGGTTCTCTCAAGTATTATTTTATATTTTTTCGGGCTTGGGAGACACAAATTTACGAAAAAGTTCAACCCTGGAGTCTTCTTAAGTTTTTCAGACTCTCTAAAATTGAAAAACGCCGAGTTTCTCCTATACTGGACTCGTTAAAATTTCACAGTAAAGGACCTGTTCGATTACAAACAGGAACGAACCACTCCTTCTTAGGGTTTGAATCTAAACTAAGTTGGACTCATCCGAAGGATGAGCTTATAATCAAGCATATGTTATCCTCCTCAAGCTTGTTAAAAAATAAAGAGGTACTTGCCAGAAATAGTGGGGGCAAAGAGAGAAAAATGAGCCTATTTGTTATCCTTTGTCTCAGAAGAAAACTTATCACCACTCTTGAACATGACACTTTTCATTCACTTGGTTTGGGAAATCCTTTGCCTAACAGTTGATCAAACCAATTTGAAAATCTTCAGCCGGTTCCGAGTATTAACTTTGGGTCAATTGTCACCAAACCATCTGTTGTGTCGTTATGTGTTCAAGAGGTCATTGCAAATAAACCATTCATCTGCAAAATTCCTGTCATCCATCTCGACCATCCCTGAGTCAGTCCTTACAGCTACATTTCTTCAACTTGATCTATGATTTCGTGTTGTGGGCTTGCCTGCAACGGGTCGCTTTCTATCAACATCAGCACATTATCTAGAAAGATGACCTAGAAATCGTCAGTACCTTGAAATCTGCATGCATCAATGGCAGGTTTCTCGCCTTTGACGACTCTTTACATCATTGACTTTTGATCGAAGGATTCCGTGACATGTTCGACATCAACGCATTCATTCACATCTCATGGATTGTACTGGGTACTTTGAGAACCATTGACATCACTGGTGGTCTCTCTCACACTTGTTAACAGTTTACATCATCGACTGGTAATCAAGTGGTTTCTACCATGTTCGACATCAACTCATTTATTCGCATGGATAAAATCGTACTATTTCGGGAAGTAGAAATGAAGACCCTGGATCTAGTTTCCACCATCCAGGCTGCGAGGAGTTTTGTATTCATTATACAGCAAGCTAATCATAAACAGATGGCTGCGTCCATACTGTGTCTACAAAAGTCTATGATTATGATGTATTGTGAAATCATTCCTATATCAGAGCAGTAGTTAGTTTGTTAGTTAAAGTTTTCAATCTGAGTATGGGAATGCCTACCTCAGTGATGATATGATCTTACATATGTATTTTGTGTTGAATATTTGCAGGTTCCGACTGGGCTCTCCACAAGATAATCCTTGAAATGATAAAGTACTTCACCCTTCCTAGATGATATGAAACCCTAATCTACTACAGGCTTCGCACTTTAGGGGGCAATCTGTTACACTAAAATTTGTCACCATGACTATCTACAGTTAGTATGGCTCCATCAACTGTCATACTATCCTCCTTGGCAAGTCTTATACCTCTGCTCTTCATGTCAAACTCCAAGAAAGAGAGAAAGTCCTTAAAAAGTCAATTAACTCTGGTTACACAGTTTCTCTTAACCTTACCTGCGTGTACACACCCCAAGTTCACAATACCTGCGTACTTGTATGCTCTGTCTATAAAGGGGTGGGTGTGTACTCTTGTAAAGGTCAAAAGGCGCGAGTTTTACTTCAAAAAAGTTACTTGTGGTCGATTCTAGAGCATTCTAGAAGTTGGTTTGACATGTATTGAGTGCGTTCAGATGGTTCATGTATCCCTATGAAAGAGGAACTTATCCCATCAAGAGGGGAGCTATCCCATTCAAAGAGGGGCTTATCCCATTGATGGTGGACCTGATTAACTTCTTCCAAAGCACTATAAATACAGGCATTGGGCCAGAGGGAGGGAGGTTGAAAGCTGAACATTCCTAAGGGTAGATGCTGCGGAAATTAGGACTCCCTTATAGAGCTTGAGAGGAGAGATTCCCATCCTTTCTTAGCTTCATTTGGAAGTGGGTGAGCTGATCAAAGTAAAGGAGAACTCTTGCTGGACCCTGGGAGGGACCTGCACAACACCAAGGCACTGGTTGTAATGGTTTCTTTTGTTTCCACTTAATACAATTAAGTTCATTTTTCTCAACAAGTTGTTATATATAATTTGTTTCATATACTCCTTGGTCTTTATGATGAATATGTTTTATTTTATGAGTTATTTAGGTGCTATGTAATCGTTTGCTTGTTAGTGAATGCAGGTTTCGAAGAGAAGGAGGAGCTCATCTGGATTGGAGAGGCTAGACTGCTACAAACAGCGTTGGACTAAAGGTATGTTATAAACACCTGATTGCTTGTATTCTAAATGCATAGTTAGGGAAAGATAGTGTTTAATTGTCTTGTTTGTCACTAGAAAGCCTTAGCTTCTAGGGAGGTCGGCTTTGTTCGCAAAATTGACTCTTTCCGCATGACACCATAGTACCAATTTTTTGCAACACCTTGTAAGGACCATAGTATTTTGGTGATAAATTATTATCCTTCTTAGCTTGCTTGAGGGACATTTGTTTGTATGGTTGTATTTGTAAAAATACACAATCACCTATATCAAAACTTATTTCATTGCAATGTTGGTCTGCCTATTGTTTCATTTGATTCTGCCCGAAAGTGAGGTTATCCTTTTTCTTCTTGATATGTCCTTCTATCTTGAGAGTTTGAGGAGTGGTAATTCCTGCCAATGCATTACAAGATATGGTCAGATTCATTTCTTCTTTCTCTAGGGCTGGTTCTTGGTGTATATCCTCTTATTTTGATGTTTCTTGATCCTTTTCTTCCTCCTCTTCACAATCAATGTAAAATCATTTGTACTCAGCACGCTTATGACCTTTAGTGTATTTGCTATGACAACTATATCAAAGGTCGTTTTCTCCTTTTTTTTCCAATTTTTGTGGTGTCAACCTTGTAGGTTGTGGAAGGATAGGAGAAACAACATTTCCATCTTTATGATTGTGAGTGGTAGGATTTTTTGTTGCCATAGTTTTTCTTTCAATTTTTCTTTCCATCCGGAATGCCTTCTTCAATGAATCAGGTTCCCAAAGACAAACCTCACATTGAATGTTATCCTTTAAGTTCCCAATGAAGACATCAATCCTTCGCTTCTGTAGAATATCATTTATTCAATTTTTTCCAATCCTTAATGTGCTCTGTCATTGAACCCTTTTGTTTGAGATTTATCAATTGGTTAATGAAGGTTTTTCTCTATGTATCCTCATAATGTTCTATCATTTAGTCTATGAAAATTGACCAAGTGACAAGTGGTTTATGAGAAAAAAATCCCATTATACCATAAAAAATGATTCGATTCTAAATATAAAGATGCAATATGTACCTTTTGTTACAGTTTCACATCATGTAGATCAAAATAATTCTCTATCTGTAATATCATGTTATAGGATCTTTGGAATATGGTGGGTCTTCAATCCAATGTTAGATTCAATGAAATCATGATTAACATTTATTTTTTCTCATCATGAGTTTCTTCTACTACCTTTTCTTCATTAGGAGGCCTTTCTTGTAGCAGCTTTGTCGCACCTTCCTTCAAACCTTCTATGTATTTCTTCAAATATTCCATGCCTTTCTTCAAATTTTCTTCCATGGCACATATAAAACTATTTATTGTAGCTTCGATCACATTCTTCAAATCATCCATGCAATTTTTCTTACTAGGTGTTTCTATTTTCTTGTTTCGAGTCATTATTTTTCTTGCTTTTAGGATCTCGATCTTGAATCTATTGTATCTCTGAAATTTCAGATCTTCAAGTTATGAAATTGCACATTGTGGTAGTCATCTGAGTCCTCTTTGCAACTCTACCATTCTGATCAAAATTAGATTCTCCAAGAAAACGTTATGCCCAATCTCCCAATATGGCCTAATTATACATTTTTTCAGTGGAGTGAACTTGTACGAAGTGACACGCATCCATGTTTCAACCTTCAGACATGTAAATGAAAAAAGGAAAATGACAGTCCATCCACTTTATTTAACATTTTACGAAATTTAAATATGATACTCAGAGAGAAAGTTATGACGATTTTCCCAAGGTCACCTATTTGGGATGTAATTCAAGAGCTTGCAAAAACCATAACTTCCTTAGATAATATCTCCGACATGATAGCGAGACAAGATCTAAAATTCAAGCTCGAGGATCATCAAGAGTTCAACTCAAATGAATTTTTTTTTAGCTTTTGAAACATCACAATTTTTTTTTTTTATAGTGAACATTCCATGATGACCTGTTTGGAGCAGCGAAACACTAGAATCCAAAGCTCTAATACCAAATGTTATGAAACAAGCCCACAAAAAGATAGAAATGATATATCAACGACTTACAAATAAACCTCTTCAAGGGGGAAAGCTCCTTTACATTACACAAATGAAAAATTATTGAATGATACAAATGACAAGACCTTTTTATATATATGAGTCTAAGGGGTCATAATATAATCAAAGTCAAAATAACAATAATAACGTAAGGGAACAACAATAACAATAGTGGGCTTCTATGGGGCACAATAATAATAATATGGGACTACATAGGCCAACAATATAATAACAAGGTCGCACTGATAACAAAAAGGGGTTACACTAATAGTATAGGGACCTAACATCTTCTAAATAAGATGTTTGAATATTTCATAAGCACATTTGGATTAGTTTATGTTACATATTTAGTAGATAGGGGGAGATGAAGCATATTGGGGTGACAAGATGCTCGGGATGACATCCAGTTGACCTGTGATGATGTCTAGATCCCAAAGTAGGGAGCATGGCATTGGTATTGGAGCTTCGACCTTGGATACAAACCTAGATCCATAGGTTGGAGTTAGAGCTAAATCATGATGGTACTTAGAGTGGATAAAGATTGGTATACACCTTAGTCCCACCCGATTAGATACCCTATTCAGGTATCTAATTTGTATCACCATGTGTGTTATGATTCTACATAGAGCATATCATTTTGAGATCTTCCATGTACCTTTGTATATATGTAATTATGAATACCTCCCTAGTTAAGAGGGAGTTTTGAAAAATGTAACTAGTGCTGGTCTTCATAATTATATTTTTCAAAAGAAAACCTTATTGTAAAAAAAATAAATTAAATCATGGGTTTCATTCTCTTTTATTTGTTTTCTAGGTCATAGCCTCCATTCAAAGCTTTTAAGTTTTTTAATGAGTCAAAATAGTCTTTGTCACATTTATCAAACCCTTCTTGCTTGTATCATGTAAAGAAATTTATTTTTGTGTCAAAAGTGTCATTTTTCACCTCCTCACTAAGTCGACCTTGTCCTGATGAAGTCGGTATGGATTAAGGCTATTCGACCCAACATAATTAGTATTAATAGAGGAAACTAAACTCATTTCGAATCACACAATCATAAGTTCGATCTACAAGAGAAAGAGGACAAAAAAGAGAGGGAATTGCATAAGAAGAATACCTAACTGGTCATATATCTCTCACATGTGTGAAGTCTTCTAAGGTTTCTAGATGAGTAGCTTGGGGCAAAAATTATGAAGTAGTTGTAGGTCCAAAATTCTATAGATGGGGAGCCAAAATTATGGATTGAAACTACATCTAGGGAGTTGACACTTGGAGACTTTGGAAAAAAACATCTACTTGAAGGAGGGGTTGACTTAGTGATTGAGGAGGAATTTGTGTAGGTCAAAAGGGTCTTGGATTGTATCATCTTGATTTAAATAAACTAAAAGCTGGACTAGGTTTTCCCTAGATAGGGGGTTTTTCCTAGCTAAGTGCCTATATCTTGTGTTCCTTGTTATTTTAATCTTCATACGTATTAATTGGTAATTGATTAAGGAACGATAACACAATAAAGAAGAAATAAAATGCAACATAAATCACAGTTAATTATCAAGAAAAGAGGAATCAAACCCTATTACCTACATAAAATGATTTCTCGACATATCTTTACTCTAGTGGTAAATTGATGTCCCATATTATTTGGATGGATTTTCGATCAACCAGTTGGACATAGGGTTTGGAATATCTTTGTCACTTATGGAAAATTGATCTCCCCTATTGTATTTGATATAGGGTTGGAATATATCTAGCTTATTGTTAAATTGATCTACCATATGATTGTTCTTCTTCTTTAGATTGGGACATCATTGTTCAGCTGAGATGAGGTCATGGAGCTTGACCTGAAATCTTTTAGGGTTTGGAGGACCTTTACCGCTGTGGTAAATCAATCTCCCCTACCATAAGTTGTGGATTATTATTCTTCTATGAGATGAGATGAGATTTTCTTATGTTGAGACATGTACATCCAAGATGAGACACATGGTGAAACCATAAATTCCTCCCTAGCTAAGGTGGAGTGTTGAAATTTGGGACAACTATTGGTTGAATTTCCCATGAGATATCCATCTACCCCAAAAGAAGCCCATATTTCCCCAAGAGATAATTTGAATTGGATAAAAGAAATTATTAATAATTTGGTTTGTAACTTCTCTCTCATTTATTTAATGAGGCACAAATTTATTTGGGCATGCAACTTCATGGAATTTGTTAAATATATTTAGAAAAAAATTAAATTTGTTTTTTCCCTCCAAGTTACAAGTTAGCCTCATCATGTCAGCCTGCCCTAATGGTCATGAATTTTTTCTCAAATAAAAAACTATAAAAGATCACCTATCCTCCTCCATTTGAACGTGTACTTATGAGGTAGTTTGCATGTCTCCTTGGCTTAGTAGTCTGTGGCATTTTGTGTGATCTTCTGTAGACTATTAGATTCTCTTATATGGCCTTTTGGTGATTTTTTGTACATCCTATTGGCTTATCTTTTATGACCTATTGGTGCTCTATTCTGAGACCTATTTATGTTATCTTCTGTGGCCTATCAAGGAATTCATCTACAAACTAAATTAGTCTCTATTGGGCATCCTCTATGCCCTCTATATGGATCATATGCAACCTTCCCTAATGATCATATACGACTTATTATTTGGCATCTCTATGTGGTTTTTGAAGCTTATCTCCTGTGGTGGATGTGGTATTTTCTTTGGATTAGAGAAACCATAATTCAACCTACTTCTATGACCTTCCATTATGAATATATGCACTCTCTTTTTGTAACTATTTGTGGCCTCCTCTTTGAAATTTGGTCATTATTGTATGTGGTCTAGTCTAACAACCTTGAGGAGTCTCTTGATATGACCCTATTGTGTTGTCTACTCTTATGTGAAGATTACAACTAACTATTTTGGGTAGCCCTATGATGATATTTCATGTGCCCTAATAAGTGATTTTTGGAAAGTATATCTAGTCCCCATGACAATAATTATTTTATAGTGGTTATTGTCCGTATGATAATGTATTTATAGCAATGAGATAACATTGATGTTTGGAATCCCTTATGATAGTTACATATGATATAACATAGATGTATGACAATCCTTATGACAATAATATATAGTAGTGAATTGACATTAATGTATGACAAAAAAATTATTTTGATAATGATAATTTGTATGGCTATGGTATGTGCTTTTATGACAATGCTGATGACAATATTCTAGAGCAGAACCTTATGAAAGTGATATTATATAAACATTTCCTTATGATAGTAGTGTGACAATGCCCTATTACAATTGTGATAGTGCCCTATGACAGTGATGTGAGAAAATGATCCATATGACAGTTGTGACAATGGCTCTATAGTAGTTGTGGCATTGTATCTATGACAATTATTAAAATACATCTATGAAAATCATGTGTGACAGTGCCTCTACATAGATGTGATAGTGTATATGATAGTATTGTGTATAACACGGATGTATATGACAATAATTATTATGACAATGTTGATAATAATTCTTTTGAAAAGAATAGGAGGGCCAGTGAATACCTCCTTGAGAGGTATGCATGTTGCTATATTATGAGGATCTAGTATGATTGAGGTTTAGCCATATGCGGTCTAATGTGATTGATGATGAAAGACTTATGGTATTTGTACATTTTATCTTAGTTGTACATTTGATGAATATCTAAGAAGAAAAATTTGGTTGGGTTTCCCCCCTTGTGGGGTTTCTTCTTAGTCTTTTACCTAAATGTCGGTGTCTCTATTGTGTATGCTTTTCTTCTATTATTCCTTATTGTTCCATTGGATTGGGGATGTTATTTTTATCTCTACATAATTTCTAATGGTGATATGATGTTATGAGGTGAATGTAAAATGAAAATGTTGAAAAATTTTAAAATTGCAATTATCTACAACAATGAACAATCTAGCCCTAACATTTAAGACAAACTAGGGTGTTAAATGAGAAGTGTAGGCTGAAGAGGAATGTTGTTTAAAAGTTGTATAGTGTAGGCCTGTGATGAATTTTGTTTAAAAGATTAATAATGTAGGCTTGAGATGCATGTTAATATATGCTTTTGGATCCTTTGATAATTTTGTCTCTAGTTTGATATTTTTTGATGTAGAATACTTTCCTTTAAAATATGTCAAATATTTATACACTATGTACCTATTAGAGTTAGTGATAGAGTACCCAATTTTTTAAAACTTTAAATTTTCATCTCTCTTGATTCTTGTGGCCTTATAATAGTTATGTGAATATTGTGCTATATTATTGTTCATATAATATGAGTTTTGATAATATGCTTTATATATTTCAATCTCAACTCTAATGGAGAGAAGGTTCTTAAATTCAAATGGAAGTAGGAAAAACAAGTTTTCTACTTTCTAGAATCACATTTGTATGGAAGGAAAATTCCTTTTGATAACTACCTAGAAAATATGTAGAGAAACTTAAACTTGAAATACTTTGTTTCTTTTTTTAATGTTATACTTAATTTTCTTTGATGTATGGTCAAAATTGAATAATCTCAATAGATGAATGCATGTTGGTGATGCTAATTTGTTGTTATTAATAGATTGATCAAACTTCTTTTGAACTAGAATTTCCCCTTGAAAATATTATATATAGATGTCATATGTCAAATTGCATTCCATGCCAATAAATTTTTGTTTTCTTATAGCTTGTATACTTGTGATGGTAGTTTCCTATAACACCCCATAGGTTAAGTCCTTTGTAGGTCTATAGATGAGGGTTGAAAAATGGTTGTGGGTATAGGCATATGCATACATGGTGGAAAAACAATATGTACCATGAAAGTATAAGTGAGAATATATATCTATATATATAGAGATAGATAGATAGATATATTGTGTGATTACTCTCCCCAATTCAAAAGCATGCCTACTGAAAACACAACAGAAAACCCCTAATATCAAAATATGTTTGCATAAAATAATATTAAATCAAAATTTATAGATAGTTTATCAAATTCAAGTGGTGGTACCAAGCCCATTACACTTTTTCTTTATCTTGGATTTCTAGCTTGCCTGCATTTGGTGAACTTTCTTCCTCACTGGTCCAGTACTAGTCCCTGTCATCTCTACATCATGCTGGTCACCACCATTGTTTAATTAGTCCACTTTAGTCACCTTGAGGTCTAGTGTTGTCATATATGAACAAAATTTAGCCTTGAAATGCTCCAGGTTTCTCTTTGTTTCAAGTAACAATTAAAATAACTTTCATTGTGCCATTCTGCCTAAACTACTCACCAATGTAGGTCTTCCACACAATGATAAGCCTAAACTACTCACTAATTTCCACTTGTAACAACATCACATTGCAAAGTTGAAGAATCGAGCCATCCCTTAAATTAACACATCTAGGAAATTGCCTTGATCGAGCATCCATATTTTCAGTGCTAGTGAAGATACAACCAAGAGATACATAGGGAAGTCAGTATTAACTCTAGCATATTGAAAAATGAATATATCTCTAGAGCCGAGAATCTTCTTGTCATCATCTGTCCCTAATGAAAGAACTTCATATGCCACTTATAACTCATGCTAGTTTCCTAGTTTCCATTTGTTAAACTAATTAAGACATATTTAATTCCTTAAGTCTCCATGGTTAGTAAATTAATGTAAACATTATTTCAATACATGCTTGCTCTAATTTGCGGACTGTGATCCATAAAAAATGGGATATGGGATGGATCCACTGCATAGGATTGAAACATTATTCTATTGCTGAGGTATCTAAAAATTATATTATAACAATTTTTTCTCTCATATTTAACGTAGGGGTGAGTGCCGAATCAAACTTTGTTGTAGTTCTAATCTATCTTTCGCCATTGTAGCCTCTTTTTTTCTATCGTGTCTTCCACTTTGTTCAAGTCCCTATACAAATGAAAGAATTTAATTTCTTTAAACTCCCTTGATAGAAAAGTAATCCTTTGAATAATGGGAGGATGGTCTTGACTTAGCATTTCCTTAGTCTTCAAAAATTAATAGATAACACACATTGAAGCTCTAAACACTGATAATTTAAGGATCTTGTTGGCTAGTACTAGCTCCATGCCCTTCCATAGTGCTAGGTATTCATATTGGCTTCATTATTGGATCCAATGCCCAATACCCAAGCATATTGAGACTCAATTTTTTCACTAGGGCAAAGAATAACCCCTCCTGATCCTACCTCCCCTCATTTTACATTGATTTTCAAAAAGCGTTTTGCAAGAGATATCTAGATTATTAATGCATGCATATAAAGAATAGATAACTATGGAGCTACAAGTGAAAGGTTTTATGTTTCCTTCAACCATGAGTAGCCATACATTATATAATTTTAATACAATAAATTTCATCCCATTATAGTTTTGGAACCTCCCTAGCAACAATTCCCAAAAATGACATTCCAAAGAATTACAACAAGATTATTGAAATCCTTAACTTTAAATTTCATGTAACCTTACGAGGTGTTACGTACTACAAGTGAAACCACAAGGTATTAACTCACTAATATGTATTATATGAATGATATACAACCAAATAGCTCTAACCTACATTGACAAAGAAAATGTTCAACTTTAACATTCACTTTGCTCTTCATCCCATTAAGTTCATGATCTTCACCCTTAACTCCCTAAAGGATACACGAGGGTAGAGAGAGGTATTATATCATGTATAAAATGAGAATTATAGGAAATCATGCCATGAATCTATCTCTTTGTGCCCCTAGCCAATTGCAGCACTATAAAGAAGTAAGTATTCATCCACTTAGAATTTTGTCTAAGGGGAGGTCGGAGAATGTGGGTTTGAATATTGAAGGCCTCTTACATGTATAAGGTCAAACATATATTTTATAGGTACCTAAAGGCTATAGATAGGATATGGGTTCCCTTGAATCAATAATGGAATCTCCCATAAATCTCATAGTAAATGGGGCAATAGAATATGAAGTGCTCCTTTGTCTCAACTTCAAGAAGATGAAACAACTAGAAAATCCTCTTCACCCATATAGCTTAGTGATTAGTTTTGACTTGAGTTTTATGTGATCCCACTTGAAAATATCCCAAGTGGATACAAAGAGAGTGCATTGAATGTGTATGTAGATTGGATGATAAGTCCATTACTAACCTCTCTGAATTGATCAATATTGAAGGCCATATTTAAACACAACTTGCATTGGGGATTTGTCCAAACAACTTGCATAAAGTACTAGTATATGTTATCTTGAATGATCCTATTCAGTTGTTTCCTAATGGGTAAAAGGTGGCTAGGAACATCCATGGAATATATGAACTTAGGTAGTTGATCCATCAAAATAAAAATAGAATCCAAGAGGTTTGCAACCCTTGTAAACCAACACCTAGTTTGACCAAGAGGCCCAAATATGGTAGTGGACTTCAATGAACATTATGCCTACTATAGGTATCAATCCTAAACCTTTATCAATTTGGTGAAACTTTTAAGGTAGATTAGAAGCGAAATAAGGAGGAAAATAGTCTTAAGCTAGAAGGATCAGGCACCAAACTTTGCAATAATAATGTGTTTGGGTACTATTTGATTGCATTTTATGAAAATTGTAGGATAAGGGTGTGCACACTCTTGGTTGAAGTCCAATCAAATTGAAGAAAATGAGGTCCCCAAAATTTGAGCTATAAAGAACTGTGGGCTTAATAAACGAATAGATGAGGAAAATATTGAATGGAATGTCCCAAAAATGGTTCTTGAAACATTGTCTCTCAAGAATAACTAAGGATCCTAACATTTGTTGACATAGGATAAATATTATATTGAAGATTGAAGTAAGGCCCTAACAGGTGTACCCATAAATAAGTATAGGTGTTGATGATGTTGGCATTATGGCTAATGTGTTGTCCTTGATGGAAACCTACTTCATAAAGATGTCAGCATTATAATAACAGGATGATTATGAAACCAGGAGGTTATGGGAAAAAGGAATGACAAAGATAGATGGATGATAAAAGAAAAGTTTGAGAAAGTATATGTGGATCATGAAAATAAAGGTCACATACATACACAGATCACGTGAGTAAAAGTTGCATATAAAATCTGTACTATGGTAATTTGAATACTAGGGGACTTTACCATAGTATTTTCCCATAGTGATGAAAGGGACAACAATTATTTTATCTCGTCAAAGAATACTAACAACATTACTAAAATTGGCCTAAGTTATTGGCTAAGGCTAAATTTATATAAATAGATGGAGATCAAAGTGTTGTGTGTGGAAGTGATGGATTGTTTATGAATGATTTAATATGAAACAAGTGTGCACCAGGTAGGATGGAGATGCATAAGATTTGATTGATCTAAAATGAATACATATTACTTAATCTATTTATGGTTTGATAGATCTATGATGATGGTATAATGGTGTGTGATAGTAACAGTGTATATGCTCGAATTTGGGTCTGAAAAATGTTGTGTTGTGCAACAAAAGTATAATTCAATGATTTAAGATCTGTAGCTATTTTTACTCAAGTTATTCACGTACATACATGGATTATCTTTTGAGTAGTCATATATGTATTATGCAAAGTATTTTTAAGTTTGTGTAGATTTGTATGAGGGTGTGTGAACTAAAAGAGTGTACATATGCTGATACAATTTATGAAAGTCACATATATATTCTACGAAGTGTTTTTCAGTTTGTGGAGATCTATATGAGGGTGTTGTGAAGTAAAATAGTGTGCATACGCTGATACCATTTATGAATGTCACATACATACGCTAGGGTTTTGTAGTATGGCTTGTTTATTGGTTCTATTATGCTTCCTGTTGTATGTCAATGATGTCTCTTCATGATAATATGTGTTTGACAATGTTGATTGGGTTGAATAAGACTTGGTATATTGATAAGTGATGGTGTTGCATTATGATTGGGTTTTCAGTAAGTTAGTATTGATCATGGTAAATTTTAGGGGTGAATTTTAGCCCAAGGGAAAAATCTAAGGGGTTTTACATTTTAGAGGGGTGCAATTTTTATAAAACACCCATTTATATTGTTAGCCCAACATTTATTTAAAAAATAATTATCTATTTCCTTTCAGCCCACAAAAAAAGGCGGATAAACCATGCAAAGCTCGATTTGGCCCATTCGTCTGGTTTGGAAGGTTGGATTTGGTCCCAATCACCCTGATTTCTTGGTTTTCAAATCAAGGGCAAGGGTGAACACCTCCCTGATTTCTTGATTTTCAAATCGATCGGAAGAGTGAATGACAATATAAATTTTATAGTTGCGACTAGGGAAATTGAACATTCAGATTCCTCAGTTTGTGAATCGTGATTCGTCTCCATTCATGAATCCTAAGTTGGTGACTCGTTGCAAGAGTATGCATGTATAAATTTTATAGTCGCAACTCACCATTGAAAAATCCTCTGTTTTTGAATCGTGATTCGTCTCCATTCCTGAATCCTCAGTCGGTGACTCGTTGCAAGTAGTTCATGACTCCACAACCTTGCAACTCAGACTCCACAAACTCCATTGTTGCAAGAATCAATCTTTACATGAATTTTATCTATCTCCAAGTGGAATGTTTTAGCTAAAGACATTAATACCCTAATGGAAGACTGAATTTAACTTAGCAACTCATTTTAAAGTGTTGTTTCTAGTAGCAATAGCTATAGTTGACAATTGATGCAGTTGCAGAGGCAGAGGCCATGCCAGTAGTCATAGAGGTAGATGCTTCACCAGTAGTGGGGCTATCACCATTCGTGTAGGTCATGAATCATTTATTAGTATTCATTGTAGCACTAATATCTATTAGCTATGATTCGTCAATCGATCTACTGCCAGCAGTCATAGAGGCAGAAGCTTCACCAATAGCACTGGGGTATTGCATTAGGTGGGATCGATCATCAGAGTTGGTGCATTGCCGTTAGTTGTCACTCTTCTTTGAATGTTGTGTAATAATATATGTACAGTTCTTTGTAGATTATGGTAGTATGAATTTCTTTCAACTACATGCCGACACAAGCTTAAACAGTTCTGGAAAAAGCCTAGACACATTTGTCTACATCCTCTACATCAAATCATGTCTCACAAACAGATTAAAAATACCTTAAGTATAATGGAACACAAAGTGTCACTGTTGTAGTTGCACTAATGTCAATATTCCACTTATTTGCTATTAATTCCTTCTACTTTTTTGTTGTTGTTCACTATTTAGAAACTTGCATTACAGGTAGGAGACTTTCATTTTCCATGCTGTCAAATCAATCACAATTAATTGTAAGAGTAGTTTAGATTTATTGATGATGGAAACCAAAGTATCCAAATTGTAACTGTATTTCTTATTAGGGATTAGATTAGGGCCTATATTACATAGGTACTCCCATGAAAAAGCACTTCATAAATCATTCCTCTCATTAAGTTCCCAAATATGCACAATTTTCCTCTACTCTAAAAAGCCAAGATATGTCCCAAAATATGCTACTATCAAGAGGGTTGAAAAATCATACAACAAATTCAGTTCAAATTTGTACATATAGATCCAAGGAGGCTGATAACATATATGTTATGAATTTTTTCCTTAGTTAGATGCAAGAAGGATGAAATCCTTCCAGAAAGAAGGTTGCACTTATTCTAGAGACCTGGAAAATGAAACCCTCATATCGACCACAATAGTTTGCTTGAAGACTTGTCACAATTCTACCTTGATTTGAGCCTTGGCCCCTAAGATCCATAGAATGTGTATAAATATTGCCACATAAGTATAGCTTCAGGAAATACTACCAAAATATTTCTTAGTTAGGGCACTTATCTTTCCTTAAGACAATGAGAATCATCAACAATGACTTTTTAGCAAATTCTCTAAATCCTACTCTTTGCTTACTAAATAACTAATTGAAATGGCTTAATAGAAGATAATCTTACTACTTTGAGCAAACAAGCTTTACTCCTTTGATTTATAGATAAAGGTGGACCTTAAGAAATATAGATGTGCTTTTACCATTTTCCATACCGTTAGTAAAAAAAAAAAAAAAAAAAAAAAAAAAAAAAAATTAAATAAAAAAAAAAATAATAAAGTTATTAATTCAGCCGACTTGTTTGTTTTCATAATCGTTTCAACCTCATCACTATTTATTACCTCTCCGCTGCTCTTCTATCATCATCATTCTCTCATCCTGAAGATGGATCCCACTTGGGATTCGAAACGTCGATCCAAAAATGATAAAACTGTGGATTCTCCGGTCAATTATTTAAAAAATATCTCAAATTATTTTGGCTCTTTTTCCTTATGAAGCACATATGTTATTTAGTCTAGTAAGGAAAATAAAAATGCAAAACAAACCAGGAAATTGAATTTTTAGAGTTATATGATATCGGTAGAGATATTCACAAGCACAATTTAATGTTTATAATTGAGGAAAAGACCCAAAACTTCACAAAATATATAGTAGCGTAATGTAATAATTTCAATTTATATTATGAAACAAAAGGAAATTCCATATAAATCACAACTAGATAGAAAGACGCTTGCCATAGGTACTACCTAGGTCATTATTCACTAGGTACCAAGCTCAAATAAGCTCGAATCACAAAAATACACTCAAAGAATGAAAGCCTCATATTCACTTTAAACACCAAAATAACAAATGAGAGGCTTATCTAGGTGTCAAATAATAATCTATAAATCATAGACAATCTCCCAAATGAAATCCAAGAACAAATATGAAGAGAAAAGATGAAAAATACCCAAAATTCCACCTATTAAATGTGTTCATTCCTTGTAGGATCATCAACATGCAACTAGAAAGTTACAATCACACCTTGATAGTGTAACAATTGGTTACTGATCACCCTATCTCTTAAAAAGAGGGTGAAATCGTGCTCTAAAAGTGATGATTTTTCTTAGATTTGAGTATATCTAAGACATATTAGGTATATAACCACCAAGATAGTAAATAAAAACAAAAACACTATAGCACACTCAAAAAAATTGTAAGGGACAAGGTAATTTCCAAATATAAGTAATAATCACTAGATCCTTCCTTAATCAAGTCATAGATTTTATTATGGTGAAATTCCCCTTGTGAATAGGTGAGTGCACCCTTAAATTTTTTGTTCATCCAAGATAGGCTATGGGATAAACTATAATATGGATCTCCTCTAGATATATTCTAATTGATCCTAAAATAAGCTATGATAAACAAAAAGATGGCCCATACCTTTCACCTGATGGTTTTCCATGTATAATCCTAGTTGATGTAGCTCTAGAGATTCAACTCCAACTACTGCCACCTACTTCCTACACATAATAAGACAATAAGAACAAACTGAAACCTTCTAAAGCAAGAGGAATTTCAAATACCCCTAGACCTAACCTAATCTACTCAAGGAACAACATATCTACCATTGACTTGCATACAATACTAATCACAGATGATAATGGAGGGGGAAATAATATAGATATATATTCATAAATGAGAAACATTACAACCACCAAGGTTTTACCTTGAGTTCCTAGTTAAAGGTTCCTCTTAATCCCTTGCTCCAACTCCTCCTTGAATCTCACACAAGAATGAACACTTTGATCAATGAAGGCTGGTGTATAAGAGCTTCTTTCAATTGTCGCAAACATAAGCTTATCATAAATTTTTCCTTATTTCTCCCTTGGGATGCCAAACATAAGTTTATCTTAAATTTTTCCTCATTTATCCCTTGGTATGTCTTCCTTGTATAGATTGATAGAGGAGGCTACAACATGTTCCTATACACCTACATTTTAGTGGAATTTAAGTCTAATACAAGTTTCCATGTTCATGATGCGGAGTATCCAACTCACATTATTGGTATCCTAAAAAATGGTTGACTCTAAAAGGATCTAGGGGTAGTCACATGCTACAATCGGTGTAGTAATAAATTGATAACACCTTATTAATGGTGCAACATGAAACCAATCAGACACTGATAGTGGTGCAAAGAGATACTATCATCAGCAATTGAGAATCCAAAGGAGAAAGGCCTACACTCAACACATTTGCATTTTTTAAAATTATTTTAATGTTTCCAATATTGTTTCTATATTCAGCAAAGGGGGTCTGAAGGGGTCCCCTATGTCTTATACTTTTCCATACCTTGCACTTCCACCTTAAATTGTGAGGGTCTCTCCAAGAATCCGCTGAAACCCTTTATTTTTTCCCTTATCTGACCATCCTTTGACTGCTGTGAAACATAATTGCACATAGAAAACCTCCAAACAAAATTGTGCTTAAAAAATTATGAGATGTGGAACCAAGTAATAACTTCTACCTCAAATCAATTTTTCAAATATAAACATCCTAGAAGGTGAAGTTCATATTATAATATAGTTCACGCTCTGTGATGAGTACCAACCATATATAATCATGGTATAGTCTTCACTCTGACTTCTCCTTATCTGATTTGGAGGTTTGAGGGGCTCAAGAAAATATGACAACAAGATGTGGGGTGGCCTTCATACAAACTACTAGTTCATATCCTTCCACCTACTTCTTTGAAAAGGATGTAAAATCAATTACCCTAACCTTAATGTGAAATGTGCAAGAAATACGATAATTTTTTCATGCATATTGATTTACACCAGCTTCATACTGGTGAGTTGGTGACTAATATGTTTGATGTTGCATTGTTATGAAATTAGCAACTACAATAATTAAGGTTTTTATTATGGGTGTTATATGTCTACATTTTCTTTTTTACTCTTGGGAGATGAAATTTTCAACTTTGTACTCCCAAATGGTGCACCCAACCCTTCTCCCGCAGTGGTAACTAGATATCCACTTCACCTTATCTCAAGAATTTCCTCAAGATCCAAACCTAGTCAAGATTCCTAGTTATGAACAAATTTGCAGTTGTTTAACAACATTCATTAAAATTATAATGCAAACTACAAATGGAATTACAAATTCTCACATAGAATTCCCATTTAACACATTTAAATTTCATTGATTCACCCACTTCTTAGCATAATAGATGGCTACACAAATGTAAAAAACAAGGGAATTCTACAATAAATCCATATTAAATTTACTCATTTAACAATAGATTTCATGCTAGACCATGCCTACATTCAAATCCACAAGGATTATTATTCTATTTTCTGCACATAATTCAAAGAGTCACTAATCTTTATAATAGAATTTGTCCAAATTTTTTTCTAGATGGAATGGGAATGCTTTAAAGCCCAACCATAGATATCTGGCATGGATATCGACCCAAGCCAAACTACTAAACAAAAAGGACTAAGATATACCTTCAAGGATGATGTTGTTTCAATTCTATATAAATGAATTATTATATTTTATGTCTTAAAAGTTAATAGTTTACCATTATCATTGTTAAATAATTTTTTTGTGAAATTCCATTTTGCCTCAAAATTCAATTTCTGATATATTTTCTTTCAAATGTTGATCCAGGTGGATGTTTGTGGCCACCCACCTATCCCACTTGGACCTCCACAACTGTCTCTTTCAATTTTTCAGTTTCCTTAATTGTAGCACAATTTACTGTTTTGGCAATTTTTTGGGTCCTAAACTTCTTGAGCCATTTTGAGGCCCTGAACAAATCTTTTTGGAAACTTGGGAGAACAATGGGTCCATGGACTAATGTTGCTCATATCAAATTTTTAGTCCTCAGATATATCTTTCTAATGAGGTATTGTGTGCGTCAAACAAAGATCGTATGCCAAAGTTACGACCCCGGGAAGTTGATGTACCGATTTACCCAAATGGGGCCCATAGTTTGGTGTTTCATCTCTTACGGTTAGGTTTTTGAATGTTTATGGTTTTCCATTATTTCTCAACAATAAATAGGCCTTCGATCCTCATTGTAACACAACTCATAATCATGTAGTCGCCACATCTTTCCTTAGAGATAAGCTACCATCACCTGAGTTAGTTCATTTCCATTTCTATTTGTAAGCATATTTTAGTATTTTACATTAATGAAATGAAGCATTACTTCTATTGCACCTCTATATTTATGGTTATCTCTATAATTTTTTGTGTTCCTATTTAAATCTGGATTAGTGGTATCACAACGGTATGCTTTTTCTCTATTTTTCTTTGCATGTCCCCAATGAGGTTGGGATATAAGGAGTTAGGGCTTGAGCGGGTCAAACTTTTGCAAGAATAGCCTCGCAAATCCCGACGGCCTCCTATGGTGGATAAAAAGAAAGATGAGGGGGCAAGAGATCCTATCAAAATCTTGCTCGAAGAAGCCCTCGAGCGACAAAGGAACATGATGATGGAAAACTTTGCCTAGATCCTTCAAAGGCTACCCAAGGGTGACGCATATTCTTCTAATAGCTACTCTGGAAATGCAACACCCTTTAAGGTACAAGTTAACATTGAAATCTCCATATTCGAGGGTCATATAGCCACATATGCCATAGATAACTGGTAAAATATGCTAGATGATTATTTTTCTGTTCATGATTTTTCCAGCTGGGAAAAGATCACTTTTTCACTTCTCAAAACAATTCGTCATGTCAAAGACTGGTGGGAAACCTACTGCGATCAGAAGGATGAGTTCACAAATATTTTTCATATCCTTCACACAAGGTTCGATATCAAGGATTCTGAGTTGCATTTGGTATTAAAATATCGTGGCTTCATACACAGGTAAATCCAAGATGAGATGGAGTTCCTGAACATCTCCTTGCTCGACATGACATACCGATACACTGTCAAGATCGAGTATAAGTTTAAACAAAATAAGAGAGACTTTGGATTTGCGAATCTGAACAACAAAGGACAAAGCCAAGGTGGGGTAAGCCAAGGCAACCCATCAAAGCTGCAAGAAAATAACAACACCACGAAGTCAAAGAAGGAAACAGGAAAGTGGTGTGAGTTCCATAAGAGCTCCACTCATAACACAAGTGAGTGTTAGACCAAGAATTCGTTGGTGGTCGAGTTGAAGGCTTCAAAATCAGATGCATGTTCCAACCTTGTGTTAGAACCTGATAAAGGGAATGACAAAGGGAAGCAAACCATTGATGCGGAGCCTAGTGCCACTGTTTCCACCACCAAGGTCCAGAAGAATGAGCCTAAAGATCTAGAGGAGGGGGAGTTTCTTTTCCACTCATAGATGTGGGTGAAGGGTTTGCCGCTACAATTCATTGTTGAAAATGGGAGTCAAAATAACCTCATTTCAGCAGAGGTCGTCAAGCGGTTGGGCCTATTGAATACACCACACTCGTAGCCATACAGTTTCGGGTGGCTTCACCAAGGATGAGATCTTCGAGTTCGCCAGTAATGTCACCTTCCCTATAGCATCAAGCCCTTCACAAATGAGATATTGTGTGATGTTGCACCTCTTGATGTTTGTGATCTAATATTAGGCCAACCATACTTATGGAGGCGACATGCTGTGTATGAGTCAAGACCTCACGTTGTCATTATTTCTTTGGGTAATTCATTATACAGGATACCGGAGGTAGCCCCACCTGCCACCACCTCTTTGAGCACTGCTAAGAAATGTAGCAAGCTCATCTCCCAAACTAGGAAATTCATTTTCTAACTGGTTCGCTCCCAAAGTAAGGGGAAGATCGTCACCATATCCATGGCCCTCACGAAGGGTTCCTCCATGCATCAACAACAATAGAGGGATACAGTCATGAAAGAATACATGGGCA
This sequence comes from Pinus tabuliformis, assembly GCA_031772625.1. Taxonomy (NCBI): domain Eukaryota; kingdom Viridiplantae; phylum Streptophyta; class Pinopsida; order Pinales; family Pinaceae; genus Pinus; species Pinus tabuliformis. The sequence goes on from CM062809.1 coordinate 125,218,611, forward strand.
TCTTCTCCTCACCTACAGGGGTACTGTTGCACTGTCAAGTCAAGCATTCGTCTGATCTAACTTTCGGAGCACCTCTACCCAATGGGCCGATCTATCACCACGCCAATTTGGAAATTGCAAAGTACAAAAAATGACATGATCATTATCAGTTACCACACAAGTTTCAAGTGGGTGACAACATCTGGTTGCATCTGTATAAAGAACGCCTTACAAGATCCCATCAAAAGCTCAGACCACGCCGATATGGTATTTACACCATTATCATGGTTTTGGGAAACAATGCTTTGGAGAACAAAATTCCCCCATTCCTTCACTTTCACCGAGTGTTCAATGTGGACTGCCCTTGACCATGCTTCCCACCATTACTAGACACATTAAAGGTTGTAGAAAAACTCACCAGGGACCAAGTTCATAAGAAGTTTCCTCATCTCATAGAGGAACTCAATGCATGTGGACCATTTCTTGCTAAGGGGGGAGGAATGATGCAAGTGGATGTTGGTGGCCACCCACCTATCCCACTTGGACCCCCACAACTATCTCTTTCAGTTTTTTAGTTTCCTTAATTGTAGCACAATTTACTATTGTTGGTAGTTTTTCAGGTCCTGAACTTCCGGAGATGTTTTGAGGCCCTAAACAATGTTTTTAGGAAAAATAGGAGCAACATGGGTCCAAGGATTAATCTTACTCATCCCAAAGTTGTAGTCCTCGGATAGATATTTCTAATGAGGTATTGCGCATGTTAAACAAAGATCGTATGCCAAAGTTACAACCTCGGGAAGTTGATGTACCAATTTACCCAAACACGGCCCACAGTTTGGGATTTCATCTCCTAGGGTTAGGTTTTTGGATGTTTAAGGTTTTCCATTATTTCTCAACAATAAATAGGCCTTTGAGTCTCATTGTAACACAGTTCAGAGGTATATAGCTGCCACATCTCTCCTCAGAGATAAGCTACCATCGCCCGAGCTAGTTTATTTCCATTTATGTTTGTAACCATATTTTAGTATTTTACATTAATGAAATGAAGTATTATTTCTGCTCCATCTTTTTATTTATGGTTATCTCTATAATTTGTTGTGTTCCTATTTAAATCCTAATCAAACATTGACTCAATAATTCTTTTGCAAAGTACAATTCTATTTTCTATGAACAAGTGAATTTATATGAAGCATATCTCAACTCTTGGAAACTATTGATGCAGGTTTGTAGATCGATTTGAAATTTTACTTGTGGAATATTCAGTGAGATGTCAAAAGATAATCATGGGAAGAAACCATCAAGGAAAATGGATGTATCATCATACATTCAAAAGGCTCCATCAAAAAATACATATTCTCTTCATGCTTCAAGCTCCTTTGAACAATTTTTTACTGAGAGAGATGTTAACTCTTATGGAAATGAATTTAATATCCATATGATGGATGAAATAATAGGTTCCTCAAGTGATCAGGGTGAGATAAATTCATTTTCAACATAAACTAGTGATGAAAATGTTAAATATTTTTCCTTGGAAGGTGACATAATCCATTCATGGAAAAGGAAAAAAGGTCAGTGGACCATAGGGAGATGATTCCAAGAAGATTGGGTCTCAAGTTTTCCATTTATTGAAGAAATACCTCCTAAAAATGAGAACGAGGTTTTCTGACAACTTAGATGTAATGCATTTAGTTGGAAAACTCGAAAGGTAGTGAAAGAGAAAGGAAAGGTGTATGAAAAGAAAATTGTAAATGGTAAAGAGAAATATATTGTTAGATGGAAATATTCTGAGGAATGTTGACATATAGAATATGCAGAAGAATATATATATATTTTTTTTATAAGTAAGAGAAAACTTGAGGCAAGTGGAATAACAATCATATCTCCATTTTAAAAGACGATGGAAATAATTTTTTTATCCAAGATGATGCAATTGAGCACTATATTTCACATCTTATCTAAAGGTCATCCTATGACAGATTATCCATATTACATGAAATTTCTATCTTTTCTTCAAGTGTCAAACTTTCCATCTTCCCATTGGTCTGTAACCAGTGGTTGGGAATGGGCAAGATATCTAGCTCAATTAGAAAAGGATTATTTGAAAGAGAAGATTGCAAATGCTAGGTTTTTGGAATTTTCTTTGGATAAGGTTATGACTATAGATAATACTTCATGGATTTGCATGAGAATTTATAAGGTTAGTGACCATATTAAGCATTCCTATCTACTTGGGATTAAAAAGATGAGAGATACTTCTACAGATGAAAATATTTATGAAGTTGTTCTTAATAGTTTGAAGGAATGTGGTATCGATCTTTTAATGATTGCAAAAAAGTTGGTGCATGTTGGAGAAGGTGGAGCATTGTTAATGCAAAGACAAAGGAATGACCTTTATGTTAGACTACAACTATCAACTTTTCCATATATGATTAATATTCATTGTATGCCTCATAGGATGAATCTTGAATATAAAATAGCAAGAAAGTTTCCATCAGTTTCAAAAGTTGAATATCATGTACGTGAGACTCATGCATACTTTTCTTGTAGTCTCAAACGATATTTAGAGTTTCAAAAATTTGCAGATGGTGTTACAGATGGAAACAAAATACTGAAAGATGTTGATACAAGATGGATCTCATTAATGGACCAACTCAAAGACTATTTAGTGAGTTCAAATCTTTTGTAGGGTTGATGTATGAAAATCGCTACAATGTAGACAAAGCTCAAGATCTTCTTTATCGACTAACCGATATAGAGACATTATGGACATTAGTTGGAATTCTTTCTATGCTACATGAAATGAATATCCTCGTGAAAATGTCTCAGAATCTAACAATTTATATTGCAGAATACGCAAATGTGAGAAAGTCAGCATGCATTGCATTGGATAATTTGTATATGATGCCAGACTCTTTTACTTGTCCAGAGTTTAAAATTTGGGTTAAGATCATCAATATAGAAAATAATGATTTCTTTTTTAAAATTTGATGAAAAAAGGATACTATATATTGAAGTGCATGAGCATATTTCTCCCTTTCATTATATTAGTAAGATGGGAGAAATCACTAAATATTTCCTCGTGTCAAGAGACCGATTTGATAATATTATGATTTTAGCAAGACAAAATTTGATAGAAATTGAAACATCACTATCATTGGAGATAAGAGAATGATTTCTTCACATGAATTGTTGGAGGCCATGTGTGTGGTATACCCTCAATATTGGAACATTTTTCAATGTTCAAGAACTTTAAAGGCTAATTTTCAAAAAATCTTAAAATGTTTAGTAGACCACTTTTTCAAGAAAGTCTTGATACATGGAGAACAAATTGAAGGTATTTTAGATTCATCAAAATCGTGTTAACAAGGTGGATGCTTGGTTGCAACAATGTGGAGGAAATATCCTTTTTTGGAGAATCCTAATGAAAATGGTGCTATAAAAATATTATGGACTAGTTTAAGTGCTAGCCAATACCTGTAAGAAAACATATCAGAATATTTCAAATTAGTAGATTTGTGTGAAACCATGATTTTGGGATCAATGGAGGATGAGAGAATTTTTAGTGCATTATCATTCTTGAAGTCGAAGTTAAGGAACAATCTTGATAAACATGTGGATACATGTTTAAGGTTATATGTAACAAAGCATGACATTGACAATTTTCCATATGAAAGGGCGCTAACTCTTTGGCGATCAGATTGTGATAGAAGGAGTGCGATCAGATTGTGATAGAAGAAGAGAAAACAATATAAAAATTTTCTCTAATGAACTTAATATAGAACATAATGTTTTGGAGGCTCACAATGATAGTTCGTTTAGAGAAGTTCATGTTCACAATTTAGAAAATGAGGACTAAGATGAGAACCTGGAAATTGAAATACCCTAGGACTCTTATTTTGGTATACATGTTCCATTATCATGTAAGATTAGTATATGTCAAATTCAGGTAAAAATAGGTTCTATATTTGTATTTTTCATTGTAATATTACAATGACATTTCTTTGATGTGTGCTATTTTAATATTGATGTTTCATATTTAATCATTACAATGTTTGTTTCTTATCTGTGACAGGAAATAAAGTCACAATTTAGAAAATGAGGCCCAAGATGAGAATTGGGAAATTGAAATACCCTAGGACTCTTATTTTGGTATACATGTTCCATTTATCGTGAAAGATTACTATATGTCAAATTTAGGTAAAAATGGGTTCTATATTTGTATTTTTCATTGTAACATTACAATGAAATTTCTTTGATGCATGTTATTTTAAGATTGATGTTTCATATTTAATCATTACATTGTTTGTTTCTTATCCGTGGTAGGAAATAAAGATGGATTTGATGAGGTTGGGACCTATTTATTTTCACATAGATAGTGTTTGACTATTATTAAATAATAAATAACTAATTTAACAAGACTAATGCAAAGAATCAATGGGCTCATTCAAGTACATGAAACTACCTTGATGTCTAACTTTGATATCTTGGAAAATTTTAATGGTTTATATGTTGCTTGTGTTTGGGACATTTTGTTCAGTTTTGAGTTTTGTTTTGGTAAAATATTATATTAGTCCCTTAAATTATTTTAGTTATTACTTCATGCTTAGATTCATAGATCTAGTTTTATAATTATTATTGTTTTCTTTATATATTTGTTGGTTTGAAGAAAGTTGTTTTTATTTCCTTTCACTTTGTGGCATGACTTTATAGACTGCTATGCTTATTTTATATTTTATTGGAAAATAATTGTTGATATTTGGAAAGGGAAATGAGCCATGGGTAGCTAAGAAAAGAGAAAAATTGTTTATGTACTAGGTTCCTGCACATTCATCATAGGAGACCTATTGACATGAGACCAACATTCTTTTGTGTAGTCTTGTCAGTTATTTCTCAACCATGATTTCAATTCTTTCAAATACTAAGTTGTTCAGGTCCCCACATGTCCTTAGTACCATTAAGGGATGAGATAAAATGAGTCAGTACAACTCATTCCCTGAATCTACTTTTTACCTATTGATGTAAGTGTTTTGTTACCACTTATCACCAAAAAAATTCTAACATAACATAGCCGAACTTGAAGACAACACTTATCATCTTCCCTTTTACATAAATTCTCTATGGATCTCCCTACTATACTTTCTCAAGACCAATGTCCCTTCTTGGTAGGTCTCTCCACCATACAACTAATCACAATGGCAATTGATCATAATGCTAAGGAGATTAGAATGTTGGTTTCAAAAGAAGGATTGTGGTAATTGTTTGAAATAGTTCTTATTTTGGTCATATTTACTGTCAAATTTGTGTCTTACTGATTTTTTTACATTTCTAATGACCTTATGCAGAGTTGGTTTGAAGAGCCCGATGTTAGAGTGAGAATACTTTTTAAAAACCACAAGGACTACAATCGCTCAGATGACAAATGCATGGAGGGCACTCGATGTTCTTGGTGTTGCCGAGTTTCTTTGCTCGAAGCATCAGCGAATACAATGGTATGGCCATAAAATCACTTAATTTGATACTCTTTAGTAATCTCCTCACAACTTGAAGGAGAGAAATGATCAGCTGAGCATGTACCATTATGATCAGTTGAGAGAAAGGTGAGCAAGCATATTCTTAAAATAATGCTGAGAGAGGCGCTCCTCTTATGGGTAACAAACAGCTGGAAACCACATGCTTATCACCTTAACAACCAGAGGTCTTTATTTTTAAATTCCATGGTGTAGTTGGTTGTAAGTATTAGGAGAAAAATTGCTTCCTATGAGAAACTAAGACATGTCAATCATCCATTTCTTCATTAGGATCAAACAGAAAAACTACCATTTTTGTAGCAAATTTCTATTGCATGGTTGAACTACCTCATTAAAATTCCTTATATCAGTAAGTATTGCTAGAAATGTTTTCCTTTTTCAATGCCTCATGTACGTTAAGCACTGTAGGGAGTACAAATTCTTGAAAGTGTCCATTAAAATTCATTAAAATTGGTTCTTTTCCCATGACAACATATTTCATATCAACACTACTTTTGAAGACATATTTGATTACACACCTTCCATACCATTCTTAGAACACAATTGGTGGGGTGTTTCTTTAAAGTTGAAGTCACTTGAAGAGCATTGATATCGGATACCATTGTTTATTTATGTTTGTATAGTTCTGATACATTTTCTTATGAATCATTCAATAATACTAATATTCCCTATATGTCCACTCCAAGCATTATTATTTTATGTTTGGAACCAGAATTTTGTTGTGCTTGTTGAAGACTAGATTTCTAAGGAATTTGTGAACCGCATTTCTAATGAGCCATCTAACATGACATATCATCTAATCTCTTCATTTCCAATTGATCTGCTTGAATTTTTGGCTACCACTAGCTCTAACTTTCGTAATAGGAATTGATTAGTGTTTTACAAAGGAAGCTTGTACTTGAATTTCCTCCCAATGGAGAGAAAGGGGTAGTAAAGATAGCTTGTTGCACTAAACCATTGACTTGTGGTTTATCTGATCTTAATGGAGCGATACTTCTGGGTTCTCCATAATAATGAGTGAACTCATCCTATAATGAATTATAATGAACATAACCCTTATTTGACAATTTAGTCATATTTATAGGAACTTGATCATTTAAAGAGATTTTCTATGGTCTAGAAGGTTTCATAGGTTGTATGCTAGAAATATTCCCATGTTTCCCTTTGTCATGTATACTTGAGACCAATTTCTATCAATTTCATTGATTCCTTTCCTTCCTTTAGATTTGATCATTAGAACATACTTAAATGTTGAGAAGCATTTTTCATATGGTGACTTTGTAAACTAGAGTCTGGATAGGGTGATTGAATATCCAACCAATGATGTTACAATATCCAACATGGGATTGGTATTTTCACTTGCTACCTCTATAAGGTTTTATGCCAGGAATAACCTTGTGAGTTACTGACTTTGAAGCGTTTTTCCATTTTCTGTAATTTAGTCCTCTACCATGGAAATCATCTTTGTTTGACTAAAGAGATGCATCTTTCTTCACATGTGTCATAGCTCCTAAGGGTAGAGGTGGCATTCTCATACTTATAGTTACTCCTCTAAATTCATAAACATTATTTTTTGAAGTTATTAAAAACATTGTTTCAATCCTTCTCTTCTAGAAAATCTCACATGTTCAAAATTTTTATATTGTGAATAAAAGTGCCACTTTAGTTGTGAATATGACCTAAGATAAAATTAAATGTCATCAAGAAGGATTTCACTATCAACAATAATCCGTTCTATAAAAAATATTGCACCATTCTTTGAAAAAGGTTGAATTTCCTATACTTCATGTCACTAGAAAAAGAAAGGAAAAATTGACTATTGTGTTAAATTTCACTAATATATTAGGATAAAAATGAGTGTCTCTATAGGAAAGTTGAAACTCTAGGGCAGAATTACCCAAGCCCATTACAAATGTTCATTTTTGGAGTAGTTTCTGACAACTTGAACCAGGGTAAGTTGCAAAATAGATTTTTCAGATCTTCTATGATATCCCCTAAAGAAAAATGCACATGAGTTTTACCACGAGAAATATATGGTGGGAGTGAACTAATTCAAAATTTCAAACCAATATAAATTGGATCGGTGACTATCTCTAGTTGTCTACAAGAGGTGGAAAATAAAGGCAACAATTTTATTTGAGGAGATTGCTTGATTTATTAATCTAGATAGTTCCTCCTTTGTGGTTAACTTCAATTTATCTGCATAATAGACTAAATGCCATCTGTTTTCCACCTTCAGTGGCCACATAAAGGAGATAATTTGGGTACCATACACCATTTCTCCATGCATTAAGTTGGAGATCAAGTTGAATATGAATATCTGAGAAGCATAGATGGACTAAATTGGGTTGAGTAATTAGCAAGAATCATATCCCAAACAAGGTAATGAGTTTCCCAATAATCACTAAACACACATGCAATATAGGTTTTGTACTATGTAGTAAGCATTCAACAAATATATCTGATCTAATTACAAACAAGGAGAATCACCCACTCCTAACCACAATTGTAATCATCATTCAGTCTAGTGTAAATGCCCAATATTCACCCCAATGTTGATGAATCCAATCTCTCTTTTGTCATATTAATATATGTCAGTTTGTTTGGTGCAGACATCTCAAGCCATAGTGAGAATGTGGGTACCTAATAAGCATGAAATAGTGTTTGATCTCAAAAACAAAATCACTTTTCACAAATAAAATATCTCTGATGGGCCATATTTGTTTAGTGTGTTGAGAAGAAAATGCCATGTAAAAAAAATAACCATCTCAAATTCAAGGAGTTGAACGAAATGTACTAGGGAGGAAGGCCCAAATTTCAAAATCAAGCTAGGGTTTCAAACTTGACAATCAAATTACCAGTAAAGGATCATGTTGAGAACCAACCAAGAATATATATAATAGCATATGAAAATAATCTTCACAATAATTTTTTTATCTTAGAATTGGTAAAGCTCAGGGCTCAAATGAAAACCCATGAGGAACATATTTCTCAATGTGTGTCTTGGGAGGTTAGTACCTCTAAAACTCTTACAATACTAATAAATGAATATTTTTATTACAAAATTGCAAGGCCCTGCCTACCAATATCAAAACCCCAATGGTTAGCATGATCGATATGAGGCAATAGCCAAAGACAAGATTTTCACATGCAGTGGGCTGAATAATATGATTAAATGGAGCATCAATTAGCACAAAGCTCAATTTCACCTGATGTTCCTTTGAGTATTACATGCTTATCTAAGTGAAACTTCAGTAGTACATATCTATTCCTTTTCACAATTATATCATGAAGCACCATATTAATGATGCCCCACAAACCTTCACCTTCAGGGAGGCTATGTCTTCTTCCCATGATGCCCATAATTCTGTGTAGAGTGCAGTAGATTCTAGAATAACTGTGCCATATATCTAATGTGTATATAGATATATGCATGTATTCATGTTGGCCCATATCAAACTAATTTTAATATTTGCAATATTTGGAATTAACTTGGCTGCAAGCTTCCGTTTCTGGAATTGCAATGAAACTCTTAAGAGTTTTGAACATGTTTATTAGGGATTTGAGCATTCGTGGGGTATGAAATGCCCCCGCTTTACCATCCAACCAAGAGAAGTCACCTTGTAATCCAAATTGTCCACTTGTAACTACAGAGTATTTATGCACAAGAGAATCTCCTATTGGGACTCACTTCTTTCTAGCATGAATTTACCCAGGGTAGTTTTGATTTGCCAATAGAGATATTATGTTGTTTACATATATTGGGTGTGCCTTGATCTAGTATTACCCAGGTCTGGATTCCACTGTCCTATATTTTCTTCAACCTCTGTATTTGATAGAAATATTCTTCCCACTCTTGCTTCATTTTCAATAATTTCAATTCCTCTCTAGCTACCCTAGGGGTATGCTCCAAATAATATACTACAAAGGCTTTTATGTCATCTTGTGCTCTCATGTGCAAGGAGACTCCTTGACCTTGACTTATGTGATGGCTAGGGGAAGAACCAGGATGAGACATGGATTTTGATAAAATAAGGTATGGGGGGAGTCGGATAGGGGATGTAAGGAAAATATCATGTGGGAGAGACCAAAATAATAATGTCCACTAGCATGAAAGATAAAGCAGAGTTACTTGGAACAATAATATCAATAGAGCCAAATGGGCTTGAATTTGGGCACCAACTTATTAAGTAACTGTGACCTTCTCCATCTTCACAAGGAGCGGTTCATGAACAAGGCCATAATTACAGTCATGTGTTTCCATAACCATATTTGGATACCTTTGTTTGAGATGGTGGACATTATTTCCCTTCATTCCATCCCTTTTATGTAAGCATTCGTGAACTCCCATCTGATAGCGAATCACGGAGATGAGTTTTGATGGTGTTTTGAGAGGAGTTGGTGGTACTGGTATCATTGTTGTTCAGAGAAAACCACATGGGGTTGTGTGTTGAATATTATTGAAGAAGGTTTTCATCCATGATGATAGCATTGATGATTGTGTGATGTATAACCTTTAGCAATGACAACAATTGTACTATATGATTTTCCATGACAATAGTAAGAGAACTTTTTTTGGTAATAGAAACATATAATTATTTTGCAAGAAATATGGTGAATATGAAAAATGCTAATGGGACTTGGAAATGGTGCTTGCTACAATTAGTACGGTGCATCAATAATAAAGAGGATCATGAAATGGAGGATATAAATAAAGCCTAAAATGGTGGATAAGGCATTGGAGTATGAAGATGATGATGATGATTCCCGCAAATATAACTTGCAATAGGATGTAAAATGTTTTTTTTTTTGTGATGAATTTTTTATAGATACATTAATCCTCTTTATAGTTTTATTTATAGTTTTTTTGAGTTAATGGTTAGTGAATGTCTTGATAAATGATTGAATTTTAATCTTACTAAACCTAAAAGTCTTGTTTTTCCAAAAACCCAAACTTCTCAGATTCAACTGTGATTATATGAAAGTTTAATCTTACTTATCCTAAAGGCTTTGTTTTTCCAGGAAGGTTCAATTCCAGTTTAACTTTTGAGGGGATTTGCAAATTACTAGCTTAATTAGCATATTTATTTTGTGTCTAAGAGGGAGGATATGGTTTATTGGATGGTGATATTACCATCCAAAATTTTCCCTTGCTACAGAGACCTTGCATCTCTGTGATGAACTTAATCTATTTTTTTTTTAAGTTTTTAAAGAAAAGGTTCGTGAGAAAATTTGGGGACACCAGATCCTTCTCTTCTTGTACATGAAGGAAAATATGAAACTATTTTACCTTATCAAAAGTGCTTTATAGAATTGAAATCTTTTCTAAAGTGATATGATGAGCCAGATCAGGAGTTTCTCAAAAGTAAGCTTGCAAATATTTTACTGCCTTGATTATTGATGATACATTAGTGTATGGAGCTTACAAATATTTTACTGCCTTGATTGTTGATGATACAATTAGTGTATGGATATTCTACTTTACTATTGATGATATACTTTACTGCATTAAATTTTGGTCTCTTTGTAAACAAGATGGTTTGACATTTTATTTTATTGTCTTTGTAATGCCAACTCTTTGATATTTATCTGCTACTACTCGAAGTGAACATGCAGTGGAGCTAGAAAACATAGCCATTATGCTTTCATTCGAAGAAGGTACATTTACATTGTTGCATCTAGATAGATGTTAATGTTTGATTCAATTTCATTCATAAATTCATATTGTATTCATAATATATTAAGCACATATGAGTTTAAACTAGTAAACTGAGGCCTAAGTTCCTAGAAAACTTGGCTTAGAAGTATTATTTAGCTCTCTCCACTTAAGTGCATGCATATTATATTATTTTAGATATTGTGGTTGGGAATTGATCATACTGTATAGTAAATATTTTATTTTTATCCTAGGAGACTTACAGCCTTTTTTTCTATGCAGTTAAAGAGATAAGGTAGATGAAAAAGCTGAATGTTTTTGCGAAGAATCTAGACAACAGGATAGTAGATGAAGCAAGTACAAATAAACATGTTTCTCAATTGCCCACCATTGTCTCTACAAAGGCACATATTATGTCCAACCCATAATGTATCTACTATTGGGAGATGTAGAACAAAATTTGGCATGTCACATAGTTGGAAGGGTAATAATTGGTGTTGTTACCTTATTGCGAGAATGGTGTCAACCTACAATGCCTCTTTTATAAGTGGATGCAAAAACAATTCTTCCATACATGACGGTAAAAAGGTTTCCATACATGAAAACTCTATTAACAACCTCTCATTTGCAGCCAGAAGCCAAATAATTAGAAAATACTGAATATTTGGCATTCATTGTGCTTGTATAATCTCATAAGAGAGATTTTGTGCTTGGCACCCAAGTTGGGTGACATGTAATCTTTTCATCTTGGCATGTTTCATAGATTGATATAAAATTGAAAATGTGTAGAACTATCCCCATTTCTAGCTTGTGGTTGATTTTTTATTGTTTTTTCCACAAGCAAAAGGGGTTTTATCAGAAAGCTGATATCTGAGATTCTAAGAGGAATTTCTCTTTTTGGCGTTCAATATTGTCAAATTTGTTATCTTTTCAGCCTGCAATATTAACACTGCAAATCAATAATTGATTTTGTTAGTTGGGTATGTGTGGTTTTTCCTACTACAGATGTATTTGAATATTAATGGCTTGTTCGATATGACTGTAAGGATTTTGTTGCAAGCTAGTTTTTTATTTGTGTTTTTGGGAATTTTGTATTGTGTTTTCCTGATATAAATGATGCCATTTTAAATATTGTAGCTAAAAAAATTAAATTCCTTTGCCTTGTTTTGATTTCTGTCTACATGACTTCACATTCACTTTCATTCGGTGGGGTTTTTAACAAGGGTTTAATTTGAGGCAAAAAAATTGGGGTTTTGGAATAAATTTGTGCTTGCTAGTTTTTTAAGCTTTTTAAAAATAAACACTTTGTTCTTGATCTGGATTCCCCTAGGATGCCAACAAACATAAATTGTATACGTCAATAATACAATTAATGCTCTTTTCAAATCGTGCCTCAGTTACTGAGGGTACTAAATTTATTGTGATTTATTTATTTAGTTTGTAAATTAATTCGTTCAAAGGGAAAGTAGAGATTTGTAGATCCTCCTCTGAGTGAGCTCGATACTGAAATGAATGTGATAATTGAGCAAGAAAAGCAATGGGAATTTAGAGGCTTCGAGTTTATTTCTTTTGAGAATTTTATGTCCTTGACGGTGATGGAAGCTATAGGATCATGTCTAACGAACAAGCATTCATAATGACTACCTGGTAATGAATACATGGCCTGAATTTATAACTTGGAATGTGAGGAAAGGCACTGTCATGATTGTGATTGTGTCTAGGCTGCTTGGCAGTTTCTTCTTGCCACTTGATATTTTTTTTCTTGTTAAACGCAGTTTCTCTCAGCTTTTGGACATATACTTTTAGTTTGAATGTTTGAAATGTCTATAATGGTTTATGGGTTAAGGATTATAGCGTTGAGACCTGTAGTTGTTGCATGAGTATTTGTTATCAAAATGAAGGAAACAATTTTTGGACACTTTTCTATATATATTTACTAGACTTGTGTTAACTATTGGGTTGGGATTTATGCCATGCAGATACTATGTTGGAAATAAATTCATTGGCTAAAGTGAGAGGCTTTGCTAGAAAAGGGCCCTAGAAGCATTCCATCTTGACAACAGTACATGGGGTGTTAATGTTCAACCATTATCTGGATTGCTATCTAATTTTGTTGTTTATACAACTCTCCTCCAACCACATGATCGCATTATGGTGTGTATGGTTCTATCTCATGGATTCATGACAACAAGAAAGCAAGTATCTGCTACATTAATTTACTTTGAATCAATGTCATAGTGTCTAGATGAGTCCACAGGTGAGCTCACATTTCCAGTCTAATAATAATTAGGAGGGAAATAGTTCCATGATTAATAAATATTGAACTCGTCTTTCAGAGAAGTGTTCAAACTATTAATGGTTGTGTTTGTTTTCTTCGGTTATAGGATTCATTGACTATGAGATGCTTGAGAAGACTGCCACCCATTTTAGGTCAAAGCTTATCATTTCTGGTACTAGTGCATATCCCCAAGACATTGATTACCCTCACATGCAGCAAGTATTGAAACTAGGTATTTCTACAGATATTATTATGGAAATCCTTTTAAAAATTTCTCTTTCCAACAACGTCTATTCTAGAATTTTGTTTTAATATGTTATTTTAGTATGTAATGTTGGATTTTTTATGCCTTTTAGTACTAAAAAGTTTGTGGTTTGAGAATATTTCCGATATAGTTGGGGCATACTTAATGATGGACATGGAACACATAAGTGCTCTCATCGTTTCTTCTATAATGACCAATCCATTTGACTTTTGTGATGTAGTAACAACTACAAGAACAAGGTGAGTTGATGCTACTAATTTGCTCTGTACTTCACCCTTTTGATTAAAAAATTGCCTATATTAGATGGATTCTTTTTTTTGGATCTATCTTAATTCTATCTATTTATGCCATTCTGCCTTGTAGAAGAAAAATAATCCCATTAATATTCAAGAAATGGTGAAGAACTAAAATAAATATTCCATTCCCATCATAGGAGGAGTGATTCTAGAGTTAAGAGGTGTAGATTTTCCTTTTGATTCTCTTACATGTTCTCTGATTCAATTTCCTGTTTCCATTTGTTTATGTTCTTTCTGTTTCTTATTAATACTAGATAAAAGATTTGATGAAACTCTTTATGTTCCTTGAATTGTTTGTCAATTGTTTCACTTTTTTCTTTTCATTTTTTTCTTTTTGATATTTTTCATTTCGAAAGATTTTTGGATTTTCGGATTATGATATTTAGTCTTTACGAGGTCCTCGGGGAGGCATGATATTCTTCAGGAAGGAACACATATTGGGGGTTGACCTAGAGACGACCATCAACAATGTAGTGTTTCCAGGGTTACAGGTCAATTTGAGTTCTCCTTCCTTTCCTCCATCATCCATATTGATCTCCTATTGACTAATATCATAATATTGGATATATATATTTTTTGTATCATTGTGTTTCTAAAAGATACATGAAATAATTTGTGGCTTTCTATGGAGGACCACATAACCATACCATAGGAGGGCTGGTTGTTTGTTTAAAGCAGATTGTAACTACAAATTTCAAGGGTTATCAAGTACAAATGTAGCACTCTCACATGTCTAAGATTCTGTAAATTCATGCATGTGAATTATTTTGTGAATGGATTTTGTTTTTGATCATAAGTAAAATATTTTTAGCAGGTTGTAGCAAATTGAGCCCTTGTAAAGAGACTAATAGATGGTTACAATTTTGTGTCTGGTGTGTTATAGACATATTTGGGCACTACAGCCCCAATCACATATGTCCATAAACCAAGGGATTCTACGTCCATAAAAGTGTTGTTTCATACCCTAAAGGAGCAAGGTCAGCTGATTACATCATCTCCCAGAATTTTTCCATGAAAAACCACTCAGGACTGGTCAAAGCAGGACCATATAGACTGCCTATTGCAAAGGGCGTGATGCATCTCACCTACCACATGCAAAAGTGCGATGCATATGGGAAAGCCCATCTGTAGGGTGCAATGAGCGAGAGCGGACAAATGGCACAAGCAGTTTGTTAGGTGTAGACCTTGAGAATCTTCTAGAAGCTTCTCTTTTGACACTTGCCTCCTTGAATTCGCCCAAGGATGAGTAAGAGATCATGAAATCTCCAAGTGGAACTAAGAAATATCAGAGAGATGACACTAATCAAAATCCCAGAAGCTGACTCACCCCCTTGCAAATATTTATAAATGGATCCCTCATCCCAGAGATCCAAAGGTTGGAATTTGGTAATTTGCAAAGAGGTGCTGCTGGTTTCTCTTTGAAGACATTGTTGGGTGATCTTCCTTTGTATGAGGTGAAGAGGGCTTTCAAGCTGGGATGATGGCACTGGGTCAGACCAAGTGGTTGTAATCCTCTCTTCTACTACTATTATCAATAAATCTATTTTAGTTTTCCTCCATATTCTTGTGTATCTCTGAATAATGACTTGATATATGCATTTGTATGGTCAATATATATTTGATCCTATATTGTTTACAGTGATAGATCTCTATGCTTTGATGGTATTATGCTGTTGTGACTCTATAGGTGCTCTTTGAAGCGCGACAAGTAAGAAGCAGTGGTGGGATTCTGTCAAAGGGGAAAGGAAACAAGCAAGGAGCCAAGTGAAAGACTGAGGTTGGTACTCTCTGCTTCTTTCTCATCTCTCTCTCTTGTAAAGGAAAAAACAAGTGACTTTACTCTATTTGTTTATAAGATAGCTACCCGTCTTAGTGGGACTATCAGTTCTGAATAGACATAGATTTCCCGGTAATAAAATGGTGACTCTAATAGGGAGCGATTAGTTTGATTGCTTGTCTCTATTTGTTTGATTCATAAACCACATACAGAGCTTGAAGTTAAGCCAACTAGCCTTCGAACTGCATTTTCTATGCAAGTGCAAAGTAGATCAATGCAGCTCCAGTCAATCTCTGGGTTTGTTTATGAACCGAGCAATTGACTTGCGAACATCCTAAGTTCCCTAGAGGTAGCATGAGTAACTGTGATGCAGGAAAGTGTTCCCTCTGCGGACAGAGGCAACCCCTCTAACCCTAGAGTGGGTCTAGTCACAAACAAGGACAGATCAATAATAACTTTCCTTAAATAGTCATAGTTGGAGGCTTACCTCAACTGATGGTTGGTGGAGTTCCATTGCACTGCTCCAGCTTCCGCTTCCTTCTCCTAATGAGTAATCAACCTAAAACAATGCAAAGGGAATACAATAAAGCACGTAACTGGAACAACAATGATCTATTTACTCACAAAGTCTAGAAGTCATGAGCTATCATGTACATTACATACAAGACATAGGAAAACATCATTGATTGCATTAATAATTAAATAAGATTAAGCTTACAACCAAAGTCTTGATGTCACAAGCCTTCTCCAAGGGATCCAGCCAGCATGTTCCTCAAGCTTTCACTCTTTGAAGATGGATCTCCCAACATACAAGTCTCTCTCACTCACAAGTTTTACACAAGATTAAGGGCACTTCACAACCTCCCACAAGCTATAAACAATCCCACACCTGTCACACTCACACCAACTATCTATCAAACTCCAAAACACTAACAGCACTGCTCAACTAGCCAACTATCAGAAACTATCCAAAAAAACTAGCAGTGCATAACAATGGTGAGAGTTTAAATAGGAGAAGGAGTCTCCATGAAAGGTTGAAGAGTGAGCTTATCTCCAAGGAAGGTAGCACAAATGATGGAACAATCATGCCAGAGAAAGGAGGTCAATACAAACTATTCCAAAAACCAGGTCTGGAGTCATCTAGAAAGCCGACTGTTGGAAAAAATTCACCCAATCTGGATCATCGCAGGTACATAGATGATCTATAGCGCTGACATCGCTATTGAATGACGTAGCTAGTCAGGTCATTGCTAAAGATTACAAGCGACCTCACGCTGGCACATAAAATCATACCATCGTGGGAATCAGGTGTACTTCCGCGATGGCAGCACTTCTGGACTATTTAGGAGCGCCCTTCACCGTGTTTATTTAGCCAACAGACACGATGAGGTAGATAACTTAGGAAAAGTGGGTCATTTGGCAACATCAGAGAGCATTTGTCTAATATGAGCATGTTTGACTTGAATACATGACACAGTAGGAAGACTGGAGTGAAGACAATGAAAAATTACTATGTAACAGATGCCCCCTAAAGTATGAAGCCCGAGAGAGAGGGAGGGGTGAAATGATTTACAAAACTGACTAAGCTGAAACACCATCTTGAAGAACCTACATACAAGTACAACTGATATCTTTGATAAAAAATTACACGTAGTCTAGGCATGGGCGCATCGATCCAAAAGACAAATGAAATAGGTCTGTGGTATGGACGCAACCATCCAGCTAATGATACCATGATAATAATAAAGGTATGGTCACAGCCATCCATGAACACTCAGGTATGGTCGCAACCATCCATCAATGAGTCATGTAATCAGAAACCAATCCACGCAGCCCGAACATATGTAATCTGAGTTCGGGGTCTTGAACTCATCCGATCATAGTGCAAATCCTAACATGCGAATAGATGTGCTGAGGTCAAACATGATAGAAAGTCACTTGATTGCCGTCAATGATGAAAAACTATTAACAAGCGCGAGAGAAACCACCAATAATGCCAATGATTCTCAAGGTACTAGGTAGCACAATCCACAAACTATGAAAAAGGAGCTGGAGTCACACACTCGTGGAATCACCCAATCGAAGACCAATGATGAAAGTCGACCATCAAGTGTGAAGAACTTGCCATTGAGGCATGCAAGTTCTAAGGTACCAAAGGGGATCTCTAGATCAATCTCCTAGATAATGAGCTGATGTCAACAGGAGACGACCCGTAGCAGGAGGGCCATAATGTTTCCCCCATCAATGACACAAGATAAGGAACAAGTGGTAGATGGTGAAACATAGTATCAGAGGAGAAGGCGAGGGTGTAAACTGCAGAAGGATTATACTCTTGAACATATCGGCGACACGACTCCGGAGGGTGGCAGCATTCAGGAACTAAGGGATCAGAGGCTTGATGGAAATAGCATGAATCAGATGGAATGAGGTTGAATGATAACCAAACCCACGGAAGGCCAAATGACGATCTGTGGATATCCCAACCAGAAAAGAAGCAAAAGTGTCGATGTTCAAGAGTAAGTAGCTGCCATAGACAATCAATGATAAACTTGTTTTTGAATCCAACCTAGTAATAATTTAAGGAGCCCTAGGAAGGAGAAGTTCGAGTCTCGTCATGGTGACGAGTCCAATGTTGTCAGGTTTTAACAAGTCTAACATAGGTGAAGTTCGGAGTCTTTTTCATGTTTAGAGGGTTTGAAAAAGACACAGAAAAGAAAACTCCAAGGGGGTGCTTTTTCGTAAATTTGTATCTCTCGAGCCCGAAAAAGTATAAAATGATACTAGAAAGAACTGCTTGACCATTACGATCAAGGATTACTTTTCGTGATTAGTGACCTCGACCCAAAAAAGTAGAAAGGCGATCGAAGACACATCATTTCGTAACCAATATTGAACCCGAAACGACAAAAGTCCAACAATATTTTTGTGTTTACACGGTTAGAAAAGAGCTTAAAGTGGACCGCCTTTTTAATTCTATTTAACGAGTCAAAAAAGGAAAAACTCAGCAATCTTTTCGTCTTTAAACAGTCAGAAAAGAGCTGAAAACATACCTCCATTTATATTCTCTTTAACAAGTCAAAAATGGAAAAATACTCAGCAACCTTTTCATCTTTTACGAGTCAGAAAAGAGCTTAAAGGAGACTCGTCCTGGAGGAACGAGGGGTATATAGGGTAGCAACTAGTTCTGGCAATGGTGGAACTACTCAGAACATGTAATGGTCAAGAGGCTAGCTAATAAAACCACTCATCGCTACAGTTCCTCAGGAAAGGATAAACAACCAACTGAAAGCATATGATTAGCCAAAGAGATGGTGGCGATGGAATGAAACAACCAAGGCTCATCTAGTAGAATTTAGCAGATAAAAATGGAAATCATGAGGTGTAAATCAGCTATGGGTTCATTTTTACACAAGCTTGAACCATGGAGAACTCTGCTTGGATTCGGTTTCATGTTTACACAAGCTTGAAATGAAAAACTATGCTTGTTATAAGTTTGCATGCCCCCAGCATAATAACATAAATAGAGGTACATGCCCCCCAAGCTTCATTGCATTAAACGAGGTGGATGGAATGAAGGTTCACTTTCGAGATCTTGGAAAGACTCGACTTTGGATTTTACGAGATCTTAATCAAAGACTCGATTTGGAAAGGGATTTGTTTCATGTTTTAATGAGGTTGACACATAAAACAACTATCCTCATAACCCTTGTTTCATTTTTTTAACGAGGTTGACATAAGATCAAGAAAGTATCCTCGGGCACCTTGTTTCATTTTTTAACGAGTTTGAGATAGGAACAAACTATCCTTGTAACTCCTGTTCACAGGCCACATGAGAACATGGCTCCCAAGAGGTCTTCACGGGATGGAAGAAACGCACTCTGGGAGGAATACATGTCATGACGCACCAATGACAGATCAGGTTCCAATGTCCCCAGTACATGATTTACGAGACCATCTGCATGATCAGCAGTAGATGCGTAGATGGAATGTGTAGCCACATAATTGACCTGTGGCAAGGAAGGTATTGTTTGCGAGCAAGAACCAAGAGGGGATGACAACTGCGCAGGAGGCACCGGGGGACTAAAGAACAATAATTGATCTATGGTCACCAATCTTCCACCGTGTGGAAAACAAACCACATGGAAAAGTAAAGAGATGAGGGCCCCCATGGCATAAACATAGTCACGGCCAAGGAGAAGACTAAAATCTAAAGCACCTTGGACAACCAATACATCTATATAGACGATTTTTCCTCCCAAAGTAATAGGGACTTTGGAAGGATCCCTAATGGTTGACTGGTTCCTCCGTCTAATGCTAATAGATGTTGTGCAACCAGCACAAGCTGTGGGGAGCCCAAAGCTTGCCAAGTAGTGGAAGGCATAAGACTGAAAGATGCACCCTCATCCAAGACAGTGCCAGGTACTGCCTTATCATAGGCATGTACTGTATTCTGGAAAGGAACATGGGATGGAAGGCGGAATGTAGTCAAATGACTCCAGTCAAAGGAAATGCCTGAGCTACTTGGTGGTGGAATCGAATGATTTCCCCCCTGCTCTATAGGAACTGAAGAAGGACTCTCGTGATCAGCAGGGATAGGAGGGTCGTTATCGGACTTAGGAGAATCTCACGAGACGAGAAGAACATGAGCATGAAACTCTTTCGCAATAGAGTGATCAACAGGTGGTGAACCTAAGTTGAAACTCTCTCCAACCAATGGTTGGTCTAGAACAGGCTTAGTACAGCCAGGCTCGGAAGGAGGAGGACAGACAAGAGAAGAATTTAAGTCAATCTCTTTGTCAATCGAGAGAGGTTCTGAAGAGAGCCTCTGATAACCAATGGGAAGTTGGGGTGAAGAAGCTATAATACTTTCCAAAACAGTGGAAGCTTTATCCATGAGCGGACAAAGGTGAAGGGGATGGTTGCCTTCACATACCCTACAGAGGAATCGAGTCTTCCCTTTCTTCTTACCATTACCAGTTGATAGGGTAGCATCGCCATGAGCTTTAGAGGATGATGGGGGATGAGCTAGATCATGACACCATACTTCTAAGATCCTAGGAATGCCAGGACAATCACGAAGAAGACGGTCACCCTTGCACAATTTACAAGGAAACTTAACCTTCTGCAGAGAAGTAGAAGGTGGTTCGACCTGAGATGTACTAAGAGTAGTAACTGCACAAGTGGCCTTGCATTTATCGTACTTCTTCTTCTTCTTCATCATCATCTTCTTCTTCTTAGTCTCCTGGTTAATAGATGTGAAACTTTCACCAGGCGAAGGAGGAGAGGAGGAAGAAACAGGGGAAGAAGGCATAGGCTCAACCTTGGAATCATCGTGTCATGGTTCAGATGAAGTAGATATTGGAACAGGATTTATGACACTCGGGACCACCGAGGTTGAAAATAAATATACGGGCAAACTGATGGTTAACCAAAGAAAAGACAATGTTGCCATATACAGAGCACCAGCATTTCCAAAAGAAGGAAATGGACTAGGATTCCAATCTGGGGAAAGACCTTGGCCGGTAGACTTGAGGAATGTTGCCATCAGGAACGAGCCTAAAAACACTGGAACTGTAATGAAGAACTCTAACTGTTACCAGGAATATTTCGTGGGCCAATAAATTTTATGACACAGGAAAAAAACTTGACCTTTTCATGTTTCAAGAGTCAAGAAAAGGACGAAAAGGTGACTCTATCTCTTTCAAGGTTTAATGAGCCTAAAAGGACAAGTGCTCAGATGGACCTTTTCTTTTAGGGAGTCTGAAAAGGAACGAAAGTGACTACTTTGGACAACTAGGCAAAAGGTTTACCAAACAACGTGTAAAACTGCATATACACCTTGGCAGTCATATGAAAACCAAGGACTTTTCGTACGGCAATCAATCTTCCCGAATGCCATGTTCGGTGCATTATGGTTGCAAGGTGACAAACACGACTTCCTAAGGATAAAGGATGATAACCTAGTGGGGCCTCCCAACATATACTTGATGGTACATGGGAGCAAAATTTCGTGCTAGACCATTATTGAGTCACAGAAGGAAGAATCACCCAATCTTGAGTGGAAACAAAAGTGACTAGGTTTAACGACGCTGGAGCACGTCTCTAGCCTAGACCTCTTAATAGTGTGCATTATGTTCCAATGTGTTGTTAGATTTATTCAGTTTATTTTAGAGTTGATCTTGGATTATGTTTCAGTTTTCATTCCTTACCTTATGTATATAACAAATCCTAGGATGCAGCTAGAATGAATGAAATATCCTTTTCTTCGATGAACACCTACCTACGAGAGGGTAGAGAGATCATTCCCAAACCAAGCAAACCAAGACAACAAGGGTAGTCACTCAATGCAAGCAGAGATCAATTCCCAAAGTGCATGGATACTACTAATGAGAGATTTAAACATTCGCTTTCCAATATGTAAACTTGAAATGAAAATTCACTTTCACTTTCGTATACTAAATGAATGAAATTCCTTTGATTTTGATGTCTCTAATTCTAGAAGAAGAAAATAGGCAACAAGAAAGTGTGGAAAAATGGTTGATCCAAATTTGTGATCTATGTTCTGGTAGTGAAGAGAAATTGAATCAATGCCAAAGATTGGTTCAATAACAATCACTAAACAATCAACCAAAAACAAGCAAAGGGGAAGCCTCAATCAAACCAACAGCAAGTTGCAAATGAATCTTTGAGCAAACAAGCAACCTAGCGAAACCGATCCAAGAGACTTGAAACAATGAAACTAGGTCACAGAAGCAAGAAAACAAGATTCATTCAACAAAGCTCACAAGAGAGTGCCTCAACCTATACACAGCGAAAAACAAGTTATCAAACAAGTGAGAATAGTAAGGGACCAACAGGACGGATGGACTCAGGAGGCAGAATTGAGAAGATCAATTCTACAACAATCAGCACGAGTAATACACAAGCAACAAGCACTGATAAAGAACATGCCATAGCAACAGAGCGATTTCACCACAAAAGTACATTAATTTTCCGTGATGGTTCGATTTACAGAACCGTCGTGACTGTTAGGCGTAATCACGTGATAAATAGGATATCACAAAAGGGTGGACACGATGACAGTGCGACTGTTAATTTAAAGCTACGATGATGTTCAAAACAGTAGCAGGCGAACCAAAACTCCCAAATCAAAAACATTCAATCCTTCATTGAAATAAGTGCATTTCCCAGATTAGACCAGGAAACTCAGAATACTAGTAACTAATCCCCAAAACTTCAAAAGAGACCAAAACAAAAAGTCAAGACAAGAGTAAACAAGAAAAGAACAAAGGCCAAAGCTCCCCAGTGGAGTCACCAATTTGTGATGCAGGAAAGTGTTCCCTCTACGGAAAGAGGCAACCCCTCTAGCCCTAGAGTGGGTCTAGTCACAAACAAGGACAGATCAATAATAGCTTTCCTTAAATAGTCATAGTTGGAGGCCTACCTCAACAGGTGGTCGATGGAGTTCCGTTGCGCTGCTCCAGCTTCCGCTTCCTTCTCCTAATGAGTAATCAACATAAAACAATGCAAAGGGAATACAACAAAGCATGTAACCAGAACAACAATGATCTATTTACTCACAAAGTCAAGAAGTCATGAGCTATCATGCACATTACATACAAGACATAGGAGAACATCATTGATTGCATTAATAATGAAATAAGAGTAAGCTTACAACCAAAGTCTTGACGTCACAAGCCTTCTCAGGGGGATCCAGCCAACATGTTCCTCAAGCTTTCACTCTTTGAAGATGGATCTCCCAATATACAAGTCTCTCTCACTCACAAGTTTTACACAAGATTAAGGGCACTTCACAACCTCTCACAAGCTATAAACAATCCCACACCTGTCACACTCACACTAGCTATCTATCAAACTCACAAACACTAACAGCAGTGCTCAACTAGCCAACTATCAGAAACTGTCCAAAAACTAGCAATGCATAGCAATGGTGAGAGTTTAAATAGGAGAAGGAGTCTCCATGAAAGGTGGAAGAGTGAGCTTATCTCCAACGAAGGTAGCACAAATGATGGAACAACCATGCCAGAGAAAGGAGGGCGATACAAACTATGCCAACAACCAGGTCTGGAGTCATTTAGAAAGCCGATTGTTGGAACAAATTCACCCAATCTGGATCATCGTGGGTACATAGTTGATCTATAGCGCTGACATCGCTATTGAATATCATAGCTAGTCAGGTCATTGCTAAATATTACAAGCGACCTTGCGCTGGCACATAAAATCGGACCAACACTGGAATCAGGTGTACTTCCACGATGGCAGCGCTTTTGGACTGTTTAGGAGCGCCCTTCAGCGCGTTTATTTATCCAACAGACATGATGAGGTAGATAACTTAGTAAAAGTGGGTCATTTGGCAACATCAAAGAGAATTTGTCTAATATGTGCATGTTTGACTTGAACACATGACATAGTAGGAATAATGGAGTAAAGACAGTGACAAATTACTGTGTAACAGTAACCTCATTAGATTAGCCCCTATACTTTGTAGTTACTGACTATCATTTGCTCAGCCTAAATCCATGAAATAAGCTGCAAACTATGACCAAAAACGAAGTTAAAGTCTCGTCCCTAGACCATTGCACCTTCTATTCTTGGCAATCTGGATGCATCGAACCTCCCATGTGCAGTAGGTGGGATGCATCCATGTTTCCCTATGTTACAGGTGCAATGATCAAATAAGACTAGTTCTGCCTCCAAATTTTGGTTTTTCTTCACTCTCTTCAACTTTATTTAGGAGTTTTAGTGTCTATGATCAGTAGACCACTGTTGAAACCCCCATCCTTTGTATCATCCAACCTCCATTGTACAAATATTTGTGAATATTTTTATATATTTTTCGCCATTCACAGTTCTCATTTACAAAATGGTAGCTTAATCGAACTATGGTCTTTGGATTTGAAAATGTTGCAAGTGTCATTTTCAGTCAAAGAAAAGAATCCTTCTCTTTTTGATAGTGGATTACACTATTACTCTTGTATTTGATATGAATTAATAGAATTTCAAGTGTCAAAAGTAGTTTTTCAATTCAAAATCGCAAAGTGTCATCTTGTCTCCCTTTCATTTTTTTGAAAAGAAAATAGTTAGTACTATCACTTTGAAAGAAGATATGATTCAGATTTGTACTCAACATTCTTTTTGTCATTCACACATTAAGAAAGCGGAAAAAAAATACATGCATGTGCATTTGCATTTAGACTGCTTGTCGTTTTGATTTAGGACAGTGCATCTAGTGCGTGCTCTCTGCTCTATGTTGAAAGGATTTCGTTTCTCTTTCCTTAGTAGCTAGGATTTTCATTGCAAAAAGAAGATTAAATGACTGTTTATCATCTTAGATTGCATTTTAGGAATTGTATATCTACATCACGTGGTAAACCTTAAAGGCAAACTTCTTAAGAAATATCAACTATAAAATAAATTCAATGAACATAAAAATGCTTTGGAACCTAACACACAACATCTAGAAGTCTAGGCTAGAGATGTATTCCGACATCGTAAAGCCTGGTAACTATCACTTTCATTGTAGGTTGGGTGATTCCTCCTCTTTGAGACAACAAGTGTCAGTACATACTTGTGCTCCCATGTACCGTCGGGTATATATTGGGAGACCACAATAGGCTATATCCTTTATCCTTAGGAAGCTGTGTCTGCCTCCCTATCAATTGTAATGCACTAAACACAACATTCGGGAAGATTGATTGTCGTACCGTAAAAAGTAGTTTACAGTTTTGCAATTGGTTTGGTAATCCCTCTGTCTAGATTTCCATAGTAGTCTCTTTCGTTCCTTTTCAGACTATTTAAAGTAAAAGGTCCATCTGAGCACTTGCCACTTTAGGCTCATTAAAAATCGAAGGCGACTAGAGTCAACTTTAACTTTTTCTCTACTCTTAAAAATTGAAAAAGCAAGTTGTGTCAAAGCGTCTAAAATTAATTTTAATCAAAATAACGTCATTGTTCCCTCGTTGGTCTTAGGTTGAGAAAATGGAGTCCACCAACCAACGATTTCTCCCTCGGGGGAAATCATAGTCCTTTCTCCTCTTGGGGATATTTTGGTGCACCTCATATGGCCACATTGTCCCTTCCAGTACTGATAATTGGCTTGCCGATATGGCTTTTCTCAACCTCTGTCGTTCAAAGCACCGTGATTCCTGAGAAATCGAATTAGCAACTAGATGATACTAGAGTTACCCCCCAACCTTCTACTTTGTTTGTCTCTCCCTCTCCTTCTTCCTCTTTGCTTGGTGGAGATAGTAAAACTAAAAACCAAGTAACTGAGAAGAAGAAGAAAGGGAAGGAGAAGAAGAATAAGGAGTCAACGACAAAAAGGGGCAACCATGCATCGTCTGGCAAAAATCCACACACTGCACCATCCAAACCTAAATCTCCATGTGTCATCGGCAAAGGGGACCACTATCATCAAGATTGTCCTTGCATCCCACAGATATTAAGGGATTGGTCTCCCCACTTGCCCAATCCAGTGTCGTCAACCTCTGACGATCATGTTGAGAGTACACTGTCAACTAGTGAAAACGAAGTCACCAGACGGAAAGGAAAATATAAATTTCCTTACAGACTATGTGAAGGCGATCATGCCCTCCACCATTGTCCCTTCCTGGACAAAGCTATAAGAGTCTTGGATAATCATCCTGCATCGTCGTAGCAACTCCCTCTTGGATACAAGAAACTCTTGCCGAATCCATTGCTAGTTGAAAATCCGACTGACCCACCTTTGTTGTCAATCAAAGCACCTATCATTGAAGATAAACCCTCTGAGTCCACATTGAACCAAAGTCAACAAGTTGAGATGGTAGTCGACCCCATCTTAGCTTCAGAGGATTTACGTTTAGATGATACAGTCACTAAAGAGAATTAGGACGACAACGTTCAAATTCTTTTCGTAAACACAGACTCTGATGAACATGGGGGCAATCTACCCATTCCTTTACCGCAGGAAGGAAGTTCATCAGAATTGTATCCAGTCGTTTATTCAGTCCCACCTCCAAGCAACCTAGTTGTTTCCTTCGATTGGAACCTACTAGGCAGACCCTGTTTACCATCTAATGTACCATTCTGAATCATAGTGCAAAATTACAGAATGGTCATGATTGGTACCATCATAGATGAAGGGGCTTCTGTAAGTATCCTTTCCTCGACTGCTTGGAAAGCGCTTGGTTCGCCATCACTTTTGCTTGAGATGTGAAATCTGGTATGCTTCAATAAAGGAACCAGTCGACCGTTAGGGATCCTTCCAAGTTTGCCTATAACTTTGAGAAGGAAAACTGTTTATCTGAATGTAATGGTAGTCTAAGGACCTTTAGATTACAATCTACTCCTTGGGCGTGACTACATTTATGTCATGGGAGCTATGGTTTCCTCACTCGTTTGAGTGATGTGTTTTCCGCATGAAGGAAGAGTGGTCCAGCTCGTAGACCAACTTTCATTCCCCGGTTCACACATAGCTAATAGTCAAATGCCATCCCTAATAGGTATTTTTGTGCAAGGAATGTCTCATCAATCTCTAGTCCATCCACCTAATGAGTGCGAGTGAAAACTTCAGGTATAGGGTAGGTTTCCGTAGAGGATATATGACTGGTCTAACACACTCGTCCGTTTAGGAAAATGGGATTAGATCGGAATAAGATACCTCTGTTAGAAGGTAGGCCTTTCCCAATAGAACAAATATTTTGTCTGCAAATTGAAGGGTAACTTGGAAAAGGTAGGCCTTTCCCGATAGAACAAATGTTTTGTCTGCAAATTGAAGGGTAACCTAGAAAACTTTACTTCGCTATACCTGGGGGCATGCAAACCTTTTTGCATGAAAGTGAAAAGCGACCATTTATTTTCCTAGTTTGTAGATTCTTAACCCTTTAAACTCATGGGATCGGTCATTATTAGCTTACATAATAAAAGGAGTCGGAGCATAATTTCGAATGATGCAAGCTCCCTACATAATGAACCTATCGATGATATATCTTATTATACGACTGGCAGTTTTACTCAAAGTTCAAGCTCGTTAAAAATTAAGCCTAGCAATGAGATATGTTCCACTAGAGTTTAAGCTCATTAAAAAATGAACCCACCTCCAATAAATAACCACTGTGAATGATTATCATCAGCTTCTGAGCCTTGGTCATGTTCTTACCATCACCTCCACTCTATTTTAACTGATCATTCGCCTCTATTTGATTGTTTACCCCTTTTGAGGAACATCTGCGACGAGTGATGCTATTAGCCACCTTCTTTACACTGTTGTGATTGGAAAGTTCCAAACCTTACCTGGAACCAACTGCTATCTGAAAACATCACTCGTTCCTCAAAAAATGAGTCTCCTTTAAGCTCTTTTCATCTGACTCGTAAAATATGAAAAGATTGTCAAGAAATTCGCCTCTCCATCTCGTTAAAGTGATTAGAAGTGTTATCCCTCCTCTAGATTTTAATCTTTTTGAACTTGAGGGATCATTACACAAAAAGATCGAGTGTTTGTCTTGTTCGGTTCGTTAAAACTATCGAAAAGTCATCCCTTTTGCATTGTCTTATACTTTTTCAGACTTAAGGTATTATATTACGAAAAAGGAATAGTGGAGTTTCCCTTCTGTCTCATTTTAGACTCTCTAAAATTGAAAAGGACTAAGTTATCCTTGTCGTTAAACTTGTTAAAACAATAACGACAAAATTTTCCATTCAGACAAGAGTGAGTTTCACTGTTACTAGGCTCATTAAAACATAGCGATGGGTTTGATCGAAGGGAAAATTATAGAACAAACATATGTTATCCTCCTCAAGCTTGACAAAAATAAAGAGGTACTGGTCAGAAATGACTGGGGAAAATTGGGAAGAAAACTTGAAGAAACTTTATTGGTAGCAGGTCACTCTTGAACATGACACTTTCACTCCATCACCATGATTGAGTCGAGTTGGGTTATTCCGTTCACCGGTCATATCACCATTGGTCCATCGGACCATCCACTTTTGGGGTTAACGCTATCAATCCATTTCAGTGTCGTCGGTATGTTCAAGAGAAGTCTCTCAGAGAATTCACCTACCCAGCTTGTGTCTCATCCGCTACAATACCTTCACGCTTCGTTATTTCATGACCGCCACCTTGAACCTTGTATCATCAGATCGTTTTCACCTCTACAAAATCATTTGCTCCGTTCCATGTCATAGATGCGATATCCACTAATGCCCTCCTATGGCAGGTCACTTCTTGTCAACATCAACTCATTATCCAAGCAGTCGACCTAGGGAAAACCCTTCTAGTACTTTGAAGCTTGCATACCTCAATGGCAAGTTTCTCACTTCCAGCGACAAGTTTTCACTAATGGCCTTTGACCAAAAGATTTTGCGTGGTGTTTGACATTGACTCATGTATTCGCACCACGTGAATTGTACTGCAGTACCTTGAGGGTCATCATCATCGTCAGTGATTCCTCTCGCGCCTGTTAACAACTTACATCATTGGTTAATAATCAGGCGATGTCCTTCCATGTTCGACATCAGAACATCTTTTTCAGATGGATCGACTTATACCTTCAGGTGAAGATTGAACGAGTTTTTAAGACCCCAGATCTAGTGTCATCCATCTAGGCTACGATATATTCAGGAAAATAAATACATAAAATGTACATCATTGCTGCACAAATAATCATCCAAACTAAGGGATGATGGCTCTACCAGAATCATCAGTCTACACACAAAAAGTTGTCTGTGCTATGTACATGAAAATGAATTTATCAAGTTGAGCATGGGAATGCCCACCTGAGCTAGATCATGAAAATATTATGAAGATAATGTATTGTATTGTGTTATGCTCTTAACCTGCAAAATAATACCCAAATACAGAATATGCGAAGAAAAGATACCTAGAACACAGAATAGCAATGATTTTATTATTCAGAGAGTAATGTTCACATGCCTCTTCGAGGGGGCAACCTCCAATAGAGCAGAGCTCGATTACAAAAACAAGACACAATGCTCCTCGCAGGGAGTCTCTATCCTTTATATATGACTCATACATGCAATACCACGGGCCAATACCGTGGGTTTTATTAATACCATCTATCTAATACTACGGCCCATTTGCAACTAACTGTGGTCCCGTCATTAATTGCGGGTTAACCACTTACAATTATTAATATGGGCTTTATTGACTCTTGACTATGACGTGATCCCATGACATAAATAAGGGGGTTAGGGTGGGACCCTAACATGCCCTCCCCCTTAAGACTAGCCTTGTCCTCAAGGCTGAAGCTGCGGAAACTGCTGAAGAATAGTGGCTGGTTCCCAAGTTGCATCTTCCAGAGAGGTGTCTTTCCATTTGACGAGGACTTCCTTAATCATGCGGCCACGCAGGTGCTTGTCTCTTGTATCTAGAACCTGTTCGGGTTGAAGCCAGATTGACCCTTCTTCATCCAATTCAGGTAGACTAGTTTGGACTCGGTAATTGTTCCCAATCACTTTCTTGAGGCACGATACATGGAAAACTGGATGGATTTTTGCCGTAGGTGGAAAATCCAACTTGTAAGCCACTTCTCCAATGTGCTGAAGTACTTGGAATGGTTCGTAGAATTTTGGAGATAGCTTTTGACAACCCTTGTCTTTGAGTGATGTTTGCTTATATGGTTGCAGCCTCAAAAAGACCTGATCCCCTTCTTGAAATTGGCGCTCTGAGCGATGTTGGTTGGCCTGTTGCTTCATACGGTTCTGAGCTTGATGAAGATTCTCTCTAAGATGGGTGAGCATGGTTGCGCGGTGTTGAAGGAGTTGATCCACTCCTTGTACTTTGGAGCACCCCTTGAGATAATAAGTAGGGGAAGGCGAAAGTTGACCATAGACTACTTCATAGGGAGTCATTTTGGTGGTGGCATGATAGTTGGTGTTATACCACCATTCAACCAAAGGTAACCACTGTACCCAAAGGTGTTGCTTTTCTGAAGTGAAACACCTAAGGTAGGTTTCTAGACATTTGTTGACGGCTTCGGTTTGACCATCTGTTTGTGGATGATATGAAGTACTGAGTTTGAGTTGAGTGCCTTATATTCTGAAGAGTTCCTGCCAAAAATTACTGGTGAAGATCGGGTCGCGGTCGGACACAATAGAAGTGGGCATGCCATGCAATTTGAAGATCTGATCCATGAAAGTTTGAGCAACCAAAGTTGGTGTAAACAGGTGGGGTAGGGCGCAGAAATGAGCATACTTCGATAGTCGGTCCACAACCACCATGATGACTGACTTGTTCCCTGACTTTGGAAGACCTGTAATGAAATCCATAGAAACCTCCGTCCAAATTGATGCTGGAATGGGCAATGGCTGTAATGAGCCTGGTGTGTTGACGGTTTCCCCTTTGTGGCGTTGACAGACATCACATTCTGCTACGAAAGTAAGGATGTCCTGTTTCATGCCTGTCCAAAAAAATGGTCTTCTGGTGCGAGCATATGTCTTCTGAAAGCCTGAATATCCTGCAATGGGAGATGAGTGCAATTTTGCCAAAATGCGACTTTTGAGGGTGGATGTTGGTGATATTACAACTCTGTCCTTGTAGCGAAGAATATCATTCTGCCACGAGTAGCCCTTGCTGGAATTAGGGTCGACCTGCAATTGAGAAATGAGTTGGGAGAGCCCGGGGTGTGAAAACCATTCCCTGCAAGCCTCGTCAATCCAATCTGGAATGGGGAGGGAAATTGTGAGCAGAGTACTTTCCTCCTCAAATTGGCGAGATAATGCATCTGCTACACTGTTGTCTTTCCCTTTCTTGTAAATGATCTCATAATCATATCCCAACATTTTGGCTAACCATTTATTTTGTTGTGGGGAGGATAGGCGTTGCTCCAAAAAATATTTAATACTGTGATGATCTGTGCGGATTTGGAAACGTCACCCCAATAAGTAAGGTCGCCAGGTCTCGACTGCATGTAAGATGGCCATCATTTCCTTCTCGTAGGTAGATTGGCCCAGATTCCTCCCACTGAGTTGTTGGCTTGTGAAGGCCAATGGTCGCCCTTCCTTCATTAAGACCGCCCCAATACCTGTACCCGAAGCATCACATTCAATGACAAAGGATTTGGTGAAGTTAGGTAGTGCTAAGACTGGAGTGGAACGCATGGCGTTTTTTAGAGCAGTAAATGCCTGTTGTGCTTCCTCATTCCAGAAGAAGGAATTTTTCTTGAGGAGTTGAGTGAGGGGCTTCGCTATGCGGCCATAATTGCGGACAAATTTACGATAATAGCCTGTGAGACCCAAAAATCCTCTCAAGCTCTTCAAGGTCTTAGGTTGAGGCCATTCTTGCATTGCCTGGATCTTTTTGGGGTCCACCTTGACACCTTCACGCCCCACAATGTGGCCCAAATACTCAACTTCTTCCATGCCAAACGAACACTTAGACATCTTGACAAATAATTTATGCTTGCGGAGCAGTTGCAAGAGTAGATCTACATGCTGAAGATGTGCCGCCCAAGTGCCACTATAGATGAGGATGTCATCGAAGAAGACAAGGACAAATTTTCTGAGATATGGTTTGAGAATGTAATTCATAAGGCTCTGAAAAGTAGAGGGGGCATTACAGAGACCAAATGGCATGACCAGGAACTCACAATGGCCTTCATGAGTTCTGAAAGCCGTCTTGGGAATGTCGACTTCCTTCATGCGAATTTGGTGGTAGCCTGAGCGAAGATCCAACTTAGTGAAGAATTGAGCCCCATTGAGTTCGTCCAGCAAATTGTCAACCACCGGGATGGGAAATTTATCTTTAACTGTCAACTTATTGAGGGCTCTGATGTCGGGACACATCCGCCACTCCCCATCTTTCTTGAGGACCATGACCACTGGGGATGAATAAGGACTAATGCTGGGACGAATGACACCTGATTCCAACAATTCCTTGATGATTTTTTCTATTTCATTCATTTGGGTGAACTAATATCTATATGGCCGCACATTTGGGGGTTGGGCCCCTGGAACCAAGGTGATGCTATGATCATGTTCCCCTCGCGAGGGTGGAAGCTCATGAGGCTTGTCAAAGACCGTCCTATGGTTATTTAAAATCTGTTGCATCTCAGGATGAATTGGCTGAGACAGGGTTTTGACTACCTGGATGGCATTAAATTGAGCGACCACTCCATGATGGCCCTTTTTTAACAATTTTTCCATCCTATGCGAGCTGATGATTGAGGGGGCTCCTGCCTGGAGTCCACGGAGGGTATGTGTGGAGTTGTTCTGCTTAAAACTCATATATAACTCCTGGAAATCCATTGTGATTGGCCCAAGAGTGCGGAGCCATTCAGTGCCTAGGACAATGTCGCAACCCCCCATGTGTATGGCAAACATGTGGGTTTTCAACTGATAATCCCCCATTTGAAGTTTGACATTTTCACAGCGGCCTTCACATTTCATTGTGCCCCCATCTGCAATTTGGACTTGGAAGTTAGAGACTGCCCGTACAAAACAATGCACTGCTTCTGCGATTTTTTGATGGATGAAATTATGGGTACTTCCACTATCAATCAAGACTACTACTGGGCGATGTTTAAGAAAACCCCTGATTTTGAGAGTTTGAGGGGAAGAAATTCCTGCCAACGCATTTAGCGAAATAACTGGTTCATCATATATAATCTCCTTTTGGTTGTCTTCTTCAATCGCCTCCGGTTCCTCAAGTGGTGGATCTTCCTTGGTGGAGCTGTAGTCAGTGGCATCTATTTGAAAAAACTTGGGCTCCTTGCATTTATGACCTGGGGAATATTTTTCATCACAGTAGTAACATAGTCCTTGCTTCCTTCTTTCGGCCATTTCCGCAGGTGACACCTTTTGAATCTTAAGTTTCTGAGTCGTGTTGGGAGCCTGTGGGGGATGACCTTTAGCGGGGAAATTGGGGCTGCTGTATTGGGCTGCTAATGCACGTTCCACCTTACGAGCTACCTGGCAAGACTCTGTCCACGTGGGAGGGTGGTGGAGTAGAACTTGAGCTTTGATGGCTTCTTTAAGACCACTGATAAAACATTCCGTGTAGAACTCATCTGTGAGACCCTTAGTGCGGAAGGCTAAGGCTTCAAAAGCGGTAATATATTCATCCACTGTACCCGTCTGTCGGAGCTTAGTGAGACGCCCCGAAAAAGAGTCTTCCTGTTCAAAGCGATTTCGAAGAGCTTTGGTAAATTGGTCCCAATTCTAAAAAGGTCCATTGCAATGCTGATGCCATTCCCCCCATTTCCATCGTTCATTGTCCAAGTACATGGTCCCCACCATAAGCTTAGTCCAATCATCTAGGATATGATTCAATTTGAAATACTGCTCCATTTGTGCTAGCCATGTTGACGTGTGAGAACCGTAAAATTTATGCATATCCAACTTGGGAGGTCGCTGACTGGTTGGTGGATGGGTGTGCCAGACGTGAGGAGAGTGGCTCGACTCACCCTCATGGTATTCATGGCCCTTATACGCGTCCTCGTGGGCTAGTTCCTTGCCCTTCGAGAGTGCTTCCTGTACCTGGAGACTTAGTCCACTAATCTCACGTTCGAGGGAGTTCATCGCAGTGTGGATGGTGTTCACAGTGCCTTCAAGTTTGTCCATCCTTTCATTGGCCATCGCTTGAGCTCTAGTTTCTACCATACACCAACCAGATGAAAAATTGGGACCGCCTAATTTTTTTTCTAATAAATTGAATGGTACCACCTTGCTCAGCTCGTCGTCCTGATTCTGATGGGCTAGATCACCAATAAGCACCCCAGAAGATCTCAGAATCTTTTTTTTTTTTCGTTTTACTCCTCCTTGATCAATTTTGCAGTCGCCAAATCCTCAAAATGTCAATGCTGCCAAAAGTCCTGCGAAAAGTAGACCCCGGTATAGGAACCCTTCACAACTACTCCGATCTGGTGGATCTGAGAGATCTGAATGGTGGACAACTGCTGCTGCGGATCCGATGGAGCTGCGGGACTGATGTCTGCTGCTGCGGCACGTCTTTGCACATGCAGATCTGGAATAGATGATGTGTGATCCCCCGATAGAAAAGGGAACTATGGTCTAGAGGAGTGTCAGGTGCTACAGATCGCAATATACATAAGGGTCTGACAGTAGTACTCGGCCCAATGTTTCAGGGCTCTAACTAAGGAGGATCGACCGTACCCTTAGCCGTACAACCCGACTACCCTATCGTACGGGTGAGTAATCTCTCCGAGTGCTGTTCTCGGTGTACTGTAGCCAGAAGACGGCCAAAGGTTTATCTATGGCAAGGTTTCAAGGGAGCCTAGGGGGCTTCCTATATACCCAGAGGGTATGTGGAAGACAGTCCATGCGCGGTTCTGTCTAATGCACTACTACTCGAAGGGGTACCCACAGGGGTTACAAGGGAGTCCAATAGACGTGACCACCTCTTGTATTTCCTGCATGCATGCCTCCCCAAATCCACAGGTTTATGCGCTTAACGACAGATCCCGTGGTTTAAAGACGCCGGAACACGTCTCTAGCCAAAAAAAAATTTGCTAAAAATTGGAGATCCCACCGAGCCCTGGAAAGTGCTCTGATACCACTTGTTATGCTCTTAACCTGCAAAATAATACCCAAATACAGAATATGCGAAGAAAAGATACCCAGAACACAGAATAGCAATGATTTTATTATTCAGAGAGCAATGTTCACATGCCTCTTTGAGGGGGCAACCTCCAATAGAGCATAGCTCGATTACAAAAACAAGACACAATGCTCCTCGCAAGGAGTCTCTATCCTTTATATATGACTCATACATGAAATACCACGGGCCAATACCGTGGGTTTTATTAATACCATCTATCTAATACTACGGCCCATTTGCAACTAACTGTGGTCCCGTCATTAATTGCGGGTTAACCACTTACAATTATTAATATGGGCTTTATTGACTCTTGACTATGACGTGATCCCATGACATAAATAAGGGGGTTAGGGTGGGACCCTAACATATTGTATCTTATTACAGGTCACCTTCTAGTTCGAAAAATCTTGGATCCTCATTATAAAGCATTTCACCCGACATCAAAAGATTTACAACCTCATGCTTTAGGGGGCAACTGTTATGGACATATTTGGGCACTGCAACCCCAATCACATATGTCCATAAACCAAGGGCTTCTAAGTCCCTAAAAGTGTTGTTTCATACCCTAAAGGAGCAAGGTCAGCTGACTACATCATTTCCCAGAAGTTTTCCATGAAAAACCACTCAGAACTGGTCAAAGCAGGACCATACAGACTGCCCAGTGCAAAGGGTGCGATGCATCTCAACTGCCACATGCAAAAAGTGTGATGCATATTGGAAAGCCCTTCTATAGGGTGCAATGAGCGAGAGCAGACAAATGGCACAAGCAGTTTTCTAGGTGGAGACCCTGAGAATCTTCTAGAAGCTGCTCATTCGACACTTGCCTCCCTGAATTCGCCCAAGGATGAGTAAGAGATCATGAAATCTCCAAGTGGAAACAAGAACTATCAGAGAGAGGACACTAATCAAAATCCCAGAAGATGACTCACCCCCCTACAAATATCTATAAATGGATCCCTCATCCCAGATATCCAAAGGTTGGAATTTGGTAATTTGCAAAGAGGCATTGCCGGTTTCTCTTTGAAGACATTGTTGGGTGGTCTTGCTTTGTATGAGGTGAAGAGGGCTTTCAAGCTAGAAGGATGGAACTGGGTCAGACCAAGTGGTTGTAATCCTCTCTTCTACTACTTTTATCAATAAAGCTATTTGAGGTTTCGTCCATATTCTTGTGTATCTCTGAATATTGTGTTGATATATGCATTTGTATGGTCAATATATATTTGATCCTATATTGTTTACAGTGATAGATCTCTATGCTTTGATGGTATTATGCTACTGTGACTCTACAGGTGCTCTTTGAAGCAGGACAAGTAAGAAGCAGTGGTGGGATTCTGTCAAAGGGGAAAGGAAACAAGAAAGGAGCCAAGCGAAAGAATGAAGTTGGTACTCTTTGCTTCTTTCTCATCTCTCTATTTTAAAGGAGAAAACAAGTGACTTTAATCTATTTGTTTCTAAGATAGCTACCCGTCTTAGTGGGACTAGCAGTTCTGAATAGACACTAGATTTCCCAGTAACATGGTGGTAGTGAAAATCACCTAGTCCTAGTTGGTTTGAGGCCCTTGGTAAGGATCCTATATTCATATGTTGGAGTAAACAACATAATTGTATATTTATTTCTATTGGATTTAGTTTGTTGAATGTAACATGACATATATTAATGGTCTTGGATAAGGCATTGATGGTGCAAGAGTAGAGAATGTTTTGGATGCTGCTTCTATCACAGTCAACAAGAATTCTTTACCATGTTACATCAATTTTCGCTTTGTATATTTATATGTAAGGGAGTCATTTATTTTCGTAGCTCCATGGGATGATATAGCTTACTTTTAGACCTTATATTTTCATGTGATAAAAGTGTTATGGTTCCTAGTGGTATTTGCATAGGGACCCCTACATTAACCACCCGTGGGCTTCTTGAGGATGAATTTATTAAGGTTGCAGAATTTATTCACGAGGGGTGTAGATAGCCATTAAGTTTAAGGGATCTGTGAAAAGTACAGACTTAAAATATTTTATAGAATTTATTAAGTCAGACAATTTCCAACTATGAAATAACATTTCTGTTCTCAAAAAGAAGGTTGAATCATTTTCTAGCTAATTTCCATTGCTTGGTGTTGGCATTGAAAATATTAGTTAGAGATATGACGTGCTCATAGCCTTAGAAGTTTCTTTTGTTAACTTTTAGGTTGGGCTTCAATGACGATAACCAAGTTGGTTGATTTGGTTCCATGTGTAGATTATAGTGACGAATAACATTGGAAACTGAATTTGTCTGAATTTATGTGCTTTTCTAGCATTGACATTAATATAATATGTTGTGATGTGTTGGATGTTGAGTTTTACATTTTATTTATTGGAAATTATGTATGGCTCTGTTATTTATTGGCAATTATGTGTGTTTCTCTTTTTGTTCATCACAATAATTTTGGGTAGAAAAATATTGATAACTTGAATGGAAGCTATTACAGTACTTATTTATGTGGTGTGACTATGGAAATTTTATATAGCCTGGAAATAAATATTCTCTACTTCTCAAGGACCCAGGTATTGGGCCAATTACACAGTTCCATAAAGTGTGTTCACTAAGATACTTCTACACATGCACAAATTCCATGTATACATGACACACTTGCAATCAATTAGGATTCTACTATTTTATTGTTACATTCATCATCTCACATAGGCTGGCAAGAATTGGTCCCATTTGTAGATTATAGGAATGAACCATGTTGAGATATGAATTTTGTTTGAATTTATGTTCTTTCCCAGTATAAGCATCAACATATTCTGTTATGGTGTGATGGATGTTGAGTTTTCTATTTTATTTATTGGAAAAAAAAGTCTACATAATTTGTATGGTACTCCTTTTGTTCCTCACATTTGGGTTGAAATTTATTGCAACATTAGTGACAATGTATTCATCTTCAATAACACTCAGAGAAATAGAGGTCTATTTTCTACTAGAACATGAAACCATAGCAGATTCCAAGCTAAAACAATATCCAAAGATTCTCTTTCTATCATTAGAGGTATTGTTAGGGCCTGGATCTACCTCAGGCTGAAGGAAGGCAGGTCTAGGGTAACATCAAACCACGCTTAACCTGGTAGCTAGCCCTACTAGGTCGAGAGAGGGCTCTCTCCTTGTCAATCTCAATTAGGATATTGGTAATTAGGGCTTGAGATGACTGAATTTAATGTAGATTTTATGCTAGGTATAGTAGCTCAGGGTTTCTGGTTTGATTTTTAGGTTTTGGTTACTGGATCAATTGGAGAAGGCAGATTGGGTCAGGGAAATCAACTCAAAGATATAGTCATGTTCTGTAGGGTGAGGTAGATAAGGGTTTATGTACTAGAAATGGATTAAGATGGTAGATTAAGACAGCTAAGGAGTTGAGGAGGGCCTAAAGAAACTATGAATCCTCTTCAAACAATTGAAAACATTGAAAACCAAATGCATTCCCAAGACAAAGAACAACATTGTATTTTTTCCATTCACCTTGATTCATTTAGTTTTAGAAGAGAAAGATGGATTTGGATACATATAAAACATAATAAAGACTCATTACAAAGAATAAACAATACATAAACTCACTACCACAAGAATCCCAAAAAAATAGTTGTGAAACCTGGTTTTATTCCTTGCCAAACTGCTGATACAAATGTTAAATGAGTGCCACCACTTCCACCAAAGTCCAACCTTTACAAATCACTGAGAAAAGACATCATGTAGACCTCAAAACCATCTGAGATATCCATCAAGGGTCGACTCCATGAGTCAAGGAACTATTTCAACAACATCTAAATTAGGAACAAGAAAATAGGCAGTGGAACAGCTTACCTCTAAAACTAAGGAAACCGATACATTCAGTTTAAAACCACCTTTTCTTTGATGTATCTACTCCATCAAGTGTTTTACATCAACATTTACATCATATTACGTCATTTACCATGAAAAATTTACCAAGAAGAGAAGAAAAAGTCAACTGCTGACGAGACTAGGCGAAATTTGACTTTTAGGAAAAATTGACAAAATTTGCCTGATGCGCAATGCCCTAAGCCTGATGCACAGTGCCGCTTCAAAGATACTTTTGGAGGCCTTCCACTCATTCAAATATTTGAAGAGATTCATAGTTTCTTTATGCCCTCCTCAAATCCTCAACTGTCTTAGTATACCATCTTAATCCATTTCTAGTACATAAAATGTTGTCTACCTCGCCCCACAGAACATGACTGTTTCCCTGAGTTGATTTCCCTAACCCAATCTTCCTTCTCCAATTGATCTAGCAACAAAACCTAAAAATCAAACCAAAAACCCTGAGCTACTATACCAAGCCTAAAATCTACATTAAATTCAGTCATCTTAAGCCCTAATTGCCAATATCCTAATTGAGATTGAGAAGGAGAGAGTCCTCTCCTGACTTGGTAGGGCTAGCTACCGGGTTAAGAATGGTTTGATGTTACCCTAGACCTTCCTTCCTTTAGCGTGAGGTATATCTAGTCACTAACATAGTGGCGACCGTACTGTGGAACGTAGTTTTATGTTCCTCAACAAAATGTAATCAAGTTTAGATCTGATTGTTGATGGTGAACAAGGATCGGACACAGCAAGGCTGAAGTCATTCACCTGGCAACTCCAAATCAGTTTCGAGATCAGATCCAAGGAATCCACTGGAGGATGAACCTGACCAGCAGAAACATGAAAGGACAATATGGAAAGCTTAGGTATTCAAGTTGGAATTTCATCCAAGACATTATGTTCTTTGTTATAAATTATTTCTTCTCTTTTCCTAAGAATGTCAAGAAGGCTTTGCAAAGTATATTGTATTTTGAGAAAAGATCCTCGACCTGCATTTTATTCCTTCCCTTTAAAGATTGTTAATACCAAAGATTTTCATGCCTTTGAGCTTGATCAAGACCCATTTTCTGAAGCTTGTGATGACCATCTTCAAACTGATGAGCCTAAAGAGACCGAGACTGATTCTACACCTTCTGTACATATCCCTATACCTTGTAAAATTCCACATCGATACAAGCCTCTGATTTTACCTCCCATATGCCATGTTTTCCCTAAAAATTATTACCTATATCTACCAAGATTTGATGGTGAATGTGAGAACACTGCTGAGAGACATGTACTAAATTTTGAGTCTTTTCTTGACCTTTTTGAAGTTGATGAAGAGGATGTCAGTATTAGTCCTTTTGGTCTTTCTTTTCAAGGAAAAGTCAAGAGTTGGTTCAAAACCCTGCCTCATGTGAGCATCTTCGATTTCCAGTAGTTCGTCAAAGTTTACCTCGACAGGTGGGTGGTCAGAAAAAACCATTTCTTGATTCTAGAAGAGTATAACCAGCTAAAAAGACAGCTAGGGGAGACAGTACAACAATTTTCTACAAGATTTAACCAAGTCTATTTCTTGATGCTGGTTAATATAAGGCCTCCTCTTGGATCCGCTCTCTTGCACTACCGGGGTGCCTTTGATCTGGAAATGGAGTTTTAGCTGAGGGAAAGGAATCTTGCAACACTTGAAGAGATGCAAAATAGTGCAGTAGATGTAGATGCTAATTTGCTGATCAGAAGGGAAAAGTTGAATAAAGAAGAGAGGAAGAACATATATCCAAAGGAATCAACATCTTTAGAGGTAAAGATCGACATTTTGGTAAGTGTAGTGGAAGAGATGATGCAAAAGATCACCACAAGGAAAGAGTATGATGTTCAAGACCATGGCTCGTTGATTGTAGAGGAACAAGTGGATTCCTAATCAACATCAGTGAAATCATATAGTTTCCATTCACCATTAGAATCATACTTCAGACCATACTCAATGGTACCACACAAGTACCTCAATATGCATTTTTCTGCAACCTAGTGTACATGATGAGGGTCCATGACAAGGGTCCACTGAGAATTGGCTCATTGTATTCACTGCACAAAAAATATCAAGTTTGATGTTCACAAGATAATTCAACGAACCAATCAATTTTGGATACATAGTAGGATAAAAAAACTTTGAGTCACTATCATGGTTCTTCTTCAAGTTTGTAACCATGAGAGTGTCCATGGACTTGCAATTCATCATGCAAAATATCTAAAGGATCGAAATAATATATTTTCCTTGATCCACAAAGATCCTATATGTTTTCTACCAAATTTCCAATCCCAAATATCAATGCATGAGGCTAAGATCCTTCATCTAAAATCTAGAAACCAACTCCCTCTTGCAATGCATAATCAATACTTTGGCTCCTATCAAGAAAAAACCATCTACATACAATAGTGATATCAGGGGTTGACCTTCAACAACCTTGAAATATAAATTTGGATCAACAATGCTCTTCTTGAAGACAAGACTCAACATATAACCATCAATGCGAGAGTACCATGCATGAGGAGCTTGTCTCAGGCCATACATTGCCTTTTTCAACTTAAAAACATGTGTCTCTCTATTATGGACGTAAAATCCTTGAGGTTGTTTAATATAGACTTCGTCATCAACGACCCCATTCATAAAAGTTGTTTTGACATTCATTTGATGCAACTTCCAATCTATAATTGATGCAAGAGAAATAATAGATCTAATAGATGCATACCTAGCGATGAGAGCAAAGGTGTCTTCATAATATTCTACCTCTTTATGGTAGAATCCACGAGCCACAAATCTAATCTTGTATTTTTTGACACTTTTGTCAGCAACATGTTTTATATTGTAGATCCATTTTGAAGACACAACAGGCTTCCTTAAGGTCTAGTAACGATCTTCCAAACATCATTCTTCAATATAGATTGATATTCTTCAGTCATCAACTGTTTCCATACTTTCTCTTCACTAGCTTCCTCATAGGGGGATGGATTAGACTCAATGATATTGTGCATCAAGGTTGTATAACTAGAGTGCTTTTAAGGCTTCTTTCTTTCCTTGAAATTTTCATGAGCATCATCATGACTTTTAGCTTCCTTAAATGTTCTATTTAACCAAGAAGGTCCCTTTCTTGTCTCAACAAACATGACCTTCTATAGATTCAACAATTTCACGATCAATGCCTTTTTCCTGTGGAGCTTCATTCATAGATACAAGTTTCTACGGCCTTGGTTCCACATTTTTTGGAGCAATTTGAATTTCATCAATAGGGGCTGGTGTGAATCCTTGGTCTTCCAGAATGCAACATCCTCATCAAGCATAACATCCCTAGATCTAGGCAATATGATGTTTGTTATTTTCATTCAATATTTATTGGATGATTTACTATTTTGTATTTTGTGTGAATGATTTCTTCTAGGTACACTTCCTTCCCTTTTGCAGGAATATGTGATGTTGTACCTGAATGATTGCCAGATGACAATATTTTATGAAGGAATTGGACTAAACACAAAAGAGCTTGATATGCATGTTATAACTAAGGTGGTTTAGAAGTTTCATATAGATTGCAATACTTAGAATTCATTTTGTGTCTAAAAATGAGTTGTTGTGATTTTTTGCGTGTGATGGATTTTAGCAATGTATTTTTCTAACTGATGCAGACTAACCGAACTACAACAAGGATTTTTCTAGCTGTCTTGGATGTTGAGAATCTAGAATTCAAAAAGAAACTTGACATGATGGTAGACATCAACCAGAAGATAATAGAAATTGGAGAAAGCCAAGCTCCTACCTTTGTGAAGAATCTCCAAATAATTACTCTTATAGCTTCTTTGGTGTCAGAATTAATAGCAGCTTATTTGATGCCACCCATGGATTTCATTTCTTTGGATTACACTAATTTTGAGCCACAAGTTGTGTATTAGATGAATTTCATTCATGAAAAACTGCACGATTTCACTATATCGTCGAGAATGGAGCTTTGTGACTTTATGCCTTTCTTTGTAGTTGTTTGACTTTTGAGATGTCCTACCCTTTTCTAGAAAATCATTCATATTTTGTCAGAAGATTGTCTTTAAATATGTACCTGCTATATGCAACGTTGGGGTTTTGTGATCTAAAGTTATCAGAAATAGAGAGTCTCTATATCTTGTTAGTAAACAAAATATTTAAACTTAATAGGTGTTTTTATTCCATGATTTGTGCAAACATTAATCTCTCATAGCTTGATAGAAGTGATAGAGAAAAGATTAATCTATTTTACCTTTACAAAAGTGGGTGTCAAGATAAACACATACAAGAGATTTGTGGTGGAATATTATAAAAACTAGTAGAGGGATATGCAAGAGTGTACAGTAAGAACCTTGACAAACACGCCCACTGAAGCTTGTAACATTGTTTGTAGGAAGAGGAAATTATGGTTATTTTTTTCAAACATGTAAGCTAGCATATTACAGTTTAATGAATATGTTTCCCTATTATCATATATGGTTTCATACTTCAACAAAAAAATTGCCAAGACTTCACAATGTTTTATTATCCACTGAAATATTTGCCATGATCTTACAAGATTTTATAATTCAGTGAAAGATTCGCCATGATTTTACAAGATAATATACTTTGGTGAGAGATTTGCAAGAAAAATTATATATACATATTATATTATCGATAAAATAACCTTCCATTTTTCCTATGTATCATGGGGATTAACCCATTTATTATACATATAAATTTAGGGGGGTTCTTAAAATTT
The DNA here is from genome assembly GCA_031772625.1 of Pinus tabuliformis. Lineage (NCBI taxonomy): Eukaryota > Viridiplantae > Streptophyta > Pinopsida > Pinales > Pinaceae > Pinus > Pinus tabuliformis. The sequence goes on from CM062809.1 coordinate 125,262,570, forward strand.
TCCTTGGTATTGATGTATCTATTGTGATTCCATACTTGGTGACTGACCTAGTGATTCAGTTTGAAAGAAACTTTAGTAGTTAGTGAATTGAGATATATATGCAGGTATTATATATATGAAGTGCATACCTATGTGGGTGTGCTACAGAGAAGTAGTGTATAGTTTTTGAAATATATTTGATGAAGGTTTGTAGTGACAAAAATTGATTTTTGTGATGAACAAAGTTGACTTGGTATGTTTATGAATGGTTGTGCATTGGTATGATTTGGTTATGATTGCTTTGATTTGGTTGAGATTCAGTGATTGGTTTTTTGATGTTATAGCTAGCTCAATGATTGAATGAATAGGTTCAGTGTTTGGTTTCAGAATTTTACTTGCCTTGAGCTTAATAATGGAAGTTGGTCTAGTATGAAAATATGATGAAAGGTGGCCTAGAAGTTTGATGTTTTGAGTAAGCTGGCTCCAATATAAAATATTATGAAACATGGTCCACAAGAGGTGTTGAGGGTTAGAGACTTCAGTGAGGGAGTCAGAGCTTCCTTCCAATGGTAGCTTGTAAAATTGTGTAGAGGGTAGATTCTCCCTTCCAATAGGAGCTAGTAAACTATATTAGTGGGTTGGATCCCCCTTCCATTCGGTGATGGAGAATGAGAGAAGGTTGTAGCCTTCTATAGCTAGGTGCCTACATACTAGTATGAGTTTGTGCCAGTACAATATTGTAAGAAGATTTTATTTATATAATAAGAAATAAGACATAGATGATGGCAACACTGGTATTATCCCACATTAGCTTTCCACCTAAAATACTGGTGTTCATGTGTGTTGATGATATATATACTTCTTACTTCTCATCATTGCTGTTTAATTAATGAATAATGAAGTAATGATACAATTGTTAAATATGAAATGATGATGAGAGATATGAAAAGTTAGTTAACTAGATATACACTATTTTCCTTTACTAAAGTCACGTACATATGTTGGTTTCATGAATGACAGTAGCATATAGAAACTAGAATATGAAAAGAAAAGTTTAAAGTGAGTTTAAAATACTGAGTCACACCCCTATTATTCTTCCCAAAAATTGGTATCACAGCAAGTCACTTTGATTGAAGCTTAACCACTTGAAGTGGATTAGGAATGATGGGAAAGAATAAAAATAAGAAGACAAATCAAAGGAAGAAGTCAATTTAGGAGAACAATGACAGTGATGCATCTAATTCTATAGAAATATCTGCATCTATGGGTATAGAACAACCTGCATCAGAAGAGAAATGAAAGTCAAAAACCATGGACAATAAAGGTATGCTTATGCTAAGTGATGATAACTATCAGGAATGGAAAGAAAAGATGAATTCTCAATTAATAATTCTAGGATCTAATGTTTTGAATTTAGTATGTAATGGTTGCACTAACACCCCTCCATCAAGCGGAGAGTTACAAAAGAATAATGTTGCATCAAATGAAATCATTGGTAAAATCCCTAATTCAACATTAGGAGAGGTTATGCACTATGAAACAACAAAGAAAGTATGGGATAATCTGCAACTCATTCATGAAGGAAAATCAAAGGAATATTATTCATTAGGAGAACCATCAGATAATCTTATTTATAAAGATGTGTCAAAAGATGAATATGATAATAAAACAACCATTTTTATGTCAGATGGAGTTACTGATTCAGAAGTATATAGGTTAGAGGAAGTTCTTAGTCTTAGAGGAAAAATTGCTTTTACCTTAAGAAGGATTATCAATCTTAAGGACAAGTTGCGGGCACGTTAGAGCCTAGATTGACCTCAGGCTGACGGGAGGCAATCTTAGGATAACCACAAACCAAGCTTAACCTGGTTGCTAGCCCTAACAGGTTGGGAGAGGGCTCTCTCCTTGTCAATATCAGTTGAGATGATTGAATCAAATATAGATTTTAGGCTAGGTATGTTAGCTCTAGGGTTTTTTGGTTGATTTTGAAGGTTTTGTTGCTGGATCAAATGGAGCAGGTAGCTTTGGCTACGCGAAACCAAGTCAAAATTGCAGGGTGTTCTCTAGAGTGAGGTAGGTAGGTGTTTTGGCACTTGGAATTGAGTGAGATGGTAGGTCTAAGACTTGTGAGGAGCTGAGGAGGGCATGCAAGGATCATGAGTCCTCTTCAGATAGCTGAAAACATCAAAAACTAAATGTATTCCCAAGGAAAAGCACTATTACCAATGTATTCCACCTATCTATGTTGATTTCATTTAGTTAAGAAGAATGAAATAGATTTTGGCACATATAACACATGAGAGAAAATAATGACAGAAGGAGAAACAATGAAAAAACACATTACCACAAGAATCCCACAAAAATAGTTGCAAACCACAAGAGTCCAACCTTTACCAATGAGGACGAAAATACATAATATAGACATGAAAACCACCTATACTAGACATCAAGGGTTGAATACAAGAGATAAGGGATTGTTTTAACCATATCTAAACTAGGAACAGGAATATAGGCAATCGAACAACTTGCCTCTAAATCTATGGAAACTGATTCATTCACCCGCAAACCATCTCAAAATGATGAATCTACCCTTTAAGGTCATTTTAAAATTACATTTACATAACATAGCATCATTTACAATCATAAATTCATCCAAGATGAGAGAAAAATTCAACTTGCAGAAAGACTAGGTGAAATTTGAATTTCTTAGCAAACTAGTTCTATGCGTAGCGCCACGTGTCCTGTGCATAGTGTCACTTATCAACGGATTCTGGAGACCTTCCCCTTAGCCAAATTGCGCCCATGATAGCTCATAGGAAAGGTCTTCATGTCTAGTTTCTGGAACATCTTGAATTTGTTAATTTGGAGGTCATTTTCCCCTTCAAAAGTGGAATCTCCCAAGGCTTTTTCCTGTGAACCCAAAAAGAGGCAGAGAGGTCATTTTTTGATGGTTGTTTTGACCTTTAGGTGACCAAGATTTGCTCCAAAATTGCTGAAAATTTTAGGGATTGATGTTCTCATCATGATGAATCTGAATATGCAAACCATTTCTCCAAAACATTCTCCAGTAAAAAGCGTAGTGCTGGTGGCTCTACGTACCTAATGCAATTATCTGTGTTGGAAAATTTCAAAATTTCAAAATGACAAAAATTCACCAAAACTTGCCCAGATTTAGCACAAGGCACTCTCATTAATTGCTTTGATGGGCTAGTGAGGCCTCAATCAAGATTTTTAGCTTGTCATGCTCCTTTTTGCTCCTCAAGGCCTTCCTCAACCTTGCCTTATGTTTCCTTATCCTTATATTGCATATTTTGTTCCGGGTCATATAGTGGTAGGCCATGTGACAAAGAATCTTCTTATCTCTATTGGCCTTCTCAAACAGCCCCTCAAGGTGTATATTGACCCTCTTAAGCCATGTTTCCCTATCATTCTCAATTTCTAGTTCAATAGGGGTTAATGGAACATTGGCCTCCTTGATCTTTTGCCTGCCTTTCTTTATCATTTGTAACTCCATGAGGACTTTCTTGTTCGTCAATTATTTGTTTTCTTGCTCTAGATAACTGATGATCCACTTTTCCCTCTCTAAATTGGCTGACAAGGCTTGAATCTAAGCCTCTTGCTCCTTAATGATCATGTCTTTAGTAATCTTTGTACCTTGAGTTTCCAAATCAATGACATCAACTCCTTGTGTCTCCTCATGATCCACAAGGTCAAAATCTCTTTCTTTCCCATCACTAAGATCCTTCTCATGCATATTTTTCTTGCCTTTGCCTTTTCCCTTGTTGTGTTTCCCAGCATGTAGCTATTTAGTTGAAGATGAAGGCAAAGCCCCTTCCACTCCTTGTGGAGATAGCATTTTCCTGTGGCCTGAAGATGAAGGTGAGACCCCTTCCACACCTTGTGGAGATAATACCCACATGGTAGCTGCAAAAATTTTCCTAGTGCCTCTCTCATATGTCACAAATACTAGCACTCCCACAATTTGTTGTCCTGAAGGTCCACCTTCTTCTTGAGGCACTGATAAAAAGACTGGAGGGATTTTTAACATTTCATGAGAAATGAAGGTCTCCCATGGTATGTTAAGTAGGTTCAGCTAATGTAAAACAATGATTTTAATCACAGAGAAGTGGTAGATGCTGGTTGTTAGTGTCGGTATCTTCATCCCTCCATCAGTGATCAAATTCTCTTGTTGCATTGCATGTTAGGTGTCTCATCTGATTAGCTGCATTCCATTAAGGTCATGGATCATCTTATGGTAGTGGCATATTATAAATTTTCCATCATGATTTTTACCTACTTGCCCATTTTCATACATTTAGGTCATTTGCAATCATTTTTTGCCTTTACATCTGCAAAAGTCATTTTTAGGGTTTTAGGTCTCATTAGGTCTAGGGTTTTGTCAACAAGGTCTTGAAAACACTCAATAATCATGAGCAGGCACATGAGGAGGTCAAATAAAGTCTCAGCAACAAAAATTTCAATAATCACATGCTCAGTGATTGATTTTTCCTCAAAACACTATTTTGAAGAAAAACAGAGTTTTTATGTTTTATGTACAAAATATCATGTAATTTCATTTTTTTAATATGTAATAATTCTGAGATGCAGCCCTGGTCACCTTGCCAAGCTCCTACACTACAGTTCCTGCAAAGGAATCAAAATTTCAAAGCATTTAGTCCATAAAAGGCAAAAAGTAAGACAATCTGTCCAAAACAGAGTTTTAAAAAACAATTGAAAGACAAATGTTAGGAAAGTGGGTTTTCATAAGTGAAAAATTAAAACCATTGGTATATAAATTTTTTCATGCCAAAGAAGTTCATTTGTATGCCAAAGGAGAAGAGAGCAAGTGCAAATCATGTTTTCAAGCCTAAGGAGCGATTTTTCATTAAAACTATCAAAATTTCAAGGCGCGGCGCACCTGGGTCAAGGTGCGGCACACTTGGCCTGCGCAGCACACACAAAGCAAAATTTGCACTGTGTTTCTAACTGGCGCGACACACCAATCTACAAGGCCTGAAATTCATCTAAATCTTCCTCCAAAGCTCCAAAATTGAAAATTCCTCATTCCACAAGTAAGTCAACACCTCCATATGGCCAATGTATGAGTTTCCTTTAGTGTTTATGGTGTTTCAGTAAGGAAAAATTGAACCCTAGTTCCTTGCATAGTTAGTTGAAAAAAGCTTCCCAGGGTTTACAAATTACTGTTTTTGCTGTCTAAATCCCACCCTACCATTTTCACTCCCTCACTACATTTCATTCACCTCTTTTATCCTTCCATTTTCCACTTACACTTACCTATTCCCCCTTATCCCTAAAACTAATAACCCTAGTCCCTAATTCCACTATCCCAAAACCCTAAACATCATTCCCCAAACCCTACAAGCAGCATCCCAACCCCTTATTCACAGTCCCCTCACAGTCCTTATCATCAATCCCTGTTTTTTAGCAGAAAATACCTATTGACACTATAAAATCTCTTCATACTCATTTAAGAAAAATCAAGCATTTCCAAACATGGAGTTAGATTCATCTTATGACAGAAATGAGGAAACAGTCAGTGACTCCTCCAAAGAAATTCATGCACCAAGGAGACCTCATAAGAGTGGATAACATAACCGGGAGGAGCCTACCAAACTTACTGAGCTGTTGTCTTGCCCTCTTGCTATAACATGCTTCCAACATCAATCTTGCTACCAATTTTGTGAGATGGTAGAAAGAGTCAAATACCACCATGAGATTGCCAGACTTTTTGTGCTACATCTTCACAATGGCCAGGTCAATTTGGTAGGTGTGACATTCACCTTGACTCCTGAGACTATAGCTCAAGCAACCGATATTCTGAATGTGGGTGAGCAGTGGAATAAGGGATAGCTGGTGGACAGAGATCATTATGAGCCTTATATCAAGGATGGTTTTTAGAGGCATGTCAGTAGGGTATTCCCTTTCAGGTACCTACGGGACACATGTGCTCCCTTTATGAAACTCATAATCAAATATTTCAGCTGTGAAAGAAGATTTTCTCACCTATACACCTATCATATCAGATTGTTGACGCATTTTACTAGGGTGAGGATGATGAACCTCCCCTATTTCATTTGCCAGAATATTGAGAAAATGACCACATTGGTGCAAAGGAAGCCTCCTCATCAGCAGTATAACAAGATCTATCACTTTGCATTAATTAAGATTGTGGTTTTGCATCAGCTTAGTTCACTGAATGTTTCATGGGATGATTTCATTTCACATGAGGTACTTACAAGTCCTCAAGTGCCCCCATCAGTTTTTGATGAGGCATGAGAGTCTTCACATCAGCAAGAGGTGCATGAGACTCAAACCACTAGTGTGCCAGTGTTTGTCACTTACCAAAAGGGCACTAGAAGATTGTTTGCAGCAACAAAATGAGTATTATCTCCACTCGAGGTGGAAGGGTTCTCATTTCCTTCAACAACAAAGTAGGTACAGGACAAGGGTAAGCAGACATTGCATGACGAGGGGCCTTCAAAAGGTCAAGAGAGGGAGTTCACTCTCATTCAGGATGAGGACACTGATTTGGGCTCCCAAAGCTCAAAGCTCAAAGCTCAAGGAGATCATTCAAGAGCATCAAGATGAAATTCATCACTTGTCTCTTAACCTAGAAAGAGCCAAGTAGATTAAAAACTATCTGGAGCAAAGAAAAAAGTAGTTATAGGATCAGCAAACCATCATGGAGCTCTAGAACATAAGAGAAAACTAGCAAGCTACCAAGAGGAATAAAGTCAAGTTGACACCACTTGAACAAGAAATTCAAGCTGATCATGAATCTTGGCTTGAGAGGACAAACATGCACTTTGCAAATATATTGGAGAAGGCCAACAAAGAGAAAAATATTTGAGTCACATGGCCTACTAATACTTGGCGAGAAACATGGTTTGCAAAGTGAGAATTAGGACTTCGAAAGCCAAGTTGAGGAAAGTGTTAAGGAAGAGAAAAGGGAAAGACAAGCTCCAGATTTTGGCTGATGTTTCCTTAGCCCAACACAACACTTGATGCAGGACACTCAGCCCAAATTTCATGAAATTTGGGACACTTTTGGTCAATTATGAATTTTTGGAGTAAAAAATAGGTTTTTCTTCCTGGTGCACCGCGCCACTTGGCGCGCACTTTTGCTAGGGACCCCCTTTGGAGGAAAAATTAGCATTTTTGGATTCCTCAAGAAAAAATATGAATTCTCACACATGGCCAAGAAATTTTGTCAAATGTTGAGCTTCCAAAAGGGTCAAAAACACCCCAAAAATGCCCTTTCTGCCCCTTTTTGGCCACACGGGAAGCAATGTTGGGAGAACTCGTTTTTGGAGGAGCAAATGGATACCAATTTAGAAAATCTACTTGTTCTGGAAAGTAGATAGGAAAACCTTTCCAAGAAGTCCACTTGAAGCAAATTTGGTGCACGGGAAGGCTTCCAAAATTAGCTGCAAAGTAGCACAGTGCACAGGGATAGGAGCGCGGTGCACAGGATGAAAATTTGTCATTTTTGCCAAAAAAACTCTATTTTTTGCCTAGTTTTTTCTCAGTTTGACTTTTATCTCTCTCATAGTCAAACTCATGATGTAATTTGATGAAAATTGATGGATTTTGATGTAAACATGCTAAAATTTCATTCATGGAGGTAGGTACATCATGAAAAGGTAGTTTGCAACTGAATGAATCATTTTCCTAGGTTTTAGAGGCAAGCTATTCCATTGCCTACTTTTTAGTTCTTAGTTTATATCTTGTTGAAGTAGCTCCTAAACTCATGAATTCAACCCCTAAAGCCTAGAATGAGTTGTTTTTTGCCTATATCTAGTAGTTTTTTAGTCATTGGTAAAGCTTGGAATCTTGTGAATTCTTTGAGCATTATTGTACATTCATCTTTGTAATTTGGCAAAGGAATAGACCAAGGTTTGTAGCATTTTGTGGGATTCTTGTGGCAACTTGATTTGGTATTGTTTTTCCTTCAGCAATTGCAAGTTTACATGTGTTTATGTATGCCATCATCTCTCTCTGTTCATCTTAACTAAATGAAACAAGGATAAAGGTAGAGTTCATTGACATTGCAGTTCTCTTCCTAGGGTTTGTTTAGTTATTTTTGTTTTCAACAGTTTGAAGAGGATCCCTAAGACTTGCATGCCCTCTCCAACTCCTCACTAGTCTTAAGACTCTCCATCTCACTTATTTTTAAGTACTAAACCATTTTCATTCCTCGCCCCATAGAAACCTCTGCAAGACTGTGTCCATTCACGAGACCCAAATCTGCCTTTCACACTTGAGCCAGCAAACCAACTTTAAATTCAATCAAACTCCTCTGAGCATATACCTAGCCTAAAATTAGTCTTTACATCAGTCATCTCAAACTTCATTGATTATATTCGTCTGAGATTGACAAGGAGAGAGCCCTCTCCTGACCTGGTAGGGCTAGCTACCAGGTTAAGTGTGGTTTGATGTTACCCTAGATCCTGCCTTTCTCAGCCTGAGGTAGATTTAGGCCCTAACACTGGTTAGCTGCTGGAGGTATGATTTCTTCTTTAAAATGGATGTTATCTTCTCTATGTTTCTGAATATGAAGTAGGGTATATTCATCATTCTCACCCTAGTGAAATGCATCAGAAATCTAATGTGGTAGGCATACAGTCTGGAGAACCTACCTTCACAAGTAAAGTACTTGATGATGATCTTAATTAATGGAGCAAACCTGTCCTCCAAGAATTTAAAAGGCAATACTCTACTGAGTTTGTTATGATATTTAGCCTTAATGTAAGGCTCATAGTACTCCTTGTCAATGTACTAACCTTTGTTCCACTTTTCACCCACATTTGGAATACCTGTAGCCTCTGAAATGACAGCTGGTGACAAAGTGAATGTAACCCCAGCAAGGGTTACCTCATTGTTTTCCAAGTGTGTCACAAACAGCCTTGCTATTTTATTTTTTATGATGATATTTTACCCTTTCCACCATTTCACAAAAACTGAAACATGACTGATGCCTGAAACAAGAAAGGGCAAATGGGTAGGCTTGCAACTCTCTCAAACTGGTGGGCTCCTCTCTAATATGTTTTCCTCCCTTATGAGGCCTTCTTCCCTGAGTTTATCTCTCCTTGGAACTCTCACTATGTGTTTCTTCCTCCATTTCATACTCATTTTCCCTCTCCATTGTTGTACAATTGTTCCTCTTTGTGTTGAATGAAGAGTGGTGGATTGGTCGATGAAGGGAAGATGAGTATGAAGAGATTTTAAATAAGAAAGCAGGTGAGGGTGAACAAGAATGGGAAAGGGATGTAGGGAGTAAGTAGGGTTAGTGAATGATGTAGGGTTTGGGGTATATGGGTATAGGGTTCAGCATGTAGGGAAAATTTTTAGGGAGGTAATTATGTATGGGAGGATGAGTTTTATGGGACAATAGTAATGGGACAACAAAATGGGACAACAGTAATGACTGTATTCTTAAAATATGGGACAGTTTAGTGACAATTAGGGTTTGATGTTTTCAAGGGACAACACAACCCAAAAACTTATGCAACAATTCTTATCTGCAGGAAAAGTGATGTTACTTACTTGCAAAAGGCAATGGAGAAGTTTTGGGGTGATTTGATGCAATTTGTAGCTCAAATCCCAGGTGTGTAGCATAGCTACTGTGCGTAGCACCACTTCAAAATAACACAGGAGAAAAAGCTCAGGTGCGTAGTGCCACTCCTATGCGTAACACCAAGTTTTGGTGTGTAGCGCCGAGCAGTTTCCTCTAGAAACACAACAATTTCCTTCCTTTGCTCAATAACCCCTTAAAATCACGATTTTACTAATAAACTTCAACTCAAAAAATGAATTAACTTGAGAAAGAAATGACCTTTATATGGCTTGGGACTTTCGATTTTTCATTCTCCAAAACCTACTTTATAATGTCTTTTGGCTTTTTTCAAATACTCTATTTTTTGGATGCTTGACTTTTTTTTTTAAATAGGTGAACTAATGCTTGATGATCTTTTGTCTTTTGCAGTGGCATGAATTTGGAAATATCAGCAGCTGACCAGGAGCAGCATGAGACCATTAATTAGATATGAGAAATGATGAAATTACATGAAATTTACAAATAAATACCAATTCTCTGTTTTCACCTCAAATTGGTTTTGAGGTGAAAAACTTATTAAATTTACAAATTATGAAATTAAAATTTTCCTGATGATTATTGTCTTCCTCATGTGTCTGCTGACCATTATTAATCAATGGTTACTGAAAATTCGGCATGGTGAAGCCCTAATACCTAATGAAACTGAAACCCTAAGGCCTAAGATATATTTGATGAAATAAACTGAAAATGAACCTAGACCCGAACCGTTGACCGAATCACACATGAAAAGTGGTTACCAAATATTGGTCATGAGGGAAAAAATTGAAATGTGCCTTCCCTCAGTTGATCCATGACCTAATGGAATGCAACTCATTGAGAATGGTACTCCTAATATGAATGCAAAAGAGTGAATTTTGATCACTGATGACAGTGCAAAGACACTAATGGTAGTGTGAAGACATTGACACTAACAGGGCAGATGATAACAAGGATTATGCTGCAGTAAAATCTAAACAATATTGTGAAGGAATTGAACCTAAAATCATTTCTCTAAGAGCATATATTGAAAAACCAAACAAGAAAAATGAAGATTTACTTCAAATATTTGAAGAACAAGAGAATGGTCCGAAGGAAGAGATTATCAAATTAAAGGAGAAATCAGAGGAAGGAAGAAAGGTTGAAGAAGGAATGAGAAAGCAGTGTATAGAAAACGAAGAACACTGTCAAAAACTAAAAGTTGAGGTAAACATTCTAAAAGGTAAATTAGAAGAAAAGGATAAAAATCTGAAATTTCAAGATAGTATTAAGATTTTGGGTAACATTCTTAGTAGTCAAAGGTCTCCGTCCATTAAATGTGGTCTTGGTTTTCATGAAACTTTAAAAAGAGAATCTAGTTCATAGGATTGTGCAAGGATCTTGAAGGATAACAATACAAAATGTGAAATTCCTGTTAAAGAGATAAGAAGTCAACCATCTCAACATCCAAGGAATATGAAGTTTCAAAACAAATCATTTTCTCGCAATAATAAAAACATTAATCGATTCTCTCCTATGGTCAATTATGTTGAATGCTTTATATGTCATAATTATGGCCATGTTGCAGCCAATTGAAAAAGCATATTATTGCGATCTTAATCAAATAACCACTTCACAAGAAGGTCATCAGCTCCCAAGTACTCAATGTTATAGAAATTTTTGTGCCTTACAGCTATAAGCATGAAATGTCCATAATCCAAGGGATCCAAAGTCCCTAAACATGTTGTTCCTACCCCTAGAGGAACAAGGCTAACAAACCACAGCAATTCACAGAAGTTCTCCACCAGAAACTGCTCAAAAACAAGTCAATTCAGAATCAATTCAGAGGCTCCACTAGCTGCCTGCGTTGAAATGCAGAGGCTACACTGGCTGGTTGCATTGCAACGCAGGTGGAAGCACTACGAGGGTGAGCTGAGCAGGAAATGACAAATGGCAGTGTCCTTTGTACGAGGTGTAAAGACTGTGGAAGCTTCCAGAATCTTCCTCCATGACACTTGCCTTGATGAGTTCGACTAAGTGATGAGTAAGAGGCTCTTCGTCTCCAAGTGGAAGCAAGAACTGACAGAGGGAGAGGACACTAGTCAGATCTCAAGCTGACTCATCCTCTCTCCAAACATCTATATATGGATCTCTCCTCCATGAGATCTAGGAGGCTGGAATTTTGTTATTGCAAAGAATTGCTGTTGGTTTGAGATTGGAATCATTGGGTGCTTAATGCTTTGAAGGGAGGTGAAGAAAGGATTTCATTCACTGGGAGGTAGATGTTGGATTGGAACTCTCTTGGTTGTATCTCCTCCTGAACCTTGTTATTCATCAATAAAGCTATCTTGGTTTCTCCTATATACTGATGTATCTTTGATGTATGATTGCATTAGTATGTTTAGTTTATTTCTAATCCTGAACTAGTTATGAATATGAATATATGTATTTGTGTAGTGTTCCCTTCTTGTGATCTTGCAGGAACCTGTTGAAGCTGGGCGAGCGAGAAGGCAAGTAGCTGGGAACTCTCAAAGAGAAGAGAAACTGGATCGAGGGACAAACGGAAGACACCCGTTAGTCCATCCATCTCTCTTCATTCTTAATTCATAAAGGAAGAATACTAGAATAGTTGTTTCTGTTTGTTGCTAAGGCACTGTCACACCGTAGGTGGATAGGATCGTCCTGCATAGGCATTTTTCCCCACAACAAATTGGCGACTCCACTGGGGAAATCTGTTTAGTCATTTTATTTGTGTCTCTATCATTGTTTGTTTCATAGACTCAAGAGCAGCAATCGAACTGCATCTGCTATTTTTAGATGCAAAGTAGACAGCTGCTGCTTTGATCCAATCACTGGATTTATCTATGATCTGAACAATGGACTCACAAATGATTTGATGATCCTTTGTGATAGATCTTAGCCCTCCTTCAAATCATCCCTTTGATTGTACCTAATTGATAGCTTTGATCCGGCCAAAAACTGTTGATTTAACTGCAAACCGTAACCCAGAACCCAGAAACAACTCTCATTTCTACTTCAGCGCAAACTCTGTGAAGAGGTTCTGCATTTCAACGCAGGTCCCGTGAAGGCTACCTGCGCTGAATGTCAAAACCTCTATGTTGGGAGTGCGCTGATCAGTCTTTGCCTTGTGCAGCTGTGGTTCTCTGTTTCTTTTAGCTCAGTTTTATCTCTGTTTTTTGCAGCCTGTTATCAGTCAGTATACCTATCTGAAACTCATTTTCTCTGCCTTAATTCCACCTCCTTTTGTACAAAAAGACTGTGAGTGTTTTTATGTGTTTGTGGCGTCATTTATAGTTTTCCTTTGCAAGAGTGAAATAGTCGACCTATAGCCCTTGATTCAGATCTGTTGATTTTGATCTTAGGAGAGAGTTCATTGGCTGATTGACAGTTGATTATACGTTTACTTTTTCTTTTGGTTTGAGTTTGTCTCTTTTAAGTGTCAAAAAAAGTGTTCATTTCAAAATTCATAAAGTGTTGTATTCTCTTCTACCCTTTCTGATTTCGAAAAAGTAAACTTGTTTGTATTTGTCATTTAAAAGCAAATTCAAAGTTGTACAAAAAGCTTTCTTTTTAGGCATCAATATTAAGAGAGCGGAAAACAAACACCTGCATTGTGCATTTGCATCTTGATAGTTTGCATGCTTGATTTAGGAAAAGTGCATTAGAGTGTGCTGATTGCTCTTTGAGAAAAGATGGTGTCTTTCTTTTCCCTTTGTAGCTAGGAATTTCATTGTTGAAAAAGAGATAAAATTTGCTTATCATCTTTTAGATTGCATTTAGGAGTTGTATCTACATCTCGTGGTGAACCTCAAAAGGCAAACTTCTAAAAAAGATCAACCTAAAATAAATTGAATGAACTTAACAACGCTTTGTAACTTAACGCACAACATAGAGGTCTAGGCTAGAGACGTGTTCCGACGTCGTAAAGCCTGGTGATTGTCGATCTCGCTGATGGTGGGTGATTCCTCCTGAGGGACGATAGCGCCAGTACGGATTGTGCTCCCACGTACCGTCGAGTATATATTGGGAGACCCCTATAGGCATAAAACCTTTATCCTTAGGAAGCCGTGTCGGCCGCCCTACTAATCGCAATGCACTGAACACAGCATTCAGGAAGATTGACCGCCCGTACCTTAAAAAGTATTCTGCGGTTTTGCGAAAAGTTTGGCACACCCTCTAACTAGAACTCCAGAGCAGTTCCTTTTGGCCTTTTTCGGACTCTATAACGGAAAAAGTCCATCTGAGCATTTGTCACTTCGGGCTCGTTAAAACATCGAAGGAGACTAGAGTCATCTTTAGCTTTTTCTCGACTCTTTAAAATTAAAAAAAAGCAAGTTGTGTCTAAAGCGTCGTTAAAATTTATTTTAAACGGAACAATCACCCCTTTTTCCTGCGTTGATCTTTCGGTTGAGAAAATGGAGCACACCAACCAAGGAATTCCCCTTGGTGGAAATCCTAGTCCCTTCTCCTCTTGGGGAGATATTGGTGCGCCCCATATGGCCACATTGTCGCTTCTAGGACTGACAAATGGCTTGCCGGTCTGGTTCTTCTCAACCAATGTCGTTCAGAACACCACTATTCCTGAACAGTCGAATCAACAGTTAGACCAGACCAGAGTTACCCACCAGCCTTCTACTTCATCTAATTCTTCCTCTCCTCCTTCCTCTTCGCTTGACGGAACTGGTAAAACAAAAAACCAAGTTCCTAAGGAGAAGAAGGAAAAGAAGAAGAAAGAGAAGAAGAAGAAGGAGCCAAAAGCGACTCGGGGCAAAAAAGTGTCGTCTGACAAAAATCCACACACAACACTGACTAGGCCTAAATCGCCATGTGTCATATGCAAGGGAGACCACTTCCACAGAGATTGTCCCTGCATCCCTCGGATACTAAGGGACTGGTCTCCCCGTTTGCACAATTCGGTGGCGTCAACCTCTGATAGCCATGTTGACAGCACACCGTCAACTAGTGAAAATGAAGCGACAGGACAGAGAGGGAGAGCTAGATTTCCCTGCAAACTGTGTGAAGGCGACCATGCCATCCACCGTTGTCCCTTCTTAGATGAGGCTAAAAGAGTTTTGGAAGATCGCCCGATTTTACCAGCGCGACTTCCTGTTGGATATCAAAAGCTCCTGCCAAGTCCTTCACCAGTTGAGAACCCGGCTGGCCCGCTCAGGTGGTCAGCTGAAGCACCTATCATTGAGGATGAACCGTCCGAATCCATACCTGACGAAAGTCAAAAGGTCGAGGCGGCAGTTGACCCGGTCTTGCCTTCAGAGGTTCTATCTTCGAATGATACCATCACAAAAGAGAATAAAGACGACACCGTCCAAATTCTCTTCATCAACACAAACTCTGACGAACACGGGGGCACTCCCCCCATTTCTTTATCACAGGAAGGAAGTTCGTCAGAGCGATACCCGGCCGTTTACTCGGTCCCACCACCAAGCAACCTAGTTGTCTCCTTCAACTGGAACCAACTAGGCAGACCCCATTTGCCAACAAGCATGCCATTCAAAATTATCGTCCAAATATACAGAATGGTCATGGCTGGCACCATCATTGATGAAGGGGCATCTGTGAGTATCCTTTCCTCCACTGCTTGGAAAGCGCTTGGTTCGCGAGCGCTTTTGCCTGAAATGAGAAATCTGACAGGCTTTGATAAAGGAACCAATCGACCTTTAGGGATCCTCCCCAATGTGCCCATAACATTGAAAGGGAAGACCATTCAAATGAACGTGATGGTCGTTCAACGACCCTTGGATTATAACCTACTCCTTGGACGAGACTATATATATTGCATGGGAGCCATTGTCTCCTCACTCTTTAGAGTAATGTGTTTTCCGCACGAAGGAAGAGTGGTCAAGCTCGTGGACCAGCTTTCATTTCCTGGATCACGCATCGCAAATAGTCATATACCATCCCTAAATGGTCTCTTCATGCAAGAAATGTCTCAACCCACGGTCCGTCCTCCTGATGAGCGCGAGTAATTCGGAGGGATATGACTGGAACCCAAGGGGCATGCGTCCTGGTCTGCTTCAGTAGGAAAACTTTAGGTATAGAGTAGGTTTTCGCGGGAGAATATGACTAGTCTGTACCCCATTCGTGATTGAGACAGGGGTTGTTCTAGAATAAGATTCTTTTGTCAAAGTTATGTGTTTGACAGAACAGAGTCACTCACCTTTGTTCATCTCGATGGACATCGCCGAAGAAGTGTTTTGTTTGAAAGATTAACAGGACAATCTTTGGGTAACCTGAAAGAGGTAGGCCTCTCTCGGTAAAACAAATGTTTTGGTGGAAGTGAAGTAGAGGTAACCTTGAAACTCTGTTTTATACCTGGGGGCATGCAAACCTTTTGGAGTGCAAGCAAGGGGAGGCTATTTATTTTTTTAAATTTTTAGGACCTCGAACCCTTTAAACTCGTAGGATTAGTCGTTTCCGAACTTGCATAAAGAAAGGATTCCAGGAGCATAGCTTTGTGAGGCGCAAGCTCCATAAAAAATGGAATCTTACATGAGACATTCTTATCATATGACTGGAAAATCGAGCAGTTTTAGCACACAGTTCATGCTCGTTAAAAAATAAACGCAAGATCCGAGCAGTTTTAGCACATAGTTCATGCTCGTTAAAAAATAAACATAAGACTGAGCAGTGTTTTTCCGCGTTTAAGCTCATTAAAAAATGAACTATCTTCCGGTAAATAACCACCGTGAATGTAACATTATCAGCCATTAAAGCCTTGGTCGTGTTTGCACCGTCACCTCCACTTTTCCATTGGCTGATCGTTCACCTCCATATGATTGTTTACCCATTTTGAGGAACAGCTGCGAAGAGTGATTTCACTAGCCATCCTTGTGACACTGCCGTGATTGGAAAATTCCAACCCGTACCTGGAATCAGCTGCTAACCCATTTTATCACTCGTTCCTCAAAAGACGAGTCTTCTTTAAGCTATTTTCATCTGACTCGTAAAATATGAAAAGATTGCCGAGTTTTGGCCTTCCAGCTCGTTAAAGCGACCGGAAGTGCTATCCATCCTCTAGATTTTAATCTTTTTGGACCTGAGGGATTATTGCACAAAAAGATCGAGCGCTTGTTTTGTTCAGCTCGTTAAAACTATCGAAAACTCATCCCTTCTGTATTGTTTTATACTTTTTCGGACTTAAGGGATTAGATGACGAAAAAGGAATTCCGGAGTTGACTTTACGTACCTTTTCAGACTCTCTAAAAATGAAAAGGACCGAGTTATCTTTGTCGTTAGACTCGTTAAAAGCATTAAATAGCGACAAACTTGTCTTTAGACGAGAACGAGTTTCACTATCGCTAGGCTCGTTAAAACATAGCGATGGGTTTGCCCGAAGGGAAAATTATAGAACAAGCATATGTTATCCTCCTCAAGCTTGACAAAAATAAAGAGGTACTGGTCAGCAATGACTGGGGAAAAATTGGGAGAAACTCAAGAAAACTTTGATGGTAGCAAGTTGCTCTTGAACATGACACTTTTCCTCTGCACCACAATCGGGTTGGGTTGTTTCATTCACCGGTCACCTCGCCATGGTCTCGCCATACCATCCATATTTGGGGTAATGCTACCGATCCATCGCATAAGTGTCGCCATATGTTCAAGAGAAGTCGTTCAGAGAAGTCACCTGTGTCCCATCCACTACCATACATTATACTCTTTCATGACCGCCACCCTGAATCATATGTCATCAGATCGTTTTCACCTCCGTCAAAATCATTAGCTCCGTTCCATGTCATTGATGTGGGATTCATAAAGGCCCTCCTTTGACGGATCACTTCTTGTCGACATCAGCTCATTATCCAAGAAGTTGATCTAGGAACACCCCCTTCAGTACTTTGAAGCTTGCATGCCTCAATGGCAAGTTTCTCACTTCCGGCGACAGGTACACATCAATGACCTTCGACCGAAAGATTTTGCGTGGTGTTCGACGCCAAGTCCTCTATTCACACCACGTGAAATGTACTGCAGTACCTTGAGGGTCATCTTCATTATCGGTGATTCCTCTCGCACTTGTTAACAGTTTACATCATTGACTGGTAATCAAGCGATGTCTTTCCATGTTCGACTTCAGAACAATTCTCACATGGATCGACTTGTACTTAGATTGAAGATCGGACAAGATTGAAGACCCCGGATCTAGTTTCATCCATCCAGGCTGCGATATATATTCAGAAAATAAAGACATAGAAATGTACAGATTTACAGCACAGATAATCATCCTACCAAAAGGATGATGGATCTAACAGAATCATCAGTCTATCATCAGACGATTGTCTGTTATGTGTACATGAAAATGAATTTATAAAGCTGAGCATGGGAATGCCCGCCTCAGCTAGATCGTGAAAAAAGTATCAAAATAATGTATTGTATTGTATTGTATTATAGGTCTCCTCCCAGCATTGAAAGAACTTCGGATCCTCCTAATAAAGCATTTCACCCGATAAACGGCCTCATACAGGGGGCAACTGTTATAGACATTTTTGTGCCTTACAACTATAAGCATGAAATGTCCATAATCCAAGGGATCCAAAGTCCCTAAACATGTTGTTCCTACCCCTAGAGGAACAAGGCTAACAAACCACAGCAATTCACAGAAGTTCTCCACCAGAAACTGCTCAAAAACAAGTCAATTCAGAATCAATTCAGAGGCTCCACTAGCTGCCTGCGTTGAAATGCAGAGGCTACACTGGCTGGTTGCATTACAATGCAGGTGGAAGCACTATCAGGGTGCGCTGGGCAGGAAATGACAAATGGCAGGGTCCTTTGTGCGAGGTGTAAAGACTGTGGAAGCTTCCAGAATCTTCCTCCATGACACTTGCCTTGATGAGTTCGACTAAGTGATGAGTAAGAGGCTCTTAGTCTCCAAGTGGAAGCAAGAACTGACAGAGGGAGAGGACACTAGTCAGATCTCAAGCTGACTCATCCTCTCTCCAAACATCTATATATGGATCTCTCCTCCATGAGATCCAGGAGGCTGGAATTTTGTTATTGCAAAGAATTGTTGTTGGTTTGAGATTGGAATCATTGGGTGCTTAATGCTTTGAAGGGAGGTGAAGAAAGGATTTCATTCGCTAGGAGGTAGATGTTGGATTGGAACTCTCTTGGTTGTATCTCCTCCTGAACCTTGTTATTCATCAATAAAGCTATCTTGGTTTCTCCTATATACTGATGTATCTTTGATGTATGATTGCATTAGTATGTTTAGTTTATTTCTAATCCTGAAATAGTTATGAATATGAATCTATGTCTTTGTGTAGTGTTCCCTTCTTGTGATCTTGCAGGAACCTGTTGAAGCTGGGCGAGCGAGAAGGCAAGTAGCTGGGAACTCTCAAAGAGAAGAGAAACTGGATCGAGGGACAAATGGAAGACACCGGTTAGTCCATCCATCTCTCTTCATTCTTAATTCATAAAGGAAGAATACTAGAATAGCTGTTTCTGTTTGTTGCTAAGGCACTGTCACACCTTAGGTGGATAGGATCGTCCTGCATAGGCATTTTTCCCCATAACACTCAGGTTTGTATAAAGGATATTTCTTTGCTTGTAACATGTTTGGTCACAAATCTATTGATTGCATTAGGAGGAAAATGAAACATAAATACTATAATTCCTCTACTCCCTTTTCGGGTCATATAAGGTGTTATAGTTGTAACATGTTTGGGCATGTAGAAAACTAATTCGGGAAAAATTCAATGGACCTCAATAGATAAAATGAAAAGCAATCAGATAAGAATACTACTTCCAAAATACCTGAGAAATATGTATCCATCAACACTTCTCATAATAAGCATAAAAAAGAAGAAAAAACAAGGTGTGGTCTTGCACTTTCCTCATTTGAAGATGAAGAATAATGGTACATAGATAGCAGATTCTCTCATCACATCACTGGATATAAGGAAATATTGCATTTCTCAATATAAACAAATATGGTAAGGTGATTCTTCGAAATAGTGCTCCAACAAGGGTTATGGGAAAAGGTAGAATCAAACTTGAGATATATGTAAAAGAAGTTCATGCATTATTAGTTCAAGGGATAAAGAAGAATATTTTAACTGTAGTTAAAATGGATGACAAATGACATATAATTGTATTTACATTAATTAAATACAAAGTTATAGACGAAGAAACTAGAAATGTTATAGCAAGAGGATACATAAATCTAGAAAAAATATATGTGTTAGCAGAGAACAATTCAGGCAAGAGGTATTGTTCCTCTTCCCCTTTACATTTAGAATAAAAAATATATTTCCCATTGTAGTCTATTTTGTTTAAAGCATACTTCTAACAGTGACTACATAAGTGTCGTGAGAGCAGGTGATGATCATCAGGTCCATAGGATCACTAATATATGATCTCAGGGGGAGCTATGCATGAGTATCTTGGTGATAGTTCTCTATTTTGGTTTGACATTCATTTGGTGATTATTATACTGCTAACATTACATTGATGAAGTAACTGTGAACAAGAACTTGTATGGTATGTTCAAGAGATGTTGTTTTCATGAAAATTTTAGCAGTTTACTTTCTGCATGCGGAATACATGAAATATAGTCACGTATATATGTGACTTTTGATATATATATATATATATATATATATATATATATATATATATATATATATATATATATATATATATATATATATATATATATATATATATATATATATATATATATATATATATATATAGTCATATATATATAGTCGTGTATTTTTATCTTAGATGAAGAAATGACAAAAAAGACTTAGGGGGAGCTTCTGATATGTTTCAATTAGTTATTATTTAGCTTTCTAGTTTTGAAATTGATTGGTTATATTCTGTTGATTATGCTAAGATGTTACTTAGAAATGATGTTGGTTTATGATGGTTCATGAGTTTTCACAAAGTGTATTTTCTACTTTGGTTCTTTGATGTATTTGATGATTGATTGATTGGATAGAATAAGACTTGATAATGATAGCTTGGCATAGGTTGAGGGGGATCATATGCTATGCTTCTAATGGTTCATTGTTGGAATTATGGTTTCTCGAGCATTCCTTATTGCATGATGATGTTCATGATAAGTATATATATCATTAGTGATTTATAGTTGTTTCTACTGAAGACACATATGCTTATTTTATTCTGTCATTAATGATGGTGAATTTATATATGATACTTATATGTTGCTTGAGTTACATTAATGGTGCCATGTCCTTGCTAAAAATTGAGGAGATGAATATGACATTGGTTAATGATGATTTCTTTGTTTGCACATATGTTGTTGATGCATATGATACCTATATGCTACATATGATGATGTATATGTTGCTTGAGGATTGTAGCTCTTCTTATGTGTGAATAAAGGTTGTTGATCTTGATGATATGCGATCAAGGAGATGAGTTACTAGCAGAGCTTGATTGCAAAATATTATGCTACAATTTGTTGATGATGATGAGTTCTTGATTTACTTACTATTGCTGACATCTCTCATTGATAAGAAGATAAATATATATTGTTGTCAATATGTCATGGGTTATCAATGATGGATGAATTGGAGAAAGTGATATTATGGATGATTACTTGAGTTGCATTTTGGTAAAGATAGACTTGATAAAGGATATACTTGATTTTGAAGGTTCTCCTTGTCTCTGATGGTTGCATGAAGATGATATGATAGCATTGATGGATTATGACTATTCGAATATAGGGAAAAACCATGCTACATGAAGATAAAATGATGTTTATTGATATGATGTTGTTGTTGATTGCTGAAGTTAATTAGTGATGCTTGGAAGAATTACATACTTAGTTCCATGTTGATGATGCTGAAGATGTTGATGGTACATTACCCTATCTTAATTCATAATGAGGATTCTCATGTTGCTTCTACATTTATTCTCTCAAATATTCATGTTGTAAGTTCCTATATGGTATATGGTGGTTTATGATGACAATCATGATCCTACAACCTCATTGTTGAAGTCTTGGTTTTGGTTATATATGTCATATTTTTCCACTGATGCAAATTTCATGCAAAGACCCATGTTGTAATCATTGTAATATTCAATCATGTATGCGCTATTGAGTCATGCTTTGGATCTAATCCCATTATTTTAGGAAATTGATGTAATGTGGGCCAAATACGTAACCCCACTCTGTTGGGTGATTGATGTAATCATGAGTCATTAATGATAGGAAAAGTGATGTTTGATCAAATCATAAATTCTTGTTCCTTATCGAATATCTTTACAAGGTTCACTATATGCTTAAGGGGAGCATGGTCAGAAGGTTCAACAGATCAGATATACATTGATTCTCTATATAAAAGGGGAGGGAAGTCTTCATTCAACATTGGTTAGCCCTTTTATATTGATGTCAAAGGGGGAGAGAAGCTTGTTTTTTGTAGCAAAATTCTTGGTGAGAAGCCTTGGTATTTGCAAGTGTGTTTGCAGGTATTTTCAAGTGATGATCAAACACCAAAGTGGTTTCCATCAAGTACAAACGGGGAGATTGCTGGAATTATGGCTAACGTGTTCTCCTTGATGGAAACCTACTTGATAACGATGTCAAAATTATAATAATAGGATGATTATGAAATATGGAGGTTATGTGATAAATGAATGAGATTTCAGAGAAAGATGGAAGATACAAGAAAAGTTTGAGAGTATACATAGATCCTAAAAAGAAAGGTCACATACATACATAGGTCTTATGAGTAAAGGTCACCTATAGAATTCACACCATGGTAATTTGAATACCAAAGGATTTTACCATGGTATTGGCCCATAGTAATGAAATCCATAAGGGTTATTTGATCCCATCAAAGAATACTAATGACATTACTAAAGGATTGGCCTAAGGTATTGGCTAAGTTTAAATCTATATAAAGAGATGGAGATCAAAGTGTTGTGTGTGCAATTGATGGATTATTTATGAATGATTTAATCTGAAACAAGTGTGCACCAAAGAACATGGAGATGGATGAAATTTGATTGATATGAAATGAATACATATTACATAGTTTGTTTATGGTTTAATAGATCTATGATGATGACATAATGATGTGTGAGAGTAACAATCTATATGCTGAGAATTCGGGTTTGAAAAATGTTGTGTTGTGGAACGAAAGTATAATTAAGTGATTTCAGATTTGTGCACTAGTTTTACTCAGGTTAGTCACGTACATATGTGGATTTTCTTCTGGGTAGTCATGTATATATTCTTCGAAGTGTTTTTTAGTTTGTTCAGATCCTTACATGGGTGTTGTTAACTAAATGAGCATACATACACTAATACACTTAATGAAAGTCACGTACATATGCTAGGGTTTTGCAGTATGGCTTGTTGTTAAGTTCTATTCTGTTTGTTGTTGTATATCGATGGTGTCTCTCCATGATAATCTATGTTTGACATTGTTGATTGGGTTGAATAAGACATGGTATATTGATTAGTGATGGTGTTTCATTATGATTGGGTTTTCAGTAAGTTAGTATAGATGTATCTATTGTGATTCAGTATTTGGTCACTCACCCAATGATTTAGCTTAATAGAAATCTCAGTATTTAGTGATTTGAGATCTGTTTGTGAATATTTTATAAAGGAATCTCATACATACATAGCTGTGTTATAGAGAAGTAGTGTATAGTTTGTGAAATATATATTCTCAAGGTTTGTAATGCCTTGAATTTATTTATGTGATGAACAAAGATGAACTGGTATATTATGAATGTTTGTGCATTAGTATGATATGGTTATGATTGTTTTGATTTGGTTACATTAGATGGTTGAGATTGAGTGATTAGTTTGTTGATGTTATAGTTAGCTCAATGATTGGATGAGTTGGTTGAGTTTTTGGTTTCATAATTGTTACTTGGTTGTAGCTTAATAATGGAAGTGGGTCCAATCTACAAGTTTGATGTTTTGAGTTAGTTGGATCCAGTATGAAATATTATGAAACATGGTCCATAAGAGGTGCTAAGGGTTGGATCCTTTAGTGAGGGATTCAAAGCTTCCTTCCATTGGTAACTGGTAAATTTGTGTACGGGGTAGGTTCTCCCTTGGTAGGAGTTGGTAAACGAGATCAGGGGTTGGAGCTCCCTTCTAGTGGGTGTTGGAGAATGAGAGAAGGTTGTAGCCTTTTGCAAGTGGGTTCCTACGTACCGGTATGACTCTGTGTCAGTAAAATATTGTAATAATATTTTATTTATATAATAAGAAAGAAGATATAGATGATGAAAATGGTGGTATTCTCCCACATTGGGTTTCCACCTAAAATCTTGGTGTTCATGTGTGTTGATATGTTTCTTATGTGTTGACAATCTATCTACTTCTTACTGCTCATTATTATTGTTTAATTAATGAATAATGAAGTAATGATGCACAGGTTAAAGATGAACTAATTATGAGATATATGAAAAGTTAGTTAACTGGATATATGTTGTTTTCCTTTACTAAAGTCACGTACATACACTATTTGCATGAATGGAAGTAGCATATGGAAATAAAAATGTGGAAAGAAAAGTTTAAAGTGAGTTTAAAATACTGGTTCATCACCCCCCACCCCTCTCTTAAAGTTATTCCTAGTAGATGATATCAAAATCCTCTCCTATAAAAATAATATTAATCCAATAGTAGCTTCTTTGATCCATTGAATATAACTTCCTTGGATTTACGATCACATACCGAGTTCCCTCAATGACTTACAAATGTTATAGGGTACCCAAAATTTTCTTTTTCTTTTTAATAGCTTGACAATAAGATCAAATACCACTTTGTCATACCCCTAGTAAATTTATCGTAACCACACTTTCAAAAACTTGATTTTCATTTCTCATACATTTTGTCAAACACTTTACATGTAAACCTTTCTTCAAATACTTTGTATACAACCAATTAAGTAGTCTTTTTCTTTTATGTATTTTATCAAAACTCCTGTATGAAACAAAATAAGAAAAAATTCTCTAACTCCACTTGTAACTACTAATTTAAATATACCACTCAAACATGCAACTTTTGATTTCTATCGTTGAGATATTTTATCAAATAGTCTGTATGAAAATTGTATTGAAATAATTTTAACACATTTATTCAAATTATTTCTATGCAAATAGGCATATATCAGCTACAAAAATAGTATCATGCAACAATGCTAACATGCAACAATACTTTCCCCATCCACAAAACAACATTTTCATTGGGGCATTCATAACACAATTTGTATGCAATCAATCATTAAACCGTTTATGCATATCTTCAAACACTTTGCATGAAAATTAGTATAATAAATTTGATATTGATTAGATAATTATATTATTTTTCATCCACTTCGATGCTTTCAAAGTGGAAAAATGGAATAATCAGCTCACATGACCATTTTTTACTAGTGAGACCTAGTTTGGCAAATTGGGGTCTGAAACCTTCTACGAGAATTTTGAGGCATTAAATGATGTTATTTTGGGGAAAAACATTTCCACTTTAGTTTTGCACCCTTTTTTTCATATTCCACACATAGATACATTTATATGAATACAAGATTGCACCAATTAGAGTCCGTATGCGAACGTTATGCCACTCAAAAGTTGACTTTCCTATTTTCACCACCATAATTTGAGAGGATGCCATGTCAAGCCGTATAACATATAGAAAATGGGATATCCACATGATTATGATGAAAACTACCCTATGAGAGTCTATATTGTAACTCTCGTTAAGCATTGAGGTGGTTAAACCTAACCACTAGTAGGCTATTGGGCTGTGTTATAACCAAGCCACTAGGAGGGAAAAGGGTTCCATTATTTCGAGTGCGATTGTCC
Source organism: Pinus tabuliformis (assembly GCA_031772625.1). NCBI lineage: Eukaryota > Viridiplantae > Streptophyta > Pinopsida > Pinales > Pinaceae > Pinus > Pinus tabuliformis. The sequence goes on from CM062809.1 coordinate 125,287,975, forward strand.
ATTGATGAGAAAAAGATAACCGAGGGGGATAAAATTTAAAGTAAATAGAGAGGATTTGTGTACTATAGTATCCCATAGGCCATAGGCCATATTTCTTTGTACTCACAACCAAATTTTTAATTCTCAAAAAAGGGAGTAGAACAACCTCACCTTCTAGTGAGGGTTTCCTAGGTCCTATTGTGTTAAATGTATTTATGAGATTTTGTTTCAATGTTCCCTGTTTTTTGCATAATTTTGATTTTCATGCATACACTATTAACATTTATCTATATATCTAGAAATATAAATAGAAATAAAACTGTAATAGTGTAGATTTCTAATTTTAAAACACAATTCTATCCTATATATTGTGACAAATTGTCTAGTGGAATATCCACGGTAGTTTATGGATAAAAATTTATTAGGGCATATATTCTAAATTATAGCAGATCAAGTTATAAAAACTAAACCATATGATCAGTGTGAATTCCACTCACTATGGTCCAAATTCCAACATCTGGAACCTCCTAGATGAAAAGTTATATAAGAAATTCCAACATGACATCTTTGATGCATGATTTTGGGAGCATTTATGAATCTTGAAATCCTCTAATCGTATGTCGTAAAATATCTCTACACAGGATCTAAAAGTTGTATCATAGGATTAGTGGGATGTTCTAGATCTATGTTCCAAGTTTAGGCTTCTGGAACCTTGAAGAAGAAAATTTATAGAATAAATGAAAACATGACCTATTTAAACATGTATTTAGGAAGCCCAAATTCCTCTAATCATATTTACAAAAATTTAGTGACCCAAGATTTGAAAATTGAACCAAAGGATTAGTGGGATTTCCCCTCACTATGGTCCAAGTTTTAGCTTCTGGAACCTTCCAGAAGAAACATTATAGTAGAAATTCCAACATGATTTTTATAAAGAATAATTTAGGGAGCCTATCTCCCTCAACTAGTGCTATTGCAAAATTTAATACATATAAAAATATATAGCCAAACAGTATAACAACTACAACTGCATAATTGTTTTGAAGGGTAAATGCACATACATATAAACTTACTGAAAAGATAAAATAAGCTCATGCATATGAGATACTAATCTTAAGTCAAATATTTTGTAATATCAAAATGAGGAAGGGTTAGCCACTTTACACCCAATCATAGGCTCAACTATGTTGCATTGTTTCTCATAGCTTACCACCCTCGAGCTAGATATTGATGCCTTGAGGCGAAAAAATAAAATCAAGTAATTATTGTTGGAGAGGTAAATCCCCTCTACGGATAGAGGCGATCCCTACTAGCCAGCAAGGGTCTAGCAACAATCAGTCAATGCTGCTATGCATGTTCCTAATTGCAATTAAACAAGAGGTAAAGAGCACCTACTTGGATTCCAGCGCTGTCTTTTGGTGAAGAGATGCTACCTTCGCTCCTTCACTTTGGTTGGTCACAATCCTCCGCGATCCCCGCGAATAGATACCTACACACACGAAGAGGGAGCAAACGCAAGCGTGAAATCTAATAAAAGCAACCATACATCAGTCAGAAAAGATGTAATTCACATTAACCATTGCATAGACAAATGAGAATGGAACAATAATAGCAGTCATCTATTACTCATCAAACAAAGAAGAGTACAACCAAATGTTCTGACGTCGGTATCCTTCTCAGGAGGGGCCAGTCAGCAAGCGTCTCAAGCATTCACCTTTGGAAATGATTCTCCCAAGACAAGAAACTCTCTCTCACACACAAGCAACACAAAATAACCTTCCCTAAGCTATCAATCACTTCCACACTTAGCACACCAAATACCTATAGTAGCAGCAATCTGAGCACTATAAGCCCTACATAATCCAAGCTATTCCAAAACTAGCTGCTCATGGTAATGGTGGAGGTTTATATAGGAGAAGGAGTCTCCTAAAAGGGTGGAAGGATGAGCTTATCTTCAAGGGAAGTGGTTGCAAAGGGTCGAACAGACATGCCATAGAAGGGAGTCGATATTCACAAGGCCAACAACCAAGTCTGGAGTTATCTGGAAGGCTGGCTGTTGGAACAAATTCGCCAAAACTGGATCAGCGCGGGTGCATAACTGGTCTGGCGCGCTGACGTCGCAATGTCATAATGTAAAAGGCCATGTCAGCGCGGGTAGGTACACAGAGGGGCTGCGCTGGTCATGAAATTTCGATCAGCGCGGGAAAGGCGTGTGCTTCCGCGCTGGCAGCGCCCTCAGTCTGTTATAAAGCGCCAGTCATCGCGGATATTTTAGAAACAGACGCGCTGATGAGGAAAACTTTGGAAAAGTGGGTTTTGGGCCAATTCAGAAGGCATGAACTTGATTATTGTGAATTCTTGACACAGTAGGGTGACTGACAGGGAGACAGTGACAAATTACTGTGTAACAGATGCCCCCTAAAGCATGAAGACCGAGAGAGTGGGAGGGGTGAAATGCTTTACAACACTTTGCTGAACTGGAACACCACCAGGAAGGACCGAATATCTCTGATAATCAAGTACATGCAGTCTAGGCATGGGCGCAGCCATCCAAAAGACATGCGAAAAGGTCTGTGGAATGGACGCAGCCACCCAGCTAAAGAGACCAGAATAATGATAAGGTATGGTCGCAGCCATCCATGAAGACTCAGGTATGGGCGTAGCCATCCATCAATGAGTCATGTAATGATCATCCACAAAATCGCAACCTGGACCATAACAGACAGAGATCCAGGGTCTTGCGCTCCGTCCCGATCCGAACAAAGTACAAATCCAAGCATGTGAATACATGAGCTGAAGTCAAACATGCATGAACATCGTCTGATTACCAGCCAATGATGAAAACTGTTAACAGACGCGAGAGGTACCACCAATAATGACAATGGTCCTCAAGGTACTATAGGTACAATCCGCGGCGTGTGAATCAATGAGCTGGTGTCGAACACCCACGGAATCATTCGATCGGAGGCCAATGATGTAAACCTCGCGTCGAACACGAAGAACCTGCCATTAGGGCATGCAGGCTCTAAGGCACCTGAGGGGAGTCTCTAAGTCACCTTCCCGGATAATGAGCTGAAGTCGACAGGAAGTGACCTTGATCGAAGGTGGGCCATAATGATTCCCACATCATCGATGCGAGACAGAGGTAAAATGATTTGTGTGAGATAGCAGATGAGGTTGTATTATTGCAGAGGTAAACTTCTCTTGAACATACCGGTGGCACGACAGTGGATTTGGCAGTATTTGACATCAAATGAGCAGAGGGTATGATGACGGTGGCAATGAGCAAATGAGAGGTCAAATAGGATAACCCATACCCACGGAGGTCAATTGTGAAACAACATGAGAAAGTCCCACCCGACACGAATGCAGACCAGTGCCATGTTCAAGAGCGACATACTGCCGACGCAACGATTGCAGTTCCATTTTCCCCACCATTTCTGGCAGGTACCCCGGTTATTTTTGGATGACAAGCTTGACGGGGATAGCATATGCTTGAAGAGTGTCATTTCGACAATGCCCGATGTCATCAAGTGTTTAACGAGCCTGACAAAGGAAAAACTCGGCGTCTTTTCTTATTTAGAGAGTCTGAAAAGACAGCGGAAAAGGAGACTCCAGGGGGGTCCTTTTTCGTATAGTTGTGTCTCCCGAGCCCGAAAAAGTATAAAACAATGCTCGGAAGAACCGCCCGACCATTACGATCGAGGAGTACTTTTCGTAAATAGTGCCTTCGACCCGAAAAAGTAAAAAAGCGGTTGGAAACACGTCGTTTTAGAGCCGATATCGAGTGCGAAACGACAAACACCCGACAATCTTTTTAAGTTACACGGTCAAAAAAGAGCTTAAAACGACCGCCTCTCGTTCCCTTTAACGAGCTGAAAGGAAGCTCGGCCATCTTTTCTTGTTTCATGTCGGAAAAGAGCTCAAAGACGACATTTTTGAGACCAAGTGATTTTTTGGACCATTATGACATCACCGACTCTGAGGACCTGCACAATAAAAATACCCGCATAAATCCGTTCGATATGTTAAAAAAACACATTGAAACATGTATAAGAAGTGCTACATCCATGGTAAAGGCATGACAAAACCCACATTTGTAAAATCTATAGCTAATTGAGCCATTTTTACTATAAATAGAAGGGTAAATAGTCATTTTTACCATTGTTACCATATTGAGCCTTTGAGAACGTTGTGAAGCTGAGAAGTTGACGGAGCAAATTCTTCCTCGTGCGGGCACCATTCGTCGAACGGCTTGTTCCAGGTAGGTTCCCCTTGCCATGCGCTCTCTTTTGAGTCCTTTTTTGAGCATTTTAACGGTGGGATTGGCCCAATTGGGCAATTTTTTGAGTCATGGGTGCGCTCTCGGTCAGCGCGGGTTTCCCGCTCGGGACCGCGCTGACCGATTTAAAAATACACGTACCAACTTTGCGGTCAGCGCGGAAAACCCGTGTTCTTCCGCGCTGACCTGAAGAAAATACAAAGCGCTGCCATGGTCGGCGCGGCTGTTTTAAAAACAGCCGCGCTGGCGCTGTTAAATTTCATTTTTTAAGTTTTGGACGTAAAAATCTTACTGGCCAGCACTCTAATTATTTTTAATGCTCATGCAGGACGCAATGGCCTTTCAGTGGCAAGAGAGGGCTCACGATGTTGAAGATATAGCCGCTTTTGCAAGTGCGGATTGCCGAAATGCCATGCGGGCGTGCGGATTCATGAAATTCTTCCTTACTCCACGTCTGAGAGCTCAGCATGATCTACTTGAGTTCCTGATCAGGGCATGGAACCCGATAGATGGTAAGTTTACCATCCGAGGCAAAGATATCGAGTTCGACCATATGGACATTTATTTTCTGACTGGATTGTCCCGTCGGGGAGAGAGGCCTATCATAGAAGGGCAACGTCCCAGCGGCGAGACCCTTGACCAGCTCATGGCTCGAGTATGTCCAGAGGCTGTCAAATCGCGGAGTGGGAAGGTATCGATTCCCACAGTGACGGATATAGTCCTTCGCACCATCCTTTTTATGGTAACCCGGGCAGCGGGAAGCTTGGCCAACCATGAGGCCTCGAAGACCCACCTATTGCTAGCTCTCGAGTGCCTACAACCTACTGTGTTTGACTGGGCCACAGCGGTGACCAACAGCATGAAGAGACAACTCAGCAACTGTCGTCGCGGGGAGACGAAACAGTTTGGCTACGGGTCGCTCTTACTCCCACTCATTCTGGAGCGGGTGCCAGCCATGCGGCTGCAGACTATGGCAGTGGATCCACCTAGAGGTCCGCGGGAGACGAGGGCCACTCGATGGGCGCGCATCATGCCGCGCGGAGGTGGTGGCCGTCCAGCTGCTTGGGGAGTGTTCTTTCGAGAGTGGTTGGACCAGCAGATCATTTTCGTGGAGGACTGGCCATATGCTGGTATGGACTTCCGCAATGATCCTGATATGGTACTGCCCGCGGGAGATCACTGGGATGATGGAGGTATGACACTTGATTTTTGAGTTTTTTAATGTTTTTGATTTTTTATGTACATGTCTTGATAAATGTCACGGTGCGCAGATGTGGGACCTGTTAGACCCATCGGCCTAGCCCCAGAGGCACGGAGAGAGGGGCAAGGAGCTGGAGCCCTGGCCCTAGTCCCTCCAGGAGTTGATACTTCAGAGACGATAGCTCGCAACCTTGAAGGGTTGCTGGAGGGTGTGCCGGACTACCAGGGAGTCGAGGAGGTTCCCATAGAGCACCAGATCCACATAGTGGGGGTGGCACCCAGGGTGCACCACTTGTTGAGGCGGGTGGCATGAGCAGCTGTGTGCTACAGAGAGCACAACCCAGCACAGTAGTCGCCTAGGTTTCCTTTTGATGTTTTTGAGAGACGTATGTCTCGGATGTATGGAGAACAGTGACTCTTATTTTTGACACATACACTTATTTTTGAGCGCCTTAATGCGCCACACGATATATATATATATACATACCGTTTTTGGATGGATCTTGTTACATGTGATGATGTTTTGTTATGCAAATGTTCAGTACAAATGTGATCTTATGTATGAATTTGCACAACACATGACCCATATATTTTCATGTTTTTAATGCAAGCTTAAAAGCACACACAGCACACATGCAAACTACGCTTGAGGAAATATCTTATTTACATATGTTTTACTCTATTATGCTTTCTATGCCTTCTTGTATGATGTTATCTATTTCGCAAATGTCTGTCTAACACATGATTTGCCAATGCATCAGTCAACGTGTTTAATCGTCTTGGAATATGCTGATATGTGATATAGTCAAAATTCCTTTCTAACAATCTGACACATAGATACAACCTTAGGATACGTTGGTCTCTGACGGAATATCGCCCGTTGAGTTGATGAATGACATGCTGGGAGTCCAGGTTTACCATCATTGCATGAATGTCGAGATCAACTGCTTCGGCTAGTAACTCAATTACAGCACTGTATTCGGCAACATCATTAGTGGTATGACCGAGGCAGACTCCTTGAAGATCTAGCAACTCTCCGTGAGGATCATAGATCGCCCACGCCGCAGAGGACAAATTGCAGGTGCTACGGCAGGCGCCATCAGAGAAACCAACATAAGGTGCACTAGACATCTGCACAAGAAGAAGAAAACACAATAAGAGGCAAACACGTCTTCACACCAAAGCAAAACATGAAATCATGCACACAAGACACACTAAACACGCGTATGTACACACTGAGTGCACGAAGTCATGCATAATATTTCTTCAGATACAGCCCGTTGCGGGTCTTGTCAAGAGGGTTTCCTTCGTAATCAATCAACTCATATGCGCCCTTTTGTAAAACTCTTTTCACGATATAGGGACCTAGTCACATAGATTCAAGTTTTCCTGCCCCCAGCTTATCTTTAGCTTGATCATAGAGCAGTACTAGATCTCCCTCAACGAAGGAATGAGGATGAATGATCTGGTCAAAGTGAGCTTTGACTCTCTTCTTTTGCGCTTCGATAGCCAGAGAAGCTAAACGACGAGTCTCGTCTAACCGTTCTAGGTAAAGAAGCCGTTCCTCCACCGGAGTGGTGTTGGGAAGCAACTCGACAGCTAATTTCAACGAAGGAATCTCACACTCGATGGGAAGGGTAGCCTCCAGCCCATAACCAACTGAAACGGAGTGAAACCGGTGGCATCCTTCACAAAAGTTCGGTAGGCCCACAAGGCTGGGAATAGCATCAGATGCCAATTAGACTTGTGCGTATTGACGGTGCGTTGAAGCATAGTGATGAAAACTTTGTTCACTGCCTCAACTTGTCCATTGGATTGTGGATAGTACGGTGTCGAACTATCTTGACGCAAGCCTAGTTGGGTCGTTAGTTCTGTCATCATGTGATTACGGAAATGCTTTCCGTGATCCGTCACAATAGCCTGAGGGACTCCGAAACGAGTACTGACATGATTGAATAAAAACTGCGCCACTGTGTAACCATCTTCGTTCAATGTAGGCATCGCTTCGACCCACTTGGTGAAATAATCCACGGCAACGATGATGTACCCATGCCCCCCGGCCGAACGAGGGTTACAGGACGTATAATCGATGCCCCATTTGGAAAATGGACCTACGGTGACAACAGGGTGCAGTGGTGCAGTAGGTGCACGCATCTTCCGGTGGTAAACCTGGCATTCGTGACATGCACGTACAACAAGGATGCAATCCTTGAAGATGGAAGGCCAGAAATAACCAGCACGGAGGATCTTCTGGGCGGTAGCATACCCGGACATATGGCCACCACAAGCGCCAGAGTGGCAGTCATTCAACACCCGCTCAGCTTCCTCGAGAGTCAAACATCGGTGGAGAACAGAATCAACGCCGAGGCGGTACAGGGTATCGCCCAAAATGCGATAGGGTTGAGCTTGGTGACGAATTCGCCGTCGAGCATCTTTCGACACGTTTGGACGGAAGGAAGACGTCTGCAAGTACACGATAATGTCCCCGTACCACGGGTCGAGGGTGCTGATGAGAAACAGTGTTTCATCCGGGATATGCTCCTCTGAACGAGATGGTGCAGAGTGAGATGGTAAGGAACAGAGCAGTTCAACAAAGACCAGAGATTTCTTAGACTTGGCTGCAGTGAATTCCAAGTCGAACTCTTGGAGGATTACAATCCACTTCGAGTATTTGCCCCCCAGCAGTTGACGTGACAAAATGTAGGTCATGGGGTTGCAATCAGAGATCACGGTCGTTGTGCGCAACAGGATATAATGGCAGAATCGTTGGATGGCGCAGACAGCTGCCAATGCCAACTTCTCGACATATGCATAGCGAGTTTCCATATCCAAAAGGTTGCGACTAAGATAATAAACAACGTGCTCGGTGCCGGCATCATCATCCTGCACTAGAACCATGCCGATGGTGGTGTCCGCGGCAGCAAGATAGAGAGTGTAATCACGGTGGTAGTTCGGGGGTCTTAAGAGCGGAGCTGAGACAAGAAGGTCTTTAAGGTGCTCGAAAGATTCCTGGGCGATAGCATCCCAACGAAAGGGTCTGTCTCGCTTTAACAACCGTGTGAAACCCTTAGCCACCTCGGCATAATTCGGGATGAATCGTCTGAGAAAATTAGCTTTACCCTGCAAGCTCTGCAATTGCTGCAAAGAGGCAGGGGGAGGAAGATTCAAAATGGCCTCGACTTTGAGGGGATCCAAACGGATGCCTTCCCGGGAGACGATAAACCCGAGTAGTCGGCCAGATTCTACGCAGAAGACACACTTATGTGGATTGAGTCGAATACGGTAGTGTCGACAGCGGAGAAAGATCTCGCGTAGATGAGATGGATGGTCTTGACATTTGGCTGAATGAGCTGGGAGGTCATCCAGGTAAGGCTGTACAATGTGTCGAATATCGTGAAAAGCATACGACATCGCACGCTGGAAAGTGGCACCGGCATTTTTGAGACCGAAAGGAAGCTTCTTATAAGCGAAGGTGCCCCAAGGACAAATGAAAGCTGTCTTATGCTGGTCTGCGGGGGCTATGTTGATTTGGTTATAACCAGAGAAGCCGTCCATAAACAAATAAATTTCACTTCCTGCGCAGTCATCAATAAGTTGATCAATAAAAGGCGTAGGAAAGTTATCTTTTGGATAGGCACGATTAATATCGTGGTAATCAACACAGACCCTGATAGTACCCTGCTTTTTATTCACGGGGACAATATTGGACACCCACTCGGTGAGGGGGATGGCGTAGATGAAACCAGCTCGAAGAAGCTTTTCGACTTCGGCCTTGATGGCTGCAGCCTTTCGAGGGTGCACTGGGCGTAAACGCTGCCGAACAGGCTTAGCACCGGGATAAGTGGGTATTTCGTGCACCACAATACTAGGGTCAATGCCGGGCATTTCCTCGTAAGACCATGCAAAGACATCCTGAAATTCACGAAATAAAGCTGTATAGAGTTGAACTTCCTCAGGAGTGCATGTGACTCCAATGAAAATGTTCTCGACAATCCCTGGTTTGACAGAGATGTCGATAGGCTGAGTCCGTGTGATGTTACCCATATTGCCCTCCGAAGACACTTGATATAGCTGAACGGGTGTTTGGAGGGGCAGAGATGGGACACATGGAGCGAACTGCTCGAGACATGCGACCATTTCCGAATGTGGAGGGAGAAACGAAGAGCGATGGTGGTGATCTGACCAAGGGAGCTCTTCGAGAGACATGGTCTCTATGATGGCCTCATCGGAGGGAAATGTTTCCTTCAAGGGATCCGAAGTGGCCTCCTCTCCCAGCCAAGGGAAATGATCATATGAATCGGGAACGCTGCTGAGAAAAGCAGGTTCAGGAAGGGGAGCCGATGCAGCGACAATCTCGATGTAGTTGAGCTCGGCAGGACTCAACGGCATCATGTCACCCCAAGAGTCTTCCTGATTCAAGGGAGGAAGAACCCATGGATCAGAACGTACTGAAATCATGTTAACAGGGGCAAGATTTGGAGGTGGGAGGGGAAAGACTCCCATTAAGGAGGGATATTTGAATAGTCTGGCACCCACACTCACTAATGACTTGGAGGTATGCTCCACGAATGGCACATTTCCTTCAGAAGAGGAAGCAAAAAAGGACAGCTGGTCCACCGTGACGATTCTTCCTTGATGGGGGAAGCGAACGACACGGAACAAGGAGGAAGCCACGACTTGCATGGCGTATGTCCAGCTTCGTCCGAGGAGGAGGTTGTAAGTGAGATTAGCATCAACAACTTCAACCTCTACCTCTACGGTTTTCCCTTCTAAAGAGATAGGCAATCATGGTAGGATACCATATGGACGAGATTCTCTTCCATCGAAAGCTTCCAGGGTCGTAGGAGACTGGCTCAGAGCAGGAGAACCAATAGCCTTCCAGCAAGCAACTGACATGATGCAGGTTGAGGCACCCTCATCAATGACTGTGCGATGGATCGTTTTGCCATTAATGAGGACCTGTATAAGGAAAGCCACTTGGTGCGGCAGTCTCTGTGTAAAACCCTCGAGATCAAAAGAAATTAAATCCGAATCTGCCGGGTCTATGCCACCAATCGCTGATAGCAAGGACTTCCTCTGAGAGGGGCAGCTCTAGAGGACTTCTAACGCGGACATAGCAGACGGAGCCTGAGCTAAGTCCTCGACAATGCTATAGTGCTGAGCAGCACGAGCATTGGGGTTATAAGATGACTTCCTGAGTACACCTTTGGGAGGGGGTCGGGGGATCGTTTCAGTGCTGAGCCATTCGATGTGAAGGGGACCAGAGCTGGACGGAGGAGCGCTGGAGGGAACCTCCGGCTCTTTCCCGGCTGGAGATGGATAATCTTTCGCTCGAGTTGAAACATGGATGGGAATTGTTCCAACCATGAACACTTGAGAACCGAACGAGGAAGAGGATTGAGAGGGATCTGCCACCATTTGGGTCTGCTGGGAAGGGAAAGGCTCTTTTAGCATAGCAGGAGGCCCCAGAGCACCTTTCAAGAGTCGACTAACCTCGGACCGCCTTGGGCAATCTTTGGTATAGTGATCCTCATCGCAGATGAGACAAGGATACTTAGGTTTCCGTTTAGCTCCTTCCTCGGAAGGAGGCTTAGGAGGGTCCTGCTTGGGCTGTCCAGATTTATCTTTAGCTTTCCCTTTCTTTTTCCCTTTCGAGGATTTGTCCGCCGCGGTGGACTGAACGGCGTTTACCTCGGAGGTACTCCCAGAAATTGATTGGCCCTGAGGAGCATTTTCGCTAGAGGTGTTCTGTTTCTGCTTCCCAGGGTTCGCGGCCGATTTCTTTGATGATGAATTCATAGAACCAATGACTCCATCAACAGAAGGCTTTGGTGGAGCTTTGGGCTGTCCATGCCTCGGGGCATCTGGAAAATACTCTATAAAGTACCCGACTGAGAATACACTAAGTCAAGGTACTGAGCTCGCGCGATTGATTGCTCTTCAGTTACACACGCTCTCATTGCGATGTCTTTTGCAATCTTAGGGACAAAGGAAGTCGTGAACCAGTCGGTCAGGAGTTGATCAGGGATCCAAAATTTAATCAAGCGACGACGCCTTCTCCATTCATGTATATGATCAGAGATGTGCGTAGCCGTATCCTGTTTGAGAGACGTGAGAAGATGTGTCCCAGTCTCGTACCGAATGGGTAACTGAAAATGAGTCAAAAAGGCCATAGCCAACGAGTTGAAATCTTGAAACATGCCGCGATTCAGTTCGATGTACCACTTAGCAGCTGAACCAGTGAGAGTCCTCTGAAAGAGGCGTAGCCGGATAGAATCATCAAGCCATGAGTTCGATGAACACCAAAGGTGATAAGTCATTACATGGGCCTGAGGGTCTTCACCAGCTTTGCCATCAAACTTTGGACAATCACCTGGTATTTTGGTCGGAACTGGTGGCCAATACGGATTATGCAAAATAGGATCATTTGTTAACTTGGACACGTTAGGCAGTTCCAACGTTGCTAAGAATGGTAACTGCGGGTTAAAGGACATTTGCGGCTGCGGATTCGAGGCGACATTAGGGTTCCAACCAGATGGTGGTTGCCCCCACGAACTCTGTCCAGACGGACCTGGCCCAAAAGGGCCTGGTGCGTAAGAATTTTGCCCCGATGGACCTGGCCCAAAAGGGCCTGGCGCATAGGGACCTTGTCCGTAGGGGAGCTGTCCATACGGATTCTGGCCATATGCGGACGGTTGTCCCTGTGTCTGCCCCCCAGCTCCCCAAGTATTAGCAACTTGCCCTACAGGTGCACCATACTGATAGTTTTGGTAAGGAGTGACCTGTGGCTGTTGGAAATTTTGATAAGGAGCAAAGTGAGTTTGCCCCTGGGGTTGCTGGTAGCCATATGGTTGTTGGGCCCCATACTGAGCCTGATAGGGAGGCTGCGTCTGGTAGGAAGGTTGAGGCTGTGGCCCACCTTGCATTTGATAACCCGTTTGAGTTTGAGGCCCAGAGTAATGTCCTTGAACTGGCGGGGCTTGGATCATCTGGCCCGAAGGTTGACTTGGTTGGATTTGAGACGGGCCTGGCTGGCCAGCAGGATGAACTTGCTGGGTGCCTGGTTGTCCGTGGACCACCGAGGGTTGTCCTTGCGGAACAGATGACTGAGCCGGCTGAACAGCTGGTCGACCCTGAGGTCGGCCAGTTTGTCCAGATAAACGAATAGGGCAGACAGCGGGTTGACCTTGCTGCATAGAAGGTTGGCCCGTCTGCCCCCCAGGGTGCACAGACTGAGCAGAGGGCTGGGCTTGCTGTATAGCAGGCTGCCCTCCTTGGTGCATAGGCTGAGCAGCGGGTTGGCCTTGCTGTATAGCAGGCTGCCCCCCTTGCCCAGAAGGATGGATGGATTGAGCAGTGGGTTGACCCTGCTGAACGTAGGGTTGCCCACCCTGCCCAGAAAGATGACCAGACTGGGTGGAAGGTTGGCCCTGCTGTAAGTAGGGTTGCCCCCCCTGCCCAAGAGGATATCCCTGCTGGACTGCTGGTTGATTTTGAGGAGTATAAACTTGCCCAGTTTGTCCAGATGGGTACCCTTGCTGGAAACCGGGTTGGCCTTGTTGAATGTAAGGCTGCCCGGGTTGTCCAGTTGGGTAACCCTGCTGGGTACCAGGTTGCCCTGGATATCCAGTAGGTTGACCTTGATATGAATACGACGGACCTCCAACGGCCGAGGGTTGTCCCTGTGGGCCCCCAGATTGTCCTGGGTAAGGCGGGCCATAAAGTGGTTGCCCCTGAGGGGTTTGCACATAGAGTGGCTGGCCTTGATTGGGTGGTCCTTGGGGCTGTCCGGGAGGATTCCGGTGCCCATGAAAAACATGAGTAGCGGGATCATACGTAATATCCAACGGTTCCTGGTTCTCTTCGAAAGGACGATGAGGAAGGACCGAAATGTTCTCGAGGTACTCGTCGTTCGCATCATAATAAAAGAGCGGACCTTCGTAATCTGGGTCCACAATGGGTTGCCCATGAGCATCATACGGCCCTGCTCCTGGAATGCCACCAGAAGAGGGACCAGCTTCAGGGTTTGTAGATGAGGACGCTGGTACAGCACTGACGACCGGAGTCGAGCGTGCTACACAAACGGTGGGTCTGGTGGGAACTGAGGTAACAGGCGTATTGAGACCTGAAGTAAGAGGTGTACTAAGAGGTTGCGAAACAAAGGGCCCTGTGGTGGCAATAAGACTAGGATCCCATATAGTCGTAGAAGTAGTTCTAGCGGCTATCCTGTCCCTCACTGACTGATATCGCGGAGGGAGTGGGGAGGAGGCCGGGATCGGAGTTTCAATATCTGTCACCACGGGTGTCTCACCTGTGCTGGAAGATGTCTCATCCATGGGGGAAGTAGACATCGGAGACGACATACCGAAAGGAGTACGGGGGGTAGAGTCGCTGTCAGGCTCCCAGATAGGATTCCAATCTTCTATGTAATCTTCGTCGCCCGGGGCACGTACGTTGATAGGCTGGATACTCGGGACAATGGGAAGAGTATCGCTTACAACTGGTACCTCTGGAGCAACAGAAGATGGAAAACTTTGATCACTCGAACCGGGAGTTGACGGGTCAGCTAGGATGATAAGACCCCTCAGAAAACCTAAAGCAAACTAACGATAAAAACCCTACTCAAAACTATCGCACACAAGATCTAAAACAGGTGATGTTATCGTGGCCGAATTAATTTTAAGACACAAGAACCAAACTTGACCTTTTCATGTTTCAAGAGTTGAGAAAAGGACAAAAAGATGACTCCAGTCTCCTTCGAATGTTTAATGAGCATGAAGTGACAAGACGCTCACAGGCACCTTTTCATTTAGGGAGTCCGAAAAGGATCAAAAGTGACTGCTCTGGAGACTCTAGTTAAAGGGTTTACCAAGCGACCCGTAAAACTGCTTATACACCTCAACAATCATATGAGAGCCAAGGACTTTCCGTACTACAGTCAATCTTCCCGAATGCTGTGTTCGGTGCGTTACGGTTCACAAGGCGGCAGACTCGGCTTCCTATGGATAAAGGATAAAATCCTAGTGGGGTCTCCCTATATACGCGATGGTACGTGGGAGCGCAGTCCGTGTTAGACCACTATCGAGTCACAGAAGGAGGAATCACCCAACCATAATGTGAAACAATAGTGACTATGTTTAAAGATGCCGGAACACGTCTCTAACCTAGACCTCTAGATGTTTGCGTTTAGTTCCAATGCGTTTTTAGGTTAATTCGGTTCATTTTATGGTTAATCTTGAGTTAAGTTTCGATTTCAGGCTCTATCGTATGTTCTCTCACAATTACCTAGATGCAAACTACATGCTAAAGAAAACCATTTTGTTCGATGAATTCTAACTATGAGAAGGTGAAGAATTTTCAAACAAACAAAATGAAATCAAACAATCAAGCAGCCTAATGCAGCTAAAAGCGAGGAAAGGAAACTTTTCTTTTGAAAATGCGAATCAATGAAATGTTCTTTTCCTTTTCAATTCTCAAAAGCAAAGCTACTAGTTTGATTTTCTTTCAATGGCACAAAGCATCTAAATGAATTTGGAGGAACGAGAACACCAAGCCAGTCACTTAGTGGAAGCACACAAAGTTCCCAAAACATCCAACAAAGATTTCCAAATCGAAAGGAAAATCAAGTTCCGCACGAGCTATGTGATCTAAGCTCGGCAAGACAAGCAAGGATTCAAGCAAGGAGGAAGTGAAAAACGCTCGGAAACACAACCAGAAAACACTTCAACAATCACTGAACAAGCGTAAAAACAAATCTGAAGTTGGCTGGTCAAACAAGAAAACAAGATCCCGACGGAAGGCTTGACACACACCCGGCCACTAGATGCCCTAGGGCTAGAATGCGAAATCAACGGAAAAAGGCAAACACCCGGAGGATAAGAGCTACAACCAGTCAATTAGAGACTCAACACAATCCAGCAACTGCAAAAGTGATGGTGGAAATACAAACCAAGCAGCGAAAGCAAAGAGGAAGGTACTCGCAAAACCAAAAACGAGCAAAAACGAAATCCTATGGAATAAGACTTCGCAAACAAGCAGCTCAGAGTTTAGGTAATGAAAAACAAGTCACAAACCAAGTGGAGAGAAGAGGGGAAAGTCACAGCAACAAGTTCAGGAGGTTAATTTGGACAAAAATGAATTCTACAGGATCAGCGCGGGTAGGCTTCAGCAACTCGGCGCTGAAAGGAGGATGCCCGTAGCAACTTTGCGACGTCAGCGCGGAAGAACACGGATAAAGCGCGCTGTCTCAGAAAAACGAGGTCAGCGCGACTATTAATGGTACAGGCGCGATGACAGGGAGAACAAAGAAGCGAGGGTGCGGCGTCGGCGCGGAAGCACACGAATAAAGCGCGCTGTCTCAAAAAACGAGGTCAGCGCGACTGTTAATCGTATAGGCGCGATGACAGAGATAACAAAGAGGCAGGTGCGCGACGTCAGCGCGTCTGTTTTTAATTAAACCGCGCTGAGGGTAAAAATGAGTAGAATCAAAGCAACAAACTCCCAAACGAAAGGCAGAAAGTCTTTTAACAACCAAAACACTTCCCAGATGGACCCAGGAAGACTATAAGCAAAGAAACAATCCCCAAATCTTGAAAAAGAGAACAATCAAATTCAAACACAAAGGATGGACACGAGAGACAAAAGGCTGATCCCCAGTGGAGTCGCCAAATTGTTGGAGAGGTAAATCCCCTCTACGGATAGAGGCGATCCCTACTAGCCCAGCAAGGGTCTAGCAACAATCAGTCAATGCTGCTATGCATGTTCCTAATTGCAATTAAACAAGAGGTAAAGAGCACCTACTTGGATTCCAGCGCTGTCGTTTGGTGAAGAGATGCTGCCTTCGCTCCTTCACTTTGGCTAGTCACAATCCTCCGTAATCCCTGCGAATAGATACCTGCACACACGAAGAGGGAGCAAATGCAAGCGTGAAATCTAATAAAAGCAACCATACATCAGTCAGAAAAGATGTAATTCACATTAACCATTGCATAGACAAATGAGAATGGAACAATAATAGCAGTCATCTATTATTCATCAAACAGAGAAGAGTACAACCAAATATTCTGACGTCGGTATCCTTCTCAGGAGGGGCCAGTCAGCAAGCGTCTCAAGCATTCACCTTTGGAAATGATTCTCCCAAGACAAGAAACTCTCTCTCACACACAAGCAACACAAAATAACCTTCCCTAAGCTATCAATCACTTCCACACTTAGCACACCAAATACCTATAGTAGCAGCAATCTGAGCACTATAAGCCCTACACAATCCAAGCTATTCCAAAACTAGCTGCTCATGGTAATGGTGGAGGTTTATATAGGAGAAGGAGTCTCCTAAAAGGGTGGAAGGATGAGCTTATCTTCAAGGGAAGTGGTTGCAAAGGGTCGAACAGACATGCCATAGAAGGGAGTCGATATTCACAAGGCCAACAACCAAGTCTGGAGTTATCTGGAAGGCTGGCTGTTGGAACAAATTCGCCAAAACTGGATCAGCGTGGGTGCATAACTGGTCTGGCGCGCTGACGTCGCAATGTCATAATGTAAAAGGCCATGTCAGCGTGGGTAGGTACACAGAGTGGCTGCGCTGGTCATGAAATTTTGACCAGCGCGGGAAAGGCACGTGCTTCCGCGCTGGCAGCGCCCTCAGTCTGTTATAAAGCGCCAGTCATCGCGGATATTTTAGAAACAAACGCGCTGATGAGGAAAACTTTGGAAAAGTGGGTTTTGGGCCAATTCAGAAGGCATGAACTTCATTATTGTGAATTCTTGGCACAGTAGGGTGACTGACAGGGAGACAGTGACAAATTACTGTGTAACAATTATCACACAATGTTTAGAGCATAATTAATAGAGAAAGTGAAGGTCACTCTCCTCAACACAGGAAACAATCTCAATTTTCATCTTTTCCAATCCTTGACTAGGCCCATAAACATTCTCCCCCACATACTGGAAATAATATCAGTGTTCATCCTTTCTATTCCTCGACCAATTCCATATATATTCATTAGTGATAACGTAGTTCTGCACAACACAAGGGATTCCTTCTCTAATATCTATAGTCCCTCGACCCTTCCTTCTTCAATCCTCTCTATTCCACACATATATAGGACAAATCCTAGTCTTTAGAGCCAAGGAAAAAGCATGATAAAAAATTTAATTTTTTTTACAAGTTGTGACCAATTCTCATGCCAATTCAATTTTCCGAGTGAGAGAGGGAAAAATGAGTGTATGAGAAGAATAATGGAGTCATGCCAGAACAAAAAGGCAAGAAGAAAAACATCCTCAATTGATTTTCTCTTTCATTTTTATAAACACACCTTGAGCGTTCATCTTCCTAATCATCACATTAAGGTAATTATTAATTCAAGTTGTGTATTTTCCTCCTAAGTCAAGTTTCCCCCCTCTTAAAGGCATCATAATCTGTTGGTTGTCCCCTTTATTTAGATATAACATTTTTATTAATAAAAATAAAAATTTCATCATATAATAGAGTGGGACATCATATCATTAATGTTGACACCCCATTTCTATATGTTCTTAATTACATTACAAAATTTGGGGTAATGAAAGGAGTGTCACATTTACCTAGGTTGACTGTCAAATAATGAAGATGACAAGAGAGTTCTAGAACATATATTTGTCTTTGTAGGGACCAATTGAGATGAGGCTAAGAAGACCATATTATTGCAAAAGAGTAGGATATATATCATAACATGTTGGAGGTGGCACCCATTATTACCTTGGATACGATCATGTAGAAAGGAATCTAGCTCCATGTACATACAAAAAAGGTCTGGGGATAGGGGGAACCCTTGTTTGACAAATAAATAACAATAAAGGAATGAAAATGTTGAAATAAAATTACATCTCTTCAAAGAAAATTAAAAAAAATCCATCTAAGTTATACGCAAAGGGGATTAAACTCCAATTCATCTTTAAAGCGAGATACAACCCCAAAGTAAGCAATGGGTTGAAATAATCAAGACAAAACACTATTTATAACATGAAATTTAAACCAAGAACTTACATTAGTTCCAAATGAATTTATAATTTGAGAGTATCAAACAAATGAATGACATTACTTTAAAGGATGGTAGCCTAACGTATCAATTTTTCTTCTTCTTATTGATACCGATTTAGTCTTTCCAAAGCACCCTATATTCCTTATCTCTTACTTCACACCTGATCCAAGTCCGGAGAAGTTTGAATTACCCTTCCCTAATTAACCTATCTGGTTAGGTTACAATGCACTATGTGTTGGAAATAAAACTGAGAGGGGGGTGAATCAATATTTACAATTCAATTTACTTTCATTTGCATATGCATGATATTGTGATTAAATAAACTGACGTATACCCAAAGAACTTATGATTTAGTTAATTTATCATGTGTTGATCTTTAATCAGTTGATGCAGTGTTCCCACCATAAGTTTTGCCGCTTAAATCAAACACACAATAAAACTATAAAATCCACACTACAAGAATTTATATAACTTTCAAATTTAAATTATTAAAAACATAAAATATTTACAGGATAACTTCTCATTCGTCACTCTCACACTTCTCTCTCCCCCATGCCTCATTGGCTCCTCTTAATTTATACAAACAGATTAGAACCAATGTAGGTTTTAGATCCCTTAACAAACTCCAACAATATCTCTCTTTATCCCTAAAATCTCTCATCCATATCCTAA
Source organism: Pinus tabuliformis (assembly GCA_031772625.1). Taxonomy (NCBI): domain Eukaryota; kingdom Viridiplantae; phylum Streptophyta; class Pinopsida; order Pinales; family Pinaceae; genus Pinus; species Pinus tabuliformis. The sequence continues at coordinate 125,307,127 of CM062809.1, forward strand.
AAATCCTCTAATTCCACTTTTAACTCAACTAATCCTCTATTCTAGGATCCCCTAATCCCTAAGATCTCTATGATATATTTACAAGTCTATCATTACTAATATCCTCTCATAATTGAGAATATTTATAATTAAAACCTCACACACAAATTTTCCACTCAATTTATTAAAAAATATACAAAAAAATTAAAACATCACACCCCCTAATCAACCCAATATACAATGATTTTCTGAAGAAGGATGCTCCTGCACCATCAGTGCATCAATATCTTATTAGTATAGTAACTATGTGTAGTAATAACATAATAAACCATCAAACATAAGAAACACACATGAACACTAAGATTTAAGGTGGAAACACAATGCAAGAGAAAAGCCACCTACTGCTATTGTCTCTGTCTTTCTTTTAATATAAAGAAAATATATTTACAATATTGTATTAGTGCACTCTCATACCAGTACGCAGACACGCACTTACAGAAGGCTACAACCTTCTCTCATTCTCCAGCTTCTACTGGAAGGGAGATACAACCCCCTAGCTCTTGTACTAGCCAATATACTTACTAGTACGTAGGCACTGACCTACAGAAGGATACGTCCTTCTTTCTTCCTCCAGGGACCACATTTCATAAATTTTTAGACTAGATGCTCCTAGTTCACAATAACACAATATGAAGGCCTCGTTTCATCAAATCTTCACACTGGACCCATCATAAACTTTGAAGCTCAAACTCTATAATAATAATTACATCAACCAACAATCAGTCAATTTGAATAGTCATATCACTATCACCAGAACAATGTGTTGAAACCCATAAGCCTCGATCATCATTTAGAACGAGCTGCAATCTCAAGAATCATACGTTAGAATGCACATGCTACTTTAATGGACCCAACGTGTGTGTATACACTACTTCCTTTAACCAAACTTGCATTACCTCCAAAACTACTGAAACATAAAACTTCTAAATCAAATCTACACCAACCAGTAATATTCTGAACATCTACTATCAAATTACAAAGATCTTGATAGTCAGCAACAAGGATCACCCTTCTCACTTAATCAATCAATTAATCAGACTCAATCTCCTTATGCATTCATTTCTACTTTCATATCTAAGAAGACATCATTGACAAACAACAATAAAGCAACAACACTGATCAGATAAATAAGTCATTTTTGAATAACAAGCTTTTCTTTTGTATACGCTACTTGGAAGCTTTGAACCAACATATATACGCGCCTTCACCAAGGAGAACTAGCATATATATCTGCAAATACTAACTTACAACTTCACTACTATTCCAGATTTCAAACATAGCTAGATCATAACATTAAATAATAAAACATGTGTAAGAAATCAGATCTAGCCCAACCAATATCAGATCATTCAATGATAATTCATTTCATGTCTCATGATCCTCATCCAAAATTGAATTCAAGGTGCACACAATGTTTTATATTATGTCATAATCATAGCCCCTGAAACATAAAATGTACTTTAGATAGAAGTATTCCTGAGAAACCCTTTGCACTTGCACCCTTGGCCCTTTGATCTTCTCCTCCTTATTTAGTTTTTGGCCTTTCTCTATACGTCGGACCAAAACAACACTTAGAACCTATGGTATTCTTGGACAAGATTAAATAGTCATTACTCTACTTAATATTGTGGGCTAATCCCATGGTATTGACCCTTTGTATTCTATAACCTTGAATTTCCTTGATTTTCCAACCCATATGATATTTTCCTCTTGTGAAAGTGTGTGCATACGTATACGCTATTTTTTTTTTGTTAACCCGTGTGTATACACTGCTTTGTCTAAGTGAACCTGCATATATAGTTTAAACTACCTTACAACATCCTTTTTTTCAACTTCTTGATTCATATTAGTAGACCTTTGTTCCAACTTCCTGTTCTTATGTACCAATGCCCTGTTACCTCTGAATTGACTTGTTACAATGTGAGTTGCCTTTTATCAAATCTGAGTTGACCAGTGAGTGATTTTCCATCAAGGACAACACTTGTATCATAATCCCAACAATCTCCCCCTTTGGACTTGATGACAACCATATGGGTGTTGATTGCTTCAAGCTGTTGAACCTGTTAGTGATCTCAAGAAACATCAAAATACTCTCCCCCTTGGACATCAAGGGAAAAGGGAGGTTCAAGATATTCTCCCCCTTTGAGATACACTATGTTGTCCATGCTCCCCCTAAGTACATGCAGAGTATGCAGATATTTTTTTAAAGAAATAACATGATTATATAACTGAACTAAGTGAGTATGACCTCCCTAACACCAATGACTCATACATACATCAATCACCCAACCAAGTTGGGATATACCGAAATTTGATTCATCCACCCAACCAAGTGGGGATATACCGATTGTTTATACATGACTGAAGTATAGCAATTATTACATCATCCATCCCATGCATAGTGGGGATACAAATTACATTATATGTCTAATAGGACTCATTTAAAAAATAGACTATGATAGAAGGATACATATTACACCCTAGATCTTTACATGACCTATGCAACAATTGATATGAATATTTGAAACCATATCTAAAGTCAGCAACCATAATGTCAAAAATGTAGAATGTTTAGGAAGGCCAATTCTCACCCTAAACATGTGCTACCTATGCATTGTCAAAAAATCATTCATCAAGGCATCTTCATAAGTTAGATAAAATTCAATGAACAAAGCATATCAACAGACTGTAATCATCAATATCAGACCGAGCACCCATATTAGAGTCTGATTCTATCATAAAAACATATGCACGCTTGCAGCCATAGAAACTCGCGTATATGCGCAACTATCCTTCATGAAACCCACGTATAGGAACCTTCCTCTGAAAACTGGATTTAACCACCAGATGATGGAGAAACTACTCCCAGCTTTTGTCTGAGGTATTCAGATGTTTCTTTGGAAAGCGGTTTGGCGAATATATCAGCAAGTTGTTCTTTGGAGGAAAGATACTCCAATTTAACCTTTTTTTCAAGCACTTGTTCTCATACAAAATGGTACTTAATGGGAATGTGCTTGGTCTTAGAGTGCATGACTAGATTTTTTGAAATGCTAATGGCACTTGTATTATCACATAGAATGGAGATGGGTGGAGTACATGTGATTTGACTATCTTGCAATGTTTGAATCATCCAAAGTAGTTGTGTGTGGCAAGATGCAACAACCACATATTCTTCTTTAGTTGTAGATAAGGCAATCGAACTTTGTTTCTTGCTAAACCAAGACACTAACCCTGATCCCATATAGAATGCACCTCCAAGTATTTTGTCGATCATCAACATTTCCTGCCCAATCTGCATCTGTATATGAATGAAGCGTAAGATCTATATCTTTAGGATACCATAGACTGAAGTCTTGAGTTCCTTGAAGATATTTGAATATTCTTTTTGCAGCCTAAAGATGTGATTCCTTTGGATTTTCTTGGAACCTTCCAACAATTCCTACTACATGCACGATATCAAGTCTCGTACCTGTTAGATAAAGCAGACTTCCAATCATAGATTTGTATGTCGGTTGATTCACTGTAGCTGATTCATCATTATAACTGAGACGACATCTTGTTACCATTGGAGTACATACTGGTTTAGAGTCTTCCATTCCGTACTTCTTTAGAATCTTCTTGAACTATTTAGTTTGTGAAATAAAAATACCATCTTTTGTTTGTTGTACTTGTAGACCAAGAAAATAATTAAGTTCACCAAGTAAGGACATTTCAAATTCTTGCTGCATAACCGAAGCAAATCTCTAACTCATATATTCTTCATTGTTGCTAAAGATGATATCCTTAACATAAAAAACAATAATTAGTAGTTTATCATTCCTAATCTTGGTGTATAAGTTGATGTCTGTAGATCCTTTTGTGAACCCCTTTTGTTGTATATATTTTTCAAGGCAATAATACCAAGCCCTTGGGGCTTGTTTCAGTCCATAAGGAGCCTTTTTCAGCTTGCATACAAGCTTTGCAACATTTCCTAGAATGAATCCTTCTGGTTGTTCAATATAACTTAATCTTCTAACTCTCCATTAAGAAATGCATATTTTACATCCATTGATACACTTTGAATTTCTGAAAACTTGAAAGAGAAAGATACATTATTATGGCTTCAAGTCTGGCAATAGGTGCAAATATTTCTTCAAATTCTATACCTAATGTTGAGCATACCCTTTACAAACAACTCTTTCCTTGTTTCTAATAACCTCTCCATTTTCATTCAATTTATTCTTGAATATCCATTTTTTTCCTATAACATTTTTATTAAGAGGTCTAGGAACTAGTTCCCAAGTATCATTCTTTTCAATTTGGTCAAGTTCTTCGTTCATTTCCTTAACCAAACATTCATCTTTGGTATCTTAATTAACATTCATTGGTTCTATGGAGGATATTAATGCTAGATAACTGGAAGTTCCTACAAGAGTTCTTCTTGTTTGTACTCTAGACCTTTTTTCTCCTAGAATTTGAGATTCTGGATTATTCTTTTGAAAATACCTAGATGAAGTATTTTCCCTGCCAATTGTATCTTCTTCTGATGCTTCATTTGTTTCTTCCTCTATATCATTTTGATTTGATAGGGGAAATCATTCACCATCTTCCTCATTGTCGTCATCCTTTGTCTATCCCAAATTTATGCATGCTTCATGAATTACTACATCAATGGATTCAACAATTTTCTGAAGTCTCTTGTTATAACATTTCTATCCTTTACTTCTATATGAATAACCGAGAAGAATTCCTTCATCTACTCTGGGTTCAAATTTACCAAGTTTTTCATTAGTCCTTTTGATGAAACATTTGCTTCCAAAAAATATACAAGTGTTTTACAGTAGGAGGCTTACCATACCAAAGTTTATATGGAGTTTGATCACTATTTACCTGAACATTAGCTTTGTTGAGAATAGTCATGACAATGAATACAACTTCACCCCAGAATGTGGCAGGAGTTCCAAATTCATTATGTATAGCTCGAGCCATTTATTGAGATGTTAAATTTATTCTTTCCACTACACCACTTTGTTGAGGAGTTCTTGCAACAAAGAACTACCTTTTGTTTCCATGTTATTCACAAAAATAAAAAAATTCATCTGATATGAATTCTCCCCCTCGATAAAATCTGAGACATTTGATTTTTCAATCTGATTCATTTTCAACTAAAGCTTTGAAGGATTTAAAATTTTCAAATTATTCGTATTTATGCTTTAGTATACCTATCCAACACATTTTATAAAAATCATCAATGAATAAAGTAAATTATTCTTCTCCAAGAGGTAACTTTTTCCTTGTTGGTCCACACAAATTAGTATGGATGAGTTCAAGAGGCTTACTTGTTGATCCTTCCCTTTCACAGAAATGAACTCTAGTTTACTTACTAATTGGACATGGTTTACATATGGTATTTTCTAGGATGTTGATATCTTGAAGATCACGAACCGCCATGAGCCTGCATGATTTTTCTTATTTGAGAAAAGCTTAGATGCCCCAATCTTCAGTGCCATAATTAGTTTTCATCTATTTTTCTTAGATAGATTTTTTTTTTCCTCCTCTTAGTATGTATAGATTGCTTGGAGTTCTTGTATCTTTGATTACAGTGTTCCCTATATCAAGCTCATGAACCACACATCCATTTGATCAAAACACAAATTCATTTCCTTGATCACACATTTTATTGAAACTCAACAAGTTATGTTTTAAACCATCAACATACATGACATTTCCATCTTTAACCTTTTATTTCAAATAAACAGAACCTTTAAATTTAATTATAGTTGGTGTGTCATTTCAAAAGGAGACATTCTTTTCCATTTATAAAGCATTATATGAATGAAGTTTCTCTTTATCACTTGTCACGTGTTTAGAGAATCCACTGTCAATGTACCACTGATTTTCTTGTCCTTCTGCAAACAAATCTATGCCACATCTTTTTGATTGAAATTCCTTCTTTCTCCATACCCTGGAATTTGATGATGTTTTCTCCTTTTGAAGTGTTGGCCGAAATTTTACCCTACATTCAGATTCTTCATGACCAAAGTTATTAAAAAACGAACATTCAATTTCATCTTCAATAGGAGAAAGGTTATCATAAGAAATTTTCTTGATCCCTATTACACTCCTTTCATTTGTTGTTTCTCCACTCATTATAGTTTTGTAAACAACTCATTGAGCAGCCTTATGCCCAAAGTTATGGCATGAAAAAAATTATCCATTAAAGAAGTTTATGTGATCATAGAATATTTTGGTATTGTTTACCTTTTGGTTGATGCTTCTATTGATGTTCATCCTTGGAGTAAATTGAGCATGATTTACTTGATGAGTACTTTTAGGATTTTGCTGACGATTGACATACTTTTCACTGGTATTTGTTGCATAAATATAGCTTCTGGTGGAGATTGATGGATTTTGTGATTAGGATAATTCTTTAGTATATCCAAGACCTGTATTTATAAGAGGAGAATGTTGAACCTTGATGGTTTCATTTTTAAATTTTCTGATCCTTTAGAAAATATAATATTAAGAGATCTTGTCTTCTCAAGTTCTTTTCTTAGACACACAACTTCACATTATAATTTTTTATTGTGCTTTTCTCTTTCAATGAGTTGATGTGCCAACATGTCTATGATCATATTCTTTTCTTCCAAAAAGATTTTGAGTTTACTGATTTCTTCAGGAAAGTCTTCCTCTTCTAAGGCATCCAAAAAATCATCATTGTCATAAGCCATGAGTATTTTATAGTCTTGTTTAGTTTCATCTTCATCACTATTAGGTAATCCATCACTATCTTCATGAGTATAGTAACTTCTTCTATTAACAACCTGTTTTCTATTGCCTTTTGCAGATTCCTTTCCTTTTTCATGATTATCTTTATGAGGACATTTTGCAGCGTAATGGCAAACTCTACCACAATCAAATCATTTGAATGGTAGCTTACCTTTGAATCTTATGAAACCCCCTTGAAACTTCTTGGCGTAGTTTACCTCATCTTCTTCTTCTGAAATATATCCTAATTCATTATGCTCTTCCTTTTCTTTTCCCTTTGCTGAAGCTTTGAAAGCAGCTGTTAGCCTCACTCTCATAGTAAAATAACTGTAAATCCAAATATCATAATTAAATAAATCAAATCTTGAGAATTAGGAGTTAGTTCCTCAAACTAGGGAGTTTAGTTAGGATGAAAGATTCTCTCCAACCAGTTCTCCTAGATCAATGTTTTGTTGAGAAAATTTCTCAACCATAGTGTCCAAGATAGACATACTATCTTGAGACCAACTTCCTCATGTACTTATTTGTACTATTATCATTCTTTGTACATTGGATTGATTAATAATGAGAATGTGAGGAATGTTGTAAGGCTAAAGCCTTTTCCGCTATGTTTGGTGTTTCTATGTTTTTGATATTTGTTTTATGAGTGTGAGTGTTTTATTGTTATGTGTGTTTAATTCCTACATGTGGTATCAGAGCTAGAAGCTCTGGGTTTAATCCTCATGGAGGACCCAGGTAGATATGAGAGGAGTCTGAAACTGTGAGTTGACCTTTGACCTATTGAGATCTAGTAGCTCAATGCAAGCATTAAAAGCATGGCCGAGAAAAGCATTTACCGAATTCAAAACCAGAGGCAAGTGTCCCCTTTGAGGAACCTACTTTTCCATCGCTATTAGATGTCTCAGAAATCTAAATCTGTCTTCGGAGGATTAAGTACCAATTGATCAATTGATGAAGAATCAAGAAAACAATTCTTTAAAGTGGTAGTAGAAAAATAAAAAGATAAAAGTCGCTGGTCGATATGTTCTGTCATCATCAATTGTTCAGACTCTATGATTGGGCATTGGGGTTGTGAGAACCATTATGCGTGCATAAGAGTTTGTTGGACCTGTAGAGCATTGTAAACAGTTAGAGAAAGATTTCGGCGAAAATCACATGGAATCTCATTTGTCGACGCGTTTCGAACCAACTAGTGTGGTTCATCGTCAGGACAAGATGAAGAAACAGATCTAGCTCCTCATGATAAATAGTCTGAGCAGAGCCCCCACCAGCTAGCATATCTAACGGCTAGTTTGACTTAAGGAAAAGGGTCAAAATTATTATAATATTTTAATTCGTAAAAATAAATAAATTAAGGTAAATGGTACGAGACCTAATAATTAAAAACTATAACTTAATTAATAATTAGTTACAAAAAAGGCCTAAAAATATAAATAATTATAATTTACAAGTATTAAGAATAAAAGTTAATAATTAAAAATTATAATTTAATTAATAATTAAAAGGAAAATTAGTTAATTAAATGACCTAATGGATGAATAAAAATTATATGAGACCTAATAAATAAATTTTTTATAAGTTATAAGTTAACTAATTTGCATCTCTGGTCTCACTTTTTCTTCATTTGTAGCATAAATGTGATACAGGCTTTGATTTCCTGAAACATCCAGTTGAACTTCACTATTAATCCTTTCCTGAGAATTTTGTTGAACATTTCCTGTCAGCGGTTTACACTTTCTATTGAACTAGTGCAGATCATCATCAAACACATTAGCTCTAATACCTACAACATGCAAGTCAAAGGTAAAAGAAATAAACAAATTAGTAAGTCAACACATGAAGTTTACGTTTGAAGCTTTTAACATGGGCATTTTTTTATTTTTATTAAATCTATTACTTAATGGGTGAAAAGTGTAAACTAATATTTCTGGGAAAGTTGATTTTGTTCTCCACAAAAGATAAAGTGCATTAAATGATTTGGAGAAATAAGGTGCATTAAATTTTTTTTATTGGAGAGATAAGGTGTGTTTTTAATGTAAACAAAATTTGAGTTTTCTTGAGTGATAATGTATCATTTGTATTTTGGAGTAATAAGTTGTAATATTTGTGGAGAAAAAAGGTGATATCACAGTGGATTTTGTAGTATGTTTTTGGACAAACTTTGGCTGAGATATAAGTGTCAATCTCATTGAAGTGGTTTTTGGGAGTCATATTTTGAAGTCATAAGTGAAGTTTTGTATTTGGAGTGATAAGTGAAAGTCATTGTTTTAATCCAAAGTAATTTTTTACTTTGAGAGCGATTGAGTCAGTGCAGAAAGTTTTTTGAAGATAATTTACTTCCAAAGTTTGCAAGTGTGACATTCTCATTGAGAAGTTTCCATGACAAATTTGTGACATTGAAGAATGATGTACTATAGTAATTAATAAAATCATAATTTTTGTGGTGCTTGTGTCCTAGATCCGCTTGAAAATGAATAAGGGGATCTTAGGTACACTGTGTGTAATGAATGCATGTGCATGACTTGTATTTAGATTATCAAAACGCTCTCTTTGTATTATTCTTAAACAACTACATGCACATAAGCAAGCTTAAGTATAATAACGCTTAATTAAGCTCTTGTAATCAAGATTAATTACACAAGCACAAAGCATCACATCATCAACTTGATAAGATGATCTTCCAATCAAGCACATTTCACATCATGTAATCAAAGCAATCAAGTTAAGAATGCTACAAAATCAAGAATTTCAAGCAAAGAAGACATCCACATCATCAACAATTTGTGTATCACTTGCAAATACACATTGTTTAACTGAATTGTACGGGTGCATTCTCAGTTTTAACCGACACCCTAATTTGAATTCTTAAGGTGAATACATTAAGTCAATTAAGTCTTCAACTGAGTCATTAAGATTGAACTTGTCATTTGTCTCTTGGGTGCATTTTTTACCGTGTTTGACACCCATCCTTTTTTTAAAAATCAACACATTCAGTGAGTACTTTCAAGAAAACACAAAGTGTTAGTAATCAATCAAGCAAGTTCAAGCAAGCCATCTAACAAGCAATCCTCATCAAATGAGTGTGAATTCTAGTATTCTTTATTCAAACAACCAAGCAAACGAGCGTGTTAACCAAACAACAAAGCAACCAAGCGTGTCACAATCAAGTGAAAAATTTCAAAGCACGACATTTACAACAAACGTGGTAGTGTGAAGTTGATTGAAGCATTTACAAAGTGTCAATGAAGCATTCAAGCAAAGGGATTGCCATCAAGTGAGCGTGAAATCAAAAGTTCAAACAACCAAGTCATATAACTCTAGCACGTGTTTAAAGCATCAACAACAGTACAAGTGAGCCTGAATTCAAAGTGAACAAGATAACGTGGCGACACGCATTCAACTATCCCAAATTCTTAACAATTTGATTTTATCATCATTTGGCGACATGGTGAACATTAGCAAAACAACTCTTGTTGATATTCAAGTGCATCTTCAACAAGAACATGAAATGATTAAGTTTCTTCAACTGGAGTTGCAACTTCAAAGAGATGAGTTGCAACAGAAGAGTGATGCTTCCAAGTATTTGAGCAATACAAATACATTGGATGATTCTAAGTCATTGATCCAACCAACTTCAAGTATCGAAGTGGTCCCTGATCCAGTTCAACTTTCTTCCAAACCAATCATCAAGACATGGGAAGAACTTCAAAGTAACAAAAATCGACAAGGATTAGGATATGACAAAGATGAAAACAACTTGCATATCCCCGATTATTCTAAGCTGATAAAGTTCATCAGTACATTGTTTCTTGATCAATAACATCAACAAGCCATGAGAAAGTTGCAGACAAATATACATGTGCGCAAACTGAAGTTGAAGGTCAAACCAAAATGCCTTCATTGTCAAAGAACTGGTCATCTGGAAGATCAATGTTTTGATCTCCATCCTTGTCACCATTGTGGCAAGTCAAATCATTCATCAACACAATGTAGCAAACAACAACAATCAAGCAGATTGAAGATCGATTATTCATGGATTGATCCCTAGGAATGGTCATCCACAGTCAGAATATTGTATAAGTTTTCCAATCGAATTCACTCACAGATATTGCAGCCAACAGTAAAAATGAAGATGGTACTCTCGCATAGTTGAACAGGGGAGTACACCAGTGAAACACTCCTACACCTAAAGGGAGGGAGTTCAAAAATCAAGTGAAAATAATTGTATCTCCTTTCAGCTAACAAAGGGGGGAAAATGTCAATGAAAGTGATAGTGGTTGTCAGACTGAAAGTCTCGACAACATAAGAAAAGTAGCCAGTGTACATTTTTATCAGTGAGTGAACATCAAAAAATTCTCCAGTGGGTGATCTACAACAAAGTCAGCTGGGAGCAGTTTTCAAACACAGCAAAAGCAACAGTAGTTACTTCTCAATGTCATAAGCCAGTGGGTGTTCTCAATATTTTGTCAGTGGACAAAGGGTAAAGGAAAGTTGGATCCTTTTGCAGCTTGGCACATGATGGAGTTGTCAAGTGAGATTCAGAGATGAATTAGACATGCAACTAATTCATGTTTTCTTCAGATTTGAGTTTTTTCAGCATCTAGCTTTGGTGGTTTTTCAGGAAAATGTTTTTTTGAGGATCACCTTGAGAACATGGAAGATGGTTCCCTATTCTTATTTTTGATTTAACATTGAGGGGGGTAATGTTAGCCTCACACTCATAATAAAACAATTATAAATCCAAATATCATAATTAAATAAATCAAATCTTGAGAATTAGGAGTTAGTTCCTCAAATTAGGGAGTTTAGTTAGGATGAGAGATTATCTCCAACTAGTTCTCTTAGATTAGTGTTTTGTTGAGAAAATTTCTCAACCATAGTGTCTAAGATAGACGTACTATCTTGAGACCAACTTCCTCATGTATTTTTTTGTACTATTATCATTATTTGTACATTGGATTGATTAATAATGAGAATGTGAGGAATGTTGTAAGGCTGAAGCCTTTTCCGCCATGTCTGGTGTTTCTAATATTTATTTTATGAGTGTGAGAATTTTATTGTTACGTGTGTTTAATTCCTACAGTGGCTTATCTCATATATGATGGACCTCCTTTCCTCATTTCAAAGGCAGTTAGAATTCCATGAAGTTGAACCATAGTAAAGATCTTGCTTTTCTTCTATGGTAGATGCTTTTGACTCAAATTTAGAAGACAAAGATCTCAAAATTTTCTTGACTAAAGTAGCCTCCTTTATTTCTTCACCCATATTATTCATACAATTAACACTCTCATATACATGCAAAAAGTAACTAGCAATACTTTCATTACTATGCATCTTAAGAGTTTCATACTGAATTCTGAGAGGTTGGAGCTTAACACATTTTACCTAGGAGTCTCCTTCATAGCTCTGAATGATTTTGTCCCATATCTCTTTGGCTCTCTTGAGTTGCATGAATTTGATGAATTTTGATTCTAACGGACTTCCCAATAATGTATTCACTGCTTTAGCATTTGTTTCGTATAACTTCTTACTCATTGTATCTGTAGGTATTGCTGCTAGAAATTGGTATCCTCCTTCCACAATTTCCCAAACATTGGCTCCAAGCAACTGAAAATAGGCTTTGGTTCTTATTTTCCAATATACCAAGTTGTTCCCATTGAAGATTGGTGGTTTGATAGATCCCATGCCTTCGTGATTGTTCATCTTGAAAGATGTCCCTTCAAGCAATCAAGCTTCTTCTGAAGAACCTACTCTGAAGCCAATTTTTGGAAATATACTGAGAGGGGGGTGAATCAACATTTACAATTCAATTTACTTTCATTTCCTAATCAGATTTATATATTCTACTTTAGTGAAATGAACTTGCGTGTGAACGCTACTGTTATTAAAGAAACCAATGTATACCTAGAGAACTTATGATTTAGTTAATTTATCATGTCTTGATCTTTAATTAGTGCATCAGTATCTTATTATACAGTAACTATGTGCATTAATAACATAATAAACCATTACACATAAGCAACACACATGAACACCAATATTTAAGGTGGAAACACAATGCAGGAGAAAAACCATTTGTTGTTGTCGTCTCTGTCTTCTTTTTAATATAATAAAATCTGTTTACAATCTTGTATTGGTGCAGTCTCATACCAGTATGAAGGCACCCACCTATACGAGGCTACAACCTTCTCTCATTCTCAGACTTCTACTGGAAGGGAGCAACAACCCCCTAGCTCTTGTACTAGGTGATATACTTACTAGTATGTAGGCATCGGCCTACAGAAGGCTACAAACTTCTTTCTTCCTCCAGGAACCATGTTTCTTAGATTTTCAGACTAGATGCTCCTGGTTCACAATAACACAATATGAAGGCCTCGTTTCATCAAATTTTCACACTCGACCCATCAAAAACTTTGAAGCTCAAACTCTATAATAATAACTGCATCAACCAATAATTAGTCAATTTAAACAGTCAGATCATTGTCACCAGAACACTATGTTGAAACCTAGAAACCTGCATCATCATTCAGAACCAGCTGTAATCTCAAGAATCATACACGAGAATGCACACGCTATTTAATGAACCCAACCTGTGTGCATATGCTACTTCCTTTAACCAAACCTGCATATACCTCCAAAACTACTGAAACATAAAACTTCTGAATCAAAGTTGTACCAACCAGTAATATTTTGAACATCTACTGTCAAATTATAGAGATCTTGATAGCCAGTAGAAAGGACCTCCCTTCTCACTTAATCAATCAATCAATCAGGACAATCTCCTTATGCATTCAGTTCTATTTTAAGATCTAAGAAGACATCATTGACAAACAACAGTAAACTAGAAACATTGATCAGATAGACCAGTCATTTCCGAATAACATGCTTTTCTTTTGTATACACTACTTGGAAGCTTCGAACTGACATGTATACATGCCTCCACCAAGGTGAACCAACATATATATCTACAAATACTAATTTACAACTTCATTGCTATTCCATATTTCAGACATACCCAGATCATGACATTAAAGAATAAAACATGTGTAAAAAATCAGATCTAGCCAACCAATATCAGATCATTCAATGATAAATCATTTCAAGTCTCATGATTCGTATCCAACATTTAAGTGAAGGTGCACACAATATTTCAGATTATATCATAATCATAGCCCCTGCAACATATACATCAGATAGAAGTATTCTTGAGAAACCCTTTGCACTTACACCCTTGGCCCTTTGATCTTCTCTTCCTTATATAGTTTTTGGCCTTTCTCAATACCTCAGACCAAAACAACACTTAGAACCTATGGTATCATTGGAGGGGACCAAATAGTCATTAATCCGCTCAATATTGTGGGCTAATACCATGGTATTGATCCTTGGTATTATTTAATCTTGAATTTCCTTGATTTTCCAACCCATATGCACTTTTCCTCTTGTGAAAGTGTGTGCATACATATACGCTCTTTTTGTTTTGTTAACCCACTTGTATATGCTTCTTTGTCAAAGTGAACCTACATATACAACTTAGACTACCTTACAATTTCCTTTTCCTTCAACTTCTTGATTGATATCAGTAGAACTTTCTTCCAACTTCCTGTTCTTCTTTACCAATGCCTGATTACCTCTGAATTGACCTATTACAATGTGAGTTTCCTTTTATCAAATCTGAACTGACCTGTAAGTGAGTTGCCATCAAGGAAAACACTTGTATCATAATGACAACACTATGTTCAGGATAAAAGGTCCATATTTAACTTATAAAGGTTTAAAACTATAATACATATGAAACCAATACAATTGTTGTTGGCATTATGATACAAGTGTTGTCCTTGATGGCAACTCACTCACAGGTCAATTTTGTTTTGATAAAAGGCAGCTCACACTATAACATGTATATTCAGAGTATTAGGGCAGTGGTATAGAACAACATGAAGATGGCACTAAGGTCTACTAATTAGAATAAAGAAGTTGAAGGAAAAGGTTGAAGTAAAGCAGTTTAAGAAGTATAAGCAGATCCACTTAGTCAAAATAGCATATACACATTGGTCCATAGAACAAAAAGAGCATATACGTATACACGCACTCTCACAAGAGGAAAAGCACATATAGGTTGGAAAGTTAAGAGTAGAGAATATCAGGGGTCAATACCATGGTATTAACCCATAATATTGAGCAGAGTAACAACTATTTGATCCTGCCCAAGAATACCACGGGTCACTAAGTGGTTTAGGTCCGAGGTATTGAGAAAGGCCAAAAACTATATAAGGAGGAGAAGATCATAAGGCCAACTGTGTAAGTGTTTCTAAGGAATACTTCTATCTAAAGTATATTTTATGTTGCAGGGGCTATTTTGGTGATTTGATCTGAAATTTATGTGCACCTTAAATTCAATGTTGGATCAGGATCATGAGACCTGAAATGACATATCATTAAATTATTTGATACCAGTTGGGCTAGATCTGATTATGTACACCTGCTTTATTCTTTAGATGTCGTTATATGGGATTTTTCGGAAGTCCAGAATTGTAACAAAGTTATGAGCCAATATTTGTAGATTTATATGTTGGTTAGTCTCGGTAAAAGCGCGTGTATACGCAAGTTCTACTCTTCCAAGTAGCGTATACAAAAGAAAAGCCTTTTTCTTCAGATCTGACTAATCTATTTGATCAATTCTATTGTTTTACTTATTTTTGTCAATGAGTCTTCTTAGATCTAAATGTTAAACTGAATGCATAAGGAGTTTGGTATCTGATTGATTGATTGTATAAGTGAGAAGGGTGATCTTTGCTACTTCTTGTGTAGAGATCTGTAAGTAGAGAGTAGATGGTCAATATATTGTTGGTTGGTACAAACTTGAATCAGAATTTTTATGTTTAAGTAGGTTTGAAGGTATACGCAGGTTTGATTAGAGGAAGTAGTGTATACACGTAGGTTGGGTTCAGTAAAGTAATGTATACATTTTGATGCATGATTTTTGAGATTACAGCTGGTTTTGAATGATGATGCAGGTTTCTGGGTTTAGCATAGTGTTCTGGTGACAATGATTTGATTGTTTAGATTAACTAAATGTGGTTGTTGTAGATTAAGTTTCAAAGTCTAATGGGTCGAGTATGAAAATTTGATGAAATAAGACCTTCATGTGTATTTTTGTGTACGAGGAGCATCCAGTCTGCAAATTTATGAAACATGGTCCCAAGAGGAAGAGAGAAGGTTGTAGCCTTCTGTAGGCCGATGCCTACGTACTAGTAATCACATTGGCTAGTACAAGAGCTAGGGGGTTGCAGCTCCCTTCCAGTAGAGGCTCGAAAACGAGAGAAGGTTGTAGCCATCTGCAGGTGGGTGCATGCATATTGGTATGAGTATGCACCAATACAAGATTGTAAACATATTTTCTTATTATTAAAAGAAGACATAGACAACAGGGGTAGGTGGTTTTCATCCAAATTGGGTTTTCACCTTAAATATTGGTGTTCATGTGTGTTTCTTATGTCTGATGGCTTATTCTGTTTTTACTACTCTATTTAACAAGTTAATGATGAACTCGTTCAATATCAACATATGATAACTTGTCTAAATCACATGTTTTTTGAGTGTACGCTGATGCTATTTCACTTCAGAAAAGTAGCGTATATAAATCTGTTTGAGAAAAGAAAAAATATTGATCAAATAATACTGATTCACCCACCTCTCAGTATTATTTCCAACAATTGTGATATTTTTTTTAAGCATGGAAACATAATAGACCCACTTTATTCTACTTTCATGGAGACCAAGTTGATTTAGCTCAGTCTAACCCAATCTGGGGTAATTTGTGGTCGAGAGGAAATCTAACTTCATGAAATCTGAACTTGAAAAGGTGCCAAATTCCTGGAATGGGTCCCAATCTAAAAAGGATCCACTTTTTGGATTAAAACACTAGTGTTGGTAGAAAAAATGAGGGCTTACAATTGAAAAACGTTAAAATCCAAGTTTGGCCTAAGTATCCAACTAAACAATTATTCACACTTACACTGTCTTTCAATCATTTTCCACTTCTATCAACTCCTGAATTGTACAACGATTGAACAAAAACTAACCAACCTACTAATGGCTCTTTCCCTATGAATTTAACTCAATTTATCGTTTCCTTTAAACTAGGAAATCAACACGCTACAAATTTTATACACTGCGATTCACACATTGAAGAAATATAACTAACAAAATACCACACAGGAAATAAAATCATTGTATACATACCAGAGAAATATAAAAATTTCAATTAACTCAGTCTCGTTACACATGAGAAATTAAAAACATTTTAATTTTAAAACTTATGAAATGTTTACTTGTGTTATAGTTTTTTTTTTAAACAGAAAAGAGAACAATTTGTTAAGATCCACTAATTTTGGATCTCATTTCTAAGTCTAGAAAAATATATAATCTATTGAAACTAATTACAAATATCTCTAATATACCAGCTACAACAATTTCCTATTCTATAGCGAATAAATAATACTTGAACTACACACTAATTCTCATAAATATCATAAATAAATAAACTTTAATTGAAGAAACTCACTTCTTGTAGTAAATGAAATTGATGACCATTGTAGTCAAAATGAATTAACTAGTGATGCTTCTCCTGCATCAGACTCTTGGGAATAAAATTATTCATGAGAGTTTCGGTAGTGGTATCATACTTTCAAATTTCATCTTCTATTATTCAAGTAGAATCTTCAATAGGTTGATTCTTCTAGTTGATTAAGTATTGGAAATACTCTTTCCTTATGGTTTTCTTCATTAATATATGGTCTAACAATGCTTCAATATCATTTGGGTTTACTTTTGGCAATCACTTCTCTCATCCACTGATTCGATCTCTATTAATGATAAGTGCATCAATTCTAGTTATATCTATTTCCTTAAAAGGAGATAAGTCTACCACATTAAAAATTGGTGAAATTCCAATGGTTTGTGGAAGTTCTAGCTCACAAAAATCATACAAAACTTCTTTATAATTTTACAAGGACCATTTTTTTACATAAGTTTATTATATGTTCCTACAAGAACCCTTTCCCTTCCCAAATACTCCATTACTAAGTCACCATTTTGGAAATCCTGCTATCTCCTTTTCATATCCACTTGATGTTTATATTTATTGCTACTTTCTGCACTTGTTGTTTCACCCATTCCTACAATTCTTGAATACTTATTACAAAATATTCTCCTATTTCACTTATGAGTTATTTATTTCCCAATTTTCTTAACTCATATACTGCCCTAGGGTGCATTAATTATAAAATTTGAAACAGACTCATACTTGTACTCCTATGGGGTGAACCATTATAGGGGAACTCAACTTGGGAAAGCACTTGATCCCAATGTTTGGTATGTTCATTCACTAATATCCTCAAAATATTTCCAAGGTGTTGGTGCTACATTCATTCCTTTTCGAATTTAGAGCTACCTCTATGGATTCCGTCTCATATTAACCTCTATCATTTTCTCATGAGTCTACCTGTTCCCCTAAATTTATATTCAACACGTTATCCCAAATCACAAAAAAAAAATTGCATTAGTAAAATAAATTATAAACTTGAATCTTCAAAAAATAACATTATTCATATTTTGTGAATTTAGTTAGATAACATCACATATTTGTAATTGTGTTTGTATGTGTTATTATTATTATTTTATTATTTGAATAATATTTATCACATATAAATAATATGCATAAATTATTAATAACACTAACTAAAATTTCATAATAATACACACCATTAAAACATTATTGATAGCCATAATTGTGAATAAAAATGGTTAAAAAAGGGGAATAATGTCACCAAAAGGGGAAGAATATCCAAAAAGGGGAGAAAGTATAAATATCCACTATAATAAACTTATTTAAGGGTAATCATGTTAAATTTTCTTGAACTAATGAATTATGACAATGAAATTTGGCCTTTGTAAATAGTGGTAAAAAATCATATCATAGGATATTAGGTTGAAATAAAAAGTTAAAATGAAAGTAATACCATATCCCTAGATTTATTTCAAAGAATTTCTTATTTGAAATCAATCCATATTTATGAAATGTTATCCTACAAATTAAATTTATCAACATTTATAAATTGTTATCATTGCATGGCTTATTTATATTTGCAATATTAAAAATCAAACTTAAAGCTATTTGAAAAGATCACCCCTATTTTAATCTAAACCTATAAGAAATGTTCAACCTTGCATGGATAATATGCATACTATGAATCTAGTAACATCAAATTCTATAGTTTATATATTTGAATTAAATGAAATTTAATTATTCACATATTATTTATTACTCTTGTTTGCATGGTTAAATTGCAAATAATTTGAATTACAAGGCTAATTATCTAAAGCTTCATCCATACAAACAACTATTTAGATTGGTAAAATTATATGAAAGGAAATATTAAATATTAAGATTTATAATTGATCAAAGTGAACCTTACAAACTCTACAAACATTGAATTTCCATCAAGCTTGTTTATAATCTAACATATATTTTTGTTTAAAGGAATTTCATGTAGTAAAGCTGCATTTACGACGAGAACAAGAAAGGAAAATAAATTACGGCGGTGTTTTATCTCCCTTTCAATTTATTTTACCTTACAAACTCTACAAACATTAAATTTCCATCAAGCTTGTTTGTAATCTAACATATATTTTTGTTTAAAGGAATCTCATGTAGTAAAGCTGCATTTACAAGAACGAGAAAAGAAAATAAATTACGGGGATGTTTTATCTCCCTTTCAATTTATTACTTCACAGGTATGAAACCCTATTTTACAATTCTTATAAATTACATTGGATTAAATAGAGAATAATATTAAAATATTTATTAAACCAAAATAAAATTATACAAACACTTTCTAAGACGAATATAAGAAATGTACATAGCCATTTATTAATTTTTTTATAACATTCTATTAAAATCATTCACAAATATGGGAATCATATTTAATGAAGGCTTACGTTGAAACATTTTTATCAAACGAGACATAATAAACTAGTGCTCGAGGTCCACTAACTTGGCATCACTCATGTGGTTTGGAGGAGGAGGCTTATACACCTTCAAACTGTGGACCCGATATGAAATGAGAACCTTTCACCAGATCTTTGGTCATACATAGACTTCTACAGTAAGTCTACCTTCATTGTTGAAGATTTCATAATTTTATTGTTTTGTAAATACTTAGAAGTATTGATTATTTATGTGATTATGATGTTAACATTTTTCCCTCAATCATAAGTGCAAAGTAAAAATATGGTATTTCTCCAAGTCTTTATATTGGAACTTATAAGCCGAGCCTCAATGAAGAACGACCTAAAAAACCAGCAAAACTAGATGCTGAAAACTCCAAAATGAAGAGAGAACAACAAGAGAATTGAACCAACTACAAGTTCTATGCATACTTTAAAATTCTTGACAACTCAATATAATGCTAAGATGTAGTGCAAAATGATCCATCTATCTTTTTCTAAGTTGAATGACCATCAAAGTGAACAAAAATGCCCACATTTTCTCTCAATCAACATCGGAATTTCTTTGCCACTAGAAAATTGTGTTGTTGTTCAAACTTTCAGTTTGATAATGATCATCATCAATTCAATTTCAATTTTTTCATCAATTTCCCCCTTTGTGAACTGAAAGGAGAGACCAATTCACTTTATTTTTGAACTCCCCTGCTTAAGTTGTAGGTGAGTTTCACCATTGTAGTCCCCCTTTCAAACACCTGAGATTGCCATCTTCATTTCGCTGTTCGCTGCAATATTTGTCTTCATGCAAGATTGACTATATATTCACAAAGTTCAAATGACTTATTATGACTTTGAAAGAACTCAACCCCTTATCAACTCTGACTTAATGATGTCAGATTCAACAAAAAATGCACCCTTTTTATTACAACAAAAAAAATTCTTGGACTCTCAACTTGTATTATTTCTTTGTAAATACAAAAGAAAAAATTTGTATAATGCTCTTGCAATTTTACTACTTTGACTCTAACTATTTGACTTTTCAAACCCCTTGAAAGTAAAACATTACTTCAAATTACAATAATAACTTCCCCCTTCTAAAAAAATACACTTACCACTCCAAAAAAAATATATATTACAGATCATTAATCATTCCAAAACTACAAAAGAATTACACTTTATTACTCCAAAAAATTACTAATTTCAAAATATGGAATCACTCCAAAATTAGAAATTTGAAAATAAAAGCTACAACTTATTTCTCCGCACCTTATCTCTCCAATAAATTTAGCTCAAAAAATTTAATAATTAAAAAAAAATCACTTTATAAAAATGCGAAAAGTGAAAAAATCACTTTAAACTTTCTGTTCAAACTTATAAGGCATGCACCATATGGGAATTAAAATATAAATCATGCACCATATTTAAGAAATCCTTTGAAAAAAAAATTGTCACACAGTCCATGCACAGTCCGACACAGATGGAAACCAGGGAATCCAAGGTGTTGGCTCCTCCATGCTGGCTCAATGCTAGTCCTGCAATGCAACTCTTCGATCCAACACAACAACTCTTTAATCCAACACTCCTCGTGCTAGTGCTTCAAGCTTCACAGTGGTAGCGTTACTCCAAATAACATTTTAATGAGAAATGTTATTTTCTTTTTGATTGGTCATTCCACAAGAAGCTCTTCAAAACTACTCATTAACTCTGATCCGGAAACAAGCTTTATAATGATCTAGTTGTTCTTTAATTACATGCTTGCAACTCAACATACAAAACTCATCCAAAACGCCGCAAACTCCATCAGAATTGCTTCACTCAATGTATTTCAGGACTTTCACCAACGCCTTTCAGATTCATGTACCAGCACACTTGTCCATCGCCGAGGGATCCCCGAAGGAGTTTTAAGGTTTGCATGAGTCATCCATTTTCCCTCACACTAATACATAGGTTTCAACACCTACAAGTTGCGCACTTGCTGCAAATCCTTTCTTTACTCAGACATGGTGGCCCTTAGCTTTTTTCAGCTCTGCACTCCTTCACACAAGCACTGACTCCTCCTCAGGCTTGAAACACAGTCTCAACACCACACACAGTCCTTACACATATTTTCACTGTAAGGTATACACAACTCTTCCATGATACTATACACAATCTTCCACATGATAACATCCACAGGGTTTAGTGTCTTCCACGCTGTGGTTCTTATTATACAATGATCTTCCACACCGGATCTTTCATATGCTATAAAAATATGTCCACATGATTGCATTCAACTTACAGCATCGACGACTTACAACTCTTGCATTTTGACTTACAGTGCATCGACAGGTTTGCAACACTTGGAACCCACACAAAGATCTATGAATGAAACACTTCATACGTTATTTAATGCCTTATAATGTAACACTACCATGGAAGATAATAAATGAAAACAAAATAATATTAAAAGAGGCAAGAAACTTTAGTGAAATGAGTTTTAGCTTGATTATATATTTACAAACAATAATGATACATAATTCACAGACATGAGGCTTCAATGAGGTTCTCATAACAAATTACCATTTTTCCTAATTGGTAATAATCTCCATAAATTTCTCTACAATATCTTTATGAATATCTCCACAAATTTTTTATCTGATTTATAGTTATTTCCATCCCTAACTTCCCTCATTATTCTCATATTTGGTCATATGTAGATTTCTAGAGTAAGTATACATTAATTATTAATAATTTCATAACTTAATTATTTTTAAATACTTGGACTTATTGATTGTTTATGTGACTATGAGGCTCACAAAATTTCTCTAAAAATGGCCCACGAATCTAGTATCCCTGTTTGACACATTATTACAAGGCAATCTAGGCAGGCTTACAATTTATTTGGAAAATAGATTTGTCACATTAGTTGAGTCAAAAGTTTTTATGCATGTAATTAAATGTTCCATATTTTAAAATCTATCCACAAAAACAAAGATATTACCTAGTTTTGTTCAAGATTGTGTTCCATGTTGACTAAATCTCAAGGCTTAATGGGAATGGAAAATGGTTGACATAACCCAATATTCAGACTCTTATCTTTTTCCTATTGAAAAATCTTACATCTTTCCACAAATAATTTCACATTAGCTCCCATTCTTAGCTAATAATAAAATGAAAACATAACAAAAAATTTGTTAGCTCCGAAATGTCTAACTAGATGTCCACTATGTTTTTCCTATATTAAATTATCCCTCATAGAACATATAGGAATACAAACTTCGATCTCAATAATAAGCTCTCTTGAATCATGTAGGTAGCCCACTATGTTGTATTTATGCTCATTTAATTTTCACATATTACATAGGCTTCCTTGAAATCAACATCACTTTTATACATCTCTTTAAGTTCATCAATCCATGTAGCATTAAATTGAAATTCTTGTAGAATTAAATTAATCCTACTTAAGACATGTACTACTTTTTTTGGCAATCCACTAGTATGTTCAATTACAAAAGTGAAATTTTGTAAAAATTCCACCCACTTAGCATGCCTCTGATTTAGTTTTGGTTGTCTGCTTATAAATTGTAAAGCATGATTATCAGTGAGCAAGATAAATTCCTTAGGCATGAGATAACGCCACCATTTATTTAAAACTTGCACAATAGCATAAAACTCCTTGTCATATGAAGAATACTTTTGTTTGGATTCATTTAATTTTTGGTTGAGGTACAAAATTGGGTGTCGCTCCTCACTTAATTTTTTTTTGAATAACAATATCAATGGCATCTATGTTAACTTGAAATGATTTTCTAAAATCTAGCAATGCTAAAACTAGTTGTTCTTTTATCCTATATTTGAGAAATTTGATATTACGATCTACTACTACAATCCACTTAAAAGTATGATTATTCTCCTTGATGGTTTCAATAATGGGTGTACAGACTATTGAAACCTTAATGAGCTTTCTATAAAAACTTGCAAGTTTATGAAAAATTCTTACCTCAAATATATTTCATGGAATTAGTCAATTTATAATTGCATTCACTTTATTTGGGTCCATCTTCAGTCCATTCTTAGATATTACGAACCCTAAATAAAGGAAATCATCCATCATAAAACTTCATTTTTAAAAATTTATCAACAACTTTTCTTTTTGTTGAATTTAGGCTTTTGTGATCCATATCAAAATTATTGAGATTGTTTTCGGCAATAATCACATCAAATTCATTTTTTGACGCTTTTCGAACCAACAAGTGTGGTTCATCGTGAGGACTAGTTGAAGAATTAGATCATGGCCCCAAGTTAAATAGAGAGATTCACCATACAACAACTACTTTTGACCAAGGAAACAACTACAAAGGATAGAGAAATAGCTACATTTTCTTTTTGCAGTGTGTGAATAACATACTTGAGGTGTTGTAGTTCTTCTTCTCTCATTTTGTTTTACACTAAAATATCGTCCAAGTAAACTATGACAAATTTCCCTATGAATTCTTTAAAAAATCATTAATCAGTTTCATAAAAGTGTTGGGCACATTTTCCAAACTGAAGGGCATCACAAGCCACTTGCACAACCCATGATTAGTTTTAAATCCCACTTTCCACTTATCTCCATCTTTGATGTGAATTCGATGATATCCACCTTTTAAATTAAATTTTGAAATTTTTCGGCATCGCTTAGGAATTTAATTAAAGAATCAATTCATGGAAGTGGAAAGCGATACCTGATAGTAATTTTTTTGATAGCCCTTGAGCCAGTCCACATCCTCGAGCCACTGTTTGTTTTTGGACTCAACACTATAAGCAGAACAAATGGACTCATACTTTCTTTAATGAGGCCTTTATCTAGTATTTCTTGAACTTGTTTCCTCACCCCTTCATTTTCTTGTAGTGTCATTAAGTGAGCTTCTTTATTTGGTAGAGTGTATCTTGGAATCAAATAAATGTGATGGATGATGCTTCTAATAGGATGCAAAATGTGAGGTAAAAAAGAACCCTCTTTCGACATCTACTCAGAGTTACAAGTCTGCCGCTACAGTGCGTTATTGGTTCAACTTGCAAAGATTCATGGATTCGGTTCAAGACTCCGTCGTTCCAAGGCCTGATGGCCCTTTCCCCCGCCATTGGAGTTCTTTTGTTGGCTCGCATAGCCTTCAGTGCAGAGTTAAAGAAGACGCATGGGGTTCTCCGATTATTCCTACGATTCTAGCCGACGCTCTTGGGCCAAGGGCTCACGCAGGCACGAAGGGGTTGACGGTGAAAGCCCTTTCTGAAAACAGCCGGAAGCCAGTGTTGGACTCTGTTTCGTGGGGTTTGAAGACAGAAGGAGCTGGCGGCTCTATAGGAAGGGCCTTCCAGTGCCGAAGGGCAGGACTGGCTACGCGAAATTGCTTAGATTCGGATGATGGCGCCCCGGTTGCAGCGGCCAACAGCGTCCAAAGGGAGTGGATTTGGAGAGTGGGGGAAATTAGGAGCGTGGGAATCCAGAACCAGCATCGTCAACCTCTTCATTTCAGATCCAAGAAGGCTACGGGGCAAGTGTTTGACAAAAAGCCCCTCCGAGATTTAGACCCAAATAGGGGCCTGATCTCTTTCTCAGCTCAGAATGAATGTGCTGGAAAGGTTTTAGGATTCAGGCATGGCTCACAAGGCTCAGTGGACAGGGGAGCCTCTTGCCCATGCAAGCTCGGGAAGTATCAGGAGGATGCGGGGCTTCTGTTTGACAAAACACCCCTACGAGATTTTCTCCCAAACAGAGGCCTGTTCTCTGTTTCAGA
The DNA here is from genome assembly GCA_031772625.1 of Pinus tabuliformis. Taxonomy (NCBI): domain Eukaryota; kingdom Viridiplantae; phylum Streptophyta; class Pinopsida; order Pinales; family Pinaceae; genus Pinus; species Pinus tabuliformis. The sequence continues at coordinate 125,332,674 of CM062809.1, forward strand.
TCAAACGGAATGCGCTGGAAAGCACAGCAGCAAGCAGAAAACAGATGACTCAGCACCTTATCAGATTCTGATTGTGCTCCTCTCCGGCAACACTTTGTTGCAGTGGGTGAAACCTTCAGATCTAGTGCAGGACCTTAAGCAGAAATTGGAAGATAAAGAGGGGATTCCTACTGCCCTTCAGCGTCTCCTCCTCGAAGGAAAACAACTGGAGGACTCATGCCCCCTTTCCTGTTATAACATTCAGAGAAATGCTTCCATCACCTTATCCCTTCGACTGAGATGGGGAGCTGTTGGACAGTCTTCCTCTGCTGCAGCATTTTCCTATAAGGATGTCGTTCATGCTCAGAAACCCAAGGAAAAAGTCTCACCAGTTCAAGCTCCTAAGACATTCTTAGTAGACAAGCTGGAGGAAACCCCTTCCATTGAAATAAATGATCCTTCGCTGGAAAGGACTCACCAAGTGTTTGCAGAGACAGGCATCATATGCAGGTTCAATGGTCTCTAGCCTCGCACAGCAGATCTGTATCAATGGATTCACTCAAATTGGACCAAGAATTTCAAGTTCATTCTTTGTTCAAAAGGATTTTTCATCACCCTGTTTGTTGACAATGAGGACTACCAAAGAGTTCTAACAGAAGGCCCATGGTTTTGGAATTCTGTCGGATTATTCCTCACTCCATGGTCCCAAGACTTCGATCCATCCACAGCAGTCATTACCAAACTGCCAATCTGGGTTAGACTTCCCAACCTTCCAGCACATCTATGGAACTTTGTTGTTTTTGAAGGAATCAGTAATTCCTTAGGACGTTTCCTCAACACAGATGCCTCAAGAGGGCAAAAAGGAATTTACACCTATGCCAGAATCTGCGCAGAAATAGACATAAGCAAAGGACTACCCGATCAAATCATTCTAAAAATAGGAGACTTCCATTGGACTCAATCCCTGGATTTCGAGAATACAGCCTTTCGCTGCTGCAATTGCCATCTCATAGGGCACCTTCAAAATTCGTGTCCTTCATTGCCCCCCCAAAAAAGAAGGCCAACTCTAAGCCAAAATCCAAAAGCTGGAAACCTCATGATCCTCCCCCACTGGATATCCTTTCCAGCTCAGATGAAGAGGAAGAGGACGAGGAGATAGATGAGGAAATCATGGACGAAATGCCAGCACAGGTTTCAACATCGGTTTGTCATGAGGAAGCCATAGTCCCTCCTATTTCTCAGAAACGTACTCATGAGGCTTCTCCTTCGGATTCAGACAAGGAGCTTTCACCCTCAGCCCAACACAGTCTACAGATCATACCAAACCATCAGAGTCCAAGTGGTTGGGTCAAAGTAGGTAAAAAGAAAGGGAAAAAAGGACGACCAAATGATTCCACCCTCGTTGTGTAGAATCTTTGGTTTTGGCCGGTCTACTCTCTTCTTCTAGTTTCTGTTTGTTTAGCTCTGCCCTAGCCTTTTCCTCCCTTGGGAGCCGAGGTGGTTATTTTATCCTTTCCGGCTGCCCACTCAGTCTAGTGTTTCTTTGCCGCCCTGCGTGGTGGGCTGTCTATTTCTTTTTAGTCTACTGAAGCTAGGCCTGCTGTTTAGCGGCCTGTTTTCTGCAGCTGCAGAAGTTTTGTACTATATTTTCCTTTTAATACAAATGCTTACTTACACACAAAAAAAGGATGCAAAATGTTTAGTAGCCCATCCATAGTAATATTAGAAAATGTCTCTAACATGCTTCTAATTTCTTTAGGAAAGTCATTCAAATTAGTATTGGTAAGAATTAAGCATAGAGAAAAATGCATCTCCTATTTTTTTCTTCTTGTAACAACTCCTTCCTAATGCAAGAGCATCTAGCTCGCGGAAGGACATGGAGGGAGTTTGTCTCTTTCAAAATAGTTTGAGTTTCATTAGTTTTTCATTTTTTAGGAATGGTTGTCTCAGCCAATGAAAATGTTTGCTTACATATTTTTTCTTTTTACTTTTTTTTAGTTTTATTTAAAATTTGTTTTAATTTACAAAGCAAGAAATGATAGTTATTCAGAAACTATTTTAATGTAACCACATTATGTAACCACTAGCAATTTTGCTAACTATCTAGTGTCCTCTACAAAACAGAAGGAAAAAGCAACTAATGTAATCCTTTTTCCATCATAGAATTAAACGAGGAGGAAACACAAATATATTTTCTGAATATAAAACATTTGAATCCATTTATGCTACAGTCCTAAAATTATTTCTACTGCATACTGTTATTTCTTTTTCCATAAGAAAATCCAATATACACAGGCGAACAACAAGCACAAAGGCGAGGAGAGCTATCGGGCAACCTACAGTACAAACATAACGAAAATACGAAGGAACCGAGCAAGCCGTTGTCCAGAGAGACAAGTTTTAGGTACCAAAAACAACCACATTTCCATTTACCATTGCAAAATTTAAACAAATGAAATTACAACATAAATATAGATATATATATATTTGTCAAGAAGTCGAACGTTACAGCACACTGATCAAGCGACCAACAAAGAAAACCAAGTCGACCTAACTTCAAAACCCTCGTGAGGCCATTACAGGGCTGCTTAAATATATACATAATTTATGAAAAGAAGAGTTGCAAACACATAGTGGAGCCACAGGCACACTGTCTAAAAATCGCAGAGCCAAGCAGATCACAACCAGAGACTCCTAAAACCTATGAATAGTAAACCCTCAAACAAACAACAGACGGACACCAAGGAGCGACCCTACCCGATTTAGGTGTAGGAGACTTGACATGAGGACCAAAAATAGGTTGTCGCTCACCTGCATTGGCCAACCACTAGGCCATCTGTAACAGGCACAAAGGAAGCACAACTACAGTGAAAATACAACCTGGACAGAGGCAGAGTCGTGCAAACTTACCAGGGAAGAGCTAAGCCTGTGCAAGCTGCCAGAGAAGCCACGGAGCTGAGGTCGAAGCCATCGAGTTGCTCACTCCCACAGAGGAGTAGAGGTTGTCAGTTTCTGAAGAAAATGAAGTAAAAAGGAATAACAGGGAAGGAGGGTTTACTTTTGGAAGACTGCCGAATGGAAGCTGAAAGCCAAGTGACCACATAGCCGCAACCTGAGACAAAACCAAACAAACAATTAACCTGTGGAACCAGGGCATGGAGAGGAAACAAACAACCAAAAGCTACAACTGAGAATACAAACAGAGCCAAGAAAAAGTCAATAGCAGAAACCGATACCGAGGATTTCACACCGAGGTTTCGAAGCCGAGCACATAACAGGCCGAGGTATCGTCCACAGGGGAAAACCCACATCACATTGCAAACCAGGCACAAAAAGAATGAAATCATAGACAAATGACAGAGAAAGCCCTCGTATAGCAGGACTAGAAACCTCACCAGCATCATAGCGGCAAAACAAAACAAACAATGCCAAATGAAATGAACAGCTAGTGTTTTGAGGCATAAAATGAGCGGGAAGGAGCAGAGCCCAAGACCAGGACACATGTCCTCGTCTCCACACACCAACGGTACCACCACATTAAATTCAACCAACCACCATATAATGAAACAATCCAATCAACATACATATCATTAATCAATATATTTATCGTTAAGCTGAAGATTGTAGGGGCTGGACCCATCAAATTTTCGTATCAGAGCAGGAATAGTTAACTGATTTTCTTATAAAATGGAAGATGGAAGAAGAAGTCATGGTAGAGCTATTTGGAGAGTAGTAGATGAGGGATTGAGGGAGGAGATTAGGATCCTGAATGCCCATTTGGCGGTAGTAGAAGTAGGAAGGAGAAGGGATCCGGAAGTAGGGGATGACAGTTTGGAAGAAGTTTTAGTTACAACTGATGGATCAGATGAAGAAGGACATAAGATCAAATTGTTAATGTCAGTCTTTTTGGCTAGCAGTAAGCCAAAGCCTGAAATTCCAAATTATGATGGTAGTTTGTCCACAGAAGTGTTGTTGGACTCGATTAGTGAGTTGGACAAGTATTTTAAATCTGAAGAGGTTAGCGAGGATAGGAGAGTTAAATTCGTTGCTACTAAGTTGAAAGGACACACAGCCTTATGGTGGGATAGTGTCCAGGGAGAGAGGAGAAGATTGAAAAAGTTACCAATTAAAAAGTGGACTAGAATGGTCGCCAAGATGAAGGGCAGGTTTTTGCTCAAAGATTACCAGATTGCTTTGCATCGACAGGTACAAAATTTGAAACAGAGAGGAATGATGGTGGAAGAATATACTGAAGATTTTTATCAGGTGAATTTGAGAGCTAGTTATACTGAAGACACCCCAGAAAAGACAGCAAGGTTTGTGAATGGCCTAAGGCTGGAAATATTGGTCGAGATAAGTATTCTTTCTTCGAAAACTATAGAGGAAGCATACCAAAGTGCCTTAAAGGCAGAAGAAAAGATCACAAGAAAGTAGAATGCCATGAGAGGATGAGGAACTGGTAGAGGGAAAGGACAATATTTTGGCAGAGGAAAAACTGCCAAAAATAGTGGAGAGGGCAACATTTCAAAGACCTCAGAGACAGTAGAAAAGGAAGGCAGCACTAGATGAGGAAGGCCATATCAGAGAGGAAGTGGAAATGGCAGAGACAGAGGAGCTACCTACCAGTGCTACAAGTGCCACAAGTGGGGGCACAAATCCTTCAAGTGTCCTGAAGAAGAACAGACTCGTCAAAGAGGAGCATATGTTACTCAGAGAGAAGAAGTAGAGGCACGGCCATAAGAGATAGAGAATGTACCAAAGATAGGAGAGGCCTTAGTATTGAATAAGGTATTACTGAAACTGGAAAAAGAAACAGTGGAACAAAGCCAAAGAAAGGCATTATTCTAGACTGTGTGCAAATCACATGGAAAATGCTGCAAACTAGTTATAGATAGTGGAAGCACTAATAATCTGGCTACAATAGAGATGGTGGAGAAATTGGGTTTAAAACGACTAAAGCATCCAACTCCCTCTAAGGTGTTGTGCTTACAGAGGGGTCACCAACTGCTAGTTGATGAGGAATGTGAGGTGGAATTCCATATTGAAAAGTATAGGGACAAAGTTATTTGTGACGTCATTCCCATGGACATGTGTCATATTCTACTAGGTAGACCATGGCAATATGACCGAAAAGTTGTTCATGACAGGAAAACAAACTGTTACAAGTTTGTTAAAAATGGGATTAAGCATATGCTAGTGCCCATCAAGGAGGAAGAAACAACAAATACTAGTGGAACAAAAGTATTACTGGTGGGTGGAAAGCAATTTCTGAAACAGATTGAAGATGACGAAGTGAAATATGTTGTTGTAAGGAGACCAATAACAGTGCTGTTGCACATTGAAATTTTTGATTTACCTGAAGAAATCCAGGAAATGTTGTAGGAATTTAGCAACATTGTGGTGGATGATCTACCAGATAAATTGCCACCAAAGCGGAGTTTCAGTCATCACATAGATTTCATTCCTGGAGCTAGTCTACCAAATAAAGCTGCTTACTGAATGAGCCCCAAGGATAATGAGGAGATTAGGAAATAGGTACAAGAGTTGCTGGATAAGGGATTGATTCGAGAAAGCTTTTAAGCCAGTGTGCAATTCCAACAGTTCTTGCTCCCAAGAAAGGAGGTAAGTGGCAAATGTGCATAGATTCATGAGCAATAAACAAAATTACAATCAGGTACAGGTTTCCATTGCCACGAATGGATGATATGATGGACTGTTTGAGTGGGGTAGCATATTTTTCAAAGATATATTTGAAGAGTGGATACCACTAGATTAGAATCCGAGAAGGGGACGAATGGAAAACAAATTTCAAAACTAATGAAGGGTTGTATGAATGGTTTGTGATGCCATTTGGGTTGAGTAATGCCCCCAATACTTTTATGCGCCTAATGAACGATATGTTGAAGGAGTTCATTGGGAAATTTGTGATTGTGTATCTTGATGATATATTGATTTTCAGCAAGACCAAGGAGGAACATTTTCGACATGTTCAATATGTTCTAGAGAAGTTGCAGCAAAATAAGTTGCTGATGAATCTAAAGAAATGTACTTTATTTCAGAAGGAGTTAGTGTATTTAGGTTTTGTGATTGTAGAAAATGAGCTTAAAATGGACCCAGAAAAAGTTGTAGCTATACTTAGCTGGCCATCCTCGAAGAGTATGTTCTAAGTTCGAAGTTTTCACGAGTTGGAAAGTTTCTATTGCAAGTTTATAAAGGATTTTAGTGGAATTTGCACACCTATGTTGGATACAATCAAGAAGGCAAGTCAACCTTTTCAGTGGACTGAAGTTGCAGAGAAGAGCTTCTAGATATTGAAGAAGAAGATCACTGAGAGGCCAATTTTGAGGTTGCCTGACTTCAAAAAACTTTTTCAAGTTCGTTGTGATGCCAGCAGAATAGCCATTGGAGCTGTACTCAGCCAGGAAGACAAACCAGTAACCTATTACAGCGAAAAATTGGATGAAAGCAGGCAGAAGTATACATATTATGGCAAGGTGTTTTATGCTATCGTCCAAGCTTTAAAGCATTGGAGACATTATCTGTTGGGTAATGAGTTTGTTTTGTTTTTTTATAATTTTGCATTACAATATGTTATGCAGCAACATAAGCTGAATCAAAACATGCAAAATGGGTGGAGTACTTACAGAGCTTCATGTCCATATTGAATCATATCAGTGGTCAAGCAAACAAGGTAGCAGATGCACTAAGCAGAAGAGATCTACTCTTGCAGGAGAGCATGATACAAGTGTCAGGATTTGAGAACTTGAAGGACTTGTATTGAACAGATGTAGATTTCAAGGAGGCTTATGAGGCCTGCCAGAATCCATTGTTGAGGAACAATAGTCTGTGGCTAGACTATAACTTGCAGGAGGAGCTGTTATTCAAGGGAGGACAACTGTGTGTCCCAGAATGTTCGATGAGGGAGAACATCATCTGAGAAAAACATAGTGGAGGCCTAGCTAGACATTTTGGCATGGATAAGACCTTGGATCAACTCAGTCATTTCTATTACTAGCCGAAGATGCGAAGACATGTACAACGGTATGTGACCAGGGGTAAGGTATGTCAGTTGGCGAAAGGGCACAGTCAGAACATGGGGTTGTACATACCCTTGCCTATTCCAAACAAACTATGGAATTCAGTCAGTCTAGAATTTGTCCTGGGCCTGCCCAAGACACAACAAAGTTTTGATTTCATCATGGTGGTGGTGGAGCTATTCTCAAAGATGACAAACTTTATCCCTTGCAAGAAAACCAGTGATGCTACCCATGTAGCACACTTGTTTTTCACCAAAGTCGTCAGACTACATGGCTTACCAAAGTCTATAATTTCCGATAGGGACATGCACACCTTGTGCAAGAAGCTAGATAAAAAATTAAATTTCATCTCCGCTTATCACCCATAGACTGATGGGAAAACAGAGGTGGTGAACAGAAGTTTAGGAAACTTGTTGCTGAGTATAGTTGGAGAAAATTCATGAATGTGGTATCGTGCACTTACTCAAGTGGAATTTGCTTACAACGATTTACCGAATTGAAGCATCGAAAGTAGTCGTTTTCATATCATATATGGAATTCATCCCCGATGAGTGCATGAGCTACGAGATTTGGGACAGTTGGAGAAAAGAAGTGCTGATGGGGAAGACTTTGCAAGAGCAACTAATGACCTACATGAGAAGGTGAAAATTAAATTACAGGACACAGTCAGAGGTACAAACAGAAAACAGATCTGAAGTGATGTGAGGTACAATTTAATGTAGGGGATCAGGTTCTAGTGCATCTACACAAAGAAAGATTTCCTAAGGGTGAATACAATAAGCTGAAATTCAAAAAAATTGGACCTTGTAAAATTTTGCCCAAGTTTTTTGCCAATGCCTATGAACTGCAATTGCCTCTAGGTATAGGAATATCACCCATTTTTAATGTGGAAGATTGATTCCCATACGCTGCCAATCTGGAAGAGGACAGTTCGGCATAGCCAAAGCGGGACACCCAAGAAGAGAGTAGTTCATGGATGAGACAAATGCCTACGGCTCAGCCACTCGAAATCGAAGGAAATGTCGACGCACAAGTGGCCAGGCAGACTTGGAGAAAGGAGTACCTACAGTACCTCATCAAATGGAAGAACCGCCCTATTGAGGACAGTTCGTGGCTTGATGCAGGACAGATAAAACGTGCAAGGTATTCTATTAAGGAGCTCATGGACCGGAGCCATGAATTTTCACCTACCCTGGGAGCATAATGCAAGAGCATCTAGCTCAGGGAAGGACATGGCGGGAGCTTTTCTTTTTCAAAACAGTTTGAGTTTCATTAGTTTTTCATTTTCTAGGAATGGTTGTCTCAGCCAATGACAATGTTTTCTTACATATTTTTTCTTTATACTTTTTTTCAGTTTATTTAAAATTTATTTTAATTTACAAATAAAGAAAAGATAGTTATTTAGAAACTATTTTAATGTAACGACATTATGTAACCATTGGCAGTTTTGCTAACTATCCAGTGTCCTCTACAAAACAGAAGGAAAAAGCAACTAATGTAATATTTTTTCCATCATAGAATTAAATGAAGAGGAAACACAGGGATATTTTCTTAATATAAAACATCTAAATCCATATATGCTACAATCCTAAAATTATTTCTACTGCATACTGTTATTTCTTTTTTCAGGCGAACAACAAGCACAAAGGCGAGGATAGATATCGGGCAACCTGCAGTACAAACAGAACAAAAATATGAAGGAACCAAGCAAGCCATTGTCCACAGAGACAAGTTTCAGGTACCGAAAAAAACCACATTTCCATTTTCCATTGAAAAATTTAAACAAATGAAATTACAACATATATCTATATATATATATATATATATATATATATATATATATATATATATATATATATATATATATATATATATATATATATATATATATATATATATATATATATATATATATTTGTCAAGAAGTCGAACGTTACAACACATTGATCAAACGACTAACAAATAGAACCAAGTCGACCGAACTACAAAACCCTCGTGAGGCCATTACAGGGCCGCTTAAATACATACATAATTTATGAACAACAGAGTCGCAAACACACAATGGAGCCACATGCACACTGTCTAAAAATCGCAGAGCCAAGCTAGATCATAACCAAAGACTCCTAAACCCTATGAACAGTAAACCCTCGAACAAACAACGCACAGACACCAAGCAGAGACCCTACTTGGTTCAGGTGTAGGAGACCCAGTGTGAGGAACAGGAGGAGGCCGTCGCTCACCTGCATTGGCCAACCACCAAGCCATCAACAACAGGCACAAAGGAAGCACAACTACAGTGACAAATAAAACCTGGATAGAGGCAGAGTTGTGTAAACTTACCAAGGAAGAGCCGAGCCTATGTAAGCTGCCAGAGAAGCCACAAAGCCAAGGTCGCAGCCACAGAGTTTCTCACTACCATAGAGGAGCAAATGTTGTCAGTGTTTAAAGAAAATTAATTAAAAACAAATATCAGGGAAGGAGGGTTTGCCTTCAGAAGACTGCTGAATGGAAGCCGAAAGCCAAGCGACCCCATAGCCACAACTTGAGACAAAACCTAACAAACCATTAACCTATGGAACCAGTGCATGGAGAGGAAATAAAGAACCAAAAGCTACAACTGAGAATACAAACCAAGCCGAGCAAAAGTCAATAGTAGAAACTGATACCGAGGTTTTCATACCTAGGTTTCAAAGTTGAGCATAGAACAAGCTGAGGCATCATCCACAAGCGAAAACCCACATCACATTGCAAACCATGCACATCAAGAACGAAATCGCAGACAAATGACAGTGAAAACCCTCATAGCAGGACCAGAGACCTCACCAGCAGCATAGCGGCACAGCAAAACAAATAATGCCAAATGAAATGAAAAGCTAGTGTTTCGAGGCATAGAAGGAGTAGAGCCCGAGACCTGGACACATGTCCTCATCTCCACACACCAACAATACCACCGCATTAAAGTCAACCGACCATTGTATAATGAAACAATCCAATTAACATACATATCATTACTCAATATATTTATTGTTAAGCCGAAGGTCGTAGGGGCTAGACCCATCACTTTCCAGTCATGAGAAATACACTTGGACCTATATCATCCTTAACTCCTTCATCGAGTAAAGGCAACAAAACATGCTATTTGCCATCCTTTTAAATAGTGTATGTATTTTTCCTACCATCATTGATGGGTTTCCTCTCATATTTCCATGGACCCTAATAACACATGGAAAATTTCCATCGCACAAATAACTTCATCCTTATACTTTCCAATTTGGAACTCTATTCTGCACTGTTCATTATCCAAAACTTGGACGCCTTTTTGTAACCAAGTGTTAGGTGCATATAGTACTAATTTAGCCCCCTTATTGTTATTGTCAGTGTAGCCCTCTTATTTTTATTGTTCTCATGTAGCCCACATATTGTTATTTTAGTGCCCCATAGAAGCCAACTATTCTTATTGTTGTGCTCTTACATTATTATTTTTATGTAGGCTCTAATTATATTGTGACCCTTTAGACTCCTATATATACCAAGGAGGTCTTGTTATTTTAATCATCCAATAATTATTCATTTATGTGATGTACAGGGTGTTTCCCTCTTGAAAAGGATAATTTTCAAGTCATTCATCTATCTTTTCTTCTATTTTGTGATCTGGTTTCATAACATTTGGTATCAGAGCTTTGAATTCTAGGGTTTCGTTGATTCAAACAAGTCATCTTGGAATTTTCCTTATAAATTTTTTTATACGAGGCTTCAAAAGTTAAAATTTTGACCACATGGAGCTTAAATCTTGGTGAACTTTGTGTAAACATGTTAGATCTTGGTTTACTATATTTCTGACATATGGTCGAAACAAGTTAGAGTTTTTACATGCTAGATAATTTAGTCTCAAACATGTGACCTAGGGAAAATCGTCATAACTTTCTATACCCCATGTGGCCCATATGGCCAAGATTTTTGGAGCTAAGGGGTCATTGGGAAAATTAATGAACCTACAAAATGCACTGGCAGAGGGTTATTTTTCCACTCAGTTAGTGGAATTCAGGGCAGAATTGTAGGACCATTAAACAGATGATCTGATTTGTCTAAAAAACTCATATGGAGCTTTGGGGAGCCATATCGTTTGGATTTTTTGGCCAAATTGAGCTCATAAAGAGTGCAATTAGGGGTTTTTGGATCTTCTGAATCCATTGGTGACCTCTAGTTTATGATTTTAGCACATATAGGTAGCCTTTTTTTCAGGTTTGAGACCAAAGGTGTATGGATCAATTAGGATTTTGAAGTAGTTCTGAAAGTGGTTTGGGCATGGAGATGGCATTGTAGGGGTATTCTCACCTTTAAAATTCTATTGCAGCAGTTACAACTTGTAGGGTTTAGCTCAAGTTCACCTTTTTCATTATTTTACGTTGAGGGAAGTTTTGTTTATGTGCTTCAATATGGAGTTGAAGGCACAAGTGCTTACATGCTCATTTTGTTTCATTTTAGTTGGAGTATGTGTTGAGTCCCATTTTGCTTAATTTTTGATAGCCTCGTAAGACCTTGTTGGCCACTTTTTGAACTCTTTTTAACTCCTGAATACTCTTATTTCTCCTATATTACCTAAGTTTTGACCAAATTGGTGTTGTGTAACTGCGGTATGTAAATCATATTAAAAAGTATAATTTTACCTTGTTCTTAAGTGTTTCTTGAAATTAATCATTTCCTAACTGAACTATCAAGTATGAATGATCAAAATATTATGCAAATTAGTCATGATTTGAAGCAGCTTTGCGATTTCCTGTAGATGGTCGTGGTCACCGATTTCCTGCAGACACTCCATGATTTCCTATAGATGTGGATTTTCTATAACCACCTAGATTTTCTGTAGCAGAATCGGTGGTTGGATATGTTCCACTTAGTTTCAAGAAGAATAGGAACGTGGGTTTTATGAGGAAATCCACCTACATGGATGATGTCCTATTGGCTTCCTCGAATTCATCATTGAAAGCATCCAGATCTTTAGTCCTCTTCTCGATGGCCATATTGGGAAAAACCTCCAGCAATATAATGAAATTAGTTTGATCCATGCTTTCAGTCATGGATCAAACTCAATAGAGCTATTTTATTATTCTATTTAGTCATTGATAGCAAGTAGTTATAACATAGTAGTTTTCCTAATTCAGGAAAACATATGCCTTTGAACTTGTATAAATTTCATTATGTTTCATTTGCAAGGGGCTTGGTTGTTCAAACATATTAGAATTGTACATCTTTGTAATACTTTTCAAATTAATAGAAAGTTATGTGTTTTGTTGGTATCCTTGTGTAAAATCCTTTAATAGTAGAGGGGTTGTGATTAAGCTTTGCTCACAACTCCATTAGTTACAGTATTTTTATTTCTTTTGATTATTTTTATGCATCAATAAGTTATTTGCACAACTAATGTTTCTATTTTCTGAATTTTAGCAGCATATGTAAAATGGTTGGATGAAGGAGTTTATTTGATAAATGTGTTTGGAATCATTTAATCAAGTTTTAGCTTCTTGATTTTTATGACTGTTTGTTTGGTATTTTATCCTTTCTGATCAACATCAACAATATCAAGAGTTGTAGAGGGATGACTGGATCCACTCAATAGTCTTTGCTGCCAACTGTTGATGAAGAAAAGAGACATTAGAGTTGTGTGTATGAATGGTTTAATTAGAAAGAACTTAAGGTATTAGGATGCATATATTTTGTGAAAGCATCGCATAATCTTACCTACCCTTGGTTGATAATTCATGTTGTCAAATTATAAGTCTATAATTTGCCCAAACAATTTTGGTGTCATTGTTAGGGAGGTGCTAAGGGATGATACTGAAATTGTTTTAGTATGATTTCTTTTTGTTTAAAATTTTCAGGACTGGGGGAGTCAAAGTGATAAGACATGGGAGGCCTATGCACCTAAAGAGTTCAAAATTTGCCAAAGCCATGTCCTGATTTTTTGGTAAGTAGAAGTTTTAAATTTTTTTTTATAGGGGCCAATACACATTTTCAAGTAGTTTTGGTGGTGGTGTGAGAACCACTTCACTCACTAATAAACTAGCATGTAAAAAGAAGTTTGCAAAGAAAAAGGGGGAATATGAACCAAGGACTGATAGTTCTGAACAGGGATCGACAACTAATCCTATGCAGAGCAATACCCCCATAGTCGAGAAGAATCCTTCTGACATAGACTCCTCTATTGTTGCTCATCAAGAATGTCCTCTTACTAGGAGGACATCATCTTTGCTTAGTGGTCATCCTGAAGAATAATTCATCTTCAATCCTATTCAAGAACTAGAGTTCCAGGTAGCTGACTCTGAAGGATCTATAGTTTACCAGGGTCCCACTCCTTTTTGTTTTAATATGGTTCATTTATAGGGTACTGGTACTACAAATGGGGACTATCATGAGAGGGAAGGGGGACCATTTACATTTGAATTTCCTATCAAAGATTCTGTTGGGACAAGTCAGATGAAAACAATTCCTCCCTATGCTTTGCCTAATTCTCATGGTACCTCTAGTGAATATCCCGATGCTTTTTTATTTGAGTTTGATGTATTGTGAAGGAGATACGATTACTCTTCAAATGCTCAAAATTTGAAGTTGTTTCCTACCACATTAAAAGATGCAGGTCTCAGATGGTTCATGGTACTAATTGCTAATTCCATTTCGACATGGGATGACATGAAGAAGGTGTTCCTGAAAAAGTATCAGGATTATTGTAAGACCAGGGACATCCAGGAAGAAATCTTTGGCATGACCCAGAAGGATGAAGAAATCCTAGAAGACTTCCTAGAAAGATTCCAATATGATTTGCAAAGATCCAAGATGAACCAGATAAACAAGGAAACCTTGAGAAGAATCTTACTCAGAGCCATAAAACCAGATCTCAAGGTTTTGAACTTGATGGGAGCAGGTGATGTATCAAAATTGAGTTATGATGATGTGTGTGAGTTGTGTCTATGATATCCAAGGGGAAATTCTAAGGTTGGAAAAGGATCAAGAGATACCTATTCTAGATTCACTAAATCAGTTGTAGGGGTTGGGGTAACATGAGCTAAAATTGGAAACTTATTTGAAAAATTTAAAACTAACATTCTTAGTGATTTGTCTTCACAGTTAGATGTTTTACAGGCCAAGAAGAAGTAGGAGGAAGTGGGGAAAGCCTTGGATGTGTTCTTCTCCAAGTGTGGGAAGAAACATCCCTTGAGGGAATGTCCTACAGATAGTATAGAGGTATGTCGAATTTGTGAGGTTGATCATTCTACTAGTTAGTGTCCTTCTCTTCCAGAGATTAAAGTAGCATATCTAGAAAACCACAAAGCTTGCTATTCACTCTATGTAATGGAACCTTAAAAAGCATGGCAGCCACGTCCTACAGGTATGTCACAAAAACATTCTCAATTTCCTTATGCTCAGAATTAGATGTGGAACATTCCAATTCCCTGGCAACCCTGGCCTCCACAACAACCTCGTTAGGGGAATTTTCCTTATCCTGCTGCATTAAATTATCCCTGTCAAGATTTTTAGCCACCAAAACCCATGCCACAACAAATGGGTCAACCACAACAACAACAACTTCAGTTGCTTTCCCTACCAATGCAACCACGACCCACACAACTTCCCACCCAACCAATACCCAATCCCAAAAATAAAGATGTCCAATCTACTCACAATATTAGATTGGCCACCTATCCCACTTTTCCTACCTATTGCATTACACCATAGCTGTTGTAGGGAAAAGTATCCGATTCGGATGACCCTATCCCACTCTAAGGGTGATAGTACCTCAGCAACAACTGTAAAGGAAACTACTGAAGGTTTACTTCTTTATGAAAGCAAAAGAGAATGAAAGAATGCACTAACCGTTGCCTTGCGCTTAATGTCGAATCCAAACTCTTCTCTATGGCCGCTTGCTCCCAGCTCCTTGCTCTATTGCTGGCCCAGCTACAATGAGATCCTGCAAAATAGCAAAGAAGGAAACTACAAGCAACATGCAATCATAACTGATTCAAGGATTAGTGTAAATCAAATATACAATTATCACAATATATCATTGAAACAAGAGCATATAGAAGAACCTCAATAGCTTTTATTAATGAAGAAGTAAAGTTCTGAGAGAGTTACAACCATTGAAGGCCCCAATCCAGCAACACCTCCCAGCAGAAAGAATTTCTCCTCTTCACCTCCCTCAAGCAATCACCCAATAGCTCTATAGTGAAACCAACAGCATAGCATTACTTTGCACAAAATTCCCGCCTCCTGAGCTCATAGGAGAGAGCTCAATATATAGATGAATTGAGAAAGGATGAGTTAGCTTGCAACTGATGTGTAGTTGCCTTGTGTCCTCTCTCTCTTCAGTTAATCTTTAGTTGATCTTCAGTTCTTGAGTCCACTTGGAGAACCTTGCTTCCACTTGGAGAAACAGAGCCTCTGACTCATCACAAGGCGAAATACCTGATCCAAGTGTCATTTTTGGAAGATTCCAGAGCAATGACCCAGTGTGCCACTTGTCCCATCTCGCTCAGCGCAGGTGGCCTTTGTTCCACTTGCTTTGCAACGCAGGTACACCATGGAGCAACTGAGTTTCAGCGCAGAAACCTAGTGGAGCACCTGCTTTGATTTCAGGATTGCTTGTTTTTGAGTGTTTTCAGGTGGAGAACTGATCTGAGAGCTGTTGGTTTGCTGACCTTGTTCCTCTAGGGGTAGGAACACCATGTTTAGGGAACTTTGGATCCCTTGGATTATTGACAATTCATGCCTGTTGTTGTAAGGCACAAAATTGTCTATAACAGATGCCCCCTAAAGTATGAGGTCGTTTATCGGGTGAAATGCTTTATTGAGAGGATCCGAAGTTCATTCAATCTGCTGAGAAGTGTCCTGTAATAAGATACAATACAATACATTATTTTTCATACATTTTCATGATCTAGCTGAGGCGGGCATTCCCATGCTCAGCTTTATAAATACATTTTCATACATAGAACAGACGATCGTCTGATTGTAGACCGATAATTCTCTGCTGAAATTATCATCCTTTGAGAAGGATGATCATCTGCTGTAATGATGTACATATCAAATGTCTTTATGTCCTGAATATATATCGCAGCCCGGATGGATGAAACTAGATCCGGGGTCTTCAATCTCTTCCGATCTTCACTCGATGTACAAGTCGATCCATGTGAGAATTTCTTGAAGTCGAACATGGAAAGACATCGCTTGATTACCGGTCAATGATGTGAACCGTTAACGAGCGCGAGAGGAATCACCGATAAGGATGATGACCCTCAAGGTACGGCAGTACAATTTACATGGTGGGAATAAAGGACTTGGCGTCGACCACCATGCAAAATCTTCTGGTCGAAGGTCATTGATGTATACCTGTCGCCGGAAGTGAGAAACTTGCCATTCAGGCATGCAAGCTTCAAAGTACTGAAGGGGTTGTTCCTAGATCAACTCCTTGGATAATGAGCTGGTGTCGACAAGGACCCTATCCCACTCTAAGGGTGATAGTACCTCAGCAACAACTGTAAAGGAAACTACTGAAGGTTTACTTCTTTATGAAAGCAAAAGAGAATGAAAGAATGCACTAACCGTTGCCTTGCGCTTAATGTCAAATCGAAACTCTTCTCTATGGCCACTTGCTCCCAGCTCCTTGCTCTATTGCTGGCCCAGCTACAATGAGATCCTGCAAAATAGCAAAGAAGGAAACTACAAGCAACATGCAATCATAACTGATTCAAGGATTAGTGTAAATCAAATATACAATTATCACAATATATCATTGAAACAAGAGCATATAGAAGAACCTCAATAGCTTTTATTAATGAAGAAGTAAAGTTCTGAGAGAGTTACAACCATTGAAGGCACCAATCCAGCAACACCTCCCAGCAGAAAGAATTTCTCCTCTTCACCTCCCTCAAGCAATCACCCAATAACTCTATAGTGAAACCAACAGCATAGCATTACTTTGCACAAAATTCCCGCCTCCTGAGCTCATAGGAGAGAGCTCAATATATAGATGAATTGAGAAAGGATGAGTCAGCTTGCAACTGATGTGTAGCTGCCTTGTGTCCTCTCTCTCTTCAGTTAATCTTTAGTTGATCTTCAGTTCTTGAGTCCACTTGGAGAACCTTGCTTCCACTTGGAGAAACAGAGCCTCTGACTCATCACAAGGCGAAATACTTGATCCAAGTGTCATTTTTGGAAGATTCCAGAGCAATGACCCAGTGTGCCACTTGTCCCATCTCGCTCAGCGCAGGTGGCCTTTGTTCCACTTGCTTTGCAACGCAGGTACACCATGGAGCAACTGAGTTTCAGCGCAGAAACCTAGTGGAGCACCTGCTTTGATTTCAGGATTGCTTGTTTTTGAGTGTTTTCAGGTGGAGAACTGATCTGAGAGCTGTTGGTTTGCTGACCTTGTTCCTCTAGGGGTAGGAACACCATGTTTAGGGAACTTTGGATCCCTTGGATTATTGACAATTCATGCCTGTTGTTGTAAGGCACAAAATTGTCTATAACAGATGCCCCCTAAAGTATGAGGTCATTTATCGGGTGAAATGCTTTATTGAGAGGATCCGAAGTTCATTCAATCTGCTGAGAAGTGTCCTGTAATAAGATACAATACAATACATTATTTTTCATACATTTTCATGATCTAGCTGAGGCGGGCATTCCCATGCTCAGCTTTATAAATACATTTTCGTACATAGAACAGACGATCGTCTGATTGTAGACCGATAATTCTCTGCTGAAATTATCATCCTTTGAGAAGGATGATCATCTGCTGTAATGATGTACATATCAAATGTCTTTATGTCTTGAATATATATCGCAGCCCGGATGGATGAAACTAGATCCGGGGTCTTCAATCTCTTCCGATCTTCACTCGATGTACAAGTCGATCCATGTGAGAATTTCTTGAAGTCGAACATGGAAAGACATCGCTTGATTACCGGTCAATGATGTGAACCGTTAACGAGCGCGAGAGGAATCACCGATAAGGATGATGACCCTCAAGGTACGACAGTACAATTCACATGGTGGGAATAAAGGACTTGGCGTCGACCACCATGCAAAATCTTCTGGTCGAAGGTCATTGATGTATACCTGTCGCCGGAAGTGAGAAACTTGCCATTCAGGCATGCAAGCTTCAAAGTACTGAAGGGGTTGTTCCTAGATCAACTCCTTGGATAATGAGCTGGTGTCGACAAGGAGCGATCCGTCAAAGGAGGGCCTTAATGAATCCCACATCAGTGACACGGAACGGAGCTAGTGATTGTGATGAGGTGAAAACAAACTGTGATGTATGATTCAGGGTGGCGGCCATGAAGTGGATGAAGGATAATGTATGGCAGTGGATGGGACACGGTTGACTCTTTGCAGAACTACATCTCTTGAACATATAACGACACTGATGTGATGGATTGGTAGCATTACCCCAATTGTGGATGGTGTGGCGAGGACCATGGTTATGAGACCGGTGAATGAAACAACCCAACCCGATGTGATACGGAGGACAAATTGTCATGTTCAAGAGCGACTTGCTACCATTAATGCTGTGAGGTTCTCCCAATTTTTCCCTAGTCATTGCTGACCAGTACCTCTTTATTTTTGTCAAGCTTGAGGAGGATAACATATGCTTGTTCTATAACCTGCCCTTCGGGCAAGCCCATCGCTATGTTTTAACGAGCCTAGCGATAGGGAAACTCGTTCTCGTCTAAAGACAAGTTTGTCGCTATTTAATCATTTTAACGAGTCTAACGACAAGGAAAACTCGGTCCTTTTCATTTTTAGAGAGTCTGAAAAGGTACGGAAAGTTAACTCCAAAATTCGTTTTTCGTCATCTAATCCCTTAAGTCCGAAAAAGTATAAAACAATACAAAAGGGATGAATTTTCGATTTCTTTAACGACCCGAACAAAACAAGCGCTCGACTTTTTGTGCAATAATCCCTCAGGTCCAAAAAGATTAAAATTTAGAGGAGGGATAGCTCTTCCGGTCCTTTTAACGAGCTGGAAGGCCAAAACTCGGCAAACTTTTCATATTTTACGAGTCAGTGAAAAGAGCTCAAAGAAGACTCGTCTTTTGAGGAACGAGTGATCAACAGGGATAGCAGCAGATTCCAGGTACAGGTTGGAATTTTCCAATCACGGCAGTGTCACAAGGATGGCTAAGTGAAATCACTCTTCGCAGCTGTTCCTTAAAATGGGTAAACAAACATATGGAGATGAACGATTGGCCAAATGAACGGATGGAGGTGATGGCATATAAACACGACCAAGGGCTTTTAATATGGCTATCAAAGGTTACATTTCTCAAGGTTATTTACCGGTTCATTTTTTCTGGATGAGCTTGAACTGTAGGGAAAGATTGCTCACAATTTATGTTTATTTTTTAACGAGCATGAACTCTGCTAAAACTGCTCGATTCTTATGCATGCCCCCAGCATCATAATGACGCATGTCAAAGGAGGGTGCCCCCCAAGCTTCATTGCATTCAACTTGGTGGTTGGAATGAAGGTTTACCTTTGAATTTTAAAAAAAGGGATTTGTTTCATTTTTTAATGAGGTTGACATAGTAAAAGAACTATCCTCATGACTCCTTGTTTCATTTTTTAACGAGGTTGACACGAGATAAGAACCGTCCTCGGGGCCCATTGTATTTACAGTATTTCCATTAGGGCGACGATCCATGCTGACAAAATATTTAGGAATCTTCTGAATCCGTTGGATATAGAAGATTTCATATTGTAGGTTTCCACTGTGGCTACTTCCGCCAGATTACTTGCCGGCGGTAGGGCAAAAGTACCCATTAAGGCAGGGTCTTTTAGGAGACCTACTCCGATATTTTGGAGTGATTGATTACTCTCATGGATCATTGTGCTGCTTCCCGTAACTTGAGAACTGTTGGGGAGAAATGTTTGTTGGTCGACGATTGTAATTTTTCCTTGAAAAGGAAATACAATTCTCCTGTAGTAGGTCGACACAACTGCAGCCATGGCATATATCCAAGGCCTTCCCAGTAGGATGTTGTAATCGAGGTTTCCGTCGATTACTTCCACATCAACTTCTACTGTTTTGCCCTCCAGTTCAACTTGCAAATTACTTAAAATCCCGTATGGAGTATATGATCGTCCATCAAATGCTTTTAACGTCGTTGACGATTTCGACAAGGGCGGTGAGCCTAAATTTTTCTAGCAACTCATCGACATAAGACATGTAGATGCCCCCTCATCAATAATTGTTCGATGAACAGTTTTGTTGAGGGCTTTCACTTTAATAAGGAAAGCTTGTTGAGCTGGTAACTTAGGGTCATATCCTTTATGATCAAAGGCCACAAGATTGGAATCCATTGGGCCAATCCCACCTATAGCTGATAATAAAGCTTGCTCTTGGGAGGTGCAATTTTGTGCTACCTCAAGTGTCGATATAGCGGACGACGATTGGGTCAGGTCCTCTATTATATTATAATCCTGTGTTATTTTTTCACGAGGATTAAATGTAGACTTGTGTACTACTCCCTTTGGCGACTTTATCATTGGTTTAGAAACGATGGGTGGCACAACTTTGTTCAAAGTTGTTGTCGAACTGCTAGGTTGTTTATCAGCCTTGTTATTCGACCGCTGTGGATTCTGGTAACCTTTATTCCTTGTCAAAGCATTATTCTGCTGCTTTGAGGTGGACAACATAAGCACTTGGGATCGGGAAGCATTTTGATTGGCAACCAGATTTTGGCTTGGATTAGGGAACGGATCAGTCAATACTGCTGGGGTTTTTGAACTCTTGAAGAGTTTCTTAACTTCAGGTATATGTGGACAATCTTTCGTCCAATGATCCTCATCGCATATATGACACCCTGTCGGGGGTCTCCCTTTCCTTTTCTTTATCTTCTTGCCCCCTGGTTGCTTCAGTTGTTTGCCCTTGTCGGTCGACATGGCATTTACTTCTGAGGCAAGAAGTCCCTCATTTGCATTTTGACTAGAAATTTTGCGTTTGCCAGTCACGCCATTATTGGCGTGAGAGTTAGTATTCGATTCAGGAGGGGGAGAAATTGAAAATTCAGGTCTAGGGGCGTCAGGTATTTTGTCGTAGAGCGTGCCCGACTGAGTATATACTAAGTCTAAGTATTGAGCACGAGCAATGACTTGCTCCTCTGTTACGACTCCTCCCTTGGCCACATCTTCCATTATAGCCGGAAGTAACGACTTTATAAACCATTAAGCTAACAGCTGATCGGGAACGTAAGTTTTCACCATCCTTCGACGACGTCGCCACTCATGTATATGATCAGATATGTGAGTGGCCGTTGTCTGTTTGAAGTTGGTAAGGAGTTCTGTTCCTGTTTCATACCTTATCGGTAATTGAAAATGGGTTAAGAAAGTCGTGGCTAAGGAGCTGAAATTGTCGAAAGAGGCTCTTGGCAATTCAATGTACCATTTAGCCGCTGGACCTGTCAATGTCCTCTGGAAGAGGCGAAGTCTTATCGAATCATCATTCAGAGTGTTCGATGAACACCACAGATGAAAAGTCATGACGTGATTCGACGGGTCTTCACCTGGATTTCCATTGAATTTAGGAATGTCCGACGGAAGTTTATGCGGAATCGCTGGCCACCAAGGGGCGTAAGCAATTGGATCATTCGTCAGCCGGTTTAGATCTGGTAATTCTAGAGTTGCTACAAAAGGCAACTGATGGTTCAGATTAGGCGGAGCATATCCAGGATAAGATGGTATCGCCTGAGCAATGGGTCTTTGCAGACCAGCATAATGCTGACAACTTTGACAAGGTTGATGGGCGTAACCATTATAGCATGGTTGCCCATTACGTACAAAGACTTGTTGCTCAGGTCCTTGATATGATTGCTGGAATGGCGGTTGTTGAGATTGAACCAGCTCTGGTTGTTGGACCATTTGCTGTTGACCAATATTGGATGATTGACCAAGATGAGGAGTCACAGTACTTGTTTGAGCCTGAGTCACTCCAGATAAGGAGGCACTACCCTGAGATTGTGATTGATGCAACGCATTCACCATAGCAGGAGTGGTGGTAATATTCGACACAGGGTGTACTGGTTGCATTGAAGATACAACTCCTGGTTGTTGAGGCAGTATTGGTACCCAACCACTAGATGTGATTCCAGTTTGACCTGAACTTTGTTGTAAACTCCCATATGGTTGTTCTCCGGGAGGGAACAATGAAAGAGCATACTGCCCTCCACATGGTGGAAATCCAGTACTTAAAGGGAAGATTGGCCTTTGAAGACACATTGGATCAATTTGTTGAGTTTCAACATAAGAAGTACCAGATGATAATCCGGATGAAGCAATAGGAACTAACCATATTGTTGTCCCTGATGGGACTCCGGCTTGTTGTTGACAATTTGCCGGGACAGATGGTATACCAGCAAACATCGTTGGAGTAGCAGCAGGAGGCTCTGCTGTTGCTGTGTCGGATGACACAGTCCTAGATGTTGACGGTTGTTCAGACATTTTGAGTCTATCCAAAAGATTTTAGCGATTCGACAAGAACTTACGATGCCAAAAGACTAACTTCGAAGATCAACGTGGGAATAGGAGGTGATTATGTTCCGTTTAAAATAAATTTTATTAACGACGCTTTAGACACAACTTTGCTTTTTCATGTTTTAAGAGTCGAGAAAAAGCTAAAGATGACTCTAGTCTCCTTCGATGTTTTAACGAGCCCGAAGTGACAAATGCTCGGATGGACTTTTTCAGTTATAGAGTTTGAAAAAGGCCAAAAGAAACTACTCTGGAGTTCTAGGCAGAGGGTGTGCCAAACTTTTCGCGAAACCACAGAATACGTTTTACGGTACGGGTGGTCGATCTTCGTGAATGCTGTGTTCACTACATCGCGATCAGTAGGGCGGCCGACACGGCTTCCTATGGATAAAGGCTTTGTTCCTATAGGGGTCTCCCAATATATACGCAACGGTACGTGGGAGCACAAGTCCGTATTAGTGCCACCGACTCTCAGGAGGAATCACCCACCTTCGTAGAGATCGACAGTCACTACATTTAACGACGCCGGAACACGTCTCTACCTAGACCTCTATGTGTTTGCGTTATGTTACAAAGCGTTGTTATGTAAATTGAATTTATTTTAATGTTGATCTTGTTTAGCAGTTTTCCTTTAAGGATCACCACGAGATGTATATGACAAATTCCTAAATGCAGCCTAAGATGAGAAGCAAGCTTTTTCAAATCTTTTTGACTGATGAAAATCTTAACTACTGAGGGAGAAGAAAGGCATATCTTTTCACACAGTTCATATAGCACAAACTAATGCACTTTCTCCTAAATCATCATGCAAAATTTTTCAAATGCAAAATGCACAATGCATGTATTTTCTTTTCCCTTTCTTAATGTTGATGTATTACAAAAAGAAAGTTGTTATTTAACTTTGATTTCGATTTAAAGTGAAAACAAACAAGCTTGTCCAAAATCAAAAGACACCTTAAGATTTACTTGTTTAATCACTGGAAATACATGAAATCAAACCATAATGACGAAAGTAAAAAGACTAATCAGCTATGGACAGCAAACAAGCTAACTCTTTAGACCAGCAAAACGCCTAACACAGGTTCAGATTTAAGAGGCCAAAGCAAGACTAGTTCACTTTCGTTATGGGAAATTGTAAATGATGTAAGAAATACAAAAGAACAAGTACAATTTCGTTATATAATAGAGGTGGAATGATGGCAAGTAAGGTTGGTTTCAGAACAGGTATAAGACTGGTAACTGGCTGCAAAAAACAATAGTGAAAACAGGGCAAGAAACAGGAGGAAACCCCAGCAGCACTAGGCAAAACTGGATCAAAGCAGGTAGTACACTGTCAGTTTGACATTCAGCGTAGGTCCCGAAGGGGTTACCTGCGTTGCAAAGCAGGTAGCCTGTGTACAGCCTGCTTTGGAAAACGAAAGTTGCGTTTTCACAGTCTCCGGGTCACAGTTTTCTAAAAAATTCACGGTTTTTGCTCAAATCAGAAGCTATCAGTCAAGCACACACTAAGGGATGACAAGGAAGATGAAAAGCTATCACTAAGAGCTTACAAGGATCCTTGTAGATCAGCTCTTCAAATCATGAACATGCTCAGAAATGAGCTAGAGTAGCTGCCCTCTACTTCGCTTTTGATATAGTCAAAAGCTTTTCGATTTGGTACTCTTTCGTTCAGGAAATGAATAGCAAAATACTACAAACAATCAAACAGATACGATCCCCAGTGGAGTCGCCAGTTTGTTGTAGGGAAAAGTATCCGATTCGGATGACCCTATCCCACTCTAAGGGTGATAGTACCTCAGCAACAACTGTAAAGGAAACTACTAAAGGTTTACTTCTTTATGAAAGCAAAAGAGAATGAAAGAATGCACTAACCGTTGCCTTGCGCTTAATGTCGAATCCAAACTCTTCTCTATGGCCGCTTGCTCCCAGCTCCTTGCTCTATTGCTGGCCCAGCTACAATGAGATCCTGAAAAATAGCAAAGAAGGAAACTACAAGCAACATGCAATCATAACTGATTCAAGGATTAGTGTAAATCAAATATACAATTATCACAATATATCATTGAAACAAGAGCATATAGAAGAACCTCAATAGCTTTTATTAATGAAGAAGTAAAGTTCTGAGAGAGTTACAACCATTGAAGGCCCCAATCCAGCAACACCTCCCAGCAGAAAGAATTTCTCCTCTTCACCTCCCTCAAGCAATCACCCAATAGCTCTATAGTGAAACCAACAGCATAGCATTACTTTGCACAAAATTCCCGCCTCCTGAGCTCATAGGAGAGAGCTCAATATATAGATGAATTGAGAAAGGATGAGTCAGCTTGCAACTGATGTGTAGCTGCCTTGTGTCCTCTCTCTCTTCAGTTAATCTTTAGTTGATCTTCAGTTCTTGAGTCCACTTGGAGAACCTTGCTTCCACTTGGAGAAATAGTGCCTCTGACTCATCACAAGGCGAAATACCTGATCCAAGTGTCATTTTTGGAAGATTCCAGAGCAATGACCCAGTGTACCACTTGTCCCATCTCGCTCAGCGCAGGTGGCCTTTGTTCCACTTGCTTTGCAACGCAGGTACACCATGGAGCAACTGAGTTTCAGCGCAGAAACCTAGTGGAGCACCTGCTTTGATTTCAGGATTGCTTGTTTTTGAGTGTTTTCAGGTGGAGAACTGATCTGAGAGCTGTTGGTTTGCTGACCTTGTTCCTCTAGGGGTAGGAACACCATGTTTAGGGAACTTTGGATCCCTTGGATTATTGACAATTCATGCCTGTTGTTGTAAGGCACAAAATTGTCTATAACAATAGCTTCTCTAGGAAATTTATGTTCTTGTGCTGCAAGAATTTCCTATGTTGCTATAGGAATTTCATGTGTCACTGAAGGAAATCAAACTAAGATCAGGAAAAGTGGTGAGTCAGCCTAGAAAAATTGAAGAGATTATAGAGGAAGACACTCTAGATACACTTGAAGCCAAAACCACACTAGAACCAGTCGAACAAATCATTCCAAAGTCACAAGAACCTTCCTCATCTCATACTATCTAGCCTCCTTTTCCAAAGAGGTTGGAGATGAAAATAAAACAACTTGAGTTCGATCTTGTGTCTGAACTAAGAAATATATGCATTAAGATACCTTTACTGCAAGCAATTAAAGATATCCCTATTTATGCCAAAACATTGTGGGGACTACTTACTAAGAAAACAGGGAGACAGAAAAAGGAACCCTCTACAATTCAGGTAGGTGGAAAACTTCCAAGTCTTATGTCCACCAGATTTGTTACTGAAAAATATGCAGACCCTGGGATCCTTGTGTTCCCAACTTTATCAATGGGTATCCAATAAGTAACACTCTAATCAATTTATGTGCAACCATCAATGTGATGACCATGGATACATTGTCTGACATAGGGTCATTCGACTTACTTCCTACTCCTACCATGTTAGAATTGGTAGATAGGTATAAGGTAAAGCCAGAGAGTGTATTAGAAGACATTTTGTTTCATTGTATTCTTGGGAATACCTTGCATATTTCTATGTTATTCAACGTAAGACCAACTTGGGATGGAATTATTTTATCTTTGGAGACCTTGGTTGGCTATGGCTGATGCCTACATAGGGTGTAGGCCTACAAACATGACCATCACTGATGGGACTAAAACTAAACACATCAACTTATACCACGCTGCCAAACCTCTCCTAAAGTTGGAAAAAACCTATTGGTATGATGAAGAACATGATTCAAAAGCTATTCACCCAGTATTGAAAATAGCCCAAGCCATGAGCCTTAAGAAAAATTCAGAGGAAAATCTAATAAATTGTCATATTTGTAATCCTGATTTTTCATAGCATTTAGAGGGGAAGTTTAGTCCTAAATTAGATATTATTACTAACTTTTACAACTCTTATAAATATGAAAAAACAACTGAATTACATTCAACCCTCTTATCTTCATTTCCTGCATATTCAATATCTGAATGTGGAGGTAAGGTAATTGAAATGTCTTCTGGAAAAACTCTAAATATCAATTTTGCCTTGACTCCTAAACAAGAGGAGCAATTAATTCAGACATTGAAATACTTTTTGGATACATTTTTTGGTAATAAATAGACATGAGGGGTATTCACCCAGATACATGCATTCATCACATCTACATAGAGGGAAATGCCAAGCTTGTGAGGCAAGCCCAAAACAGAATGAACCCCGCTTTGAGAGAAATTGTAAAAAATTAGTTGTAAAAATTGTTAAATGTAGGGTTCATTTATCCTATTTCAGATAGCCAGTGGGTATCCCCACTGGTTATCGTCCCTAAAAATAATGTTAAATTGAGAGTTTGTGTGGATTATATGGAATTAAAAAAAGCTACATTAAAAGATCACTTTCCTTTGACTTTTATAGACCAAGTGTTGAACACTCTAGTAGGGAAGAGGTATTTTTCTTTCCTAGATGGGTTCAGTGGGTACAACCAAATTAGGATAGCTCCAAAGGACTAGAAGAAGGCAACATTCACAGGTCCCTAGGGAACCTATGCATATAAGGTACTACCATTTGGTTTATGCAATGCACCAACCACATTTCAAACGGTGATACTTGGTATTTTCTTTGATCCTTTTCATGGTTGCATAGAGGTTTACATGGATGATTTTAAAATAATGGGTGACACTTTTGAAGAAGCACTACATAATCTTAGGAGAGTTTTGCAGAGATGTAGAGAAAATAATATTTCATTGAGTAATGAAAAATGTTTCATGATTATGTCGGAAGGTATTGTTTTGGATCATCATGTTTATGCTGCAGGACTTAATGTTGATCCAGCTAAGATCGAAGTAATTGAAAATTTGTCCCCACCAACTAGTGAAAAGGGAGTTCAAAGTTTCCTTGGACATGCAGGTTACTACATAACGTTTATTGAGAATTTACAAAGATAGCCTCACCATTGTTTAAATTATTTACCAAAGAATATGAATTTCATTAGAGTGATGAGTGTCAAGCTACATTCAATACACTCAAGGAAAAACTTTCTTCAACACCTGTCCTGAGATGTCCAAACCGGAAATTTCCCTTTCATATTTCCATTGATGCCTCCAATTCAGTTATAAGAGTGTGATCCAAAATTAAACAGGAACGCAAAAAATTACAAATATAACCATAAATACAAAGATACAATAGAAATAATACTTCATCTCATTAATATAAAATACTAAAATATGCTTACAAACAGAAATGGAAATAAACTAGCTCAAGCGATGTAGCTTATCTCTAAGGAGAGATGTGGTGGCTACACGCCTCTGAGTTGTCTTACAATGAGGCTCGAAGGCCTATTTATTGTTTAGAAACAATGGAAAACCATAAACATCCAAAACTCTAACCCTAGGAGATGAAGCACCAAACTATGGTCCCTTTTTTGGGTAAATTGGTACATCAACTTCTCAAGGTCGTAACTTTGGCATACGATCTTCGTTTGACATGCACAATACCGCGTTAGAAAGATCTATCTAAGGACTACAACTTTAGGAAGAACAACATTCATCAATGGACCCATGTTGCTCCTTGTGTTCCTCAAAAATGTCGTTTAGGGCCTGAAAATGGCTCCGGAAGTTCAAGACTCGAAAAACTGCCAAAAATAATATATTGTGCTACAAATAAGGAAACTGAAAAACTGAAATAAACAATGGTGGGGGTCCAAGTGGAATAGGTGGGTGGCTACCAATATCCACCTGGATCATTCGTCCCCCATTATGAAGCAATGGTCCCCATTGCGTTGAGTTCCTCCATGAGATGAGGAAACTTCTGCTAAACTTGGTCCCTGGTGAGCCACTTGCCCTTGTGAAGGAGTTGGCCTGATTTGACAACTCGATACAGTTAGATCTTCTGCTGGTGAGTGTGCATGATCTGCGTTTCCATGATTCGATTATTTGCAGCTTGTTCCATGAAATATGGATTTAACTCTGTTGGTGTGAGTTGTTCTTCATTGTCAGATGTGTCCAGTAATGGTTGAAAGTATAGTCAAAGGCGATCCACATTGAACACTGGGTAGACACCAAGGAATGGAAGAATACTAATCTCAAATGTATTGTCTCCCATAGCCTTGGTCATGGTGTAAGGACCATATCGGAGTGGTCTGAGTTTCTGATAGGCTCCCGTAAGGCGTTCCTTTTGCAAATGCAACCAGACTTTGTGTCGCCCACCTGAAACTTGTGTGGCACCCGATGTTGATCATGTCGCTGCTTATACTTGGCATTTGATTTCTCTAGAATGTCATGGACTTGCTGGTGGATATGTTGGATGTGCTCAATGATTTTTTTTTGCCTTATCTGTTTCAGACTAGACATGAGCCGAATCTGCCTGAGTAGCTACAAATGGCATGGCCACATCAATAGGACATAGTGGTTGGAATCCCAAGCCCACCTGAAAAGGGATGTGGCCAGTCGAGTTGTGGAGAGCCCGGTTATAGTTGTGCTAAAAATAGGGGAGGCTCTCATCCCATGTGCATGGATGCTTTGAGTTGTACATGTGCAAAATGTCTATGATCATCCTGTTGACAACCTCTGTCTAGCCATCAGTTTGTGGATGGAAGGTTGTGGACTTAGTGAGTTTGGTGTCCAACATTGACCAAAGGCTAGATGAAAATGTACTAAGGAACTTTCTATCCTGATATGAGATGATAGACTGTGGGATCCCAAAGTATACCAACAGTCACTCAAAGAAGAGTTTAGCAGTGGCTTCTGCTATGATATTCTTCTTGCAAGTCGCCATAATGGCCATCTTTGAGAACCTGTTGATGACCACAAAATCATAGTCATTTACATGCTTAGTAGAAGGAAGGCCCGACATGTAATCCATGGAGATGAATTCCCAAGGTCGACTAGCAGTAGGCAACGGAGTATAGAGGCCTTTCTTCTTGATGGTTGGTTTGGAAATGGCGCAGGCAGTGTAGGATCTGATGTACTTTCTGACATCATGTCAAAGATTCAGCCAATAGAAATACTTTTGCAGTACTCCCATTGTTTTCTCGACCTCAAAATGCCTAGCAGCCTGACTGCAGTGTGCTTCCCAAATCATCTTGGCACGCTCGCTTGAAGGAACACAAAGGTGACCTAGGTGGCATAACAAGGCATCCTAGAGGTGAAAATATGGAACATGCTGACCCTCCAAGAGTGTCTGGTATGTGTGGTTGAATTCTGGGTTGCTTTTGTAGAGAAGTAGCCAATCAGAAGTCTCATTCCCACAAGAGTTGAGCATGGTGGTTAACTCCATGATCGGTGGTCGACCGAGGAAATCTGCAACATTATTAGTGTTTCCCTTCTTATACTTGATATTCAAATGGAACCATTGCAGGTATATGGACCACTTCTAATGGCGATCATTCTACAACTTCCCTTGTGTTTATATGAACTACAGGGGCTGGTGGTCTGTGTGGATGACCATTTCCTTCCCCAAAATGTAATGCTTCCATTGTCAGCATGCCTACACAATGGAATACATCTCTTTGTCATAAGTGGGATACTTCTGGACTATGTCTGAAAGTGTCTCATGGTGATATGCCATTAGATGAGAATGCTGAGTAAGGATTGCCCCAATAGCATAGTCAGAGGCATCTGTCTCGATCTCAAATGGTTGTTATAAGTCTGGTAATGCGAGCACTAGTGCTGAGAAGAGGCAATGTTTTAACTCTGTGAATGCCTTCTGTTGAGATTCAGACCAAAAGAAGTTTGCTTTCACTCCTCCCTTGGTGGATTGACTCAAGGGCCAAGTGATATGAGAAATTCCAAACATGAACCTACAGTAGAAGTTGGAAAGATCTAGAAAGCTATGGAGCTCTGTCAGATTGGTTGGATATGGCCAATCCCGAATGACTTGGATCTTGGTGAGAAGCACATGCACCCCATGTTCATCAATAAGGTATCTTAGATACTAAACTTGGGTCATGCCAAAAGTTCATTTCTCCAAATTAGCACACAACTTGTGTTTCCATAGTGTTTGGAGAACCTGCCAGATGTGGTGGAGGTGCTATTCCCAACTCTCATTGAAGATCAGGATGTCATCCAAGTATAGCACTACAAATGAGTTGGTGAATGGCTACAAGATGTCATCCATTAGCCTGATGAGGGTTGTAGGAGCATTTGTCAACCGGAAAGGAATAACCAACCATTTGAAAAGGCCCTCCTTGGCTTTGAAGGTAGTCTTCCACACATTGGAGGGTTCGATTGGTACCCGGTGATATCCTAACTTCCAAATTGATCATGCTAAAATATTTTCCACCTTCAGTTGGTCCATAAAGTCATTAATCCATGGGATCGGGTACCTATTCTAGATAGTGATCTTTTTTAGCACCTGATAGTCAATAAAGAGTCTCTGAGTCCCATCCTTCTTCTGTACCAACACGATCAGGCTCCTATAGGGCGATAAACTCAGTCAGATGTGACCTATATACAACAGCTCCTGTATCTACCTCTTGATTTCATCGTTCTCCAGAAAAGAGTGCTGAAAGATTGGTCCATTGGAC
The DNA here is from genome assembly GCA_031772625.1 of Pinus tabuliformis. Lineage (NCBI taxonomy): Eukaryota > Viridiplantae > Streptophyta > Pinopsida > Pinales > Pinaceae > Pinus > Pinus tabuliformis. Next base: position 125,363,711 of record CM062809.1, read on the forward strand.
AACGACGCACCTGGGGTCAGATCGATCGAGTGCTTGGCTTGATAGTGTAGAGGAACCCCTGCGGGGGAGGTTAAGATGTCCTAGTACTCCTCCAAGACCTTGTCCATCTATAGTTGTCATGTGGAGGGGCCTTGTCTAGAGGCCATGGCCACCATATTCTTCTTTCCTTGAGGGTGTATCATTAGAAAAATAAATTTCTCGGTTTTGGAAATGAGCTTACTGCATTGTTTTGTAGTAACTAAAGAGATGGTGGTAGGTGATTCTACCTTCGGTATCTTGTACAACTTATTTCCCAAAGTTACAATAATAGCATGAGGCCTTGACTCATATACAGCATGTCGCTTCCACAAGTATGGTTGGTCAAATAATACACCACAAACATCAACGGGAGCAATGTCACAGAATACCTCATTTGTGAAGGGCTTCATGTTGTATGGAAGGTGACATCATTGGCTCAGGCAAAGATCTCATCCTTGGTGAAGCCACCCAATGGTGTACAGTTGTGGATGTGCTGTGGTCAGTAAGCCTAACTGATTCACGATCTCTACCGAAAAGAGGTTCTTTTGGCTCCCATTGTTGACAATGAATTGCAGTGGGGAGCCCTTTACCCACATCTGGGAGTGGAAGAGGTTCTCCTCCTCCTTTGGATCTTTGGGTTCCTCCTTCTGGATCTTCATGGTGGCAGCAGTCATGTTGTCCTCTGCATCGATAATCTGCTTCCCTTGGTCATTCCCCTTATCAAGTTCTAACTCAGAGTCTAAAAATGCATCTGATTTCAAATACTTTAGCTCGACCACCAGTGACTGCTTGGCTTGACATTCACTTGTGTTGTGAGTGGAGCTCTTATGGAACTCACACCACTTTCCCGTGTCCTTATTCAACTTCTCGGTGTTGTTCTTTGCTTGTGGCTTTGGATGGTTGTCTAGGGCCAACCCACCTTAGCATTTTCCTTTGTTCAACAGTTTGGGGGTGCCTCTCCCTTTCATTAGATTTGCAGATCCAAAGTCTTGCTTCTTCTGTTTAAACTTCTGCTCGATCTTGATAGTGTATCGGTATGCCATGCCGAGTGAGGAGATTTCTAGGAATTCCATCTCATCTTGGATGTACCTTTGTAGGCCGCCACGTATTTGAGTACCAACTACAGCTCAGAATCCTTGATACCCAACTTTGTGCAAAGGGTATAAAAAATATTGGTAAACTCCTACAAGTTTTTGTCCCTTCGCTACCATATTGTGGTCCACTTTATGTATTTATACTCATAGCTTTTGACAGGGTAGTATTACTCCTTGATGGAAGTCTGGAATGAATTCCAAGTGGGTGAAACTGAAAAAAGTGAGGTCGTACTTTCATCCTTCTGCTCACAGTAGGTTTCCCACTAGTCCTTGACATGGGGGGAGGCTTTGAGAAGAGCAAAAGTAATCTTTTCCCAGCCAGAAAAATCATGAAGGGAAAAATACCCTTCTAGAAGATTTAACTAATTATCTACAGGTTATGCATCTATCTGACCCTCAAATATGGGAATGTTAAAGTTAACTTATACCTTAAAGGGTGTGGCCCTTCCATAGTAGCTACTCGAAGAAGATGTGTCACTCTTGGGTAGCCGTTGAAGGATATAGGAAAAGTTGTCCATCATCGCATTCCTTTACTGCTTGATGGCCTCTTTGAGCAAGATTTTGGTAGGATATCTTACCCCCCATATTTCTTTTCATCTGCCATGGGAGGCTGTCGGGATTTGAAAGGGTGGTATTGCAAAGGTTCAACCAATTCAAGCCCTAACTCCTTATATCCCAACCTCGTTGGGGACATGCAAGGAAAAACAGAGAAAGATCACACCACTCAGATACCATTGATCTACATTTAAACATGAATGAAACAAATTATAGATATAACCATAAATATAGAGATATATCAGAAATAATACTTCATTTCATTAATGTAAAATATTGAAATATGCTTATAAACAGAAATGGAAATAAACTAGCTCAGGTGATGGTAGCTTATCTCTGAGGAGATATGTGGCAGCTACATGCCTCTGAGCTATCTTACAATGAGGTTCGAAGGCTTATTTATTGTTGAGAAACAATGAAAAACCCTAAACATCCAAAAATCTAACCCTAGGAGATGGAGAACCAAATTATGGGCCCTGTTTTGGGTAAATTGGTACATCAACTTCCAGGGGTCATAACTTTGGCATACGATCTCCATTTGACGCGCACAATATCTCGTTAGAAATATCTATCTGATGAATACAACTTTAGGAAGAGCAACATCGGTCCATGTGTTTTGGAGAATATGGTATCTATGTATAAATACTAATTTCCTAGATAAGTAGTTATATCTAGAACCACAGTTTAAACTATTTTAGTATTTTTCTATAAGAAATAGATAAGATGAGAAGATGAGAATACCTACTTGTACTCTTTCCTCTCATCTCATTTGTATCAATCGCGTCACTTCTTCCCATACTTAATATGCTTGAGAAGTACTTGTGAATACAACAAAAAACAAAGAATCGATCAAATCAAACAATCTATTGAATATAAGTGAAAGGAATTAGATACAATTCACACATATAAGCATTATGAACAATACAAACATATGGGAGAAAGGTTCAAACACTATATTGAATAGAAGAATGAATTACAACCATTGGTGTCTAATTCAAATCCATTCCTCCAGCTTGGATCTTATCCAAATCACATCAAGAGCATGACAAAATTTTAGCATTACAATACTTTCTTCAAATCCAAATCTCACAGCAACATTATCTCCTTACAATTCAACATAATCCAGCCCCTGATCACTTAGATGAGTGGTCAATTTATAGGAAGATGAAGGAGTTTTTTTCATAAATGGTGGCATTGAATGGCCTTCAATACCTAGAATTATTTCCATGGAGGAAGGGATGAGACGATAGGATGCACCTTAATTCGTTCCTCATCCATTTTCGAGCTCATAGGAGTTGATAAGTGAGGGAACCTTCTAGATGACTCCAAAAGATAAGAATATTCCCCAAACCCTATCTAAATTTTTCTCATTCTCACCCAGTGTAGGTGAAATGAAGCCTATGTGCTCTGCAGAGCACCCTGGTAGTGGAATCAACTGTTTTGTAGTGCACCTTTACAAGGGCTTAGTTGCGTTGGTCCCTCTAGAGGCTATTTCTGGATGTCTTCAAGTCATGAAACTCTCTGGGAAGGAGGCATTCAAAGGGGTGACTTGTTTAGGGCATGAAGAAACTGAAATTAGGGTTTGATGAGCCCTAATACATAGATCTGGATGTTGGGATTTGATGTGCCCAAATTGAGATATAATAGCTTCCCCCTAAAGCATGAAGTCAGAAAAATCCCAATGTTGATTGAAATTATTTATGATGTGATGATTAGGTATCGAAGTGGAAGGTGACCTGCATCGATTACAATACATATTTCATGATATTTGATTTTACATGAATTGTTGAGGGAAGGCATACCCATGCTTTGCTTATAAACTTTCATTACATGTACATAAATAGTCGTCTATAGATATAGACCCATGATCGGAATGACCATCAATGTAAAGCCACTATACATATGAGTTAGTACTCATGAAATAGCACCCCAGATGGATAAAACTAGATCAGAGGTATTCTATCTCGTTCAATCATTCACTCAAGTACGATTCTAACCATGTGAATATGTGATCTGAAGTCAAACATGGGAAGACACCATCTGATTACCAGGCAATGATGTAAGTTGTTAACAGGTGTGAGAGAAATCACCAATAATAATAATGATCCTCAAGGTACTATAGTACATTATGCATGGTGTGAATTGATGATTTGATGTCAAACACCATACAAATTTTTTCGATTGAAGGGAATTGATGTATGCCTATTGTCGGAAGCAAGAAACCTGCCATTGATGCATGCAAGCCTCAAGGTACTAGGAGGGTGTTTCTAAGTCAACTTCTTGGATAATGTGCTGATGTCGACAAGAAGCAACTCATCACAAGAGGGCCTTGATGTATCCCACATCAATGACACGAAACGAGTGTAGTGATTTTAGAGATGGAATTTTACTGACGACACAAGGTGCGGGAATGGCGGTCATCAAAATGAAGGTTTATGGTATTACAAAGGATGAATTTTGATTGAATGACTTCTCTTGAACATGTTGGCAACATTAAAATGAATTGGTAGCATTGACCCAAAACAAAGTGATGGATGGTATGATAGACCAACGGTGTGATAACCATCAAGCTAATAACCCAACGCAGATAGTCTGGTCATGGAGTGAAAGTGTCATGTTCAAGAACGACCTGCTACCATAAAGTGGTTTTCCTCTTTTTCCCATTTTCCCCAGTCATTGCTAACCAATACCTCTTTATTTTTATGAAGCTTGAGGAGGATAACATATTCTTGTTATATAATTGCACCCTTCAGGTGAATCCATTGCTATGTGATGTTTTAATGAGTCTAGCAAAGGTGAATCTTGGTCTTGTCTAGATGGACAAGTTTGTCGCTATTTCATGTTTTAATGAGTTTAACAACAAAGATAACTCGGTCCTTTTCGTGTTTATAGAGTTTAAAAAGGGACAAAAAGAAATATCCATAAGTTATTTTTCTTAGATTGTCTCTCAAGCCCGAAAAAGCATAAAACAATAAGAGAGACAACCTATTGACCATGTTCGGTCAACGTATTCCTTTTTCATAGTTAATCTATCTCAGCCCGAAAAAGGGTTAAACTTATACTGAGTAGATGTCATTTCTAATCCATCAATGAGCTAAAAAGGATAATTGCTCAATAATATTTTCATAATTCAGGAGTCTGAAAAGAGCTTAAAGAGGACTCCATTTTGAGGAATGAGTGGTGTCTAGGATAGCAACTGGTTCTAGTGATGTTGGAACTTCTCAAAACATGTTGATTTACATGAAGAGGCTGGCTAATAAACTCATTGCGATTGTTCCTGAAAAAGGGTAAAACAACTGAGTGAAAGTGTATGATTGGCCAAAGGGATGGTGGCGATGGGATGAAAATAACCTAGTCTCATCTAATGAAAGAGGCTAATAAAATGGAAATCACGAGGGTTAAAATAGAGATGGGTTCATTTTTACACAAGCTTGAACCATGGGAAACTATGCTTGGATTCAGTTTCATGTTTACATAAGCTTGAAACAAAAAACTATGCTTGATTTCCATTTCATTTTTACATAAGCTTGAAACAAAGAACTATGCTTGAAATTAGTTTACATGTCCCCAACATGATGAAAGGGAGAGTCTCCTATAACGAGATAGAATTTATTGCGATGAAGAATGATGGTTATCCAACACCATTTTGGCTTCATCCAGATAGGGACAAAGGTGAATGGGGTGATTCCCTTCACATAACCTACAGGGAAACTTAACTTTACCACTAGGTTCTTGTTATAATGCCCCTAGTAGATAATGTATGACATCACTGAATTAATCATCAGTTGATGTAGGTATGGAATGACTTGCCACATAATTAACCCGTGGCAGGAATGATACCATTGGTACAAAAGGACCATTTATGCAAGATGCTTGACTGGAAGCCATATTTGGACTGAGAAATGAAAGCTGGTCAACAGTGAGAATTCTGCCTTCATGTGGGAAGCAAATCACTTGAAAGAGTTTTGAAACAATAGCTCCCATGTCATAAACATAGTCACACCCAAGAAGTAAATTGTAATCTAAAGGTCCCAGAACTACCATCACATTCAGAAAAATGATTTTTCCTCCCAAATTAATAGGCAACTAAGGAAGGATCCATAATGGTTGACTGGTTCCTATGTTAAAAGCAATAGATTCTAGGTAACTGGCATAAGTGGCGGTGATCTGAGCACTTGCCAAGAAGTTGAGGAAAGGATACTCACAAACGCACCTTCATCTATAATAGTGTCAGATACAATCATATTTCAAACTTGTACTATGATTTGGAAAGCAACATAAGAAGGAAGATGGAAACCTACTAGTCGATTCCAATTAAAGGAAGTGACTAGACTACTTGGAGGGGGTACTGTAAGAATGGGAGAATTAACCCATCGAGTTACAAGAGTGGCAGAATTTTCCTCCTATCTTGATGGAATAGGAGGACATCCCCCAAGCTCATTAGAATCTGAAGAAACAAAAAGAACTTTAGTTGTATCATATTCACTCTCTTTGGGAAAGGTATGATTAGCTGAAGGTGAAATTGGGTCAACTGTTTCCTTGACTTGTTGATTTGGGTCAGGGATAGACTCATAATATTCACTTTCAGAGAAAGTGGGTTTGACCGACGGTTGATTTTGGTTAGTCAATTCATCAGCTAGTGAAGGATTTAGGGAGACTTTACTGTAACCAGATAGAAGTCGTTGCGATGAAGCAGGATGATTACGCAACACTTTTTTGGCTTCATAGAGATAGGGACAAAGGTGAATGGTGTGATTCACTTCACATAACCTACAGGGAAACTTAACTTTACCCTACTTTCCATGAACTTTACTACCACTAATTGATGGTGTGTCACCAACATGATCTCAAGAAATTGATGAAATAAGATGATGTGAATGAGAAGACCATTCTTCTAAGATCTAAGGAATATCTGGAAAATTTTGAAGAAAATGGTATCCCACACAAAGTTTGCATGGATATTAAACTTTGTGAGGCTTGATAGACGATTTCTCATCAGATGTTTCATTCGAAGAAAGGGTTACTTGGTTGCCCCTCTGCTGAATTTTCTTCTTCTTCTTCTTCTTCTTCCCGTTCTTCTTCTTCTTAGCCACCTGGTTACTAGCACCAATACTTTCACCAGGCGAAGAGGAAGAAGGGGAGTAAGAAACAACCGAGGAAGAAGGCAAAGGGTCAACTTTAGGATCAACTAGATGTTGATTTTGTCTAGTTGGAGGAGTACGTGATTGCAGAGAAATCACAACATTTTGAACCAAGGAGGTTGAAAACAACCATACTGGCAAGCCAATGGTAAATCCCGAAAGGGACAATGTAGCCATATAAGGAACACCAATATTTATGAAAGGAGGAAAAGGACTAGGATTCCCATCAAAAGGAATTCCTTAATCAGTGGACTCCGAATTTGTCGCCATATGTTTCAACCTAAGATCAAATAAGGAGTGGGTGTGAAATATGTTATCCGCACTCAATTAATTTTACTTTAACCAAAGTAACATAACAAAACAAAAGAGGGATAATCTAGGAAAAAGGTTTACCAAGCAACTGTGAACTACAAAATACCTCTTGGAGAACCAAGAGGTATGGGCAAGCAATCTCCCCGAATGCTTTATTTGGTGTATCATAGTGTACAAGGCAACCGATTCGATTAGCTAAGGATGGATAGAAACCTAGTGTTGTCCTCCCATATATACCCAAAATTACGTGGAGGCCCAGTCTATATAAGCATTTTCTAATGCAAAACTGCACAGTGAGAGCATTCCCATATACTTTACGTACTGTAACACTACTCTATATACCAAAAGGTATGTGGATGAGCTACGATATGTGGATTGAGATGTATTATAGACAAGTTAGTGACAACTGATTTTTTTTATGATGCTGGAATAGTCTCTAGCCTAAACCTCTAAATGTTTTTCATTAGGTCGCAATGCTCCATTAGGTAAATTCAGATAAATTTTAAGTTGACCTTCTTTAGAATTTTCCTTTCAAGGTTAACCACGTGATGTATTTTTGCAATTCCTAAAATGCAACTAATATGATAATAATTATTTTCATTCAATTGAACAATGAAAACCTTATCTAGTAGGGATAAGGCAATCAGATCTTTGACAAAAAGAAAAGAACACAATCTAATGCAATTTGCCTATCTATTCCTTTCAAGAATTCACAAACTACAATATGAACGATGAAAGTTTTTCTTTTCGAATCCCTTAATTTTATGATGAACAAAAAGGAAATATGCACATACAATCAATCAATCTTTAATAATAAAGAATACTTTAACGACAGTTCTGTTTCGAAGGAAAAGAAGACTTTACGACACTTTCTTTCGAACGAAGATTAATCAACTATATTCTAACTTTGACTATAGATTGATAATGATAAAGAAAACATTAAAGAAACATTAATCAATCAAATCAAATTAGGGCTGGACAAGGAGATAGAAACTTGTTTTCTGAGACATGAAATTCATTGATCAATCAACAAGCAATCAAACAAAAGAACTTTGGTAAAAAAACTCAATCCAAAGGTGAAAATTTTCCCTAAGTTGGATCAGTGCATGTTAAATAGGGCCTAACTATTCTATAGAGAACTGTCTCTCACTCAAGGGTGCTCTTTAGAGCATTGTCCCTTGACCAAGCCTGCACTGATTCCTAAGAGGCCACTCAAGAGTCATCTAACCTCAATTTTTGACCATAATTCAATGCAAAAGAGCTGAAATATAGTCAATGAACACAAGTAGGGTCTACAAGAATGTCCTAGGAGGTGGATGAGCTACTGGGAAAGGTGATAGCTCCCCAGTAGAGTCGCCAATTTATTTTGGAGAATTTGGTATCTATGGATAAATACTAATTCCCTAGTAAGTAGCTATATCTAGAAAAACAGTTTAAAGTGTTTTAGTTTTTTCCTATAAGAAATAGATAAGATGAGAAGATGAGAAGACCTACTTGTAGTTCTGGTTTCCTCTCATCTCCTTTGTATCAATCCCGTCACTCCTTCCCGTACTTAATACGCTTGAGAAGTACCTTTAAACACAACAGAAAATAAATAATCGATCAAAGCAAATGATATATTCAATATAAGTGAAAGGAATCAGATACAATTCACACATATAAGCATTATGAACAATACAAACATATGGGAGAAAGGTTCAAACACTTTATTAAATAGAATAAGGAATTACAAGCATTGGTTTCTAATTCAAAGCCATTCCTCCAGCTTAGATCCCATCCACATCACATCAAATGCATGAAAAATTTGTAGCATTACAATACTTTCTTCAAATCCAAATCTCACAACAACATTATCTCCTTACAATTCAACATAATCTAGCCTCTGATCACTTAGATGTGTGGTCAATTTATAAGAATATGAAGGAGGTTTTGTCATAAATGGTGGCATTGAGTGGCCTTCCATACTTAGAATTAGTTCCATGGAGGAAGGGATGAGAGGATAGGATGCACCTGAACTAATTCCTCATCCATTTTAAAGCTCATAGGAGTTTATAAGTGAGGGAACCTTCTAGATGACTCCAAAAGATAAGAATATTCCGCAAACCCTATGTGAATTTCGCTCATTCTCGCCCAACACTGGTGAAAGGAAGCCTAAGTGCTCTGCAGAGCACCCTGGTAGTGGACTCAACTACTCTACAGTGCACCTTTACAAGGGCTTACCTGTGCTGGTCCCTTTAGAGGTTATTTCTGGATGTTTTCAAGTCATGAAACTATCTGGGAAGGAGGCATTCAAAGGGGTGACTTGTTTAGGGCATGAAGCAACTAAAATTAGGGTTTGATAAGCCCTAATACACTGATCCGGATGTTGGGATTTGATGTTCCCAAATGGATTTGTAACACCATGGACCCATGTTTCTCCCAGTTTTCCCAAAAAACGTTGTTTAGGGCCTCAAAACTGCTTCACAAGTTTAGGACCCGAAAAACTGACAAAAATAGTAATTTGTGATACAAATAAGGAAACTTAAAACTGAAAGAAACAATGGTGGGGATCCAAGTGGAATTAGCGGGTGGTCACCAATATCCACCTGGATCAAAGTGGTATTAAGCCAAAAGGGAAATCTCATAACCCATGCTATTTATTTTGTTAGTAAAAATTTAACTCCTGCACTACTGAATTACACCGTAATTGAGAAAGAATTCCTTGTTGTAATTTATGCTATTAATAACTTTAGACATTGGATCACTAGTTATGAAGTTTTTGTACATACTGATCATTCTACTATTCGATATCTCATGAACAAACCAATCACTAATGGCAAGATTACTAGATGGATTTTGTTGTTGTTGGAATTTGATGTCATGCTATTGGACATTCCCAGAAAAGAAAATTAGGTAGCTGATTTCCTATCTTTGTTCAACCATGTAGGCGAGGATGTTCATGTTAATGATAACTTTCTTGACAAAAATTTGTTTGGTATATCAATTAAAACACCTTGGTTTGCAGATATGGCCAACTACCTTACTACAGGAATGTTATCCCCCTACTTTTCATCTAATCAAAAGAAAAGAATTATTAGGAAAAGTGATAATTACTCTTGAGTAAAAGGAGACATCTTTTTCATCAGACATGATTTTATTATTCGCAGGTGTTCTAGGGAGGACGAGATGTATGATATCTTTAGAGCTTGTCACGATGAACCCTGTGGAGGAAATCTTGTAGATAAGTAGACATCTTATAAGATCCTCCGCTCCAGGTACTATTGGCTAAGTATTTTTAAAGATTCAAAGGAGTATGTGTGTAAATGTGATAGCTTCCAGAGAATAGGGCGACCTGTCCCATCATATGAAATGCCTTTGCATCCACAAGTTCTCATAGAACCATTCGAGAGGTGTGATATTGATTTTTTAGGTCCCAATAATTCTATGTCCAAAGTTAAGAAGTATATTTTGGTTTGTACTAATTATGATACAAAGTGGGTGGAAGCAAGAGCACTACCTAGAGCAATGGAGAAAGCGGTGGTAGAATTTATTTCTTTTGATGTTTTTGTGAGATTTGGGGCACCCAGTGAAATTTTTATTGATTAGGGTACTCAGTTTGTGTCAAATATTATGTAGGGAATTCTAAAAAAATATCGGATTACTCATCAAAAGTCCACCCATTACCATCCACAGGCCAATGGGCAGACGGAATCAACAACTAAGGTGCTGGAGACAATCCTGACTAAGACAATGCAATTACGTAAGAAGGATTCGGATGATCAACTTCCTGAGGCATTATGTGCCTATCGGACATGGAGGAATACCACTGGCTTCTCTCCATATGAATTAGTGTATGGAAAACAAGTGTTACTTCCAATTTAATTTTAGATCAAAACTTTTAAGATGGCAGCAGATTTGAGTATAGACCTTGATGAGGCACAACAACAGAGAATCCTCTAACTCAATGAGCTAGATGATATTAGGCATGATTCTTTTCAGCATACTGAGCTGATCCAAGAAAAATGGGCTAAATGACATGAAAAATACATTAAGAAAAAGTAGTTCAAAGAGGAAGATTGGGCATTGTTGTTTGATTCGAAATTTAAGGATTTTAAAGGGAAATTCAACACACATAAGCTGGGTCCCTATGAAGTTGAGAAAGATTTTGATAATGGATCTTTTCAGGTCAAAACAATTGATAATGGGAATTTCACTTTATAGGTGAATGGGAATAGACTCGATTTATATCAAAAACCCTAATCTAAGGAGGAATTTGTGGAAGACATTGTGAAGAAGAAAGAGCTAGAAATGGTGGGAGAAAGAATCATTCCCTCCACTACCTCTTCCTAATTTCCTGTTGATTCAATGAGCTCACTCTGTTCCTCCTCATGCTCAGTAAAGTATGAGATGTATGTATATTGGGTACAAGTTTATTCCTTTTTCTGGGCCCAATCGAATATTTATGGAAAATGAGCCCCTTTGAGTCTTGTTTCTTAGTATTTCAGACTCTCTAAAATTGAAACATGGCGAGCATGGACTGCCTTAGGCTTGTTAAAATCACAGTTCAGTAGATCCTTTGGGATCCTCTCAATAAATTTTGTTTTTCAGTTAATTTTTGGATTTCTCATGTTGGACTGATGTGGGATTTCTTTAGGCCCTCCTTCCAACAATCTTGTCCCATCGACATCAGAAAATTATCTAGGTACAAGATCAGAGTCTTGTGATGCCTTGAATCTTGTATGCCTTAATGATAGGCTATTTCTCCAGTAGTAATGGGGATGCATTGTGGCTCCTTGACTGATGGATCCTATAGGGGGTTTAACATTAACTCATAAATTCACACCTGATAGGATGCATCAGATGTACCTTGGTCCTCACTCTCATTAATGGTGATGGGCCTCGCATTGGTTAACATCTGACATTAATGGATGGTAATCCAATGATATCATTACACATTCAACATCAGCACCTCCATTCATGTGCAATGAACTGTACAAAAAAGGGGAAGAAATGGTTTCCTGCAGAAGTTTAGTAGTTGCGGTTCCATTTCCTGCAGCAACACCACTGATTTCTTGAAGAACAAAGTACAGACAGAACATTATTCCAAAATAATATGAAAAAGTACTAGTCATTTTCATTATTAATAGAGATCATGAACTATACAATTGTGCATATGATGTGATTTCAAGGTGGGTTATTATTTCAAGACGAATATCAGTCATCATCTAAGTACTGGACCGTTGAAAGGTAAGGTTGGTAAGGTATGATTAGCAATAGGATTCTTAAGGTAAACGGTAATGATACTTTAATTCTTAAATTTTTCATGAATGTAAGTCATGGTAACCCTTGCGGAAGAAGGCATCTATGATCCGTTATGTCATATATCGAGTTCCATTCCTGACCATCATTGCTCTGACACGTCCTTCACATATATTTTCAAGATATATCCTATAGGATGAATCATGATGATAATCATGATCACATCCTATGTTTTTCGAAAGTTGCCACATTTCCTTAATATTTCCAAATTTAAACTATCATTGTCGAGTTTTGTTTTTCACTAAGTCTTAGAGGAATTTATGTGAGCTGAATCAAATCTAATCTCTTAAGTCCCTAGTTATGTCAAACATGCATTCTGCTGTCAGATTTGAACCTCAGGGTCTCACGCTGTTGGATGTCGACCCCCAAAGTAAAGCGAGACTAGAGAAGGCAGGGTGGCTGCCTCTATTTCTGAAATTTAGTGGGAATAATTTAGAGGTAAAAAAGTTATTTTCTCTAAATCTAGATGTTGATAAAGTGTGGATGGGGAATGCTCAATTTAGGTTGATAGAGGAGATAGTATCTCAAACTTGTGGCATCCCAAAGGAAGGGGATCATTGGTTCAAGTATCAACGGTTTAACAAAGAAATTTATGCACCTGCTATAGTGGCTACAACACCCTCCAAAATTTTTCCCTAGCCTATTTTGGAGCCTCCATACCAACCTTCACAACAGCTTCTCTTGCTTCGTCAAGTCCTCAAGCTTCAGTGTCTTTCTTGCTCAAAGGCGGCCTATCAATCACGGTTTGATATTTTCCCTTCACAGGCTTCTCATCCGGACGTGGTCTGTTGCAAGCTGTGTAGCTTCCCAGTAAAATTTTCGCATTTCTAGAAGTTAACTAGCCTTCCCTCCAAGAATTGTGCAATTCCATCTGACATCCTGTGGGGCTCCAGGATTGTGTAATTTCGTCTTACAGCTTGTTGGGTTCCAGGATTGCACAATCCTACCGACCAGCCCTCCTAGTAGTATTTGCCCAATTTTTCCCATCAACAGGCATTTCAGCCTAGGATTTGCACAAATTTGGGAAGTGGTTCTCTGCTGGGTCCAAAAATTGCACAATCCCCTTGGGAATTCATCCTAGCTTACAATCAGGAATGCACATTTTTCTCCAGCAATCAAGGAGTCACTTGCATGTGTAGCTGAGTTGACTGGTTCCCTCTGAGACTAAGAAAAATAGATTTGCATGCATAGGATGCTTCTCCCAAGGCAACATGCAAAGGCATCCCTTGTTTTAGGGATCTATGTTTAGCAATTGGAGGTTACATGAAAGGAACAATTAAGAAACCTCCCTCCAAATGTCGCTTCCCCTAGATTTGTGGCATGCACATCACAACCATGATGTTATCAAATCTCATCAACCGAACACTACATAGCTCATTCCTCACATCAACCTTACAGCTCTGGCATTCCACATCACATCTAGCAGTAGTCAGCACATTCAGCTCAGATGTTTTGGGGTAAGCTTGCTTCCCATGACTTGTACTATTTTCTTGATTTCTTTGAATGTTTGCTATCATTTACATATATTCTAGCTTGTCCTAGCCTTGTTTCAATTTTCATTACTATCTCTCTGCTTTCACAAGCATGAAATTGTTTTGCACGAATGTTCGCCCAATCAGCGAATGACCTCACCCACATGCATGTTGATCTGTGTGCTCAATATTTCATTTATGTTTTTCATGCAATGTTAATCACTCCTGCTATCACTTAGTGTCACCATGCATTCAGTGACTTACTTTCTTTCAGTTGCCCTTTGGCGAGTCGGGCCAACCTTGGCTTGGGCTCTCCCTTCACCAAGGCTGCATTACGTAATCTCTGAAAGGAAGGCTCATCTTCCTCTCTAGATTTGTGCATTATAGCCCAACACTAGCCTCCTAGATTGAATTTCACATTTTTGGAGGTCAATGGCTGCTTGGCCCAAAATTTTATGCAAATCTTCCTCTGGGCCAGCAATCCTTCCCAGCTGGGATTTCTCATTGCACAATCCCAGCAGCCAACTTCTCGACTGGACTATGCATTGTGCAATTCCAACAATCAGTAAGTCTCCCAGCAGCTCAGATTGTGCCTTGTGCAGTCTTGGCAGTTGGTCTCCCAACCTCCCAATCGAAATTATGCAACCTTCATGATCATTCACCCAAGTATGTTGTAAGTCAAGTCTCATGTTCATTTTGGTTTTCGACTAACAAATCACTTGCTATGAATCTTTCCATGTCTCCACGTATCATAGGTATTCATCTATCTCTCAGTAGTACATGTACAATGGTTTCCAAGAGAGCAAAGATGAAGACACCATTCATAGCATGCTTGGGGATGTAGTCAATCAAGTGTTCATGGGCTTACCTACTCATAATGACATCAAGTTGTTCATGGACAAGGACATCAAGCAGCAACATCACAAAAAGTAGCATCATGAACAACAGCTGAAGGCAGCATACCGAACACAGTGAATGCAACAAATGAAGTGAATGCAGTGAGTGGAAGAGGAAGGTTGTTAACAACATAGAGGTGGAGCAAAGTTGCAAGATCAAGCAGATCCACTGATAATGAAAGCAACTTTGGAGACTCAGACTATGAAATGATGGCTCGACATGAAGATCGTGCGAAGGCATAAGATGGAACAAAGAAGGGGTTGCATGTGTTGAAGCAACAACTCAAGAAGAACATGAAGCTTCACAGATAGTCCAATGAGTTGTAGTAGGAACATGAATAGCAATGGGCACAACATGCACTCATGGATGAAACTGCACTAGTACAAGTTAAAGATCCATCCCAATAGCTGACACAGGCAAACATGGTGAGCAATGTTGTTGATCTCATGCAACAGATCCAACAACATGCATGTTGTTGAGCACCTGCATGCAATCCAACCCATTCAACACACTCATCAAGGGAAAGACAAGAAGCAGCTCCAATTGGGTTTGAACATGCACTTTGGCAAGTTGGTGCACATGACCACAAATACACACTTGAATATCAACATGGACACTATTCATCAGTGTGTTGCCAATTCAGTTGTACCCAAGAAGACCATGCACATGTGATAAAACAAGTTGCATGAAGGGGCTGAACCAATGCACTGATTACAATGGAGGAAAGAGCTCGCTTCATCAAGGCGTCACCATGAGGTGCATGTGCACCAGCACGGATGACTAAGCTTGGCATCAGCTCACTTGCTTTACCATCACAAGCATGTCAAAGAGTTGGTCTCACCACAACGGACTGAGTGTCAGTGATGTCTTGCAAGGCTTGCTCAAGCCATGTTGTCTCACATGAGTACATGTGCATTGCAATGTTGAGTCATTTCAAAGTGTAAGTCGAGTGTCAATAGTTGGATGTAATAGTCATAGAGAAGGTGAAGAGTCATGAGGGTAGTCGACCTATCACAAAGGGGAATGTTAAGGGTCACCCCACCCTTTGCTATATATAGTCCCTCATAACGCATTGTATGGGTTTTTGGTCAACCAAGTTTCTACTAAGACTATCTTGAAGAAGGCTTGGACAATATGTAATGCACCTTGGCTTCTCCACTACATAGAGTTATTACATCTCTTTGGAGGAGTATCAAGATGTGGTTGTAACGTTCTATCGATAGGGCTAGCAGGTTTACATGGTGTAATGTATGATTGTGACTTACACATCTTTATATAATAAAAGCCAACACATTTTCATGCATATGTTGTTATTGTAGTTGGACTGCTCCGGTTTCCTTAATGATTAATGTAGTTTAACTTACGTACTTGTGTATGAACTGATTCACATGCAATTATATGAATCTTGTTTTTAATGTGTTGCATATGTTGTTAATGTTTTCAATGTCCATGTTGACTGCTCTGCCAGACACCAGATAGACCTTTATTTGGACCTTGTTATATCAACTATCACACACATTTCGGACAAATCCGTGAGTGTTGTTCATTTTATCCTACATTTTATGTTGGGACTTCCTCATTCATGTCGACTGCTCTACCAGAAGTTGTACATGTCCTTTGTGTCGTGTGTTCCTAGCCAAGTTGGGACTAATCCCTTTCAACCTGTAACTCACCTTCACCTTCCCTCCCTTTGAAGTTTTGGAACCTCTCATACTCATTCCTTGACTCACTGCATCAGTCATAGCCTTGCTACTAATAGAGTTATATTACTTGCCTTTGTGCAACATCGCAGTCAAGGCATTACCTTACGACCCACTGTTGGCACTCCTACATGAAACGGTCTAAGGTATAATTGGGAGTTCTTATCAAGGATATCCCCTTGACATGTTGGCGGGTCCAGCACTCTCAACAACACCCTTCATCCAAGAATAACATGCAAATATTGATTGGAGCAAGGGAATCCCACAGGATTTCCTTAGAAGTAACTATCGACACTTTTTGTTTTTCCTGCAGAAATACATAACATTTGAAGGTCATTTTGGGCTAGCATTTTTGTTTCATATGCATCTTATCTCCCACTTCTAAGACAATTTTTAATTTTCCTTACTATTTAAGAATGTCCCTGATGAAAATGTCCACTGTTTCCAAGGCAAGGGCAGCCCACATAGAGGAAAAACTCTATCACCATGGGTTGATAAAAATTGTCATCATTGAGGTTCTATGGAAGAAGAAGAAAACATCAGAATAATTCTTGTTAGAGAACTACTTCTTGGAGGATGAGAAGGAGCCTATTTCATCGGAACCCAAGGAGGAAGACCCAAAAAAAAATCCAAAAAATAAACCTCAAGCCCATGGTCCATTGATAGAAGATGAAGTGGTGGTGACTGGGGAGACCGTAGGTAAAAAGTCCAAATTGAAAGGCCCTTCGACCCTTACCAAGTGCTTTACAAGAATCCAGGCCGTGAAGATGGCACTAGAGGAAGATGAAGCGGAAGGGGTACCACCAATTAAGACTGATAAAAAGAGTAGGAAGTCCCAAGGCCTATCCAAAAGGAAAGGGAAGGTGGAGACAACTAAATTTATTAACAGAGATGAAGTGTAGGCTGTGTCTTTTCAGAATTCAGAGTTGCAGGAAAGTGGAGAGAAAATAGTTGGAGATTTCCAGGGAAAAGAGGAACCAAGTTTTTCCAAGTCCTCTCAAGGAAAATATGACAGAGAGGGAAATTCTAAGAAGAAACAATCTTAGAAGGAATTGGAGGAAACCATTACTAAACTTACTTTGTCTGAGTAGGTCCTTCGAAAGGAGAATGAAACACTGAGGGAAAATAGCCTGCACATGAAAAAGGAGTATGATGAGTGGCATCAAAAGGCAACTTAGATTATGAAGAAGAAATAGGCCCAAATTGATCACATGCAGAAAAAGAATGAGGAGTATTAGAAGCTAGTTAGGGAAGAGTCCATTAGAGCCCAATTAGACCACTTGGCTATAGTAGCTGCAACACAAGGAAAGGACTTATTTTTTCCTGAGGATGCAACATTTTTTCTTGCATAAGGGACATGCAAGAAGCTAGTAGGTGTGGGGAAAATGTCGAGTCCCATTTTTCTCAAATTCTGATAGCCTCCTACAACCTTGTTGCTCCATTTTTGAACACCTTTTGACTCCTAACTACTCCTATTTCGGCTATATTACCTAAGTTTTGACCAAACAGGTGTTGCGTTCTCACGGTACACAAACCATCTTAAAAAGTATTATTTTACCTTTTTCTTAAGTGTTTCTTGAAGTTAATAATTTCCTAATTGAATTAGCAAGTTTGAATGATCCAAATATTCTACATATTACTCATGATTTGAAGCCACTCCATGATTTCCTATAGATAGTCATGGTCACCGATTTCCTGTAGAAACTCAATGATTTCCTATAGATGCTGATTTCCTGTAACCACCCAGATTTCCTATAGCAAAATTGGTGGTTGGATATGTTCCACTTAGTTTCAAGAAGAACAAGAACATGGGTTTTATGAGAAAATCCACGTACATGGACAGTGTCTCGTTGGTTGCCTCGAATTCACCACTGAAACCACCAAGATCTTTAGTCCTCTTCTCGATGGTCGTATTAGAGAAAGCCCCTAGCAATGTAACGAAATTGGTTTGATCCATGCTTTCAGTCATGTATCAAACTCAATCGAGCTATTTTGTCATTTTATTTAGTAATTGATAGCAAGTAGTTACAATATAGAAATTTTCCTAATTTGGGCAATAATATGGCTTTAAACTTGTACAAAGTTCATTATGTTTCATTTTCAAGGGGGTTGGTTGGTTGAACATATCAGACTTGTACATCTTTGTAATACTTTCCAAATTAATATAAATGTATATGCTATGTTGATCTCCTTATGTAAACTCCTTTAACAATAAATAAGTGTTAACAAGGTTAATCCTCTCTACAGACAGAGACAATCCCTCTAGCCAATGAGTGGGTCTAGCAACTAAAGTGACAATCAACTAGACATTTTCCTATGTTATAATTGGAAAGTAGAATGAAAGAGATGACCTACCTCGTTCTGATGCTATTCCGATTTCCTTTGTTGAGAGCCTCGAACCGCTTGTGTCGCGGACTTGTTCCTGCTTCCCTCAGCATTTATGTACCTGCACAAGTGATCAAGAGACAACAAAGCATACCAAAACCAATAGAAAGTCCAATAACAAACTACTTAACTGATCAAGGAATGTCAAGCTAGATAATACATGAACATATATATTTTGGGAAGATGAACCAACAGTTGTATATTATTAGGAAATAAAGGGAAGCTTACAACCAAAGCCTTGATGTTGAAAGGATCTCCTTGAGTGGTAAACCAAGTTGAAGCCAATTTTTTTCCAAGAAATCCTTCTCCAAGTCTAATGAATATCCTGTAGGCACTAGCTTAACATAATGGTGAAAATAGAAATATACCACCCATTTTGGAATGGGAGAGGAGGAATTTATAGGCTAGGAAAGGGAGTTAGGACCTCTCCAAAGATAGGATTAGTCCCGCATCTCAAGGAGGTAGCTCATAGGGATAAGACAAAGAGGTCAAGCTAGGAGGATTCGACCTCATTTATGCGAAGCCACCTCTAGCAAAACGCTCTGGAAGCTTCTAGATCACAAAGCTTCTCATCTCCTTTGGGACAATTACCTTTTTGGGATCATCACGGGAATGCAAGGGATCAGAGCAATGCCATCAATGGTCAAACACAATGCAACAGGTGACCCTCATTGTTTTAAGCCTCATAAAAATGATGACTCTCATTTTAGAGTTTTAAGAGATATTTATTTAGGGAATGCTCAAGACATTTTCCAAGCAAAGTTTTAGTAGGGATATGAGCTATATACATGGATGAGTATATTGTATAATGTTCATGTTTTCGACACTTCAGGGTATGTCATAGGGAAGTGTAGGAGGCATGACAAAATATTACGTAACATATGCCCCATAAAGCATGATAGCAGAATGAGGAGTGATGGCTGAGATGATTTACAAGCTCTTGCAAGGATGAGGGCACACACTGTCAAGAGACCTGCAAATCAAGGACACATATACATATACATATATGAGATAAAGACATGAATCTATGGCATGGATGCATCCATCCAGATGATGAAGACTATATGAAAATATCCATGGTATGTGCATAACCATCCAGATAACAAGGATCATCATAAATATAAAGTCCCATGGTATGGTCACAACCACTCGTATAGTAGAAACATGTGTACAATCATGAATGGCATATAACTCCATCCAACTTGAGTCATAATAGTGTCTTGAACTCCATCCCGACTTGATGAACGTTCGAATCCTACTATACGAATAAATGTGTTGAAATAGAACATGCTATAAAACCACCCGATTACCAGCCAATGATGTGGACCGTTAAAAGGTACGAGAGAAACCACCAATAATGAAAATGGCTCTTAAGGTACAACAATACAATCCGTGAATGTGATAATGAAGCTGAGGTCAAACACTCATAGAAGCACTCGATTGAAAGACAATAATGAAGACCTGTTTTCAGATGCGAAGAACTGGCCATTAGGGCATGCCAGCTCTAAGGTACTGAAAGGGAGTTCCTAGGTCATCTTCCAGGATAATGAGATGAAGTCGACGGGAAGTGACCCATTGAAGGAGGGAAATGAAGAGTCTCCTGTGACTGACATGAAACAAAGAATAAAGTGGAATAATTGTCAAGACTGTAACAATGACTCAAATAGTGTATAGATAAATAATTGAATATTCTACTTGAACATTGGCAACACGTCCCCGGAGTGTGGCAGCATTTGATTCGACATAGGAATAAAGGTCATGATGATAGAATGGAATAGCCAAATGAGAGACAAAATGGATCACCCAAACTCCAGAAGACATGTGATTGAGTGAGGATATCCCAAACCTGATACGAGAGCAGAAGAGTGTCATGTTCAAGAGCGACATGCTGCCTATACAAAGGATGTCTCATCTTCATTTTTTCCCCCGCTATTTCTAGCGAGTACCCTAGTTATTTTTATCTCAAGATTGAAGGGGATATCATATGCTTGTAATGTAATTTCATTCTTCGAATGAATCCATCTTAGTAAGTTTTACGAGCCCTAGGAAGGAGAAGCTCGATCTCATCATGGTGACGAGTCTTTCGTCGTAAAGTTTTAACGAGTTTGACGTAAGAATAATTCGATATCTTTTTCACATTTAGAGAGTTTGAAAAATATATGAAAAAGAAAACTCCATCATGTCCGTTTTCATAATTTGTCCCTCGAATATGAAAATGTAGAAAACAATATCTGGGGGAACCTCTTCACCATGTCAACCTAGGTGTACTTTTTTCATAAATAGTCAATCTCAGCCTGCAAAAGGGGTAAACGTATACTAAGGTGACATCAATTCATTTACTTTAACGACTTCAAAATAACAAGTACTCGACAATCTTTTCAGTTTTCAAGAGTCAAAAAAGAGCTCAAAGATGACTTCGGGGGGGTTCCTTTTTCATTTATTTAATGAGTCCGAAAAATAGATAAAATAAAACTGGAAAGAATCAATCAATAATGATCATTGTTCAATCGAAGGTACTAGTAACTGCACAACAAACACACCCATTATTGATATTGAGAAAAACATTAAATATTACAAAAATATTGACTAAAATGACTTGCAAAACTTATAAATAGCCAAAAGTAATTTTAGTTTTTACCATTTTACCACAGTAAGATCTATAAGTGCATTTGTGCCCTATTTCTCTTGATTTTCAAGTGTCTGTTATAGGAGATCCAAGGTACTATTTCATGAACCATCTACAACATGTAAGAGACTTGTCCATGCTTTTTCATTTTATCACTTTTTTATGCATTTTAAATGGCATATTTTATGCTATAAGGGAGGATTTGAAATTTTTAGGGTGTCAGAGACCATTGCGGTTATGGTCATCAGGCCTGTGATGATTGCACTTAAGCCAAAAGGCTCATGCGACGTCATCACTTTGTTTGTAAAAGCAGGTGCGATGGTGTTGAGGCATATTTTTTGGAAAGAAAACCATCTTTTAAAGAAAAAATTGATGATTTCAGTCCATGAAAAACAAAAATTGTGTTAAATGATGTTTTGCAAGAGATCATGGTATTGGAATGGAAGGAAAGAGGCCATGAGGTCGAAGAATTCCAAGAAACTCAAGATCCTAAATGCATAAATGCTCTGAGGAATTGTGGGCTACTAACATTCTTCAGGACCACAGGGTTAAGGGCTTAGATGGAATTGTTGCCCTATTTTATCAGTCTCTAGCATGTAGATCGAGAGATCTTGATCATAAAAGGCCAATAACTAGAACTTGAGGAGATGTATATCTACTTCATCATGGTATTGTCCCGATGAGGGGAAGCAGTCCAACTCTTTGGATCTTACCAAGGAGGTGAAAGTACAAGGAATCTAGTCCAAAGGCATTGTCCTAGTGCTACAATGACCAATGGAGGGAAGGTGAAGATAGTGACAATCACCAAAAACCTCATCTTGAGAACGATTTTTTTCACTATGGTATGTGTATCCAATACGCAAGCCTTTCATGGGGCTTCAAAATCCCAGTTCCAATATTCTATCACATGTTTGACCCCCACCGTATTCAACTAGTGTGGATGCCTTTTGGCAAAGATAAAATGACAATTGAGCAAGGGGAAGCATGGACATATAAATAAATTTGGGTTCGATTCTATATTGGTAACCTTATTTTTAGAGCAAGTGCCCTTATTCTGGTATCAATGGGCACAGGTGCCAGGTCCTGCCCCCCGACATCCAATACTTGTGCGATGGAGTCAACTCATGCTTCGAGGAGGAACAGGTTATCATATGCATTACCCACCATAATTTTCCATTTGGCTAGAACGTCAACTACTCGTGGTTGATGACTACGCTTATGCTAGCATAGATTTGACCCCATTGAAACTAGAGTATGACACTACTGATGATGTTCCACTACGTTGGAAGAGACACACAGTGGGAGTCTCTGTGAGACTGTGTCGACTGTTAGGCCATGTGATTAGATCAGTTTTGCGCTATCATAAGCATTGTACAGGCTAATGTCCTATCTAGCTCTCTTACACATTTTTAGGCTTAGAAAGCCAAGTGTCCCAAAACACATTATTTTTTGATATTTTGATGTAGACACTCCAACACACGCGATATATATATGCATGTTTTATTTCATACTTATGTGTCCATGATATGATCAGTTTTATAGATGACGCAAATTCCTATCAAGAACAAAATTCGCTAATGCATCCGTTAATGTAATTAAATTACGTGGAATATGTTGATAAATTCCTTTCCAGCAATCTAACACGTAGATAAATACACAATATCTGTGGATTTCTTACTAAGTAATGATTGTTTAACTATAGCACAACGAGCTGAGAATCCAACTTGACAACTAAATCCTTAATTCCAAGAGCAACTGCTTCTGAAAAGAGTTCAATAACTGCATTGTAATCGGAAATATTATTGGTTGTTCGACCAAGCTACCTTGTAAGTTAATCAGCTCGTCATTAGGGTCATAGAGTACCCATGTTGGGGAAGACAGGTTTAGTGTGCTACAACAAGCACCATCAAAAAAACCAACATAATGGCTTGACGACATCTGCAAAGTAAGTGGAACATAGAGTAAGAAGAAAAACACATCTTCAAAGCAAACAAACACGCCAAAATCAAGAACACACACTAATGAATTAACACACTAATGTACAAAAGTTACATGAATTTCATGCATAAAATGTTCAGATGGAGTCCATTTCCAGACTCAAGAAATCAATCAACAGATAACAAAACTAGAGTTTCACTGTTAACATGACATGTAAGCATTGACTTGGCCAAATAATAGAGTAAAAATAATAAAAGGTTATGTCCCCATGCCCCTCAGGCGAGTGAGGGTTACGAGTCATAATATGAATACCCCTTTGCGATAATGAGCAAACGATAGAGACTCGAGGAAAAAATATCGTGAGAGGAGGCAGGATAAACTTAATCTCATGATGAGGAAAAGGTGCCCCAAGTTGAAATATTTTGATGATTTCAGGTTGGAATGAAATTTCAATGATCGGGGTTGTATTAATGTTCCCCATAATACCCTTCTACAAGACTTCATGCACCAGAATGGGTATCAAAAGTGGAAGAATACAACAATGAGAAGAAAACACTTCAAGACAAGAAGGCTTCTCATCAAGGCCGGGAAGAAATGAAGAGTGATGATGTAGAGTGTTCCATGGAGTTTTGTCCAGAGACACGACCTCAATGATACTCACGTCGGTGGGGAATGTATAGTTCAAAGGATTCAAAGAATCGAAAGAACTAATCCAAGGAGATGGCACATAAGTGTCCAGGTTCATACTGAAAACAATATGACTTTCTGAAATGGCCATTGAAGCCAAGACAATTTATTGATAATTTTTTTCCTAGACTTAAAGGCATAGCATTGCCAAATGAATCAGTTTGATCCGGAGTAGGAATAATCAAAGGATCCGTATGGATCGAGATTATATTGATTGAATTAACATGCGGAGGTGGGAGAGTAAAAGTACCCATTAAAGCAGAGTCTTTGAAGATACCTTCCCCCACACTCTCGTAAGGAATATCATAATTTCCCACGTAAGGGACATTGTTATTTGATGAACTAGAAGAAAAGAAGGAAAATTGGTTGAGGAAAACAAAGTACTCAAAACAAAGAAGACACCACAAAAAACATAGCGTGGTTCCATCTTCTCCAAAGAACAAGGTTGTAGTTGAGATTCACATCTACAAATTCTACTTCTAATTCAACAGTCTTCCCTTCCATTGTAATCATCAAGATCGTGAGAATATCGTATGGATGTGAGCCTCTACCATTAAAGGCTTCCAAGGTATTCAGGGACTGGTTAGGAGTAGGAAAGCCAATGGCCTTCCAACATGAAATAGACATGATGCAGGTAGAGGCGAGGCATCTTGATTAATAATAGTTCGATGCATCATATTTCCTTTGATAGGAACCTATATCAGAAAAGCAATTTGATGAGGAATATGAGGCACGCGGTTTTCAAGATTGAAGGTAATCATACTCGAATTATAAGGATCAATAACACCTATAGTAGACAATAGTGACTTCCGCTGCATTGGACAGGATTGGAGAACCTCCAAGGAAAACATCGCCAAAGTTTGTTGAGCTAACTCCTAAACAATATTGTAATGTTGCATAGCTCTATAATTTAGATTAAAAGATGATTTTCGAAGATCACCTTTGGGAGGTGGTCGGATTAAAGACTCACTGTTAGGGCACTCAAGTAGAAGTAAAAGGAATATCGGTAGCTTCTTTCTCCACCGTTTGCTTATGTGTGGTTTGATAGTCCTTAGTTCGAGTAGCAATTAAGATAGGGGATGAACCTTCCATCATGAAAACCTAGGAACCAGAGGAAGCAAAGGACTGTGGTTGGTCTACCAACTGCGTCTGCTAAGATGGAAAGGGTTATTTCAAGACATCCGAAGTCCCTTTCAACAAGAAATTAACTTCAGAAAGCTGGGGACAACCCTTGGTGTAATGATCCTCCTCATAGATGAGGCAAGGATATTTTGAATTTATTTTAGAAGCATCATCAGCAAATGATTTAGGAGGGTCCTTTTTTGGGGAATTGGCTTTCGCTTTAGCTTTTCCCTTCTTCTTACCTTTAGAGGCCTTATCTACTATGGTAGACTGAACAACATGTACCTCAGAGATTTTACCAGGACTGGATGAATTTTTGGAGGGATTATTGGAACTACTGCTTGAGATAGATTTATGCTTCGAAGAAGCTTTCGTGGAAGTATGAGACACATAACTAATCAAACCATCAACAGGTTGTGCATCAGGAGACTTTGATGTTTTTAGATCTGAAGATGGTCTTGGATCATCATGCAACATCTCATATAAAGTGCCATATTGTGAATAGACTAAGTCTAGATACTGGGTGTTAGTTTCAGTCTTTTTTTCCTATCACCAGTGACCAACATCCTTTTACTAAGTCTGTCAGGTGTCTCAAAGTCAAATTTTACCATGTCACTAGGTTTACAGAGTAAAATTTGGTTATTGGTTAGTTGGTCTAGGAATGAGTTTAGTATTTTGGGATAGTCACATATGCTAGTCACCTATCTCATTTAGATGAAGGTGTCATAATAAAATAAAGTTTTTCCTTATATCAATCATCATCATCATTCCATTCAGTTTCACTTTTTTCATTAGGTTGTTAGGGTTTTCAAGGTCCATCATTATCATGTGTAAATCCAACATTGAATAAAGCATGACACACAACTCTTTGACATTAACTTGTTGAGTTTTCACAAGTTCATCATGATTTCAATTTGAAAGGCTCCATGAGAAGAAGTTCCAATGTTCAAAAGTGAAAATACAACCCAGGTTTTCGCTGTCCAATGTAACTCAGTTTTAAAGGTGAAAAATCATCTTTTCAAAAGGTTTGTGGGGCCCATTTCTTTTCAAATAGGAAATTAAGTTAACTATATAAATAAAAATTCCCCAAACTCATTTTATTTGCCTCTTATTCCTCTTTGTGCATCAAGCTCTCCCTTCCATTGGCAAGAAAAACTCAGATTTTTTGGCAAAATTAGCAAAACATTTCATGTGATGCACTTCTAGAGACTGTGACGTGCTTCTGAGGCTAGTGTAGTGCTTCTAGACACCGCGCTCCGCTTTGGCACTACGCTTGTGCCAGAGAAGCTCAAAATTGCCCAGAACTCACCGAAATCGAAATTTAAAGCTTGCAAATTATTTTTCTTGCAAACCTAGACTCATCTACAAATAAATACATCATCTTACTCACCTTCTTATTTTTCAAGATGAATTCAAAGATAAATATTTCTTCGTTTAGGGTTTCTGGTGAATTTGTCATGAAATGATGTTAGGGTTGATGATGATCATCTAGTTTTCATAAGTTTAAACATGTAAAACCTCATCCTTTCTTCCATGACCTACATCAATATCATCATATTTACCTACACATCCCATTGTAGTACCTCCAGCGCCTCCAGCAGTCATGGCACGATTTGTGCCCTTCATACTACCTGTTAGTGTTAGTGTCTTCACACTGCCATCAATGATCAAAATCTGCTCTTTTGCATTTCATAGTAGGAGTCCCATATTGATGAGTTTTCATTCCATTGGGTCATGGATTCACTGATGGTAGGGTTTAGTTCAATTTTTCCCTCATGATCTGTACTTGTTGATCCTCTTTCATATATTTTAGTCATGGCTCATGTTCACTCAGCATTTTATCTAATTAGGTCTTAGGGTTTGGTCTCATTAGGTTTTAGGGTCCCATCATGGTCAAATTCAGTGATTATATGCCAATAATGATCAGAAAATGACATGAGGAGGTCAATAATGATTGGTAAAACCATAATTTATTATTTTGAAAGCCTAATTTAGTTCTCACCTCAAAACTTCTTTTGAGGTGAAAATAGAGTATTATTGTTTTTATCTTCATTTATGATGTAATGTTATCTTCTCATATGTAATATTTGTTTCTCGCTACTCCTAAGAATCTTGTGATGTTTTCGAGCACCTACCACTGCAAAAATCAAGTCATCTAGAGCATCAATCCACCTGTAAGAACAAAAGAGAATGAACCTGAAAAACAGAGCTTTTAAAAAGACAAAGAGACATTAAAAAAATGGGTTTTCCAAAATAAAAAATTGAAATGAAGTTCATATATAAACTCATTCTCTTCTATTTTCATGCCATTGTGTCATTTTTCAAATCAAAGGAGCCAAGGAGAGAGGAAAAATCAATTTTCTAAGCGTTCTAGAGAAAAACAGTGGTGGCGCTGTGCTTAGGCAATCCAAGCCAAAAAACGCTCCCGACCTCTAATTTATGCCAAATTTCCTCCTATTTAACACTTGGCAAGTAAGTATCATTTTTCCTCTTTCTGTTTAGTCTACAAATGTGAAGAATTTATTGGTTTTTCTCTCTCAAATATAAAACCCTAATCTCCACTACAAACCCTAGTTCTCTGATTCTCCCTACCACTCACCTCATAAACTAAACCCTTATCCCAACCACCATTATCACCTTCTACCACCCATTTATTACTCCCTAAACCCTCTCCCTCTCATGTTTTTCCCATAGCTTCACTTACATCCATTCCTCCAAGCCATTTCACATACTACCCATCCCATACATTGTTAAAACTGTGCAAACTAAGAGAGTAAGCTAAATCATGGACAAAGGTAGTGATTTTGAGTATGAGGAGGAGACAACGAGTGACAGTTCTATAGAGAGACATAGGCAAAGAAAGCCTCAGAAGGGAGGAAAAATCATAAGAGAAGAGCCCACCAGTTTAAGAGAATTATAGGCTTGCTCAGTTGCAGTCTCTTGTTTCAAACACCAAGGATGTTTTGAATTCTGTGAACTAGTGGAAAGAGCTTAGTTTCACCATTAGTTGGCCAGACTTTTTATGGCTCATTTACATAACCATGAGGTAACACTTGCCGAAGTAACCTTCACAATATCACCAACTTCCATTTCAGAGGCCACTAGAATCCTTAATGTTGGTGAGAAATGGTAGAAGGGTCAGGATCTAGATGAACATTACTATGAGCCCTACATCAAGCTTTAGTTCAGGAAACCGGTGAAGATGCTTTTCCTCTTAAAATTTTTGGAGAGTAGGTATGTTCCTTTGATGAGTATTATCATCAAATATTTCACTTGTGAAGGTAGGTTCTCCTGGTTGTATGCTTACCATATTAGACTCCTCATGCACTTCACCAGGGTAAAGATGATGAATCTCCCATACTTCTTGTTCAGAAATATTGAAAAAATAGCTTACCTTGTGCAGAAGAAGCCATACCCTCAGCAGTTTAACAAAATCTATCATTACTCCTTAATAAAAATCATTGCTCTTCACCATCTCAGTGTTCTTAACATTCCTTGGGAGACTTTCATTGCTCATGAGATGTTCAAAGGTCCACTGATCCATTCACCAGTGCGTCAAGAAGAAGGTTGGCCTTCTAGCCATGCAGAAACAAGGAAAGATGTCAAGGAAACCAAAACTACTAAGATGCCAGTGTACTTGGCATATCAAAGAGGCACAAGGAGACTTTTTGCAAATGCTAGGCAAGTGTTTGCTCCACGGAATGTGGAAGGAACCTTGCCTTCTTCATCAGTCGATAGGAAAATGTTATCTCCACAAGGTGTGGAAGGGGCTTTGCCTTCTACATCGACAAAATAGGTACAGGTTGAGAAGTTGAGAAAAGACAAGGAAAAAGTGTAGGATAAAGATCTTGGTGATGAGGAGGAAAGCTATTTTGACTTTATTGAGCATGAGGAGCCACAGTAGCATTATACTCATCATGGAGTTGATATCATCAACTTGGAGTCTCAAGACAAAAAAAACATCAAAGACATCATCATTCAAGAAAGGGAGTCTCAAATACAAGATTTAGTGGACAACTTAGAGAGAGCTAAGTTCATCATCAAATACTTGGAACAAGAAAACAAACAGTTGAGTGATAAAGAAGTCCTCACGAAGCTGCAAATGATCAAAGCAAACAGGCAAATGGCCAAAGAGGCTCATGTCACATTGACTCATATTGAGTAGGAGATAGAAAATGATAGGGAAACTTGGATTGAGAGGGTCAACATACATATTGAAGGACTTGTTGAGAAAGTGAACAAGGATAAGAAAATGCTCTGACACATGGCATACCATTATATGATCGGAAACAAAATTTGTAACATGAGGATTAGAAAGTTAAAGGCTAGGCTAAGGAGAGCTTTGGAAGGAAAAAATGAACAAGATAGATTGAAGATGTTGGCTGAAGCCTTCCTACCCCATCAAAGTAGTTGATGGTGGGGCTCCATGCCAAGTTTGGGAAAATTTGAGAAATTTTTGCATTTTTGAAATTTTGAAATTCACAACACAGGAATTTTTCCCAGAAGCGCAATGCCATCGGCATTGTGCTTTTTCCTGGGACATCAAATGGAGAAGAGGTTGGCATTTTTGGATTCATAATGATGACGACATGCACCATGGAATGTTTTAGCAGTTTTGGAGCAAAACTGGCCCACCAAAAGGTCCAACAACTACCAAAAAATGACCTCTTTGCCTCTTTTTGGACACACAAAAGTAGCATTGGGAGATTCACGTTTTGGGAGGGGGAATGACCTCCACATTCAAAACTTCTAGGTGTTCCAAAAATTAGACTAAAATAACTTTCCAATGAGCTATCAAGGGCTAAGTTTGACTAAGGGGAAGGCCTCGAAAATCAGGTGGAAAGTGGCGCTACAATTAAGACCATTTTACTCAGGAAACCAAAATTTGCTTGTTTTGAATCTGAATTTGATTTCTCTATCCTCATGGATGATTTCATTGATGGTATTGATAACATGTCATGTAAATGTAATCATAAAATAGCTTTAGAAGGTATATTCATTAATAAGAGGTTGTTTTGAAGCAAATGAATTAGTTCCCCTTCTTTTAGAGGCAAGTTGTTTGATTGCCTATATTCCTGGTCCTTGTTTGGAAATGGTTGAAACAACTGCTCTTCTCATGTTTTCGACCCATGATGGTTAGGATGAGGTATTGCAATGTCTATATCATGTATTTTCTTTCTCATCTGCAGGGGTTGGATTCAGCTGGATGCTCATGTACTGAACACATATCACTTTGTAGCAGTTTTGGCAAGAAACTAATAAAGTCGCAACTATTTTTATGGGATACCTGTGGTATGGCCTTTAGCATGTGTTTCTTATTCTATTAATATGTTATCATGTTATTTATGTATGAATATTTCATATAATTGCTTCTGATTGATTGTTTTCAAGTCAGATAGGTGGAATACATTAGGTTTTAATGCTCTGCCTTGGGAAAACACCAGTATTTCATGTTTTCTCTTCTATTTAGGAAGGATTCTTGACTTGCTCAATCCCTTCTTAGCTCCTCACCAGTCTAGCCTTTCACCTCATCAAGATTTAAGGTGTTGAAGATCATACCTACCTTGCCCCATAGAATCCCCTGCAATTTTGACTTAGTTTCCTAGACCCAAATTGCCCAACTCCTCCTGATCTGGCAAAAACACCAACAAATTCAATCAAAACCCTTCAGCTTTTATACCTAGCTTAAAATCTTGTTCTTGACCCAGTCATCTTGGCTGAGATCCATAAGGAGAGAGCCCTCTCCTGACCTAGTAGGGCTAGCTACTAGGTTAAGCATGGTTTGTGGTTATCCAAGAATTGCCTCCCTTCAGACTGAGGTCAATATAGGTGATAACATAGTGGAAAGTGTACTGGGGATCAAAATATCATTACACCATGGTATTATTTGGTTCTTTTCAAGAAGTTATGAACTTTTGGATGATAAGTTTAGAATTCATTAGGCCAAAAATTGGAAAGTTGTAAAGCAAGAAGAAAATCTTTAGAATTTGAACATACTGGCTTCGAGAAGGTACACCAGATCCAACCCAGATCCCAATCCTCCATATGTTGTTAGTGAGACTCAATGCATTGGCCAAAATTATAAGAAAGTTGCAGAGAGACCTACTATAAATCAAGAAACACCAAGTGAAAACTCCCTCA
Source organism: Pinus tabuliformis (assembly GCA_031772625.1). NCBI lineage: Eukaryota > Viridiplantae > Streptophyta > Pinopsida > Pinales > Pinaceae > Pinus > Pinus tabuliformis. Next base: position 125,395,097 of record CM062809.1, read on the forward strand.
TTTGAGTCAATTCATTCCCATGAAAGTTAAACAACATGCAAGATCTTGAATTTGATGTTAATTTTGAGCAAAGTCTATTCTATAGTAAGTATTTAGGTTGGATTGACCAAACAGTTTTCTATCCTTCCATATTTCAAGATAATTCTGGTTCACAGAGTTCTTATTCACAGCTTCTTCATACTCTTGATTTCATACAAAGAATTTCTGCAGAATCAGCTCGCAAGTCTCATACCCCATTGATTGAATTCCGAGATAGTTTCACTCGAACTAGCCCTCAGCATGCTCCTTCTTCTCCACATATTAATCAGGCAAGTCAGATTATCGCCAATATCCCTGAGCTTTTAGAATCAACATTCGCTACTCTAAGTTCATTAGCATTCCCATCAATTTTTGAACTCCATTCTCAACCTCAGTTTATACCTACCCTTCCCCTTCAACCTATCATATCCAATCAAACACCTATCACCCCTACTCCTCCATCAACCACTCCATTAATCTCAAGCAGTTAAACCATTGTTTCAAATCCACCTCGAGTCATGGCTACAAGATATGCACCCCTTGTTCTGCCTCAAAATCTGGATGATATGCCCGCTAATTACCAAAGTAAAATCCCTCCTTTTGATTCCACTCAAAGCATTACAATGCAACAACATGTTGACATAATGAATGATTTCTTCGACCTTCATGAGGTAGATGAAAAAAATGAAACTATGTGGTTATTCATGCAAAGTTTTGGAGGCGAGGTTCAAAAATGGTTCCGAGCTTTACCAACAGCCTCTATCAACACTTTTTCGGTTCTGTATAGACAATTCCTAGACTGATGGGAGGTAAAGAATAACACACTTCAAATTTTATTTGAGTATGGAAAGATCAAAAGGAATGCAGGTGAAAGTGTGCAAGATTACTGTGTGAGGTTCAATGCAGTCTATAATGATATTTCGGTTGACATTAAACCACTGATGGGGTTAGAATTGATCAAATTTCCAAATGGTTTCGATGCTAATATGACATATCAGTTACGAGAAAGAGATCCTACCACACTTGAAGATATGCAGAAGAACGTTGTAAGTGTAGAAGCAAATATGTTGGCCAAAAGAGCGAGAATGAAATCTGAAAATAAGGTGACTATAAAGGAAGAAACATCTACCTCAAATGTTAAGGTGGATAATTTGCTCTGGAAAATTGAGAAGCTGTTTGGCCGGTTGATTGTTGCAGATAAACCTAAAACACCAATTAGGAATCCAAACCTCAGAGGACAACAGTAGCCCCAATTCACGATTAAACAAGGGGAGCAAAAGGCACAAGATTAGATAGCACAACAACAACAGGTTAGAACTCCTTTGTAGCAGAACTATGTGCATGGAATAGAGGATGAATATGATGATGATCTGGTGGTTGAGGCAAATGATTTATTTACTGCCGATTGTTTGCCCATTTTTTTGATGGAAGATGAAGAATATTTGGAGGTTCTAGATATCCAAAGGGATGAATATTACATACTAGCAAATGAGGTAGTTTTGGAGGATGAGTCAGAGGATTATCAGCGAGGATATATGAATGGATTGATAGCACAATAGAAACAATATTCATTGCGAAGAAAATATGTACCAGTCAATCCAATTCAAAAGAGAAAGGAATCACGATCCAAAAATGACTCCAGAAACATTCAGAAGAAAGGGAAAGAGCCTGCTGATCTGACTTCCAGGAAAGGACCATCAGCAAATAGCGTGGCAAACGAGAAGAAAAATCAGCAAAGTGTAGCAAAAGAAAGAGTAGAAAAGAAGGACCTTCTGGTCAAAGAGGTAGAGAAAGTTTCAGCTTTCAGTTTAGAAAATGAAATTGCTAAATTAAAAGTTTTGATTCCTTTGACCGAGTTGATTAAGAACAGCAGCTATAAACACCGGGTGTCCAAAATTTTGCATATAGATCCTTTATCTAATATGGACAATGTATAAGATGATCATCCTGAGCTCATTTTTGGCCTTGCCTTAGAAGTTCAGTCCAAGGATAGTGAAGTTCCTCCATTTTATATAAGCCTTAGACTACACGAGTATGTTATCCATAATGCCATGTTTGACTCTGGAGCTTCCCATAATCTGATACCAAAAGCCATTATGGAGAAACTAGGCCTTGAAATTACTTGAAAATATCATGACCTATACTCTTTTGATTCTAGTAGGGTCCGTTGTATTGGTCTTATCAAAGACTTGGTGGTATCTTTAGACCAAATTCTAGCCAAGAATGTTCTGATGGATGTGGTTGTTGCTAACATTCCATCATGGTTTGGTATGATTTTGTCCAGATCGTGGGGTGCAAAATTTAAAGGAACTTTACAACTTGATTTCTCTTATGCTACCATTCCCATGTTTGGCCAATTGAGAAAACTATACATGGAGAAGAAAATGAAATACATGATTACTAGAAAAGAGAAACCACTAAATCATCCAATAAATTTTGTACATACAAATTTAGAATCATTTGTACCATATTCAGATAGTGGTTTGAATCATGTTGATAATCAGTTAGTGAAATAGAAGATGTTCGAAGATTTCAGAAAATTTTAGAGAAGCCCTTGATCATGAAAGACCGAAAATAGCAATTTCTTCTAAGAAGTCCACATAACAGCAACAACAAAAAGACAGTGAGCAGTACAAAAATGAAGATATTAGTTAAGGTAAGGAAGATAAGGAAACATAATTTTAGCATCTAGGAGAGGAGGTAGGTCTTTGGAGCATCGATTTTGATGGAGCCGTGGGTAAGGATGGTGCTGGCATAGGGATTTCAATTCAGAGCCTTGCTTTCCAGCCTGACAAGGTTCCTATTAATGTTAGAGTATGTTCTTACAAATTGGATTTCGAATGCTCTAACAATGAAGCAGAGTATGAAGCCTTGGTTGCAGGTTTGAAAATTTTGAAGAAGTTAAATGCAAAAAGGATTTCAATATATGGATATTCAGAGTTGGTAATCAAACAGGTAAAGGGAGAGTATCAAGCAAAGCACCCGCGGATGAGAGCCTACAAAAATGCAGTCCTAGACATCTTGTGAATGTTTCCTGATTATACTTTGACAGTTGTACCCCAAAATCAGAATAATATTGTAGATTCACTCGCCAATGCTACAAACAATTTGAAGATCCCAATGAACTCCAACAACAAGTTTGAAATTCATGTCAAACACTAGCCTACTATTCCAGACAATTTAAGGTATTGGCAAGTGTTTTGGGATGATAATGAAATCAATAACTTTGTGCATAATGAAGGAAATTACAAGGATGCTTCCATAGATAATGACTATGATATCGATGAACAAGAGATTGAGGTGAACCAAATGGAGATATTGTAGCTGAAAGACAAAATTATTCTTAAATGTCTCATACCTTTAGAAGAAATTTTTGATCAAGATGATGTGGCTAAAAAGCTGAGTTTGGTGCCTACATATACAGGAGTTGAGGATGTCAATATTGGAATAGCAAATAAGCCCAAGTTTGTGAAGATGTCCAAAGCATTGTCTCCCAAGGTAAAGACTAAATATGTTAGATTGTTATCTAAATTTTCTGATGTGTTTGCTTGGGATTATTTAGATTTGAAGGTGTATGAAAAAGATATAATTCAGCACACAATTCCCATCAAGCCAAATCAGAAGTCGTTCAGAGAGAAGTTGAGAAGAATCAACCCAAATTTGCTTCCTTTTATCGAGAAAGAGGTCAACGGATTATTCAAAGTTGATATAATTTTCCCAATTAGGTTTTCTGTGTTGATTTTGAATCTGGTTCCAGTACACAAGAAGACCAGAGAAATAAGACTGTGTATCAATTTCTGGAACCTTAACAAGGTATCATTGAAGGACAATTGCCCACTTCCAAAGATGGATCATATCTTGCAAAGAGTGGTTGGAGCATCGCGCATGTCACTACTCGATGGATATTTAGGTTATAATCAGATTTTGGTGCATGAAATTGGTCGAGACAAAACTACATTTACCACACCTTGGGGAACTTTTCATTATTCTAAAATTCCATTCGGTTTGAATAATGTCGGAGCCACATTTCAGTGAGCAATGGACATTGCTTTTACCAATGAAAGGATGTATTTGTGGTTGTATATTTATATATTTGACAGTTTTTTCAGGTTCCGATGATAAGCATCTACACCATTTAAAGATTATGTTTCAAAGATGTAGGAAGTTTGGGATATCTCTTAATACAAAGAAAAGTCTCTTCACCATGGATGAAGGAAAGTTGCTTGGTCATATTATCTCAAAGGAAGGGATTCACATTGATCCTTCAAGGGTGGAGGCAACTCAACAAATAGATTTTCCCCAGAACAAGAAGGAGATACAAGCTTTTAATGATAATATGAATTCCTTACGTACATTCATACCCAATCTAGCTGAGCATTTAAGAGAAATAACTAACATGTTGAAAAAGGAAAACAAGGTAAAATGGATGGAGGATGCCATGAAGTCATTTAATATGGTAAAGTATGCTTTATCTACAACCCTGGTCTTGATTAGTCCTGATTATACTGAAGATTTTATCATATTTTCATTTGCATCCAAGCATACCTTTTTTAGCAGGACCATTAGAGATGTTGCCTTGTGGTACAATATAATTGAAAAATAGGCTCTTGCTCTTTTCAAAGCTTTGAAGGATTTCAGAGTGTATATTCTGCACTCACACATCATAGCATACGTTCCTAATGCAGCAGTAAGGGATGTGGTGATACAAACTGATCCGGGAGGAAGGCGAGGAAAGTGGATTGTAGCAATGTTAGAATACGATATGGAAATTAAACCCACAATGTTGATCAAAGGACAAGGCTTGGCGAGACTAATGGCTAAATCAAATTTGCATGCTTTAGATATCAATCTCATCGCAGCCATGTCAGAAGATGAAGAAGAAGGCTCTCTCATTCAAGTGTCTAAGATGTTTCTTGAGTCACCATGGTATTCAAACATAGAATTGGTATTTCAGCACCTTTCACCACCTCCGGGAATGGAAAGAAACAAAGGTAGATCACTCAAACTCAAAACTGCAAAATTCTATATTTTAAATAATGCCCTTTATTGGAAAGATCCAAGAGGTGCATACTTAACTGTTTGGTTGAAGACGAATCTTAGCAGGTGATGTATGACTTTCACAAAGGTGATTGTGGTGGTCATTTGTTTTGGAAGACAATAGCAAACAAAGTGTTGAAAGCATGTTACTATTGGCCAACTCTATTTTCAGATGTTTACAAAACAATCATGAGCTATCATGAATGTCAGGTATTTCAAGGGAAAAGAAAAATGCTGCCTCTTCCTCTAAAACCTATTGAAGTCAATCCACCATTTCAGTAGTGGGGACTTGATTTCATTGGGGAAATCCATCCAACATCGTCGGCGTAGCAAAAATGGATCCTAATAGCAACCAACTATTTTACAAAGTGGATTGAAGCAATTATAACCAAACAAGCCACAAATACGGTAATAATCCATTTTCTAGAGTCAAATATTTTAACTCATTTAAATTGTCCTAATAAAATCATCACAGATAATGCAACCGCATTCAAATCAAATAGGATGGTCGAATTTTGCAGCAAGTATAACATTAATTTGGGTCATTCTACAACATATTACTTGTAGGGAAATGGTTTGGTTGAATCATCAAATAAGTTTTTAGTGAATATCATCAAGAAGATGATGGAAGAAAATAAGAAAAGTTGGCACATGAAGTTAGTTAATGCCTTGTGGGTTGACAGAGAGCCATAATAAATCAATAGGTATGTCTCCATTTGAATTAGTTTATGGCGTTGACATAGTTTTTCCAACATCTCTTGAAGTTCTGGTCATGAGACTATTACAGGAGGATGGAAGTGAAGAGGATGACTTTCAGCAAAGAATCAATCAGATGATTCATCTGCAGCAAACAAGGGATTAAGTTTTCTAAAACACTTTCAAATTGCAGGAAAAAATAAAGAAAATCTATGATCGGAAATCTAAAGTAGACAAAGTTCAGCTGGAGGATGTAGTGTTGTGGTGAGATGCTTGGAATGAGGACAAAGGAAAGCACAGTAAGTTTGAAAACTTATGGAAAGGACCCTATAAGATTACAGCATACAAAGGACATAATTCCTTTTTGCATAAGGAGATGGATGGCCGGGATTGTCTAGGAGGGCCAGTTAATGGTAGGCTCTTGAAGCACTACTACTTCTGAGGTGACTTAAGAAATCATGATATGATCATTGTACATACCATTTTCCCTTTCGTTTCAAGATTTCAAGGTACACAGTCATTTAAGCTTGGGGCTCAAGATGAAGGCTATAAGGTTTGAATGATATGTGTAAGGTTTGCTGGTTCTAGTTTAGTTTCTAGTCATAGTTTGAGTCATGAGTCAGTTTCAGTTTATATTTTTTCAAGATTTTTGACTCCGTTGCCCAATGGATAAGGCTACTAGGTCTACGGTGTTCTTGGCACCTCCGAGGAGCTACCATCCCCATTGGAGCCAATGTTAGTATCAGTGTCTTCACATTGCCATCAGTGATCAAGATTTGCTATTTTGCATTTCATAGTAGGAGTCCCATATTAATGAGTTTGCATTCCATTAGGTCATGGATTCACTGATGGTAGAGTTTAGTTTAGTTTTTCCCTCATGATATGTAATTTATGATCCTCTTTGATATATTTTAGTCATGGCTCATGTTCACTTTGCAGTTTATTTCATTAGGTCTTAGGGTTTGACATCATTAGGTTTTAGGGTCCCATCATGGTCAAATTCGGTGATTATATGCCAATAATGATCAAAAAATGACATGAGGAGGTAAATAATGATCGGTAAAGCCATAATTTATTATTTTGAAAGCCTAATTTAGTTCTCACCTCAAAACGTGTTTTGAGGTGAAAACAGAGTATTATTGTTTTTATCTTCATTTATGATATAATTTTATCTTCTCATATGTAATATTTATTTCCCGCTACTCCTAAGCATCCTGTGAAGTTGCTGAGCACCTGCCACTGCAAAAGTCAAGTCATCTAAAGCATCAATCCACCTGCAAGAGGAAAAGAGAATGAACCTGAAAAACAAAGCTTTTAAAAGGACAAAGAGACATTAGAAAAATGGGTTTTTTAAAAGAAAAAATTAAAAGGAAGTTCATATATAAACTCATTCTCTTCTATTTTCATGCCATTGTCTCGTTTTTCAAATCAAAGGAGCCAAGGAGAGAAGAAAAATCGATTTTCTAAGTGTTCTTGAGCAAAACAGTGGTGTCGTTGTGCTTAGGCCAGCCAAGCCAAAAAACACTCCCAGACTTCGATTTATGCCAAATTTCCTCCTATTTAACACTTGGTAAGTAATTATCATTGTTCCTCTTGCTGTTTAGTCTACAAATGTGAATAATTTATTTGTTTTTCTCTCTCAAATATAAAACCCTAATCTCCACTACAAACCCTAGCTCTTTGATTCTCCCTACCACTCACCTCATAAACTAAACCCTTATCCCCACCACCATTATCACCTTCTACCACCCATTTATTACTCCCTAAACCCTCTCCCTCTCATGTTTTTACATAGCTTCACTTACATCCATTCCTCCAAGCCATTTCACATAGTACCCATCCCATACATTGTTAAAACTATGCAAACTAAGAGAATCAGCTAAGTCATGGATAGAGGTAGTGATTTTGGGTATGAGGAGGAGACAACCAGTGATAGTTCTGTAGAGAGACATAGGCAAAGAAAGCTTCACAAGGGAGGAAAAATCATAAGAGAAGATTCCACCAATTTAAGAGAATTACAGGCTTTCTCACTTGCAGTCTCTTGTTTTAGACACCAAGGATGTTTTGAATTCTGTGAACTAGTGGAAAGAGCTCAGTTTCACCATGAGTTGTGATGAGCCCCAGAAATGGGTAATTATATGGGCTCATTTTGCCTTTTATTTCGACTTAATCCACCATTATCATTATTTTATTGCATGCTTTTGAACATATTTATGTTAATAGAGTGAATTGGGTTAGTCATTTTGCCATGTAGTCTAATGTGTGCTTTATGCAAATTTTTTGGTCAATTTTTGACAAAATCAAGGGATTTATGAGCAAATGATAGAAAATACTCGAGGGAAATAGGAAAGAGGATTTGTAGGGGGGTGTCTCCTTCATTTATGACCCCTTTTCTCAAATCCTCCATCAGCAACTTGGAGCACAAATGTTCACATTACAAGGGGCAGCCGAGCAAGTAAAGGACCGTTTATCTCCAGTTCTAGGAGGCTAAGCTCCTTTATTTTAGGAGGACTATTTTTAGGACTCCACTTGTATAAATAAGGGGGATTAGAGCCTCAGTAGGTTAGCCAGTCATTAGTAGAATTTTCACACTTTTGTGCAGCACTTGTTCAACTTATTCTGAGTTCCCTTTTGAGAACAGTTCATGTAATGTGACTATTATTTTTTATAATGAAGATGAAATTTTTTTGGAGCCGGCAATGATCTCTTTTAGAAGGCTGAAGCTCTTGGGTTAGGGCCCAACCCAAGCTTTCCAGCACCTCCTGCTTTGTACTTATATGTTTTCTCTTCAGTTCATGAGTTAATTTTTGTTACATAGATTCATTTGACTTTGTGAGATTAGGTTGCTTTTGATGGTTTTCATAGCTTTTTTGTTTCAGTTGCTTAAGTAGGTTACTACAATGATAGAATAAGATACAAAAGGGCCAACAGAAGGCCCTGATCTCCTTTCTCCCTTCCTAGGACTATGATTTGAGGTCAAGGCACTACTGCTGCCACCAAAAACACAGTTTTTTTCTTCCATGCAACTTCTAGTGTGATGACTCGATTTGGAAAGATTGATATATTGGTTCAGATTCAATTGCCTAAATCATTTCCTGTTATTTTACAATAGATATCTCTCTATGCTTTTTTGTTCAAATGTTACTATTCAACATTTTCTGTTTGTAGGTCAGAAATTAGGTCAAGCTAGAGAAATTTCTGTTTTCATGGTATAGTCAGTCCCTTCATTGATCAGTTTTTGTAAGTAGATGTGCAGATCCCTTACAGGACACCTCAGCTCACCATACATCCATAAAACAACCAACACCTACTCACTTCTCATATATTTCCCAAGTCATTCGCAACATTTCGCCAATCTGCCCTAATTTCTACGTTTTTCTCCATAAGCTTCCCTCTTGCCATTTGAACAAATCCAACCGTCATGTTCCCTCTTGATCTTCCATGACAAGCTACAGACACCTCAACACCTTCATCTAGCCTACAGTTACCCTTTTCCATCATTTTTCCACCTTCAAAACTTCCAAAAATAGCTCTTAGCCTCCTCCTATAGATCCTCCTATAGATCCCCTGCAGCCTCCTGTAGAATTCCCTGTAAGTGGTTTTTCGAAATACAATTGCAACGGAAGTCTTTAGAAGGGTACTAGGGGCTTCTTAGGACCTCTCTACACCTTCCTCCACCTCTGAAAAAACCAACTCCACCTTCCTTCGGCACCAAACCTCTGCACAATCACAACCAGATAAATCACAAGCATAATAATTTCGTATAAAAACACTCAAAAGCAAAAAAAGATGTTTTCTTCTCCTTTATTTTCAGAATTAGCTTGGATAAATGCAATTTACCTTTTCAGTAGTCAATGTCACTCATTTCATCAATTTCCATCTATTTTCCTGCAAAAGTAGGGTCAATAAGTAAATTAGGGTTTGCTATGGTTTATTGGGGTTTGCGTTACATTTCAGTTTTCCTTCTCTTTTTACAAATAGAATAACCTTTCTAGAATTAGCTTTCTTTCATGACAGTTAAAAGCTTCTTTTGCAAATTCATAGAAGTTGGCTTAAGCTTCTAGCGAATTTACGCCAACTGACCAAGTAATAGCCTGCAGTAAGAGCTAGTACTTGTGCATACAACATCGTCACTTCTAATTTTTTACAAACTACTGGGTTGATAAAAGTAAAGTAGGAAGCCCTAGGAGTTGCATCGTTATTGCTGCAATATTGATGCTCACTACTTTTTGGTGTCGTTGCCGAGGAAGCATCAGAGTATTTTGTGATTACTGATTTCTTCTATTTTCTACTACAACATTCTGCTAAGTAGTTTATTTCAGCAAAAGTATAGTAGTTGTTTCATTTCAATTCTACAATTTCAATTCTGCAAAAGTAGATTAGGCATTTTCTGCTTTCATTTCAATTCTACAATTTCAATTTTAGCAAAGTAGATTAGGCATTTCCTGCTTTCATTTCAATTCTGCAATTTTCATTTCAGCAAAAGTAGATTATCCCTTTCAACTCTGCAATTTCCATTTCAGCAAAAGTAGATTAGTAATTTCCTCACTTTCATTTCAATTTTGCAATTTCTATTCCAGCAAAATAGATTAGTCATTTCCTTGCTTTCATTTCAATTCAGCAATTTCATTTCAGCAAGTTCATTTCAATTAGTTGCAATTTGTTGTTCAATCCATTTCAGTTTTGTAGGTACAAGTAGAAAAAAAAAAACAAAAAACAAAAAAAACAAAAATCACCCAAAAAGAGATTTCCTTTCATGCCTCGTAGAAATAGAGATAATTCAGGAAAAAAATTTCCCAACACCCCCACTGCTTCACACAGCCAACCTTCTCTCTTCTTTGGTGGATACAATCAAGAAGAACCCTTAGGTAACAACCAGACATACTTGAAGAACCTATAGGGGAAGAAGAAGAAGAAAAAATTCCTCTAGAGCCAATGACTGAAAACAGAAATGTTGGGAGAAATACTTTTTCTTCCAATTCATCGATTAAAGGTGAAATTGGAAGCATGGTGGAAGACCTCAAGAGTGATATGTTGCAGATTCTTGCCATGCATATCAAAGAAAAACAAGAGGAAGTGGAGAGGGATTTGGCCATTTTTTTCCCTAGATGCACCATAAGGCATCCTAGGAATGAATGCCCATTGAACTCTATAGAGGTTTGTTCAATCTGTGAAGAAAATCATTCTACAAACAAGTGTCCGTCCCTACCTGAACTTAAAGCTGTATACCAAGGGGCAGAAAGAGCTAATGAATAGATCTATTACATAAACCAAGGGAGGCTGCATGGACCTAGACCATACCAGCAGGGGATGCAAGGGACATCTCAGGTGTACTACAACCCCAACCAAGTCACATCCATACCTTCTTGGGGTCCCCCTGCTCACCCTTCCTAGTCCACACCTCCTCCTTGGTCCTTGAAATATCCATATCATGCCCAACCAACTACCCATTCATTTCAACTCTATGCTCAGCTGCAACCTTAGTGGAATGCATCTCATCAGGGGTGGAGGCCCTGGTACAACTCTCCTCTCGCTCTTTTACCTTCACCACCTGTTCAACCACAACCATTGCCTCCTGCTTCACCAAGGCAACCCCAAATGCCTTCCTAGCCGAACCCAAACCTGAACAACAGATATTGCCATCAAGTATATAGTGGGGAACCACCATTTCCAAACCCACACATTGGAGTAGCTCAACCCAATTACAATGCTGAGGTACAACACTTCGAAACAACTCCTCTTGAGCTCAATGATATTTACCATAGCTCAGGAAGAGTATTGCGAAAAAGAGATTATATTGATATCATTGAAGGACCACATCCAGTAGAAGAAGATGCAAAATAGAAGGTCAAAGAACAATTGGTTGCACTTGATGAAGAGAGGACATCAAAATCATAGATGAAGAGAGCTCCCTCATGGTTACCACCAAATCCTCCATGTATTCAAGAGAAAAATCAGCAAAAAGAGGAAGATGTGAAGGTCATGGTAGAAGGTGACATGAAGAATGATCCAAATCATAAAAAGGACCAAGGACATCACAACTATATTCAAATATGGTTCCAGACAATCAGTAATTTGCAGCAGTACTCTCTTCCTCAACTATGCTTGATCCCTTCAAAGTCAAATCATTTGGTATTTGGAATCTAAATACCTGTCAAAGCATGCATTTCAAGCTTCCACATAATTTTTTCTATCATCTCAATGTGCATATGGCTCCATTGGAAGTATTCTTATACTTGAAAATGATTTTGTTTTTCAAGTAGTGTAGGGTAGAGAAAAAAGGAAGAAGAAAAAATGAAAAATAAGAGAAAAATAAAAATCTAAGGTGAAAACGTCCTCGGAGGCGCCTCAGATTGGCTCATTGATTGAAAACCTCCATGAGGTGGTCAATGGGTTGGAAAGAAGAGAAAAGAAAAAGAGAATAAGATACCTGGGTGAAAACCTCCCTTGGAGGCGCCTAGGGCAGGCAATTAGGGTGAAAACCTCCTTGAGACGCCCTAGTTGTTTTCAAAAAAAAAAAAGAGAGAAAAAGAAAAAGAAAAATGAATTTCCAGTTGTATTGCAGGTCTACAGGAGAACTTCAGGAAGTAGCAACAGGTGCCAAGAAAGCTTTGAAACCAATAACAACACCTATCATACCTTCCCTCACCCTTCTCCATCATTCTTGACATTCTTTCCACCTCACTGTGTTTGGGGAACAAGAAAGCTTCATAAAGGGTTTATAAATCCTCTCGCGGTATTCAAACCTCTCGTCCATCATTTCCAAGTCTCCATTATAGCCCAAGCTCATTTTTCTTACTGTCCAAAAAACTACAGGTTGCTCTGATACAAAAATAAATAGAGCAGAAATTTGTTTTTTTCTCTAACTTGAAAACCATGCATCCATTTAAAAAATTGTTTCATGGGGAATTGCATATGGATGATGGTAACATGCTCAAGAAATTTCAGCAACTTCCAGTGCACGGTTACTAAGAAATTAGCCGCCATCACCTTCAACAATTTTTGCATTTTCTCCATATCCATGCATCTATTTGAAAACTTGTTTCATGGGGAGATGCATTTCGATGATGGTAACATGACCAAGCAATTTCAGTTAATTCCAGGGAATGGTTTCCAAGAAATCGGCCTCCATGACCTTCAGCCATTTTCAGGTTTTCTCAAAATTCATGCATCCATTGACCAAAACTTTTCTACGGGAGGTGCATAATGATGATAGAAACACGATCAGAAATTCAGGTCAATCCAGTCTACCATTTGGGAGAAATGAAAAAAACAAGTCACTGCCACATTAAAATCTAGCATCAGCAGCATGAAGGTGCGAATCTGAAGGTTAAAGCAGCTTCCTGAAGATCAGATCCAGCCAAGAAGGAACCTGCACACAACAAACAAGCCACACATCAGGAGCAGAAAGCATACAATAGAGGAGATACAGGCATGCAACAACTGAAATACAAGCATGCAGCAGCAAAAAGGAACCAAAAGGATGCCTCACAACCAATACATTCGACTTGCATGTAAGTTTCTAAACCCATTCCTCTATTGCATCTGTATAATTTAAAAATGCATAAACAAATGGAATGGTTGAAGATTAAACTTGAAAGGTGGCCAGTTAACTGGCCACCCTTGTCCAGTTTGATCGTGCTCATCTGGAGATCACACTACACGTGTGTCTAGTCAGCTCACGAAATATCCAAAAAGACAGGTAGTGGCAGATATTGAACTCCAACGCAAATAATGGAAAGTGATTGCGGGCAAAAAGCATAAAGTCTCATGATGACACAAAAGTACGGACCAATAGTCCAAATAATGCCAATGCACATTTTTTCCAGCTCACCATTAGTGGAAATATCTAAAAGAAAACATAAGTATGCCTCCTCGAAACTCCTTCACCACCTTTTCTTCCATTTCATCCTCGTCCACTTAGCTGCAGTAAGCTCTATACCACCACCATAACCTCAAAATCATGATCCTCTATCATTTTCAACCAAGTTTCTGCTATCAGGATTCTACAGGAGTAGTAACAGGTTCTACAGGAGGGCCAGTAAGCTGTTCTAGAGAGGAAAAACACGGTTTTTAGCACAATTCTCGCGCTGCAGAGGTAGGTTATTGGCATACCTCCATTGAATATCAAAATATGCTAATAGTGGTTTATCTTTTTAGGAAATAATACAACTGCTGGAGGAAATTCATAAAAAATTGTTGCTTATGGTTGAAAAAATATAATATTTGTCTCTCTATTAAAAAAAAAATCACTCCATTTCCATAGTTGGTTGTCCAAGGAAACCTAAACAAAATGATAGGAGGTTTTATGAGAAGGTGAAGAAACTGGTGATTTATAAGAACAAGAAGGGAAGAAGGGAGAAACCAAGATAGAGGAGGAGAAAGCTAAAGAAATAGAGCAGGGAGAGACAAAAACAGGGAAAGAGACAGAAGGAGGAAGAAAAGGTAGAAGAGCAAACCAAGGGGTGGAAGACATTGGGAACATGGAAAACAAGTTAAGAGAAATGGGCAAAGAATTGAGCATGGTTAGGCATACAAAAAGCATCAAAAGAGCTCAATTGGAGGCAGAAAATGAAATGTTGAAGAAGCAGCTACAAGAAAGGGAACCTCAAAGAGGAAACGAGTTGTCAATCTTAAAAAGATAGCAACAGGAAGAGGAACCCCAGGCAGACAGTGAGACATTAATAAGACAACAACAAGAAGAGGAACCCCAGGCAGATAGTGAGACATTAATAAGACAGCAACATGGGAAGGGAATCCTAGGCAGAAAATGAGGTGTTGATCTTGAGAAGGCAGCTACATGAAAAGGAAGCCTAATTAGCTTGCATGGCCAGCTGGGCTATGGAGGCATTACACTACAGGCAGCCAGCCAAATCATATGCAGTGTACCTCAAGGATCAATGGCTCCAATTTCATATCAAGACACTGGATTGGAGGGGCACAATACCTTTTCAAGATTATGGCCAATTCATGCATCTATGTGATCACTGTTCAGTTGAGGACAAAGTGAAGCTAGTAGAGTTTTACTTGCACAACATGGCACTTACTGACATGAACTTATGGGATCCAAATACTGCATTGGGAGACTTGCAACTAATGGCCATGGAATCTTGGATGAGCCATGAAGAGAAAAGGGCAGTAGAAATCCAGAAAATGATGGAAAAAGAGCTGAATGAACCCCTGATGATTAGAGTAGAACCATTATAACCCATGGCTCTCATCTATGCCCACCAAAACCTTGCAGATAATCCTCAAGTTGTCCCTCACTATGTTGACAAGCAAGCCCAGGCTATTTCACATTTCGAGGACATGGAGAGATTGTTTGGAGATGACTGCATTCATGCCTGCATGAGAAGGTGGAACACATTGCCACATAGCCTACGGATCAGGGAGTATCACTCCCCAAACAGGATGAGGGAAGCCATGAGGAGAGTGCCACTGTATAAGCACCCTATGCAAAGTTTGAAGTCCAATTAGATTGGCCTTAAATTTAGTCCTCCACTGCTGCTAGGACTACTCGAAGGAGTAAAAGACAAGGAAGAACAAAAATAGTCGGAAGAGGTGGATAGGAAGGTAGGATTCCATGATAAAGAGGAATATATCACATCAGAAGCATGGGATGTTAGGGAATCTATCAGAGTCATCAAGGATGAAGAGTTAGACTAGTTTCTCAAACGATGAGCAACCCATTCAGTAAGGGGGTGATGATGAGCCCCAGAAATGGGTAATTATATGGGCTCATTTTGCCTCTTATTTCAACTTAATCCACCATTCTCATTAGTTTATTTCATGTTTTTGAATATATTTATGCTAATAGAGTGAACTGGGTTAGTCATTTTGCCATGTAGTCTAATGTATGCTTTATGCAGATTTTTTGGTCCATTTTGGGAAAAGTCAAGGGATTTATGAGCAAATGGCAGCAAATACTCAAGGGAAATGGGGAAGAGGACTTTTTAGGGGGGTGTTTCCTTCATTTATGACCCCTTTTCTCGAATCCTCCATCAACAACTTGGAGCACAAAGGTCCACATTCCAAGGGGCAGCCGAGAAAGTAAAGAAGGACTAATGTTTATCTCTAGTTTTAGGAAGTCGAGATCCTTGATTTTAGGAGGAATGTTGGAGGACTCCATTTGTATAAATAAGGGGGCTTAGATCCTCAGTAGATTAGCCAATAATTAATAGAATTTTTGCACTTTTGTGCAGCACTTGTTCAACTTCTTTCTGAGTTACTTTTTGAGAACAGTTCATGTAATGTGACTATTATTTTTGATAACGAAGATGAAACATTTTTTGAGCCAGCACTGATCTCTTTCATAGGGTTGAAGCACTTGGGTTAGGGCCCAAACCAAGCTGCCCATCACCTCCTGCTTTGTACTTATATTTTTTTGCTTCAGTTCATGAGTTAATTTCTATTGCATAGATTCATTTTACTTTGTGAGATTAGGTTGATTTTGATGGTTTGCATAGCCTATTTGTGTTTCAGTTGCTCAATTAGGTTACTTCAGTGATAGAATAAGATTCAAAAAGGCCAATATCAGGCCTTGATCTCCTTTCTCCCTTCCTGGAACTATGATTTGAGGTCAAGGCATTACTGCTGCCACCAAAAACACAGTTTTTCTCTTCCATGCAACTTCTAGTGTGATGACTCGATTTGGAAATATTGATATATTGGTTCTGATTAAGTGGCCTAAATCATTTCCTATTCTTTTACAATATATCTGTCTGCATGCTTTTCTATTCGAAGATTACTGTTCAACATTTTCTGTTTGTAGGTCAGAAATTAGGTCAAGCTAGAGAAATTTATGTTTTCATGGTATAGTTAGTCCCTTCTTTGATTAGCTTTTGTAAGTAGATGTGTAAATCTCTTGCAAGACACCTCAGCTCACCATACATCCATAAAATAGCCAGCACTTTCTCACTTCTCATATATTTCCCAAGTCATTCGCAACATTTCATCAATCTGCCCTAATTTCTACGTTTTTCTCCATAAGCTTCCCTCTTGCCATTTGAACAAATCCAACCATCATGTTCCATCTTGATCTTCCTTGACAAGCTTCAGACACCTCAACACCTTCATCTAGCCTTCAGTTACCCTTTTCCATCATTTTTCCACCTTCAAAACTTCCAAAAATAGCTCTCGGCCTCCTCCTGTAGATCCTCCTATAGATCCCCTGCAACTTCCTGTAGAATTCCCCGTAAGTGGTTTTTCAAAATCTGGTTGCAATGGAAGTCTTCAGAAGGATACTATGGGCTTCTTAGGACCTTTCCACACCTTCCTCCACCTCTACAAAAGACCAACTCCACCTTCCTTCACCACCAAACCTCTGCACAATCACAACCAGATAAATCACAAGCATAATAATTTCATATAAAAACACTCAAAAGCACAAAGAGATGTTTTCTTCTCATTTTTTCTCAGAATTGGCTTCGATAAATGAAATTTAATTTTTCAGTAGTCAGTGTCACTCATTTCATCAGTTCTCATCTCTTTTCCTGCAAAAGTATGGTTAATAGGTAAATTAGGGTTTGCTAGGGTTTACTAGGGTTTGTGTTACATTTCAGTTTTCCTTCTCTTTCTGCAAATAGAATAGCCTTTGTAGAGTTATATTTCTTTCATCACAATTAAAAACTTCTTTTGAGAATTCATATAAGTTGGCTTAAGCTCCTAGCAAACTTGCGCTAGCTGACCAAGTGACAGCCTGCAGTAAGAGCTAGTACTTGTGCATACAACACCGTGGCTTTCAAGTTTGTTACGAACTACCGGGTTAATAAAAGTAAAGTAGGAAGCCCTAGGAGTTGCAACATTATTGCGACAATACTAGTGCTCACCAAGTTGGCTAGACTTTTTGTGGCTCATTTACATAACCATGAGGTGACACTTGCCAAAGTAACCTTCACAATATCACCAGCTGTCATTTCAGAGGCCACTATAATCCCTAATGTTGGTGAGAAATGGTAAAAGTGTCAGGATCTGTATGAGCATTAGTATGAGCCCTACATCAAGCCTCAATTTAGGAAACAGCTGAAGAGGCTATTCCCCTTTAAATTTTTGGAGAGCAGGTATGTTCCTTTGATGAGGATTATCATCAAATATTTCACTTGTGAAGGTAGGTTCTACCGGTTGTATGCTTACCATATCAGAATCCTCATGCACTTCACCAGGGTAAAGATGATGAATCTCCCATACTTCTTGTTTAGAAATATTGACAAAATAGCTTACCTTGTGCAGAAAAAGCCATACCCTCAGTAGTTGAACAACATCTATCATTACTCCTTGATCAAAATCATTGTTCTTCACCATCTCAATCTTCTTAACCTTCCTTGGGAGACTTTCATTGCTCATGAAATGTTCAAAGGTCCATAGATCCCTTCACCAGTGCATCAAGAAGAAGGTTGGCCTTCTAGCCATGGGGAAACAAGGAAAGATGTCAAGGAAACCAAAACTTCTGAGATGCTAGTGTACTTTACATATCAAAGAGGCACAAGGAGAATTTTTGCAGCTTCTAGGCAAGTGTTTGCTCCACGGGATGTGGAAGGGACCTTGCCTTCTTCATCAGTCCACAGGAAAATGTTATCTCTGTTAGGATATTCCGACACATAGGATATAGTTAAGTTCAACTTGGTCTAGTATAGAGTTAGGTTAGAGTTAGGTAAAGTGTGTTTCTTTACCGTTGTACATTTTGTAACTTACAATCCGACGGTCACGATATGTAGTGATCCGACGGTTCACTCTCACCTCGGTATTACCGACACTTGATCCGTGGCTTGACACCCGATTGGTCCATGAGTTCTATTTAAAGCGCATGGAGGGTCATTGTTCGGGTAATCCGTGCATGAGAGAAGCTTATGTAAATTTTCATTCTTTGATTAATAAATTGCTTGTAGTACCCACGTTGGGACAGGCCGTGGACTGTTTCCCTCCTTGCACTTTGAGGGTTTTAACCACGTCAAAAATACTAGTGTATTGATTTGAGATCTGGTTGTGAGCGGTGTCCTTTTGGTATTCTTTCTGTGGAACTTACCCTGTAAATTCCTACATGGTATCAGAGCAATTTGAGGGCCGCGTCCGTTGGTGATCCAAATCTGAAGCCGGTAGAACTGCATGCGGCTGTCGTTTCCTAGATCTGTTGTTTCTGACTGCTTTCGGGCCGAGAGGACTGCTCTGTTGCATTCGGAGCATCTGTTCCAGTGAGGAACCCCTTTCGTTTCACGCGAAAAGGTTTCCGGTAGCCCTAGCTGCGTCACTTTTCAGATCGGGAGGTATACAGTGTTTTTTTTTTGCAGTTTACTGTTATTTTCTCTCTGCTTATTTCGGCCTCACTCTATTTAGCCTTTTTTTTTAACCGGATCTATACCTTTCATTTCTGCGTATGCTCTTTGCCCTGTGACTCTGTGCGAACTAGGCAAATCAGAAACAGAAAGGAAGGATTTTTTCTCATGCGTATGCTCTTTTCCCTGCACCTTAGTGTGATCTTGGAAAATCAGAAACATTGAGAAAAATATTTAGTTTTTCGGCTAAAGCTAACCTTGAGATTTTTTTTAAATTTCTAGTTTTTTGGCTAAAGCTAACTTCGAGCCGCAAGGTTCGTTTTTCTTTGCATATTCGTGTTGGGTTTTGTGTTTTGTGTTTTGTAGGGAAAAAGAGCTTTCTCAAGGCAAGCACGCAAACCAAGGCCCCCCCCCCTCTCTCTCTCTCTCTCTCTCTCTCTCAAATTTTTTATATAGATCAATTGGTTCAAAGCTATTTTAATAGAGTAGAGGTCTTGGGTTCAAGTCTCCATTTTGTGGGGGCCGATTTTTTTTCATTCCCGCACATTCGCGCACTTTGCCGGCAACGTCAACAATTTTTTTTCAAAAAGCCATAACTTCTTCATCCGGAAGCCTTTTTCAGAGCCGTTTTTTTTAAAACCGCCTATTTTTTCGAGATCTATCCGTTGGAACACTTACTTTCAACATCTTCAGCTTCAGTTTTTTTAAAAAATGGAAAGTCCATGCCAAGTCATTCTTGACAGCACTAACTACTTCCAATGGGTAGAATACATGGAAGATTTACTTAGAAGTAAAGGTCTCTTCAGAATAGCCACAGACCAAGAGAAGAAACCAAAAGATGAAGACAAGGCGGCAAAATGGGAAAATAGACAAGATCAAGCACGTGGTTTGATAGGGATGTCTATTTCTCCTGATCTTAGATTCCACATTGCAGGACTTGAGACTCCTCATGAAGCATTAGAAAAACTTGCTAAAGTTTTTGGGATTAAAAATGAAATTAGAGCCCATCAACTTGAAAATGAGCTGCTTACTTTGGATCCTAATAATTTTTCTTGCATTGAAGATTTCTTGTCCAAATTCAAGACCCTTAGATATCTCTTGGAAGGTGTTAAAGTTAAGAAAGAAGATGGTAACCTTATTTATTCCATCCTTACTAAGTTGGGACCAGCCTACTCTGTATTTGTTTCCACTTTCCATTCTACAAGGGAAGCTTTCATTTGTCAAGGACAAGACTAGAAGGCCCCTTCCTTTGACTCCTTTTGTGATTCCTTAATAAGAGAACAAGAAAAACTCTTACACCTTGGTCTTCTTAATCTTGGAAACTCTTCCACGAAAGCGTTAGCCGCCCAGCAGCAACCAAATTCAAAGAATCCTAAGAAGTCATATCCTCAAAAGAATGGTCCTAAACCATCTCAGCCTCAAAATGAAAGATCATTTCAGCAAAATGATAAGACCAATAAAAAAAAATGGAAGAAGACTGATAGACATTGTAACTTTTGTAATCGAGATGGCCACTTAGAATCTAAATGCTTTAAGAAGATGGAAGCCTTGGAAGCCGCAATGAAGAAACATAACATCCATGTGGAGCCTACTTCAACTTCAACTTCCGGAATGGCACTTTCTGCATGTCATTGTCAATCATCTCAGTCTGGTTATGCATTAAATGTATCTTCTTCTTCTTCTCATTCTCATGAGTGGCTCATTGATTCTGGAGCCTCTTGTCACATGGCCAAAAACCAAGCCATGTTTTCTTCTTTAAATGATTGTAACACCAAAAATATATATATTGGTGATGATAGATCTCTTAATGTTGTAGGGACTGGAACTGTTCATCTAGACAATGGTCAGTTTAATGATGTATTATGTGTTCCAACCTTATCCTGCAACCTTCTATCTGTCTATCAGATAACTCATTCAGGTGAAGGTAAAATTGTTGAATTTTCACCTCATGATGTTGTAATCAAGGATCTAAAAGATCCTAAACAGATTCTAGCTACTGGTCTTGCTGATGATTCCAAAAGGTTGTATAAGTTTCACAACTTTGGGTCATCCAATCTTCCCTCAGTATTTGTTGCTCATAATGATGAAGTGAGCAAACTTTGGCATGAGCGATTTGGTCACTTAAACTATCGCTCCCTTCAGCATCTATGTAAAGAAAATATGGTGACAGGTCTTCCTATGGTATCTTGCAGAGATGGTGTTTGTTCCGGATGTGTACTCGGAAAACATCATCGGGACAGTTTTGACAAACGTGCCTCTTGGCATGCCTCAGCCCCTTTACAGCTTGTGCACAATGATTTATGTGGTCCTCTTCCTGTTGCTTCATTCTCTGGCTGCAAGTACTTCTTAACTTTCATTGATGATTTCTCCAGATGCACTTGGGTATACTTCTTAAAACTCAAGAGCGAAGTATTTAACACTTTTTTGGCCTTCAAAGCCTTTGTTGAAAAACAATCTGGACATCAAATTCTTAAGCTAAGAACTGATAATGGTGGAGAATATGTTAAAAACACATTCATCAACTTTTGCACCGAAAATGGAATTCAAATGCAACACACTGTTCCATACACTCCACAACAAAATGGTGTAGCTGAAAGGAAAAATCGCACCTTAAAGGAAATGGCTAATTGTATGCTGCAATCTAAAGGACTCAGTCTTAGTTTTTGGGCCGAAGCAATTAATTGTGCAAATTATATAATCAATCGCACTCCTACTAAGGTTCTAGAGAATATCACTCCAGAAGAAGCTTGGAGTTCCATTAAACCAGATGTAAGTCACTTTCGTGTGTTTGGAAGTGAAGCATGGGCCCATATTCCAGATGAAAAGCATAAAGCTTTAGAACCTAAGAGTGAGAAATGTACTTTTGTTGGATATTCTGAAGATGTAAAAGGTTATAGACTTATTCCATTTAAGTACAAAAATGTTATCATTAGAAGAGATGTAAAATTTGATGAAAATAAATCGGCCTGCGAGCCTAGTTCGGCGGATGTGCCACCTCTTCCTCTCTCTTCTACTTTTGAAAACATTTCTTCTTCAGATGATGAAAGCGAGGATGATAACCCTCCCGCACCTTCTCAGGATCCTCAACTTCCAAGATGGGTCCGTGCTACTCGGGATGTAGCAGGTGATCTTGCCGGTGATCCTACAGATCAGCGACGTACACGTTCTCAGTTTGAAAGAGCCTCTTCTTTACTGGCTCAAGCTCCAGTAAATCATGATCCTGACACTTTTGCAGAAGCTTCAGGCCATCCACATTGGGAAGCAGCCATGAAAGAAGAATATCATTCATTAATGACAAATGATACATGGGATCTTGTTCCTCTACCAAAGGGACGCAAACTTGTTAGATGTAAATGGGTTTACAGAACCAAGTATGGACCAGATGGGAAAGTTGATAAACATAAAGCTCGTCTCGTTGCTAAGGGCTTTTCACAGGTCGAAGGAATTGACTACACTGAAACCTTCTCCCCTGTTGCCAAAATGAACTCTATCCGCCTTGTTCTTTCCCTTGCTGCCTCTTTAAAATGGGAAGTCCATCAGATGGATGTTAAATCTGCCTTCTTGAATGGGGACTTGCAGGAAGAAATCTATATGGAACAACCCATTGGCTTCATACAAACAGACTCCAGCCTTGTTTGTCGACTTAAGAAATCCCTTTATGGCCTCAAGCAAGCTCCTCGGGCTTGGTATGCCAAAATGGATAGCTTTCTTTTAGAATCTGGTTTTTCTAGGTGTCATTCTGACAATACTGTCTACACCAAGAAAGTGGGAAACTCTCTTATCATCCTTGTTCTTTATGTTGATGATCTTATTCTTACTGGTAGTGATCCCAACCTTATAAACCATGTGAAGTCCAGCCTTAAAAAGAAATTTGAAATGACAGACTTAGGACACTTACACTATTTTCTCGGTCTTCAAGTCTTGCAATCCCAAGAGGGTATTTTCCTTTCCCAGTCCAAGTATGCTTGTGATATTCTTCGTCATTTTCACATGGAAGACTGTAAGCCAGCCCCTTCTCCCTTTCAGTCTGGAGTCAAACTTTCAGTCTCTTGTACTTCTCCTGAAGTTGATGCTACCTTATACCGTCAACTTGTCGGAAAACTCTTGTATTTAACCCATACTCGTCCTGATCTTTCCTTTGCTGTTGGCCTTGTTGCTCGTTTTATGCAAAACCCCCGTGAAAGTCATTGGAAAGCAGCTGAAAGAATACTTCGTTATGTTCAAGGTACAGTACAGTTTGGGATTCATTACAGTGCCAAAGCAGCTCCTCTGTTAGTTGGTTTCACTGATTCTGATTGGGATGGTGACCCTGATGATCGGAAGTCTACTGCCGGTTATGTCTTCACTCTTGGTTCAGGACCTATTACATGGGCTTGTAAGAAACAGGCTGCCATTTCTCTTTCATCAGCAGAAGCAGAGTATCGTGGTGCCGTGGAAGCTAGTAAGGAAGCCTTGTGGCTTCGTCAGATCCTATCAGAGTTTGGCTTTGAGCAGCAGCATCCAACCACACTTTGGTGTGATAATCAAAGTGCCATTCAGCTATGCAAAGATCCAGTCTAGCATCAGCGCAGCAAACACATTGAACTACACATGCACTTCATCAGAAAGCTTATTCATGACCATGTTCTTGAAGTGCAATATTGTCCAACAGATGATCAGGTTGCAGACATCTTCACAAAGGCTCTCACAGAGGCGAAGTTCACTAAACTTCGATATATGCTTGGAGTTCAGGAAGTTTTCACTAAGGGGGGATAGGCTCTAGTGCCTCCTTCCTTCTCCTATTGTGTCATATTTCTAAATCCTTCAATCCTATCCCAAGTTGTTCTTAAGGGGGGATGTTAGGATATTCCGACACATAGGATATAGTTAAGTTCAACTTGGTCTAGTATAGAGTTAGGTTAGAGTTAGGTAAAGTGTGTTTCTTTACCATTGTACATTTTGTAACTTACAATCCGACGGTCATGATATGTAGTGATCCGACGGTTCACTCTCACCTCGGTATTACCGACACTTGATCCGTGGCTTGACACCCGATTGGTCCATGAGTTCTATTTAAAGCACATGGAGGGTCATTGTTCGGGTAATCCGTGCATGAGAGAAGCTTATGTAAATTTTCATTCTTTGATTAATAAATTGCCTGTAGTACCCACGTTGGGACAGGCCGTGGACTGTTTCCCTCCTTGCACTTTGAGGGTTTTAACCACGTCAAAAATACTGGTGTATTGATTTGAGATCTGGTTGTGAGCGGTGTCCTTTTGGTATTCTTTCTGTGGAACTTACCCTGTAAATTCCTACATAAGATGTGGAAGGGGATTTGCCTTCTACATTGCCAAAACAGGTACAGGTTGAGTAGTTGAGAAAAGGCAAGGAAAAAGAGTAGGAGGAAGATCTTGGTGATGAGGAGGAAAGAGATTTTGACTTGATTAAGCATGAGGAGCTGCAACAACATTATGCTCATCATGGAGTTGATATCATTGACTTGGAGGCTCAGGACAAAAAAATCATCAGAGACATCATCATTCAAGAAAGGGAGGCTCAAATACAAGCTTTGCCAGATAACTTAGAGAGAGCCAAGTTCATCATCAAATACTTGGAACAGGAAAACAAACAGTTGAGTGATAAACAAGTTCTCATGGAGCTGGAAATGATCAAAGAAAATAGACAAATGGCCAAAGAGGCTCATGTCACATTGACTCCTATTGAGCAGGAGATTGAAAATGGTAGGGAAAATTGGCTTGAGAGGGTCAGCATATATATTGAAGGACTTATTGAGAAAGACAACAGGGATAAGAAAATGCCCCGACACATGGCATACCATTACATGACCGGGAACAAAATTTGTAACATGAGGATTAGAAAGTTAAGGGCTAGGCTAAGCAGAGCTTTGGAAGGCAAAAATGAATAAAATAGATTGAATATGTTGGCTAAAGCCTCCCTAGCCCATCAAAGCAGTTGATGGTGGTGTTCCATGCCAAATTTGTGTTAGAAAATTATATATTACGGAGCAATGGAACACATAAAATATTGCAGAAATATAAACACAGAAAACGCACAAAACAAGAGAGACCCAGATATACGTGGTTCACCCAGTTTGGGCTACGTCCACCCGAACAGCCAGTCCTTCCTTTCTATTATCTAAAAAAATGAAGAGACACAACCTACGGCAAATCCGCTGTAATATCCTCTGTTTTCTCTCACGATCTCACCTCTCTGTTGCTCACAGAATACACATCTATCACACAGCCTCAAATACAATACCCTCATACAAAGAGAGGGGTTGCCTTCTAGGGAAAAAAACCCTAAACTAAACATAAGTTCTACCGTCAGATCATCCGCCTAATGAACGGCCTAGATTAACTAGAAATTACTATACTTTTACAAGGCAATTTTACAGTTGTTTTTCCCAAAGGTCGCAGCCGCCCCCCCCCTGGACCCCCCCTGCAGCAAATATTTTACGGGTGGCGTTGTCACCCCCATTTCGAACTGGGGTCCTATGTGGCGATACCTTTGAATATAAAAGATAATCGGGCTCCACACCCAACAATTTCGGCAGATTTTTGATAAAATTTTTCATTTTTGAAATTTTGAAATTCACAACACAGAAATTTTGCCCAGAAGTGCAGCGCCACCGGCACTGTTTTTTTTCCTACGACATCAGATGGAGAAAAGGTTGGAATTTTTGGATTTAGAATGATGAGGACATGCACCCTGGAAATTTTTGGAAGTTTTGGAGCAAATCTAGCCCACCAAAAGGTCCAAAAACTACCAAAAAATGATCTCTCTGCCTCTTTTTGGACACACAGAAGCAGCCTTGGAGATTCAAGTTTTGAGGGGAAAAATGACCTCCAAATTCAAAAAATCTATGTGTTCCAGAAGCTACACTTAAATATCTTTCCAATGAGCTATCATGGGCTCAATTGGACTAAGGGGAGGGCCTCAAAAATCAGGTGGAAAGTGGCACTGCGCTTAGGACCATTTTGCTCAAGAAACCAAAATTTGCCTATTTTGACTATGAATTTGATTTCTCTCTCCTCATGGATGATTTCACTGATGTAATTGATGAAATTTCATGTAAATGTAATGGTAAAATAGTGTTATAATGTAGATTCATTAGTTAGAGGTGGTTTTGAAGCAAATGAAACCATTTCCCTTCTTTTAGAGGCAAGTTGTTTGACTGCCTATATTCCTGGTCCTTGTTTGGAAATGGTTGAAACAACTCCTCTTCTCATGGTTTTCGACCCCTGATGGTTAGGATGAGGGATTGCAATGTCTATATCATGTATTTTCTTTCTCATTTGCAGGGGTTGGATTCAGCTGGATGCTCATGTATTGAACACATATCACTTTGTAGCAGTTTTGGCAGGAAACTAATAAAGTCGCAACTATTTTTATGTGATACCTGTGGTATGGCCTTTAGCATGTGTTTCTTCTTCTATTAATATGTTCTAATGTTATTTATGTATGCCTCTATCATATAATTGCTTCTCATTGGTTTCTTTCAAGTCAGATAAGTGGAATACATTAGGTTTTAATGCTCTGCCTTGGGAAAATACCAATATTTCATGTTTCTCTTCTATTTAGGAAGGATTCTTGAATTTCTTAGGCCCTTATTAGCTCCTCACCAGTCTAGCCTTTCATCCCATCAAGCTTTAAGGTGTTGAAGATCATACCTACCTTGCCCCATAGAATCCCCTGCAATTTTGACTTAGTTTCCCAGACCCAAATTGCCGAGCTCCTCTTGATCTGGCAAAAACACCAACAAATTCAATCAAAACCCTTGAGCTACTATACCTAGTATAAAATCTTGTTCCTAATCCAATCATATTAACTGAGATCCATAAGGAGAGAGCCCTCTCCCAACCTAGTAGGGCTAGTTACTAGGTTAAGCATGGTTTGTGGTTACCCTAGAATTGCCTCCCTTCAGCCTGAGATCAATCTAGGTGATAACACTACTTGCTCAACTTGTTGCTTTACCTTAGAACTGTGGTAAAATAATTCCTCTATTTGATGGGAGTTCAAAAATCAAAACTAAGAATCATGTTGATAAATTGATAGATTTTATTGTTCTGGAAGAAATTGATGAAGAGGATGCTAAGATGAGAATCATAGCCCAAAGTTTTTCTGGGGATGTGAAGAAGTGGCTTCACAGCTTAGCTGTTAATTCTGTCAATAATTCACAGAGGTTGATTCAATTGTTCCTAGCTCATTGTTAAGAGAAGAAGAATCCATTGCAGATATTGGTTGAATATAGCTCTATGAAAAGAAATGCAAATGAGACAGTTCAAGAATTTGTAGCAAGATTCAATTTGGTATACAATTCTATTCCTGATGATATGAAGCCTCCACCTGGTCTATCACTTATCCATTATCTCAATGCCTTTAACCCAGAAATGGAATAATAGCTCAAAGAGAGAGACCCTACAACTCTTGAAGAAATGCAGCGAGTGTCGAAGCCAACCGGATTATCAAGAAGTCTACATCAAAGCTTGGGAGGACTGAGAAGAAAGTTGTGTTTAAAGAAGAACCTTCATCACATTTAGATGTAGAGCTTGACACTTTAATCAAAACCATGGAGAGAACGATGGATAGAATATCCATAACTAATCGACAAGTGAAGCCTTAAGTGAGGAATCCAAACTTTCGTGGCCAGCAACAACAATTGTTCATAAATTGACATAAAGAGCAGCGAAATAAAAATACTCAAGGATAAGTAAGAGCGCCATTTCAACAAAATTATATTGAAGGCCAGGAAGAATATGAAGAAGAGATTGTGGAAGAAAATCACTTCTTTGAATAAGATGAGTTGCCTACCTTTTTGATAGAAGAAGATCAGTTTTCTGAAGATTCTTTCATACCAAGTGATCAACAAATTGTACTTGCAAGTGGCGATCTATGGGCTATTGAAACTGAAGAATACCAAAGAGGATATTAGAATGCTCTTAGTCATCTGCAAAATCAATACAACTTGAGGAACAAAAATTTACCTGTTACATTGAACTAGAAGAGGCAAAATCTATAGAAAGGAACAACACGCAAAGAAGCAGTTCCTCCAAATCAGAATAAAGAAAAATAAGTTGTTATACTGAGCTAGGATAAAAAAAATGAGGCATCTACCAACAATGTGAGAAAGGACAAGGAGTTTCAAAGTGAAAGTCACAAGAACAAATCTCAAGCTAAAGGGTAGCTTGAAAAGAAGGATATCATTGCAAAGAAGGTAGAAAATCAATCTAATGTTTTTTGTTTGGAAAATGAAATTTCTAAGTTAATAGTTTCAAGTCCTCTCACTGAATTAGTGAAGAATGACAAATATAAATTTTAGATTGCAAAAATTATTAAGGTTGACTAGATGTCAGATACTGTGAATGTGGCTAATTATGAGCTAGAAATCCTTTTTGATCCAACCTTAGAAGGAAGTCCTGAAGATAGTGAAATTCCACCTTCTTATCTCAGTCTCCAACTTCATGAATTTATCCTCCATAACACCATGCTAGATTCTGGTGCCTCACATAATCTTATGCCTAAATTCAACATGGACAAACTAGGACTGAGTATCACCTGACCTTATCATGACCTCTATTATTTTGATTTGGGTAGAGTGAAATGTCTTGGCCTCATTAAAAACTTGGTAGTGTCCTTGAACCAAATTTTGGCCAAGATTGTGCTGATGGATGTAATAGTTGCTGATATTCCTCCTAGGTTTGGTATGTTGCTTTCAAGGTCTTAGGGAGTAAAACTAAAGGGCACTCTATAGATTTACTTTTCATATTCCACTATCCCAATATTTGGGTAGCTCGGGAAACTCTATCAAGAAGAGAAGATGAAATTCATGATCAGTACTAAGAAAAAACCAATATTTCACCCTATTCATGTTGTGCACACTGAACTTGATTCCTTCATTTTGTTTAGTGATATGAATTTAGTCGATGATGAAAGTCAGCTTGTATAAATTTCAGAAGTTCCAAGGGTTATTAGCAACATGCAGAAAGTTATCACAACTAAAGGGAAAGGGATGGATGAAAGGTGTTTGCATCCAACAAACTCTCTTGAAGAGATTACTGAGATAGTGCAGAAATTAGAGTATCTTGAGACAACCAACCATCCTCCAAAAGATTAGACAGTTCAGCCTTCAGAAATCCTTTTTCCAGATGAAGAAAATGGTCTCTGGACTATGGAGTTTGATGGTGCAGTTGGAAGAGAAGGAGTTGGGATTGGTGTTTGGATTCACTGTCCATTACATCAGTCATGCAAAATTCCTTGTAATGTAAGAATGAGTTCTTACAAGTTACCTTTTGATTGCTGAAACAACGAGGCGGAGTATGAGGCATTGTTTGTCAGCCTCAAAATTCTAAAGAAGTTGGGAGAAAAAAAATTTATGTTTATGTGACTCCGAGTTAGTAATAAAACAAGTTAAACGGGAATACCAGGCCAAGTATCCAAGAATGAGAGCTTATCGCAATGTTGTACTTGACATCCTCAAAAATTTTATAGAATAACTTTGTCTCTTATTCCTAGAACTCAGAATGGTATAGTTGACTCTCTTGCTACTGTAGCTAGTATGGTGAAGATTCCTATTCACTCTAATCAGAAGTATTCTATCCATTTCAAACACTGCCCAGCTGTCCCTAATAATATGACATTTTGGCAAGTGTTTTGGGATGATAAACAGATCGATAATTTTCTGAAATTGGAAGGAGAATTTTAGAATTCTCGCATTGATGATACATCTAATATGAATGATCTAGACATTCAATTAGCTTAGATTGAAATATTGCAGTTGAAGGACAACAACATTCCAAGAGGCTTGGTACCTTTGGAAGAGTTCTTTAATTGTGACAATGTTTCCAAAAAGCCCACCTTGGTTCCCACAGAAAAAGGTGTTGAAGATGTTAATGTTGGTGCAACTAACAAGCCTAAGATGGTCAAGTTATCAAGGTCCTTATCTCCTGAAATGAAAAGTATGTACATAGCCTTAATGAAAGAATTTTCTAATGCATTATCTTGGGACTATTCAGATATGAAAGTTTATGGCAAGAGTATCATTCAACACATCATTCTGATCAATCCTAATCAAAAGTCATTTCGCTAGAAACTGAGAAGGATTAATCCTAAGTTACTTCCATCAAATCAAAAAGAGGTGAATAGGCTTTATAAGTCTAGTATTATAGTTCCTATTTGATTTTCTGAATGGATGTCTAATCTAGTGCCAGGAAGAAATAAAACCGGGGAGATTCGTCTTTGAATTGATTTCAAAAATTTAAACAAATTATCCCTGAAAGATAATTATCCATTGCTAAAGATGGATCATATACTTTAGAGGTTAGTGAGGTCTTCTAGAATTTCATTGCTAAATGTATATTCTGGGTACAATCAAATTTTGGTGCATAAATATGATCAGCTGAAAACAACCTTCACAACAACATGGGGTACATTCATGTATGCCAAGATGCCATTTGGATTAAAGAATGCAGGAACGACTTCTCAGCGGGCTATGGACATAGCTTTCTCTAATGAAAAATATGTATTTTGGGCTATATATTTAGACGATCTCATAGTATTTTCCATGTACAATGAAGAGCATTTACATCATTTGAGAAATGTTTTTTAGAAAAGTAGAAAATTTGGTATCTCACTCATCCCAAAGAAGATTCCATTAACCGTGGAAGAAGGTAAGCTACTGGGACACATCATCTCTAAGGATGGAATTTGCATTGATCTTGCAAGAGGGCAAGCCATTCAACAATTAGATTTCCCAACGAACAAGAAAGAGATTTAGTATTTTAATGGGAAAATCATTTTTTTGAGAAGATTCATCCCCAATCTAGCTAAACATTTGAAAGAGATAACACACATGCTGAAGAAGGAGAGTGAGGTAAATTGGTCTTTAGAGGCTAAGAAATCATTTCATGCAGTAAAGTTTTCATTATCTACTGCTCCTATTTTCATTAGTCCAAATTATACTTCATATTTCATTATTTTGTGTATTGTTATCTTCTGGAGCCATCACATGTAGGTTTTGTTATATTCGACATTTCGAACCAACCTCTGTGGTTCATCATCAGGAATAGATCCATTATCTTTTCATTTTCCTCTAAGCATACATTAGCAACAGTCCTAATGCAAAAGAAAGATCAGAAAAATGAGCAACCCATAGCATTTTTCAGTCGCACCATAAGAGATGCAGCACTAAGATACAACATCATTGAGAAGTAGGCCTTGGCTTTGGTGAAAGCTCTCAAGGATTTTCGAGTTTATATTCTGCATTCTCACACCATTGCTTATGTTCCTACAACAATGGTGAAAGAAATTCTTGCACAAATAGATCTCGAAGGCAGAAGGGGAAAATGGATTGCAGCCATGCTGGAGTGATTGGAGATAAAGCCTACAAATCTCATCAAGGGACAAGGTTTGGCTAAGCTTATGGCTGAATCTAATCTACATTCACTAGACATTAATTTGATTGCAGCACCTTCTGAAGAAGAAGAAGAAGAGGAAGACCCATATTTACAGGTGTCTGCATGTTCCTTTCCTCTCCATGGTGTTCGAACATTTTCTATGTCTTACAACATTTCAATCCCCCACCAGAAGTTCAGAAAGGTAAAGCTAGATCATTAAAGTTGAAAGATTCAAAGTATTGTATTATTGATGGTGTTTTATGTTGGAAATATCTTGGTGGTGTGTTGCTGAATTGTTTGGTAGAAAATGAAGCTAAGGATGTGATGAAATATTGTCATAGAGGAGGCAAAATTTTCAGATATGAACCATCCAACTGTAATGAGATCAATGCATCACCGTTTATCAAATAGTTATTTGAAGATGTGAATTGTCTAGATTTTTGCAAAAGGGTGTATGAAGTGGGTTTCCATGAAAAATTGATAGATTGGGCTACTACTCATTTGAAAGGAGAAAGTGCCATTATTGCTTGTGTTGAGTTCACATTTTCAATGGCTTCTATTTCACTTGCTACAAGGATACTAGATCATGGTGAATATTGGTTCAAGGGTATGAACTTGGATCTTTTACATTATAGGTCCTTCTTGAAAAAACCATACAAGGAAACCCATACACATATCATACCTTTTAGATACTTGTTGGATAAATATGCTCCATTGATAAAAGTTATGAAATTCTTCACATGTTAAGGAAGGTTCTCCAGACTATATGCCTATCATAACTGACTACTAGTGCACTTTACAGCTTAGAAACCTCTAAACATGTGCAACTACCTACGTAGGAGTATTTCCAAGATGTCAAAGAAGATGCGGGTGAAAAACAAAGAACACTATCCTAGCCTCTTTCATCATAGTATGATCAAGACTGTAGTGCTCCATCAACTTGCAGAGAAGAACATGACATGGGATTCTTTCTTGGAGGTAGCTTTGAAATGGCATGAATCTAATGTTTCAGTACAACATTCAAGCATGCGAACACAACAAATGGAGGCTGGGTCCTCAAGAAAATCAATGGAGATTCCTAAAGAACTTGGACTTGAGGTGACTAGGATGTCGAAAAGAGGACAAAGGCTTGTGTTTACTTCTCATAGTGAGAAAGGGACCAAGCCTTCTACATTAGAAAAACAGGGGTCACCAGCACAAGATAAAGATTTGGTTGAGCATGAGTTTGAGTTAGTAGACTTAGAAGAAAAAAATGAGCCCTCAAGCATGCAGCATATTATCAAATACAAATACTCTTATATCAGAGAACTCATGGATAACATGGCAAGGGAAAGATTTGTCATTTCATTCTTAGAACAAGAAAACAATGAACTAAAGGCAAAACAACTAATCATGGAAAAGGAGCAAGATAAACTATTGCAGCAAGAAGGAAAGGGAAAATTAGTCTTGGAAATCAATGAGCTTGAAGAAATTCAAGGACAAGGTAATAGAAAGAGGTCAAGAACCAAAGGGATTAAGAAAGCATTAAAATATGAGGAAAAACACATCTTACTGGAGGAGGAACTAAATTTAGAAGATAGAATTTCCTTAGAAGTCAATCAAGACAAAGAGTATTGGTTAGACAAGGTAAATGACCACTTGGAGAAGCTTCTAGACAAGGCCAATAGAGACAATCAGCTACTAAGGCACATGGCGCATCACTACCAGGCCCAGAATATGAATTGCAATGTCAAGGTCAAATAGAGTAAAAACAAGCTCAAAGAAGCCCTAAAATACAAAAATGATCAAGGAAACTTGGAGATGCTTGTTGAAGTGTCCACGAGGTCTTGATATACCTCATTTTATAGCTCTTGACCAATTTTGAAGAAACTATGATCATTTTTAGTTTTATGGTAATTTTAGTGCCTTATGCAGAAATTTAGCTAGTCACAGGTGATGCGCTTTTTCCTCAGGCACTCAAATAAGGAATGGATTGCATTTTTGGAAATCCCTTGGAATCCTCTCAAAACCAATTTCCTTATATTTTCCAGAGGGGGCTCAAATTTTGAGAAAAAATGGAAAATGTGGCCAAAAATCAGCTTTTTGGACCTCTTTTTGACAGGCACTGTGCTTTTGGAGTGACCTTGGGAGATTGGATGTTGGAAGGCCTTCCATGGGTAATGTTAAAAAAACCAAGGTGTTCTGGAAACTAGACTTGAAAATATAGTTAACCATGATTTGAAACCTTCATTTGGACCTCAGGAAGACACCTTAAAGTGGGTTCAAAGTCGGCACTGCAGTTCTGCAATTTCCTGTGTTTTTATTTTAAATTTCACTATGTAAATTTCCTAGTTTTCAGTTTGACTTGGTCAAAGTAAAAATTATTGATGTAATTGAAGTTTTTTTGAGTTTATATGATGTAAGCATGAGCAAATGGACATGACAGTTTTTTTTTAATGTTTAATAAGCCTCATTAAGGAAGTGAAATCCAAAACAAAGTCTCCAAGAAGTGTTTTTGTTTTACCTTCTCACTCTCACCTGTTGATTGAGAGAATCTTGGAAGCAGTTCTAGCACCTAGGAATTCAACTCCCAAAGGTGGGGAACTAGTCTAAATGAGTATATATGTATCATTTCTCTTGCATAGAGAAGGTTTGGACTTTTGTGGAAGAGGCTTGTATGTTATGATCTTTTCAGCTAATACAGGAGCAATTGCAGCTACTGTTCAGGAACTCTAGTTCTATGATTCTATGGTGTTTGTTTACTCTTTCTATCAGTTTCTAATGGATAAATCATCTTTCTTCACATGATTTGTATTCTTTCTATGAATTACCTTGTAGTTAAATAGACATGATTCTTGATTTCAAGCTCTGTTTATGTGGTCTTCATAGTTGTGTTTATTTATTCTAAAACTAATGAACTCATACTTACATATGCTCATTAGTCTCTTCTAAACTTTATAATCTATACTAAATTGAAAACATTTCAAGTATACCATAGCCTACTGATACATAACTCCTTTCTATAACTTTTCTTTTCATTCCTAAAACCTAGACCTAATCACTTGCTCTAAACCCTAGTCTAGCAAACCTTAAAATCTCAAATTCACAATTACACAAAGAAACTTGCATATCTAGCCTAAGAACTTTGTTCTTTAAAGCTAATAATTGATAAAAAACTTTGAGATATCCCTCTGTGGCTCAGTAGGGCTATTGACTGAGCTAAAAGTGATTCGAGGTTACCTCTGTTGATCTCCTCCTCACCCTAGGAAAATGTAGGGGCTAACACTGGGCACAGGCGATAGCTTGCTCTTTAGTAACACATCCACCCATAGCTATGTCCTTAGAAATCATGTTAATGAATGATTTTGTGAACCATTCTATTAAAAACTCATCAATAATCTCAAATTTGATGAGGCGATGCCTACGTCTCCATTCATGGTTATGATCGAAAATGTGGGTCATGGTGTCTTGATTAAGGGATGTGAGCAAATGAGTGCTAGTTGCATACTGAAACAACAATTGGAAGTGGGTGAGGAAGGCCATATCGAGAGAGTTGAAGTCAATGTAGGTACCTCGAGGCAACTCAATATACCATTTCACAGTAGCACCTGTGAGAGTTCTCTGAAAGAGTCAAAGATGGATAGAATCATCGACATACAAATTAGAAGAGCACCACAGGTGATATGTCATCACATGTTCTTGCGGGTCATCCTTATATTTTCCTTTGAATTTTGGGAAATATCTTAGAATTTTCATTGGAATAGGAGGTGAGTAAGGTGAATTAAGAATGGGATCACTTGTGAGCCTCAAGACATCGGGCATCTCCAACATGGCCAAGAAAGGTTGCATATTAAACGACATATAGGGTCTTTGAGGAGATCCAAACTGTGGATTCCATCCTTCCTGGTAAGGATTTTGGCCCCGCAGTGGAGGATTTTGTCCATAGGGGACTTGATCTTGTCCCCACTGAGGGTTACCTAAACCATAAGGTGGATTTGGTCTAGGGTAGGTTTGATATTGTCCTACCATATGCTGCTGATAAGAATTATATGCGACATACAGGTCATAAGGTTGTTGAACCCGTTGACCCTGGACGTAAGGAGATTAACCCTGTTGTTGCACAAGTTGACCTTGGGATGGAAAACACTCACCTTGGTGATACACAGATAAAGCTTGTTGCTGCCAAGGTTGACCTTATTGCTACAAAGGCTAACTTTGTTACTATAAAGGTTGACCTTACTGCTGCAAAGGTTTGCCTTGTGAGGACAAAGGTTGTGTAGACTACTAAACAAAATGAGTTTGCGGCTGCAAAGGATGTTGCAGCTACAACAAAGGTTGCCCCTACTACTATAATAATTTCCCTTGTTGCTACAAAGATTTCCCTTGCTGTTGCGAAGGTTGCCCTTGTTACTACAAAGCTTATCCTTGTTGTTGCAAGGGTAGTTGAATAGTTCCTTGGGATATACCCTGTGGGTATTGATAATTCCTTAATTGAATATTACCATATCCACCAGGAATAGCAGATTGACCAGGCTGGACATAAGCTATTGCTTGAGCAATGTAAGACATATTAACCAAGGCTTGCGAACCATATGGGAGATAAGCCTATTTGAGTGGAACCTAAGCCATATAACGTTGTTGATATTGGATGTTACCTGACTCGGATGGACTAAAAGGGTTAGGAATACTGCCATAATAAGGCTGATTAACTCCAACCATGTGAGTTTGTAATGCACTCACATGGGTTTCGCCGAACACAATAGGAGTATTCAGATCTTTCCCCCCAGGCTGGAACATTATGTCCACTTGATGGACGAGTAGAGGAACTTACCAAAACCTGACCTGGAACATTTGGTTGTACTAGAAGGGTCAGTTGAAACCATGAGACAAGTAGTGATGAAATTGTAGGTTGAACAGGAACTGAGGTGACAATAGTTTGTACAGAAGTGTGAGAAGTCATGTTTAGAATGAACACACTGGATGTAGGCATAGCATTGGAAGACCAAATGGGGTTTTGATATAATGACAAAGCACTAGGAGTACCTAAAACTAACTGAGCTAAGGTGGTATAACCATGTGGAAACATGGGTCCACTAGTTTTAGGAAAGTTGAGAGATGGGAATCTTCTTGCATAAGCAAAGCCTTTTGGAGGAAATTCATATCCCTACTTATCATCGACATGAGGAGTATGGGTAGCAAAAACATCCAAATGACTCGGAGAAAAGGTTAGGATTTCACCTTCTGACGCCACAGATGGAAACAACTGGTGATGAGGAACCCGAGATGTATGAGGAGATAACTCCAAAGGAATACCAGGCCAATCTTAAGGACTATAAGGATGCTTAGGAGATATCACAACAAAATCGAATAATGGATTCAAAGAATAGAAAACAAGCCTCTGCAGACTCTCAAGAGTCTGTAGACACTCAGGGGTCTAAATAGGATTATCAATGGTATCCAGATTAGATTCTTGAGGTGACCAGGAATCTGATGGAGGTGGATGAGAAGACAAGGGTTGCATGCTTGGAATAATCCCAAGTTCAAAACCTTAATCTTCAAGTGACTGAGGAAGCTCCAAATGAACTCCTTGGGAGGACCTTCAGTATTAGACAATGAAGGGGAACTATGAGATGAAATCAATGGTTCAACCACAATGACTTCCTCTGAAAAGAAAAAAAGAAATGGAGATTCATTAAGGGATTTTAACAATATTGAAATTAACAGGGGATTACTCAATATTGGTCCAAGAAAAAGCTACTTGGGTTGCACATGTTTACTGTGGGCAGTTACTTTTAGAAACCAAAAATTTGCCTTTTCATCTTTTAAGAGTTGAGAAAAGGATGAAAATGTGACTCTAGTCACTTTTGATGGTTTAGCGAGCTTGAAAGGATAATTTTCTCGATCATTTCTTCAGATTTAAAGAGTCATAAAAGATCGAAATTACTAATCATGTGAATCTAAGTAAAAGGACTACCAAGTAAACGTGAACTACAATATACACCTCAACAATAAATTTACCAAGGACTTGACATACGTGTAGGCAATCTCCCCGAATGCTTTGTTTGGTTTATCACCTTTATAGGGTGGCAGACTCAGCGTCCTATGGATAAATGATTGCAACCTATAGGGGTCTCCCTTTATATACGCGATGGTACAGGGAACACAAGTCCTTGCTAGCATTGTCTAACGCTGAAGCAAATGACAAATTCTATGTTTTAAAGACATTGGAACGCATCTCTAGCCTAGACCACTAAATATGAACATCAATGTTTCAAATTATCCTTATATTAATTGATAGATTTTAAAGTTGATATTGAAATTATGTTTCGATTTCAAGTCCTTAACGATGTTAACTGCTCCTAAAATTCAACTACATGATGAAATGAAATCCTTCAATTCAATGAAAGTTCCCCATGTAGGGAAGAAGGTCACTAAGATCATGCATCAAACCAAATGGAAAAGTGCATCCATGACAATATTCAGATTCTAAATGCAAAATATGAAATCTAATATTTCTATGACAAGCAAATGCAATTCCAAAGAAAACATTAAAGAAAACTACCTTAAGATATAATGATGATTTTTAAATGAAATCAATGTAATCTAGTGAAAAAGTAAAAGAGAACACAAGAAAGCCAACAAATATGAAAATATCTTTCACAGTAATGATTTGAGTGCAACTTAAAATGATTCAAAAATTATATGAACAGATAAACGCTTTCACTTTCACTTTTCGAAACAAAAAATTCAAAGAAAACACTCCCTTTCTATTCAAATGAGACAATAAATTTGTAATCTAATGTTTGTCAAACAGAACTTAAGTGACTACCACAACATCTACTCAATATGATACCAATGAATACAATTTAAGACACAAGAGCCAAAAGTGATTTGCAAAGGATGTATGAACACAAAAGACTCTTTAACATAGGTAATTGGTCTCTAACCTTTGATGAGAAGACCAATGAGTGGATGGAGGGTGACCTAGAAGACCTAGAAACCCTAAAAGGCTAATAAAACTTCAAACATACTCAAACCAAGTTAAAATGTGATTGCAACCAGACAATAACAGATTCAACTAATATCACACTAGTAAATCAATGGGAGAAGGTAAAAAGAATTGAAAACAAGAAGACAAACCAAAATTTCTTTAACTTATGTAATCATCGCACCTGTTAAGAGAAAAATAGAGATCATCGCTACTATAATCAACAAACCCACTATATCATCGCGACTATCAGGGATAAAAATGTGATGGGTGATAAAAGCAAAGAAAAAACACAAAATCTTCAAGAACAACTCAAATCAACAACTTTCAAGCATCTACCAAAAAGTGAGACTGATTATGGACAAGCAATGAAATCTAAGAATGAATGGTTGATCAAACCCATCAGAAGACAAGGTGAAGAAATAGAAGTAAAAGATCATAGGCTCCCCAGTATGGTCGCCATTTTGTTGACAATTTTAATCCTTTCTGCAGACAAAGACGATACCTCTAGCCCAATGAGTGGGTCTAGCAACTGATGTGACAATCAACTAGACATCTTCCTAGGTTATAATTGAAAAGTAGAACGAAGAGATGACCTACCTTGTTCTGATGTTATTCTAATTTCCTTTGTTGAAGGCCTCGAATCGCTTGTTTCATGGACTTGTTGTTGCTTCTCTCAATGTTTATGTACCTGCAAAAGTGATCAAGAGACAAGAAAGCATACCAAAACCAATAAGAATCCAATAACAACCTACTTAATTGATCAAGGAATGTCAAGATAAATAATACATGAACATATATATTTTGGGAAGATGAACCAACAATTGTATATTATTAGGAAATAAAGGGAAGCTTACAACCAAAGCCTTGATGCTGAAAGGCTCTCCTTGAGAGGTAATCCTAGTCAAAGCCAAGAATTCTCCACGCAATCCTTCTCCAAGTCTAATGAATAGCCTCTTGGCACTAGCTTAGCATACAGATGCAAATAGACATAGACCAACCATTTGGGAATGGGAGAAGAGAAATTTATAGGTTCAGAAAAGTAGTTAGAACGTCTCAAAATATAGGATTAGGCCCACATGTGAAGGAGGTAGCTCATAGGGATATGACAAAGAGGTCAAGTTAGGAGGATTCAACCTCATCTATGTGAAACCACCTCCAGCTCGCCGCTCTGGAAGCTTCTAGATCACAAATATTCTGATCTCCTTTGGGAAAATCACCTTTTTGGGATCATTGTGGGTATTCAAGGGAACAAAGTGATGCCATCACTGGGCAAACACAGTGCAATAGATGACCATCACTATTTTAGGCCTCATAAAAGTGATGACTCTCATTTTAGGGTTTTAGGATATATTTCTTCACAGAAATGATGTTTCGAGCACTTCTGGGTATGTCACAGGGAATTGCAGGAGGCGTGACAAAATACTATGTAACAAGTGGTTGTGAGTAAGGGAGGGCCCCCTTTGCTCACAACTCCATTAGTTACAATATTTTTATCCCTTTTGAGTATTTTTATGCATCAATAAGTTATTTACACAACTAGTGTTTCTCTTTTCTGAATTTTAGCAACACATGTGAAATGGTTGGATGAAGAATTTTATTTGATAAATGTGTTTGGAATCATTTAATTAGGTTTTAGCTTCTTGATTTTTATGATTACTTGTTTGGCCTTTTATCTTTTCTGATCAACATCAATAATATCAAGAGATGTAGAGGGATGACTGGATCCACTCAATAGCCTTTCTTGCCAAGTGTTGATGCAAAAAAGAGACATTAGAGTTGTCTGTATGAAGGTTTAATTAGAAAGAACTTAAGTTATTAGTCTACATATATTTTGCACAAAATCTCATAAGCTTACCTACCCTTGGTTGATAATTCATGTTGTCAAATTATAAATCTATAATTTTTCCAAACAGTATGACATATTTGCAGGATATGCTTTGTGTTGTTGTTGTTTGTGAGAGTTCTTTGTAGGAGAACATTACCTTGTAGGGGTAATCACCACATGTTTACCATCAACTAGTTTTTTATGTACATTTTTCTACTGAATATATGAGTGGTCTAGCTATGTTGGAAGGCTCATAGATGTACCCAAGAGGGGTGAACTTCGTCAATAAATATTTTGTTATATCTTCATTATGCTTGCATGAGTTATATGATGTTATGCTGCTTATGTTAAGTTACATGTGAAGAATAATTCATGACTTGAAGAGACATTGGAAAAACCTGTTTATTTCAAGACCCATTTTACCTTGGAAAGCATCAAAATGATCTTATTTTTGTTTTTATTTGATTTCGGAAAAGAGTAAGAAAACACCTAATCTAATTTCAAATCATTTTGGTATCAAAGCACCAAGTTAACCAAGTTGAAAGAATGGATAGTAAAAAGAGTATCCAAGAGTTAGAGGAGCAGAATTTGTCTCTTCGTATGGAGAACATAAAGTTGAGAAGGAAGCTAAAGATGTTTGAAGAGGAGAAGAGGCATATGCACTTCAGTTGTAGCATGTGTTTGAAGAACAAGTTCCTAAAATTTATATTACTGTACTAGCAAGAGAAACCTCTAGAATGAAGCCAATATGTGGTCATGGTCCAAATAGTGGTTTTGGACCATATGTAGAAGATGATGCATGTGTATTTTACAAACATATTCAAGAAGCAGACCATATTCTAGTGGATAAGAGTGGATAGCTAGATTCAAATACAATATCATTGTCGTCATCGTCAGAAGCTGAAAAGATGAATGACAAGTTTAAGGAGGTAATTAGAATTTCAAGTACCATTTTCGTTTATGTGCATAACACTTCTTTTGCAGCATTTGAGAAACATACCAAACACATAAGTATGAATTTTATTTACAAGATGGGTTATGAAGGTGGAGGCCTTGGCATAAATGGCCAAGGTATTCCCAATATAATTATGGTTGAGGAGAGATCAAAGTATCAAGGATTTGGATATGGTCAAAGGGAGTTTGGAGAATGCTCCAAATGACTTGAGGCACATCAACCATATCAAGATGAGTTGTCACCACCTTAAAACAATTTTCATTCATATCCCAAGTGAGATGAATGCATGAAGGGACCTTGCATGGCATTGTCCACTCCACTCCATCAAATGTGCATCCCTAGAGATAGGTATAACTCTCATGGGTGTTTTCCGATGGATGGTAATTTTGAATACTTGTGGAATAAGTAACCTTGTAAATTTTGTGATACATTTGAGAATTACATGGTTGTATGTGAGAAATGTATGATAATGGTTAAAATAATGAATCAAATTCTAGACGTCAAGCATAATGACTCTTCTTTGTATGAGAGACTTTTATGACAACAAACAAGATAAAGTTCTCCTGTACTAATTTCAAGATGCATGGGTATGACATTGAAGAATGTTGGAAGTTACATCCATAGCTTCTTTCAAAGAAGGGAAAAGAGATTATGCAAAAAAGCTCAAGGGAAACAAGAGGTGGGAAAGAGGACTTGCAACAATCCTAAGCAACCTTCAAGGAAAATATTATGCAAGAAAAGAAACCATAAGCCTAGGGGAGGCAAAGTTTGGGTATACTTATTGTAAATTTCCTTTTTAAATTTTGTAATTATTTTTTGTTATTTACCTATTTATGTATTTTTGTAAAGTAAAAAATCATTGTCACTATGTTCAACAAGAAGATGTTTTTCATTGATGTATATATTGACTTATTTATGGTCCACATGTTCAAGGACTTTTGTGAATGTACAAGATTGTCGTTCAAAGTTATCCACAAGTTTGTCATATATTCACTGATACAAGTATTCGATATGAAAATTGTGTGAATAGAATATTTGTTTTCAAGATTGTACAAGATGACTATATTTTGTAAGCAAGGCCAATTATATCAAGGAAAATTTTGTAGTAGTGTACTTTTTATGTACAAGCTCAGCTTGAAGACATTAAAGAAAGTTTATGTTGTTTATGAATTCCAAGATGGAATCAAGTTTATCTTCAACAATTTAACTTTAAGATGAAGTTTTCTTGAGCCATATAAAGATGAGATTAAAGAGAATGTTCTGATTCAACTCATCAATATTTTGTTCTTGCATCAACAATAAGAATGTTGGCTCAATTCTTAACAGGACAATAGGTCTTCACAAATAAGATAGGTGAAGTGCCTTGATTAGATATTGAAGGGAAAAAATTGAAAATTATGCATTTTGGATTGAGTTTTTGGGTGATTTTGAGTTCCAACCTCTTTATATTGACTAGGGTAGTAAACTTTTGGAGTCCAAAAGTTCCTAGTGGGGAGGTGTGATCAAGTGATCAATTTTTAGCAAAATAATGAATGTGCCTATAAAGTCCTGAAAATGATGTCAGTTATAAGTGCTCTTTGTTATGAAGCCAATGATGTTTGTTTCACCTCAATCCGACATTGTATGCTCTAGATATCGTGTTTTGACTATTTTCCCAAATATGTAAAATTTGAGTAGGTATGTTAACTGGATTGACCGTATTGCTAAGTCAGTAGGGTGAATGTGTAGGCTATGACCCAATGACCCACTGACACTTGGTGTCCTCTGGTTCACTATGTTTGGGCACATTTGATTGGTTTTTACATGTTGATGTGGACTAATGAAGTGGTGTTGCATGGCTTAGTCATGGGCTACCACGTGGCACTCCAATAGAGGCCAAACTTTTTGTATGGGTCGAATGGGCCTCCAAGAGGTTCAAACATGGGACATCCCATCCAAAAACAGAGTGAATTACTAGTAGGCCCACGATTGGTTCTTATAACCATATGGGCATAACCTTTATTTAAGGTTTATGTCATGCCCATTTGGGGGTAGGGGCCGAGGCTAAGCCCCTGGCCCTCGGTCATCATACACCCATAAGACTGTAAGCAGAGGAGTTGAGGGCTTTGATTTTAGCCCCATGCCAAGGTCAGGGGTTTAACCATATAACCGATAATGTGGAGAATGGTTCTGACGAAAGGAGAATTTTGTGGTAAGGAGTTAGCCCCAGGTCCATTGGACCCTATATGACCAACGCCCAAGTTTACTGGGGTTTGGTAGGAAGTTAGCCCAACCCTTGGAATCGTGGTGCCCATAATACCACGACCTTGTGTTTAGGGGCTAAATTGGCGGGGGTAGGCATTAAGTCCCAAACCCTTGGCCCCATGTGGCCCATATGGCCATGATTTGTGGAGTTAATGGGTCATTGGGAAAATTAATGAACCTACAAAATGCACTAGTGGAGGGAGATTTTGTCACTTGGTTAGAAAAATTTGGGGAGAAATTGTAGGACCTCTAGATAGATGGTCTCATTTGTAGGATGATTAATTAAAAAACTCATATGGAGCTTTCAGGAGCCATATCATTTTGGGTTTGTGGTCAAATTGAGCTCAGAAAGAGTGCACTTAGGGGTTTTTGGATCTTCATAATCCATTGG
Source organism: Pinus tabuliformis (assembly GCA_031772625.1). Classification (NCBI taxonomy): domain Eukaryota; kingdom Viridiplantae; phylum Streptophyta; class Pinopsida; order Pinales; family Pinaceae; genus Pinus; species Pinus tabuliformis. The sequence continues at coordinate 125,438,893 of CM062809.1, forward strand.
TGACCTCTAATTTATGATTTGAGCACATCTAAGTAGTATTTTTTTTAGGTTTGAGACCAAAGGTGTATCGATCAATCAAGATTTGGAAGCAGTTTTGAAATGTGTTTTGGCATGGAGATGGCCTTGTAGGGATATTCTCACTATTAAAATTCTATGACAACATTTGTAACTTGTAGGGTTCATCTCAAGTTCACTTTTCTCATTATTTTATGTTGAGGAAAGTTTTGTTTATGTGCTTCAATGGATGGTATAAAAAGTGACATTTCCAGATCTCGAAATCATATATTTCTCCAAATATCCAAAGAATATTGGACAATCGTTCCATGGTATTTGGAAATCCTAATGGCTTGCCACCTATTCATAATCATGACCATGCTATTCACTTGATTCCATCAAGCATTCCTCCAAAAATCATACCTTACAAATATCCATATGCCCAAAAAAGTGAAATTGAATGTATTATTGTATAAATGCTAGAGGCAAGTATAATTCAACCTAGCCAAAGTTCTCTCTATGCTCTAGTAGTATCGGTACACAATAAGGATAGATCATGCAATATGTGTCCAAATTGTAGAGAGCTCAACAAGCTCACTATTAAAGAAAAATTTATCATTCTTGTCATTGATGAATTTTTGGATGAATTACATGGAGAAATTTATGTCACCAAGCTAGATATTTGTTTAGAATATCATCAAATTAGAATCGTGACTAAAGACATTCTGAAAAAAATATATATATATATAAAAAAATATAAAAAAATATAAAAAATATAAAAATAAATATCTGGACTCATGAAGGTCATTATGAATTTTTGGTCATGCCTTTTAGCCTTACTAATGCACTTTCCACATTTCAAGGTTTGATGAGTTTTATTTTCAAACCCTTCATTAGAAAATTTGTGTTAGTATTTTTTGATGATATACTAATCTACAACAAGTCTTGGAAGGATCATGTTCAACATGTTGACAAGGTGCTCAAACTATTGGAGGAGAAACAATTGTATGAGAAAACCTCCAAATGTTTTTTTGGGGTATAGGAGGTGGAATATTTGGGCCATATTTTATCTCATGAGGGTGTTAAGGTAGATCCTAACAAAATTAAATCCATTAAGGAATGGAAAATCCTCACAAACCTAAATAATCTTAGACGATTTCTCGGGTTGACAAGGTATTATCACATGCTTTTTAAGAATTATGGGAAAGAAACACCACCTATAACAACATTAATAAATAAAGATTCATTTTTTGGACTCCATAAGGAACTAAGTCCTTTGAATGTATTAAAGAGGAAATGTGCCAAGATCCAGTGTTAGCTACACCAAAATTCACAAAAAACTTTATGATGGAATGTGATGCTTCAGGAAATGGAATCAACGTTGTTTTAATGCAAAAAGGAAGACCCACTGCTTTTGAAAGTCATCCAATCAAGGGAAAGTATTAACACAAACCTATTTATCAAATGTTTGTAATAATACATGTGCTAATGAAATGGTGCCCTTACCTAATGGGAAGACAGTTCAAGGTAAAAAAAGACCATGATAGTCTTAAATAATTTTTGGAACAAAGATTATCTTCAATAGAGAAATAAAAATGGGTCACTAGGATGTTGGGTTATGAATTTGAAATCCTCTAAAAAAAAGCAAAGAAAAATATTTTTTTAGATGCACTCTCAATAAGGGATGAGGACATGGAAGCATTTCCCTATGTCGTTTCTATATCCAACCTATTTGGATAACTAAAGAAAGGGAGGAATGGAAGAATGACGAAGAGGTGTGGACACTCATTCAAAAGTTTCAAGATCTAAGTATATCTTATAAATTTATCTAAAAAAATGATTTATTATGGTACACATGTTGCTTATATCTATGTAAGAATTCCCAACTCAAACAAAAGATTCTTTTGGAATTTTAAACCTCTCCTTTAGGAGGGCACTGAAGATTTTTAAATACTTACCAAAAGTTTAAGAAGGATTTTTTTTGGGATGGCCTTAAATATGATATTCAAAATTTTGTGGTAGAATGTTTGGTTTACCAACAAAATAAAGTTGAGACACTTAAGACCCGAGGTCTATTACAAATTTTATCCATTCCAAGTCAGCACTCGGAGGAGGTCTCAATGGATTTTATCACAGGTTTACCCAAGTTTGAAGGAAAGAGTGTGATCATGGTGGTAGTTGATAGACTTACCAAGTATGAAAACTTTTGTGCATTATCTCATCCTTTTAAATATAGTACAATTACTACTGCATTTATGGAAACAATTCAAAATATGCATGGAAACCTAAATATTATTGTAAGTGACAAAGATCTCGTTTTCACTGGAAATTTTCAGACGAAATTATTTTCTTGTATGGGTACTCAATTAGCTCATAGCTCATCTTAGCATCCTCAATATGATGGGAATATTGAGATAGTGAAAAAGTTTTTGGAAGGATATCTTAGTTTCTTTGTATATGATAGAAAAACATAATGGGTTGAGTGGTTAGATCTAGCTAAATGGTGAAATAACACTTCCTTTCATACTGTAGCAAAAATGACCCCATTTATTGCACTTTATGGATATCATCCACCATCCATCACATCATCTTTAAGAGAACATTCTAAGGTTCAATAAATGGAAGATAACATCAAGCATCAACAAAATGTTATCCAACTATTAAAGGATAACTTAACTTTGTCTCATAATCGAATGAAACAACAAGCAAATCAACATCACAGTGAAAGAAGTTTTGATGTGGGAAACTGGGTATTTTATTGACTACAAACAAATGTCCCTCAAGCTATCTTAGAAGGATAATAAATTATCACCCAAATAATATGTTCCTTTCAAGGGGTTACACAATATTGGTAGCATGGCATACAAATTGGAGCTTCTTGCATCTTCCCGAGTGCACCCAATTTCCCATGTTTCATACTTAAAGAAGGTTATCAGTGACAAGCTCCCAGTTGAAACAAAATTTCCATAACTGGATGACGAAGTAAAAATCATATTAGAGCTTGAAGGAGTCATGGAAACAATAAACCGAAATATGCAAAATCAATCAATTTCAGAGTATCTCATTAAGTGGAAGAAATTACCCACTAAAGATTCCAGATTGGAGGATGGGAATTTTATAGATAAGCATCTATAACTACTCAAGCATTGAGAACAACACTTTTTTTGAAGGAGAGGGGCATGTTAGGTCCCTAATACTAGAACAATTGTTGTGGGGAAAAATGCCTATGCAGGACGATCCTATCCACCTAAGGTGTGACAGTGCCTTAGCAACAAACGAGTACAACTATTCTGGTTTCTTCCTTTATGAAATGTGAAAGAATGGAGATCAATAGACTTACCGGTGTCTTCCGTTTGTCCCTCGATCCGGTCTCTCTTCTCTTTGGGAGTTCACAGCTACTTGGCTTCCTGCTTATCCAGCTTCAACTTCCTGCAAGATCACAAGAGAACAGCTACTTGCGACAAGAGAAGAACTCTACTCAAAGACAGATGTTCACATTCATAACTAGTTTAGGATTAGAAATAAACTAAACATGCTAATACACTCATACATCAAAAATACATCAGCATATAGGAGAAACCAAGATAGCTTTATTGATGAATAACAAGGTTCAGGAAGAGATACAACCCAGAGGGCTCCAATCCAGCATCTCCTTCCCAGCAAAAGGAATTCCTCCCTTTCCCCCTTCAAAGCATTAAGCACCCAATGATTCCAGTCTCAAACCAACAGCAATTCTTTGCAATAACAAAATTCTAGCCTCTAGATCTCATGGAGGAGAGATCCATATATAGATGTTTGGAGAGAGGATGAGTCAGCTTGAGATCTGACTAGTGTCCTCTCCCTCTATCAGTTCTTGAGTCCACTTGGAGGTTCTTGCTTCCACTTGGAGATTTGGAACCTCTTACTCATCACCAGTCGAATTCCGTGAGGCAAGTGTCATTTTGGAAGCTTCCTGGGTTTTGACACCTTGAGAAATGAGCCTGCCACTTGTCCACTCTCGTTCAACGCAAGTAGCCTTTGTTCCAGTTGACATTCAACGCAGGTAGCCAGTGTTGGCTTTGACATCCAGCGCAGACAGCTAGTGTAGCCACTGAAATGATCCTGAATTGACTTGTTTTTGAGCAGTTTCAGGTGGAGAACTTCTGTGAATTGCTGTGGTTTGTTAGCCTTGTTCCTCTAGGGGTAGGAACAACATGTTTAGGGACTTTGGATCCCTTAGATTATGGACATTTCATGCTCAATGCTGTAAGGCACAAAAATGTCTATAACAGTTGCCCCCTAAAGTATGAGGCTGTTTATCGGGCGAAATGCTTTATCAGGGGGATCCGAAGTTCATCCAATGCTGGGAGGAGACCTGTAATAAGATACAATACAATACATTATTTTTCATACTACTTCCATGATCTAGTTGAGGCGGGCATTCCCATGCTCAGCTTGATAAATTCATTTTTCTATACATAGAACAGACAATCGTCTGGTGGTAGACTGATAATTTTGATGAAATTATCATCCTTTGAGTAGGATGATTATCTGTTGCAATGATGTACATGTCAATGTCTTTATTTTTCCTGAATATATATCGCAGCCTGGATGGATGAAACTAGATCCGGGGTCTTCAAACGCGTTCGATCTTCACTCTAAGTACAAGTCGATCCATGTGAGAAATGTTCTGAAGTCGAACATGGAAAGACATCTCTTGATTGTCGGTCAATGATGTAAACCGTTAACAAGCGCGAGAGGAATCACCGATAATGATAATGACCCTCAAGGTACTGCAGTACAATTCACGTGGTGTGAATAAAGGACTTGGCGTCGAACACCACGCAAAATCTTTCGGTCGAAGGTCATTGATGTATACCTGTCGCCGGAAGTGAGAAACTTGCCATTGTGGCATGCAAGCTTCAAAGTACTAAAGGGGTTGTTCCTAGATCAACTTCTTGGATAATGAGCTGATGTCGACAAGAAGCGACCCGTCAAAGGAGGGCCTTAATGAATCCCACATCAGTGACATGGAACGGAGCTAATGATTTTAATGGAGGTGAAAACGATCTGTGACATATGATTCAGGGTGGCGGTCATGAAAGGATGAAGGATAATGTATGGCAGTGGATGGGACACGGTTGACTTTTCTGAATGACTTCTCTTGAACATATGGCGGCACTGATACGATGGATCGGTAGCATTACCCCAAATATGGATGGTATGGCGAGACCATGGATGTGACCGGTGAATGAAACAACCCAACCCGATTGTGGTACGGAGGAAAAGTGTCATGTTCAAGAGCGACTTGCTACCATCAAAGTTTTCTTTAGTTTCTCCCAATTTTCCTCCAGTCATTGCTGACCAGTACCTCTTTATTTTTGTCAAGCTTGAGGAGGATAACATATGCTTGTTCTATAACCTGCCCTTCGGGCAAGCCCATCGCTATGTTTTAACGAGCCTAGCGATAGTGAAACTCGTTCTCGTCTAAAGACAAGTCTGTCGCTATTTAATGATTTTAACGAGTCTAACGACAAGGATAACTCGGTTATTTTCATTTTTAGAGAGTCTGAAAAGATACATAAAGTCAACTCCAAAATTCCTTTTTCGTCATCTAATCCCTTAAGTCCGAAAAAGTATAAAACAATACAGAAGGGATGAGTTTTCGATAGTTTTAACGAGCCGAACAAAACAAGCGCTCGATCTTTTTGTGCAATAATCCCTCAGGTCCAAAAAGATTAAAATCTAGAGGAGGGATAGCTCTTCCTGTCGCTTTAATGAGCTGGAAGGCCAAAACTCGGCAATCTTTTCATATTTTACGAGTCAGTTGAAAAGAGCTTAAAGAAGACTCGTCTTTTGAGGAACGAGTGATAAACAAGGTTAGCAGCTGATTCCAGGTACAGGTTGGAATTTTCCAATCACGGCAGTGTCACAAGGATGGCTAGGTGAAATCACTCTTTGCAGCTGTTCCTCAAAATGGGTAAACAATCATATGGAGGTGAACGATCGGCCAAATGAAAAGTGGAGGTGACGGTGAAAACACGACCAAGGCTTTAATGGCTGATGATATTACATTCACAGTGGTTGTTTACCGGGTAGTTCATTTTTTAACGAGCTTAAACGCGGATTGAAACACTTGCTCGATCTTATGTTTATTTTTTAACGAGCATGAACTATGCGCTAAAACTACTCGGATCTTGCGTTTATTTTTTAACGAGCATGAACTTTATGCTAAAACTGCTCGAATATTATATGGTCAAATTTTTTATTTTTACCATGACTAGCTTTGCCCTTTTCAAAGATAGTACTGTATCCTCAATTGCTGTATCAAACTAGTTAGAAATGAATAATATTTGCATGGAAATGAGATTAGAACCCTAATGTTTCGCTTTGAACTATGTAAAAAGCAATTAAAATGGTGTTTTTACCTCTCATTTTACCATTTCATTTGAACTTGGTTTGTTGGAGCTTTGGAGGTGCCTCTTCCCCCTTGATTTTCACCAGCTGATTCCGGGAGATTCTGCGGACGATTTTCGACGCCGTCTGGACCAGGTAGGAGCTAAACTCTAGCTCTTTCTTTTCATGGTTTCCTTTTTCCATTCTGTGCCTGTTTTCCTGTTCCCATGAGCCCCTGGGGTTTTGCTAGGGCACTCTGCCATCAGCGCAGGCAGTCCATTCGAAACCTGCGTTGAATGTCAAGCTTCCTGAAGGCAGTTTTACCTTCAATGCAGGTAGGACACTAGCCAATTGCGTTGATCATAGAAAAGCAGTTCTATTGCACAGTTTTTTGATGAAATTTTGCCAGTTTTTCATCAAATCCAGGATCTTACTCTTTCTCTTGTTTGTTTTGCAGGGATTTTTGAGCAAAATGACCCTCACATGGCGAGAACAAGAACATGAAGAGGAGGACATGATTGCCCTCCATGACCCTGTCACGGTGAACGGGCTGCAGAACTGTGGCCTGCTGAAGTTCTTTCGTATCTCTAGTATGAGAGCACATATCTCTTTACCGCAGTATATGCTTGATGCTTGGGATCCTATTAACCAAGTATTTCATATCAGGAGCAAATCCATCCCTTTGACGATGGTAGACATTTACTTCTTGACTGGTTTGTCGAGGCGGGGTGCCCCCATTTCTTTGTCTGGTTCGGCCCGAGGGAATGATTCCGTGAGAGATTATGTCCACCAGTATTGCAGGGAGGGATCCCAGCCGAGCAGAGACGGAAAGGTTGTTATCCGTGAGATTACTGACAGGTCTCTTAGGTCCATTCTGTATACTATTGGTAGGATGGCCGGTAGCGCATCTCTACATGTTGCCAACAGATCTTATGTGCAGCACGCCTTGGAGTGTCTCCAACCGAAAGTATTCAACTGGTGTGATGCAGTACTTCTTCAGATGAAAAGTCAATTGAACAAGGTAAAGGACGGGAAGCTGAAGAACTTTGGATTTGGTTCTATTCTGACTGCCTTTGCCTTGGAAAAAATACCACTGCTGCAACCTCAGTATATCGCACTCGACTTGCCTTCTCCTACCAAGCCACGTATGCAGAGATGGGTTGATCACATGTCTAGGCATGCTGGTCAATCTCAGATTTCTTTCACTGATACCTTCTTCAGGTGGTTCGAGCGCCAGGAGATGGTCTATTCCGAGTATTCGTATGTTGGTATGGATTTCCGAGGTGATCCGGACTTGGTACTGCCGGATGGCGAACAGTGGGGCGCTATTGGTAAAATCTTCGACCATATTACTGTTTACTGTTCTTATTTATAATGTCCTTGTGCTTTATTCTATCAAGACTTTAATCAAACTCATGTGTGCATGCAGATGTTGGTCCTGTTCGTCCAGCAGTTCGCCCGAGAGTGCCAGTTGCTGCCCCAGCAGGGGAGACTGCTGGGAGAGTTATTCTCCGCGACCTTGACGTAGCCGAGACCCTTACAGCTGTGCAGGAGCAGGTTGAGAGCCTTACTCTCGGCATTCCCGATTTGAGGATTGATGAGTTACCTTTACAGTTGCAGCGGCATACTACTGGCGTGCCTAGACAATGGACTCGTCTCTTGCGCATGATTGCACAGGCCGTGACGTGCTATCATGAGCATCACTAGGCTAGGGTGCCCCCTAGCATTTTTGAGTTTTTGGGTCATATGACCGATTTTTGTCTTGGCTACAGAACATTATGTATGAACGATAAACAACTTACATATATATTTTGATTTTCGAGGTTTATTTTGGCTGAGTTATATGATCCATGTGTACAACATTGATGATGTGTCTCTTTTTATAAATGTCGCAAATGTCTATCTAACACATAATTTGCTAATGAGTCGGTTAATGTGTTTAAGTTTCTGGAAATATGCTGGTATTGAATTGAATCAAATTTGTCTTTCCAAAATCTTCACCCTTAGGAACATGCGATAAATAGCTGGATTGCGAACATAATATATACCATTGAGTTGTAGTATTACGCGTTGTGAGTCTAGCCTAACAATTAGTCGGCGTATACCATGGGTAATGGCACCAGAGAGTAGTTCTATCAACGCGCTATACTCAGCGATGTTATTCGTTGATTGCCCAATACACACACCTCTGAAACTTACTAACTCGTCGCTTGGATCAAAAATGGCCCAGGCTACGGAGGACAGGTTCCACGAACTACGACTCACTCCGTCGGCATATCCAACACATGTTTCCAGAAGGTTTGACATCTGCAATAAATGTAAAAAGGTGGATCACTCGACCAAAACAAATCCTTCTAGCGAAAACAAAATACAACAAAAGCATACAGGTTACTATTTAAGCATAGTAACGCTTGAGGTACAACCCATTACGGGGTTGCGCCAGTGGAATTCTGTCATAATCCATTAACTCGTAGGCTCCTTTTGCTAACACTCATTTAACAATATAGGGGCCCATCCATAAAGAATTAAATTTACCTGCTCCCAATTTATCGGATTCTTGGTCATAAAGCAAGACCAAGTCACCTTCTGAGAAGACACGGGGTTTGACATTTTTGTCGAACTGCGCCTTGACTCGTTTCTTATGGGCTTCGTTAGCCAAAGTGGCGTCACGACAGGTTTCATCCAATTGGATTAATTCCAAGAAATGGGCCTCTTCTTCCGAAGTTCTGGGGAGGAGATCAATTGCGAGTTTAAGAGACAAAATTTCACACTGGATTGGCAAGACTGCTTCCAGGCCATACACCAGTTGGAAAGGTGTGAACCCGGTCGCGTTCTTTACCGATGTTCGGTAAGCCCACAAGGCTGAGTACAGGATTAGGTGCCACCTTCTTTTGTGAACCCCGATCATCCTTTGCAACATACGCTTCAGGACCTTGTTGATTGCTTCAACTTGTCCGTTGGCTTGCGGATAATACGAGGTAGAGCTGTCGTGAGATAGCCCTAGCTTGGCAGCTAATTCGACCATCATGTGATTGCGAAAATGCGATCCATGATCTGTAACTATGGCCTATGGTACACCGAACCTGGCGACTACATGATTGAAAAAGAAAAGGGCAGCTGTTTCACCAGTCTTATCTAATGTAAGCATCTCCTCGGCCCATTTGGTAAAATAGTCAACAGCGACTATAATATACCCATGCCCCCTGATCGAGGTGGGGTTACATTGCATGAAATCGATGCCCCATTTGGCAAAAGGCCCAATAGCAACTATTGGCTGTAAAGGTGCGGGTGGTCTTCTGGTTTTGCTATCGAAGATTTGACAAGCATGGCAACTTCTGACTGCAGTTATGCAATCTTTGAACATGGTTGGCCAGAAGTATCCTGCTCGTAAGATTTTATGTGTTGTAGCATATGCAGATTGATGCCCCCCACACGCACCTGAATGAAATTCATTCAGGGCTTTTTCGGCCTCTTCATGGGTGAGACACCTCCTCAGAACTGTATCGATACCACGACGGTAAAGCATATCACTGACGATCATGTAGTCTTTCACTTGGTATCGTATACGTTTCTGTTCTGAGTGTGAAGTGTCAGGCCTGAATTTTTGGGTTTGGAGATAAATTATTATATCCCCATACCACTCATTGCTTGCAGATATTAAAAACAAACTTTCGTCCACGATTGACTCTTCTGATGTTTCATCGTTGGACGACGATGGGAGATCGCACAATAATTCTGTGAAAACTAAAGCTTTCTTTGATTTGGATTTTACAAATTCCAGATCAAACTCTTGAAGGATCGCTATCCATTTTGAATATTTGCCCCCCAGCAACTGTCGCGACAATATATAAGTCATGGGGTTGCAATCTGATAGAATGGTAGTTTTTCGAAAGAGGACATAATGTCGAAATCTTTGTATCGCTTGAACAGCAGCGAGTGCTAGCTTTTCAACATAAGAATATTTTCTTTCTGTATCATTCAAGTTTTTACTTAAATAATATATAGGATGTTCAATTCCATCGACTTCTTGAACTAAAAATATCACAATGGTCGTATCTGCTGCAGCCAGATACAGGTTAAAATCTCTTTGATAGTCCGGGGCATACATTAATGATGCTTTTACTAGAGAATCTTTCAGAGCATCAAAGGAAGCTTGCGCCACCTGATCCCAGACAAAAGGTACATCCTTTTTCAAAAGACGAGTATAACCTTTCGCAAGTTCTGCGTAATTTGGAATGAACCTCCTCAGAAAGTTTGCTTTCCCTTGGAGTTTCTGAATCTGAAGCAAATTTGAAGGTGGAGGCAAATTAATGATTGCCTGAACCTTGCAAGGGTCGGGCCGAATCCCATCCTTAGAGACTACAAAGCCAAGTAAACGACCAGAACCAACGCAAAACACACATTTGTGTGGATTGAGTCTTATCTTGTAGTGTCGGCAACGTAGAAATATCGCTCTTAAATGCTGCGGATGATCAGTCCTCTTTCGCGAATGAGCCAGAAGGTCGTCGAGATAAGGTTGAACGATGTTCTTGATGTCATGGAAGGCATAATTCATTGCCCTCTGAAACGTCGCCCCTGCGTTCTTTAAACCAAAGGGTAATTTTCGATAAGCGAATGTGCCCCACGGACAGATGAATGCAGTCTTTGACTGGTCCTATGGGCGGATATTTATTTGATTATACCCGGAAAATCCATCCATAAATGAAACGATTTCACATCTGGCGCATTCGTCAATTATCTGGTCGATGAAGGGTGTAGGGTAGTTGTCCTTCGGACAAGCTTGGTTTACATCCCTATAATCGACACACACTCTAATTGTCCCTTGTTTCTTCATAACAGGGACAATATTCGATACCCAATCGGTTAGAGGAACCGGGTAGATGAAGCCAGCATGGAGAAGTTTTTCAACTTCTGCCTTAATGGCAGCGACTTTCTTGGGGTGCACCTACCGAAGCCGTTGTCTTACTGGTTTGACATCAGGATACATTTTAATTTCATGTTCAACGATACTCGAGTCAATGCCTGGCATTTCATCATATGACCAAGCAAAGACATCTCTGAATTCGCGAAAAAGAGCGTTATACATTTCCAGTTCTGAAGAAGAACATCCTTTGCCGACATAAATATTCTCTACAACATTTGTTTTAGTCGAGATATTTATGGCTATAGTCTCTTCAATATTGGATAAGTTTCGCTCGGAATCCATCGTATTTACAGTATTTGATAGGAATTCAAAAACTGAAGGGTGGTAAAGGTCATTCTGAGTATCTTCTTCATACTCCGGAAGAAGGGAACGATGGTGGCAATCATTCCATGGTGCCCCCTCAATCAACATTGATTGTAGGATTCCTTCGTTAGTCCCATGTACTTTCGACCAAGGATCTAACAGGGTACCATATTCTCTAGACCTATCTACCCAAACGCTTGATGAGCGTTGATTCGGGTTCGCCTCCCATGCTCGAAACATTGATTGCTACAATATTCCAATGGGGCTTGGGGGCAAAACCATTGCATGATCCATTTCGACATCGTCTTCTGAGATCTTCGTTGAAGATATCACGTTGCAGGCTCTTACGAATGCTACTTCTCCTATATAGAATGGAGGCGGAAGTGTGAAAGTTCCCATTAATGTGGGGTCTTTCAGTAGGCCTACTCCGATGTCTTGAAGTGAGTGGTTGCTTCCATGGATCACGGGAATGCTTCCTGTAACTTGTGAACCATTAGGGAGGAAGTCTTGCTAGTCGACGATCGTAATCCCTCCTTGAAAAGGGAATGCGATCTTCCTAAAATAAGTCAACACAATAGCTACCATGGCATATATCCACGGTCTTCCCAGTAGGATGTTGTAGTCCAAATTTCCATCGATGACTTCAACATCTATTTCTACTGATTTTCCTCCCAGTTCAACCTTCAAGTTATTAAGGATACCGCAAGGGGTATATGTCCTTCCGTCGAATGCTTTTAATGTCGTCGAAGATCGCGACAAGGTTGGAGATCCTAAAGTTTTCCAGCAACTCATCGACATAATACATGTAGATGCCCCTTCATCAATAATTGTTCGGTGAACAGTTTTGTTGAGGGCTTTCACTTGAATAAGGAAAGATAGTTGAGCTGGTAACTGAGGATCGTATCCTTTGTGATCAAAGGATACAAGATTGGAATCCTTAGGATCAACCCCACCAATAGCCGATAAAAACGCCTGCCTTTGGGATGGGCAATTTTGTAGCACTTCAAGAGTCGACATAGCGGATGGCGATTGGGCCAAATCTTCCACTATGTTATAATGCTGCGCCGCTTTGGCGCGAGGATTAAATGTCGAATTGTGTACTACTCCCTTCAGTGGTTTTATTGTTAATTCAGGAATGATGGGCGGTACAACTTCTGTCGAAGTTGTTGTCGAACTACTTGGTTGATCTTTACCTTTGTCGTTCGACAGCTGCGGATTCCCGTAATCTTTGTTCCTTGTCGAAATCAAAGCATCATTCTGCTGTTTTGAAACCGAAAACATAAGTACTTGCGATGAGGAAGCATTTCCACTATCAACCATATTTTGACCTAGATTGGGAAACGGATCAGTTAACACAACCGAGGTTTGCGAACTTTTGAAGAACCTTTTAAGTTCTGCTTTGTATGGACATTCATATGTCTGATGATCCTCATCACATATCTGACATGGATATTTCCTATTTCCAGGAGGGTTTGAAGAAGTTTTTCCAGGAGATGACTCACCCTGTTTCTTCTTCTTCCCTTTGTTTTGCTTCTTCTTGCTCCCTGGTTGTTTGGTTTCTTTGCCCTTATCCGCTGATACGGAATTTAGTTCCGAAGCAAGAATTTCATCTTTTGCATTTTGATCCGAATTATTACGGGCTTTCTTAGACGAAGCCTTTGTCGATTTCACGTTTTCCATGCCAATCACGCCATCGCCGGCATGAGAGTCACTATTTGATTTAGGAGGAGGAGGAATTGAAAATTCCGGTCTAGGGGCGTCAGGTATTTTGTCGTAGAGCGTGGCAGACTGAGTATAAACTAAGTCTAGATATTGTGCACGAGCAATAACTTGCTCCTCCGTTATGACTCCCCCTTTGGCCACATCTTCCATTATAGCAGGAAGTAACGACTTTATAAACCATTCAGCTAATAGCTGATCGGGAACGTATGTTTTCACCATCCTACGACGACGACGCCACTCATGTATATGATCGGATATATGAGTGGCAGTTTTCTGCTTGAAGTTGGTTAATATTTCTGTTCCCGTTTCATACCTTATTGGTAATTGAAAATGTGTTAAGAAAGTCGTGGCTAGGGAGCTAAAAATTGTCGAATGAGGCTCTAGGTAATTCAATATACCATTTTGCCGCTGGACCCGTTAACGTCATCTGAAAAAGGTGAAGCCTTATCGAATCATCGTTCAGGGTGTTTGATGAACACCACAGATGAAAAGTCATCACGTGATTCGATGGGTCTTCACCTGGATTTCCATTGAATTTAGGAATGTCAGATGGAAGTTTGTGAGGAATCGCTGGCCACCAAGGGGCGTAAGCAATCGGATCGTTGGTTAACTGGTGTAGATCGGGTAACTCTAAAGTTGCCACGAATGGTAACTGTTGATTCAGGTTGGGTGAAGCATACCCAGGGTATGATGTGATCGCCTGAGCATTGGGCCTCTGCATACCAGCATAATGTAATTGATGTTGGTATGACTGGTACGGTTGGTGGACTTGACCACTGTAAAGCGGTTGATTTTGACCGTTTTGAATATACGGTTGTCCACTGTTCGCAAATATCTGCTGCTCAGAACCTTGGTACACTTTCTGGAATTGTGGTTGTTGGTATTGCACCAGCCATGGTTGTGAAGCCATGTTCTGTTGTGCTATACTAACTGTTGGACCAAGGTGTGGGGTAATTGTACCCGTTTGGACCTGTGTCGCCCCACCAGTTGGCATTTGTGGTTGTGTCACAGGGTCAAGGGGCTGCTGCATTACAACCTGAGAAATCTGAGGTTGACATACAACAGGCAGCGTTTGAACTTGCGACACTGTCACAATAGCCGGTGTGGTCGGGATGTTCGACATAGGTACACACTATTGCATAGAATATACAACCCTTGGTTGTTGAGGTAGCATAGGTACCCAACCACCTGATGTAATTCCAGTATAACCTGAATACTGTTGTGAACTCTCGTATGGATACCCTCCCGGAGGGGGTAATGAAAGGGCATACTGCCCCCCATACGGTAGCAATCCTGAACTCAAGGGGATTGTTTGTCCTTGGGGACTAGATTGCCCAAACTGACCTCCAAATGGATCAATCTGGCGAGTCTCAACATAAGAGTTGCCGGATATTATTCCGGATGAACAAACTGGAACAGACCACACTGTCGAAATAGTCCCTTGGTGGACTCCTTCTAGCGGTTGTGAGCTAGTTGGGACAAATGGTATGCCGACAAACATCGTCGGAGTGACGACAGGGGCTTCTACTGTCGCTGTGTCATTCGACACAGTCCTGGATGTTGACGGTTGTTCAAACATTTTGAGTCTATCCAATAGATTTCCTAGCGATTCTACAGGAACTTCCACTTGTGGTGGATTAACTTCTGATGAAGGAAATAGAGTGACCCCGACTCCAAAATGGGTTGGAGTACTTGCTTGCGGATCCTCTACAATTTCCTCTATCGCAATCAAACCCGGTGGAAGAGGAAGACTGTCAGGTCCATAAAATATTTCTGGTGCCGAAGAAGGGGTTGAATCGACAGCGACAGTTGTTTGAGGAGCAAGACTCTCTGAACCGGTTACAGATGGAACTGGTTCAGTAACACAAGTATTTGCCCCCAGACTAGGATCAGTGTTACTGTCCCTCTGTGGCTGTTGAACTTCTTCTATAGAGGCAGGGTTTTCAGAAATGTTTGGAGTAACCGGAATCTCAAATGTTGTTGGAACACTTGTTCTAACTTTGATAGGAGATTTCGAACCAGTTAAACGAGTTCGCTTTGTCCGTACTGTTTTCGATTCCGGAGACAAAGACGGTTGACTCGTAAGCCTCCGTGAACGACGGGGTTTCAATTGAATTTCTTCCACGATTGCGGATTACTCGATCAACCAAAATACAAAAGGGGAAAGTGTGTTTCCGAATTAAATGAATTTTTTAGACGCTTTTAGACACAACTTGCTTTTTCAGTTTTAAAGAGTCGAGAAAAAGCTAAAGATGACTCTAGTCTCCTTCGATGTTTTAACGAGCCCGAAGTGACAAATGCTCGAATGGACTTTTTCTGTTATAGAGTCTGAAAAAGGCCAAAAGGAACTGCTCTGGAGTTCTAGGCAGAGGGTGTGCCAAACTTTTCGCAAAACCGCAGAATACTTTTTAGGGTACGTGCGGTCGATCTTCCTGAATGCTATGTTCAGTGCATTGCGATCAGTAGGGCGGCCGACACGGCTTCCTAAGGATAAAGGTTTTATGCCTATAGGGGTCTCCCAATATATACGCGACGGTACGTGGGAGCACAATCCGTACTGGCGCTATCGTCCCTCAGGAGGAATCACCCACCTTCCACGAGATCGACAGTCACCAGGTTTAACGACGCCAGAACACGTCTCTAGCCTAGACCTCTATGTTGTGCGTTATGTTGCAAAGCGTTGTTAAGTTCATTCAATTTATTTTAGGTTGATCTTTTTAAAGTTTGCCTTTCAAGGTTCACCACGAGATGTATGATACAAATTCCTAAATGCAGTCTAAAGATGATAAGCAAGATTTATATCTTTTCAACTTTGAAAATCCTAGCTACTAAGGGAAAAGAAAGACACCATCTTTTCTCAAAGAGCAATAAGCACACTCTAATGCACTTTTCCTAAATCCAACATGCAAACTATCAAATGAAAATGCACAATGCAGGTGTTTGTTTTCCGCTTTCTTAGTATTGATGCCTACAAAGAAAGCTTTTTGTACAACTTTGAATTTGCTTTTAAATGATCAATACAAACAAGTTTACTTTTTCGAAATCAGAGAGGGTAGAAGAGATTACACATTTAACGATTTTCGAAATAAAGACTTGTTTTGACACTTAAAAGAGACAAATTCAAACCAATAAGCAAAAGTAAATGTATAATCAATCTGCAAACAGCCAATGAACTCTCTTCTAAGATCACAACCAACAGATCTGAATCAAGGGCTACAGGATGATTATTTCACTCATGCAAAGGAAAATTGTAAATGATGCCACAAACACATAAAAACACTCACAATTTTTTTGTACAAAAGGAGGCGGAATCTAAGTAGAGAAAAGGGGTTATTAGACTGATACCTATGCTGGTTACAGGCTGCAAAAATCAGAGATCAAAACAAGGAAAAACAGAGCAGAGAACCCCAGCTGCACAAGGACAAACTGGTTCAGCGCAACCTCAACACAGGGGTTTTGACATTCAGCGCAGGTAGCCTTCACGGGACTTACGTTGAAATGCAGAATCCCTTCACTGGGTCTGCGCTGAAGGAGAAACTCTCGTTTCCCTCAGGTTCTGGGTCACAGTTTGCTACTCAATCAACTGTTTCGGGCCAAATAAAAGCAACAAGCAAGGTGTAATCAAAGGGATGCTTTGAAAGGCTACTAAGATCTATCACAAGGATCATCAAATCATTTGTGAATCCATTGTTAAGATCATAGACAAGTCCAGCAATTGGATCAAAGCAACAACTTTCTACTTTGCATCCGGGAAAGATGCAGTTCGATTGTTGCTGTCAAGTCTATGACGTAAACAATGATAGAAACACAAATTAAATGACTAAACAAATTTCCCCAGCGGAGTCACCAATTTGTTGTGGGGAAAAATGCCTATGCAGGACGATCCTATCCACCTAAGGTGTGACAGTGCCTTAGCAACAAATGAGTACAGCTATTCTGGTTTCTTCCTTTATGAAATGTGAAAGAAGGGAGATCAATAGACTTACCGGTGTCTTCCGTTTGTCCCTCGATCCGGTCTCTCTTCTCTTTGGGAGTTCACAGCTACTTGCCTTCCTGCTTATCCAGCTTCAACTTCTTGCAAGATCACAAGAGAATAGCTACTTGCGACAAGAGAAGAACTCTACTCAAAGACAGATGTTCCCATTCATAACTAGTTTAGGATTAGAAATAAACTAAACATGCTAATACACTCATACATCAAAAATACATCAGCATATAGGAGAAACCAAGATAGCTTTATTGATGAATAACAAGGTTCAGGAAGAGATACAACCCAGAGGGCTCCAATCCAGCATCTCCTTCCCAGCAAAAGGAATTCCTCTCTTTTCCCCCTTCAAAGCATTAAGCACCCAATGATTCCAGTCTCAAACCAACAACAATTCTTTGCAATAACAAAATTCCAGCCTCTAGATCTCATGGAGGAGAGATCCATATATAGATGTTTGGAGAGAGGATGAGTCAGCTTGATATCTGACTAGTGTCCTCTCCCTCTGTCAGTTCTTGAGTCCACTTGGAGGTTCTTGCTTCCACTTGGAGATTTGGAACCTCTTACTCATCACCGGTCGAATTCCCTGAGGCAAGTGTCATTTTGGAAGCTTCCTGGGTTTTGACACCTTGAGAAATGAGCCTGCCACTTGTCCACTCTCGTTCAACGCAGGTAGACTTTGTTCCAGTTGACATTCAACGCAGGTAGCCAGTGTTGGCTTTGACATTCAGCGCAAACATCTAGTGTAGCCACTGAAATGATCCTGAATTGACTTGTTTTTGAGTAGTTTTAGGTGGAGAACTTCTGTGAATTGCTGTGGTTTGTTAGCCTTGTTCCTCTAGGGGTAGGAACAACATGTTTAGGGACTTTGGATCCCTTAGATTATGGACATTTCATGCTCAATGTTGTAAGGCACAAAAATGTCTATAACAACAGTACCCTTATTGTTATTGTTAGTGTAGCCCCCTTATTGTTATTGTTGTGCCCGTGTAGCCCCCATATTGTTATTGTTGTGCCCCATAGAAGCCCACTATTGTTATTGTTGTTCCCTTACATTATTATTGTTATATAAGATCTAAATATATTATGGCCCCTTAGACTCCTATATATAAAAAGGATTTCTTTTCATTTTAATAATCTAAGAATTGTTCATTTATGTGATGTAATGGATGTTTCCCCCTCGAAGAGGCTAATTTTCGAGTCATTAATCTATATTTTATTATTTTTTGTGATCTGGTTGCATAGCAACAAGACACTTTGTAATGATGAGGGTGTGTTTCTTTTTTTTCAAATTCAATTTTACTACCATTTCAACAGAAACCAAGCTATTAGTACTTCCACTATGAATTAAAATCTTATAACACTTACCTTTGGACTTTCACATAGTTATGAGTAAACATTTCCTTTGGGATGGCTCTTTAGCCTCCTTTTCTCCTTTGATTAGCACTATTTTCATTAGAAATGACTCACCTGCTTAAGGAACTTATTCAATTATAGATGGATTTTCATCTTGTTCCATCGCTTCTACAACATGAGCACATCTTTGACCTATCGGTGCATTCTCAGGACATTCCCAAGACATATGTCCTAGTTTCCCACATCTGAACATCTAGGTTGATAGTATCTCCCTCAACCTCTGGCTCTGGAGAATGATCTTCACCCTCTTGAATCAAATCCCCTTCGTAATTGACCGTTGGAGATTCCTTCCTACTCCCTTGTAGGTTGGACTCTTCCTCTCCATTCTCCTATTCTTTTCCTCTTTCATGACTCCTTCCTTGACTTCTCTAACTTTTCTTCCGAGAAAAATTATCTTCTACCTTCAAGGAAGCTTGATATGCTTCCTCAATAGTCTTCAAAGGTAACAGGTTGATTTCATCTTGAATATCAAACATCAAACCATTTATATATCTAAAAACTTTCTCAACATCATCTTCTACATGACCAACTCTAATATTTAACTTATATAACTCCTCAATGTATTCTTTGACTAACATGGAATTTTGTCTAAGGTTATGTTATTATCTAAAAATATTATTTTGATAATTCTTGGGTAAAAGTTTACCTTGGATTTTTTCTACCATTCTGTCCTAATATTCAATCTTAGATTTTCCTTTCCTCTTTCACCCAACTTGTACCTAATCCCACCATAGTGTAGCATGGCATTTGAGTCTAGTCACTACGTACTTGACTCACTTATCCCCTTCAACATATTCATAATCAAAATAATTATCAAGAGAATTTATCCAGTCCATTAACTCATAAACATTTAAATTACCTTCATATAGAGGTACCTCCATTTTTGGGTTGGCAATCATCTTCGCAAACATTTTCAACATATTTTCTTCTCCTGATTCGTCCATTTTTTCTTCACTAGAATATTCTTCTTTAGCATCACTGAAATATCCCATGTCAGTTCCTCTTCTTTGTGCAGTCACCATCGCTGCAATTCTTTCTCCAAGTCTCCTCACTTTAACTTGTAAAGCCACATTTGCTATAGATCTCCCTTAACTTTCTCCTCAAGCTTCTCCTCTATCCGCCCCTCGACTATGTGGCATTTTTTTTTTAGAAATTATTTGATACTAAAACATTGATGCTAATTTGGAGTTTCCAAAGAACCCTATATTACTAATCTCTTGCTTCACACCTAGTCCAAGTCCAAATAAATTTGAATTTCCCTTCTATAATTAACACATTCGGTCATGTTATAGTCCTCGATGTTCAGGTTAAAAGCTCCATATTTAACTTATAAATGTTTAAAAATGTAATATAGTATAAATTCAATATAGCTGCATGTTTGTTTGTTAATTCGGTTCGGCCCGACCTGATTTTGGGTAATTTGGGCTCCAAAGGAAATCTAACTTCATGACTTCTGAACTTGATAAGGGGCCAGATGCCTAGACTAGGTCCCAATTTGAAAATATTCCACTCTTTAGATTAACACCCTTGTCTTTGGAGGATAACAAGGGTCTATAATTGAAAAATGTTAAAAAAATCTGGGTTTGGCGTAAGTCCTGAACTTAACAATTCTTTTCACTTACATTGTATTTCAACGGTTTGCCACTTTTTTCAACACTCGAACTATGCATCAATTGAGAAATGACTAACCATGGATCTCTCTCTATGAATTTATCTCAATTTACAGTTTCATTTAAACCAAAAAATCAACATGCTTCAGAGGTTATACACTACGATTCACACATTGAAGCAATATAATTAAAAAAAGACCACACTAGACAAAATATCATTGTATACACAAATAAGAGAGAAATATAAATAGTTCAATTAACTCAGTCTCTCGGTACACATTGAACCTTTGAATTTTAAAACTTATCAACATTTTACTTGAGCTACAAGTTATGTTTAAATACAAAAGAGAATAGTCCCTTAAGATCCACTAATTATGGACTTGATTTCTAAATCAGAAAAATATCTAATATATTAAAACTAATTACAAATATCTCTTGAATATCAACTATAATTTTTTCTTATTCTATATCTAATATAATACTTCAACTAAACACTAATTATCCTAAATATCACAAATAAATAAACTAAATTAAGAAAACCCACTTCTTGTAGTTAATGAAATTTTATGACCATTGTATCCATAATGAATTAACTAGTGATGATGCTCTTGAATCAATTATACTTTTAAAGAATTCATATATAATATTTCTAATCAATCCCTTGATTGATGGAGGATACCCAAAAAATTACCAAAATTATTTTATGGGACCAATTTCCCTCTTAGATAATTTTAATTGCCTCAATTTGTTGAGGTCCTCATTGCATGGGGCCATTTAATGCTACCTAAGTGCCAAAATCTCCTAGAGAAGGTGAAGTGACAATATATCTTAAACGTATTAGCAACCATCAAGTTATTTTGGAGGCATGAATGTGGGGAATATATTTTTACCCAGTGATTCAATATCCTATACTCAGCCTGATAGGACCATTTTATTCCTAATATAAAACATATGCAACAATCATATAAACCATGAAAATCACTCTAAGATCAACCATACATTAGATTCAACTGAATTAAGTACGTAATCTATAATTATATAAACATAGGTATTATTGGTCATAAAAGAAGATGAATGTTTCTCATGAAGATCTTGGTTTATGAGGAAAAATGTATCAAATGTAGACATATAATGGGCCAAAAAATAAACAAATTGGAGGCTCATCAATGCCCTTACGTAATAGGAAGGCACTTTAAGATAAAAATAGATCATGATATTTTTAAGTACTTCTTGGAACAATGGCTATCTTCATAAAAACAATAAAAATAGGTCATAATGATGATAGACTATGACTATGAAATTGTTTAGAAAATAGTAAAAAAAATGTGGTGATAGATGAACTTTTTGAATAAATAATAAGACAAAGAGGGCTTAATTTGTGCTACTTCCATTTTTCAATTTTATTGGGTCAAAGAAGCAAGGAGAGAATGGAATCAATCTCAAAAGGTATGCAATATCGTTCAACAACTAGGAGAGGCTTCGAGTGCATTTGATAAATATATGTGGAATAATTATTCACTACGGTATTAATATTTTTTATATATATGCAATACTTCCCAAGTCAAAGAGAAGGTCATTTTTGCATTGCACACTTCTCATATAGAAGAACATTTAGGGTTCCAAATACTTACAACATGATTAAGAAGGTCATTTTTGGGAAGGTCCTAAGACTAATTTTCAAAAGTTTTGGGCTAAATATTTGGTTTCCTAGTAGAACAAGCTTGGAGATAATCAAGACCCCAAATATTCTACAACCATTAGCCTTTTCCTTAGTGGAGTCATAGCCCCAACTAAGGTTTGACATGCCATTGAGAAGAGACAGAATAAAAATGTCCATCAATGTGTTAAGCCCTATATTAGCCCCATTTTAACCCTTAAATCCCTTATACATCCATAGATATTGTGTGATTAAATTTCTATTGCTACATTGTTATGTCAACGAGAAACTTCCATTGTACCATTTTATTAAAATTGTACCCTTTGTCTCCTATACATATAATAGGGAGACCTAGTCTTAGGATCATCAAATATTGTCTTATACATTGTATGCATTGTAAAATGAGGCTCCCCCCTTGAAGTTTATTTTAATTATTGGCTTATTATCATTTATAAGGTGCATGGTTCATATAATTTGGTATCATAGCATATGAACCTAGGGATTTTGGTGCTTTAAGCAGGCCAGCTAAGAATTTTTGCTATAAAATTTTCCTATGATGTTTCAGATGCTAAATTTTTTATAATATTAAGTGGAAATCTTACGGCAAATATCATTAAAATTTCATATTTTTCACTATAATTTTGGAAATATATTATGTGAAAGGTGTGGTTTTTGTTGGTCCTAAAATCTGTTTCAAACAAGTCATCTCAAGATTTTTGCTATAATTTTCTTTTGGTTTCAATCCATAAAATTTCGAGTAGATTGAGAATACATACCAAGATATGACTGGTAAAATATTTCTATCCTTTTGGAAATATACCATGTGGACGTCAGGTTTTGTGAATGATCCTAACATTAGTTTTAAATGAGTGATTTTGTAACTTTTTCTATAATTAATTTCTCTGAAGATTTAGACCCTGAAAATTTTAAAATAATTATAAAATGTCTCAAGGTATTTCTAGTTAATTTTTCATGTTCTGCTTCACTATAATTTAAGAGATATACTTTGTGGAATTTAGGGTTTTTGAATGGTCTTGAAATCAATTTGGAAAGAGTGATCATGGAGTTTTTGCTATATTTTTGTTATGGGACACTTTAGACTATGGAATATTATAGATATGAGGACACATATCAAATTGACTCTAGTAAAATATTTAGAATTAGATATAAGGAATTATACATGTGGCACACTATACAAAGTTTCTCCCAGGAAGAGGCAAAAAATCAACAAGTTTTGGGGAAGTTACTGTAAATTTCACTTGGTGCATCAAATATTGGATAGACTTGTGGAATTTCAAAGAAGACATACTAGTTTACTACAAGACAAAAATTTAGATTTGAAAGGGCTCAATTTTTTCAAAGATATATTAATACAAACGTTAGCCATCCAAATAATCTCCAAATTAAGGTTTTGATGATCATAAATTACAAGTGACATAACTTTGATTAGAATATCATTTTTTGGGTAAATGAAAGTGGATTAATGAGTTAGCTATGATTGAAGTTTCTCATTCTCTGTAAGTTAATACGATCCCAAGGTGTGGTTGGGCCCACCCATCTGGGATCAGCACTGTACCATTGCATAGCAACTGTGTGATAGACATAATCACTTTTCATTTATCTTTAGTTCATAACTTGTTTACATGCGGTGTGGAGATTTTTATTGATTTCAAATGATTTTATTGTGTTGATGATATTTTGCATTTTCAGATCCCTTTTCTTCAGCAATCCGAATATATGACTCTTTTGTGCTTAACGCTCTTACTTCAAAGGTTGGGACATGCTCTGTTCTTTGAAACAACAAATCATATTACCTTGACTGTGTGATAATAGATGTATATAAAACTTGTTTCAATCACATTGTCCATTGAATGCTTATAATGAGTTGGTCTATTTATTGAGAGCGCAAAGAAACCCTCTAATGCCAAAGTCTGATAACATACTGAGTAATTAGAGTTGATAGGGTATGCGTTTAATTATACATTGCATTATATTCAGTTAATCTGGAAATCAAATCTTCTGGTTTCTTTCAGTGATCGAATTGAGTGATTTCCTTGTAAATTGTTCCCATAGATGTGTGTTGGTTAATTAGAATAGTATGACTTGTCGTGAGTTTGATATAGTCTAAAATTGATTGTTTTTTCTGCTAAGTTATTTACATAAGTGTGTATACCATAAAATCCTTGCTTTTTAGATTAATTGATTCAAATGGCTTATCATAGTTTGGGTTAGTTTCATTTATCAAATGGATTCTTAGATTGTTAAGTAGAATTCGTGGATTGATTTTAGAGTGCAAAAGAGTGATATAGTTTTAGTTTTCAAAGTGATTCCCTTTATTTCGTTTGGAATGCTTGATTCCCCTTCTTTCATTTGGAATACTTTACTATAGTTAGATAGCTTAGAATCTGGACTGTGAGTCAAAATGTAGCTCAAATTAATCCCCATCAAATACATGCCTGACTAGATTTCGAAAATAGAGTGTTGGTTTGCCAAGGTTTCGAATAGGTTTACTTAAATTTGATTTGAATATTTATGCAACTGTAGGGTAGTTCTTAAGTACATTTTTTCATAGTTGTTTTGTTTGTTTGCCATTTTTTAATAGAGTTAATGCTTGAAGTTGTTCTTAGGGTTATGATCGATTAGGAACATGTATGCAACTTAGTTCAAGGTAAAAATTCAAGTTTGTTTGGTTAAGTGTGAAACGAAGTATCTAAATTAGTTCTCAACATCAAGATCATTGGTTTGTTGTCAAGCTAGTAGGGTTAAAGAGTCATTGA
The DNA here is from genome assembly GCA_031772625.1 of Pinus tabuliformis. Taxonomy (NCBI): domain Eukaryota; kingdom Viridiplantae; phylum Streptophyta; class Pinopsida; order Pinales; family Pinaceae; genus Pinus; species Pinus tabuliformis. The sequence continues at coordinate 125,463,656 of CM062809.1, forward strand.
GTATAGTTTTACTTCTTAGCTAGAGTTGCATTACCATTATAAGTAGGGTAAATCTTTAATTCTTTTGAGTGAGAATTGTAAGAATTAGAGCTTGGGTTTTGATTGATTGAGTTTTTTGTGTAGTCTGTTTGACTAGGCATTCATTCTCATAACCTAGAATCTATGGTAACGAGTCAAGTCACCTTTTAAGTCCATATTTCAGTTCTAACTTCGAATAGGTTAAGTTTATAGAGGTTTTGAAGTATTTTGAATTAAATTTGATTATTGATTTTTCCCGTGCTAGCAAGATGGTTTGATTTCTTTTGAGTTTGTGAGAATTTGTGTGTTTTATTACTCAGTTGGTCATCATAAAGGAAACATCAAAACTCTGTCCTAGAACTGAATGTAGAAAGGAGCAATACAACTCGTTTTTACGAACTCGGATTGACATATAAATATTAGAGGATTAATTCACCAATTAAATCTCTCAACTATGATAACCTCTAACAACATGAAAAAATTAATAAACATGGAACATCATGGTGTAATTTCACAATTGTGTAAATTAGATTTTCAAACATCTATATCCTCTACTACATTCGATCTCCAAAATATTAGCAACAATCATTCCAAGGTGTCTAGAGAGATTCCCATGAGCCTTCCATCTACTTGAGATCATGACCATGATATTCACTTGTATTCTATAAGTGTACAACCTAAAATTAAGCCTTTTAGGTACCGACATGCACAACAAAGTGAGATTAATCTTATGGTTCAAGAAATGTTAGAGGCTAGCATCATTCAACCTAGTCATAATGCTTTCTCATCACAAGTTGTGATGGCTATAAAAAATGATGGTTCATAGAATTTGTGTTCATATTATAAAGAACTAAAAAAATGACTATTAAAGATAAATTTCCTATTCCCGCCATCAATGAGTTATTATATGAATTGCACATTACTAAGTTGGATATCTATCATGGATATCATCAAATTAGAATGAGGCAAGAAAAAATTTCAAAAACATCCTTTAGAATACATGAAGGTCATTATGAGTTATGGTTATGCCATTTCGACTGACTAATTTGCACCTTTAACATTTGAAAGTTTGATGAGTTCTATTTTCAAACACTTCCTTAGAAAGCTTGTGTTAGAATTTTTTAATGACATGGTAATCTATAAAAAGTATTTGGAAGAGCATGTAAAACATGTTGACAAGGTCTTAGCACTATTTGAAGAGAAACAATTATATGGAAATCCTACCAAGTGTGCATTTAGGGTTCAAGAAGCAGAATATTTGGGTTATATTGTATCCCATGGAGGTTTCAAAGTAGACCCTAATAAAATCAAAGCTATGAGGGAATGTAAAATCCCTAAGATCTTGATGAAACACATAGGGTTCTTAGGATTTATATGAAAAAAGTGTAAGTTTGTGAAGAATGGTTGTCAAATAGTAGTGCCCCTAATAAAATTATTGAAGTAGGGAGGAGTTTCTTGGACTAAATAAGAAATTAAAGCTTTTGAAAAATTTAAAGAGGCCATGTGTATAACTCTTGTATTGACCACACCTATGTTCACAAAAACTTTCATTGTGGAGTGTGATGCTTCAAAGCATGGCATTAGTGCAATTTTGATGCAAGAAGGACACCCCCTTGCCTTTGAAAGTATCAAAATTTAAGGCAATAACTTACTAAAACCAAAATATGAAAACGAAATGCTAGTCATACTACATGCAATTAAGAAATTGCATCTATACATAATAGGAAGACATTTAAAAGCAAAAAAAAAACATGATAGTTTTAAGTACTTCTTACAACAAATATTATCTTCACAAGAGAAACAAAATTTGGTTACAAAAAACTTAGGTTATGAATTTGAAATTATCTACAAATGGAAAAACAAAATATTGTGGTTGATTCACTTTCAAGGAAAGAGGAAGACACATAGGGTTTACTATGTGTTATTTCCATTCCATAATTTATCTGGGAGGAAGAAGCAAGGAGAAAATGGGAGAAACATGAGAAGGCATGCAAGATCATTTTACAAATATAAGAAAACCCTTATGTATTAGAAATATTATGTGGAAGAATTATTTGTTGTGGTATCAAGATGAATTGTACTTATGTAAGAATTCTCAACTCAAAAAAAGTTCTTTTTTGAGTTACACACCTATCGTATAGGAGGACATTCAAGGTTCTTGAAAACATACCATAGGATCTACAAATTTTTTTTGTTAGGGTCATAAGGTAGATGTGTATATTTTTTTGGTTCATGTATGGTATGCCAACGGAATAAGGGAGAGACAAAAAGGACACTATATCTCCTACAACCATTATTCATACCGACCCAATGTTGTGAAGAAATTTTAATGGATTTTATTATAGCTTTATGCAAATCTAAAGGACATAATGTCATTATGGTAGTGTTCAATAAAATGACAAAGTATGGCCATTTTTTCTCCATTTTTCATCCCTTTAAAGCAAGTATAATGAAAATCATTCATTAAAACAATCCAAAAGTTACATGGGACACTAAATGTTATTGTATGTGATAGAGATCCAATTTTCATTAGAAATATTTCGATTGAATTATTTCCTTGTTTGGGTACTTGATTGGCTCATAATTCATATTATGATCCTCAATCTGATAGGAAAAATGAGATTGTGAATAAATGTTTAGAAAGATTTCTACATTTATTTGCATTTGATAAACAAACACAATAGAACAAGTAGTTTCCATTGGCATAACGGTAGTACAACATGCCATTCCATACTTCATCAAAGATGTCCCCATTTATGGAATTTTATGGATATCATGCTTGATCCATCAAATCACTCTTGAAAGGGACTAAGAAGGCTGAAGTACTAGAGGACCACATAGGGAACCAAGAAAAGGTTCTCAAATTATTGAATGAAAAGTTTGTTATAGCATAAAATAGGATGAAGCAACAAGTAGACTGACATCAAAATGAAAGGGAATTTGAAGCAGGGGATATGGTATTTATGGGACTACAACCATATACAAAAATGTCCCTCAAACAATAAGAAGAAGAACCAAACAATTAGCACCAATGCATTATGGACCTTAGAAGGTGTTGTTGAGAATCAAATGTTTGGCTTACAAATTGGAGTTGCCTCCATATTCATGTATACATCTAATATTCCATGTTTATTTCTTAAATATGGTAATCAATGATAAGATCCCAATCCAAACAATATTACTATAGATTAATGAAGAAGTGAAAATCATACTAAAACCATAAAAATATTGAAAAAAAGGATTAAGAAACTGAGAAAGTGAGTAATTACTCAGTGCATTATCAAATGGAAGAACCTACTAGTGGAAGAGGCAACATGGGAAGATGATTTGTTCATGCAGAAACACTCGTAGTTAGTCTTGTTTCAAGGAAAATAATAGTTTGAAGGTGAGGGACATGTTAAGCCCTATATAATTCCCATGTTAACCCTAAAACCCCTTATTAAGCCCTATATATCGAGTTCTCACATTTGTATTGTTATATTATCTAGAACCTTTTATTGTACCATTTCATTATAATTGTAACCTATGTCTCATATATGTATACTAAGGAAACCTAGTCGTAGGATCATTCAATATTTTATTATACATTGTATTCATTGTAAAAGGAATTTTTTCTCTTGAAGTTTACTAAAATTATTGGTTTTGTATCATCTATAAAGTGCATTGTTCATTAAATGATGGTTGGAATCTCTTAGCTCTACAATCAAATGGTTATGTGTTTTTACATTGTCTAAAATATGTTATTTATGTGTTGATATTTTTTATGTTGTGCATGTTTATAACTATGCATAATATTATAAAATAAGATTGGAATTCCATATTTGTTAGAACTAGGTATGTGTTTGACATCTGGGGCATATTATAACAAAGTTTGTATCATAGCAGATGAAAATGTTACAATTGGTATGAAATCCTTGTTGGGCATAGTTAATTACGGAATCATAGTATTATCGAGGAAGGTTAAATATTTTTATAAATGCAATAGTACAGAGGTTGAATGGTAATGATATATGCCTAGAAGTGACTATAGGCTATGTTAGAAAGTGGTAAAAAAGCAATGGATCTAGCACTAGGCTTGCATGTGTTGGAGTTAAAAACATCGAAATGAAAGTTTTCATAGGAAAAATACTCAAAAGATGTTGGCATATTATATGAGAAAATTTCCTATGGGATTAAAAAATTTCAATTTTACCCTCTATATAAATGACTTCTAGCCTAAGAATTGACCAAATTTATGAAATGCATAGGTAACCATGGATGAACTTGGGGAAATTAGTAAAAACCCAAAATTTTAGGGGGTATTTAGGTCGAATTCATGCCACTAATTATTAAAGGGTAAATTATGGTAGAAATTGGTCATTTGTAGGGTTGATTTTGGACTAGAGAATCCAAATTATAAAGCTCCACAATGGCCTTCATAGATGGGATTTTCAAAATTTATGAAAATTTCAATATTTTGAGAATTTTTCCATACATGATCATGTGGATGTCATGTTTCAGGTGACATGGTGTCCATGGTGGCAATGTCAGAGCGAAAATGGAACATGCAACAGGGTCCATGAAGGTAGAAGGTTGAGGGTTAGATGCCCAAGTGATAAGTACACAATTGATGCTAGTTCCATGGCTGATTGGCAGATTGTGGGACTATGTATATTTGTTTTGGGGCTCATCCTCAAACCCACACAAGTAATCAAAAGATGAAACTAGGTAGGAGGGAAGTAATAAGTCATAGAACTTTGAAATTATGATAACTTTCATGCTATTCAAACTCCTACAATGCTTCATGTCCATTGATCATCTTCCCTTCATCACTATCTCATCAAGAGCATGAGTAATTTATGAGTTGGGAGGAAAATAGTGTGAGATGGGACTTTTCCATCATTGAATCTAGTGGGTGAATGAAAAGTGGTGGGTATTAGTGGAGGTGGGACCATCTCGTACCATTGAGGGTTTGGATATGCCAGGTGGGAAGCTAGGAATAGGTGGGCAAGGCATTAACACTCCATCATATTAGTGTAGGGATAAGGTGGGTGAGGCAATGGAACTGCATCGAATTAGTGTATGGATAGGGTGGGAGAGGAAATGGCACTACATCACATTAGTGTCTAGGCCTACGAAAGTGTTAGTGATGGCTACTAGACAATTATGGACCCATTTTCCAAAAAATCCAAATTAGAGGTTTTTAAAGAAGAAGGTGGTACTTAGCACTAGGTGCACCGTTACTAATGAGATTTTTATAAGGTGTCAAGAAAATAGACATGAAAGTAACCTATGAAGTAATTTTCTATATTCAAAGGAATTTAGAGTGGAGATCCGAAAATAGGAAAAAAACCCAATAGTTTGGGCCACTTTTTGGGGATTTTTGGGATTTACAAAGGAAAAGGGACCACAGATTAAAAAACTAGAAATTTTTCTTAACTCAACATTTTCTCTAGTCATAAATGTAAATAACCTTTCCTCAGTGAAGTTTCTTCCATAATTTATCAATTTGGGAGATAATCAGATTCCTTAAGGTTTGGGAAAAAAATGCAAAAAATGAAAAGTTGTAATTTAACTTGTTGCAAATTTTCAATGGAGCATTAAATCTAGAGATATAAGAGTTTCCATCAACTTGTAATCATTAATAATATAAATGTATCCTACAATTTTTCTTCCTAAATCTTGTAAGGTTTTCCTCTACAACTTGTAGAACTTGGTCTTTGAGCTAATTGTGTTAGTGATACAACTGTATAAAAGGGGTACAATTGGAAAAAATTAGAAGACTATATCTTTCTTCTTATAGATAAGAATTGAGCAAGGTAGTAGTAATTGAAAATCTTGTGAAGCTTATAATACATTATAATTCATTTATGTACATAAAATTTTCATTTGAATAATATAAACTCCACGCAAGTCAAAGGAGCGAAATTGTTAGCCTAAATGAGTAGAAATTTTGCATAATTTATTAGAAAATGCATAGTTATGATAAATTTGATATTGGTTATTGATTAACAGAATTTATTGCATGCATGTTTGTGGAATAAAGGATATATGAAAGTCATAACAGGTTTGGAATGACGACTAAGAATATGGAAGATGCATAAATACATTATAGCCATGAGGAGGAATTCAAAGGGTTGAACATCAACTTGGTAATGTAGAGATGAAATCAAATAGGTATAGAGAAGGTTGAGAAAAAAAACCTAGAATCAATAAAGACAACAAGAAGCCTAAATATGGAGGTATTAAGTTATATGGTTGATAAAGAAGCATTAATCGAAGCCCAATAAGAACAAAACCACATCAATATTGTGATATTACAAATATTGAAAAAACTACAGTAACAATTAAACAAGGAATTAGACTTAATTTATGAAGAAAAACATAGATCCCATGATAGGAGGGAGAATGTTAGAAGTTTTAGGCACTCTAGAAGTGATAGTAGACACGAACACAATTCAACAAGACATTCATCTAGAAGGGCATAAGAATTCTTAGAATCTAAAAGTAGTCAAAGTTAGAGAAGGAGGTCTATGGTGGATGATCTACAAGGAGAGTTTAGGAATATTAAGCCTGCTACATTTGATGTTGGTCATAAGAAGGGTGAAGATGGTAAGGCTTAGCTATTGGGGATGAGGAAATATCTCCAATTGTACAATTATTCATTAAATTTAGAGGCCATAATTGCAATATACCATCTCCAAGGAAAATATCTAATCTGGTGGGACTTGTTACATAGCATTTTTTCGTTGTCCCTGTACTCCCCGTTCCTTGATCCTGGAGGACCTCTACAGTGAACCCCACATGCTTTCCTTTCATGAAGAAACTCCCATTGTGTCCCTCTTCATGAGAAGAACAATTCCCTTTTGCACCATTTCCCACAAATCTTCTGTTTTTCCCAGTTCAAAAGACCGGCGATAATGACCTTTGTCCTCCTCGCACCAATATGTATGGAATAAAATTGTCTCTATCACTGATCGGAGAGATTGAGCTTTGTTTTAGTTGCGCTGATCCTCTTTTGGAAAGTTTTTTAAATAAGGCGTCAAAGCTTCTAGCTCTAGAAGCTTCATAACAGAAGTCTGGTAAATGGTTGAGCCAGATGGAGTCAAGGATGTCAATTTGGGCCCCTTTCCCTTATAGGGATGGAACTACCTCAAGTGATAAGACCTTCTCCCATGAGAAGAGGAACCATCTCCCATCTATTCATGCTATATAAACCTCCCTTTTTCCCAAGCACATGCTAGTGTTAAGATTGGTGTGCTAATGCTAATTAAGTTTACAGTGAACAACAAGCTATTCATAGTTGTAGCTCTCTAGTTATATGTGAGGGAGAAGTGTGAATTTGGTTTAGTGTGAAGCCTAAAGGGAAGAGCCTTAAAACTGGATTTAAGAGATCTGTGGTTTGTATCTTTTGACTCAGTTACTGGAGAATCCACAGTATGAACATTTTTATGCCAATGTTTCAAATCCCAACTGGGATCCATCATCAGGGCTTATGAATGATGACAAAAGAAGAGCTGCTAAGAAGGAAATAAATAATAATGAGGAAAATAAATTTTAGAATCAGCAGAATGTCGGGTGAATATTTATTATTAATTAATTTATTAATTAATAATTCATTCAATTATTTATTATTAATTTATTTATTAATTAATAAATCATTCAATTATTTATTTTTATTTTTATTTTTATTTTTGAGTTTTATATATATTTTTTTTTTTATTTACAGGTGAATTAATAAATTAATTTAAAATTCAAAACCTAAATGGTAATAATAATAATAATTATTTAATATATGATACTATAATAAATTTTATTTTATTTTATTTTATTTTTATTTTATTTATTCATTTATTTAATTATGATTCAAGTTGGGAAATGTTTATTTATTTTTATATAATAGTATTAAAGATTAGAGAAATAAGAATATTGTAATCAATAATAGTATTACAATATTCTTATTTCTCTAATCTTTAGTACTATTATATAAAAATAAATAAACATTTCCCAACTTGAATCCTAATTAAATAAATGAATAAATAAATAATTGAATAAATAAAATAAAAATAAAAAAATAAAATAAAATTTATTATAGTATCATATATTAAATAATTATTATTATTATTACCATTTAGGTTTTGAATTTTAAATTAATTTATTAACTCCCCTGTAAATAAAAAAAATATATATAAAACTCAAAAATAAAAATAAATAATTGAATGAATTATTAATTAATAAATAAATTAATAATAAATATTCAGCTGACATTCTGCTTATTCTAAAATTTATTTTCCTCATTATTATTTATTTCCTTCTTAGCGGCTCTTCTTTTATCATCATTCATAAGCCCTGATGATGGATCCCAGTTGTGATTTGAAACGTTGGCATAAAAATGTTCATACTGTGGATTCTCCGGTAACTGAGTCAAAAGCCTTAAAATTATTATTGTTGAGGCCATCATGGAATGCTAACGGAAGTGTGTTGGAACCTGGTTTTGTCGGAGGAGAACAACAACATCAAGATAATGATTGTAATCTATTCTTGATTTAATATATATGCAAATATCGATTGATTTCCTACATAATGTGTCACCTTACATGTTTATGGCTTAATGTTTCTTGACTTGTTAAGTAGGCTGAATTACAATTTTTCTATTATCACGGTTGTTTTTTTCTATTGTTTACTTGTTTCAGGTGTTCGAAGAAGGAAACAGGAGATATCTGAAGCGAGAAAGCAAGGTCATCACCAAATGGGATAAGCATATTAAGAGATAGGCCCGAAATCTTCCATAGAATGTCTTGTTAGTGGCTAGACCTGCTATCAAGTTAGAGGAATTGTTTGTGTCCATAATTATAATTTTACTTCACCACAAATTGGCGAATCTACTGGGGAACCAATCCTTCTGTTTGTTTTCTTGGATTTTCATTGTTTTTTGTGAATTTTTATAGTTTCAATATTTCCCTTTAGTTCTGTTTGTTTTCCTTTGCTTGCTGCTTTGGTTTTGAAATTCATAGTAGCAAGTCTAGTCCCAACTTTTAAAAATATTTATTTTTTTCTTAGCATCCTCACTTAGCGCGCTTAATTCGCTGACAATCACATTGATCAACGTGATATAATGAGGAATAGTCTTGCCAAGCCCCTTCTGGCGGTTGTTGTTAGTTAGAAAGTTGCGTTGATACCTATAAGTGAAGATTAGGGTTCACCCTAGATCTTGGCCAGTGCACTTTCCTCTCATGATTTCTATCCTATAAGATTTTTAGACTGTCTTCTCCCTGACTAGAAAGCTTCTTTTCATTTGGTTTGTTTGCTTATCGATTTGCCATCTTTTCGCTTGATTTCTTGGGTCATTGGATGGTTAGTGCAACTAAGGCATCTACATTGTTATCCATTGAGTTGATTGTAAACTCAGTGAGTCAAGGTGTTGGTGCATTTACTCGCATTTCATTTATGGTCCTTCTACGGATTTGACCTCCATTACACAAGTTTGAAAAGTTTTCATTTGCTTGTCTAAACATCTCTTTTCCGGCATAGATTACATTGCTTGTTTTTTTTTTTGGCAAAGCTTTTGTGTCATTAGTTTGAAAGAGATTCTGTCTTCATGGTTTTCATTTTCTTGAGAATCAATTGTCTCGAAAAGATTTTCATTCAAGTGTTTTATGATAAACTCATTTTCTCATTTCATGAAAAGTGAAAAATTCTAGTTTGTTGCATCAATATGTTATGGTAGTTAGCATCATTGAAGGCTATGATTGCATTGGCATTTGAAAAGAAAAAGAATTCTCTTTGATTTTGAAAGGACTATTAGAGTGTACTTGTTAGGAAATTAGGAATTGGAATGTATTTTTCATTAGTTTATTTTCTCGAAAAGTGAAGTAGTGAAAAATCATTTTTCTTTCAATTTCTTGGTTTCTTGCATTTGATTGTGTTTTCTACCCTATCTAGTGTAGACAATTCATCGAATTGAAAGGGTCTTGTCTCATTTAGCTGCATTTGGGGAATTTCGAGTCACATTACTGAGGCCTGAAAATTAAGATATAATTGAAGATAAACATTAAAATGAACTCAATTAACCTAAGGTGCATTTGAAACCTAAAGATCATATCTAGAAGGTCTAGGCTAGAGACATGTTCCGACATCTTTAAACCTAGCAGCTATCGTTAGCTTCGGCACTAGATAGTGCTAGCACAGATTTGTGCTCCCCGTACCATCGAGTATATAACAGGAGACCCCTCTAGGTTGCATCCTTTACCCATAGGAAGTCGATTCTGCCACCTTGCAAACGTCATACACTGAACACATCATTCGGGGAGATTGCTTGCTTGTACTTCTTGGTCTGCTAGGAGGTATTCTACAATTCACGGTTTCCTGGTAATCCTTTTTACCTAGATCTTCTAGAGTAGTCATTTGATATTTTTGACTCATTAAATTTAAAAGATCATTCGATCTCTTGTCCTTTTGAGCTCATTTCCAATCAAAAGAGATATAATCATCTTTGTTTCCTTCTTGACTCTTAGAAAATGAAAGAGCAACAATTTATTTATGTGTCTTAAAAAATTGATTGATTACGATCTTATAACATCTTGTTAGTCTTTTCTAGACCAAGTCATGAGTTTTCCCTAAAGAACATTTTAAATCCTTGAAATTTATCTCTCTTTTCCTATTAACTAAGACAAGGTCACTATCACTAAACCATTTGGTTCACCTAGTTCCTCTTCCTCTCCTCCATTTGAAAGATTTTTGGAGGAGATTTTTCCTGAATTACCAGAGTCACTCAAGGACCAAGGTGTTGAACTCAAAATCGTTCTAAGCATTCAACTTTTGTCATCTCATCCTCCACCTACTTTAGATGTTGGGTCACTGTTGAGGGCCCCGAAGTCGGGTCGACAACAAGGGGGATACCCACCCGGTCCGGAACCTGGTTGGCGGCTCCATGCCCATTTGGAGTAGCGGGTCCGACTAGGGGTAATGGGACCAGTTTCTCAATGTGAAGGGTGTGCGTGTGTGTGTAGAGTTTGATGGTATTAATCTAAAGGTTTCTCTAAACTAGTCTTAATCTTAACTGCTAAACTAACTCTATGCTAATGTAATCTAATGAAGAGAAACAGTACATCTAGTCTACGCTAACCCGGGGTGTTTTCTTTTGTTATGCGATCTAGAAAGATTTCAAGCAACAGCTGGTAATAAAGATCATTCAACTGTTATCAGAATATAAATCGATAAAGATAAACCATTCTGCATAAGAAGTTAGGCAGAGTAGTTGTGAACAACATATCGCATAATCAGTTTTCTATATGTCAAGCATAAATAAATGACCCCACCGTACATAAGTGCCAAATGGTAATACAGACATTCATACAGTAACATATAAAGAACTCAGTTGTGTATTACTTTAGCGATACTAGCAGAATTTAGTCAAGAGATAAAAGTACCATTTATGACTGATTTCACTAATAAACTTCAAGCAATAATGATTTATTCGTACTTGTTCTAATATCTGCTAAGAGTACAGAAGTGCAACATCAGTAACAGACATTAAAATGCAAACATAAATAAATCTCGATCCATCCATTCATCAAAAACCTCCTCTGAGGGTGCGGAAGTGCATGTTTTGAGGACAAGTTTTTTGACAGATTTCGGACCCCTCTCCAAATGCCATGAGAAGGGTTAAATACTACTAACTAATTAATCTTAATTACACGAAATTAGGGAATCGGCTTCAAATGACCGCCCTTTACTAAAAGAAAATTTATTTCTAAAACTTTAAATCTAATTTCTGACCGTTTCTGTATATTCTCTTTAGTGCTGTCAACAGCGCAACGTTTTCCTGGGAACAGTCGGCTGGCCGCCTTCTTCTTTCGCTCGGGAGATAAAAGTGGAAATAACAAGAGCTGGCACTTCCTTCTGACAGACCAGAAGATATTTTCGAAAACCTTTCTCTAGCTGGGTGTATTCGCCGCGTGTATACTTAGCACAACCCAGGTTCTTCTCGAACTGATTTTGCTGTTGCTATTCCAGTTTCCGGTCGTGCGAATGACTGAGTGGGTTAGGAGTCGCGCTGTATGGACAATCCCCTGTTTCGAGAATTGTTTCCGCTCTTTGTTCCAGACTTTTCTGGAGCGTCTTCCTTCTCATGCACTTCTTCCTCTGCTTTACCAAGTCTGAGCTTCAGGATCTTTTGTGAACACACTGCTTTTGTGCGCCTTTGACTCTGAGTCCTGGATAGTCTAATTTCATCAGTGCTGGTTGGCTTATAATCTGGAATCCGCGGACCTGCTGCATGCGGCATCCATTTGTGGAGGCATCTTCTGTCTGCTGTCTGATTGGCGCTTTCCCTTTTTCTTTAGATATTTCCTGCATATAGATTTATATTAGTTGCGTGTCTTGCAGTCTACGCAAAGAAGAAGGGAAATGAAAAGATTGACATGAAAGCATTAAACTCCAATGAATGCATAATCCTGACATTCATCATGGCTTGACTCTTCGAAAAATGCGATGCAATCATTCCTTGATACTCAAGCATGCGGTCATTAATTTCCTTTAAGGCGCGCGCTTAATCTTGGGTCTATCGAGTATGTCGGAGAATTCGTGCGATGAGTCTTTTCATATCGCAGATTGCAGATCGCCGATATCGCAAATTGCAGATCGTTGTCATCGCAGATCGCTGATCGCAGATTTTATTCAATGGTTTATGCCGCCTAGTGCGACGTTTGCGATGTGCGATGTCGCATATCGGCGATCGGCATTTCTTGAAGGTCTTCTTTTTAGAGAGCGCTTGGGATGCATGCGATGCGATGAATTTCGCATCGCTCTTTCGTAGTTTTGTTTTCCGCGCTTGGGTAATGCTTCAGCCTTCCCTTGCGATGCGATTTAAGCCTTAGGGAGAAAAATACAAAAATTTAAAAAATATTTTTGGGATTTTTCTTTCAGGGTCCCCCCCTTTGCTCGATGTTATTGCTAATATCGAGCAAAGAGGGGGGGTTGTTGGTGACCACAACAATGGCGATTCACTGTGAAGAACCAGTTATCTCTGCTTGTTCTATTGCATTTTCACTTCCAAAACAGAAATTTTTTTCTTATGCCTAAATTTTGTTATGGACAGATAGAGTATTACCCCTTATCCCGTCAATGATGTTTCGTCACAACTTTTATTTCATTCCGATTGTTTGCTCCCTCAGGGTTATTTCTTGTATTCACACCTAGACATTACTCAGTGCTTTTCAAAGACAAAATAAGGTCTTCTTTGCGTACTGGCTTTGTAAAATATGCTCATTTGTCGTAGGTAGAGCCTCTGCTGCCCGCAAGCGTCCATAGCCTCGACAGGGTTACCATGTTATCCAGCAATGATCTTTTTTCCTGTTTAAGGTTATTTACAACATACCAGAGAAAAATCCTTTTGACACTTTTTCTTTCTTTTTTGATTTTTTATTCTCTAAAGAACAGTGTCTTGGTTTGGTGGCCAAATTATGACACAGTCATTCACTTGATTTACACTTTTGCTGAACAAGCTGGCTCGTGATGAGACCCCTTGTCTTTTGATTGCAACAATCTTGAGTCGTTGCCCTGTTTTGGTAGACAGTAGTGGCAAAGTCAGCAAGTTATAATATCTGTGATCATGATAAGCCGGCTCGTGATGAGACCTCTCATTCTTTGAGATATAGTGTTTTCTTGGATTGTTTCTCTGGATGCTGCGATTTCCTTAATAGGGAGGAAGTCATTGTTTTTCCTTAAGAAAGCTCTGGACGACAATAATAGAGTTTAAGAACAGCAGTTTTGCAGAGAATAATTATTTTGCTATTGATGATGCTTTTCATTGCGTTGGCATAAAACAATTTTTTGCCAAAAGTTACTTTCATCCTAGATTTCTTTATGAAGTTGAAACTAACATCATATTCAGGCTAAAGTTAACTCTATCTGTCAATAATAAAAGTCAGATTTTTTTTGAAAAGTTTTACTATTTATACAAGTGAAATCAAAATCTGATAGAGAAATGGTATGTTTCTTCATGAATATAATTTATGATCATTCACTACCAACCTTATTTATAAGAAATAAAAACTTAAAAAAAAAAAAAAAACTAAAATTATCTTACAAAAATAGAAGGATGACCTTCTATGGAAAATACATTTTGAGGATTTGTCCATTCACAGGCAGAGAATCTCTCCTGCCTGTCAAGTCCTGCAACACAAAAGTCGACGGGCCTATGACCTCTACGATCTGAAAAGGACCAAGCCATAGCTTCTGGAATTTCGTATGTTTGCCCTTTTCTTCATGAGCCTTATCCCATTTCAAAACTAAATCTCCCATCTGAAAGTTTTTTCTGGTCATTATGTTCGAATCAAAAGAGGATTTTATCAGCGCTTTGTGGTGAGCATGGGTTTTCTTGGCCTGTTCTCGTTGTTCTTCTAGCTTGATTATTTCCATTTGCCTTAGCTGTAAGGGAGAAGTAGATACTTCATCAATGTATTGTACTAAGGACAAGGAGGGAATGACTAAGTGAGTAGGAAGAACTGCTTCTCTCCCGTAAACTAAATTAAAGGGATAAGTGCCGATAGAGGCTTTCTTTGTAATTTTGTCTGCCCATAAGGCGTTTACCAGCGCTTTATGCCAATTCCTTTGGTTTTGGTCGACTGTCTTTTTGATAATCCTGATTAGGTTTTTGTTCGTTGATTCAGCCAGCCCATTACCTTGCGGATAGTAGTTGGCAGAATACTTCAGTTTGAACCCTCTTTTGAGCATCAACTCAGTCATGGTATTTCCAGAAAAATATGAAGCATTATCAAATATTAAGGCCGTTGGCAATCCAAACCTAGTAATGATAAACTGATCTATGAATTCAATAATGTTTTCAGAATTAGTTGTCTTGAGAGGAACTGCCTCTACCCATTTAGTAAAATAGTCAGTTGCCGTGAGGATATACCTATGCTGTTTAGAGGAGTGAGGAACGATCTCACCTATTATGTCCAGGCCCCATTGGCTGAACGGCTGTTCGATGTTAACCGGCTGTAGTGGCATGGATGACTTCTTTTGTTTTCCTGCAGCAGTTTGGCAGACTTGGCATTTCCTTACGTGATGGTACGAGTCTTTGAACAGCGTGGGTCAGTAGTATCCTGCACGTAAGATTTTGTGTGCGGTGGCTTCTCCAGCATAGTGTCCACCTGCTGGTCCATCGTGGAGTTCCTGCAAAACCTTTTCTGCTTCAGTTTTCTCAAGACATCTAAGGAGCACAGAATCATAATTCCTTTTAAACAGGACATCATTTACGAGCTGGTATTGTTTAGCTTTTAATCTCAGGGCTCTCTTCTTGATGTGATCCAGGTGAAATGGAGCATGCCCGTTTTTCAGGAAATAAATGGTGTCAGCATATAATGATTGTGCGTCGTTTAGGCTTACCTCATACGCGTGTACCTCTTCAGATGATTTTTCAGGGATTTGCAATGCTCCAGCTAACATCTTGCAGAAGCCTTGGCCTCTTACAATGTGTGCCGGCTTGATCTCCAGGTCGTATTCTTGCAAGGCGGTGATCCAATTCGCTCTCTTTTCGCCCACATCTTTCTGTATTAGGAGGTTTCTTACCGCTGGGAATGGTACTATGACCTTGGTATGGGCCTTTAGCAAGAAAGGTCTGAAATATTTAATTGCTTTGAAAACAGCGTATGCCTGTTTCTCTACGTCCAAATATTTCAGCTCAGCACCTTGTAAGTTTGAGCTAAAGAATGCGATCGGAGCTTCTACCTTTTCTTGATTCGCTTGAGTCAAGATCGCAGCATAAGAATTCTCTCAGGCAAACGTGTATAAGACAAAGGGCTCTGAAAAATTTGGGGTTGCTAGAGATGGAGCGTTGATGATGGCTTGTTTGATTAAGTTAAATGCTTCGTGCTCGTCTAGACCCCATTTAAAGTTTGAATTCTTTTTTATCATTTTTTGTAAAGGAGAAATAATACGTGAAAAATATGGGACAAATCTTTTCACAAAATTGATCTGTCCTAGGAAAGATTGCATGGTCTTTTTGTTATGAGGCATGGATATCTCAGAAATTTCTTTGATTCTGTCAGGTTCAATGTGAATGTCAGATTTGGACACTATGAATCCTAGCAATTTTCCTTCACTCAACGCGAAAAAAGATTTCTTCGGGTTAAGCGAGATCCCATACCTTAAACATCTTTGAAAGATTTGCTTCAAATCTTTGAGGTGGTTGTTTCGGTTCTTGGAGTATACAGTTATATCATCCAGGTAGATCACTACCGATTTATTGACTAAACCTTTAAACGCAATGTCCATGGCTCTCTGAAAAGTGGCGCCGGCGTTGATCAGACCGAACGGCATTTTCCGATACACGTAGGTACCCCATTTAGTTCGGAAGGTGGTTTTTAATTGATCATCTGGGTGTACCAACACTTGATTATATCCTGAAAATCCGTCCAAGAAAGACATTAACTCTGAGCCTGCGACTGCCTATAATATTTGCTCCATAGGTGGGAGGGGAAAATTGTCTTTCTGACAGGCTTTGTTGAGATTCCGGAAGTCGATGCAGATTCTAATATCTCTGTTTTTCTTCCTAACAGGTACCATGTTGGATACCCATTTGGAATGTCTGACCGGGAAGATTATTCTGGCTCTCAACAATTTATTCAGCTCAGTTTTTATCTGATTTTCCAAGTTGGGGTGGATTTTTCTGAGTTTCTGTTGGACAGGTTTCTCGTTGTCAATCATAGGGATAGTGTGTTGAATGATAGAAGTGTTGTAAGTCTTCAGCTCATCGTAATTCCAGGCAAAGACGTTTTTGTACTGTCGTAGAAGACGGATATATGCTGATTTTTCTTCAGGAGCTAGGCCTTGACCTAGATTAACGTTTTGCGGCTTCTCATCGGTTCCTAGGTTCACTGATTCGTAGTTCAGATTTGAACTATAGAGTTTGGCATTAGCTGACCTTTTGAACCGACTTTTCAAGTCATATAAGTCTTCTAGTTTGACCACCGATTTGGGTATAGCATTATCAGTGCTATTTTGTTGTATCTGGTGATCATGACAGTCTTCGTCGATTATCTGGTTTGAGTAGGATCCTTCGGAGGTGAGGAAACTTACGATGTCTGGGTCGTCGTTGAATACTCTCCATTTGGTGATGTTGTCAGGGGTAGATGGTTTAAAAATCAATTCTATCGAAAACCTATCTGGACTAAAGTCTTCGGAGGGGATGAGTCTGGAGGCTACGTTAGCTAACAGGTCTGCGTTTACATTGTGAAGTCTCGGGATTGACGAAATATTGAACGCTGTAAAATGTGCAGTGAGATCTTGTACTAAAGATTGATAGTGCTTTAAATGATTAGACAGGCAGTGTATGGTGTTACGTACCTGTTTGACGACGATCTCAGAATCTCCAAAGACTTGAAGATATTTGACGTTGCAGCCGATTGCTTTGTATAGGCCTTGCACCAAGGCTTCGTATTCCACTGTGTTGTTCGTGCAATCGAACTCCAGTCTGCATGTGAGAATGGTCTTATTTCCATCTGGGCTGATCAAAACGCATCCTGCTCCCGCTCCCTCATTGGATTTAGAGACATCAAAATATAATTTCCAAAATAAAGAAGTATTTACAGGGTTATCTAAGAAACTAACACATTTTGAATCATCAGTCTGGGAAAAGTTTTCAACTTGGGACAAAACTGAATTTTCTAAATATGGTGATATGTGAGCATTGAAATTTCCGAGGAAAGAGTCTACCGAGTAGTTTCCTATGTTGCTGTTGTTGTATGCTATGGCTTCGTTCTCTCTTTCCAAATCCGTCACTATGTATTTTTGGTGCAATTCCCGTTCAATCTTTATTTGATTTGGTTTCCCGTTGAAGGGTAACCACATGTGCGACCAGTCGGTTGAAAAGTATCCATGGAGTTTCTCGAACCAGTCCCTGCTAAGAATCAGACCATAAAATTCAGGGATGTCAGCCACTAGAATGTCAGATATCATTTTTTTTTGGGATTCAACTGCATTAAGTAAGTCATTCAAACGTATGACCATTTCCATGAGAGGTAGTCGTAACTGACTAATTTCTCATGATTTTTGAATAGTTCACTTAGCACTCATTGCATCGGGTGATGCTCACAGGGGTGAAGAAGTGGGATTGAAACTAGTGAAATGTGGAGAACGAATCACATAGCATCAATCATCACTTCCGGGGCTTGCACTAGAATGTCGATAACCTGACATACCTTGGGGTTAGACGACAGTCTTATGGTCACTTGATTAAGTTCGCCTATCACTTCGACTTGCGATCGATCAAGTTGAACTATGCGCACTGCGGATTTTTGCGGTTGAACATTAAGTTTGGCACATATTGACTTGGGTAGAATATTGGTTGACGCACCAGAATCGACCAAGCAGTTGTGCATGTTTCTGTTAAATATTTCATAAGTGAGGAGGAAAGGAGGAGTATGAGATCTAGATCTCCCTCCAATCAGAGCGATGTCATTTGGATCGATTTTATTGATCGTGTTGATTGGAGGTCTTCCTATATTATGGGAAGCTACAGCTGTAGGTAAAGGTGTAGTAGGTACGGCGTGTAACTCTTTCATCATGATTTTCTGTTGGTGTTTCAATTTTCTCAACTCGTACAAAGTGATATTAGCCCTAGTCTTTTTCATGTCATCGATGATGTTATACTCCATTTCATCCGACACTATTAGTGTCTTTGATGGAGGTGATTGCTCTGATTGGACTGGGCTAAATGAGGTCGTTTTAGCAATTTTTTTCTTTGGTGCAACCTTTTCTTTTGCTGCAGGGCTTGCGCCCTTCTATTTTGGGGTATTCTGGGGAGGATCAAGTTGATTTTTGCTTCGTGTGCTAACCAGAAGTGCTTCTTGATCTTCCTCTTGTGGGAGGATGAAATCCCACATTCCTTGTAGTTCCACCACTTCTTCATCGTCGGTCTGCGTTTCGATGGTGCTCTCCTCTTCTTCTTCTTCAGATTCCACATTTGAGACCACGTTGGGTGGCTTCGTCTCCATGGGAGGGTTTCTTTTGAAATTCCTAAAAGGCTTTCTTGGGGACGATTCTGCTACTTGTTTTCTTATGTCAATCATCTCATTAGACATGGCCTTTAATACCTTTTGTAGTCCTTCCATGTCGAAAGGATCTTTCGTTTTCTTCTTCTTGGTGTCTTCTTTGAAAGAGATTTTCTTAGATTTACGCTCTTCGATTGTAGATCTCTTTTCGAGGGCTACTACGCGTCTTTCAACTGCTAACGCCTCGGCCAAATTTTCGACTAAGGTTGTCTTGCTTGCCCTATCTACGAAGATGGCCAAGTTTGAAGGTAAGGCCGTGATGTACCACTCACATCTTACTTCCTCGCTGGGTTGAGAAGCAGTGGGGATTTTGTTGAGGATCTTGTTGAATCGTAAGTTAAAATCCTTAATGGGTTCCCTATCCTCCGCTTTAAGATTGGATAAATCGTTGATCAGTGTCGCTGTCGATCTATCATCGCCGAATTTGGTGAGAAATTGATTTTGAAAAATGTCCCAGCTGGTGATAGATCCGGAGGGCAGCGAAAAGTACCATGACCCGGCTGTTCCTTGCATTGTATAGGGGAAAAGTCAGACCACGGCATCTTCGTTGGTAACTCCGTTGAGATTAACAGAAAGCATGAAATTATTGATATGTTCTTCAGCTAGCATTCCTGTTTCTGGATTGAACTTTGGTAGCCATTTCTCGGGATGGGTAGGTATTGGACTTAGGGGTGGAGGCATTAAAACCGCCCCAGGATTATTCCATGGAGATTGGGCCATCGCTGAGTTGCTAGTCAACAAAATTGTAGGAGATGGTCTTTGATGTTGAGAAGATGGAGATGTTATGATCTTCGACGATTACAGAGGAAGGGTTGTGGAAGATGGATGAGTGACTTGAGGTGGAGATGTGGGTGGTTGACTTCGCGGAGAGGGAGTTGAAATGGACAAAGTGGATGAAAGAGTCTCACTGTCAGACTCTGGGAGTGCTTTCCTTGCTCTTTTCCTAGCGGGGAGAGGGATTTCAGTTGGCTGGATGCCAAACTTTTCACTCTTCAATCGGGTCAGGGGATGAGCAGGATTGTACTGCGAAGTCAGGCTGCCTTTAGATTTATCAGAGTTCTGGGTAAAAATAGAGAATCCCTAGAGTTTACGGATCAAAGTTTGAACTTCAGGGGGATCGATAATAAGTTGGTCTGATGTATCAGTATGTATAGCAGCGGTGGATGTCAGAGTGACTTCTAGTTCCGAGATTAGTCGTACCGGGGAAGTCGGGGAAGTTGGTGAGGGTGATTTGCTCTCAGAATGGTATTTGGATTTTGAATTATGCGCCATTCATAGCTCGGCCCTCCTTCTAGCGCCAGAAATGTTGAGGGCCCCGAAGTCGGGTCGACAACAAGGGGGATACCCACCCGGTCCGGAACCTGGTTGGCGGCTCCTTGCCCGTTTGGAGTAGCGGGTCCGACTGGGGGTAATGGGACCAGTTTCCCAATGTGAAGGGTATGAGTGTGTGTGTAGAGTTTGATGGTATTAATCTAAAGGTTTCTCTAAACTAGTCTTAATCTTAACTGCTAAACTAACTCTATGCTAATGTAATCTAATGAAGAGAAATAGTACATCTAGTCTACGCTAACCCGGGGTGTTTTCTTTTGTTATGCGATCTGGAAAGATTTCAAACAACAGCTGGTAATAAAGATCATTCAACTGTTATCAGAATATAAATCGATAAAGATAAACCATTATGCATAAGAAGTTAGGCAGAGTAGTTGTGAACAACATATCACATAATCAGTTTTCTATATGTCAAGCATAAATAAATGACCCCACCGTACATAAGTGCCAAATGGTAATACAGACATTCATACAGTAACATATAAAGAACTCAACTGTGTATTACTTTAGGGATACTAGCAGAATTTAGTCAAGAGATAAAAGTACCATTTATGACTGATTTCACTAATAAACTTCAAGCAATAATGATTTATTCGTACTTGTTCTAATATCTGCTAAGAGTACAGAATTGCAACATCAGTAACAGACATTAAAATGCAAACATAAATAAATCTCGATCCATCCATTCATCAAAAACCTCCTCTGAGGGTGCGGAAGTGCATGTTCTGAGGACATGTTTTTTGACAGATTTCCGGACCCCTCTCCAAATGCCATGAGAAGGGTTAAATACTACTAACTAATTAATCTTAATTACACGAAATTAGGGAATCGGCTTCAAATGACCGCCCTTTACTAAAAGCAAATTTATTTCTAAAACTTTAAATCTAATTTCTGACTGTTTTTGTATATTCTCTTTAGTGCTGTCAACAGCGCAACGTTTTCCTGGGAACAGTCGGTTGGCCACCTTCTTCTTTCGCTCGGGAGATAAAAGTGGAAATAACAAGAGCTGGCACTTCCTTCTGACAGACCAGAAGATATTTTCGAAAACCTTTCTCTAGTTGGGTGTATTCGCCGCGTGTATACTTAGCACAACCCAGGTTCTTCTCGAACTGATTTTGTTGTTGCTATTCCGTTTTCCGGTCGTGCGAATGACTAAGTGGGTTAGGAGTCGCGCTGTATGGACAATCCCCTATTTCGAGAATTGTTTCCGCTCTTTGTTCCAGGCTTTTCTAGAGCGTCTTCCTTCTCATGCGCTTCTTCCTTTGCTTTACCAAGTCTGAGCTTCAGGATCTTTTGTGAACACGCTGCTTTTGTGTGCCTTTGACTCTGAGTCCTGGATAGTCTAATTTCATCAGTGCCGGTTGGCTTATAGTCTGGAATCCGCGGTCCTGCTGCATGCGGCATCCATTTGTGGAGGCATCTTCTCTCTGCTGTCTGATTGGCGCTTTCGCTTTTCCTTTAGATATTTCCTGCATATAGATTTATATTAGTTGCGTGTCTTGCAGTCTACGCAAAGAAGAAGGGAAATGAAAAGATTGACATGAAAGCATTAAACTCTAATGAATGCATAATCCTGACATTCATCATGACTTGACTCTTCGAAAAATGCGATGCAATCATTCCTTGATACTCAAGCATGTGGTCATTAATTTCCTTTAAGGCGCGCGCTTAATCTTGGGTCTATCGGGTATGTGGAAGAATTCGTGCGATGAGTCTTTTCATATCGCAGATCACAGATCGCAGATCGCCGATATCGCAAATCGCAGATCGCTGTCATCGCAAATCGCTGATCACAGATTTTATTCAATGGTTTATGCCGCCTAGTGCGACGTTTGCGATGTGCGATGTCGCATATCGGCGATCGGCATTTCTTGAAGGTCTTCTTTTTAGAGAGCGCTTGGGATGCATGCGATGCGATGAATTTCACATCGCTCTTTCGCAGTTTTGTTTTCCGCGCTTGGGTAATGCTTCAGCCTTCCCTTGCGATGCGATTTAAGCCTTAGGGAGAAAAATACAAAAATTTAAAAAATATTTTTGGGATTTTTCTTTCAGGGTCCCCCCCTTTGCTCGATGTTATTGCTAATATCGAGCAAAGAGGGGGGGTTGTTGGTGACCACAACAGTCACCTATTGATATTGTCATGGAATCTTTGGACAATCCCATCCGAACTCCTAAGGGTTTGCCAACTACTGACGGTTAGCTTGGACTAGTTATATATCTTCTGAATCCTTTGTTTGATCCTATTGTGATATCGCCGCATCATCCGTAGAGTTTGTACCATTAGCCGGGTGTTCCTTTGGAATTCTCCCCTCATACAACTTCGGTCGTTCGTTGTCGTTTGTTCCCAACTATGGAACCTAAAGTCGATGCTCTAGTTAACTCTTCAGATGAATCATAAGTTTATACTCCACACATTGTTGAAGAGGAAGAACATCAATTTCCTCTTGATGGTTTCCCCTATATAGGGAGCATTCCGATCAGTGTGTATTGGTAATTACTGCCTAATTATGTGACTTTGGCACAATTGGTCTCAAGTACACCTAGTGCCTCATCACTATATCATAACCCTGTTTGGGTGTCTAGCGCCATGCCTACTACAGTTCTATTCATTGTGAACTTGACCTCCCAACAAGTCATTACCTCAGTCCTGATGCAACCCATCGTCCCGAATCCTCTTGTATTGTCCATCCCAATCACCCATCCAATTCAACCGACAGTCTTGAAGAATGTTACTGTTAGTTCTTCGATCCCTACAGTAAGTCGACAAGTTGTTCCACAGCCTGGGGGGTAGAATCTGAGTGTTTGTATGGTGTCAGGCAACACTAATGTGAGTAGCTCATAGGTTCACATGGTTGGAATGAACCAGCCTTATTCTGGCATTATCCAAAACCCCGATAGTCCTGCTAGATCTAGAAATGTCCAATACCAATATGTTCAAAATCCAATTGGTCCATCTCGGTCAAGAAATTGCTAGTATTAGCAGCCTTATGGGGCTCAAGTTCAGTACCAAACTCCTTACGTTCCATATGGTTCTCAAGGAATGGTCAATCCGCCTTATTTCCTTCAACCTAGGTAGTATGTTCAGCCTGACCCATCCACTTTTCAGGGTGGTTATGGCCAGATCCAGTTTGGAAATTTCCCAAGAATTGTTCAAGCACCCTTGCAATAGCAAGGATAACCTCTCCAGCAAAAAGGGAAACCTTTGTTGCAACAAGGGCCATCCACGCAACAACAAGGGAAGATGATACTGCAGCAAGGACAACTGTAAAAACCACATGGGCAACCCTCGAAACAGTTACAGCAAACCATGCAGTCGCAGATGTGGTATGCTCCGTAAACCTCCAAGCCTATGTCTTCACAGGGTCAACCTTTGTAGCCACAGGGATAGCCTTTATAGCTACCAGGTCAACCATTTCAGTAGCAGAGCCAACCCAGGTAGCAACAACCCTCATATACCTATCAACAAGGTCAACCCTTGTAAGGATAAGGCCAGGTTCAAGTCTTGTAGTAGTAGGCCCTATATCCTAATGTCATAGGAAAACAGGACCAGACTCCGTTTATCCAAGGGAAACAGGTCCAAAACCCCTATGTCCAAGGGCAGCAAGTGTACACTCCTTATGTCCAAGGACAACAGGGCCAAAATCTTCTTTTTTAAGGGCAACAGGTTTAAAACTCGTATGTTCAGGGACAATAGGTACAATATCCATATGTCCAAGGTCACAGGCTCAACAACCTCTTAATCCGTATGTTTCTTACCAACAAGCTATGACCGAACAGTTCCACTGTGTTCGAGGTCAAAATCCTCCCTACGTCTAGGGTAACCTATAGTGGGGGCATAATCAAATGCCATATGGCCAAAACCCTCCACTATGGGGCCAAAATCCTTACCAGCAGGGATGGGCTCCTCCAGTTGGACTCGCTTATCAACCTCCAATGTCTTTTAATACTCAATTTCCATTCTTGGCCACACTAAGGTTTCTAGATGTGTCGTGCCTTACAAATTATCCAATTCTTCATTCACCATACTAGCCTCTGCTTTCATCCAAGATCCCGAGCAATTGTCCTAAGTTCAATGTGAAAGCAAAAGAAGACCTCTAGCCCATGTGAAGAAATATCACCTCTGGTGCTCTTTGAATTCTTCTCCGTCTTACAACAAACCCTCATAGGTGCTGTAACCAAGTGGTACATCAAGCTTCCTTGAAGTACTTACCATGAATTCAACTCTTTAGCCATGGATTTCCTCACACATTTCCAGTTACCAGTTCACTATGAAACTGGCACCTATTTTCTTACTTCGCTTAAGAAAGATACAGCGACACACATCTCCGATCACATCCATGAATGGAGACATAGACGCCACCTAATCAAATTCGAGATTCTTGATCAGTTGCTCAACAAATGTTTTACCAAGTCATTAGTCGCTCCAATTTCTCATGATATAGCTATGGGTGGATGTGTTACCGAAGAAAAAGTCATTGCTCGTGACCAGTACTTAGATCTTGTTTATTCTCATTCTAGCACTTTGTTTGAGTTATTACCCAATGCTTCATGGCCATCATCCAATCCCATGACATCAAATTCATAGGCTACACCTCCTGTTTATGGAGTAATTCATTTAGTGTCCCAGATCCCTACCAAATCTTCTTCCAAACAGAAGTTGGTCTCAAACACTACTTCCAACAGTTCCTCCCAAAATCCACCTGGCCTTGGTAAAACCTTAGAGGTCCACGCTGTCTAGTCTACCATAGTGGACAAATCCTCGAAAGGTAACAAGAAAGGCAAAGGCAAAGGTAAAGCCGATGCCCCAAAATAGGGTCCTCCTGAGTCGTCTGCTGGAGATTCTTTACAATGGAAGCCTACGTATCTGTGCCTCATTTGCAAGGAGGATCACTATACCAAGGATTATCCCCGACGGTATGAAGTTACTCATTTGCTCAAATGGACCCCACCTATCCTAAAGAGCCATTTTTGTCTTGGTGGACTCAAATGGTAGACCAACCTCAATCATCTACTTCCCAAGGATCTCAAGTATTCATGATGAGTATGCCTATTAATGTGGCTACTAGATCAAAATATTACCAAAATATTGCTCTAACAGCTGGGAAAGAGAAAGAGGCCACCCCTTCTTCTTCTTCCTCGAGTTTTGGTCGTCTTCAAATCAAGCATCCTAACCCTCATTCCGCTATCTAGCCACCCTCTCGAGGTGTGCTAAGGAAATCCTTATACAATCCCAACGCTTGAGCTGCTCAACACTATAATATTGTTGAGGATTTTTCTCAGGCGCCATCAGCTATGTTGGCTCTCGAGGTACTCCAAAGCTATCCATCTCAGCGGAAATCCTTACTGTTAGCTATTGGGGGTATTGATCCCACCGATTCCAATTTGATATGTTTTGATCTAGAAAACCACATTCTGTGCCTCCCTCATTAGATTTCCTTTCTAATTAAGGTAATCATTAATGATAAAGCCATTCATAGGACTGTCATCAATGAAAGTGCTTCTACTTGCATCATGTTAGTCAGCTGCTGGAAGGCAATTGGTTCTTGTACTTTGAACCAATCCCCAAAAACTTTGGAAGATTTTGACGAGCATGATTCATGACCCTTCGGTGTCTTACCTAACCTTGCCATTACTTTGGAGGGCAAGACTGTAAACATCAAGGTAGAGATTGTTGATGCTAATCTCAATTATAATCTTCTACTCACACGGAGTTGGGCCCATTGCATGCATGTTGTAGCCTCCTCCCTATTCCACGTGATTCATTTTCCCATCAAGAGAAGATCGTCACAGTCAACCAGTTGTCCTTCTTTGCCTCTTCCTCCTCGAATGGAAATGTTCTATATGTCAAGCACACTGGTGCTCCTTATGAGAGTGTGGGAGGAGGTCTTTTTAAAGATTTTTCCTTGATGGGAATTTTTCCACTCCCACCTCCTCATGTTGCCTCTGTCAACATAATCTCGGTCAAATCTGATACTTCAGTCATACCTTCACCATATCTTGTTGCTACCTGGTGTTGTTGGGAAAAGTGTCCATTCAAAATGCCCCTATCCCACTCTAAGGTGTGATAGTGCCTTAGCAACAAACAAGGAAAACTACTTAAGTATTATTCTTTATGAAATGTAAATGAGGAGGAAGGATCTAACTAACCTGTGTCTTTCGCTAGTTTGTTGATCCAATCGCTCCTCTCTTCAATAGCTCCCAGCTCCCTGCTCCCTTACCGGCCCAGCTTCACCGAATTCCTGCAAGATCACAAGAGAGAGAAACTACACGAAGATATAGATATACATTCATAAAAAGCTCAAGATCAGATTAAGCTAAACATGCAAATATAACAAAACATCATTGATACACAGCATGTAGGAGAAACTCAAATATTTTATTGACAGAATAAGAAAGTCCAAGAGGAGATACAACCAAGTGAGTTCCGATCCAGCATCTACCTCCCAGCAAAGGAATCCCTTCCTCTCCTCCAACAAAGCATAAATCACCCAATGTACTAATCTCAATCTCAAACCAACAACAATTCTCTGCAAAGTACAAAATTCCAGCCTCTGGATCTCTGGGATGAGGGATCCATATATAGATGTAAGCAGAGAGGATGAGTCAGCTTATGTTTTGACTTGTGGCTTCTCTCTGTCAGTTCTTGCTTCCACTTGGAGGCTGAGAGCCTCTTACTCATCACTTGGTCGAATTCAGTGAGGCAAGTGTCATTGGAGAAGATTCTGGAAGCTTCCATGGTCTTTCCACCTCGTTGAATGACTCTGCCACTTGTCATTTCCCTCTCAACGCACCTGGGTAGTGCATTCAAGTGTGTTGCAACGCAGCTAGATAGTGTACTGGGGTGCTTTGCAACGCAGGCAGCTAGTGGAGCACTTGAATTGATCCTGAATTGACTGTTTCTGAGTGGTTTTTGGTAGAGAACTTCTGGGAGAAGCTATCATTGGTTGACCTTGTTCCTTTAGGAGTTGTAACAACATCTTTAGGGACTTTGGATCCCTTGGATTATGGACATTTCATGCTTATAGCTGTAAGGCACAAAAATGTCTATAACAGTTGCCCCCTAAAGTATGAGGCCGTTTATCGGGTGAAATGCTTTATTAGGAGGATCCGAAGTTCATTCAATGTTGGGAGGAGACCTGTAATAAGATACAATACAATACATTATTTTTCATTTTGTTTTCATGATCTAGCTGAGGCAGGCATTCCCATGCTCAGCTTTATAAATTCATTTTTATGTACATAGGACAGACAATCGTCTGATGGTAGACTGATGATTCTGATGAAATCATCATCCTTTTGGTAGGATGATTATCTGTTCTGCAGTGCTGTACATGTCAATGTCTTTATTTTTCCTGAATATATATCGCAGCCCGGATGGATGAAACTAGATCCGGGGTCTTCAATCTCGTCCGATCTTCACTCTAAGTACAAGTCGATCCATGTGAGAAATGTTTTGAAGTCGAACATGGAAAGACATCGCTTGATTACCAGTCAATGATGTAAACTGTTAACAAGCGCGAGAGGAATCATCGATAATTATAATGACCCTCAAGGTACTGCAGTACAATTCACGTGGTGTGAATAAAGGACTTGGCGTCGAACACCATGCAAAATCTTTCGGTCGAAGGTCATTGATGTATACCTGTCGCCGGAAGTGAGAAACTTGCCATTGAGGCATGCAAGCTTCAAAGTACTGAAGGGGTTGTTCCTAGATCAACTTCTTGGATAATGAGCTGATGTCGACAAGAAGTGATCCATCAAAGGAGCGCCTTGATGTATCCCACATCAGTGACACGGAACAGAGAAAATGATTTTGATGGAGGTGAAAACGATCCGATGATATATGGTTCAGGGTGGCGGTCATGAAAGAATGAAGTATAATGTATGGTAGTAGATGGGACACGGTTGACTTCTCTGGATGACTTCTCTTGAACATATCGGCGACACTTATGTGATGGATTGGTAGCATTTACCCCAAAGGTGGATGATATGGCGAGACCATGGTGATGTGACCGGTGAATGAAGCAACCCAACCCGACTCAGGCACGGAGTGGAAGTGTCATGTTCAAGAGCGACTTGCTACCAATAAAAGTTCTTTGAGTTTCTTCCCAATTTTTCCCCAGTCATTTCTGACCAGTACCTCTTTATTTTTTTCAAGCTTGAGGAGGATAACATATGCTTGTTCTATAATTTTCCCTTCGGGCAAACCCATCGCTATGTTTTAACGAGCCTAGCGATAGTGAAACTCGTTCTCGTCTAAAGACAAGTTTGTCGCTATTAATCTTTTTAACGAGTCTAACGACAAAGATAACTCGGTCCTTTTCATTTTTAGAGAGTCTGAAAAGGTACGTAAAGTTAACTCCAGAGTTCCTTTTTCGTCATCTAATCCCTTAAGTCCGAAAAAGTATAAAACAATACAGAAGGGATGAATTTTCGATAGTTTTAACAAGCCGAACAAAACAAGCGCTCGATCTTTTTGTGCAATGATCCCTCAGGTCCAAAAATATTAAAATCTAGAGGAGGGATAGCTCTTCCGGTCGCTTTAATGAGCTGGAAGGCCAAAACTTGACAATCTTTTCATATTTTACGAGTCAGATGAAAAGAGCTTAAAGAAGACTCGTCTTTTGAGGAACGAGTGATAAAATGGGTAGCAGCTGATTCCAGGTAAGGGTTGGAATTTTCCAAGCACGACAGTGTCACAAGGATGGCTAGTGAAATCACTCTTCGCAGCTGTTCCTCAAAATGGTAAACAATCATATGGAGGTGAATGATCAGCCAATGGAAAAGTGGAGGTGACGGTGCAAACATGACCAAGGCTTTAATGGCTGATAATGTTACATTCACGGTGGTTATTTACCGGAGGGTAGTTCATTTTTTAACGAGCTTAAACGCGGGTTGAAACACTAGCTCGATCTTATGTTTATTTTTTAATGAGCATGAAATATGTGCTAAAACTGCTCGATTATCCAGTCATATGATAAGAATGTCTCATGTAAGATGCCATTTTTTATGGAGCTTGCGCCTTTCAAAGCTATGGCCCGCATCCTTTCGTTATGCAAGTTCGGAAACGATTAATCCTACGAGTTTAAAGGGTTAGACCTACAAGTTTAAAGGGAGGACCTAAAAATTTAAAAAATAAATAGCCGCCCCTTGCTTGCACTCCAAAAGGTTTGCATGCCCCCAGGTATAAAACAGAGTTTCAAGGTTATCTCTACTTCACTTCCGCCAAAACAATTGTTTTAGCGAGAGAGGCCTACCTCTTTCAGGTTACCCAAAGATTGTTCTGTTAATCTTTCAAACAAAGCACTTCTTCGGCGATGTCTACCGAGATAAACAAAGGTGAGTGACGATGCCCGCCAACTCACATAACTTTGACAAAAGAATCTTATTCTAGAACAACCCCTCTTCCAATCACGGATGGGGTACAGACTAGTCATATTCTCCCGCGGAAACCTACCCTATACCCAAAGTTTTCCTGCCGAAGCAGACCAGGACGCATGCCCCCTGGGTTCCAGTCATATCCCTCCGAATTACTCGCGCTCATCGGGAGGACGGACCGTGGGTTGAGACACTTCTTGCGTGAAGAGACCATTTAGGGATGGTATATGACTATTTGAGATGCATGATCCGGGAAATGAAAGCTGGTCCACGAGCTTGACCACTCTTCCTTCGTGCGGAAAACACATTACTCTAAAGAGTGAGGAGACGATACCTCCCATGCAATATATATAGTCTCGTCCAAGGAGTAGGTTATAATCCAAGGGTCGTTGAATGAACATCACGTTCATTTGAATGGTCTTCCCTTTCAATGTTATGGTCACATTGGGGAGGATCCCAAAGGTCGACTGGTTCCTTTATCAAAGCCTGTCACATTTCTCATTTCAGGCAAAAGCGATGGCGAACCAAGCGCTTTCCAAGCAGTAGAGGAAAGGATACTCACAGATGCCCCCTCATCAATGATGGTACTAGCCATGACCATTCTGTATATTTGGACGATAATTCGAAATGGTATGCTTGCTGGCAAACGGGGTCTGCCTAGTTGGTTCCAGTCGAAGGAGAAAACTGGGTTGCTTGGTGGTGGGACCGAGTAAACGGCTGGGTATCGCTCTGACGAACTTCCTTCCTGCGATAAAAGAATGGGCGGATTGCCCTCGTGTTCGTCAGAGTCTATGTTGATGAAGAGAATCTGGATGGTGTCATCCTTGTTCACTTCAGTGACTGTGTCATTCGAAGATAAATCCTCTGAAGGCAAGACCGGGTCAACTGCCGCCTCGACCTTTTGACTTTCGTCGGGTATGGATTCAGCTGGTTCATCTTCAATGATCGGCGCTTCAGCTGACCACTTGAGCGGGCCAGCCGAATTCTCAACTAACAAAGGACTCGGCAAGAGTTTTTTATATCCAGGAGGAAGTCGTAACGGTGAAACCGGACGATCATCCAAAACTCTTTTAGCTTCGTCTAAGAAGGGACAATGGTGGATGGCGTGATTGCCTTCGCACAGTTTACAGGGAGATCTAGCTCTCCCTTTTTGTCCTGGGACTTCACTTTCGCTAGTTGACGGTGTGCTTTCAACATGGCTATCAGAGGTTGACGCCACCAGATTGTGCAAACGGGGAGACCAGTCCCTTAGTATCTGAGGGATGCAGGGACAATCTCTGTGAAAGTGGTCTCCCTTGCATATGACACATGGCGATTTAGGCCTAGTCAGTGTTGTGTGTGGATTTTCGTTAGACGACACTCGTTTGCCCCCAGTCGCTTTTGGCTCCTTCTTCTTCTTCTATTTCTTCTTCTTTTCCTTCTTCTCCTTAGGAACTTGGTTTTTAGCTTTTCCAGTCCCGTCAAGCGAAGAGGAAGGAGGAGAGGAAGAATTAGAGGAAGTAGAAGGCTGGTGGGTAACCCTGGACTGGTCTAACTGCTGATTCGACTGTTCAGGAATAGTGGTGTTCTGAACGACATTGGTTGAGAAGAGCCAGATCGGCAAGCCAATTGTCAGTCCTGGAAGCGACAATGTGGCCATATGGGGCGCACCAACATCTCCCCAAGCGGAGAAAGGACTAGGACTTCCACCAAGGGGAATTCCTTGGTTGGTAGGCTCCATTTTCTCAACCTAAAGATCAACGCAGGAAAAAGGGTATGAATATTCCATTTAAAATAAATTTTAACGACGCTTGGACACAACTTTCTTTTTCAATTTTAAAGAGTCGAGAAAAATCAAAAGATGACTCTAGTCTCCTTCGATTTTTAATGAGCCTGAAGTGACAAGTGCTCAGATGGACCTTTTCCGTTAAGGAGTCTGAAAAGGAACGAAAGGGACTGCTCTGGAGTTCTAGGTAGAGGGTGTGCCAAACTTTTCGCAAAACCGCAGAATACTTTTTAAGGTACGGGCGGTCAATCTTCCCGAATGCTCTGTTCAGTGCATTGCGATCAGTAGGGCGGCCGACACGGCTTCCTATGGATAAAGGTTTTATGCCTATAGGGGTCTCCCAATATATACTCGACGGTACGTGGGAGCACAATCCATACTGGTGCCTATCGTCTCTTAGGAGGAATCACCCAACCATCAGCGAGATTGATAGTCACCAGGTTTTACGATGCCGGAACACGTCTCTAGCCTAGACCTCTATGTTGTGCGTTAAGTTACAAAGCATTATTAAGTTCATTCAATTTATTTTAGGTTGATCTTCCTTAGAAGTTTGCCTTTTTGGATCACCACGAGATGTATATACAATTCCTAAATGCAGTCTAAAGATGATAAGCAAGCTTTTATCTCTTTTCAACAATGAAAATCCTAGCTACAAGGGGAAACGAAAGACACAAACTTTTCTCAAAGAGAATAGAGCACACTGTAAATGCACTTTTCCTAAATCAAACCATACAAACTATCAATATGCAAATGCACAAATGCATGTATTTATTTTCACTTTCTTAATATTGATTCCTAAAAAGAAAGCTGTTGTACAAATTTGAATTCGATTTCAAGTGAAAACACAAACAAGTTTCTTTTTGAAATCAAAAAGACGATTACGACACTTTATGATTTTGAAGTAAACACTTGTTTCAACACTATAAATTCATAAATTCAAACCAAAAGACAAAAGTAAAAGCGCAATCAACTGTCAACAACAAACAAACTTACTCCTAAGATCAAAACGACACTTACGACAGGTCTAGATCTAAGAGTGACAGTATGACTAGTTTACTTTTGTAATGGGAAACTGCAAATGATGTAACAAATACACAAAAAGAAATACATTTTCTTTTATACAACTGAGGCGAAATTAAGGTAGAGAAAAGGGGTTTTTAGATAGGTACACACACTGATAACAGGCTGCAAAAAACAGAGATAAAACTGAACACAAGGATGCAAAGAACCACAACTGCATAGGGCAAAGGCTGATCAACACACCTGTAGCACAGAGAAACTGAATTGCAGTGCAGGTAGCCCTCTCAGGACCTGTGTTGAAATGCAGAGTCTCTTCACAGAACCTGCGCTGAAGCAGAAACGAGAATTGTCTCTGGGTTCTGGGTCACGGTTTGCAGTTTCATCTGAGGTTTTTGGCCAGATAAAAGCTATCAATAAGGTACAATTAGAAGGATGATTTAAAGGAGGACTAAGAGCTATCACAAAGGGCAGTTAGAGAATTTGTGGATCAGCTTGTTCAGATCATAAACAGGCCCATTGAGTTGACTAGAGTGGCAGATTTCTACTTTGCATTTGTAAATGGCAAATGCAGTTCGATTCTCCACTCCTAAGTTTATGAGAAGAACAACAATAGAAACACAAATAAACTAACTAGATACGATCCCCAGTGGAGTCGCCAATTTGTTGTTGGGAAAAGTATCCATTCAGAATGCCCCTATCCCACTCTAAGGTGTGATAGTGCCTTAGCAACAAACAAGGAAAACTACTTAAGTATTCTTCTTTATGAAATGTAAATGAGGAGGAAGGATGTAACTAACCTGTGTCTTTCGCTAGTTTTTTGATCCAATCGCTCCTCTCTTCAATAGCTCCCAGCTCCCTACTCCCTTACTGGCCCAGCTTCACCGAATTCCTGCAAGATCACAAGAGAGAGAAACTACACGAAGATATAGATATAAATTCATAAAAAGCTCAAGATCAGATTAAAAAAAACATGCAAATATAACAAAAAATCATTGATACACAAAATGTAGGAGAAACTCAAATA
The DNA here is from genome assembly GCA_031772625.1 of Pinus tabuliformis. NCBI lineage: Eukaryota > Viridiplantae > Streptophyta > Pinopsida > Pinales > Pinaceae > Pinus > Pinus tabuliformis. The sequence continues at coordinate 125,497,224 of CM062809.1, forward strand.
GTTTATTGATAGAATAAGAAAGTCCAAGAGGAGATACAACCAAGTGAGTTCCGATCTAGCATCTACCTCCCAGCAAAGGAATCCCTTCCTCTCCTCCAACAAAGCATAAATCACCCAATGTACTAATCTCAATCTCAAACCAACAACAATTCTCTGCAAAGTACAAAATTCCAGCCTCTGGATCTCTGGGATGAGGGATCCATATATAGATGTAAGCAGAGAGGATGAGTCAGCTTATGTTTTGACTTGTGGCTTCTCTCTCTCAGTTCTTGCTTCCACTTGGAGACTGAGAGCCTCTTACTCATCACTTGGTCGAATTCAGTGAGGCAAGTGTCATTGGAGAAGATTCTGGAAGCTTCCATGGTCTTTCCACCTCGTTGAATGACTCTGCCACTTGTCATTTCCTGCTCAACGCACCTGGGTAGTGCATTCAAGTGCGTTGCAACGCACCTAGATAGTGTACTGGGGTGCTTTGCAACGCAGGCAGCTAGTGGAGCACTTGAATTGATCCTGAATTGACTGTTTCTAAGTGGTTTTTGGTGAAATTTTGGGAGAAGATGTCATTGGTTGACCTTGTTCCTTTAGGAGTTGTAACAACATCTTTAGAGACTTTGGATCCCTTGGATTATGGACATTTCATGCTTATAGCTGTAAGGCACAAAAATGTCTATAACACCTGGGGCAAGCATATGCCAGTTAGTCCTAATAAAATCAATTACGTGGAAGTTGTTTCAGCCTCAAGTTTCGTATCCTCTGATTCTCCTATTTCGATGACTTATCTCGATATGTATTCTCAATCCCCATGGCTTGGTGCTTCAGAATCTCTTGATCCCTTAGCCTAGACTTTTCTTTTTTATGACAGTATCATGGAAGTAATGTCTCTCGAGGAACCACCTTGGAACGATACTCATCATCGTTCCTCGTTCTTGCCTTGCTCGACGGTCATGTCTACTAGTCTCGAGGAGTTATTTTCTTAATTTCCTTCCCTCCCACTTCTAGAACTGATCTTGACTCATGAAGTATGGTTGAAAAGAAATTTGGGTAATATTACCCTTACGATGCCAATTGATATTTCTATCAAACTTGGAATCGTTCAACATGTCCATATCGGGGTAACTTGTTCTCTAGATGAGATCAAGACCTATACACGTCTTTTTCAAGAATTTCATGATGTCTTTACATGGTCATATGAAGAAATGCCTAGCATTAATCCTAGCATCATTATGCACGAAATACCAACCTATCCTCACGCGAAGCCCATTCGCCAATGGATCCACCCAGTACACCCTAGGAAAGCGGCCGCTATTAAGGGTGAAGTTGAAAAACCTCTCAAAGTTGGATTCATCTATCCAATCCCTCTTACAAATTGGGTGTCAAATATTGTCCTGGTGATAAAGAAACAAGGCACGATCTACATTTGCATTGATTACCATGATCTCAACCTTGCTTGTCCTAAGGATAACTACCCTACTCCCTTCATTGATCAGATCATTGATGAATGTGTTGGAAGCGAAAGCTTATGGATGATTTTTCTGGTTACAACCAAATTAACATTGCATCGGTCGATCAAGAAACGACAAATTTTATCTATCTGTGGCATAATTTCACGTACAAAAGCATCCCTTTCGGCCTCAAAAATGCTGGGGCTACATTTAATTTGGCGATGTCCTATGCGTTTCACGATATTCACAACATCATCTAGCCTTACTGGGATGACCTTCCTGCTCATTCTCATAAGCGCCAAGATCACCCTAACCATCTTTGACAGATTTTTCTTCGCTGTAGACACTACAACATTTGGTTAAACCTGCATAACTGTGTTTTTTCCTTAGAATCTGAGTGACTCCTTAGCTTTATCATTTCCAAGGATGGTATCCACCTTGATCCACTTAAAGTCGAGGCCATTGTAAATTTACCCCCTCCATCTTCGTTGCACCAACTCCAGATCCTACAAGGAAAGGCACATTTCCTTTGTCATTTCATATTCAATTATGTTGGGTTAGCTTCAATATTTACCCAGTTCCTCAAACAAGAATTCCCTTTGTCTTGGATGAGGCTTAACAAAAGCCTTTTGATGAGCTCAAGGCTATCCTTGTAAATGCTCCTTTGTTGCATCCCCTGGATTATCATTGCGATTAATTCCTTTACCTCGTTATATCCCTTAGCACCATTACTATGGTATTGGTACAAGACGACGATGAAGTCAACAAACATGTTACCTACTACCTTAGTCATAATCTCCTCAACACCAAAACACATTATGCCCATGTAAAGAAGTTAGCTTTGGCTACTGTACAGGTTGTTCAGTGCTTTTGGTACTACATTCTCTTACATACTACTACTGTGATTTCTGAATGCAACCCCATGACCTATATCCTGAGTCGTCAGTTGCTGGGGGGCAAGTATTCTAAATGGATTGTCATCCTGCAAGAATTTGATTTGGTGTTTACCACTACCAAATCTAAGAAATCACTAGTTTTTCCGAGTTGATTTTCTCCCTTCCTCCTACGTCTCTACCCACTGGTGTGGATGAACAATTTCTGGATGAGACTCTTTTCCTTATTAGCACCCTTCACCCTTGGTATGGCGATATCATCGTGTATCTCTAGACATCCATGTTATGGTCCGTGTTGACTAAGGATGATCACCAACGAATTCGGCATCACTCCCAACCCTACCGTATTATTAGAGATACTTTATACTGTGTCAGTGTCGATTCAATTCTTTGTCAATGTCTTACTCTCGAGGAGGCTGATGTGGAGTACTAAAAAGGTATGTTTTTGATGATCATTTCAGTGGCTTTTTAGTGGAACTTGTGAACTTTTTTGCACCATGAACGTAGAAAAAAATAAAGAATTATAATAAAACATGTGGGATTAGTATGCAAGAATTAACCGCTGATAGTTGTAATTCTCCTGTGCAGGAAAGGGTGAAAACAAGCAGCTGTTGTTCCAAAGAAAAAGACAAGAATAGGGTAACTGTTGTCCCTTTGACGGAGGACCGAGTGCAAACAAGGCTAAGCATATTGAAGAAAACCGGTCCAGAAAAGGAGGAGAAGACACTAGCTTGGTAGAGGAGAAAAGAAGTGATTAAGGATTAACAGTTTGGTGAATCCCTCAGGATCTTTGATGCTGAGGGATCACTGCTTTATTTATCTTGTTACTTGACATCTCCGCCATCACCGTTATATAAAGGGACGACACTGTTAGCTTTGGGGGTGATGCTTTTATGTAACTTTCTGTTAAAGATCGAACTTTGATCATTGAGTCTCGTTGAAACTGGTTCATTGTACTTTTTTTATGCATTAATATAAACTTGGTGATTATCTTATCTCTGCGTCTGGATTAAATTAAAGCGGTGTACCCTTGGAGGCTAAGGGCCCGGCCCCGGAGGACACTTGCTTTTGTATCACTACGATTGGATTTCTGCGTGGTTTGCTTATCATCGTTATTTGGTAATCTGATATGCTTTATAAGTTTACATCACATGCTCTGTTAAGATTCATTCATTAAGGTTTTTACAGACGTAACTGTTGTATTGAATCTGCATTGTATTACTGATCCTTTCAGATTTGATTGAATATTATTAGCCTTGACCGAATATTGTTACTATTTTGTTACAGAGCTCTTATGTTGTACATTCATGATATAGAATTTATCTGAAAGTTGTGTTCTTTACGATTCAGGAGTAATGTTGTTCCATTTTGAAACGCAGTTGTATTCCTGTTAATGAAGATTGATGCTAGATCAGATTACTCTTCAAGCGTGTTGTGCGTGTATATGATTTCCAAACGCTGTTCCATAACTTATTAGTAATTAATGTTGTTCCACTAATGTGTGCTGCTTGATTTGCCTTGAGAATGAAAGATTGTTGTTTGATTACAATGAGTGCATTTGAGTTAGTAGATTAAGTTTGGTTACTATTCGTGAGACTTAGTTGTTTGATTGTTGTTTCATTTTAGAATTGTTGTTCCATTTTAGCATTGTTGTTCCATTCTAGATTTTCTGTTCAATTTCTTATTTGCTGCTCCATTTTTCTACCTGCCGTTTCATTTACTCGCGTTTGTTGTTTTGGTGTGAGAGACGATCTGTGGCTGTAATGAGCCTCGGCATTTAATGTCTAGCTCCCAGACCCGTGGTCCATGCTCTAATTTTCTTTCCATCAGTTTCCAAAGGGATGGGCTATCACTATCGAACCCTTGACTAATAAGTTGCCCAGTTTCTGAGTGTGTGATTTACTCCTTTAAAGCAACTTAGTTCTAGACAAGCATCCGTTTACTCTTGTATTTTTGAACGTTGTACTACTAGCATTACTCTGACAAATGATAGCCTCAGACTGAGACACTCTTTGCAATAACAAAACGCTCCCGGATTGACACATTAATGTGAGGTAATTAGAGGTGAAAGAGACCCTTTTTATAGCTCTACATTTTGGCGCCGTTGCCGGGGAAAGAGTGTAGCCATTTGTCTTTTTTAGAGTAGTGTACGAACCTGCTAGGGAAGAGTTGGATCTTAAAAATGGAAGGTAAGAACCTGCGTGCGGAGCATGTAAAAGCCCTGCTCCACTGTCCGCTTTCCTAACAGATTTGTTGTTGCTTTGTTTGAATAGAATTTAGTAGTTCATTTGAGTGCATGACTAAGTAGAAAAAACCAGAAAAGAATATTAAACTTCCATCCAAACCTGAAAAAGCTAAGGGGCCGGTGACCCTTGGCCAAATGACCTTCATAGATGAAATCTATAAGAAAACAGAATCTCAACCATTAGTAGGCCCCATGAAAATCATTTCTAAACAGCCTACTAGTTCCCTTCAGGCCACAGGATCACCATCTGTAGCCTTTGCTGAGGTGCATAGTCAAACTGAAGAGCAGGACTTTCAAGAAATTGAAAATTCTACTCCAGAACTATTGCAGGAAGGGAATTTCAGCAACTTTTGTGAAGGAGAAGGAGAAACAGGGGAAACCAAGGAACCAAAATCTCCTATTGGAACAAATCAGCCATTAAATAGCCCAGATAAGGGGAGCGCTGCAAAAATCATTGTTGAAGGAATCCAATCTCCTCAGACATCAGGTATTCCCATTATCCCATATAAAGGAAGTGCTATTAAAACTATCCCTGCCAAAACCGTCCCCTCTCAACCTAGGAATACCCTCCTAGATATCTCAGAAGGTTATTGGCATATATTCGATCCTATGGCTCAGAACCAGCCAAACACTCAAACCTCTACATTACAATATCCTATAGTGGATTCTGCAGCAAATGCGCCCATGAAAGTTATCCCTCTTCAACATATCCCTACATTTCACAATCTCACATCAGAGGATCTGGATGCATTTTTATTCGAATTCGATGTGTTGTGCAGGGGATATGATTACACCACCGATCCCGAGAAATTAAAATTATTCCCCTCTACATTAAAAGGGGCTTCTTTGAGATGGTTCATGGGACTAGGTGGTGGGGTCATCAACAATTGGGATCAAATGAAAGAATATTTCTTAAAAGATATCAGGACTACTGTAGGTCTAGAGAATGAAAGGACAAAATATTCCAAATGACAGCCAAACCAAATGAAACATTAGAGGAGTATGTGGAACGTTTTCAGTACAATCTACAAAGATCTCCTTATGCATCACTACCTTTACCTGATAATGTGTTAAAAACTGCATTGATAAGGGGCGTGAAGGAACAATGGATTGAAACATTAAACATCATGGGAAAAGGGGATATTTATCAAGAGAATTTTGCTGACATCATTTATTTATGTATCAGGAATTCGAGAGGCAGCACAAGAGTAAAACCGGCAGAATATGATCGGTTTGCAAGAGACAACAAAATATCAACAGAAGGAGTAACACGTGTAGAGATTGGAAATTTATTAGAAAATTTTAAAACTGATATTCTAGGGACACTAACTACACAACTTGATATTATGCAGGCTAAACAGAAGTAGATGGAGGCAGAACAGAATTTGGCGATCTTCTGTCCCCGATGCAGGAAAAAGCATAGTCACAAGGAGTGTCCACTAGATATAGTACAAACATGTGCCATCTGTACAAAAGATCACCTTACGGAAAATTTCCCCTCACTTCCTGGACTAAAAGCAATATATAAGGAAGTGGAAGAAGAACTAGAATCGGTGTACTTGATCAACCAGCGCTGCCAGTGGTAGCAGAGACAATCTGGTATGTTTGCAGATCCAACTACTTCTTTTCAGCCTCCACAGTATAATGCTCAACAATATAGTATGTGGCAAAGTCAGTCCCAACCCCCATCTTCAAACTGGTCACCACCATCGTTTCCTTCTTCAAACCCGTGGCTGAATCAGGCAAGCCAATCTAGTTCGCCGAATTTCCCCTACATTCCACCATATTGGAAAAATAGCCCATATCCTCCACAATGGACTCCCCCTACTTCACAAAGTTCACCCTGGCAGACAAACTGGCAAAGACCGATGCACCAGCCAGTAGGAACTATTCCACTCCCTCAACCTACTCTTCCAGCCTTACAACAAAATCCCCAGTCTAATCTGAGACCGCAACTCCCAGCCCAACCCAACCCCAATCCAAATAACAGACCGATCCAATCTCTCCAAATTATAGAATCACCAGAAATAGGACCCGACCTGAGGGAGTGTAATGATCTTCAGTTACGATCTGGACGTATTATTGAAACTGAGGGAGATAAAACAGTTCATATTGAAGATCAGTTACCAAGAGAACATCAGTTGCAACAAGAGGATGTAAATAAGCAGTAGACTCATAATCAAGCAACCACATCCTCTCCTCCGTTCCCAAAACGATTAGTCATACCTCGACCTTTATAGTATCCCGACTTCGACATTCTGGGAGAATTATAAAATCTGTACATAAAAATCCCATTCCTCCAAGCCATTCAAGACATTCCTATATACGCAAAATCTATCAAAGAATTGTGCATAAAGAAACCAAGGAGGAATATAACAACTAATCCAAGAGTCCAAGTAGTCGGTACTTTATCTGATTTACTATCTGGGAAAGAAACACCCATTAAATATGAAGACCCAGGAAATCCCATTGTAACTGTTCAAATTTATGGTCAGACCCTGTCTAATGCGTTAGTTGATCTAGGAGCTGCAATTAATATTTTAACAACCACTACTTGCCAAAAGCTCGGCATTACATCTGTAGAACCCACCTCTACTTTGTTAGAATTGGCTGACCGATCTGTGGTTAGACTAGAGGGTAATCTACATGATGTCATGGTCTCTGTAGATTCCTAGGAATATCCAACTGATTTCCTGATAATTAATCCAAAAACCCGACTTGATGGACACCCGCTAATCCTAGGTAGACCTTGGCTTGCCACTGCTGATGCTTACATTGGTTGCCGATAAGGAAATATGACCATAACCAAAGGACCAGATATCAAGAATTTAGTTCTATACCCTCTAGCGCAGCCAAGTGTCACAATAATTAAAACTAACAAGCACCCTGTATCATACCTTACTGATAACATTAGATCTCCATTGACTATACAAGAAGAACTTGATTTTAAAGATCAAATAGAAGATGATGCCATTAACAACTTCATTAGTCAAACTGAATCAGGATCCTGCACACAGTGTCACATGATAGAAGAAGCATTTGATAATGAATTAGAAGAATATCCTCTGAAAGATGCACATGATCAAACAATACCTGTTACTTCTGTTGCAAATAGTAAAATTGTGGAAATTGAATCGGGAAAAACTTTAAATATCAATGCCAACCTCGCACCTGAACAAGAAAGGAAGCTCATCCATCTGTTAAGAAAATATCAAGAAGCATTCACATGGGATTACCCTGATATGAAAGGAATCGATCCCTAATTGTGTACACACCACATTTATATAGAAAAATATGTTAGACCTGTTCGTCAATCGCAAATAAGACTTAATCCTCATCTAAAGAATGTGGTAAAAGCTGAACTTCAGAAAATTTTAGATGTCAATTTTATCTATCCTATTTCTAATAGTAAATGGGTCTCTCCACTTGTGGTGGTACCAAAAAAGAATGGGAAATGGAGAATTTGTGTGGATTACAGGGAACTTAATAAAGCAACACAAAAAGACCACTTTCCTCTCCCGTTCATAGACTAAGTACTAGATACTTTAGCAGGAAATAAATTATTTTCTTTCCTGGATGGCTTCAGTGGATACAATCATATTTAGATTGCCCCTGAAGATTAGGACAAAACTACTTTTACTTGTCCTTGGGGAACATTTGCCTATCGAGTTCTACCTTTTGGCCTACGTAATGCTCTTGCCACATTCCAAAGGGCTATCCTTAGCATTTTTGTAGATTTAATAAATGATGGACTTGAATTATATATGGATGACTTTACACCATATGGAGATGATTTTGATCCAGCACTAGACACCCTAGAAAAAGTCCTACAACGCTGCATAGCTACCAGGCTTTGCTTAAGCCACAAAAAATGTTACATGATGATGACTGAAGGACTTATCCTAGGACACTATATTTCAGTAGCCGGCATTCAGGTAGACCGGCCAAAATCCAAATACTTTTTCTTATTCCCACTCCTACTACTCAAACAGAGGTACGCAACTTTCTTGGATTTTCTGGTTATTATAGACGATTTATAGAACATTATTCCCACATTGCTGCACCTTTATATGCACTAACTGGTAACTTTGATTTTCTTTCGACATAAAAATGTGAGCGTGCTTTCAAGGATTTAAAAAATCTCGTATCCATAGGACCAAACTGGGATTTACCATTTCAGATATCATCTGATGCTTCAGATACAACTATTGGCATAGTTCTTGGGCAGGAAGAAGATAAAAAACCATATGCTATCTATTACATCAGCAAAAATTTATCCCCTGCTGAATTAAATTACACTGTTACTGAAAAAGAATTCCTAGTTGTAATACATGCTGTCAATAAGTTTAGACATTATATTACAGGCTATCCTGTTATCTTATATACAGATAATTCTGCTATAAAATATTTAGCAAATAAACCTGTCACAAATGCCAGAATAACTAGATGGTTGATTTTATTGCAGGAATTCGATATCAAAATCAAGGATAAACCTGGAAAAAAAAACCCTGTAGTCGATTTTCTCTCAAGAATTTTAAAGCCAATCGATGCAGCAACAGTTGAAGATCAATTTACCGATGAACATTTGTTTTCTGTTGCCGTTCAAACACCCTGGTATGTTGATGTTGACAGCTACCTTGCAGTAGGTAAACTACCAAAACACGTAACCCCTAATGAGTGCAAACAGATTGTTCAGAAGAGTACTTGATTCTCCTGGATTGGGGGCTACTTGTTTCAAACAGGGGTAGACATGCATATCAAGAGATGTGTTCGACAAGATGAAATCTTTGACGTCCTAAAATTCTGTCATGATGGACCATGTGGTGGACACTTTGCTGAGCGTAGAACTGGACATAAAGTATTGCAGACAGGATATTATTGGCCCATGATTTTCAGAGATGCAAAGAAATTTGTCCAAGCCTGTGATAGCTGCCAGCGAGCAGGACGTCCAGGTCAAGCTGACGAGATGCCTCTGAAACCACAGTTAGTCATTGAACCATTCGAGCGATGGGCTCTTGATTTCGTTGGACCCATCAACCCATCATCAAATCAGAAAACATATATCTTGGTGGCAACAGAATATGTCACCAAATGGGTTGAAGTAGAAGCATTGCCAAGAGCCACAGAGGACTCTGTCATACAGTTCCTGTTCCATTTATTTGTACGTTATGGTCTTCCAAGGGAAATAAATAGAGACAAAGGACCACAATTTGCTGGGAATAGATTAGCTGCAACACTCAACAATTATCACATCTAGCATAAAATCACTACTCCATACCACCCATAGGCGAATGTACAAGTAGAAAGCAACAATAAGGTAATAGAATCAATCCTAACGAAAACCATTGCGTCACATAGGCGTGATTGGGCTGCGAGACTACCTGAAGCACTCTGGGCCTATAGAACAACATGGAGAAGCACCACTGGTTACTCACCTTATCAATTAGTGTTTGGAAAACAACCCATTTTTCCCATAGAATTTGAAATCCAAACATTACGAACAACACAAGAAGTTGGCTTAGATCTAAGTGAGGCAGAGATTAATCGACTACAGCAGATCAATGAATTGGATGAAATTAGGCTCTCTGCACTACAAAATACAGCACTGATTCAACAGCAGCGAGCCAAATGGCATGATGCGCTCATTAAAAACAAAGTCTTCCACGAGGGAGACTGGGCACTGTTGTACGACTCTCGGTTTCAGGACTTCCCTAGGAAACTCCAGACTCGTTGGTTGGACCATACGAAATCCAAAAGGTACATGACAATGGGACCCTTGCTTTAATCACCATTGATGGTTTTGTATATGCCTTCAAAGTAAATGGCCACCGAGTTCGTCTCTATCGTAAACCACTCACTCGGGAATCCTTCTGCCAGCAGCTACGCCGAGACACTGATATGGAGATTTTAGAAGAGGAAGAGAAGTCTTCCTCACCTGTAATTCATTAAAGAATTCATTTCATTTTACAATTTGTACATAAGTTCTTTTCTTTAAGTCGTTCTTGTACATATGCTTGAACTAATGTTTCCCTGTCATTTTTGTTATTCCTTTTCTTTCTCAAAATTTCGATTTTTTCCGTTTCGTTTCTAAAAGAATGGCATTTGCGTTTTTTTGCTATTCCTTTTCAAAAGGAACAACATTCTTGATTTTTTCTTGTTCCTTTTCAAAAGGAACAACATTCTTGATTTTCTGTTGTTCCTTTTCAAAAGGAACAACATTCTTGATTTTCTGTTGTTCCTTTTTCAAAGGAACAACATTCTTGATTTTCTGTTGTTCATTTTCAAAAGGAACAACATTCTTGATTTTCTGTTGTTCCTTTTCAAAAGGTACAACATTCTTGATTTTTCTGTTGTTCCTTTTCAAAAGGAACAACATTCTTGATTTTTTTGTTGTTTCTTTTTCAAAGAAACGACATTTTCTTGTTCTGTTGTTCCTTTTCTAAAAGGAACAACATTTTGATTTTTGTTGTTCCTTTTTCAAAAGGAACGACACTACGGAGTGTTTGCTGTCCCTTTTCCAAAGGCGCGGCATATTTTTTATTTCTGTTGTTCTTTTTTCAAAAGGAACGGCATTTTTGCGTCTTTTGCTGTTCCTTTTTCAAAGGAACAACATTTTTCATGGCTATTGTTCCTTTTTCAAAAGGAACATCATTTCGAGTGTTTTTCTATCTTTTTCTAAGGAAATAGCATTTTTTAATTTCTGTTGTTCCTTTTTCAAAGGAACGGCATTGGTGTGTTCTGTTGTTCCTTTTTCAAAAGGAACGACATTTTCACTTTTGAGATCTATGCTCCTTTGTTGTTCCTCTTTCCAAAAGGAACACTTCTAGCATGCTTTTTCTCTCCTTGTGAAACATCTTATCCCTTTTGCTGATCTAAATTAAGGATGCTTCTTGCTCCTGTTATTTCAAAGTCCTTAAGAGACAGATATGCACTTATGCAATGAACACAAAATCACAACATACTGAAATCCGCAAAGTATAAATCGCTATCTTTATAAAGCTCTGTATTGGTAAGAGGACAAAATGAAGGACACACTTATTCATCATCTTTTGTTGTTATTTTCTTACTAATTTTGCTTTGATTGGTTATCTTTATCATGACATTCCCTTTAATCCTCTTTGATTATTATTTAGGAATAAGATCAAAGGGTTTATATCTTCCTATTGAGATGATAAGACTTCTTCCACCATTCCCACTCTTAAGGAGTGTTGAACCACCCTTTGTGCCTAAATAAGGAAAAGTGCTTTATGAAAAAGGAAAAAGTAAAAAGATGGATTATAAATTGTCAAATGCAGGATAGGGGGTCTCATCAAGAGCCAACCTACCATGATCATGAGGATGGAAGTGAAATGGCATTCCCATTATGTCCACCACACTACGGATATGGTCCAAAAGGTATATCAAATAAACAAGCCTTGGAACAAGAGGTCTCATCACGAGCCGGCCTGCCCACTTTTCGCTCCTTTCTCATGAATGGCATTATGGCTAATTGGTTACCAAGCCAACATAATGGTCTACACTTTGACATTACATTCCTTAATATGCACATAAAGGATCATGGTTCCAAGGGTGAAATAAACAACTCTGCCAAGGTTATGAACACCTGTCGGCAGCAGAGCACTGTTAAAGGTATTGAAGTCAAATTGGTTACACAAATAGGTAAGATAGTAATATTCTTTTGTTTCTTATATCCTAGGCACTAATAATACATTATCTCTCGACTCATATATCGCATGAACATTTATTACCACCAATCATGGCAAAGGAGGTGACAATGACCACTTGAGATTTGGCAAGTACGACAGACGTCCTATCCCCCAGCCTCACATCATATCACAACATCCTCTTACGTAATACGCGATCCAACTTTATGCCTCGATTTCGGTAATTCGTTGTTTTTCTAAACATGGCATATTTTGATACGTTGTTCCTTTATGACTCTGTTGCAGATCAGGTGCTGGTCCTTTCTTTGACAGTTGGGACAGCCTATCACATTGTGGGGGGGAAGGTTAACCTCATTATTCCCCGGATTATGTGTCATCTCACTATTCGGGAAAGATAGTGTACTAGGGTATGGCACGGATTAACGACATGATATTTCTATTTTTTACACAAGTTGCTGTTCATAAGCCATTTCTGTTGCATACTCTGTGTTTTTTCGAAATCTTGTGATTATTACCCTCTCTGTGTTTCAAACAGCACAAGCAGTTGTTGTTCCATTGAGAATCTACAATGAAACCATGGGAGGAAGGGCAATTCGAAGGGAACCTTAGGAGTTGACAGTCTCCGTTGTTGCCCGGGAGATCCTGGAAAGAGCAGGGTGGCTGACTTATCTCAACCGCTTGCAGGAGTCTAATGAAACAGTGGCGATTGAATTCCTGCAGAATCTGCAGGAGGATTACTCCATAGTAAGGGGGAAGAAGATAGCAGTCACCGACGATATAATTGTAGAAGTCTTGGGACTACCAGCCACCGGACCTGTATGGACACTAAAGAAGGAAAGATTACAGAAGATCATGGAAATCTTCCAGGACGAAGGCCAGAGCTTGACGATTAAAGGGAAGGGAGCTCTGCCAACAACGCTAGGAGAGCCCTGGGCAGAATTAGCAAGAACCGTGCAAAGCTACATCACCTGTGAGGGGAGAAAAGACGTGGTAAGACCACGACATCTTAAACTCTTAGCTGTTCTGAAGAAGAAATGCTCTGTAAATCTGCCTGTTCATGATGAAGAGGAGATAAGAGATACTTAACGAGAACAATCCGTTCCTAAGACACCAGAGGAAATTCCGGAGGAAGTAGGAGTAGAAAAAGAATTTGCCCGGGAAGTGACGGACCCAGTTAAGGTTCCTACCCCAGAACAGCGAAGAAGCACCCTAGGAGAAAGATCCAGGAACTAGTCATGACCCAAAACGCAACAGACAACCCGCTTCTAATAAAATGCTGGAAATTATGGAATTATGAAAGGAACAACAGAGATTATTGAGCATAATAGCCCAGCTCCACCAGCAGATCAGGATCCTAAAAGCAAGGCAGAGGGTAAGGAAGACCGCAGGGAAGAAAAATCTGACCACTGCAGTAAAATTCCGCAAGATAAAAAGGCGGAGGACCAAAAATCGCCCTGTTGTTCAAAACCCTGCTCAAAATCCAGCTGTTGTTCCAAATGATGCTGAGGAACAGATTGCTGCTCCATTTGAAAAGGAATAGTAGCAAGCTGATATTCGTGTTAAAAAATAAATGGATAGCAAGAAAATTCAGACAGAGGCACCACCCTCAGGGGTGATAAGGGTTTTGAACTCGAAACAACGCAATAAGAAAGTTCAGGTAAAACTCCCGGCCTCTACTGCTGCATGGAGAAGAGATCCAAAGATAGTGACCTTGCGCAAAGGATTGAAATGGGCTCAGCAAGAAGCAAAAAAGCTTAGAGAGCAAACGGTCCCTCGCGAGAAGTATGAATAACTACAACAACAACTAAGGAACGTCAATCAATCCGAAAGCCAGGCCTTTGAAGGTTGGAGAAAGGAACAAGAAAAAGTTGCAAAGATAACTCGTAGGCTAGATACTGTTATCAAGCAGATGGATACCTTGTGTTCTTTATACAATGACGTTTTAGCATGTAGGGCCCCTGCCAAAAAATATGCTCTGTTTTTACTGGAACGGTACTTACAATTAAAAATTAAAGCTGTTAAAGCAGGCGCCCCTATACAAATTAACACTGTCAATGACTTTATAGACTTTTGTAAACATTATGGGGTGAAGGTCCAGAGATTGCTATGTGAATTATATTTACATAACCTCGTGCTAGATTAGGAGACTTAGTTGAACCCTGGTCCTATTGTTGGAGACATCCAATTGCAAGCATTCGTCTCATTCGGGGTTAATGAGATTAAATGGATCAAAGCCTATAATACTTTCCAGAGGCAGTGTTACACAAAAATATCGTCACCATGATTATTTGCAGTCAGTATGGGTCTATCATCACTTGTACTGTCCTCCTGAGTAAGTCTAAGACCTCAGCTCTTCAAATCAAGCTTTGGAAATGGGAGAAAGACATCAAAAATCAATGTAACTCTGGTTCCGCACTTTCTCTCATGGTCACCTGCGGTCCCGCACTATCTGTGTACAAAAGCTGCGTACCTACCCGCTCTGTCCCTAACGGTGTAGGTGCGAACCCCTGTGAAAGTCAAAAGGCGCAATTTTTATCTTAAAAAACTCACTTTGGGTTAATTCTAGAGTTTTCTAGAAGGAATTTTGACGTGGATTGTTCGCTCTGAGGTGGTTCATGCATCCCAAAAGAGAAGGAGCTAATCCCTTGACTAAAGGAGTTATCCCTTTGAAGGAGGGCTTTATCCCTTTGAAGGAGGACCTAGTAACTTCCCTCCATTGCACTATAAATACAGGCATTGGGGTGAGGACTAAAGAGGTTAGAAGCTGAACATTTTGAGGGTAAATGCTGGTGAAATTAATACTTCCTAGTTGAGCTTAAGAGGAGAGATCACATACCTTTTTGGCTTCATTGGGGAGTGAGTGAAACTTGTCAAAGTAGAGGAGACTTCTTGTTGGACCCTGGGAGGAGCTTGTACAGCGTCAAGGCAAAGGTTGTAAGGTTCTTCTTCTTTTGAATGAATACAATCAAACTCATTTTTCTCAACAAGTATCTTATGTTATTTGTTTCATGGACTCCTTGACTTTCATGTTAAATATGTTTTATGCAATTGGTTTTTCAGGTGTTATTTAATTTGTTTGCCTTGTTTATGTTTGCAGATTCGCGAAAAGGAGCTCATTGGAATCAAAGGAGTGAGGGCATCCACAAGCTTCCATTGGACCAAAGGTAGGCCCGAAAAACACTTGTTTGCTATTGTTTATTAAAGCATATTTAGGGAAAGATAGTGTCTGGTTGGTTTTCTTGTCATTAGGTCTTCTTTAGATTCTAGGAAGGTCTATCTTGTCCGCAATATTGACTCATTCCGTGCAACAAAATGGTGACCATACTGGGGACTTGATTGTTTTCCTTGTTTTTACTTTGACCTGAGAAACTGTATTTCTGTTTTTGTTTTTGACTTGACGATTGTGGGATTGGGTGAATTTAGTTAGTTTTGAGTCAGTTTTTATTTTTCATAGTTTTGGGAGAAGTACGCATCCTCTGAGTTAAGCACAGTGCGTACCTGTACGCACTTTTTCTTTGTACACAGAGCGTGAACGCACCTTTGTAAACAGGCTGCCTGCGTACCCTGTCAAAAATTTTAGAAATTTTAAATTTTTCTCTTTTTTATCAGTTTAGAATTTTTTTATAGGTTTTAGCCATTGCCCAGACCTGCTTGTTCCCTGTCAAAAATTTTCCTTGGTTTAATTTCATTAGTGTTAGGGTTTTAGGTGGAATTCCTAGGAGTTTTGCTTGTTGGGCTTGTTTTTCATTTTTGGTTGTATAGTGGCTCTGAGCTTAGAAGTTGTAGGGACCTCAGATCACATTGGTGTCTACCAGCCTTCTTATGAGTCTGACCATTTATGAAATCTCCCCTTGTTGAGGAATCCGCTTTGTGTTTTCTCATTTCAAAATTTCGAAAAACTTGTATTTGAAAGTTTGGATTTTTCATTTTTAAAAAGAAAATGAAAGATTGGTTGTTTTTTGACTAATTGTGATTCTGCATAAATTAGTCCTTAGCTCACATTTAGCTAAGTAAAACATCCGAAGAAAGACACTTTGTAAGCTTTAACTTCAAATAGATTTTTCTAGTTTGTAGAACTCAAGATTAGTCATTTTCATCGTTTTGAGTGTCTTATGAAAAATATAAAAAAAAAATCTCTTTTGGAAAAAGTTTGTTTTGTAGTGGTTGAGTGCTTTGAAAAGAAAAGGGAAATTTTTGTGAAATAACTAGTTGTCTCGTTTTGAGTGCTTTAGAAAGGAAAAAGCTCTTCTTTTAATTTGTTTAATTGAGAAAGATTTGTGTTTACAAAGTATTTGCATTCTCAAACTCTTTCTTAGCTTAGAAGTTCATCGAAGAGAAAAGATCGTTTAAATCATCTTAGGTGCATCTTTTTAGTGATTTCGAGTCGAGTCTTTACACCACGCGTTTCATCTCCGCCATCTCTTGACTTAAACAACAACCACTAAAATTAACGCTTAAAATAAAATTCACCTAGTAACATTTTATTTCTAGGGCTCTGATACACCAACTTAGCTTAGGCTAGTGTCTTGGAGTAGGAGAGTAATTAACTCTCCAATATAGTAAAAACAAACAAGTAGATGTATCTTGTGGTAGGAAGAAATCCAATTGTTGCATTTATGCTCTGGGAAAGCTCCTCTTAAAGGAGAAGCACGAGATCGTGTCTGAACCAGTGTGGGAATCAATCCTTCCTCATTGGGAACGACGCCAGATATTCACGTATTAAAAACGGTAAACCTCAGATTAATCATTGTCGAGGAACCTGGGGTCACTTGTTGGTAAACCTTGGATTATGTCAACGAGCCTTCAAGGGGATTGAGCTTGCTACTCTGCCCTTGCGTGCGTATCGGATTGTAGACTGTTCCCCCAGGTGTATTTGTCTCAGTTGGTAACCTTAGAGGCCATATTCTTTAGGATTCTTCCTAAGGTGACAGTGGTGGGAAGATCCCACTGTACCTGGAGCAGACGTCGGCTAGAATCACTTGGATTTTCTGGGGGTTCACTTCACTCGAGACGGTTAAGTGGAGGAAGTTGGTCCAGTCTATTCATTAAGCAGGTTGCCGGGGTAACTATTCCAACCGCCATTTCTGTACTGAATTCTGCGACGTTGGATTTCATTACCAACTAGTGTTTTCGGTCCGGAAAGTTACTGTTTGTGTGTGTTTGATCTCTAGATTCTTTAGGCGTGTGATTCAAATTTGTTTGGTTCTTTAGAGGCTTTAGGCCTTTTTCATTGAGATTTTACTTTGTTTACGTGTGAAGTAGTTAAAAGTTTTTAACTGTGGCTGAATTACCAAGACAATCCCGTAGACTTCGGGGCCAGTCTCCTGAGTTTGTAACCGTGGCTGATTTATTGAGGAAGTCTCGTAGACTTCGGGGCCAGCCTCCTGAAGAAGTCCCGAGCCAGCTTGAAGGCTTGAAATTCCTCGTAACTCCTAGTGGTAGTAAAGTTGGGTCACCTAAAGAAGGAGAGTCTTCATTGGTTGTACATCCTGATTACCAAACTCTAGTGACAGGTTACGATCCGAAATCGATTTCAGTTTCCGAACTTGCCGGTAGATTTTCATCTACTAGTGATATAGGTGAAGAACCTGAGATATCTGAACATGTTACTCCAACATCGGGGTTTGTCTCTCGAACTTCTAGTGGTCCTGATTCACCTAGGGTAGAAAGAGTAATTACCCAAGATCTTCCTTCTGGACTTATTGCTATTGAAGAACTTGCTCCGGAAGAAGAAGTAGGCATCCCTATCCCTGAAAATCAACCTGTTCTTGATCTGAGGGAGCGTGAATCAATTTTTTACAGTCCACCTAGGAATACTACTTGGTATCTTTCTTTGACTAATTATTTGGAAAACCCAGGTGTTGTGGGGAAAAATGCCTATGCAGGACGATCCTATCCACCTAAGGTGTGACAGTGCCTTAGCAACAAACAGAGACAGCTATTCTAGTATTCTTCCTTTATGAATTAAGAATGAAGAGAGATGGACGGACTAACCGGTGTCTTCCGTTTGTCCCTCGATCCAGTTTCCCTTCTCTTGGAGAGTTTTCAGCTACTTGCCTTCTCCCTCGCCCAGCTTCAAGACGTTTCTGTAAGATCACAAGAAGAGAACACTACACAAGACATGGATTCATATTCATAACTAGTTCAGGATTAGAAATAAACTAAATATACTAATGCACTCATACATCAAAAATACATCAGTATATAGGAGAAACCAAGATAGCTTTATTGATGAATAACAAGGTTCAGGAAGAGATACAACCCAGAGGGCTCCAATCAAGCATCTCCTTCCCAGCAAATGGAATTCTTATCTTCACCCCCTTCAAAGCATTAAGCACCCAATGATTCCAATCTCAAACCAACAGCAATTCTTTGCAATAACAAAATTCCAGCCCCTAGATCTCATGGAGGAGAGATCCATATATAGATGTTTGGAGAGAGGATGATTCAGCTTGAGATCTGACTAGTGTCCTCTCCCTCTGTCAGTTCTTGATTCCACTTGGAGGTTCTTGCTTCCACTTGGAGATTTGGAACCTCTTACTCATCACCAGTCGAATTCCCTGAGGCAAGTGTCATTTTGGAAGCTTCCTGGGTTTTGACACCTTGAGAAATGAACTTGCCACATGTCCACTCTCGTTCAGCGCAGGTAGCCAGTGTTCCCTTTGACATTCAACGCAGGTAGCCAGTGTTGGCTTTGACATTCAGCGCAAACAGCTAGTAGAGCCACTGAATTGATCCTGAATTGACTTGTTTTTGAGCAGTTTCTGGTGGAGAACTTCTGTGAATTGCTATGGTTTGTTAGCCTTGTTCCTCTAGGGGTAGGAACAACATGTCTAGGGACTTTGGATCCCTTAGATTATGGACATTTCATGCTCAATGCTGTAAGGCACAAAAATGTCTATAACAGTTGCCCCCTAAAGTATGAGGCCGTTTATCGGGTGAAATTCTTTATCAGGGGGATCCGAAGTTCATCCAATGCTGGGAGGAGACCTGTAATAAGATACAATGCAATACATTATTTTTCATATTACTTTCATGATCTAGCTGAGGCGGGCATTCCCATGCTCAGCTTTATAAATTCATTTTTCTGTACATAGAACAGACAATCGTCTGATGGTAGACTAATAATTTTGATGAAATTATCATCCTTTGAGTAGGATGATTATCTGCTGCAATGATGTACATGTCAATGTCTTTATCTTTCCTGAATATATATCGCAGCCCGGATGGATGAAACTAGATCCGGGGTCTTCAAACTCGTTCGATCTTCACTCTAAGTACAAGTCGATCCATGTGAGAAATGTTCTAAAGTCGAACATGGAAAGACATCGCTTGATTACCGGTCAATGATGTAAACCGTTAACAAGCGCGAGAGGAATCACCGATAATGATAATGACCCTCAAGGTACTGCAGTACAATTCTCGTGGTGTGAATAGAGGACTTGGCGTCGAACACCATGCAAAATCTTTCGGTCGAAGGCCATTGATGTATACCTGTCACCGGAAGTGAGAAACTTGCCATTGAGGCATGCAAGCTTCAAAGTACTGAAGGGGTTGTTCCTAGATCGACTTCTTGGATAATGAGCCGATGTCGACAAGAAGCGATCCGTCAAAGGAGGGCCTTAATGAATCCCACTTCAATGACATGGAACGGAGCTAACGATTTTGATGGAGGTGGAAACGATCTGTGACATATGATTCAGGGTGGCGGTCATGAAAGGATGAAGGATAATGTATGGCAGTGGATGGGACACGGTTGACTTTTCTGAACGACTTCTCTTGAACATATGGCGACACTGATGCGATGGATTGGTAGCATTACCCCAAATATGGATGGTATGGCGAGACCATGGATGTGACCGGTGAATGAAACAACCCAACCCGATTGTGGTACGGAGGAAAAGTGTCATGTTCAAGAGCGACTTGCTACCATCAAAGTTTTCTTTAGTTTCTCCCAATTTTTCCCCAGTCATTGCTGACCAGTACCTCTTTATTTTTGTCAAGCTTGAGGAGGATAACATATGCTTGTTCTATAACCTGCCCTTCGGGCAAGCCCATCGCTATGTTTTAACGCGCCTAGCGATAGTGAAACTCGTTCTCGTCTAAAGACAAGTTTGTCGCTATTTAATGATTTTAACGAGTCTAACGAGAAGGATAACTCGGTCCTTTTCATTTTTAGAGAGTTTGAAAAGGTACATAAAGTTAACTCCAAAAGTCCTTTTTCATCATCTAATCCCTTAAGTCCGAAAAGGTATAAAACAATACAGAAGGGATGAGTTTTCGATAGTTTTAACGAGCCGAATAAAACAAGCGCTCGATCTTTTTGTGCAATAATCCCTCAGGTCCAAAAAGATTAAAATCTAGAGGAGGGATAGCACTTCCTGTCCCTTTAACGAGCTGGAAGGCCAAGAACTCGGCAATCTTTTCATATTTTACGAGTCAGTTGAAAAGATCTTAAAGAAGACTCGTCTTTTGAGGAACGAGTGATAAACAGGGTTAGCAGCTGATTCCAGGTACAGGTTGGAACTTTCCAATCACGACAGTGTCACAAGGATGGCTAGGTGTAATCACTCTTCGCAGCTGTTCCTCGAAATGGGTAAACAATCATATGGAGGTGAACGATCGGCCAATGGAAAAGTGGAGGTGACGGTGCAAACATGACCAAGGCTTTAATGGCTGATGATATTACATTCACAGTGGTTATTTACCGGGTAGGTTCATTTTTTATTTTAAAATGAGCTTAAACGCTGGTGGAAACACTTGCTCATTGCTTATGTTTATTTTTTAACGAGCATGAAGTTCGCGTTAACACTGCTCGGATCTTGCGTTTATTTTTTAATGAGCATGAACTTTGTGCTAAAACTGCTCGAAACCCAGTCATATGATAAGAGTGTCTCATTGAGATTCTATTTTTTATGGAGCTTCATCTCACAAAGCTTTGCCCCGCATCCTTTCTTTATGCAAGTTCGGAAACGACTAATCCAAAAAACAGATAAATAACCGCTCTTTGCTTGCACTCCAAAAGGTTTGCATGCCCCCAGGTATAAAGTACGATTTCAAGGTTACCTCTACTTCTTTTCCGTCAAAACAATTGTTTTAACGAGAGAGGCTTACCTCTTTCAGGTTACCCAAAGATTGTCTCGTTAATCTTTCAAACAAAACACTTCCTCGGCAATGTCTACCGAAGTAGACAAAGGTGAGCGACGTAGCCCGCGAACTCACATAACTTTGACAAAAGAATCTTATTCTAGAATAACCCTCTTCTTAGACGGACGGGGTACAGACTAGTCATATTCTCCCGCGGAAACCTACTCTATACCCAAAGTTTTCCTGCCGAAGCAGACCAGGACGCATGCCCCCTGGGTTCCAGTCATATCCTCCCAGATTACTCGCGCTCATCAAGAGGACGGACCGTGGGTTGAGACACTTCTTGCGTGAAGAGACCATTTAGGGATGGTACATGACTATTTGCGATGCGTGATCCGGGAAATGAAAGTTGGTCCACGAGCTTGACCACTCTTCCTTCACGTGGAAAACACATTACTCTAAAGAGTGAGGAGATGATGGCTCCCATGCAATATATATAGTCTCGTCCAAGGAGTAGGTTATAATCCAAGGGTCCTTGAACGACCATCACGTTCATTTGAACGGTCTTCCCTTTCAATGTTATGGGCACATTGGGGAGGATCCCTAAAGGTCGACTGGTTCCTTTATCAAAGCCCGATAGATTTCTCATTTCAGGCAAAAGCGCTGGCAAACCAAGCGCTCTCCAAGCAATAGAGGAAAGGATACTCACAGATGCCCCCTCATCAATGATAGTGCCATCCATTACTATTCTATATATTTGAACGATGATTCTGAATGGTATGCTTGCTGGCAACCGGGGTCTGCCTAGTTGGTTCCAGTCGAACGAGACAACTAGGTTGCTTGGTGGTGGGACCGAATAGACGGCCGGGTATGACTCCGACGAAGTTCCTTCCTGCGATAAAGGAATGGGAAAATTTCCCCCTTGTTCGTCGGAGTCTGTGTTGATGAAGAGAATTTGGACGGTGTCGTCTTTATTCTCCTCTGTGATGGTATCATTCAAAGATAGAGCCTCTGAAGGCAAAACCGGGTCAACTGCCACCTCAACCTTTTGATTTTCGTCAGGCATGGATCCAGACAGTTCATCTTTAATGATAGGTGCTTCGGCTGACCACCTGAGCGGGCCAGCCGGGTTCTCAACTAGTGAAGGACTTGGCAGGAGTTTTTGATATCCAGGAGGAAGTTGTGCTCGTAAAATCGGGCGATCTTCCAAAAATCTTTTGGCCTCGTCTAAGAAGGGACAAAGGTGGATGGCATGGTCGCCTTCACATAGTTTGCAGGGAAATCTAGCTTTCCCTCTCTGTCCTGGGGCTTCACTTTCACTAGTTGACGGTGAGCAGTCAACATGGCTATCAGAGGTTGACGCTACCGAATTGTGCAAACGGGGGGACCAATCCCTTAGTATCCGAGGGATGCAGGGACAATCTCTGTGGAAGTGGTCTCCCTTGCATATGACACATGGCGATTTAGGCCTAGTTAGTGCTGTGTGTGGATTTTTGTCAGACGACACGTTTTTGCCCCCAGTCGCTTTCAGCTCCTTCTTCTTCTTCTCTTTCTTCTTCTTTTCCTTCTTCTCCTTAGGAACTTGGTTTTTTGTTTTACCAGTTCCGTCAAGCGAAGAGGAAGGAGGAGAGGAAGAGTTAGATGAAGTAGAAGGCTGATGGGCAACTCTGGTCTGGTCCAACTGTTGACTCGACTGTTCAGGAATGGTGGTGTTCTGAATGACATTGGTTGAAAAGAGCCAGACCGGCAGGCCAATTGTCAGTCCTGGAATCGACAATGTGGCCATATGGGGCGCACCAACATCTCCCCAAGAGGAGAAGGGACTAGGATTTCCACCAAGGGGAATTCCTTGGTTGGTGTGCTCCATTTTTTCAACCTAAAGATCAACGTAGGAATAAAGGGTGATTGTTCCGTTTAAAATAAATTTTTAACGACGCTTAGACACAACTTGCTTTTTCAGTTTAAAGAGTCGAGAAAAAGCTAAAGATGACTCTAGTCTCCTTCGATGTTTTAACAAGCCTGAAGTGACAAATGCTCGGATGGACTTTTTCCGTTATAGAGTCTGAAAAAGGCCAAAAGGAACTGCTCTGGAGTTCTAGGCAGAGGGTGTGCCAAACTTCTCGCAAAACTGCAGAATACTTTTTAGGGTACGGGCGGTCGATCTTCCTGAATGCTGTGTTCAGTGCATTGCGATCAGTAGGGCGGCCGACACGGCTTCCTAAGGATAAAGGTTTTATGCCTATAGGGGTCTCCCAATATATACGCGACGGTACGTGGGAGCACAATCCATACTGTCGCTATCGTCCCTCAGGAGGAATCACCCACCATCCATGAGATCGACAGTCACCAGGCTTTACGACGCCGGAACATGTCTCTAGCCTAGACCTCTATGTTGTGCGTTATGTTGCAAAGCGTTGTTAAGTTCATTCAATTTATTTTAGGTTGATCTTTTTAGAAGTTTGCCTTTCAAGGTTCACCACGAGATGTATGATACAATTCCTAAATGCAGTCTAAAGATGATAAGAAAGATTTATATCTTTCAACTTTGAAAATCCTAGCTACTAAGGGAAAAGAAAGACACCATCTTTTCTCAAAGAGCAATCAGCACACTCTAATGCACTTTTCCTAAATCAAACATGCAAACTATCAAAATGCAAATGCACAATGCAGGTGTTTGTTTTCCGATTTCTTAGTATTGATGCCTACAAAGAAAGCTTTTTGTACAACTTTGAATTTGCTTTTAAATGACAGATACAAACAAGTTTACTTTTTCGAAATCAGAGAGGGTAGAAGAGATTACAACACTTAACGATTTTCGAAATGAATACTTGTTTTGACACTTAAAAGAGACAAACTCAAACCAATAAGCAAAAGAAAATGTATAATCAACTGTAAACATCCAATGAACTCTCTTCTAAGATCACAATCAACAGATCTGAATCAAGGGCTACAGGATGACTATTTCACTCATGCGAAGGAAAACTGCAAATGATGCCACAAACACATAAAAACACTCACAGTCTTTTTGAACAAAAGGAGGCGGAATTTAAGCAGAGAAAAGGAGTTATTAAACTGGTACCTATGCTGGTTACAGGCTGCAAAAATCAGAGATCAAAACAAGGCAAAACAGAGCAGAGAACCCCAGCTGCACAAGGGAAAACTGGTTCAGCGCAACCTCAACACAGGGGTTTTGACATTCAGCGCAGGTAGCCTTCACGGGACCCGCGTTGAAATGCAGAATCCCTTCACTGGGTCTGCGCTGAAGGAGAAACTCTCGTTTCTCACTGGTTCTGGGTCACAGATTGCTATTTAATCTACTGTTTCAGGCCAAATCAAAGCAACAAGCAAGGTAAAATCAAAGGGATGCTTTGAGGGGGTACTAAGATCTATCACAAAGGATCATCAAATCATTTGTGAGTCCATTGTTCAGATCATAGACAAGTCCAGTGATTGGATCAAAGCAGCAACTGTCTACTTTGCATATGAGAATAACAAATGCAGTTCGATTGTTGCTGTCAAGTCTATGAGACAAACAATGATAGAAACACAAATAAAATGACTAAACAGATCTCCCCAGCAGAGTCGCCAATTTGCTGTGGGGAAAAATGCCTATGCAGGACGATCCTATCCACCTAAGGTGTGACAGTGCCTTAGCAACAAACAGAGACAACTATTCTAGTATTCTTCCTTTATGAATTAAGAATGAAGAGAGATGGATGGACTAACCGGTGTCTTCCGTTTGTCCCTTGATCCAGTTTCCCTTCTCTTGGAGAGTTCTCAGCTACTTGCCTTCTCGCTCGCCCAGCTTCAAGAGGTTTCTGCAAGATCACAAGAAGAGAACACTACACAAGACATGGATTCATATTCATAACTAGTTCAGGATTAGAAATAAACTAAATATACTAATGCACTCATACATCAAAAATACATCAGTATATAGGAGAAACCAAGATAGATTTATTGATGAATAGCAAGGTTCAGGAAGAGATACAACCCAGAGGGCTCCAATCCAGCATCTCCTTCCCAACAAATGGAATTCCTATCTTCAACCCCTTCAAAGCATTAAGCACCCCCTAGATCTCATAGATCTCATGGAGGAGAGATCCATATATAGATGTTTGGAGAGAGGATGAGTCAGCTTGAGATCTGACTAGTGTCCTCTCCCTCTGTCAGTTCTTGATTCCACTTGGAGGTTCTTGCTTCCACTTGGAGATTTGGAACCTCTTACTCATCACCAGTCGAATTCCCTGAGGCAAGTGTCATTTTGGAAGCTTCCTGGGTTTTGACACCTTGAGAAATGAACTTGCCACATGTCCACTCTCGTTCAGCGTAGGTAGCCAGTGTTCCCTTTGACATTCAACGCAGGTAGCCAGTGTTGGCTTTGACATTCAGTGCAAACAGCTAGTGGAGCCACTGAATTGATCCTGAATTGACTTGTTTTTGAGCAGTTTCTGGTGGAGAACTTCTGTGAATTGCTGTGGTTTGTTAGCCTTGTTCCTCTAGGGGTAGGAACAACATGTTTAGGGACTTTGGATCCCTTAGATTATGGACATTTCATGCTCAATGCTGTAAGGCACAAAAATATCTATAACACCAGGGTTAAATTTTTTACCACCTCGTGCTCCTTATCATCCTAGAGGTTTTTATACTCTTGTAAATATGTCAGGTCAATCATCCATGTTTACTCAATCGCCTGAATCTTTTTTGTACGGCGGTCCTTCTGTTCCCTCTGGGTATCAGTCATTTTCTGGTACTTTTTCGGGAGCATCTCCTCAACCCATTGAGAAAGGGTTATTAACTGGAAGCAATGGTACAAAGCCGTGGAGCGTAGAAGACATTCTTATGATGTTAGGTTCTATTCCCAATTCTTAACGTCAGGGTGGCCAGTTACCGCCTGGGGGGCAACCTCAAGGTACAAACTTTGCATCTGGGGGGCAACCTCAAGGACAGTATGTACCTACGGTACAGTACGTTCCTCAAGGTCAACCCCAGACTCAATATGTACCCCAAGGTCAACCCCAGTATCAATTTATCCCTCAAGGTCAACCCCAGTATCAGTACGTGCGTCAAGGGTATCTACCCCATGGTCAATACTCAAACCAAGGTTTACAACCACCCCAAGGTCAATCTTATGTTCAAGGAACGGGAAATATACCTTTCAATTATCAATCCTACCCTCAACCCAGTTATGGTCCTCAATATTCCAACCTGTTATGGGTCAGTACCCCGGAATGAACATAGTGTGGGATCCATCGCAAACCCAACAGGTGTTGCAGCCAAGTGTACAGTTGTCATCTCAAACTGGACAACCCTTAGTTTCTGGTACACCCCAGCAACCAGTCCAGTCTAACATTCAAACTTCTGTACCTTCAGTAGTTCCTCAGTCAGGGCCTACTGTGCCTCGTACTCCATCTCAAACGACTGCTGCAACTGCCGCAACATCTATTCAATCTACCCCACCTACTTCTGGAGTATCGACAGCTCCGGTTTCTACTGTTCCTGTATCTACTCCTCAGACATATTTACTACCGTCTGGATCCACGATTCAAACTACGTTTCAGATGCCTGTAGGACAACCTGGTTTGAGTACGGTTGTCAAAAGTCAACCACAATTCACCTATCAATGGTACCAGGGACAGTACCAATTCGGTCCTGCTATCCAACAGCCAGTTTATCAGTATCAACCGTATCCTAGGTACACTTATCAACAACCTCAACAACCTCAGTACGGTCCGGTTAATCCTGGTTTTCCGGGAGGATACAATATCCCGAACACGACTCCTATTCCTAGTTATCCCGGATATCCTCCTCCTGGGCTGGTCTCATGACCCAGAGTTTTAGGGATGCTAATCGGCAGTTACCGTTTATCGCAACTTTGGACTTACCAGACTTGTCGCGCCTAACGAACGATCCCATTAATTATCTTTCGTTTTGGCCGCCAATGCTGAATAAGTTGCCCAGTGACATTCCCAAGTTCAAAGGTAAATCAGGAGAGGACCCATCAAACCATGTGATGACTTACGGTGGTGTGCATCTAACTCCATCACAGATGATTCGATCTGTCTTAGAATTTTCTAGCGCACTCTAATTGGTCTCGTGGCCAAGTGGTACATTGAGTTACCGCGAGGCACTTTTTATAATTTTAGTCAGTTAGCTACCTCGTTTTTAACTCATTTCCAGTTGCCAGTCCGATATGACAATGGCACGGAATTGTTAACTTCGCTAAAACATTCGACATCCACGTACATTTCAGATCATATTCATGAGTGGAGACGTCGACGTCGTTTAGTGAAGGTATTTATTCCGGATCAAATCTTGGCTGAGTGGTTTGTAAAATCTTTGTTGCCAAAGATCATTGAAGATGTTGCTAAAGCCGGAGTGGTTACTAAGGAGCAAGTCATTGCTCAAGCACAATACCTTGACTTAGTTTATACTCAGTTAGGTACGTTACACGAAAAAATCCCCGATGTTCCCAAGTCAAATCAAATCGCTGCAGCTCCTTCGGGATCTCATGCCCCTGATGGTATGATTAGCACGGTTAACACTAAAGGTAAGAAGAAATCCTCCAAGAATTCTTCTCCTATTATAACCCTACCTGATTCCCCAACAGGAGATTCTTCTGCAGAGATTTCTGCTGATATTGACGTTGTAGAGTCATCTACAGCTAAACCAAAATCCGGTGGGAAGAAGAAAGGAAAGAAGAAGAATAAAATGGACAAAAGTTCAAAGGAGAAACCTGAAAAGGCAAAATCTAATGATGAAAAGCGTAAACCTCGTTATCCATGTCTCATTTGTGACGATGAACATTTTACAAGAGACTGCTCTCATCGTGCAGAGGTTGCGAAGATCGTCAAAGGTTCCCAAACTCCTGCTGTTTTGAAGGATCCATTTCCAAGTCAAGACAGCAAAATGATAGGTTCTTCCTCGAGTGCCAATGAAGAACCCATATTGATGATGTCCCATGTTAGGATTGCGACTCGATCACAAGATTATGGTAGTAAAAGTCCTGTTGATGGCAAAGAAGCAGAATCTTCTCATTCTAATCCATCAACCTCAGCTCCCGGTTCCGATCCACTACAGATCGAGAAACCTAACGCGGACTTGGTAATCAAACCGCCCGCCAAGGGTATACTTCGAAAGTCAACTTTCAATCCACATGCGAGAGCAGCTCAGAACTATAACATTGTTGAGGATTTAGCTATTTCACCCTCGGAAATGTCGGCTTTGGAAGTGCTGCAATCATGTCCAGCACAGCGTAAATTACTTTTGTCGGCTATAGGAGCTGTTGACGTTCAGGACCCGAACCTAATAATTTTCAATCTAGAAAATAGTACACCGCGCCTCCCTCATCAAATGGCTTTCCAGATCCCAGTGATAGTCAAAAAAAGGCCTATTCATCGGACTGTAATTAATGAGGGAGCCTCAACGTGCATTATGTCGATACAGTGTTGGAGATCGCTTGGTTCTCCTTCACTAAATCAGTCCCCGACGATTCTTAAGGCCTTTGATCGCTGTGGGTTTCATCCTTTTGGCATTCTACAGGATTTGTCTATAGGGGTTGAAGGAAAAACCGTTAGTCTAGATGTGGAGGTGGTTGATGCCCCTCTAGACTACAACCTTCTCTTGGGTCGAAGTTGGTCTTATGCTATGACACCGGTCGTTTCATCGGTCTTTCGAGTAATAAAGTTTCCACATAATGGAAAGATCGTAACAATAGACCAGCTGGCTTACTTTTCATCCGACCCAGCCTCTTCGGAGAGTATTCAGCATGTTGGTAAAATGATTATACCATATAAGGATGTTGGAGTAGGATTAGTTAAAGATGCCGGTTTACTGGGAACTTTTCCTTTTCCTCCAATCAACGCATCATCTTCATTTGCAACTATTCATATGATCACATCAGACACCATTATTTATGATGATCCTTGGATCATCCCTTCTGAATCTGAGATAGACTCATTTGGTAATTTCGTGCCTTTGAGTCCATATGAACTTGCCTATGAAGCCGTCCAGTCTTTTGCCGACCTGGGTTCAACCGAAATGGACTTAATGAATGTGGTCCGTGAGGAATCACTTTTCACATCAACCTCGGATTTAACTACGTTTTCTGAACTTGTTCACTCTGATGAGAAAATTCGTGAAATCTTATGTGTAGATGATTTACCATGGGAAGATCTCCATTACAGATTTTCATTTTTACCTGAGGATGATCATTTTGAAAATGATTTCTCATCAATTTTTACAACTGAATATGTCAAGGAACCTCAAAATCCAATGAAACATCCCGATTCAGAGTTAAATTTGGGAAACATCTCTCAAACTATTCCTATTGACATTTCGGTTAAGCCCGGAATTGTTGAAAACATTCATCGAGGTGCCTCGTGTACAGATGACGAAATTCAATTATATAAGGCCCTATTTCAAGAATTTTGTGACGTGTTTGCCTGGTCCTATGAGGAAATGCCAGGAATTGATCCCGCGATTGTTGTTCATGAGATCAAGACTTACCCGAACGCTAAACCCTTCCGGCAATGTTTGCGTCAGATTAACCCATGAAAAGCTGCTGCAATTAAAGAAGAAGTTGAAAAACTGTTGAAAGCAGGTTTCATTTATCCGATCCCGTTAACGGATTGGGTATTGAATATTGTTCCGGTTAACAAAAAGCATGGAACAATAAGAATATGCATCGATTATAGGGACATTAATCAAGCCTGTCGAAAGGACAATTACCCAACTCCCTATATCGATCAAATCATTGATGATTGTGCCGACAACGAAATATTTTCCTTTATGGACGGTTT
Source organism: Pinus tabuliformis (assembly GCA_031772625.1). Classification (NCBI taxonomy): domain Eukaryota; kingdom Viridiplantae; phylum Streptophyta; class Pinopsida; order Pinales; family Pinaceae; genus Pinus; species Pinus tabuliformis. The sequence goes on from CM062809.1 coordinate 125,527,356, forward strand.
TCCGGATACAATCAAATCAACATTCTACCTGCCGATCAACCAAAAATGACTTTCATTTGTCCATGGGGGACATTTGCTTATTGCAAATTTCCTTTTGGGCTTAATAATGCCAGAGAAACTTTTCAAAGGGCGATGTCTTATGCGTTTCATGACATCAAACACATTGTGCAACCGTATCTCGATGATTTGCCTGCTCACTCTTTACATTGAGCTGATCACCTTGTCCATTTACGAGCAATCTTTATGAGGTGTAGGCATTATCTTATTCGGTTGAACCCACACAAATGTGTCTTCTGTATAGAAACGGGTCGATTGCTGGGATTTGTAGTTTCGAAATCTGACATTCGCGTTGATCCCTCAAAGGTCGAAGCTATCATCAATTTGCCTCCTCCTTCGAGTCTTCGCCAACTCCAAAGTTTGTAGGGGAAAGCAAACTTTTTACGATGATTCATTCCTAACTATGCCGAGGTTACAAAGGGTTTTACCCGGTTGTTGAAGCAAAACACTCAATTCTCTTGGGATGAGATAGCTCAGAAATCTTTTGATGCACTCAAACACGCGTTGACCCATGCACCGTTGTTGCATCCTCCCAACTACAACCAGGATTACTTCTTGTATCTCGCCGCCTCCCATTCCACCATTGGAATGGTCTTAGTTAAGGAAGATGAATTCATAACGGAAAATGTGATATATTACCTTAGTCGAACATTAAATCCAACTGCGCTAAAATACTCACATGTGGAGAAATTGGCATTGGCAGCCATTCAAGCTGTCCAACGTTTTCGTCACTACATTTTACTACATAAAACTACGGTAATTTCGGATTGCAACCCTATGATCTACATTTTGACCAAGAAATTGCTAGGGGGCAAGTACTCTAAATGGATCGTTATCCTGCAAGAGTTCGACTTGGAGTTTGAGAAATCCAAGTCTAAGAAATCTTTAGTTTTTGCGGAGTTAATGTGTGACTTCCCGTGTGCTGACATGGAAACTGTGGCAGAGGAGCCCATTGCGGACGAATCTTTGTTTCTAATCAGCACTTTAGATCCGTGGTATGGGGATATCATCGTCTATCTCCAGACCCAATCCTTTCGGCCAAAAATTTCAAGGTCGGAACGTCAGAAAATTCTATTCCAGTCCCAACAATTCAAAATTATTGGAGATACTCTTTATCGCCGTGGGGCAGACTCTATTTTTTGACATTTCTTAACTCACGTAGAGGCTGAAAGGGTTCTAAATGACTGTCACTTTGGAGCATGTGGCGGTCATAAGTTTTGGTATGCCACATCCCAAAAGATATTGCGTGCTGGCTATTTCTGGCCGTCCTTGTTTAAAGATTGTATTACGGCGGTCCGAAAATGCCACAACTGCCAGATTTTTTATCATAAGATGCGCGCTTCACCTGCTCCTCTCCACCCTATAATTGCTGTTGTTCCTTTTGCCAAATGGGGTATCAATTTTATTACATGTAACCCTCACTCGGCCGGGGGGCATGCGTATATCATCCTTGCGGTAGGTTATTTTACCAAGTGGGCCAAGGCGATGCCTACATTCGAGGCAGATGGCAAAACAACCACAATTTTTGTGTTCAATCATATAATTGCTAGGTTTGGTGTCCCACAAGCGATAATCACTAATCATGGGTGTCATTTTCGAAACATTATGATGACCGAACTTACAGGCCAGCTTGGTTTACATCACAATAGTTCAACCCCTTATTATCCACAAGCGAATGGTCTGGTTGAATCCATCAACAAAGTTTTAGTTATCATGATCCGACGAATCATTGGGATTCAATGGTCGAATTGGCACAACATGCTATTTTCGGCACTTTGGTCGTACCGAACTTCAGTAAAAACATCAACAGGGTTCACTCCTTTCCAACTAGTCTATGGTTTGGAAGTTGTGTTACCCATTGAATGCGAAATCCCGTCACTGCAAATGGCCATCGAGTTACTTCCAGCCACTTCCGAAGAAGAAAAGCGTTTTTTATACTTAGCTCAATTAGATGAGAATCGATGTGATGTTGCATTGGCAATCGAGACTCACGCAAAACGTATGAAAGCTCAGTATGATCGAGATGTGACCCCTCGAAATTTTTCGGAAGGAGACCTAGTGTTATTATATTATCAAGCAAATGATAAATTAGGCACTGGAAAATTCATTCCTATGTAGCATGGTCCCTATATTGTCAAGCGAAAGCTAGCAAAAGGGGCCTATGAATTGGTAGATTTTGATGGGGACTCTTTAGGTAAACCCATAAATGGTCTTTACCTGAAGAGGTATTATGCTTAAAAGAATGGGTATGGAGATTTTTTAGTTAGGTTAGTTTTTCTTTCTAGCTAGTGTGTTTTAGTTTAAAAAGTGTTCTTAGCTTAGAGAGTGTTTTTCCGTCATTATTCCTGCTTATCTTGGTTTTACTCTTGATGTTGCAGATGTCAATGCCTCTCCAAACATACATTGGATTTGCTGATGGTGCTTTTCGTAATACACAGAACATCTCTTCCGCAGCTTGGGTTATCTATTCGCCCTCTGATGAGTTAGTTTCTATGCATGGGGTAAGCCTCGGTCAAACAACAAACAACATTGCAGAGTATAGTGCAGTGATTGAGTTATTATCTGAATCTATTTCATTTGGGCTTCGGAGTTTGATAGTGAGGTTAGATTCTGAACTCGTTGTATTACAGCTTAATAGAGTGTATGCCATTAGAAATCCAGTGTTATTGAGATTATTCTTGACAGTGCGTCTCTTGGAAGGTGAATTTGATTACATTGAATATCAGCACATTACAAGGTCTTTAAATACATTAGCAGATGCAATTGCTTCTCGAATGTTAAATAGACATTTGCAATAATCATACATGTAAATTTAAAACCATTTCATAACATGATTTACAAGATAAGCCGGTAATAGTGATATATATATAGGAGTGTGTCAAAAAATACGTCGTCCTCGATCATAGGTTGAAAAACACCTTATGATCGGCAAAAATGATAGGTACAAAAAACAAAAATGTCACATGTGCCCACAATAGGCGATCATCCTATCACTGGTGATGATCTCTATAACAAACCACTGCCCGGGCCACCTTTCAAAGGAACCTCCTAAAAGGTCCCGGGAATCCAATCACATAGCGCTGAAGTCGACGAGGAATGTCGTCTATAGTGGTCTCAGGAATATCCCCTGTCAAGCAGTCAAGATGACCCTCCAACTCAGCCAAAACCTCTGTTGATTCGTCCTGTGGAGCTGGCGCGGGTGAAACTGGTTGCCTCCTCTCGAAAGGCCAGAGAGCGGCTGGTCGTTGTGGACCCACATCTGCATTTGAAATTTTTACTATCAGTTTTGAGACGATGGAAAAATAAAAAAAATTGAAATAGGAAAAAGTTGAAAAGGATTTTACCTGACTCGTCCCACTGCTCTCCTGGTGGAAGAGCCATGTCTGGGTCACCACGAAAATCTATCCCAGCGTGAGGGAAGTCCTGAATGGAAAAGACCTGGTTTTCCAACCATTGGAAATACTCAGGTTTGAACCGAGCAACCTCTGTCCTCTCGTCCGGGTGACGGGCCATGACTGCGACCCATCGCATCAGTTTGGGCTCTCGAGGAAGCCCAGCTCCAACAGTAAGGTGTTGTGGGATCAGCATAGGAACCCTCTCCAGGCCAAAACTCACGACCAAAGCCGCATAACCAAAGGTCTTTAGTCGTCCACTCTTGGCCCTTGTCAGTTGGCCTTTCACATTGGCTAGCACAGCATTGCACCAGTTGAAGATGGTGCCTCGAAAGCAATCAACTGCCATACGCATCTGGGATCCGGTGGCAATATGTAATGCGGCAGCTCCACAAAGTCTGGTGACAGTAAACGCAATCACCATGAGTTCAGGACGGGATATGGTCTTTATGTCTATCCCTTTGTCTCTAGCCTGGCTGTTGCAGTACTCTAGCCGGAGGCTATCGACAGACTGGCCACCTGGCCTAGTCCCGTGCAGAGTCAAGTCTTAGCCTCTCTTAGGCAAACCAGTCAATAAATAAATTTCTGTCGGCTCGATTTCGAACCGGTGGCCGCCAATGAAAAAGCACTGGTCCTGTATGCTCCATTTGTCAACCAGCCACTGTAAGAAGTCCACCTGAGCCCTCATGCTAGGAATGGTCCAGAATTTGTACAGTCCGCATGCCCTCAAAGCATCAAGTGAAGGCTGATGATTCCATGCAGCAGCATCCACGTCCTCATGCTCTCGTTCACGCCAATCTAGCATGATGTACTCTCTGCATCAAGTATAAAGATCAATTAAATTGCTAGAAAACATTTTGATTGGTCCATTTTTGAGAATTTTTGGGTTGAAAACCCTTGCGGCAGGGTATGCACCCTCCGAGTTAGACACAGTGTGTGGGTCCGCACTTTGTCTACACGGAAGGTGCGGACCCCGAGCATTTTCCCAATGGAGAAAAAGTCGGGGTCCGCAGGTCTGCAATGGTAAACCTGCGGACCCCCGCACGTGGGTTTTGCGCCTAAAAACCCTCCCAAAAAATGAAATGAAGGACTAAAACAAAAAACTAAACGGTTGGAAATGAAGAGTAGGATGATGTGGATTACTTGGAGAAGACAACGCTCGATTCCGATGGTTGGATTTTCCACAATCTTCACGGGAAGTTTTCTAAGCAAACGCACTATTTTCTCACCCAAACTCAAACGGTAAAAATGAATCAACAAAGGCCCTTTTTATAAGTTTTTTGAGTAAATAAATCACAAATTTGTTTATCTTTCACTTTGAAAAGGTATTTTGCGACGCTTTTATCTATTTCAAACAGGTATGATTAATGTTTGTGTTTTTGTGCAGAATAAAGGATTATTCAGGCGTAATCTATCATTTTCGACAGAAAAAACATGTAGAGTCATCTTTAAGTTCTTTTATGACTCCTAAAACATGAAAAGATTGCTGAGTGTTTCTTTTAAACTCGTTAAAACGGAATTAAAATACGGTCCACTTACAACTCTTTTTCCGACCGTAAAAACATGAAAAGATTGCCGGATTTTTGTCGTTTTGAATTCGATATTGGTTATAAAACGACGCGTCATTGATCGCTTTTTTACTTTTTCGGGTCAAGGGCACTAATAACGAAAAGTACTCCTTGGTCGTAAAAGATCAAGTGGTTCTCTCAAGTATTATTTTATACTTTTTCGGGCTTGGGAGACACAAATTTACGAAAAAGGTCAACCCTAGAGTCTTCTTAAATTTTTTCAGACTCTCTAAAATTGAAAAATGTCGAGTTTCTCCTATACTGGACTTGTTAAAATTTCACAGTAAAGGACCTATTCAATTACAAACAGGAACAAACCACTCCTTCTTAGGGTTCGAATTTAAACTAAGTTGGACTCATCCAAAGGATGAGCTTATAATCAAGCAAATGTTATCCTCCTCAAGCTTGTCAAAAATAAAGAGGTACTTGCCAGAAATGGTGGGGGAAAAGAGAGAAAAAATGAATCTGTTTGTCATACGTTGTAACCACTCTTGAACACGACACTTTTATTCACCTGGGTTGGGAAATCCTTTGCCTAATAGTTGATCAAACCACATTGAAAGTCTTCAGCCGGTTTTTGGGTATTAACTTTGAGTCAATTGTCACCAAGCCATCTGTCGTGTCGTTATGTGTTCAAGAGGTCACTGCCAATAAGCCATTCATCTGCAAAATATCCGTCATCCATCTTGACCATCCCTGAGTCAGTCCTTGCAACTAAATTTCTTCAACTTGATCTATGATTTCGTGTTGTGGGCTTGCCTACGACGGATCGCTTTCTATCGACATCAGCTCATTATCTAGAAAGATGATCTAGGAATCGTCGGTACCATGAGATATGCATGCCTCAATGGAGGGTTTCTCGCCTTTGATGACAATTTACATCATTGACTTTTGATCGAAGGATTCCGTGATATGTTCGACATCAACACATTTATTCACATCTCATGGATTGTACTGGGTACTTTGAGAGCCATTGACATCACTGGTGGTTTCTCTCACACTTGTTAACAGTTTACATCATTGACTGGTAATCAAGTGGTTTCTACCATGTTCGACATCAACACGTTTATTCGCATGGATAGAATCGTACTATTTCAGGAAGTAGAAATCAAGACCTTGGATTTAGTTTCCACCATCCAGGTTGCGAGGAATTTTGTATTCATTATGTTGTGGACTATTCATAAACAGATGGTTGTGCCCATACTGTGTTCACATGAGTCTATACTTTTGATGTTTTACAAGATCATTCCTACATCAAAGCAGTAGATAGTTTTCTAGTTAGTTTTGGTCTGAGTATGGGAATGCCTACCTTAGCGATGATATGATCTCATATATATATCTTGCATTGAATGTTTTTACAGGTTCCGACCGGGCTCTCCACAAGATGATCCTCGAAATGATAAAGTACTTCACTCTTCCTATATGATAAATGAAATCCTCATCTACTACAGACTTCGCACTTTAGGGGGCAATCTGTTACACAAAAATATCATCACCATGATTATTTGCAGTCAGTATGGGTCTATCATCACTTATACTATCCTCCTAAGTAAGTCTAAGACCTCAGCTCTTTAAATCAAGCTTTGGAAATGGGAGAAAGACATCAAAATTCAATGTAACTCTGGTTCTGCACTTTCTCTCATGGTCACCTACGGTCCCGCACCTTTTGTGTACAAAAGCTGCGTACCTACCCGCTCTGTCCCTAACGGTGTAGGTGCGGACCCCTGTGAAAGTCAAAAGGCACAAGTTTTATCTTAAAAAACTCACTTTGGGTTAATTCTAGAGTTTTCTAGAAGGAATTTTGACGTGGATTGTTCGCTCTGAGGTGGTTCATGCATCCCAAAAGAGAAGGAGCTAATCCCTTGACTAAAGGAGCTATCCCTTTGAAGGAGGACCTAGTAACTTCCCTCCATTGCACTATAAATACAGGCATTGGGGTGAGGACTAAAGAGGTTAGAAGCTGAACATTTTGAGGGTAAATGCTGGTGAAATTAAGACTTCCTAGTTGAGCTTAAGAGGAGAGATCACATACCTTTTTGGCTTCATTAGGGAGTGAGTGAAACTTGTCAAAGTAGAGGAGACTTCTTGTTGGACCCTAAGAGGAGCTTGTACAGCATCAAGGCAAAGGTTGTAAGGTTCTTCTTCTTTTGAATGAATACAATCAAACTCATTTTTCTCAACAAGTATCTTATGTTATTTGTTTCATGGACTCCTTGACTTTCATGTTAAATATGTTTTATGCAATTGGTTTTTCAGGTGCTATTTAATTTGTTTGCCTTGTTTGTGTTTGCAGATTCGCGAAAAGGAGCTCGTTGGAATCAAAGGTGCGAGGGCATCCACAAGCTTGCATTGGACCAAAGGTAGACCCTAAAAACACTTGTTTGCTATTGTTTATTAAAGCATATTTAGGGAAAGATAATGTCTCGTTGGTTTGCTTGTCATTAGGTCTTCTTTAGATTCTAGGAAGGTCTATCTTGTCTGTAAGATCGACTCATTCCGTGCGACAGGCAGGAAAATGGCCTAGACTTGTGGGTAAAGGCTGAGCCTAGGGACCTAGTGCAATTGTGGAAAGCACATAGAAACCTCATGAGGACTCCGGGTGTCATTGAAAAATTAGGACCCATGCATGAGGCAATCATTCGACAAAATTTAGAATATTTTATTTCTATCAAAGACCTCGTCATTGATGCAGCCAAATTTCGGTACCGAATCTCTAATCCAAACATCCAACTCAGGGAACCATTTAAGTATGAGAATTTTGAATTAGCTGCCAACAGTTTGAACCTCTATGGTGAAAGCATTTTGAGGGCAGGGCCATCCTGGTCAGGATATAGATTCCGCAGTCCAATTATCTGGCACCCTACACCCAGATATCAAGCCCTATATGAGATGCCTGAGGGTCAAACAAGCCAGTTATTTGACTACCTAGTCACTCACCACGGCTGTAGGCCTCCGCATGAGATTCCTTCTCCAGCATATTCTCTCACTGCCTTGCGTGTCAACTACAACGTTTTCATGAGGGCATGAAACAAAGTAAGCAGGGGGGTGTGTGGAGTACTAAAAAGGATGTTTTTGATGATCATTTCAGTGGCTTTTCAGTGGAGCTTGTGAACCTTTTTGCACGATGAACGTGAAAAACAATAAAGAATTATAACAAAACATGTGGGATTAGTATGCAAGACTTAACCGCTGATACTTGTCATTCTTCTGTGCAGGAAGGGGTGAAAACGAGGAGCTGCTGTTCCAAATAAAAATACAAGAACATGGTAACTGTTGTCCCTTTGACGGAGGACCGAGTGCAAACAACGCTAAGCAGATTGAAGCAAACTAGTCCAGAAAAGGAGGAGAAGACACCAACTCGGCAGAGGAGAAAAGAAGTGATTAAGGATTAACAGTTTGGCGAATCCCTCAGGATCTTTGATCCTGAGGGACCGCTGCTTTATTTATCTTGTTACTTAGACATCTCCGTCGTCACCCTTATATAAAGGGACGACACTGTTAGCTTTGGGGGTGATGCTTTTATGTAACTTTCTGTTAAAGATCGAACTTTGATCATTGAGTCTCATTGAAACTGGTTCATTGTACTTTTGTCTTATGCATTAATATAAACTTGGTGATTATCTTATATCTGCATCTGGATTAACTTAAAGCGGTGTACCCTTGGAGGCTAAGGGCCCGGCCCCGGAGGACACTTGCTTCTGTATCACTACGATTTGATTTCTGCATGGTTTGCTTATCATCGTTATTTGGTAATCTGATATGCTTTATAAGTTTACATCACATGCTCTGTTAAGATTCATTCATTAAGGTTTTTACAGACGGAACTGTTGTGTTGACTCTGCATTATATTACTGATCCTTTCAGAGTTGATTGAATATTATTAGCCTTCACTGAATATTGTTAATATTTTGTTACAGAGCTCTTATGCTGTGCATTCATGTTATAGAATTTATCTGAAAGTTTTGTTCTTTATTATTCAGGAGTAATGCTGTTCCATTTTGAAACGCAGTTGTATTCCTATTAATGAAGATTGATGCTAGATCAAATTACTCTTCAAGCATGTTGTGCGTGTATATGATTTCCAAACGCTGTTCCATAACTTATTAGTAATTAATGTTGTTCCATTAGTGTGTGCTGCTTGATTTGCCTTGAGAATGAAAGATTTTTATTTGATTACAATGAGTGCATTTGAGTTAGTAGATTAAGTTTGGTTACTACTCGCGAGACTTAGTTGTTTGATTGTTGTTTCATTTCAGAATTGTTGTTCCATTTTAGCATTGTTGTTCCATTTTTCTACCTGCCGTTTCATTTACTCGCATTTGTTGTTTTGGTGTGAGAGACGATCTGTGGCTGTAGTGAGCCTCAAATTTTAATGTCTAGCTCCCAGACCTGTGGTCCATGCTCTAATTTTCTTTCCATCATTTTCCAAAGGGATGGGCTATTGCTGCCGAACCCTTGACTGATAAGTTGACCAGTTTATGAGTGTGTGATTTACTCCTTTAAAGAAACTTAGTTATAGACAAGCATCTGTTTACTCTTGTATTTTTGAATGCTGTACTACTAGCATTACTCTGACAAATGATAGCCTCAGATTCAGACACTCTTTGCAATAACAAAATGCTCCCGGATTAACATATTAATGTGATGTAATTAAAGGTGAAAGAGACCCTTTTTATAGCTCTACAGCTTAGAGAGTTCTCACTGACTTCCATTTTGGGGCATGTGGCAGTCATACGTCTGGCTATGCTACCACACAAAAAATCCTTTGCGTTGGTTATTTCTGATTGTCCATTTTCAAGGACTACATCCTCGCTATTCACAAGTCCCATGAATGCCAAATTTACCAATGCAAGATGTGCACTCCACCTGCTCACCTACACCTCGTCATTATCGTTGGTCCTTTTTCCAAATGGGGCATTGACTATATGACATGTAACCTCGTTTGGCCTGGGGGCATGGGTATATTATTGTTGTTGTGGATTATTTCACCAAATGGGCTGAAGCGATGCCTACATACTCTGTAAATATTAAAACAACAGCTCAATTTATTTTCAATCACATTATTTCCAGGTTTGGCGTACCTCAAGCCATTTCCAGAGGCCATGGCTCTCATTTTCAAGATTATATGATGGCTGAGTTGACCTCTACGTTGGGTTTGCACCACGATGGCTCAACCCTGTATTACACTTAAGCGAACAGTCAAGTTGAAGCTATGAACAAAGTTTTGGTTACAATTCTTCATCATACTATTGGGACACACAAGTGAAATTGGCATCTCATGCTCTTTTTAGCTCTGTGGGTTTACCAAACCTTGACCAAAGGCACAATTGGCTTCACACCATTCCATCTTATGTATGGTCTGGAAGCAATGTTGCCAATTGAATGCAAAATTCCTTCACTCAAGCTAGCTGTCAAACTTCTCCCCGAAACATCACCTCACAAAGAGCACCTCTTATAGTTAGAACGGCTAGATGAGACTCGTTATCTCACTGCTTCGGTCATAAAAGCACAAAAGAAGCGAGTCAAGTCCCATTTCAGTATATCAGTCTCCCCCCGCATGTTTTCTGAGGGTAATTTGTTTTTATTATATGATCAAGCTAATGATAAGTCGAGGGTAGGCATGTTCGAACCCATGTGGCATGGGACCTACATTCTAAAACGTGTTTTTCAAAAAGGGGTCGATCAGCTAATTTATTATGAAGGAAATCCTTTGGACAAGCCTCAGAACGGGCTTTATCTCCAAAAGTACTATGCTTAGGTCATCTTGCATGATTACTTCTGTACATTAGTGTGTCATTCATTTTTTTGCAGCGTGGTTTGGTGTGTTGGTTTTCAAACAACTTTCCCGTTTACTATGTTTTCCTTGCTTTTCAAATGTCCATGACTCCTCACATCGGTTTCGCTGATGGTGCTTGCCATAGTACCCGAAATCTATCTTTCATGGTGTGGGCCATTGATGACCCTCATGGTGAGTTGATTGATCTTCAAGGTATTTATTTAGGTCACATGACTAATAAAATTGTCGAATATAATGCAGTCATCAAATTGTTGTCAGAAGTTATTTCTCTTGATATTCGAGAGTTGGTCATCAACTTGGATTCAGAGCTTGTTGTCCTTGAATCCAACGGGAAATATTCTGTTACAAACCCTAAGATATTGAAAATGCATATATGTATTCGTCTATAGGAAAGGAATTTTGATTACATTACATATCATCATATTCCTAGACACATGAATACATTGGCAGATGCATTAGCTAATTATGTGTTGGATATACATTTACAAAACATGTGAAAAGCCAAAAAAAAAATTATTTGTACCATAGTATGAAAGAAAATACAACACATATATCTATATATGGTGATAATGTTTAATACATCGAAACCCCAAAAAATTATATGTGTGTTCAAATAACATCAGTGGCTCGCGGGCCTCATATATCCTTGGCATGCAGGGCTCAAAAATTTAAAATGTTGGACCTAGGAACTAATCAGCATGGTCATCGTGATAGCATAAAACTGCTCGTGCAACACGAGTCATCAATGAGTGGATCCAGTCTGATACTCCCATCGTGTGTCTCTAGTACTGGCGAGGGATGTCTCCCACCTGAGCATACTCTGGGATACCATGAGTCAACCCCTCAAGGTTCCTCGCAATCTCCTCCTCATTGTCACTCCCCTGCTGATAAGGAGTGACATCAAACTAGTGGGCGACATGCCTCGCTATCGGGTACATCCTGACAGGACGCTCTAGTCCAACACCTACATTGATAAAGAGAAATGTTATAAACACATATATCAAAAACAATTAAAAAATCACAAAATAAAAAATTTGATTTTTTACCTTCGTCATCAAAATCCTCCCCATTTGGCAGTGACATGTCCGGATCTCTACAGAATTCAGTACCGTTGTATGGACAATCCTCCACGATGATTAGCTATCATTGTAGCCATGAAAAGAAGGTGGGTTTGTAAGACATATGCTGGCCCCCAGTGATCCTAGACATCAAATGACTTCAACAGGCCATCCGTGGATCTCATGGCATCGGCGGATCTACCTGAATTAGCTGGTCCTGGAACAACAGCACCCGTTCAAAGAAAAATGTCACTAGTATAGATCTGAAGCAAAATTTCTTAAAATTCCCTGCCTTAGCTTTTGTCGGCTGAAATTTTATGTTGATCTTCATTGCTTCCACTCAATTGAAGATTGTTGGTGTTGTGCAGTCAATAACATATAGAAATTTCAACTTATTAGTCTCGTGCACTACTTGGGACATCGCCACTTTGTTGATAGTCAATAGTAGCACTCTCAGTGTCAGATCTCACACAGTGGCTATATCAATCTTTCCGCTCTTGGATTTGGAAGCTTCAGGGCAATGTTTAGCAAGTAGCATGGATATGCTTGCCCCAATCGGTTGTGACCCATATAGGTTGACTAGTTCACCTCTCCAGGACAGTCTTGTGATGAAATATATTTATGAAGTTTTTAATTCTAGCTCCTGGTCACCAATGATAAATATTTCCCAATTTATGTCCCAGAGACTAATCAGGTATCGAAGTAGCCGAGGTTGAGCGTGCATCCCTAGTGTGAGAAAGAACTTGAGGAGCCCACATTTCCTCAAAGCATTCAAGCAATTTGGATCATTCAGTTCCTGAGTGTCTATGTCTTCGTGCTCACATTCTTTCCAGTCTACCATTTTTGACGATTCTTTCGTGCAAAAAACCATGTATTCAAGTCAATAATCAAATTTGGCCAGTAAAATTTGGATTCAAATAGTGGTTTTGAGAGGAAAAGTGTTTTTCCTTGTTCATGGTGACGACACGCCTGTTTTAAAAATAGTTGTGCCAATGGCATGACTGGGCATTTTAATTACCCTCGGCCGGTGTGATTATGTGTCCAAAACTCGCGCCAACCGAAGGAATTTTTTTTTTGCCAAAACCTCCCTCAAAAATATAAAAAATGGATGAAAACAAGAATAAACAGTATGGAAATGGAGCTTAGGGCCTTCGCTCTTACCTACAATTGGCAGCTCAGCGAATGACCTCCCAGATCTCCCATAATCTGCTCAGGAACAATTAGGGAAAAAGTGGGTGAAATTTTTTTCACAACAAAGTAAAATGGTAAATGGTAAAAAATATTTACTTTTTCCTCCTTTTATTCAGTTTTTCATGAAATATTAGCGTTTTTAAAATTATTTTTACCTATTTTTCCTCAAGAATTGGATACTGCACTCTACCTTTCTTCGCAGCAACAGGTGATAGATGTTTGACAATGATTCTGAGTTACATTTCAACTCTTTTCTCGACTCGTAAAACTCAAATGAAAATATTGCTGAGTATTTTTCCCTTTTGACTCGTAAAAGAGAATAAAATGTGGGGTTTGCTTTCAAGCTCTTTTCAAACCCTTTAAGCATGAAAAGATAGTCGAGCCCTTGTCATTTCAAACTCATTAATGGAGTTGAAATGTCGTGTGCCCATTATATGTTTACCCTTTTTTCAAGATGGGATGCACTATTTACGAAAAGGTCCTCCTTGACTGAAATGGTCAAGCAGTTCTCTCAAGTATTGTTTTCTAACTTTTTCGGCTCGAGAGATACAAATGTATGAAAAGGGACCACGTAAAGTTTTATTTTCTGTGTCTTTTTCATGCTTTCTAACCATGAAAAAGATATTGAGTTACACCTTTTTCGGACTCATTAAAATATTAAACGACACCGGATTCGTCACCATGACAAACATGAGCTTCTCCTTCCTAGGGATCGTTAAACTTACTAGGTCAGATTTGTCTGAAGGATGAACTTACAGTGTAAGAAAATTCTATCCCTCTCAAGCTTGCGATTAAAAATTAATTGAGGTACCTACCAGAAATGGTGGGGGAAAATTTTGAAATATAATCAGTTGTGTCGACAACTCACTCTTGAACATGACACTTTCTTCTTCGTGTCGGGATGGGATATCATCCTTTTTATCATTAAACTTCCTAGGTTGGGTCATTTTTTTTCCTTCCATTTGATCTCTACCACTTCATCATGACCACCGATCCCATGAATCCAAAATCTCCCAAACTTCCAGTCGTGTCGCTGATATGTTCAAGAGTTATCCTTCTACAGTTACATTTACCCCTAATTCTCTGTATCGTCCAAAATCATTTTTGCATCCCTCTATCTCATGTGGATGATGTGGGATACATTATGGCCCTCCTTCAACAAATGGTATTTTCTTGTCGACTTCAGCTCATTATCCAAGAAGTTGACTCAGAGACTCCTTTCGAGTACCTTAGAGCTTGCATGCCCTAATGGCAAGTTCTTCGCACTCGGCAACAAGTTAACATCATTGGCTTTCGATCAGGTGATTTCACGGGTGTTTGACTTTATTTCCTTCATTCAAATTCCATGAATTGTGCAGATAGTACCTTGAGAACCATTTTTATTATTAGTGTTTTCTCTCGCACTTGTTAACAATTTACATAATTGGTTGGTAATCAAGTAATTTTCTAGCATGTTTGACGTCAACACATCTATTCACATGCTAGAATTTGTACTTTGATCACGTCATGTTGAAGTGCAAGACCCTAGGTTCAGATTACAAAATTCGAGGTTGTGAAGCAGTGTGACTTGATTATGTTTATATGCATGTCTCTTTCAAATGGATGGTTGTGACCATACCATGAGTTATCATATGTGATCCTTCTCATTATTGGATGGCCATGACCATATCTTGGTTTCGATATGATCCTCTTTATAAGATGGTTGTGCCCATGCCTGGGTTCATTTACATGATCATTCTCTTGATGGCTGCATCCATACCATGATTCATGTATCATTTGAAAAAAATCTCAGTTATGTATATGTATTTGTAATAGCTTGTAGGTTTTCCGACGATAGACTCCCGGTTCCTTGCACTGATTCATAAATAATTTCATCCCTTACTCTAGTTATGCCTTCACGCTTTAGGGGGCATCTATTACACAACATTTTTTCATTGTCCATGTACTCCCCATTCCTTGATCTTGGAGTACCTATACAGTGAACCCTACATGCTTTCCCTTGAGGAATAAAATCCCATCATGTCCCTCTTCATGAGCAGAACAATTCCCTTTTCCACCATTTCCCACAAATCTTATGTTTTTCCGAGTTTACAAGATTGATGATAATGAACCTTGTCCTACTCATGTTGATATGATGGATTAACACTATCCCTAGTTCCAACTAGAGCGACTAAGCTTTGTTTCATTCACATCAGTCCTCTTTCTGAAAGTTTTTTAAATAAGGAGCCAAAGCTTGCAGCTTTAGAAGCTTGGTAACGAAAAATGGTTGAGTCATATGGAGTTGAGGATGTTAGTTTGGGCCCCTTTCCCCTCTAAGGATGGAACTACTTCAAGAGATAAGACCTTATCCCATGAGAAGAGGTACCATCTTCCATCCATTCATGCTATATAAACCTCCCTTTTTCCCAAGCACAAGGTGGTGTTAAGATTGGTGTGCTAGTGCTAATTAAGTTTGGAGTAAATAATAAGCTATTCATAATTGTATCTGTCTAGTTGTATGTGAGGGAGAAGTGTGAATTTGGTTTAGTGTAAAGCCTAAATGGAAGAGCCTTAAAACTATCATTGTTGAGGCTATCATGGAATGCTAACGGAAGTGTGTGGGAACCTCGTTTTGTCCAAGGAGAACAACAACGAGACAATGGTTATAATCTCTTCTTGATTTAAGATATATGCAACTATCGATTGATTTACTACATAGTGTGTCATATTACATGTTTATGTCTTAATGCTTCTTGAGTTGTTAAGTAGGTTGAATTACAATTTGTCTATTATCACGGTTATTTTTTGTTGTTGTTTACTTGTTTCAGGTGTTCGAAGAAGGGAACGTGAGATAACTGAAGCTAGCAAGAAAGGTCATCACCAAATGGGATGAGCATACTAAGAGGTAGGCTATGTTAATTGGTTCTAACCTAAGGAAATCTTCCATAGAATGTCTTGTTAGTGGCTAAACCTCTGATCAAGCTAGAGAAATTGTTTATGTCCGCACTTATAATTTTACTTCACCACAGAACAACTTAAATATTTTAAGCATATTGATGAGAAAAAGATCTCATGGAAGCAATTCAAAAAGTATTTTAAGAAGAAATACTTGTTAGAGCATTGTTCTAATAAGTATATGCAAGAGTTTTTTCACTTAAGCTTTGGAGCATTACAATGGATGAGTATGAAAGGAAATTGATTAAATTTTTGATGGATATTGGCTTCATCAAAGTTGAGAAGGTGAAATTGAAAATAATTTTGAGTGGAATACCTTCTTTCTATAGTGATAAAATTCATTTTAATCCAATAATTTATAATAAGCTATAAGGAAGTCAAAGTATCTCTCTGAGTAGAATAAAGACAAGCTAACTTTTAAAAAGATGTTGGATGAAAAGAAGGGAGGCAAGATGGAGAAATGAAGGAAAAGGCATAGCCACCATTTGAGGGGCCTTTGAATTGTATATTTATTTTAGAAATACTGGTGGGGGGGAGTTTGGGGGTGAATCTATATTTCCTTCCCAAATTAAACTTTACTTACTTTATACTTTCTCTTCAGTGCATCTGATTCATTATATCATTAGCATAATGTTGTTTTATAGATATGAGCTTCCTCAATAAACCATAAGCATCATTAATAATATAAGCATGTAAACATCATATCACATCAACACATTAAGCATATATGAACACTACCATTTTAGGTGGAAACCCAATATGGGAGAAAACTATCATTGTTGTAGTCTTTGTCTTCTTTTCTTATAAAGAAAAAATTTATTTACATCATAGTCTTGTACTAGGCTCTTTATAGTACATAGGCTCTTACTTGCAAGAGGCTACAACCTCCACTCATTCTCCAACACCTACTGGAAGGGAGCTACAACCCCCCAATCTCATTTACCAGCTCCTACAATAAGGGAGAACTTACCCCCTCACTTAAGGCTACAACCTTGAGCATCTCATGGTCCATGATTCATAATATTTCACACTAGATCCACCTGTCAATCAACCATTAAAAACATGCAAGCCACCTTTCATCTATTTTCAAATTGGTCCCACACCAGCAATAAGCTAAAATTAATATCCATCCTTAAAATAAAACCAATGAATACCAACTGAAGAAAGAAAACCAATTGAATGGTTGAACAATGAAACCCGTGAACACTAAAGTCAACCAATCACTGGATAAAAAATGAATATAATGCAACCCTATCAAACCAATACTACCAACATCAATCACTAGATTCCAATTATGTCTCAATAATGTCGGTGATCAAGAACATCTTTCCACACCCTGAATGACACATTTTGTCAAATTTCAAGCCATGTGTTTAATAAGACTATACCAAGGAAACCCAAAAACACTTGACAATCCTTTATTATATCCTCAAACCCTAACCAATTCAAACTCAAACTGTTCAGAATGAAGCCAATTTACTTCACAATGATATTGTCATCAAGCAGTGTACAAGGAACATCATGGATCCATCCTTTTCATCAACGCTGTGAAATAGAGGACAAGAAACAACATTATCTGTGACTCATTAATCAGAAAATCATCTCAAGACCAAATGTCTCATACCAATTGCAACAAAAAGTAATCAAATGTTCATCCATCCAATGCCATGCAATTCAAAATTCCAAGCCAAAATGCAATGCCAATAAGAAAGCTATATATCTTTGTCCCTCATATAATAGTTAGTCAAGAATAAGAACCTAACGTGACCATAAAACCTCTATAATTTTCAACCATTTAATGCATATCAACTCATTGCAAAAATGAATACACATAATCACAAGAATAACATTGTTGTCACAGTGAGACATCTAATTTCACAGGAAGTGCATTGTGTAATAGGAACTTTGCCTTAGTCAACAAAATTATATCACCATATGACATATCACATCATCATAAAGACTCTTCAACAGAAGACAAGAAACAACATGAATCATTTAAAAACATGTGAAGAGTATAAGATCTTTGAGAAAAGGGTTTATCTCTGCAATCATCACCATATACCTCTAATCTGCAACCATGAAACAAGCAACAACATATTTTTCCTGCATTAAAACCTAAAATACTTCTGCCCTTCAATAAAAATGTCACGCACAATATACCTTCTACGTAAAACACGTCAACCTCTTGAGTGCATTGTAAAGAGACTTCATGGGTCACATTGACAGAGTAAAACAAAAATTTTGATTTCGTGTTCAAGACTTGTACTTGTGTGGTTTTTTCTGGGTTAACTCAATACATGACCCATATACACTTGAAATTTCATTCTTATGCGTATTAGAAAAAAAGGATCAAACAATGAGTATTCCAGATCCCTGACTTTGTTTACAGGTTCTATTTCTCACAACAATATTAATTTAAATTAAGTGTCAAACCCCACAATGATATCTGTTAAATTTATCAAGCTATACACCATTTGTAGAGAAAGAAACCATAACTTATCTCTATAGGAGTTGTGCTTTGTGAATTATGTTGAGAACAAAGCAGACTTTCTTCTCATCATGAAAATACTTTGTCGAGATTGATCTCACCAATATCAAAATGACACCAGACACAATAATAATATGATAAATTACTTGCGTATAATATGAGCCAACCAAATGTATGCGCACAAGGGAGAAACATAAAATTTGTTCAATCAACAACCAAATCAAAACATGATATTCCATGCGTACTTTCCTATAACGATCTCAGATTCTGCAAAGACATTTTCAGAAAACAACATTGCTATTGCTATTGCTATTCGATCTCACTAAAATAAGTACTAGATCCATCACTTAGTTTCTACTACTGCAAATATCCAGTGATCGATTCATGAAAATTATCACAGATCATGAGATCCATCACTTAGTTTCTACTACTGCAAATATCCAGTGATCGATTCATGAAAATTATCACAGATCATGAGATCCATCACTTAGTTTCTACTACTGCAAATATCCAGTGATCGATTCATGAAAATTATCACAGATCATGAGATCCATCACTTAGTTTCTACTACTGCAAATATCCAGTGATCGATTCTTGAAAATTATGAGAAGTGCATACACAGATCATGAGGTTCAATTTCATTTATAACTTTCTCCTTCGTCATTACCATGAGTGAAATCCATGTTATTAGCTTTGACTATTTCAGTTTCTCGAAGAAAACTACGGGCACACAAATCTTAACCAATTTATTTACCAATGACCAATTCTTTTGTAATCGACTCCTAAAGGATATTTTTACCAATTGTGACCTCAATATAAATTTTTCCGTTTCAAGTTTCGGTCCATTAATGAATAAAATATATTCAGTTTGACCAAAAATGTTTATCTTAATAATCACTCATAAAAGTATTCTTTCACTACTTTGACTCCTTTATGGTTAATTAAAAAAAATGGACCACGTCACTCACGATGATCTCCACAAGCAATGCTCAAACGATATTATGAATAAAGTATTTCACTAAACTAATTAAGGACCAAATGGAAAAGCACCTATATTATTCATGCGAAACTTGTAGAGTTCTTGTGAAATGGGCTTGCCTTCCATCAAGGACAACATAGAATGGGCTTGGCTTCCATCAAGGACAACATAGAACCAGAATGCCAATAATTTAAAGCCACATCTATAACCTTTATCACATAGGAATACATACATTTTTGACATTGATTATTGTGATTTTTTCTAGTTTACATGTCATTCTTATGATGAAATGTATGCCTAAGGGATTTTATCGAATTGATGAATTCACTCACTATTTGCAAAGTTAGCATCATAATGTGGTATCACATACCTAATTCCCTTAATGACTTAAAGAGGTTACAAGGTACCCATTTTTTTTTATCGAATTGATAAATTCACTCACTATTTGCAAAGTTAGCATCATAATGTGGTATCACATACCTAATTCCCTTAATGACTTAAAGAGGTTACAAGGTACCCATTTTTTTTTTTTTCTTTTTATTAGCTTGACAATAAGATTTGATACCACAATTTCACACACCCCTACTAAATTTATCCTAACCACACTTGCATAAATTTGATTTTCATCTCTCATACATTTTTTCAAATACTTTATATGTAAATCTTTCTTCAAATACTTTGTGTACAACCAATCAAGTATTTTTTTTCTTGTAGACATTTTGTCAAACATTTTGTATTAATTTAAATAAAAAAGCATTACTAATATACCATTCAATCATGCAACTTTTGATTTCTACCTTTGAGGTATTTTATCAAATAGTTTGTATGAAAATTGTATTAAAACAACTTTGACACATTTCTTCAAATTATTTTCATGCAAATAGGAATATTTTAGCTACCATAGCACTATCATACAATAATGTTAACATACAACAATACTATCCCTATCCATAAAACAACTATTTCATTGGGGCATTTCATCAAATAATTTGTATGCAATTAATCATTAAACCATTTAGGCATTTCTTCAAACACTTTCCATGCAAGCTAGTACAGTAATTTCCTCAGGGAATATCTCTTAAATTATAGAAGTCAAAGTTCTAAAAGCTAAACTAGATGATTACTAGAGTTCCCCTCACTATGTTCTAAGTTTCAGCCTTCGGAATCTCTCATATGAAAATCTATAGAAGAAATTCCAACATGACCTATTTGATGCGAGATTTAGGAGCACTGAGCAAGCTCAACTTCTTCAGATAATATCTCCTAAAATATGAATACCAAATGTTAGTGTGAGTGTCTTCACACTAACATGAGTGATCAAAATTCACTTTTTTGCATTCCATACTAGAGTCTTATTCTGATGAGTTGCATTCCATTAGGTCATGGATCTACCGATAGTAGGGTTCATTTTAGTTTTTTCCATCATGACGTATATCTCCTGGCCTCCTTTCATACTTTTCAGTCAATGATTCATGCTTATTTTGAGTTCATTTCATTAATTAGGTCTTAGGCTTGAGGGTTTTAGTCTCATTAAGTAGTAGGGTTTCACCAAGGTGAAATTTCAGTAACTATTGATTAATAATGATCAGCACACACATGAGGATGTTAATAATGATCAGAAGGTTTTAATTTCTTAATTTGTAAGCTTAATAATGTTCTCACCTCAAAACTAGTTTTGAGGTGAAAACAGAGCATTTGTATTTTATTGTTAAATTTCATGTAATTTTATTGATTTCATATGTAATAACTTGTTCCATGGTGTTCCTGGTCACCTGGTGATATTGTCAAGTACTTTCCACTACAAAAAGTCAAAGAAATTGAGCATCAGTTCACCTATCCATGCAAAAGATCAAACATCCAAAAAAAACACAGTATTTGAAAAAGCACATAGACATTACAAAAGTGGCTTTTCACCATAAAAAATTTAAAAGTGAAAGTCATATAAAGCCATATCTCTTTGGATCATTTCATTACGCTAATGTTGAAATTCAAATGCTAAAGGAGAGCCAAAAACGTGATTTCTAAGTGTCATTGAGCAAAGGTGTGCATCACTGCGTTTTTGGAGAAAATCAAACTCCTGCTGCACACATGAATAGTGCTACGCACCTAGCAGATTTCCTCAGTGCAAAACTACATGGGTGCTGCTCACCTCGGTGAGGCACTGCACACCTCGCAGCCAAGCCACAAATCATTTCAAATCGCTCCAATTCGCCTCAAATTTTCCAAGTTACCTCTTTGCAAGTAAGTACCTCAATGTTTCTTGTTGAAAAGGGTTTTTATAGCAAGTCTTGGTGATTCTCTCACCCATAAAGTCAAACCCTATTGTTTTCACCAAACTATCTCATAAAATTTAAAATATCACTTATTTATTGCTTTCTTATCTCATCCATTTGCTATTGTTCCCTAAACCCCATTCCCTCATATAAATTTCTTGAACACTATTCCCTCATATATTTTCCCCAAATCCCATTCCCACATACAAATTTCCCAAACCCTGTACATACACACCTAAACCCTACACTATCCCCAAACCATACTCACTCTCTAAATCTCATTCACTCTCACCTACTCATCCATAAAATCTCTTCATACTCATTTTTCATTCATCCACTCTATCTCTTCATTCACCACAAGTACAGTGGACACGGACATAAAGACATCATTAGAACTCATGGTGTGGAGAAGAGACTAGCTGACAGTCTCATGAATTCTGTTGAGAATTCAAATCAACATATTTCAATGTGCTGATAGAGGAAGAGAAAATAGAGCAGCAAACTGAATTGTTGCCAAAGGGAGATAAGGCACAAAAGCCTTATGATTTTTATTTTAACAAGTGTTTTATGAGTGCACGTTTAGTTGTAGATGCTGGAGGAATTTTGGCACAAATGAGTAGCTAAATAAAAATGGAAGAAGAAGATTCTATGGAATAATTTAATCCATGGAACAAAGATGTTCAATTGCTGGAGAGAATGTTGGACAATAATGATTCAATGTAGAAAGAGATAATCACGAAAGAGGGTAAGGATGAAAGGGAGGCAGTTACCATAGGAGTCAAAGTAAGTAAAAGTAACCAACAATAGTTTGAAGAGTTAATGGACAGCAACAACACTCTGAAGTAGAGAGAAAGAAATAGAAGTAGGAGGCCAAGTGTAGACCAGTCCAAAGATGTGGTGGACACAGATTGAAGAAATGTGGCAGCTAATGATGAAACAGTCCATATGGAGGAGATTAACAATAACAGGGAGAATGATCAATGAGAGTATGAACCTGATTGACAAGGAGAGGAAGATAGAATAGAAAATAGTAGACATACAATAGTAGAAAAGGAGCAAAGTGTTTGGGAAACTACAAAATAAAGTTTGCGACCCTGGAGGTTTTTCAATCAACTTATGAAGACACATGATGAGGAGATCATGGAAAGTTTCTACTTGGGGAGTCTGATGTAGGAGCATTCAGGCCAGGAAGACTCATTGTATTCTAGTAGACATAGGGGTATTGTGTTTTCAAGGAAGTTGGGTTCCTAAGAGAGAATTAAATGTAATTATTAATGTTTTGAGTGATTTTAATGAGAGAAGCTACAGTAGGGAATTGATTTAATATTGTGAGGCATGTTTGTAAGTGTTCTCGAATATAGGAGAACATGAGATATTTAGGATAGTTGAGAGATTGAGGGATTTGAGAATTGATTGTAAATCCTAGATTAGGAGTCAGTTCATGAATTTAGGGATTAGAGAGGAGTTTTAGGAACACGGAAGAGATTTAGGAATTTTGTTAAGGAATTCATGCATCTAAACTAGGGATTGGTTTTAGAGTCCTTATGTATAAATGTAAGCCTAAAAGGCAAAGACATGGGTTAGATAGGTTAGAAAGTCAGATAATTAGCTGGCTAAGCTAGAGTGTGGTTTTGAGGCTACAAGCATAATGTAAACAAAGGCCACTGATATTAGAAAATTAGGCCGAGAGATAGAGTCTCAATCTGTAATTATTTGTTCTGTTTATACATACAGAGAGTGATTAAAATCTATATAAATGCGTGATTGAGTGTTGAATGATAGATTGAGTGCAGTAGAGGATTGCATATATATATTTATGCACGCAAAGTGCAGTGAACACAAAGAGGCAGAGTTCGGCGAGACACAGAGAGAACATGAGAACGTGATAGAGGATCATGATGGATATTTGAATCCATTATAAGACAAGGTAAAGCTTAGTAGAGGTAGAGATCGAAGGAGAATGTGTAGAAATCAACCTTGGAATTGAATTAAGCAACGGAAGAGCCAAGGGCCAAAACCCTGTGGAAAATCCAAAACCATAGAAAACTGAATAAATACCCAAAAATCTAAGTATAAAGAAAGGAAAAAGAAATGAAGTGTGGGTGAATCATAACCGATGGATCTTTATAATCAATAGTTGGGATTAAATCAGATCAAAAATCAAGAGATCTCACCATCGGACAGACATCGGGTGCTAAAGTAATCGGGGTTTAATTGAGAATCTAGACCCGAACTTTATTAGATTGGGAACTTATAATTTCCATCGGGCCCATATAGATGAATAACTATTGGGCTTGTTATCAACCCGAAATTATTGTGAACCGTTGAATCTGCTAAGTGCAGATCAATGGTAGAGAACCGTCGGAGCAACTTTGGAGATCAGGAGAGTTAATGACTATTGTCTCAGAAGGTGGATTGATGGTGGGATGTGATCGAATCGTAATAAAAGGAATAGACCTTGGCTTTAATACATTTGACATGTGATTATGCAAAGGGCCAATGAGAGTGGACTCGATAGGGAAATGAAGCATAGTTAATGTTATTTGGAATCCGGAAGTTAATCGCATATCGGAGGAGATGGGGAACACATTGTAATGTGACCCGCGGAGAAGCGATTGCCAATTGTGATAAAGGTAAACCGCATGAAATTCACCAAAACCGTACGAGGGCGAAAAAGGTATGGTTGTGTATATATTTCCTTTGTAATTAGTATATAAAGGATTAGGCGCAATATATGGGATTTATATATAAGTCCAACAATGAAGGTTTAATGTGCACCTTATGGGTTAAATAAAGGATAATGGAGGTTGTGAACGGGTTTTAAAGTCCCGATATGACGGATTAATATGGTATCATGTCCCGATAGGACAAAATATAATGAAGGACTTTAATAAAGTAATAAGTGAAGGATAAGGGGTGATTTAAGTCTGATACATGTTTAATGAATGAAAGGTTAGACCATGTTGGGCTTTAATAAATCATTCAACATAGGAAATTAATGGATGGGCCTTAAACCTTAGTTAATGACGATTTGAACTCAAGGAGAGTTAAAATCGCTGGGATAGACAAGATGTATGCATAATACATGTAAAACTATGGGTAAAGCAGGGGTAACCCTGCGTCAAATTTAAATGTTGAAAACTCAATTTTGGGGCATTTAGTAGCTTACCAGGAGAAATAAGAAGTGATTTAATAAAAAATCATGTGGAATAAATAAAACTTGTAACATGCATATTTCTTCATAAATGTATATTAAACGTGAAATGAAATCTAATCATTAAATTTTTTGTAGATTGAGGTTATACTTGAGTAGTCCCGAGGTCTGTGTTTAATTGTTTGTTAAAACTTTATTTCACACTTGTTTTCCAACTTCCTGACCTCTCATGTTATTTATGTAAAACAAAATAAAATGAAAAAATAATGAAAATTGCATAAAAAACCAAAAGAAATTCATAATCTAGTCAGGAGGTTAGGGGTCGAGGCTATCAGAATACTTAGGAGGTTAGGACTATCACAAATATATATACAACTTGCACGATCCAAAAGTCAAGATAGTTAGGACAACTGGTAGTTCAGGAGTTAGGAGTCGGGATAAATTTCAAAAACGTTTTAATGTTGACAACCTCCAACCTAAACTATTTATTATTGAATGTTTTCTATTTCTTAAATATTTTAACAATGAAAATATGTTCTTTTGAGGCATTTTTTAAATTAAAGCAATAAATTAAAGAAAATTGAAGGGTCCCTATTTTTAAAATCTAAAAATAAAGGGGGATGTTGTAGGCCTAACAACACTATGAACAATAGATGATGGTTGTGAAGCTAAAAATCCTAGGGACAAGGCCACAGTGGTGACATTAGAACTTGATGACATACATTGATCACCATGAGTTATGTTATGAAAAATTGGTTCTAATATTTAGAGAAATCTAGAGGGATGCCTTGGATATAATAATTCATAAGCCTTTAGACTCTTCCTATGAAAGGAATCATTTCCAAAGAATGGATTTCCTTAGCGACAAGGGAGGCAGAGAAGGGAATGCCTTTACTTGGAAGGTGTGTGTCGACAAGGAAGTGAAGGTTTGGATAAATTGGTTTTTCAAAGGTTCATGTACATACTCATTTGGATCATGAATTCATTGGGTGTGTCCGAGAAAAAGATCAATTGAACTTGTTCCCTATGGAAGCTTTGTGAAGCAATGGCCAACCATGCAAGAATGTGTTGCAATGCCAAGAAATCTAGAGGTGACTAGACTGTGAAAAATGAATGACATTGTTGGAAGTGGAAACTAAGGACATGTAAATGTTGTTGATATGAAAGTGGAAAGCCCCTTCTTCTACCTAGAATGGTTCTACAGATATACAACATCAAGGATAGTGTTCCTTTAAGGGGGAGGGCATTGTGACACCCCCTTTTAAATTTATTTTGATAAATTTTTGTAATTAAACACTGATAATGTTGGGGTGTCAACATTAATGCTATTAGTTGAAACTTTATTATGATATATAATGTTTTATTTTATTAATAAACTATGCTAGAGTTGGCGGAAGGGAGGAAAACCAACAAAAAATGGTGCCTTAAGAGGAAATGCATACCTAAAATTAATTATTCCCTTAATGCGATGGGTGGAAAGTTGAAGGGTAAAGGTGTGTTTACAAGAATGAAAGAGAAAATACATTGAAGGAGATTTTTTATTTTTCTTTTTTGCTCAAATAATTACTCCATTACTCTTATCATACACTCATTTTTTCCCTGTCTCACTCAAACATTCAAATTGACATGAGAATTGGTGACATCTTGTGCAACAAGAATCGAATGTGTTATATTTCCTTTTCCTTGGACTGGATGGATCTACGGGCTAGGAGTTTTGATGTTCATGTGTAGCACAAATAACACTAAATAAGGGAGGGATTAAGGACTACATAGATCATAGAAGGACACCTTTGTGTTGTGGATAACTCCATTTTCATTTGTGAATGTCCATGGACCTGGTCAAGGAATGGAAAGCTTTAACACTTATATTATTTATTATGTGTGTAGGTGAGTGGAATTCATTTTTTTGTTAAATATGGTATGAAAATATGTGGTAAATCCATAAGTTTAGTTTCCCCTCAATGAATCAAGATATTTTTTTAGGGGTGGACATCTATGACAAATATTACAACATATCAAGGCTTATGGTTGGATGAACAGTGGCTCGCCCTTCTTTAGATCCAAATTTGCAAATTATTTCACTCAAGATAAGTATATTTATTGCATGGTTATTAATTACCATTTTTATAAATTTTATATATACATGCATTTACCCTTCGAAAAATGTATCATGGTTGTTGTTGTTATACTGTTTGGTTGTATCTTTTTATATGTATTAAATTTTGTAACAGCACTAGTTGAGGAAGATAGGCTTCGTAAATGCATATTTAAATATGTCATGTTGGAATTTATACTATAGTTTTTCTTCTTAGGGGTTCCAAAAGGTTATCTTGGACCATAGTGAGGGGAAATCGATTTTTAGATAATTTTTTTTGAAATTTTAGGAAATATTATTAGATGAGGTTAGGCTTCCTAAATGCATTTTTAAATAGGTCATATTGGCATTTATTTTATCACTTTCGATATGGGAGGTTCCAGAAGCTAAAACTTTTACCATAGTGAGGGGAGATCTCATTGATCATTTGATACAACTTTCATATCTTGGGTCATGATATTTTATGAGATATGATTAAAGGAAGTCAATCTTCCTAGATTCTCGTAAGATTGTTCATCAAATAGGGAATTTTGGTATTTTTGGTATAATTTTTCTTCTTTGAGGTTCCAAAAGCTAAAACTTGGAACATAATGAGGGGAAATCCCAATAATCATCTTGTAAAACTTTAATATATTTGGTGTTAGAGCCTAGATTGACCTCAAGCTAGAAGGAGGCAATCCTATGATAACCACAAACCAAGCTTAACCTGGTAGCTAGCCCTACCATGTCGAGAGAGGGCCCTCTCCTTTTCAATCTTAGTTGAGATGACTCGATCAAATATGGATTTTAGCCTAGGTATAGTAGCTCTAGGGTTTTTGATTGATTTTGTTGGTTTTTGTTGTTGGATCAAATGGAGCAGACAACTTTGGGTCGGGGGTCAGGAATGCAGGGTGTTCTATGGTGCGAGGTAGTTGGGTGTTTTGGCACTTGAAATTGAGTGAGATGGTAGGTCTAAGACTGGTGAGGAGCTGAGGAGGGCATGCAAAGATCATGTGTCCTTCTCAAAGAGTATGAAACATAAAAAACTAAATGGTTTCCAAAGGCATTCTACCAATGTATTCTACCTACCTATCTTGATATCATTTAGCTAGAAGAAATGAATTAGATTGTGGCAAACATAACACATGAAAAAAACTAATAAAAGAAGAAAAAATTGTGCAAAAACACTTTACCACAAGTATCCCATAAAAATAGCTGCAAATCCTGGTTTATTTCCTTGCCAAACTATTGATAAATGTGTACAACATAGCTCAGAGCATCCAAGAGAGTCCAAACTTTGCTAATGATAGAAAAAATACATAATATAGACATCAAACCACCTATTCTAGCCATCAGGTGTCGACTCCAAGAAATAAGGAACTGTTACAACCATTTCCAAACAAGGAACAAGAATATAGGCAGTGGAACAACTTACCTCTAAAACCATGGAAACTAATTCATTGACCTCAAAACCAACTCAAGCTGATGAATTTAACCTCTAAGATCATTTAACAATTACATTTACATGTCATGCCATTAATTACAAACATAAATTCATCCATGAAGAGAGAAAAATTCAACTTGCAAAGAAACTAGGCGAAAACTAGATTTTTTGGGAAAATTGGCTCTATGCACAACACTAGTGGCCAGGTGCACAACGCCGCTTCATAGCCACTTGTGGAGGCCTTCCCCTTGACCTAATTGAGCCCAAGATAGCTCATTTGAAAGGCCTTCCTGTATAGTTTTTGGAAAATCTTGAATTTTTGCATTTGGAGGTCATTTGCCTCCTCAAAAGTTAAATCTCCCAAGGTTGCTTTTGTGTGTCCAAAAAGAGCAAGAGAGGTCATTTTTTAGTAGTTTTTGACCTTTTCGTGACCTAGTTTTGCTCCAAAATTGCTGACATTTTCTACGTTTGATGCTCTCATCATGTTGAATCTAGATATACAAGCCATTCCTCCAAAAAGTCCTCGAGTGAAAAGCATAGTGCCGGTGGTGCTACGTACCATGGCAATTTTTTGTGTTCAAAATTTCAAAATGACAAAAATTTATCAAAACTTGCCTAGATTTGGCACAAGGCACCACCATTAGTTGCTTTGATGGGCTAGTGAGGCTTTAGCCAATATTTTCAACTCGTCTTGCTCCTTTTTTTCTCCTTAAGGCCTTCCTCAACCTAACCTTAAGCTTCCTCATTCTTATATTGCAGATCTTGTTGTGAGTCATGTAGTGGTAGGCCATGTGGCAAAGCATCTTCTTGTCTTTGTTGGCATTCTCAATCAGCCCCTAAGGTGTATATTAACCCTCTTAAGCCAAGTTTCTGGGTCATTCTCGATCTCTTGTTCAATTGAAGTCAACTTGACCTTGGCCTTCTTAGCCTTTTGCTTGTTTTCCTTGATCATTTGCAACTCCATGAGGACTTTCTTATCACTCAATTGTTTGTTTTCTTTCTCTAGATATTTGATGACCCACTTAGACCTCGCCAAGTTATCTGATAACGTTGTATCTTAGCCTCTTCTTCTTTAATGATCATGTCTCTGGCAGTTTTTGAATCTTGAGTTTCTAAGTCAATGACATCAACTCCTTGTGTCTCCTCATGATCAAGAAGGTAAAAATATCTTTCTTACCCACCACTAAGATCCTTCTTATGCATCTTTTTATTGCCTTTACCTTTGCCCTTACTTTGCTGCTCAACCTGTACCTATTTAGCTGAAGAAGAAGGCAAAGCCTCTTCCACTCCTTATGGAGATAGCATTTGCCTGTACCCTGATAATGAAGGCGAGACCCCTTCCACTCCTTGTGGATATAATACTCACCTAGTAGCTGCAAAAAGTTTTGTAGTGCCCCTCTCATATGTCACAAACACTGGCACTCTAATAGTTTCAATCTCTTTGACCTTTTCATGTCCTAAAGGTCCACCTTCTTCATGATGCGCTGATAAAAATATTTGTGGGCCTTTGAACATCTCATGAGAAATGAAAGTCTCCCATGGCATGTTTAAAAGGTTCAACTGATGTAAAACAATGATTTTAATCAAAGAGTAGTGGAAGCTGCTATTTAATTATTGGGGATATGGTTTCTTCTTTATAGTAAGTGCCATCTTCTCAATGTTTCTGAACATGAAGTAAGGGATATTCATCATCCTTACTCTAATGCATCAGCAATCTAATGTGGTAGGCATACAATCGGGAGAACCTATCTTCACAAGTAAAGTACTTGATAATGATCTTCGCCAAAGGATCAAACCTATCTTCCAAGAACTTGAAGGGGAACACTCTCTTTAGTTTTTCTTTGTATCTAGCCTTGATGTAAGGCTCATAGTACTCCCTATCAATATCCTGACCTTTGTTCCACTTTTCACCCACATCTCGAACGCCTGTAGCCTCTGAAATGATAGTTGGCGATAATGTGAATGTAATTCCAGCAAGGGATACTTCATTGTTGTCCAAATGTATCACAAACAACCTTGCTAATTCATGATGAAAATTTAACCCTTTCTACCATTTCACAAAAACCAAAACATGGCTGGTGTTTAAAGCAAGAAATGGAAACTGGGCAGGCTTGCAACTCCCTCAAACTGGTGGGCTCCTCTCTAATAATCCTTCCTCCTTTATGCAACTTCCTGTGTTATATGTTTCTCTCCCTGGAACTGTCACTAAGGGTGTCTTCTTCAAGCTCATATTCAGTATCTCTTTCCATTGTTTTTATAGCTATGATTAGTGAGCTCCTTCATTCTCGTTCAATTCTAATTTTACAACATGAACACTTACTTTTTGGTCTTCTAACCTTTTTTCCAAAAGACTTAACTCCTGCCACAAATTTTCCATCTCGCTTGAAATTTCTCCCAAAAGTTCTGTACAATCCTCCCTATCTTCTGCTTTGTCACAAGCATAACTTATTGACTTTATTTATTAATTCTTGATTAGAACATAATTCTGATCCTCTATCCATTTGATAGTTTTAGATGTTTGTCCATCACTCTCCCTTTGACCATTTAAGAAAATCAATTCCTCGTTATTCGCTTCAATAGTAAATTTCTTATCATAGGGCACAACTATCTCATCTCTACTGAAGATATTTCCTCCATTAAGCATGGAATTTATGAACTCCTTTTGTTGTAATCACTCAACTTGATCTTCATTTGAAAGACAATCACCGTCATACTTTACCTGGCAGCTTTCAGCTTCATTCAAGACATTTCCATAAAATGGTTTATCTTCTGCAATACCTGCATTCATACACAACCTATCATTTGTAAGACCACGAGACCTCATTGTCTCATTTGATGATTCAATCACTAATTCCTCCTGTTGTTCCAAGTTCTTTACATGAATTAGAAATATTTCGATGGTCTTCTCCTCAATCTCATCAAATCCTTTACTTGATTGCTTGATATCCTTTCCTACTTCCTCTTTTAAAACATAATTTAGGTTCTGCCTGTCTTCTTCCCCCTTTATGACAATATGAACAAATTTTCCTTCTTTACATTTTCACCTGCAAACATAAACAAATTTTCAGATTTAAAATCTTGTGATCCTTTGATCTCACTTGAAGTTTCAATCTTCAAGTCTTCATCTTCACCCAGAACTTCCCCTTTCTCTGGTTCACAAATGGATACTTCCATTTCCAACTCATCTTCTCTGAGTTCTTCAAATCTCAATTGAACACCCAGTACCTATTAAAGATTCATCATCTCTTCTGCTAATTGCATATTCACCTATTGACTTCTCTTATTTTTTAGTCTCCTTTGTAGTTTATGCCACCTCATTGGCTTCTTCCTCAAGACCAAACCTTGTCTCTGGTTTTCCTCAAGTATCATCATCAATACATTGAATTGTTCTTTTATTTCTTCCATCTTTGTCAAGCTCCTCTTGACTCATCCTCATGTCAGTTGCCTTGGCATCCTCTTCTTTCATCTTTCCTTTATTGTGGTCTTCTTCAGAACCTCTACTATGACTATTAGTGGCCATCTTCTTCTCTATATTTGTGAGCTCCTTACTAACTTACTATGGGTTACATTAAAGCCTCTACATCAGTAAGTCCTCCATGTTTCCACTTACCTCACCAAGCTCTCCTCACTCAGTCTTTTGGTAAGCAATTGTTTCTCTATCTCTGGAACCTCCTTTGAGCACTCTTCTATGCTCATTTAGGCTTCAACTCATCTACACCTTCTCAAGAACACAACTGTCCTCTTGTATTTCAATGACCATGAAATACTTGGTTCTGACCACTTCTTCTTTCTCTTAGAAATTCTTACTAGTTTCCATCATTACCTTGGCAATTCTACCCACATCCTTTTGTGGAATTTCTTTTTGTGATCTACAACAATATCTCTGCAAAAATAAGTCTTCTTCTTGCTACATATGTCTCACTAAGCTTCTCTCCTTTGAGCTCAGTCTTTCAGCATCTCTCTGGTTCTTTCCTTTGGAACCAATCGACACTCCTTGCTCTTAGGCTATTGCTACAATCTTCTCACCTCCTTATGTTGTTACCCATGCATCAATATAAAATCCACACATTCTCCAATATTCACATCAAATCAAAGAAAACATGTCATCTCACCTTTAAGATCTCTACATGATCTTGTTCCGCCATTTACTTGTACTGTGAATGGATTGTCCTCCTTTTATTGCATCTGCAAATTCTGCTACACATCATCTCTAGGTGCTTACTGTTCATTAGTTTAAAATCTAATCTCCCTTGCCTGCATGTACATCTTAAAACACAACTTTGTTCGAAGTCCTTTTCTACAAAATTCCCTTATTTTGTTCTGCTATCAATTGTTCCAATAACAATTATGCTCTGATACCAAATGACACAGGGTTACCCCTGCTTTACCCATAGTTTTACATGTATTATGCAACATCCTGTCTGTCCTAGGAATTTTAACTCTCCTTGAGTTAAAATCTTCATTAACTAAGGTTTAAGGCCCATCCGTTAATTTCCTATGTTGAATGATTTATTAGAGCCGAACATGGTCTAACCCTTCATTCATTAAACATGTATCAGAATTAAATCACCCCTTATCCATCACTTATTACTTTATTAAAGTCCTTCATTATATTCCATCCTATCGGGACATTATACCATATCAATCCTACATATCAGGACTTGAAAACCCCTTCACAACCTTTGTTATCCTTTATTTAACCCATACGCCATGCATTAAACCTTGATCGTTGGACTTATATATAAATCCCATATACCATGCCTAGTCCTTTATAGACTAATTACAAAGGAAATATATACACAACCATACATTTTCTGCCCTGGTATGCTTTTGGCACATTTCCTGAGGCTTACCTTTATCGCAATTGGCAATAGATTCTTCGTGGGTCACATTACCATGTGTTCCCCATGTCCTCCAATATGCAGTTAACCTCCGGATTCCAAATAACATTAACTATGATTCATTTCCCTATCGATTCTGCTCTCATTGGATCTTTTCATAATCGCATGTCGCGTGTATTAAAGCCAAGGTCTATTCCTTTAAATATTGTAATCCGATCACATCCCCACTGTTGATCCACCTTTCGAGCCAACATTCCTTAACTTTCCCAATCTCCAAAGCTACTCCGATGGTTCTCTACCATTGATATGCACTTAGCAGATCCAACGGTTCACAATAATTTTGGGTTGATAACAAGCCCGACAGTTATTCAGCTATACGGACCCGATGGAAATGATAAGTTCCCAATCTAATAAAGTTTGGGTCCGGCTTCTCAATTAAACCTCCGTTACTTTAGTGCCTGACGTCTGTCCAATGGCGAGATCTCTTGATCGCCGATTTGATTTATTCCCAACCATTGATCATAAAGATCCAACGGCTATGATTCCTCCATACTGCATTTCTTCTGCCTTTCTCTATACTTAGATTTTTGTGCATTTCTTCAGTTTTCTGTGGTTTTGGATTTTTTTCAAGGTTTTGACCCTTGGCTCTTCCACTACTTAATTCACTTCCAAGGTTAATTTATTCACATTCTCCTTTGATCTCTACCTCTACCGAGATTTACCTTGTCTTATAATGGATTCAAAGATCCATCGTGATCCTCTGTCACATTCTCCTCTTCTCTCTATGTCTCGCCGAACTCCGCCTATTTGCGTTCATTACACTTCACCTACATAAATATATATGCAATCCTCTGCTGCACTCAATCTATCATTCAACACTCAATCACACATTTATACAGATTTTAATCACTCTCTGTATATATAAACACAACAAATAATTATAGATTGAGACTCTGTCACTCAACCTGATTTTCTAATATCAATGGTCTCTGTTTACATTCTGCCTGTAGGCTCAAAACCACACTCTAGCTTAACTAGCTAATTATCTGACTTTATAACCTATCTAACCCCCGTCTTTACCTTTTAGGCTTACATTTATACATAAGGACTCTAAAACCAATCCCTGGCTTAGATCCATGAATTCCTTAACAAAATTCCTAAATCTCTTCCTTGTTCCTAAAACTCCTCTCTAATCCATAAATCCATGAACTAACTCCTAATATAGGATTCACAATCAATTCTCAAATCCCTCAATATCTCAACTATCCTAAATCTCTCATGTTATCCTATATTCGAGAATATTTACAAATATGCCTCACAATATTTAATTAATTCCCTACTCTAGCTTCTCTCATTAAAATCAATCAAAACATTAATAATTACATTTAATTCCCTCTTAAGAACCCAACTTCCTTGAAAACACAATACCCCTATGTCTATTAGAATATAATGAGTCTTCTTGGCATGAATGCTCCTACACCAAAATTTCTCAAACTCTTCAAAAACAAAACTCTTGTTTTTTCTAAAATAACGATAATAAACTTCCATCAATTTTTCTCTCTACTCGTTAGTATCAAGTTTATTTAAAAATATATTTTAAAAATTGCTTAGTTGTTTTTTAAAAGCTCCATTTCTTTCATATATATATATATATATATATATATATATATATATATATATATATATATATTGTTGTTGTTATAGGTTATCTAAAAATGTGTAAAAAGGGAAAAACACAAGCTTCCAAACATGCAGTATTGGAAATTAAAATGAAAATGAAAGCCATGGAAGCCTCAAGAATTGAAGGTACCAAATTGAATCCTTCACTCATTTCAAATATTACCTACAAAAATCAAGATGCAGGTAAGCGCCCATGGGAAGAAAATTTTAGCTTCTTTGATGAGAGAAAATGGTTAGAATTAGAAAATTCAGATGACGAGTTCTCTTCAAATTATGAAGCAATTAGAGAAAATATAATTGTATAAAATTTCAACTAGACCCAATATTTTTCCATACTATCATATGATAAGTTGGATTCTAATTCACACTAATATTTTAACTTGTTCAATATTTTACCACAATCAGAATGTGCTTGCCTGTTGGAAGCCTAAAGTCCTTTGTAATATTTATATGTTAAATCTTACAGAAATTCTTCTGAAGAAATAGTTTTTAGATGAATTCAATGATTATAATGTTCTAAAGAAGAAAAATAAGGATTATAACTTCGTTATTAAAGAATGGATCCATGATCTCGAAAGATGCAAATTGAAAACATGAAGGGATCATACAATAACATTCCTCAAACCCCCTTTTAGATATATGGTCAAGATGTTTTCTAGATTATGAGGAGAAGCTAATCTAGAGCATTATACACTTGAATGGATTCCTTTTATATATGGCACTCATAAAAAGTCAAAGAGATTAAATTGGACAATTTTTTTGTCTCAAATTATATCAGAAGCCATTAAAATATCTATACCTTCTCTTCCTAGATTTGAACAAAGTTTTTGGATGTATTTTTATCTTCTTTTTTTTTTAGACAAATTTCAGTTGCTATATTATGATCTGAAAAAGAAAAGAGAGGCAGTTCACCATACATACAATGTTTCCTGAACATCATGGATCCAAGGAATTACAAAAAGGGTCCCTTCCTTGATCCTTGTTCTAATATTCTTGCCTCTAAGGCTTCTTATACTACTATAAATCCTTACATATTGCAAACACCAAAATTTACAGCTACAAAACATATTTAATCTATCTCTATATGACTAATCTTCCTAGCTGTGGACTCTTCTGGGTATGGATCTGGCTCATTCTGTTTTGCACTGGAGGTAGAAGGGGCTTCCTTGAGCTTTTTGTCCATCATAAACTTGAGAACAGTTATCGATTCTTCGCCGTGGTTGCACCGGTTGGCCAAGTTGCTGAACTGCTCATGTAGAGAATGAACTCTGTGCAGGAACAGATTGATTTCTGCCCGATACTTCTCATTGAGAACTCTGTACTGATCTTCCATTCGTGTTTCCAAACTTCGTACTTGGTCTTCCAATGCACGCTGTTGCGCTTTCAGCTCCTCAAACTCTGCCTGAAGGTTTCTGCAGTGGAAGCAGTCCTATGAGCAGTCCATTATCACTGAGTGTTTCCTGTCTGTGGTGTCGAACTCTATAACGCAGAACCTCTGAACTCTCTGGCTTCTCCGCTTACTACAGGTTGCAACCACAGCTCTCGCAGGGTTGTTACGATGCTGCTGAGCGCTAAGACATCTACCTTGGGCTGATTGGAGGCAGACGGGAGCGTTAAGAGCCTGTTTCCTGTATAACCTGCCTTTCTTAATGTTTTGAGGAGTTCTGCTACCTGGAGTATATATAGAGTCCATTTGCATGATGTGCAGGCGGGAAGATGCCCATCCGCGTTTCATGGTAATCCTCGGAATGGTCAAATGCAAATCTTTAACCGCAAATGGGAGCATTCTGCAAGGACGATTTTCTCCTGGATTTCTCTTGATTCCAATGCATTGAAGCGATATCCTGATCTCGTTTCTGATCCAAATCCTGCCTATCTTACCTGTTCTGTTGTCGACACTGACTGCTTGACTGATGTCACTGATTCTGTCAGCTGGGGTACATCTGCTGTTGACTGAATGTTGTAGGTTCATGGTAAGGGTTGAAAAGAGACAGTATTATTACAACTCAGGCTGCCCTTGGAACACTCGCATGCCCTGCTGGCATGCTTATCGGCCTCCTTGTTCAATCCACGTAGGATGTGGTAATACTCGACTTCTTCCATTGAGGCATGAAGGATCTGATTCCGGTGGTTTATCTGCTGAAGAAGAATATTTGGCGTGCTCTGTCTCTGCACCATAAGCCTGATAATTATTATGGAGTCCCCGAACACCACTGCCTTCCTTATCCCTAACTTTAGCAGCTGTATAAGTCCCTGATACAGTGCTAATCCCTCTGCTCTGTTGTTGGAGATCTCTCCTAGCCCCCATTCGAAGTGAAGTATGCTCTCTCCATTTTCATTGCAAATTAGACCCCCTGCGCCTGCTTGGCCCGGGTTCGATTTAGAAGCACCATAAAAAAAAATATAGAACCTGTTACAATTTCTCAACCAATTCGAAAATTCCTCATCCTTTAACCTCATTTTCCATGCACTATTCTTTTCTTTCATTTGTGTCCTTCCTTTGTTTGTTTCCTGAGCGCTAGCAATGTTCTCAAAAACATAACTGATCATATTTCTCTCTTCCATGCTATAATTTTTTGCCTCGATCTCGCCTCTAGTGTGATTTGTGACTGTCTCTAACACTAACATTTTAGCCTTGTGGCATATTATCCTGGTGTTGCAGCCTTTCTCCTAGAAGACCTTTCCATTTCTTGCCAACCATATGCGCCATAAAAGGGTTAGAGGAATGGTGTTCCATACCCTTTGCGCCAATTTACTCCTTTTCTCTTTCCATGGACAATTCTTTCTCCATTTTTGAATCGTTTCTGCAATAGTTGCCTGAGGCTCCCAGGGAACTTCCCCTATTGAGGCCATCTTCCTCCAACATTCACCAGCCACCGGACATTCTATAAACAGGTGCTGGATTGTTTCCTCTGATCGGCAGCAATTTGGGCACCTGGATGGCCCCATTATGCCTCTTTTCTTTAGATTTTCCACTGTTAGCGTTTTTCCTTTCAGGAGAAGCCAAATGAAAAACTTGACTTTAGGGGGTGCTTCTGCTCTCCATACAAGTTTCCATTGGTTCCATATTTCCTGTTGGAGGATGCTATCACAAAGAAATTGATGTCCAGCTTTAACCGTGTATTGAGTTCCGGTTGGGTCCCAGCGATATCCATCATGTTTGCCTTCTTGAACCGGTGCTTTGCTATGAAGGAGATTCTTTAGGGCAGTGAGGCTAGTGTCTAGCTCTCTGGGGTGGTCCGGGAATTTCCAACCTGTCCATGCTTGAGAGTGACTGTCCCATTGAGATATTTGAGCCAAGTGCATTATCCCTTTGCCATTGAGCCAGTTTATGGCAGGGATTGCCTCCATCTTTGTTCCAATGGGATGCTATCCTAAAATTATGTCTGTGGAGAAGTTGATGTTGCTCCCCCTTCCTGGGACCTTTGAGATATTCTGAGACATAAAGGTAATGGCCTTCTTGTAGAGTTGCTAAATTTTTGTACTATCTCTGTTAGGTATATTAGTCTCCAGGAGTTGCTTCCTTGTGCAGTTCAGATATTTTGCTTCTAAAATCTTCTTCCACCACGCTGTAGGCCCTGTGATCATCCTCCATACTATTTTAGCTCCAAGTGCTAAGTTTAGCAATTTTGGCGATCTGATGCCTAGTCCTCCTTTTTCCTGAGATTGGATTATGTTCTTCCAGCTTACAAGATTGAATTTTTTCTTATCTGTTTTCCCTCCTTGCCAAAGAAAATGCCTGAGGGCTCTCTCCATTTTCTGATGAAATACAACAGGAGCTTGATATAAGGAAAAACGATATATGGGAAGAGAAGTTATACCTGATTTTAGAAGAACTAGTTGTCCTGTTGGATTCAGCCACATGGTGCCCCATTGCTAAACTTTTCTCTTTATTTTATCAAGAATTTCGTTCCAAGTATCAGCTTTCAGCGGTCCCATACTTACTGGCATCCCTAAATAGGAGAAGTGATTCCAGACTAGTTTACAGGAGACTCCAAATATACTTGCAATGTTATGGATGGTATGATTTGGTGTATTCCAACCATATATACAGCTCTTTATCTGATTGACCTTCCCACTTGAGTAATCCATGAATTGATCCAAAATCTTCTTAAAGCGCCTTGCTATAGTGGTGGAAGCTCCTCCTAATAAGAGAGTATTGTTTGCAAATTGAGAATGATTGATGTTCTTTGTTCCTTGCTCAATCTTGATGCCAGTGATTAGGCCTATTCTCCGGTTGTAATCCAAGGTTTGACTGAATGCTTCATCCATAAGGATAAACAAGTAAGGAGATAGGGGTCAGCCTTGTCTGAGGCCACGAGAGGATTTGAAGGCAGCACACGGTCCCCCATTAATCAAAGGGGAGATCCAAGGATCCGTTATACAAGCTTTGATCATTGTGATGAAGGAGGGATCAAACCCCATTTTATGAAGAACAACGAACAGGAAGGAATGCCTTACCCTATCAAAAGCATTAGCAAGATCTAACTTTAAGACAAACCCTTTCGCTTTTCTTCTTAAGCTTGAGTGGATGGCCTCTTGCACAAGAAGGATAGAGTCAGTGATGTGCCTATTAGGGAGAAAGCCCCCTTGATTTTCGGAGATCAGGGATGGGAGGTGAGGTTTGAGCCTGGATGCTAGAATTTTTGAAATTATTTTATATGCTAAGTTGCATAAAGATATTGGCCGAAATCTTGAAAAAGTGGAAGGTCGATTCTCTTTTGGAATTAAGGCCAGATAGGTGGAGTTGGTAAATCCCCCCATTTTGCCTTTTTTTAAAACCCAACGAATCATCTTTAAGAGATCTTTTTTAATCATATGCCAATATTCTCTGTAAAAGCTAATGGAAAACCCATCAGGTCCTGGAGCTTTATCTGGGTGTAAGCTCCAAATTGCTGCTTGGATTTCTTCTTCTTCTACTTCTTTTCTGAGACTGCTGTTCATTTCTTGTGTGACTCCTTTAGACAGATGTTGTAGCATGCTTGGATAATCCTCTGTAGCTTTATCCTCAGTCAGAAGATTATTAAAGTGCTTGGTAGCTGCTTCCTTTATAGAGTCCTGAGTATTGTGACGGTTCCCTTCATTATCCATTATTGTACTCACTGTATTTCTGACCTTTCGAACCTTGGCCTGCTTGTGGAAATAAGATGTGTTTTTATCTCCCTCCTGCAACCAGAGTTGCCTCTCCATTTTGTTTCTTCATCCCTAATAGTTTGACTCAGTTGTGAGTATAATCTAGTTTCTTTCTCTTTAGCTTGTTGAGTTAGCCCAAGAACTTCGATTCTTTGCTGCACTTCCTCTAGTTCTTGCTTAATTTTCTTTTTATTCATCTCGGGCTCTTGATAATTGTTCTTTGCCCAATTCTTTAAAGCCTGTCTTACTCTCTTCAATTTTGTCTCCCAAATAAATGTTGGTGAACCTTCTACATGTTGAACCCAAGCCTGCCGCACCACATCTTTTGCTGCTGAGGAACGATTCCAAATGGAGCAGTATTTGAAGGGTATCGGTCCTAGCTGAAATTGGCTATGAAGAATCAGCGTTATTGGGTAGTGATCAGAGGCAGAGACATTGAGAGTGTTTGAATGGCTTGTAGAGAAGGTGGACAGATATGCTATACTTATAAGGAACCTATCAAGTCGTTCCATGATATTGTCGGCACCAATTCTTCTGTTACTCCAGGTGTACCTATGGTTTTTGGGTCTGATATCAACAAGGTCGTGCTCCTGCATGATGGCCTCAAGTCGACTTCTGAATGGATCAGGGGTGAAATTTCCTCCTCTTTTTTCGTTAGTGTGCATCACCAGATTTAAATCTCTTGCTATAATGAGATTATTGTTCTTCTCTTCCTCTATACTTTCTTCCAATGTGTTCCAACACATTTCTTTCTCTCTGTACTAATTCGGAGCATATATGTTGTAAACTGTTACCTTTGAGCTACCTGTTTTGCTTTCTAATTTGACTCGAATCCAGTTCTGGTGTACGCTGGTGGAGTCACAGATCCATTTATTGCTATTCCACATAGTTAGTATACCGCCTGAGGCTCCTCTTGCTTCGCTTGCACATCCATTGAAATGCTTTTGCTGGCTTATTACTCTACTCATTTCTGATTTATCTTGCTTTCTTTCTTGAATAAGAACAATTTCAGGATTTTCACTGTGAACTAAGTCCTTGAGGGCAGCTAGCTTGGAGGGGTGCCCTAAGCCCCTACTATTCCAATATAGTATTTTCATCATGATTTACTGGTTACATGGAGAGGTGCTCGCCTCTCATTGCCTTTGTTACTATTTTCTTTTTCCAGGTGTCCAAGAATGAAGGACTCTATTGGAGTTTGGGTTCCCAGGGCTATGTCTTTCTGAGCACTTTCATCCCTCTGTTGCTTGGCTGATTTCCTGCCAGGCCCTGGCTTTTTAGGGACATCACTGGATGCTCCATGATCCTTTGAAGAGCTCCTGGTAATCCTTGATGGGGGGGGGGGGGATCAGGAGAGGGCTGGATGATGAGGGGAGGATAAAGATGGAGAGGGGGATCTGTGGAAGGGAAATCAGGCTCGGATTCTGCCTCAGAGAGGGTCGCGAAGGGATTAGAGGATGGAGGGAGAGGAGGATCTGGAATCAGAGGAGGGGAGGTAGGCTGCTGAAGGGGAGGTTGCTGAGAGGAGGAAGGATGCTGATGGGAAGGTTGCTGAAGGGGAGGATGTTGATGGGAAGTACTAGGGGCATCAAGATCCATAGTTTTGAGGGGAGGAGATGATTTTTTTCTTTTTACAGTTTCCCATTGCCCATCTTGCTCATCAGATTCTACATTAACTATTTTAGTGCATCTATTTGCAAAGTGTCCATATTCATGGCATACCTTGCATTTGAAGGGTATCTGCTCGTACATGTATTTTTATCTTATGGACATTGTCATGGAATCATTTCCATTTCATTTAATGAAATTAATCTATTCTTTCAATCACCAATTGAAAATACATGATGTTAAACAACACTTCCACGATATCTAAAACAATATCATGATTCATTTTCATGAAGTTTTATTTGGAAAAACTTCCCTTAGAATTAGTAAGAATTTTCAAGAAGCTCTGTTTGAAATTAGAGATTTGTTCATTGAATAAAAGTTTTATTTTACCATAACTTATTGAAGTGAGGTAGTGTTGAGTAATGAAATGGGTATGCATTTACTATTAATCTCATCATCTTTCTCCGTAATTATTATCTTTTCCATATCTTAATGCGCTAATATATTGAGGAATTATGGTAAGAAATGGATGAATTATTTGTAGTTACAATTTAGCTAACTTTTAGCCTTCTTTATGTAGGAAAACGACAAAAGGGACAATTGTTGTTCCCTAATGATGGAACTGCAAAAACCGACAAACAGAGGAAGGATCACATCGGTGACGACGAATCAGGAGGATCAGAGAAAAAAAGGAAAAATTGTTTGAAGTTAGCAATTAGTTACGAATCCCTTAAGATTTTGTTTCAGGATCGCATTTATCTTTTACCCTTTCCGATTATAAATTGAGACAATTTTAAGAAGAAAGGGGGGAATATTTGTTATTGTTTGAATTTTAATTTTAATTACAGACTCTCGCTGTTGAGAGAACACAGATATATTGTAGTTCTACTTACATTCGATGATTAATATATAACTGAAGTTGTTGTTCCCTTGCATTATCTAAAGTAGCTTAGCAGTTTTTACTGGTGGCTAAGGGCGTAGCCTCTGGTGGATTTAACTGCTTTCTTGTGTTATACTTCTAATTCTCATAGAGTTCAGATGGTTCGATAATTTCATGTTTCTGTGAGTTTACATTATTTTTTGTTCATTATTCTCTTGTATTAAAAATAGTGTATGCTTTGTTTATAATTTACAGTTCTATCAATTGATTCGCATTATGTTTATTACAGAGTAAATTATCTCGATAGTGAATCACATTGATGTAATCAACTGTAAAGAGGTTGATTATCGCTATTGAATGCTCAGATTGATATTGTTACTACTTGGATTGTTTACTATAGATTGAGTTTGACTTAGATTAAATCAGTTAAGAAGAGATGAGTTATTGCTACTGTACACTCAATTGATGATGTTGTTACTTGAATGGCTGTGAAATTTGATTTCAATAGAGGATTTAGTTTTGATATTTCCTTTAATAATTGCAATTAGAGTTTATTAGATGCATCTGTTTACTCTTGTATTAAAAGGTCTATACTACAATTTAGGAAACATTACTCTCTAAATTTATAGCAGCCACTATGTACACACTTAAATAAGAGGACTTGCCCGGGTTGATTATTAATGTGGGATAATTAGGAGTTTTAAAAGGCACCTTTTATCAACCAACATTTTGGTTCCGTTGCTGGGAAGAGTGTAGCCAATTTACAAAGAGTGATGTATACCTGATAATTGTGGTTGAGGAAGAATTGGGTATTGAAAATGGAAGGTAAGAACCTACGTAACAAGCAAGTAAAGTGCTTTCTCCTTTGCCCACTTTTCAACACAATTACAGGAAAGTGAAATAGGTGTTTGATGCTTGTCTTTTGAGAGAGAACTGGGTATTAAAAATGGAAGGTAAGAACCTGTGTACGGACCAAGTAAATTGCCTACTCCCTCGCCCACTTTCCAGCATAATTGTTAGGAACTTAAGTTAGAGATAAACATTTGAATTTTTTGCATGAACGACTAAGAAGAAAAGACCCAAGGAACCAAGATCCCCTTAGGTAGTAATTGAACAAAGGACACCCAGTGTCCCAGACCAAGGGAGTGTTGTTAAGATCATTCACACCCTTTATAGTCATTCTAAGGATAACTCTTTAGCTCCAGTGATCCTGGAAGGGTACTTGCATATATTTGATTAAATGGCCAATAATCCACAAGCACCCCATACCTCTACATTACAATACCCCATTATTGAGACAACTCTCAACACACTCATGAAAGTTATCCCTCTACAAAATATAC
Source organism: Pinus tabuliformis (assembly GCA_031772625.1). NCBI lineage: Eukaryota > Viridiplantae > Streptophyta > Pinopsida > Pinales > Pinaceae > Pinus > Pinus tabuliformis. The sequence goes on from CM062809.1 coordinate 125,571,247, forward strand.
CCACCTTTCATGGACTCACATCAGAGGATCCAGATGCATTTTTGTTTGAGTTTGATGTATTATGTCGGGGTTATGATTACACCACCAACCCCCAGAAACTAAAGATGTTTCCTTCTACGCTAAAAGGAGTAGCCATGCGTTGGTTTATGGGACTAGGTGGGGGCACCATAAGCGATTGGGATCAAATGAAAACCTCTTTCCTCAAAAAATATCAGGACTATTGTAGATCTAGGGAACTAAAAGATGAAATATTCCAAATGGTAGCAAGACCTAGTGAAATGTTAGAAGAGTATGTGGAGAATTTTCAATATAACCTCCAAAGGTCTCCCTACGTAACTCTGCGTTTGCTTGATAATGTGCTAAAAAGTACACTGATTAAGGGAATGAAAGACCAATGGAGAGAGACATTAAATATTATGTTAAAGGTGATATATAACAAGAAGACTATGCTAACATTATTAATTTGTGTGTCAGGTGCTCAAGAGGCAGTACAAGATTGAAACTAGCAGAACATGATATGACCACTAGGGACACCAAAATCTCTAATGGAAGCATTACTTGTTCAGAAACCAGCAACCTGGTGGAGGATTTCAAAACAGATATCTTGGGAACTTTGACAACACAATTAGACATCATGCAAGCCAAGCAGAAATAGGCTGAAGCAGAACAGGACCTGGTGATCTTTTTCCCTCAATGCAGGGAAAAGCATAGTCATAAAGAATGCCCACTAGATATGGTACAAACCTGTGCCATATGCACTAAAGATCATGCCACAGAAAGTTTTCCATTTCTCCCAGGGTTAAAAGTAGTCTTCAAGGAGGCAAAGGAAGAAACGAGACCAGTCTACCTGCTAAATTAGTGTCGCCAATGGAAAGCATGAAAAACAGGTATGCCTACTAACCCATCCTCCTTCTTTCATCCCTCACAATGTAATTCTCTACAATATATAGGAGCTACGTGGCAGAACCAACCACCTTTTCCTAATTGGCCACAACAACCATTCTCTACGCCACCTTTGCCAAATCAATCAAATTAGAAAAATAGTTGGCCAAATTCCTCTTTCTTCCCACCATTCTAGAAGAACAATACATATCCATCTCAATGGCCACCCTCCACCTCACATAACCAGAATTGGCAGTCAAGCTGGTAAAGACCTACGTACTAGCCAGTAGGAACAATCCCCCTACCTCAACCTACACTACTAGCACCTTACACATTGCAACAAAACACTCAACCCAATCTACGACCGCAGCTCCCAACCCAGCCCAACCCAAATCCCAACAATAGACCCGTCCAATCTGTACAAATTATTGAAGGACTAGAGCTAGAAACTGAGTTGAGGGAGTGTAATGAACTCAAATTAAGGTTTGGACAGATAATTGAGTGAGAGGGGGACAAAAGAATACAAATAGAAGACTCATTACCTATAGAAAAAACAACCCAAATGGAGAATACGATTAAATAAAAGAGCCACGATCAAACTATTACCTCTTCTCCACCATTCCCAGAGAGATTTATTATACCCCACCCAATAGAATATCCTAATTTTGATCTTCTGGGAGAATTAGAAAATCTTTGTGTAAAAATACCCCTCCTCTAGGCTATTCAGGACATTCCAATTTATGTAAAAACTATTGAAGATTTGTGTACTAAAAAGCCTAAGAGGAAAACAAAAACAACCCCAACTGTCCAGGTAGTCGGAACTTTGTCTGATTTATTATCAGGTAGAGAAACACCAGTGAAATATGAGGACCCAGGAAACCCTATAGTCACAGTACAAATAAATGGATGTCCCTTCCCCAACGCATTAGTTGATTTAGGAGTAGTGATTAATATTATCACAACAACAACCTATCAAAAAAATGGCATTACAACCTTGGATCCAACTACGACCTTGCTGGAACTTGCTGACTGATCGATTGTCAAACCAGAAGGGACATTACAGGATGTAATGGTGTCTTTAGATTCTTGGGAGTACCCAACAGATTTCTTGATTATTAATCTGAGAAACCAGCTAGATGGGCATACCTAATCCTAGGAAGACCTTGGCTAGCAATCGTAGTGTTATCAGGAAATCTAGTGTCTATTTAGAGCTGCTAGTCCCACTAAGATGGGTAGCTATCGTAGAAACAAACAAATTAAAGTCACTTGTTTTTCCTTTACGAGAGAGAGATGAGAAAGAAGCAGAGAGTACCAACCTCAGTCTTCCGCTTGGCTCCTTTCTTGTTTCCTTTCCCCTTTGACGGAATATTGCCACTACTTCCTTACTTGTCCCACTTCAAGGAGCACCTGTAGATTCATAGCAACATAATACCATCAAAGCATAGAGATCTTTCACTGTAAATAATATAAGATCATATATATATTGACCATACAAATGCATATACCAACACAATATTCAAAGATACACAATAATATGGAGGAAAACTCAAATAGCTTTATTAGTAAAAGTAGTAGAAGATAGGATTACAACCACTTGGTCAGACCCAACGCCATCCTCCCATCTTGAAAGCCCTCTTCACCTCACTCAAAGCAAGATCACCCAACAATGTCTTCAAAGAGAAACCAACAACACCTATTTGTAAATTACCAAATTCCAATCTTTGGATCTTTGGGATGAGGGATCCATTTATAGATTTGTAGGGGGGTGAGTCAGCTTCTAGGATTTTGATTAGTGTCATCTCTCTGATAGTTCTTGGTTCCATTTGGAGATTTCATGATCTCTTACTCATCCTTGGGCAAACTCAAAGAGGCAAGTGTCAAATGAGTAGCTTCTAGAAGATTCTCAGGTTCTCCACTTAGTAAACTGCTTGTGCCATTTGTCTACTCTCGTTCATCGCACCCTACAAAAGGGATTTCTAGTATGCATAGCACTTTTTGCATTTTGTAGGCGAGATTCATCACACCCTTTGCACTGGGTAGTCTGTATGGTCCTACTTTGACCTGTTCAGAGTGGTTTCTCATGGAAAACTTCTGGGAGATGATGTAATCAATTGACCTTGTTCCTTTCACGTATGAAACAACACTTTTAGGGACTTAGAAGCCCTTGGTTTATGGACATATGTGATTGGGGTTGCAGTGACCAAATATGTCTATAACAGTTGCCCCTAAAGCATGAGGTCGTAAATCTTTTGATGTCGGGTGAAATTCTTTATAATGAGGATCCGATGTTTTTCACATTGGATGGTGACCTGTAATAAGATACAATACAATACATTATCTTCATAATATTTTCATGATCTAGCTGAGGTGGGCATTCCCATGCTCAGCTTTCATAAATTCATTTTCATCTACATAAGAAAGAAAACCGTCTGTGTGTAGACTGACGATTCTAGTAGATCCATCATCCCTTAGTTTGGATGATTATCTGTGCACCAATGATGCACATTTGATGTCTTTATTTTCTTGAATAGATCGCAGCCCGGATGGATGAAACTAGATCCGGGGTCTTCAAAACTCATTCAATCTTCGCCCGAAGGTACAAGTCGATCCATGTGAAAAGATTTTTGGATGTCGAACATGGAAGGACATCGTCTGATTACCAGCCAATGATGTAAGTTATTAACAGACGCGAGAGGAATCACCGATAATGATGATGACCCTCAAGGTACTGCAGTACAATTCACATGGTGTGAATACATGAGTTGATGTCGAACACCATGTAAAATATTTCGGTCAAAGGCCGTTAGTGTAAACCTATCACCGAAAGTGAGAAACTTGCCATTGAGGCATGCAAGCTTCAAAGTACTAGAAGGGTTGTCCTTAGGTCGGCTTCTTGGATAATGAGCTGATGTCGACAAGAAGTGACCCATCGTAGGAGGTCATTAATGGATCCAACATCTACGACATGAAACAAAGCAAATGATTTTGTAGAGGTGAAAACAATCTAATGATACAAGGTTCAAGGTGGTGGTCATGAAAGAATGAAGTGTGAAGGCATTGTAGCGGATGAGACACAAGCTGGGTAGGTGAATTCTCTAAGCGACTTCTCTTGAACATATCGGCAACACTGAAATTGATTGGTAGTGTTAACCCCAAAAGTGGATGTTATGGTGAATCAATGACGATATGACCCATAAACAGAATAACCCAACCCGACTCAATTATGGTGATGGAGTGAAAGTGTCATGTTCAAGGCAACCCGCTACCAATAAACTTTCTTCAAGTTTTCTTCCCAATTTTCCCCAGTCATTTCTGATGAGTACCTATTTATTTTTGTCAAGCTTGAGGTGGATAACATATGCTTGTTTTATAATTTTCCCTTTGGGCAAACCCGTTGCTATGTTTTAACGAGCCTAGCAACAGTGAAACTCGCTCTTATCTGAATGGAAAAGTTTTTCGCTATTGTTTTAACGAGTTTAACAACAAGGATAACTCAGTCCTTTTCAATTTTAGAGAGTCTGAAAAGAGATGGAAAGAAGACTCCAATATTCCTTTTTCGTAATATAATCTCTTAAGTCCGAAAAAGTATAAAACAATTCGAAAGGGATGACTTTTCGATAGTTTTAATGAGCTGAACAAGACAAACGCTCGATCTTTTTGTGTAATAATCCCTCGGGTCCAAAAATATTAAAATCTAGAGGAGGGATGGCGCTTCCGATCACTTTAACAAGCTGGAGAGGCCAATTCCTCGGCAATATTTTCATATTTTACGAGTCAGATGAAAAGAGCTTAAAGGAGACTCGTTTTTGAGGAACGAGTGATGTTTTCATATAGCAGCTGGTTCCAAGTAAGGTTTGGAACTTTCCAATCACGACAATGTAAAGAAGGTGGCTCATAGGATCACTCGTCACAGTTGTTCCTCAAGAGGGGTAAACAATCAAATGGAGGCAAATGATCAGCTAAAATGGAGTGGAGGTGATGGTAAGAACGTGACCAAGGCTCAAAAAATGATGATAATCATTCACAATGGTTATTTACCAGAGGTGGGTTCATTTTTTAATGAGCTTAAACTCTGGTGGAACATATGCTCATTTCTAGGTTTAATTTTTAATGAGCTTGAACTTCACATAAAACTGCTTGTGCCAGTCATATAATAAGGATGTCTCATCGATAGGTTCATTTTCTAGGGAGCTTGCACCATTCTAAATTATGCTCCGACTCCTTTTATTATGTAAGCTAGGAACGACCAATCCTACGAGCTTAAAGGGTTAAGAACCTACAAACTATGAAAATAAATGGTTGCTTTTAACTTTCACGCAAAAAGGTTTGCATGCCCCCAGGTATAGTGAAGTAGAGTTTCCTAGGTTACCCATGAATTTGTAGACAAAACACTTGTTCTATCGGGAAAGGCATACCTTCTCCAGGTTACCCTTCAATTTGCAGGCAAAGCATTTGTTCTATCAGGAGAGGCCTACCTTCTAACAGAGGTATCTTTTTCCAGTCTAATCCCATTTTCCTAAACGGACGGGTGTGTCAGACTAGTCATATATCCTCTGCGGAAACCTACACTATACCTGAAGTTTCCCTGCCAAAGCAGACCAGGGTGCATGCCCCCTCAGGTTCAGTCTTGACCACCGAATCACTCGCGCTCATTAGGTGGACAGACTAGAAATTGATGAGACATTCCTTGCACAAAAAGACCTGTTAAGGATGGCATTTGACTATTGGCTATGTGTGAACCGGGGAATGAAAGTTGGTCTACAAGCTAGACCACTCTGCCTTCATGTGGAAAACACATTACTCGAAAGAGAGAGGAGACGATGGCTCCCATGCTATAAATGTAGTTGCACCCAAGGAGTAGATTGTAATCTAAAGGTCCTTGGACTACCATTACGTTCGAATAAACGATTTTCCTTCTCAAAGTTGGAAGGATCCCTAATAGCCGACTAGTTCCTTTATTGAAGCCTATCAGATTTCGTATCTCAGGCAAAAGCGATGGCGAACCAAGTGCTTTCCAAGTAGTTGAGGAAAGGATACTCACAAAATCCCCTTCATCTATGATGGTAAACGGGGTCTGCCTAGTAGATTCCAATTGAAGGAAACAACTAGGTTGCTTGGAGGTTGGACCGAATAAATGGCCAGATACAACTCTGACGACTTTCCTTCTTGCAGTAAATGAATGGGCAGATTGCCCCCATGTTCATCAGAGTTTGTGTTTATGAAAAGAATTTGAACGGTGTCGTTCCCATCCTCTTCGGTGACTGTATCATCTGAAGGTAAATCTTCTGAAGTCAAGATGGGGTCGACTATTGTCTCGACTTGTTGAATTTGGTCCGATGTGGACTCAGAGGGTTTATCTTCAATGATAGGTGCTTCGACTGACTCCAAAGGTGGGTCAGCCGGATTTTCAACTAGCAATGGATTTGGAAAGAGTTTCTTGTACCTAGGAGGGAGTCGCTGCAGTGGTATAGGACGATTATCCAAGACTCTTTTAGCTTCGTCCAGGAAGGGACAACGGTGGAGGGGCATGATCACCTTCACACAGTCTAGAGGGAAATTTAGATTTTCCTTTTTGTCTGGTGACTTCGTTTTCACTAGTTGACAGTGTACTTTCAACATGATCGTCAGATGTTGATGAAACCGGATTGTGCAAGCAGGGAGACCAGTCCCTTAGGATCCGCAAGATGCAAGGACAATCTCGGTGATAGTGGTCTCCTTTGCAGATGACACATGGAGATTTAGGTTTGGATGGCGCAGTGTGTGGATTTTCACTAGATGATGCAGGGTTCCCCCTTTTTGCCTTTGGCTCCTTCCCCTTCTTCTTCTTCTTCTCAATTACTTGGTTTTTAGTTTTATTATCTTTACCAAGCGAAGAGGAAGAAGGAGAGGGAGAGACAAATGAATTAGAAGGTTGGGGGGGAACTCTGGTATCATCTAGTTGTTGATTCGATTGTTCAAGAATCACAGTGTTTTGAATGACAAAGGTCGAGAAAAGCCATACTAGTAGGCCAATTGTCAGTCCTGTAAGGGACAATGTGGCCATATGAGGTGCACCGACATCTCCCCAAGAGGAAAAAGTACTAGGACTTCCTCCAAGGGGAAATCCTTGGTTGGTGGACTCCATTTTCTCAACCTAAGACCAATGAGCGAACGGTGGCATTATTCCAATTAAAATAAATTTTAGACGCTTTGACACAACTTGCTTTTTCAATTTTTAAGAGTCAAGAAAAAGCTAAAGATGACTCTAGTCGCCTTTGATTTTTAATGAGCCTGAAGTGACAAGTGCTCAGATGGACCTTTTCCTTTAAGGAGTCTAAAAAGGAATGAAAGAGACTACTCTAGAATTCTAGATAGAGGGATTACCAAACCAATCACAAAAATGCAGAATACTTTTTACGGTACGACAATCAATCTTCCTGAATGTTGTGTTCAGTGCATTGCGATTGATAGGGCGGTAGACACAGCTTCCCAAGGATAAAGGATATAGCCTATTGTGGTCTCCCAATATATAATCGATGGTACGTGGGAGCACAAGTCCATACTAGCACTTGTGGTCTCAAAGAGGAGAAATCACCCAACCTACGATGAAAGCGACAGTTACCAGGCTTTACGACACGAGAATATGTCTCTAGCCTAGACTTCTAGATGTTGTGCGTTAGGTTCCAAAGCGTTTTTATGTTCATTGAATTTATTTTACAGTTGATCTTTCTTAAGAAATTTTCCTTTCAAGTTCACCGCGTGATGTAGATATACAATTCCTAAAATGCAATCTAAGATGATAAACAGTCATTTAATCTTCCTTTTGCAATGAAAATCCTAGCTACTAAGGAAAGAGAAATGAAATCCTTTCAACATAGAGCAGAGAGCACACACTAGATGCACTGTCCTAAATCGAAATCAAAAAGCAATCAAAATGAAAATGCACATTCATGTATTTGTTTTCCGCTTTCTTAATGTGTGAATGACAAAAAAAAGCTAAATACAAATCTAAATTATCTCTTCTTTCAAAGTGACAATACTAACGATTTTCTTTTCAAAAAATGAAAAGGAGACAAGATGACACTTTACGATTTTGAATTGAAAACTGCTTTTGACACTTGAAATACTACTAATTCAGATCAAATACAAGAGTAATAGTATAATCGACTATCCAAAACAATGGGATTCTTTTCTTTGACTGAAAATGACACTTGCGACACTTCCAAATCAAAAGACGATAGTTCGATTAAGCTACTTCTTTGTAAAAGAGAACTGTAAATGGCGCACAATACATAAAAACATTCACAATTATTTGTACAATGGAGGTTGGATGATGCAAAGAAAGGGGGTTTCTACAATGGTCTACTGATCATAGACAACAAAACTCCTGAATGAAACTGAAGACAATGAAGAAAAAACCAAAATCTGGAGGCAAATCTAGTCTTGTCTGATCATTGCACCTGTAACACAGGGAAACAGGGATGCATCCCACCTACTACACATCAGAGGTGCGATGAATCCAGATTTCCAAGAAGACAAGGTGCGATGGTCCAAGGATGAGACTTTAACTTGGTTTTTGGTCACAGTTTGCAGTTTAGTTCAGGGATTTAGGCCAAGCAAATGATAGTCAGTAACTACAAAGTACAGGGGCTGATCTAATGAGGTTACTCAAGCTACCTATAGGGCACTTAGGATGTTTGCAAGTCGATTTTTCATTTCATAAAAAAACCTGGAGATTGAGTGAAGCAACGTTGATCTACTTTTCACTTACATAGCAAATGCAGTTCGAAGGCTAGTTGGCTTAACTTCAGGCTCCGTCTGTGGTTTATGAATCAAACAAATAGAGACAAGCAATCAAACTAATCACTCTCGAGCAGAGTCGCCATTTTGTTATCGGGAAATCTAGTGTCTATTTAGAGCTGCTAGTCCCACTAAGATGGGTAGCTATCCTAGAAGCAAACAGATTAAAGCCACTTGTTTTACCTTTACGAGAGAGAGATGAGAAAGAAGTAGAGAGTACCAACCTCAGTCTTCTTCTCGGCTCCTTGCTTGTTTTCTTTCCTCTTTAATGGAATCTCGCCACTGCTCCCTTACTTGTCCCACTTCAAGGAGCACCTGTAGATTCACAACAGCATAATACCATCAAAGCATAGAGATCTTTCACTGTAAATAATATAGGATCAGATATATATTGACCATACAAATGCATATACCAACACAATATTTAAAGATACACAAGAATATGGAGGAAAAATGAAATAGATTTATTAGTAAAAGTAGTAGAAGAGAGGATTACAACCACTTGGTCTGACCCAGTGACATCCTCCCAGCTTGAAAGCCCTCTTCACCTCACTCAAAGCAAGATCACCCAACAATGTCTTCAAAGAGAAACCAACAACACCTCTTTGTAAATTACCAAATTCAAACCTTTGGATCTCTGGGATGAGGGATCCGTTTATAGATATTTACAGGGGGGTGAGTCAGCTTCTGGGATTTTGATTAGTGTCATCTCTCTGATAGTTCTTGCTTCCACTTGGAGATTTCATGATATCTTACTCATCTTTGGGCGAACTCAGCTAGGAAAGTGTCAAATGAGCAGCTTCTAGAAGATTATCAGGTTCTCCACTTAGCAAACTACTTGTGCCATTTGTCTGCTCTCGTTCATCGCACCATACAAAAGGGATTTCCAGTATGCAATGCACTTTTTGCATGTGGCAGGTGAGATGCTTCGCACCCTTTACACTGGGTAGTGTGTATGGTCCTGCTTTGACCAGTTCTGAGTGGTTTCTCATGGAAAACTTTTGGGAGATGATGTAATTAGCCGACCTTGTTCCTTTAGGGTATGAAACAACACTTTTAGGGACTTAGAAACCCTTGGTTTATGGACATGTGTGATTGGGGTTGTAGTGCCCAAATATTTCTATAACACGTAGATGCTTAAAAAATATGCCAAACAGGTAGTATGACTATAGCAAGAGGAAGTAATGTGAGGAATCTATCTTTATATTCTCCAACTCAGCCAAGCCTAACAATAATAAAAACTAGAAAACAAATTGTATCATATTTAAATGAAAACATTCGATCACTGCTAACTGTAGAAGATGCTCTCGAATTTTATGATCAAAATAGAAGATGACATCATTAATACTTACATTAACCAACTAGATGTTGTATCCAACCTAAAATGTCACATGATCGAAGCAGCCCTAAATAAGGAAATTGAAGAAGTTCCCTTAAAAGATATTAATGACCAGACAATACCAACAAAAATAGTTTATAACAAAAATCCCATTGAAATTGAGCCAGGGAAAGTCCTAAACATTAACAAAATCCTAACTAATGACCAGGAGCAGAGGTTTGTTCAACTCCTCAGAAAATATAAAGAGGCTTTCACTTGGGGATATGAAATGGATTGATCCCCAATTATGCATGCACCACATCTATATAGAGAAAGATGTGAGGCCCATTCGACAACCTCAAGGGAAGTTAAACCCTCACCTTAAAGATGTTGTTAAAGATGAACTACAAAAATTGTTAGATGTAAATTTCATATATCCTATATCTGATAGAAAATGGGTTTCTCCATTAGTTTTGGTGCCTAAAAAGAATGGGAAGTGGCGTATATGTGTCGATTATATAGATCTTAATAAAGAAACCCGAAAAGATCATTTTCCCCTCTTGTTCATAAACTAGGTCTTGGACACATTGGCAGGTAAAAAATTCGTCTCTTTCCTAGACAGCTTTAGTGGCTACAACCAAATACAAATTGCCCCTAAAGACCAGCATAAGACTACCTTCACCTGCCCCTCGGGGACATTTGCTTATAAGATCTTACCTTTTGGACTGTGCAATGCACCTGCCACATTCCAGAGGGCCATACTCAACATTCTTTCAAACTTGATAAACGAGGGACTCGAGGTGTACATGGATGACTTTACACCCTTTGGAGATGACTTCGAGTCAGCATTACAAACGTTAGAGAAGGTTTTGAAATGATTCATTGCTACCAGGCTCTGCTTAAGGCATGAGAAATGCCACATGATGATAACCGAGGGCATCATCCTCGGTCACTGCATCTCAGCAGCTGGAATCTAAGTAGATCCAGTAAAAACTCAGATAATCCTATTAATACCTACCCCCTACACACAAACTGAGGTAAGTAGTTTTTTGGTATTTTCTAGATATTATAGAATATTTATAAAGAATTTCTCCCAAATTGCTACACCATTATATGCATTAATAGGAAATATTGATTTCATATGGATTGGAAAATGTGATAGTGATTTTGAATATTTAAAATGGCTAGTATCAACACCCCCTGTATTATGGTGCCTAAACTGGGATTTGCCATTTCAGATCTCATCCGATACATCAGATATAGCCATTGGAGTAGTTCTTGGCCAGGAGGAAGATAAGAAAACATATGTGATATACTACATCAGAAAAAATTTATCTCCTGCTGAGCTGAATTACACTGTGATCGAAAAGTAGTTTTTGGCTGTAATCTATGCTATTAAAAAACTTAGACATTATATAACAGGATACCCTGTGGTTTTGTATACTAATCGCTCAGATATTAAATATTTAGCTAATAAACCTGTTACGAATAGAAGAGTGACACGATGGTTGATCCTTTTGCAGGAATTCGACATAACAATCAAGGATCGACTAGGAAAGGAAAAGTTGGTGGTGGACTTCCTCTCACGTGTACCAAAGATAGATGACTCGACAGCAATAGAAGACCAGTTCCCTAATGAGCAGTTATTTTTTGTAATCATGAAAACACCATGGTACGTGGATGTTGCGAAATACCCAGAAGTGGGAAAATTAACCAAGCACCTGACGCCCAGTGAAATGAAACTAATAGTTCAACGCAACATTCGGTTCTCCTAGATCGGAGGATACCTATTTCACACATGAGCTGATATGAATATCCAAAGGTGTGTCAGGGAAGAAAAAATCTTCAACATCCTAAAATCTTGCCACGATGGACCTTGTGGCAGATGTTTTGCAGACCGCAAGACTGGGCATAAAGTCTTACAAATGGGCTATCTTGGCCCACCATTTTTAAGGATGCCAAGAAGTTCATCCAGGCATGCGATAGCTACCAAAGAATGGGCTGCCCTAGACAGTCCGACGAGATGCCCTTGCATCCACAATTATTCATTGAGCCTTTCGAATCTTGGGCATTAGATTTCACTGGCCCAATAAACCCATCATCTAATCAAAAGACATGCATACTAGTTGCAAGAGAATATATAACTAAATGGGTGGAGGTAGAAGCATTACGAAGGGCAACGGAGGACTCAATAATTCACTTTCTTTTCCAAATTTTCATGCGGCATGGCTTGCCTAGAGAAATAATCATGGATGGTGGTAGGCCATAAGATGGCTGCTACATTTAAAAATCATCATATCATGCATAGAATCACATCTCCATACCACCCACAGGCAAATGGTCAGGTAGAAAGTACCAATAAAGTAATTGAGGCTATACTAACAAAGACAGTCGCATCACATAGATGTGACTAGGCTACCTAATTGCTAGAAGCCTTGCGGGCATATCGCATGAGATGGACAAATACAACAGGATACTCCCCATATCAGCTAGTGTTTGGCAAAGAACCTATCTTCCGTATAGAATTTGAAATTCAGACATTGAGGATAGCTCAAGAAGTAGGCTTGGATCTGAATGAAGCACAGATTAACAGGCTACATCAAATTAATGAATTGGATGAGATCTGACTATCAGCTCTTCAACATACTGAATTGATTCAACAACTAAGAGAAAAATGGCATGGTGCCCTCATCAACAAAAGGATATTCCATGAAGGTGATTGGGAACTTCTATACGATTCTAGGTTCCAGGATTTCTTGGGCAAACTACGGACCATATGGTTAGGTCCCTACAAGATAAAGGAGGTGCATGATAATGGCACCCTTACATTAACTACCATTGATGGGTGCAGTTACTCTTTTAAAGAAAATGGGAATCGAGTACGCCTCTACCATAAATCGCTTACAAGGGAGTCCTTTTGCCAACACATACGTGAAGATCCCACAATACAAATTCCTGCTAAGGAGGGAAACCTTTCCACAGCATCAGTCTAGTGAAGAACCAATTCATTTGAAACCTATACATAAATTTACCTTTCTATTTTCTTTCTATTTGATTGGATTTTCTTGGATAATAGATTGTACATTAGTTTTTTTTTCTCTCTATATTTCACTTTGTTGTTCCCTACAGGGAACATCTGCTGTTCCCTATAGGGAACAACTATTGTTCCCTACAGGGAACAACAATTTTTGTGTGTATTTCACTTTGTTGTTCCTTACAGGGAACAGTTGTTGTTCCCTATTGGGAACAACAATTTTCGTGTGAATTTTGCTTTGTTGTTCCCTACAAGGAATAGTTGATGTTATGAACAAGGAATAGTTGTCGTTCCCTCTAAGGAACAACAATTTCATCATGCATTTTTTTCTTGTTGTTCCCTATAGGGAACAACAATTTTTGTGTATAGATTGCTTTGTTGTTCCCTACAGGGAAAAACTATTGTTCCCTATAAGGAACAACAATTTTTATGTGTGTTTTCTTTGTTGTTCCCTACATGGAACAAGTGTTGTTCGCGATACAGAACAACAATTTTTTTAGCATGTATTTCCCTTGTTGTTCCCTACAGGGAACATCAATTTCCATGTGTATTTTGCTTTACTATTTCTGACAGGGAACAACTGTTGTTCACTATTAGGAACAACAATTTTCGTGTGTATTATCTTTGTTGTTCCTTACAGGGAACAATTGTTGTTCCCTCTAAGGAACAAGACTTATGCGTATGTATTTCTTTGTTGTTCCCTACAAGGAACAACTGTTGTTCCCTATAGGGAACAACACCTTCTGTGTGTATTTTTCATTTGTTGTTCCTTACAGGGAATAGTTGTTGTTCCCTCTAAGTAACAACACTTTTTTTGCGTGTTTTTCTTTGTTGTTCCCTATAGTGAACAACACTTTTTGTGTGAATTTTTCTTTTGTTGTTTCCTTCAGGAAATATCACTTTGTGAGTATTTTTTTTGTGAGAACACCTTTTCTTTCCTTTGCATGATCATCCCTAGACCATCCCTGCCCACTCTTTATGATCATCTCTATGGCTCGAGTGTACAAATACTTATGTAAGGATAACAAATATGGAGTTTACTGGAACAAGAAAATATCTTGAATATTATTGTCTTTAACAAGCTTTGTTTGTATTGATCGAAAAATAAAGAACACAACCATCTATATCACTTCACTATCCTCATTTCCACTATAAATAAAATTTATTGATTATTTGTACCATGTTGGTTCACCCATAGCCCCTATAACTCTCTCTATCTATTTTCAATAAGTTTAAGGGCATATTTTTTCTCTATTGATATGTTCAAACTTCTTCCGCCATCCCTACACTTAAGGAGTGTTGAGCCACCCTCTATATATAAATAAGAAGCACTGCTAATATATATATATATATATATATATATATATATATATATATATATATATATATATTCACTAACAATTGTATGATTTTTTCCACAGATGGAGGATAGGGGGTCCCATCACGAGCCGGCCTACCATGATCATAAGGAAGAAGAAAAGTGGCATTCCCACTATGGCCACCACACCACGGATATGATCCAATGGATGCATCAAGAAATAAAGTCCTTGGAATAGGAGGTCTCATTACGAGCCAACCTGACCACTTTTCGTTACTTCCCAGTGAATAGCAATGTGTTCATCGGGTTACCATGCCAACACATTGGTCTCTATTCTGGATATCATAATGCACTTCTCCAATTATACATATAATACCATGGTTCCGAAGGGCTAGAAAGCAACTATGTTGAGGCTATAGATAGCTACAGGCAACAGAATCTCTACTCATGGTATTGAAGTTATATTTTTTACATCAATAGTTAATATAATGCCATCTTCTTATGTTTTAGCTTTACTATAGAGAGATTATGTTCCTAACTTTCCTTGAACTTTTATGCATGTGATATTTTTTAAAATCAATCACAATAGTTTTAAGTGGAATAACGACGGTACAATATTATTCCCTGTGTAAGTTGTCATTTTTCCTTTTTGTATCACCTCATGGCATCTTATTCCTTATTGATAATTCTCATTATATGCATTGATTTCATCACTTCAATATCCTTTATGATCCTTTCATTAATATGCATACCTTGCCACTTTCATCAGCCCTGTATTTCACCACCAGCGCATTATCCCTTCATTCATTCGGTCATGGGCGACCTATCATTTCAAAGGGGGGCGACGAGCTCCAGTGTACTTATGCATGTGTTGTCATCTTTTGGTTTCATTTTGTAGGGCAATATGACATCCCATGATCATAGAGCATGTGGCATCATAACAGTACTCAATAATGGTATTTATGCTTATAAATTATCACCTGATATAGCCATTACGACCATTTGTTGTTCCATCACTTGGCTCTGTTTGTTGCTATGCTATCTCTACTACACTAATCGTTTGCAGAATTCAAGCACCATGGGAGGAATAACAGTGTGCAAAGAACCCTTAACACTGGCTATTTCCAATGAAGTTGGACAAATTTTAGCTCAAGCAGGATGGATAGCATACTTTACGAGATTTCAACCACCAAACTAAGAAATTGCCATCGAATTCTTACAGAACCTACAGAATGGATAATCCAGGGTAAGAGTTAGGCAAATCATGGTATCAGACACTATGATAGCAAAGTATCCAGGCTGCCGGCTGAAGGACCCGTATGGGATAATAAGTAATTGAAGTTGCATGATGCTATTGAGGCATATAAGGACGATGGAAAGGAGCTAATCATCAAAGGAAAAGGCGTTCGACCATCATCTCTTAGAGAGCCATGGGGAGAACTAGCAAGAATCGTCTAGAACTACATCACATGCGACGAGCACAAAGATGTGGTAAGACCGCATCAAATCAAACTCTTTGTAGTTCTAAAATGAAAATGCTTTGTAAATTTACATTAATTATTGAATTCTCTACTGCATGATACCACCAAGAGGCTAAGACGGTCCCAGCACATAGAAACTGTAGTAAGCCACCATTGTTTGATCACGCTAATAGTTAGCTATAACCTTTCCCAGCAGAAATCAAGCTGGGATGAACTAATATTAGCTCCTGAAGGAGGTTTAGCCCTGCCTGCACCTAACCCTATGACGAAAAGGAAGAGGACTCCCCTTTTAAGGAACACACTTCACAAGCGCAAACGTTCATCAAGGTTAAGGTTAAAATTGGGAGCACTCGAAAATCCTCAAGGCATCATCACTCAACCCATAGAAATATCCAGCCCAGGAAGTGAACAAGATCTGTAGTTAGAGTTAGAAGGTCAGGATAACCCTGAATTAGACCATGAGGAAGAAATAGGGCATTCTGGAGATGAACAAAGAAATGAATCAGTACTTCCCTCAACACCAAGCACGAGTCCCCAGGGTGATTTGTTGCATGATTTTGAATTGGCCCAGGTCTTGGCCAACATGAATGATTACATGTAGCCTGTAAGCCCACTCAATATTAATATAGGAGAAACCCAATCTCCTAATAATTCTAGTGATAAAACAATTCTATCTCCTTTAAAAGATGCAAGCCATGAAGCAGAGATAGATGCAAAGGCCACTCGGGAAGCAGAGAACCAATCTGGTGACATGCTCTCGGTGGAAAATAGCCAAAAAGGCCTAAACACAGAGAACATAGGCCAAGAAGAAGAAGTGGGGACATAAATAACTCAGGAAGCTAATAATCAATCAGGGGACATGGTCCTTTTAGAACAAAGCTAGGGTTAGCAACCAAGATCTTTAGAAACAAAAACTATGAACGAGACTGTCAGCAAAACAGTTGCTCATTCAAAAAGTATAGAACCAAATTGAAAAATCTTAGGAGGGAACAACAGAGGCTTCGCAAAATAGTAAAAAAGCTCAGAAGAAAGATAAAAGAAATATCAGTGGGAAAGGTTCCAGATAAAACCCTGGAGACAGTAAACGCAGTAGTTCAGACAAAACTATATAAAGGTAGGGCTACAATGATCCAAACTGAGCCCATAACCCCTCAATCGGCTATCACTCAAAAGGAACATCATGCAATTCTAGTAGACATAGCTACTCAGACAGAGGGTATACCTTCTTAGAACATAACTACTCAGATGGAGGTAGTACCCTCCTACAACATGGCTACCCAAGCCAAAGATGTCATGATACACAATGACCCTATCATATTGAATCTTCAGGAAGAATTAGCACAGTCTCGGCTCATGTTTGAACAATTGGAACAAGAAACTGTTTCCCAACAGAGATATCAAGAGATGTAGAGACAAATTCAAGAAATGAATGTAACAGAGAGCGAGAATTTTGACAGATGCCGAAAGGTAGATGAGAAAATGGAGAAGGTCAAGCTCAAGCTAGATAGGGTCATAGTTCAAACAGAAACCATATGCTCACTATATACAGATGTCTTGGCATGCAGGTCCCCTGCCAATAATTATGCCTTATATTTGTTAGAACGATACTTTTTGTTGAAAATTAAAGCCGTGAGAGCTGGAAAACTAGTCGAATTAAAAATAGTAGAAGATTTTATAAACTGTTGCAAACAACATGATTTGATCGTTTAAAGGTTTTTGTGCGAATTTTACTTGCACAAGTTTGTATTAGAGAACAAGATGGAAAATCACCAAAACCATTTTGTGGGAGATGTTCAATTTCAAGCCTTTATCTCATTTGCAGTCAATCAACTTAAATGGTCCAAAGCTCATAACAAATCCCAACAACAAGAGCATGGATTGGATCTTTGGGTAAGAGGTGAACCCAAGCATCCTTTGCAAATTCTTTCCAACCATAAGAGTCTAATGACAAGGGAAGGGGTGATTAAAATTGTAGGACCTATTCAGAAGGAGATTGTATAGAAGGGAGTAGAATACTTCTTCTCCATTCAAGAAAGTTCTTTGGCTGCATCCAAGCTCAGATGGACAGTCTCCACTAGTAGTGTACAAGATAGACAACCATTTAATTATAGAAATTTTAAAATAGCTACAAACTGTTTTGTCACTTATAGCAATCTCATTTTGAGAGAAGGACCTTATTGGTTAGGATGTCGGTTTCGTAGCCCCATCATTTGGTATCCTCCTGAAGGTTATTGGGCAATATACGAATTCCCTGATGGAAAGGAAGTGTCCGCCTTTGAGATTTTGGCCCAGAATCATGGTTGTAGACCACTTTTCGATTCTCCTTCTCCAACCTACTCTTTGACTGCACTGCATGTGAATTACTTGCCTTCATGAGGCCATGAAATAGGGTAAGCAGGGTAGTATCTTGAGTAACGAAATGGATATGTATTTACTATTAATCTCATCATATTTTTTTTGTGATTCTTATCTTTTCCATATCTTAATGTGCTAATATATTGAGGACTTATGGTAAGAAATGTGTGAATTATTTGCAGTTATGATTTAGCTAACTTTTACCCTTCTTTATGCAGGGAAACGATAAAAGGTACAATTGTTGTTCCCTAATGATCGAACAAAAAAAACTAACAAACAAAGGAAGGAACGCGTCTATTGCAGACAAGGATGAGGACTAATCATGAGGATCAATGCAAAAAATGAAAAATTGTCTAAAGTTACCAATTAGTTGTGAATCCCTCAGGATCTCCCGATCCTGAGGGATCACATTTATCTTTTAACCTTTCTGATTATAAAAGGAGAAGATTGTAAGAAGAAAGGGGGGAATATTTGTTATTGTTTGAATTGTAATTTTAATTACAGACTCTTGCTGTTGAGAGAACATGGTTATATTGTAATGCTACTTACATTCGATGATTAATATATAACTGAAGTTGTTGTTCCCTTGCATTATCTGAAGTATATTAGGAGTGTTCATTGGCAGCTAAGGGCCTGACCTCTGGTGGATTTGACTTCTTTCTTGTGTTATAGTTCTAATTCTAATAGAGTTTAGTTAGTTTGATAATTTCATGTTTCTGTGAGTTTACTTTATTCGTTGTTCATTATTTTCTTGTATTGAAATAGTGTATGCTCTGTTTATAATTTATAGTGCTCTCAATTGATTCATGTTATGTTTATTACAGAGTAAATTATCTCGATAGTGAATTGCATTGATGTAATCAACTTTAAAGAGTTTGATTATCACTATTGCACTCTCAGATTGACATCGTTGCTACTTGGATTGTTTACTAGAGATTGAGTTTGACTTAGATTAAATCAATTAAGAAGAGATGAGTTATTGCTACTGTACTCTCAACTGATAATGTTGTTACTTGAATTGTTGTGAGATTTGATTTCAATAGAGGATTGGTTTTTGATATTTCCTTTAATAATTGCAATTAGATTTTATTAGATGCATCATTTACTCTTGTATTAAAAGGTCTATACTACAATTTAGGAAACATTACTTTTTGAATTTATAGCAGCCACATACTGTGTACACTCTTGAAATAAGAGGACTTGCCCAAGTTGACGATTAATGTGGGATAATTAGGAGTTTTAAAAGGCACCTTTTATCAACCAACAGGTAGGACCTCACATTTTTCTAAGGTATATACCCGATAGGCTTGCTTTTAGAGAAGTAACCAATCAAACAACACTCCATGGTCAAGCTAGAAGGTTGCATATAATTAAAAAGAAGGTATGGCCCAAATTTCCTATTAAATTGGGTCAAATTGTACTAAAGGTTAGAGGACATGTTGTGGTTCAAGTAGAGAAATTAGAGAAAATTTTTTTCTTTCTTTTCCCTTTTTTAGATATGACCCTAAGAACATTATCATAAAGCATTAAAAATTAGTAGCCTTGTCAAAGGCATTTTAACATCAACAACCTTTGTATGATAGTAGCAATTTTGGAATCCAACCTTGATGAAAAATTAAAAAAGAGATTAATTCCCTCTAGTGAATGCATCCCTAGGATTTATGGGCTACCCAAGATCCATAAGGAAGGAGTCCCTCTCAGACCAATTGTCAATACAATTGGATCCCCAACCTATGAGCTCGCTAAATACTTGCAAAAATCCTGAGACCCCTTGTGGGAAACACTGATTCTTTCATCAAGGACTCCCATGACTTTGTGAAGCTCATTAAGAATGAGAAATTAGAGCGTGAGGACCTCCTTGTCAGCTTTGACGTTGTGTCCCTATTTACCAAGATCCCTCTTGAAGAAGCCATTCAGGTTATAAAAGAGGTTACTGATCCAGGGACTGCAAGATTGGCCGAAATCTGCTTGCGATCAACAGTTTTCACCTTCCAAGGAACATACTATGAGCAAACATCTGGAGTGGCAATGGGATCCCCCCTTTCACCGATCGTGGCCAACCTATACATGGAATATTTTGAAAAGAAGGCCTTGGATTCTTACCCCCTGAAGCCAGCATGGTGGAAGCGATTCGTCGATGATACTAATATAAAATGGACTCATGGTAAAGCAGAGCTTGACAAGTTCTTTATTCACCTAAACTCCATCTCCTCAGAAATAAAATTCACTATGGAGCTTGAAGAAAACATGAGCATTCCTTTTTTAGACATCCTCATCATGAGAAAAGATGATGGATCCATTGGGCACAAAGTCTTCAGAAAGTCTACCCATACAGAGAACTACCTCCACGCTAACTCCCACCATCATCCAGCCCAGAAACTTGGTGTTTTAAACACTCTTTCTATCAGGGCCCTTCGAATTTCTGACACTGATCATTTGGATGAAGAAAAGAAGCATTTAGTCTCAAGCTTTAAAGGTTTAGGCTACAAAGAAGATGAGATTAAGAGAGCAATTCAGAAAGCTGAGAAGAGGATGTTATCTCATGAACCTAAAGCCCGAGATCAACCTGAAGGTGGTAGGGTTTTTCTTCCTTACATTCATGGAGTTACAGATAGGATTGCGAGAGTCCTAAGAAGGAAGAACATAAGCACGCAATTCTCAGCCCCTGGAACAATTAGGCAAAGTATCAGATCGGTTAAGGATAATATTGATAAACATCAACTTAAAGGGGTCTATAAAATCAATTGCTCATGTGGGAAAAGCTACATTGGTGAAACGGGTCGCTCCCTGCAGACGAGACTTAAGGAACATGGAGCTGATATTAAAAATGAAAGGTCTCGTTCTTCCGCCCTTGCAGAACACTCATCAAAAACTAAGCACCATGTCTTCTTGGAAAACGCCTCCATTATCGCTAAAGAAGAGCAACACCATAAACGAAAGATCAGAGAAGCTCTTGAAATCATCAAGCACCCGCATAATCTAAACAGAGACAGTGGTATGGAGATCAGTGGAAGCTGGTTTCCCCTAATTAAAGAAAAATTAACCCAATAATAATAATAATAATAATAATAATAATAATAATAATAATAATAATAATTAATAATTCCCCATTAAACTCTACAATATTAATTAATTAGGTTTTAATTTAATCCCTTATTAAATTCATATTATAAAAATATCTACTTTATTATAAGAATAATAATCATTAAATAATTTTTTCTTCTTTCTAATAATTATAAAAGTTATTAATATGTCAATAATAATCATTATAATTAATTATTATATTAATTGTTACATTAATATAATTAATTATTATATTAATAATAATTAATAATAATTAATCATATTAATTAATAATAATTAATATAATAATTATTTACATCATATTATTTTAATTATAGTTATAATCATATTAATTAATATAACATTAAATTATATTAATATAATAATTAATTATATTAATTAATAATAATTAATTATATTAAGTAATAATATAATCAATTATATTAACTAATAATAATTAATAATAATTAATAAAATTAATAATAATAAATAATCAAATAATTAATTACTATATTTATTATTCATTATATTAATTAGTACATTAATAAAAAATTAATATAATTAATTATTATATTAAATAAATAAACAATTAAAATAAACAATTATAATCATTTCAATTATAATCATATTAATTAATATAATAATAAAATTATATTAATTTAGTAATTAATTATATTAATAATAATTAAATATATTAAGTAATAATAATCAATCATATTAACTAACAATAATTAATAATAATAAACAATTATAAACATTTCAATTAATTTGAAAAACTATATACATTATTTGATATTACAATAATAATAGTTGAAGTAATAATAATTTTCAATCAAAATTTCTATATTAAAAATAATAATAATAATAATAATAATAATTATAATCAGTTCAATTAATTTTAATAATATATAATTAATAGTACTTATTAATAATTATTATTTAGATAATAACTTAAGTTATAATAATCAATTAAAAAATTAAAATAAAAATAAAAAAATTAATTAAAATTAAAAATTAAAAATTAATATTAATTAATCATGAGGGAGCGGACTTGTCAAAAATTGAGAGCCGACCTTCCCTTCCCTTCTTTTCCCTCCTCATTTCTATTTAAACCCTAATATCTACTCTTCTTCTATCAAAGCATTCAAGTTGTCATGATGATGGATCCGGTTGGGATTCGAAATGTTGGCAGAAAATCGTTCTTACTGTGGATTCTCCCATGACTAATTCAGAAGTTTTATTCATGTTGATAAATTTGACCAAGTAGCTCAAAGAGAAAATTTCATGGATACTTAGGAGAAGAGAGAGTTCAAAAGTTTAGGGAAGATACTTATGACTTTTATCTTAAGCAAAGGAGTCTTTATACTTTAGCTTCTCTTGAAAAATTAAAATTATCTGAAAATTTGACTTTCCAATTTACTGATATTCATGTAGAAACTTCTTTTCCATTAATGTCAGAAGAAGATGTTTAAGTACTAAAGTCTCTATTTTCATTTGACCTTTCCTCATTATTATTATCTTATGTTACATTTGGTGTGACTAAAAAATAAAAATAAATCATTGTACAATAGCAAGTAGAAAAACCTCCAAGCACAAAGAAAGAAGTATCTCTAGAGGAAGGTGTTTATATGACAAAGAAAATGATATATTGTTGTTGAGTGATGCAACCAAACAGGACAACTAGAGACTTCCATATGCATGGATACTTCAGAAGAAGAAATTCTTCAAAAATAATAGAAGCATAACAAACCATTCAAACAATGGTTCAAGATATTAACAGAGAAGTTCAACAAAATGCAATGGGACTCAGATGATTCATAAGGATGGAATTCAAGTTATTTCACATACTCCTAGATCATTTAAGAAAATTTCAAAATATTTGTCTCCTAACATTTTAAAGACCCCTATTTCAATAAGCATTCTAGTTATGTCTTCTATTGTTAGACTAGTATCTGAGGTTGAACTAGTCAATGAAGCTATTCCTTCTTTGGGTGAATATTATTTCAATTCACAAACGAAATTTGTGGTTAAAAGTACCAAAGAAAGGAATCTTGATGATTCAACTGAGGTTGTTACAGAACTAAATCGAAAAGCTTTAGGAGATCACCATGAATAAGATAAAGAGTAAAATTGGGTCCTTGGAGCATTCATGAATTATAGTCAACATTCTATTGATAATATTTTTGACATGTATGTTAAGATTTTGGATAAAATTAAAGAAATTGAAGGATATTTTGTAAACAAACAAATATTTTAATTAGGAAGAATGACAGAAACATTCCATAGTACTCGGAGAAGGTTTTTCTCTAATCCTTAAATAACTAGACCAAAAGAATAATTTTGATAAATATAATTTTTGGGATAGTTATGGGAAAAAAGGATGAATGAATTGTCAAATCAACATATTAAAGAGATGGGAGATTTGAAAACAACTTGAGAAAATCAAATTTCATCTTTCAAGAATTATTATGAATCATTGCAATAACAATTAAAACAAAGCCAATAATTTGTTGCAAGTATTATTTTCCTAAAAGAACAAGCTTTACAGGTAAATTAGAGGTTAAAGAAAGTTTAATTGAAATTTTACAAACACATGGATAAAATTTACATATTTTTCGTGGAGTTACTGCCTCTCACTGACAAAATTGAGTCAATAATGGATGAAGATAAAATGATAATAAACAATTTGGGTATATTGCTCATTGGGAGAAATAAT
Source organism: Pinus tabuliformis (assembly GCA_031772625.1). Lineage (NCBI taxonomy): Eukaryota > Viridiplantae > Streptophyta > Pinopsida > Pinales > Pinaceae > Pinus > Pinus tabuliformis. Next base: position 125,595,193 of record CM062809.1, read on the forward strand.
TCAGTCTTGAGAATGTTGTAAAATTCTAAAAGAAAGAAAAAAGCTCGTGGTTGCTTCATTAAACCAAAGGGATTTAAATTATAAGATATTAAAGAATGGATTGATAATACAGTTAAGTTTTGCGACTCTGCTTGGGACTCAAGATTGGATATAACAGATGAATTGGATATGCCTCACTCAAAACCTCTCAAGGAAGAAATTCCATTAACACTCAAGGAAGAAATTCCATTAACACTCAATCAACAATAAGTTGAAGATTAAATAGAATTAGATGAAAATGGATAAAGGAAATTGGTACATGGAATGAACATACTTTTTAGAATTTCCTATAACTTCCTCCTTAAGAAATGAAATTTATTTTGAATTTTTCAACGATGTATAACCGCAAAAATAAGGTACATGGAAAATTTGTTATCCACTTGTCAGTTCAATATTGACACTTTCATACAAATATATATTCAATAGATTCCTAATAAATATTTGGAATGAGTTGCATACATCCAAACACATGCTCTTAAGAATATTCCATTCAAGTCAACTTCAACTTCTCAAATCCAAGAAGAAGATTAAAACAACCTACCTAGTTCAAGGAAGAAGATATTTTTTTTTGATAAGATTTTTATTTTTAGTATTTTCTTTAGTTGAGAAAATCTTTAAAGATTTTATATCTTTAGTAAAACTGAGATCTTATCTTGTTTACTTTTCTTATTTATACAACCCATTACATTGAAGTATGGGTTGGAAATTGTTGAAACTTAAGACTCTAATTTTGTAATCAGTACTTTGTTATTCAAAGTTTTGAAGAGAATTTCATATTTTGATAAGTTCTTAGAGTTATGAGCTTGAAATCTTGCAATCTATTTAATTACTTAATTGACACTTCTAGTAATTTTCTTCTTCTTTCATTTGCATATCAAATTTTGTGGAATACTACAATGTGTTAGTGATTATTTGATTTGAAAGAACTTAGCATATCTTATTGTCAAAATTACTTATTTCAGATTTATTATTTGTTTTTTATTCATCGACATTAATATATAATATTCAAAATATATTTATATGAGATTTTCTTGTTTACGAGATAGTTTTATTTATGTTGTTTAATTTCAGTTAAATTGCATGCAATAAAAATATAAAATCTATATAAAAATGCTAGTTGTTCATAAGCTTTTTAAAAGGAGCCCAAAAATCACTTTGTGTGGCTGAATAGACCCATATATCAGTTAAATTCAAACATTCATAATATTTTTCCTAATATTATGTTTGAATGATTCCCCATCTCTCCACCCCTCCTATTATTTAATTGCTTAGGAAAATTCCACACATATAAAACAATGTATATCTATTTTTATAGTTAATTTTAAATATTAACTTATATCATATATTTTCCCTAATTTAGTTTTAATTTTAGCATTTGTTTATTTTATTTTTAGAGTAGGATAGGAAACCAAGCCTTTGTTTCAGGGAGTATGAAACAAAACCAAACAGTTTCCATGATATTAATCAAAATAATTTAAATCAAATATTTTTTCTTTTTCTTTTCTTTTCCAAACTTGATTCATACAGGAATTAGATTTCATAAATATTAGATTTTTCTCTTGATGTTTAACTCTGGCATATGATAGTACTCAACCTTCATTATCATAACCAAATCCATTTCAATTGTAATTTGTACTTTCAATCAACCAAACAATGTTAATTTTTCATACATAAAATATTTTCATTGGAAGATTTATAACATCCCTTGAATTGATCTCAAAATTATTATACACATGATAATTCAATCAATTTTAATTGATTTAAAAGTAATTTGAAATGAAGCTATCATTTCATTATTTATTTGCATCACAATCATTCCTAACATTCCATAAAGTATTCAAACATTTCATCCAAAACCCAAAGGGTTAAAACTAAAACATAAATATCTTTAATTAGCTTCCACTTTTCTTTGCAATATGAGGTATTAATGCCACTCATTCCACTACCCAACAATCTCTCAAAATTATGAGAAGTTATTTGTTTCCATGAAATTCAACGATGAATTCAGTTATCTCATATAAACATGCATGCACCTAATGCACCAAGCATATGTACCATAATGATTCATAATATGAGTTTCATGACCAAATCATACCATAGTAACTCATGGATGCATCATAAAGATTCTAAAAATATTTACACACTGAAGGCTTCTTGCCTTTGTCATAAACCACCAAGTATTAATGGCAAACTTGCTTCCATATAATGAAAATTCCATACATTTTTCACATTAACTATGAAAAATAAGTCCTTCAATTACATGTTCCTTACCAGCAAACAAAACATTATATACTAGAATCACTTGTCCCAAGCTTAGAAACTGTTAAATTTCCAAATACTAGCCATATTTATTTTCTCATGACAATCAATTTTATTTCCAACCATTTATTTACTAGCCAAATAAATATTGGATTAACAAAAAATAAAATAAATGGTATTTTTAACTTCTAAAAATAAATATGCAATGAAATTTAAATCATAAATATCAATCACACATTGCAAAAATAATTCACCCATAACAATTCTACGTCATCTACTAATCTAGAAAATCTGGGCTTTCAACCCACATAGTTACAAGGAAAAATAAAATAACTAGAACCTTGTAACTTAGCCCCCATAGGATGAATTTGAGCCGGAAATTCAACCACCTAGAAATCAGCCTGGAAAAATTCAACCTATGCCCTGTTTTCATGTTATACATGCACCTTAGGAAAAATAGACCTTAGCAATTCAACTTTATCCAAATAAAACTAACCTTCCTCCATCAACTTGGCCCTGCAATCTCCTTAACTCAACCTCTTAGACTTTTCCCTCAATTCTCTCGTACTTCTCCTCCTCTGCGCTCCATCCCCTGAGCCACTTGCACTAGAGAAAATCGCTCTCTCTGGTATGGGTCACTGTCTTGACCTCATGCGTGTGTGCGTCTTCACCTCTTCACCAGGATTCTTTATAATCTTCATTAAGTCAAAATTATAAGCCTAGTATTCCTTCTAGAATAATTTGGATATCAATGTTTGATATTATTTATAACTCATTTAAATAATTAAATTATTTTTCCTTAGAAATTACTTAATAGTCCACAATAACTAATCAAATTTAATTACTGTACTTTTCCTAAGTTAAACTTAGCGAAGAATACATAAATCACTTACTCCACCAAGAAATAACCTAAAGAGGTAATACATAATCTCCTACACGCTAAGACACCAAGATTATGAAGAAAACATTCCGAAGCTACCACTAGCTTCAACACTAGTGTCATACCACCCCCAACTTATTTCAATACTTCACAAGCTTCCCTTTCACTAGAGGCTTAGTGAGAATATTTTCCACCTAATCCTATGTAGAAATGTATTGCAATCTCACAACACATCACTGGACCTATTGATGGTATCAGACCCACTAACATATCAGGGGATATCCCTAGTAAGAAGTCCCAACTAGACCTTAGACTGTTTGGAGTAGGTGTCTCAACAGTGTGTAGTAAAGTAATGCCTTGACTGTGGTATCGCACAGAGGTAAGTTTGATAACTTTGTTGGAAGAAAGTGTGTGACCTTACAGCGAGTTAAGTGAGATGCATGGGGGTTCTAACACGCAAAGGGGAAAGGGAAGTGTGTCCCTTAGAAGCTTGTAATATTATCCAGCCTGAAAAAAACACTTGTTGGGAAGGGGTCCCTGGGGTCAATTGAGTCAATTTTTGGGTGAATCTTGTAATATATTTTTGTAATGAATGTAGAGTATCCATGAAATGTTGAAGCAGAGCACAAATCTAGTAAAAGTCAAAGGGGCTTTAGTCCCTTAGGTGGGTAGAATATAGAGTAGTTTTGAGACCCGCCCATGGTCCACGAACAATGGTATTGTAAAGAAAATGCTATAAATAGATAGGTCATAATGAGTCTAAGTATCAATGAATTAGAGAATAATCATTGTAAGGGCAAGGTGCTAAGGCAGGAAATTTTTGTTTCCTATACTTAGGTGAAAGGGGAAGGCTCTTGCAATTGAGTGTGTGGAGAGCTTGGTAATTCCACACGCTGAGTGCATGGGTCCCTATAGCTAAGTGCACTGGGAGAAAAAGTCTGTAATTAAACATTTATACTTAATAAAGATTGTTTGGGCTAAAATTGATGCATTTGTGTGTTATCATTTACTTCTGGAAATTTTATGTATCTTCGCTCTGTGATATGTTTTATGTGAATTAATGTTTATTTATTGCGTGAAACTGGTATATCTGTAATAGTTATGCATGATAAGTACAATTAAGTACCTTCACAAAGATATGGAAGTTCTTTAGATAGAATTGTAGTAGTTTTCTATCGGAAGGATTAGAGTTACGCGAAGGAAGATATAAGCTTTAAGGATATCAAGAAATCATCACATAGGCATCTAGATGCAGAAACCTGGTTCTAACATCCCCCAATACTGCTTCGGGTGAGACTGCAACCTACACTACGTGGGTTGTTGCTGAAAGGACCAACAATTAGGGCTTTGTTAGTTGGAAAAGTTAAAGTTGAACCTGTGTGAGGCCCCATCAACCCAACAAATGGTTCCATTGTTGGGACTAGGATTTATCTCAGGAATGTGTGATGTTGAATAAGTGGTTTTCTACTAAAAAGGAAATCGAGAAGTGGATTGATCAGAAGTTGCACATGTTTGCAGCTCAGGAGAATAGAAATCCATGGTTATCTAAGGAGGAGTGGTTGAAAAGATCCCTATACACAGACAAAACCAAAGCCTTTTTCTATTTTTTCCTTGTGAATTACCTGAGTGGCTATCTAGATTAGCGAATAGTCAGGGTACGTGGAGACTTGATGACCCTATTGTGTGAACTCCTTAGCTAGTGAGGCACATGGAAACTTCAGAAAATAACATCTCGCGGACCATTGATCACTAGATTGATCACATATTAGGAGGATTTGTTAGTGAACTTGTGATTGATACGACCATCAACTATGTTGAAGCCAAACATAGGTTCTTAAAGGGACTGTAGGGTAAGTATTTAAAATCTATGAAAACATGGATTAAGATGTTGTGGGAAAAAAGGGTTATTCCATTAACTTGATGTTTGGAACTATTCGAATCATAAAACCCTTTAGAAGGAACAAAGAATTGAGCTCTAAATACAATCCATTGTTAGGATCCTCTTCCAGCGACGAGGAAGGAACTATTATGAGTACACCACGAAGTGCCATGCAGATAGTAAGTGAGGGTATCCTAAGGATACCTTACCCATCCACTCCACCTCTATCACATACAACTAAGCCCTCACCTCCACCTCCACCTTTGCACCAACCATTCAACATGGAAAACATAATAAAGATCACAATCTTAAAAGGGGTGGGAATCGAAGACCCCAAACAATTCTAGTTCATTGCAGATGTTGTGTGGACAACGTAGCAGATTATTGATGATAATATAAAGAAAGAACTACTATCACAGTGTTGCAAGATAGGGCACTGACTTGGTATATCAAGTTCTATTAGGATAGAATCAGCGTGATGATGACAGAGACTCAATAGGAGTTGAACAGTGAGTTTAAGAAGCCTAAGTCTCAGGTGGAGTCTGTAAGAAAGTTGAAGGAAATACAATAGAGGGTAAATTATTCCTCATGGGATTTTGATCAGAGGCTAAAATGTCTCATCGGGCAAGCTAATATGAAGATTACGGATGGTCAACATAGAAACTAGTACATTGCTTCGTTGTTACCTCATCTGAGATTACCATTATCACAGCAGAAGATAGGAACGCAAGTGGAGGTTGTGGATATCACGATGAGGTTAGAATCCTCACCAGTACAAGATATGAACATTGGAGTACAATAGATTCAGTCACAGCTTGCAAGCCTGCACATGGAGCTGCAAAGCTTGAATATAGGGAAGGAATCTCAGTAAGAGGTGCACGCTAAAGTCAGGTGTATAAAATGTAAAGACTAGGGACATGATAGGGATCATTGCCATGTTTATCAAAATAATTTGATCAGAGGAGGTCCTGTGGAAAATTGGGAATATTAGAGGATAGTGTGCAGGAATACCATTATAGTGCACTATCTGCCAGATAGTTGGAAAGCACAAGATGGATAATTCTCACCTTTTGAAAAATTTTGTACAAAAGTTGCAATAATTGTTTTGTACCTTCTATAAATCGGTTGGGCATGATGAGTGAAACTTCTAAAATTATGGACTGATGATGGAAAGGACCCCGACCTATCAAATCCAGGCCTCAAGATCAGGGCGTGGGTGCAGCGTGCGGGGGATTTAAAGGTCATTGAAGAGGAAGAGGAGGAGGGGCTGGAAGAGGCCATGGACAAATTATTTGTTACAACTGTGGTGAAGTAGGTCATTTCATGTGTAACTATCAGAACCCAATGCATCCATATTGTTAATATTGCAGATAGTTTGATCATGTGATAGAATATTTCCTAGTGCCGATAGCTAAGATGCAAGAGAAAAAGACGCAACATCATACACAAAACATACAGATGATGATGGCGAAGCCTCGTGGAGAAAATCATAGTATTAATATCGTAACGCATAGTGGTATGGCCACAGGAGAAGATAAAGGAAAGCATCTAGAGACCCAAGGATGGGTGTGCAAGGCTACTAAAAAGGAAGTTGGGTTTGACCTCAACTGGGCTAGAGAAACTTTTATGGAGGCCAAAAACAATTTTACTAAATCTTCTACGTCAAGGTGTTAAGAGAAATCAGTTGGAAACATTGAAGTGTAGTTCATGGATCCCTCACTATTAGCCACTTTTATGAAAACTTGTATGAAGTATTTGAGGGATAAGAAGGCAGTGGAAGGGCTCTAGGATCTAATCGAAAATTGTACAAGAAAAATTAATATTCCTCCAGAAGAACGTGCTATGATGAAACTAGGTAAACATAAAAAGAAAATTGGACGTAAGATGAGGCTGACCGTGTAGATTGGGGAAAATGAAATGGATCAAGTTATCTTAGATCTGGGATCTGATGCAAACGTAATACCAAATAAAACATGGGAAAGGATGGGTATACCTATGATACAATGGTATCCTATGCACCTACACATGGCCAATCAACAGAAGATAATTCCTATGGGGCGCTTGTCTGGGGTAATAGTATACATTGAAGGAGCAAGTGCTACTAGGAATTGATTGGGCCTTTGACATCGATGTAGTAATTAACCTGAAGAATTAAACGATGGAATTTGAGAAGAAGGTGCTGAGGGTTATTGTGCCACTAGATCCTATTGAAGGAGCACAATACACTAAATCTATCCGCGACTATGTGGAGGAAGATGACTTAGATCAAATATATAAGATTATTGTGCGCGACGAAGATTGGATCAATCCCACTGCAGATTGGTGGATCAAGTGGAATAGAGACAACTATTGTACCTCAAACTTAGATGAATATCTCATAAAAAGTAGAATATCTTGCATGAAGTCTCTACGCTACGTTAAAATATCATGAAAAATCTGTGCGGTGCATATCCACGGAGGTAAGAAATATTCCGCATTATGATGGCTTAGATGATGTCAGTTTATTTTTGGATAAGCTTGAAAGAGATGTCTCGGAAGAACATTGTTTCTAGGAGCTCGAGTTGGCACTGCACGCTACACCTTCTCATTGGTGGGGTATGCATAAGGATAACGTCATTGACTCGAAGGAATACAAGCGAATGGTGAAGCTAAGATTTGGATACGCTAATACCCGTATGACTAAAAAATACAAAATAAAGGATGATCTGTTCCAACACTTGGCACAGTTGACTAAAGCTTGGGGAGAAGAGCCACAACAAGAATGGGTGCATATCTTTTGTCACACATTAGATACTATTCCAATGAATTGGTACTTGGAAACGGAGCTACGCCATGGGACGACCGAACGGGACATCTTGAGGGATATTTTCTTATTAATATTCAACTTTGAGGATCGATTTGAGTGCATTTATGAAGTGCTCTAGGAAATTAAGGCCGCTATCTTTAGAATACCAAAAGATTTGGTAAAATGTGCTCTACTAGACTAGAGTACCCAACTGCACCATGCCCTAGAGTGCTATAATGTGACTGCAAAATAAGAGGAAGAAGATCTGTGAAAAGCCAACATTCCAGAGACTGAGGGATAGTGCAAGGTAAAAGGAACCAAAGAAGCAAACCCTAATATAAAAAAACCCCTAAATACTAAGCAAGTAAATATTGGATCCAACGCACAACCTAATTTTGCAAAGGTAGGTGATTATTGGGATGAGGATACAGTTGATAAAGTGACAGAACTGTTGCGCGAATACCAGGACTTGTTTCCTTCCAAGTTCTTGGAGATGAAAGGAATAGTAGGGGATATAGGAGTTATGAAGATCACTTTAAAGCTCGATGTGAAGCCCATGAAATAGAGACCCTACCACTTAAATCCAAATTATGAGGAGAAGGTGCACAAAGAGCTAGACAAAATGTTGGAAGCTGGAATTATTGAGCTAGTAGAAGAATCTGATTGGGTGAGCCCTATGGTTGTTAAGAGAAGAAGGAGCATGGTGAAATCAGAATATGGATAGACCTGAGAAATCTCAATGATGCATGAATTCATGATCCATTTCCAACACCATTTACAGATGAATTTTTAGAGAATGTTAGATGACAGGAAGCTTATTCGTTCACTGATGGGTTCTTAGGGTATTGTCAAATTAAGATCGTGCTAGAGGATCATAGAAAGATGACCTCTGCGGCATAGTGGGGATTATTCTAGTACACAGTGATGCCATTTGGACTGAAAAATGCACCCACAATCTTTTCAAGGGTTGTAATTACACTGTTCAATGAATTCATCCATAAATTCTTAAAAGTGTGTTTTGATGACTGGATTGTGTTTGGATTGGTAAAGCTCCACGTTAAAATTCTACACCTTATGTTAGATACTTATCACAGATACCAAATTTCCCTAAATGGGCTTGATTGTGGGGAAAACTCCACAGTTAAGCGCGCTTGAGCCAGAGGAGTTCTGGGATGGGTGACCTCCTGGGAAGTCCTGGTTACCGGGTGCAAGCCCCGGAAGTGATGATTGATGCTATGTGATTCGTTCTCCACATTTCACTAGTTTCAATCCCACTTCTTCACCCCTATGAGCATCACCCGATGCAATGAGTGCTAAGTGAACTATTCAAAAATCATGAGAACTTAGTCAGTTACGACTACCTCTCATGGAAATGGTCATACGTTTGAATGACTTAGTTAACGCAGTTGAATCCCAAAAATGATATCTAATGAAATGTATCTTTTACGTGCCTTATGGGATATTGCTAGGCCATGTGGTGTGTAAGAAAGGACTAATGGAAGACCCTATGAATATAGTAATGGTTGCCAATTTAGAAGCTTCAAAGTATGTAGTTGTGCACAATGTTGGGCCACACTAGCTATTATAGGAAGTTTATTAAATATTACACACGGATAAATATGCTGATGGAGAAGCTAATGAAGAAAGACTCAACCTTCTGTTGTGATGAAGAGTGTCAGCGCAGTTTGGATGTGTTAAAGAAAAATATGGTGACTGCACCCATTTTGGTGTTCCCATACAAGAAGTCTCTATGCTACATTAAAATATGATGAAAAAAATTTGTGCGGTGCATATCCATGGAGGTAAGAAATATTCTGCATTATGATGTCTTAGATGATTTCAGTTTATTTTTGGCTAAGTTTGAAAGAGATGTCTCGGAAGAACATTTTTTCTAGGAGCTCGAGCTGGCACTACACGCTACATCTTCTTGTCGGTGGGGTATGCATAAGGATAATTTCATTGACTCAAAGGAATACAAGCAAATGATGAAGCTATGATTTGGATGCGGTAATACTCGTATGACTGAAAAATACAACAGAAAGGATGATCTATGTGAACACTTGGCACAGTGGACTAAAGCTTGGGGAGAAGAGCCACAACAAGAATGGGTGCATATCTTTTGTCACACTTTAGATACTATTCCAATGAATTGGCACTTGGAAACGCAGCTATGCCATGGGACGACCGAATGGGACATCTTGAGGGAGATTTTCTTATTAATCTTCAACTTTGAGGATGGATTTGAGCGCATTGATGAAGTGCTCTAGGAAATTAAGGCTGCTATCTTTAGAATACCAAAATATTTGGTAGAATGTGCTCAACTGGACTGGAGTAACCAATTGCACCATGTTCTAGAGTGCTACAATGTGACTGCAGAATAAGAGGAGGAATATCTGTGAAAAACCAAAATTCCAGAGACTGAGGGACAATGCAAGGTCAAAGGAACCAAATAAATGAACCCTAATATAACAAAACCCCTAAATACTAAGCAAGTAAATATTGGATCCAACGCACAACCTACGTTTGCAAAGGTAGGTGATTATTGGGATGAGGATACAGTTGATAAAGTGGCGGAACTGCTACACGGATACTAGGACTTTTTTCCTACCAAGTTCTTAGACATGAAAGGAATAGTAGGGGATCTAGGAGTTATGAAGATCACTTTAAAGCTCGATGTGAAGCCCGTGAAATGGAGACCCTACCACTTAAATCTGAAGTATAAGGAGAAGGTGCACAAAGAGCTAGACAAAATGCTAGAAGTTGTAGTTATTGAGCTAGTAGAAGAATCTGATTGGGTGAGCCCTATGGTTGTTAAGAGAAGAAGGAGCATGGTGAAATAAGAATATCCACAGACCTGAGAGAGCTAAATGATCCATGCGTTCATGATCTATTTCCAACACCATTTACATATGAATTTTTGGAGAATGTTAGAGGATAGGAAGCTTATTCATTCACTGATCGGTTCTTAGGGTACTGTCAAATTAAGATCGCGCTAAAGGATCGTAGAAATATGACCTTTGCGGCATAGTGGGGATGATTCTAGTACACATTGATGCCATTTGGACTGACACCCGCGATCTTTTAAGGGCTATAATTGCACTGTTCAATGAATTCATCCATAAGTTCTTAAAAGTGTGTTTTGATGACTCGACTGTGTTTGGATTGGTAAAGCTCCACGTTACAAGTCTATGCATTATGTTAGATACTTATCACAGATACCAAATTTCCCTAAATTTGATGAAATGTATATTTTACATGCCTTATGGGATATTGCTAGGCCATGTGGTGTGTAAGAAACGACTAATGGCAGACCCTATGAATATAGCAATGATTGCCAATTTAGAGGCTTCGAAGTATGTAAAGCAGTTGTTCACAACATTGGGCCACACTAGTTATTATAGGAAGTTTATTAAATATTACACACAGATAAATATGCCGATGGAGAAGCTAATGAAGAAAGACTCAACCTTCTGCTGTGATGAAGAGTGTCAACACAGTCTGGATATGTTAAAGGAAAATATGGTGACTGCACCCATTTTGGTGTTCCCATATATGAAGAAAGAGTTCCAGGTGAATGTGGATGCCTCTTGTATTGTGTTGGGTGAGGAGAATGTGAGATAGATCACCCTATAGCCTTTGCGAGCAGAAAATTATCGAAAGTGGAGAAGAACTATTCAACTGCAGAGCATGAAGGACTGGTGATGGTTTACGTGATGCAGAAGTTTCGACATTACCTATTAGGTGCACATTTAAAAATGTACATAGATCACTCCGCTCTCAAGTACCTGGTCAACAAGCTTGTGCCGGGGGGCAAGATCTATAGGTGGTTATTTTTGTTTTAGGAATATGACTTTGAGTTGATTGTGAAGCCTAGGTGGTTGAATGTGGGATCAGATCATCTATCCATAATTGAGACAAGTGAAGAACCTACTAATTTGGGGGAAGGATTGTCGGATGCACAACTCTGCATTGTACGTGTCAAAGATGATCATTTTGCTGATATAATCCAGTTTTTGACTACTGGAACAAGCCCAGAAGGATAATCTACAGAGCATAAACAGGAGTTTGTGGTCCGCACTGCTAACGTTTTTGTGATTGCGAGACACCTATATAATATTGGCACTAATGAAATACTACATCGATGTGTTTTAGAGTTTGAATGTGCTAGCATCCTCGCCCAAGCACCTGGAAGAGTGGTAGGAAGACACTACGTAGGAAAAAAAAATGTTGTGGAGAATCCAAGGCTCATCAAAATACTCTCCAAGCGTCCTCTAAGCAAGGCCTAGCCAAAAGCTTAATTCCTTTATTTTCATTAATAAATGTGCTAAAAATTCCTTTTTTTCCTTTTAATCCCTTTGCCTTAGCCTTTACCAATCTTCCTTAGCAAAAAACACATCTAGTGATGCCCACTAGAATATATTTTCTCAACATTAAGCTTGGAATACGTGTCCTTTTCCCTTACCTATGGTCTTATTTTTCCTTTATTTAAATTATTACATGAATTTTTTACCAAGGTTGTTAAAGTTGAAATGCGCAATTCCTGATAGCAAGGTTGGCTACCCTCTAGGACTATGCAATTTGCCAAGGAAGTTCAAGAACTAGATGCAACCAAGCCATGGAGGGGTGGGGCAGGGGTCAGCTTGTGGTTAGACAACAAATAAAGTAAGCGAACACAATCTGTAGAGTGAAAGAATAAATTTAAAATAAAACACAAGTACTTAGGCAATGAAAGACAAGCTGTCGAGATTTAAGGAGGGAGGGTCCAAAATGAAGTGAAGGAATATTTTGTAGGGTGGTTGTAGCTGCTACAACATTATTGATACATTGGTAGAACTCTTGCTCTTTGTATGGACCTTGTCTAATGTAAAGCGAGTCTAGCTCCTCTGGAAATATTATTCGATTCTTTGGTCGTCATGGCTTCCTCACTAGATTGAGTTAAAGATATAGTCCTTTCCATTCTCTTGATCGATCAGCACACATACCAAGCCAATTCAACTGAGTTGTTTCAAATGGGAATGAGGGGTATATTTATGCAAAGGTAATAGAAATTCTTGAAGTTTTTGTTTCATCTCCGGTGTTGCTTCGTTGCTAGTAGGCCTAGATAATATCCCCACGGAGTCACTTCAGGAACATAAGCATTGCTTTGCTGACAGTGAGCCTGGAAAATACCTCGACGAAGTTATTTTCTTCACCTCTCTGCACAAGAATCATTTCTCTTATTTCCCCTTATTTTGTTTTTTTATTTTTCATTTTTCATGTTTCAGAGAACCGTGCATAGGAACTTATTTATTTCATGAGGTGAAAGAGGGATCCTGACTTATTAGCAGCAAAATAGGTTTTACCTTTAGAGAAGTATGTTCTATATACCTCTCACATAATTTTTAAGGTTTCCCCCCTCATCTTACTCTACTTGATTGAGCTGAAAAGGGTTAAAAGAATATAGAAAAACCAATCAGAGTGGGTGGTACTAGTTAAAAGTTCAAGCATTGTGTTTTCGTCAAGACTCACTCTGAACTGAACATATTTTCCATCACGGTATCATCGACTAAATGACGCAATCTCTTCATAAAGAGAGGGGATAACAGATAAGAAAATGTTGATAGTTTTACAAGTCCTCTTGTACTTCACCCTGCTTTTCTAAAGAGAAAAACATGGTTTCATGTGAAGCTAATCCTACGGGTGCTAACAAGCAAATAAACAAGCAAGGAAAAGATATAAGTAAAGATAGAAAAGCGGGAAAAAAAATCCAAACATGAAAGAAAGGAAAATAAGAAAGAAAGCACTACTCCTACTCCTAAGTTAAACATTGCAAGGGCCTACTCACATAATGTGATACTTCCAATGTAGCCACTGATGCATTGGTTGGCCCATTTTAGTGAAATCATGGTCGATAAGAAAGATTTTCAAGTAGACCAACAAGCAAGAAATATAAAATAATGAAGATGAACATTATTTAAGTGTAAATACATGCAAAGAAAAGAATATAGTAAAAGCACAAGACAAGCACTATGCAGATGTACCATGGTGAAGCATCGTACTATGCACAGAAAACAAACATGCACACCCTTCTGATCTGGAAAAACAAGAAAACATGAAAAAAGAAGAAAACTTCTTCTTAGCAACATGACTTTCTAAGTATGACTCCTCCAATGCATGTGCAATAAAATCGTGTGATTCTAGTGGAGGAAGTGAAATTTTTGGATCATATTGGTTTTCAATGCGAATGGGAGGGTGATGAGGAGCCTCAGGTGTTTCAACAGATTTTTGATTGGGAGTAGAACTGATCTCAAGATTATGTGAATTTGATATAACCATAAGCTCAGGCTGAAGTGCCTCGATAACATGAGGGGTTTCCACTTCATAAGCAGGTAGATCATCAAAGACGGTGGTTTCAAAATATCAACAACAAGCGAATCAACATCGTGATCGAACGAGTGAGTGAAGAGATTACGACAGTAAGGATCAGAAAATTTTGAGATGTATATTGACATCCTCATGATCTGTCAAGTCGTACATAGGGGTTGATGAGAAATAGAAACTTTTACCCTCTATATTTCCAGAAAAGAAAAGATGACATATTCGGTGGATTCAAAAATAAATATGTGTACTCTCAGCAATGATTTTGACGAACTAAGATCCTAAGTGTCCTGTGAATGATAGGAAGTAGAAACATATGGGAATGGATTTTCACAAGAGAAATCAGAAATGGCAGAATCAAAAAATATTTCAAGAAAAATTGGATAAGGTGTAGACAGAAAGAGGTCATCCCTCATCATAGGTTCTTCTTCAGATTCCCACACATACTCATCAAAACGGATAGCGCGGGTTGGCTTCTCAACACCAACTTCATCGAAAATTTGATCCTCATGAACAATAGAGGTGCAGCTCGAAACGGGTGAACACAACATAGTACAATCCGGAGGATCAAAGGAACCAGAGGACAAAGGTTGAGAAGATAAGACCATGTGACAACCATCAAGTTAGTTGTCCAAATCTGCATAGATATCCAGAGAAGGTGGGGTGGGAGGATGTGACAGTTCAACATATGGGTTCGAAACTTCTCCCACATCATCCTACGAAGCTAGAGCTATCTGAAGAGAAGAGGATGGAGGGTCACCTGTGATAGCAACCTTTTTTATCTTAGATTTGGGAGCTCTAACACTAAGGTATGCTGGGAGGGATTTGAATGATTCCAACTCATGTGGAATTTCAGATATGTGAATAAGATACTGAAGTATTTCTTTGAGAAATTTCCAATCCAATTTCATCTTTATGGATTTGGAAAGTAATATTATAGAAGAGATCACAAAATTGTGCAATAGATTCATCAGGTGCTTTCTGTAATTCCAAATTTTTTTTATTGATTTATTTTCATTCATAACAATAGAAAGCACGGATTAACTCTCTGATCATGTGATCATAAGAGTGAATAGATGTTGATTCTTGAAAATGTCATTCATTTGCATTATACTTTCACTATTATGTCCATTATATCACCTCCATTTCACCTCCATTTCACTACTATGTCACCACATTCATCCCACTTTCATTATCATTGGGCCACCTTTATGTTTTTCCAATCTTTATTATTTCGAAGCCTTTTAAGTGAATTTGTGGTTAAACATTAGAAAATAATGTGCATATGCTTATACCTAACAAATAGGTTGAGGTTGTTGACATGTGTAGGTTGAAAGGAGACTTCTAGAAGACCCTTATGTGGCACCCCAAGGCCAAATTCGAATTTGAATGGAAAGAATCATGGGATCATGAGGATATGTGTCACATCTCCTTATTGTATTGTAACTCTAAGAAGACATGTGTCTTATCAGTTCCTATTTTGATTAGGACTCTAGAGGTAGAGGGAGAGATTCATGGACTATCATTAATGAGATGGCTCTCATATTTTTGTATAAATAGGAGATCTCTCTCCTTCATTTGTTAGTCCTTTTTAGTCATTTTTAGTCTTTTAGTTTCTAGTTCTTCCTTGATGGCTTTTGAAAGCTTTTGTACTTTGTACTTTTGAAGAAATTGAATAAAGCTTTGATGTTCTCAACATGGAAGGAGATGTGAAGTAGATGTCATGGAGCATATTAGGATGTAAGGTAGAGTAGATTTCATTTTGTAAATACTGCTTTGTAGAATGTAAGGTAGATTAGATTTTTCATTCATGCAATTTTAATTCATGCAAGTGTGTTTAATTTTGCTTTTATTTCATGACTAGTGGCATGTGTGATCATCTTGTCTATGTTGCTGACCTTTATTTTTCTGTAGTTTGATTTTCATTAGTATCATTTCTTTAACTTGCACTTTACTTTTGCTCTTAGATATCAAGTTGTTCATCTATTGATGGTTCTTTTTCCATAATCAAATAACTTTATTGGAGCCAAAATATCACTTAGTATAACTTGGTTTAGTTTGCTTTAAGACTCACATTGCTGACTTGTTCATAATTGTTATCACATGATAAATCTAGTTGAAAGGCAAAAAGGTTAAGAAAAGGTTAAAGTAGTGTGATTTGTCTCCTTTATGTAGTGTCACTTAGATTTCACATTTCATTTTCATTTTAAATCAGCAGCAGAGATACTGGGCCGATGTCATTAGTCCTTTATTTGATGTCTTTATTTTCCTTTAAGCATTTGATTTCATAGGTGGTAGGGGGCCCCTGCCTTGTATAGTTGTCATTTTATTTTTGCATTTTATTTCACCATGTATATTAGCTGTACATAAATTGCTTTCAAGTTGATTGTAGATTAGTGATGCACATAGCCTTTTAATGAACTAATGACGTGATAGAATCATCTTGTCCTTTTGCTGAAGCAGCAAGGATACTGGGTCTCATAGTCATTCTCTCATTATTTGATTATTGCATTTTATTTTGATTGAACTAGTTATATATTTACACTTTTGTTTAAATACTAACTCCATCAATAAAATGTTTTAAGTTCTTTTGAAGTGCTAAGTTTTAGAAATTATCATTAGGGACAAAGGCCTTGTCTTGAAATCTTTATCCATACTTGTCCTTTAAAAGTATTCTTAAGACCTTAGGATAGGATTTCCATTTGCATTAAACACTTTAGAAAACCAACAAGAACAAAACCCCAAAAACAACATAAACTATAAAACAACGAAGTAAGAGAAAGGTTAACTAAGCACATATAGTGCACCACACTTCATCAGTTTACGATACCTGGATTGATAATTTATGTAGAGCAATTTAAGACATTAAATTGACTAAACAATAGAATCTGCAGGAAATGTATGACACCATTGATCAACATGCCCATCGAGTGTGTAAGAAAGAAACCCATAAGAAATGTCGTCCAAATTTACTTCATTCCTTTCACATAAGCCTAAGAAGGCAATGTCGTGACTTAACAAGGTTGCTCCGCCTTCACCGCCATACTTGATATGCGACAAGTAATCTATGACATCCTCCAACACTTCAAAGTCATGTGCATGAGAAAAACATGTCAGAGTCGAGATTGTAATGTATGTCATGGATGGTTTGTAGAGATTCAAAACAAAATTTGAGGGCTCAACTTATCATTTGTCCATTCTTCTAGCGTCGGAAATGTTGATTGTGTCAGACCCACCAACATGTCATGGGATATGTTCGGTAATAAGTCCAAACTAAACCTCAGACCATTTGGAGTTGGAGTCCTAGCAGTGGGTAGTAAAGTAATGCCTTGGCTACGGTAGCACACAGAGGTAAGTGTCATAACTATGTTGGAAGAAAGGGTGTGACCTTGCAATGAGTCAGGTGAGATGCATGGGAGTTCTAACACATGGACAGGGAAAGGGAAGTGTGTCCCTTAGAAGCCTATAATAGTACATAGCCTGAAAGGAACACATGAGCAGAATGACATCACAAGCTACAAAGTTGAATAGTCCACAAACGAAAGTGACAAGTTAAACCAAAAACACGTGTGCAATAAGATTCATATAATTGCATATAAAATAGTTCATAAACAAATTCATAAGTTAAAAAACATACATTTCTAAAGCAACCAGAATTGTCTAACTATAATAGCAATATATGCATGAAAACATGTTGGCTCTATTATATAGTATTAAGTGAAAGTTCCATCCATACATACACTATTGACAACCATTAACCCCAATAGTGGAACATTATAGTCAACATTGCCGACTCCTCCAAAGATATGTACTCGCTCTACATTGTGGAGAAGCCAAGTCTCGTCATAATACTCTCCAATCCTCCTCTAAGCAATGCCTAGCCAAACGCATGGATCCCAAAAGCCTGTACTATGAGTAATGAGGTTATATATATAGCAAAGGGTGGGGTGACCCTTGACATTCCGGTTTGAATCTTGGAATACCCTCATGACTCTTCACATTCCACTAGTGGCACTTCGAACTTCACATACATCATATTTAGAATAATACAATTTCCACATATACCCATGTGGGACAAAATAGGCTTGAGTTAGCCTAACATGACAAACAACATCACTTGAGGTCTTGGGGAAAGATGAACTCAGTCAACTCCTTGTGGTGGTCTTCGGTGATGAACTAGTACCAATCTTGGTACCACACTATTATGTCCCCTTACTATTTTGTGATGTCTTTATCGAAGAGGACTCTTGCCTCAATAGATTCTGGGTATATGGTTCTGAAACCTCTATCTAGCTCATCCTGAAGCATGCAGAGCACTATCTTGAGTGTCGTTGGACCACCAATGTACTTCTTCATGTTTTATATGCTCAGTTGTAAGTCATGGCTATTGGCCTCACATATGAACTATCCTATGTTCATCATTATATTGTTTATCATCCATCTCGATGCATTTGAAGTGGAAAAAGTGGAGGAATCAACTGATGGGCCATGGAAGCTAGATGTCTTCTAACATCTGATAAATCGCCCTTTCCTTTATGTGCATAGGTGATGTGTGATCATATGGGAGATACTTTATTTATGCCTGTACAATCCTTTGTTGTGACTCATCAAATGACAAATTTTACACATCCATCACTGGATCATCATTAAGGAGAACAACCTCTTCTTTCTTGCTCAGGATTGGTTGTGATTTTGGAGGTGGCATAGACTATGATACAACCTCAGATTCTCTTAGCATGAGATCGGTGTCTTGGTCCTATGTATCATGTTCCATCTCCGTTTCCATTTCTTCAACCATCTGCTCAACCTGCTAAGCGAGTTCCAAAACCTACACTTGTTCACCCTCTTCTTCATCTATTCATTACTCTGATTCTTCAACATGTATAGGCACCATTTTCCTTCTCACTACGCCTTGCCTTTCCTCCTATTCTTATTTCTGATTCTCTTACCTTTCTCTCCTCTTGAGCTCTTGCTCTGCTTTAAGATTATTTTCATTTCCCGCAACTTCCTCTCTACATCTTCCAGCATTTTCTTATCTATCGTCCTTTGTTCTACTCTCCTTTCACGTTGTCACCTCTTCACCTTTATCTGCAAAGCTACTTTCTCAACAAGAGGATCTACTCTGAACTTGTAGCTTTGCTTAGCATCTACGCTCTCAATAATCTTCATATTGCCTTTATCTTGTGCTGGTTTTCTGCTAGTGCTCACTATTGTTGTTGTTGTTGTTTCCAATGGTGCTGCTACCTGTAGTGTTGATTTTCATTCTATAGTGATGCTAACCAGGTCATTGAGCCTAGAGGAGTTGTAGTAATATCTCCAAGGTCCTTTCTCTGTTCAATGACATGCCCTGTGGATCCATGGATAATACACCTTCTCATAGTGGTTCTTTCATATACAGTGGGGATCATATGGATTGCAATTGTTGGTTTCAAACCAAAACTTCTTCGAGTCCTCGGCCTAGACATATGCATCCTTCAAGGTATGAATATCATACAATCTAATCCACAAAGGAAGAGTAGGCCATGGTGCCTTCTTCCTGCTATGTAGTCCTGCAGATAACCCCATGAGATGTGATACACAACCTATTGCATGACCAACTTACCCATGGAAAACCTTGGTAGCACATGAAAAGGTCTTTCTTCGCCAAATATCCTAACTAAGGTGCCATTGAGTGAGGCATACTCATCTACAATGTTAAACAATTCCAACATTTCTTCATGGGACATGCAAGGTGGATCATGTTCGAATACCATGTTGTATAATGGGGTGATGAAGTGGTCTGATAGGCTCGTCATGACTCCTTGATAGCTGCGCTCAGAGAGCAAGTTGCAATAGATGTTCACAACATCATCTGATGGTGTCCATGTCTAACCCATTGTAGGGAACTGCTATTGGGCAGAAATTTCATCAAGTAGATATGTAGACATACAACATCTTGCTTGCTCATCCTTCAGCATATTTCGGGCACTAGACACATGCACTTTTAGTTGAATGGATTTCCTTCATTTTCTAACTAATCCAACATAACCACCTAACTCTGTGGGAAGGCCTCCATGCCCTCTTGACCATCCAAGTGGTATGCAAAGATGACCAAGAGTTGGTAGGCCTTCCTGAGTGACTTTGTCTTGTAGGCTTGGTTGGGTGTCACTCTTTACTTCGATGGCTCTCTTATGCAATGCTTCATGATATCCCTAGTGTTCACATTGTTGTTGGGAGTATAGCACGGAGCATTCATGTGGTTCACCATCTGTGACAAGTGATACATCTTATGATAGTTTTCCATCCTAAAGGTGGAAATATGTGTTTCATTGGTACTACTCAGTGTCATCATATCGGGATCAGTATGCATGATAATGTAGTGAATGATATACATACGTAGGAAAGTGGGGTACCTACATGCAACCATTGCAAGCCTGAATTGTGAATGTTGACATAGACCTGACAATATTCTAGATCTTCCTTGAAACTGCATACAAATATCTCCTTTATTTCTTGCCATGTAATCGTCATGTTATTTTTTACGAATAACTGTGTATCTGCATAGATGGGCAAGTTCCTTGGCGCATGTTCAACCAAATCTCTAATGCTACTCTCTCCAGTATCCTTTGATCTAGGTCTCTTGGAAACCATGTTGTCTATACTATTGAGAGGCTTCTCAATAGCTACTATACTTGGAGACAGAGTGGACATTCATGGCAAGAAAATGTCAGCTAAAAAAAACAAAATTACTTCAAGGACCAATCATGCAACAAACTGGGTAACTGCTGGGCAAGATTGTGCAGTTGTGACTCTAAGAGGTGAGTGACTTTTAGCCAGATCTACACATTGTGCAGTCTCAACTCTCAGTGAGAGGTACTTATTACTGGAACTACACCGAGCGCAATCCAATGTGGCTTATTGAGGAATGGAGCTGCACAATGCATAGTTTAGTCTGGATTGATTCTAGATGGGACTGCACATTATGCGATCCCAATGCATAAGGCTCAGGGGATGTCTCCTGGAACTGTACAAAGCATAGATGGAGCAAGTCATTCAAAACCTTTGTGCAATTTCCTGGAGCCAAGGCAGAGCCTTGAGTTCCAGAAATGCGCAGTGCATGCTGGGAAGAGATAGATCTGGGCCAAGGAAACCCATATTTTTCCAAGGGTAACTTGAAAAAGAGTAGATCTGAATGCATGAGCAAAGGATGGTCTAGATCTCAATGAATGGTCATGCATGAAATCAATTCAAGTGCAGAAATATGTCAAATAGACAAATACTGAAGCTTGTGGGGAGAGTCACTGCAACAACGAATGTTAGTGCAAAAACTGGGTTATGCATGCAATGCTTAATAAAGGAAATGAAAAACTTGAAACAACACTTTTAAAACTTAAAAAAAAAACTAAAATTTCAATGGTCATTCAATAAAACGTGCAAAACAACACTCACACAAGCGAAAGAAAAAAAAGTGATAGAAAGGCAGTGAAAGACTTGAGAAGTAAAACGTACCTGGTGTTGTCACTAGGTTAGATAGGCTAGACAGGCTGGGTTATGTCAACCTTCAACCATGAGTAAATATTTCAAACCACTTGTAGCTAAAAGTTATCCCTTCTAGCATGAGAGGGCTCTCTCAAAGAAAACAATATGATGTTCTAGATAAAACTCAATTACAGATGGCTAACTCTAGATTTTTATGTTATTTTTGCAGGTCAAAGGGAGTGAGTGCTACAACCATTGGCATGGAGTCAATTACATGAAACTCAATTACTCACATAACTATTTTCTAAGGAAACTTAGGCATCTTTTAGCTTAGAAATAATGTGAATAAAACCCTTTAACAATAGATATAACATATGAAGGAAGTTGGAGCGGACCCTAATAATGAAGTCCAAGTGATCATAATGATTTAAAAACTCATATCAATGTAAAAGACAGAACAGGTAAACATATAAACCAAAATCTTTATTTTAGGTAATGAAAATGGAGTATGCGAGTAAATGTATATTAACTGAGAAGATTTACATATGGTAGCTTCTTCAAATCCTCAATGAACCTCTTCCAAAGTAAAAAATCTATCTATTTATAGAGAAAATATCTCTTTACATCAACTTGCTACTTGAGCCAGATTTGATCCACTATTTAAGAGAATTATTCCTATTTTTCTTCTAACTAACATAGCCCTCATAGGGATTTTATGTTTTACATAGTTTTAATTCAATTAGGACTCTACTGGATTTTAAGAGTTTAACCACTTTATTTTTATGAAGATAACCGAGCCCAAATGTTTGTTGAATTTTCTGGAGTGATGATGTGTCTCATGCCACATGTATGTTGATTTGGTTGACTTGCTGACCTGGACCTCCACCAAGTTGAATTTCAAAATTTTTGGCTAGGAAAAATTCTATAAAACAGTCCTAAAAGATAAGTGCATATCTCTCAAACATTGATGTTTGTGAAAAAACTGAGAGGATTTTGTATATAAGCTTGTGTTGAAAAAAAATGTCCTTCATATTTCTAAAATTCATTTTCATTTGGTTAGAACGTGAGCCCAAAGTTGAATACTAAAACAGTGATTTCTAGAAACTTCATAGGAAAGAAATTTATAGCAAATTCAAACAACACCTCTCTGCAAGTTCTGCAAGTTCTGAGATCTTCCTTGATTTTTGTAAGCTAAATACATGCCCTCAGAACCTCCTCTGATGAGTTTTATACCTTCCTTAACCTCCATGAAAAGCTATAATAGTTTTGTAGCAAACAATTGGCTTTACTATAGGGAGTTGTGACGAAATTTGCAGGAACTTCAACAACAAATCCCCTATTTTTATAACTGAATTTGCTAAATAATTTTGTAAAAGTATTTAAAAGCCAACTATGCATGGATAAGCGTGAGGTAAATAAAAAGCTGAAATTGAAGCTTTATGAAAAACCCCTTTTTAACTTATATGGACCCCACATGATGACATGATGACCAAAAACACAATGATCATGAACCCTATTTTGAGAAACTTTGAAAACCCTGGCTAATTTTGACCAATGAGTAAAATAAAATTGTTTCCT
This sequence comes from Pinus tabuliformis, assembly GCA_031772625.1. Taxonomy (NCBI): domain Eukaryota; kingdom Viridiplantae; phylum Streptophyta; class Pinopsida; order Pinales; family Pinaceae; genus Pinus; species Pinus tabuliformis. The sequence continues at coordinate 125,618,428 of CM062809.1, forward strand.
AAGTTTTATCAAGGATAACACTCGGAAAAGTTATGTCGATCATTCCTAGATGCTCTGGGAATTCCAGAGCTCCAAGATCGAATGTGAAAGTGAGCTCTGGTGACATCTATTAAATAGATTTGATCGATTTAGGGTTTATGATGCGCATGCCAAAAATCTAGGAAAAAGTGACAAGTGATAGTAGTTTTTAAAAATTAACTCAACTGTAACTCCCAGTGCTAAAAATATATCACTATTTTTTAGGTATGCTTTATTATTTTATATTTTTTTCCTTTTTCGGAAGGGATGCCATGCATGCATGGAGAAATTATGCATTTCTGGAGGGAACAGGGCGATCTAATAGCACATGCATCGAGAAAGAGCTAAGGGTAATGCTTCTGCACAATTCCTCGATTGAGTGGCTTTGGATACCTCTCATTCTCTCTGTGGTTTCCCACCTGAATACAAGATGTTCGTTGGGTCTGTGTAGTTCTAGGGTTGAAGCTCACTGCTAGGTTGATCTGCACAATTCTTGAGAGTAGTGCTTACTACTCGACTTCAATGTGCAATTCCTGAGAGAAAGTTTGGCTGCCCTCTAAGACTGCATAGTTTGCCAAGGCAGTGAAATAAACATATACATTCAAGTCACAGGGGGTCAGATTTTGATTAGACAACAAAGAAAGTAAGCGAACACAAGCTATAAAATGAAAGATAAATTCAAATGAAAACACAAGTACCTAGGGAATGCAAGACAAACTACCGAGATTTAAGGAGGGAAGCTCCAAAAGGAAGTGAAGGAAAATTTTTGGAGGGTGGTTGTAGCTACTAAAACATTGGTGACACACTGGTAGAACTCCAGCTCTCTGTATGGGCCTTGTCTCATGTAAAGTGAGTCTAACTGCTTTGGAAGTATTGTTTGATTCTTTTATTATCATGGATTCCTCACTAGCTTGAGTTCAAGATATAGTCATTGCCATTCTCTTGATTGGTAATCACACATACCAAGCCAACTAAACTAAGTTATTTTTATTGGGGATGAAGGGTATATTGATGCACAAGTAATATAGACTATGAGAGTTTTAGTTTCATCTCTGGTGTTTCTCCACTTCAAGTAGGCCTAGATAGTACCCTGACAGAGTCACTTCAGGAAGACAAGCATTGCTCCACTGCTAGCAAGCTTGGACAGTTCCCTAATAAAGTTACTTGCTTCACCTCTCTGCATAAGAATCATTTCTCTTCTTTCACCTTATTTTTTTTTCTTATTTTTTATTTTTTTATTTTTTAGAGAACCGTGCATATGGACTCATTTATTTCTTGAGGCAGCTGAGGGGTCATGACTTCTTAAGAGAATAAGAGGTTGTCCCTAAATAGAAGTATGTTATATATACCTATGACATACCTATGACATACTTATTAAGGTTTTCCCCCTCACCTTACATTGCTTGACTGAGCTAATAAAGGTTATATGAATATAGAAAAACTGATCGGAGTAGGCGGCACTAGTTAAAAGTGCAATCGTTGTGTTTTCACCGAGACTCACTCTAAATTGAACGTATTTTCCATCAGGGTATCATCGAATGAAGAACACAAGCTATTTAAAAAGTGACGGGATAACAAATAACCAAATATCGATAGTTGTACAAGTGCTCTTGTAGTTCACCCTACTTCTTTAAAGAGCCAAACACAGTTTCATATGAAGCTAATCCTACATGTGTGTAACAAGCAAATAAACAAGAAAGAAAAATATAAAAGTAAAGAAACAAAAGAGATTAAGAAAATCCAAACATGAAAGCAAAGAAAACAAGAAAGAAAACACTAGTCCTACTTGTAAGCTAAACAATGCATGGGCCTACTCACGTAAAGTGATACTTCCAGGGTAGCCACTGGTGCATTGGTTGGCCCATGTTGGTGAATGCATGGTCGAAAAGAAAGATATTCAGGTAGACCAGCAAGAAAGAAAGATAAAGCAATGAAGACCAACATGCTCGAACTTTAAATGCATCCACATAAAAGAACATAGTAAAAGTGCAAGAAAAATTCTTTGTGGACATACCATGGTGAAGCATCGCACTATGTGTAGACGATAAACATGCACACGCTTTTGATCTGGACAAACAAGAAAACACGCAGAAATAAGAAAACTTTCTCTTAGAAACATGACTTGCTACATATGACTTCTCTAATGCATGAGTGACAAGATCGTGTGATTCTAGTGGAGGAAGTGAAATCTGTGGATCAGATTGGTTTTCAATGCAAACAACATAGTGATAATGAGCTTGGCCTATTTAAACAAAGTTTTGATTGGTAGTGTAACTGACCTCAAGACTACGAGAACATGACATAACCATCAACTTGGCCTAAAATTCCTCGATAGCTTAAGGGGTTTCCACTTGATGAGTAGTTAGATCATCAAAGACTGGTGGCTTAGAAACATGAACAACAAGTGAATCAAGATCCTGATCGACTGAGTGAGGGAAGAGATCATGACAACCATGATCAAAAAATTTGAGATGTACATCAACGTCCTCATGATTTGATGAATCATATAGAGGGGTTGATGAGAAACAAAAATTTTCACCCTCTGAATTTCCAGAAAGAAAAGATGATAGATTGGGTCGATTTGGAAACAAAGGTGTCCTCTTCGCAATCAAATGACGACTGACATCTTGAGTCTCTTTTGTGTGATCAGAAGTAGAAACATCTAGGAATGGATTTTCACAAGAGAAATTAGAAATGGAAGAATCAAAAAATATTCCAGGAAAATTCAAATGAGGTGCAGATAGAAGGAGGCCATCGTTCACCACATGTTCTTCTTAAGATTACCACACACACTCATAAAAAATGATAGCACAAGTTGGCTGCTCAACACCAACTCCGTTGACAACTTGATCCTCGTGAACAATAAAGGTGGAGTCCAGAATGGGTGAACACAACACAGTACAATATAGAGGAACAAAGGAAGCAAAGGATGGAGGTTGAGAAGAAAAGACCACGTGGCAACCATCGGGGTTGCAGTCCAATTCTGTGTAGATATCAAGAGTAGTTGGGGTGGGAAGATGTGATAGTTTAATAGATGGGTTCGCAACTTCTGATGAGAAGAGGATGGAGGGTGACTTCTAACAAAAGCCTTCTCCGTCTTAGATTTAGGTGCTCTAACACTGAGCTATGATGGGAGGGGTTTGAAGGATTCAAACTCATGTTGATTTTTGGATATGTGAAGAAGATACTGAAATATTTCAGTGAGTAATTTCCAATCAATTTCATCTTAAGGGATTTGAAAAACAACATTACAGAAACGATCCCAAAATTGTGCAATACTTTCAGCAGGTGCTTTCCATAATTCTATAATTTTTTTATTGAGTTCTTTGTTGTCATAATGAAATAAAGCACGAATTAACTCTCCGATAATGTGATGATAAGAGTGAATAGAGGCTATGAGCAATATGAGAGCATTGGTCAACACACCCATCAAACGTGTAATCGAAAAACCCACATGAAATGTCATCTGAAGGCACTTCATTCCTTTCACAAAATCCTTAAACAGAAACTCCATGTATTAACAAGGATTCTCTTCCTTCATCATCATACTTAATATGTGACAAGTCATCTGACATCCTTCGACACTTCAAAGTCATGTGCATGAGAAAAACATGCCAGAGGTGAGATTGTAATGTAAGTCATGGATGGTGTGCAGAGATTCAAAACAGACTTTAAGGTCTCAGCTTGTTAGTTGGCCCTCCTTCTAGTGCTAGAAATTTTGATGGTGCTGGACCCACCAACATGTTAGAGCATCTCCCCAGTAAGAAGTCCCAACTAGAAATTATACCATTTGGATTAGGAGTACAAATAGTGGGTATTATAGTAATGCCTTGACTTCAGTAGCGCACATAGGTAAGTATGATAAATTTGTCGGAAGAAAGTGTTTAACCTTGCAGTGAGTCAAGTGAGATGCATGGGGGTTCTAACACATGAAGGGGAAAGGGAAATGTGTCCCTTAAAAGCATGTAATAATATGCAGCTTGAAAAGAACACACGAGTGGAATGACATCACAAGCTGGAAAGTGGAATATTCCACAAACCAATGTGACAGGTTAAACAAACATGTCGGCAACAAGACTCATACAATTTTATACAAAATAGTTCATACCCAAATCTGTAAGTTAAATAACATACATTCTTAAAGAAACTAGAATAGTTGAACTACAATAACAACATATGCATGAAAACATGTTGTTTCTACTATATAGTATCAAGTAAAAGTTCCATCCATACATACATCATTGATAGCCACTAGCTGCAATAGAGGAAAATTATAGTCAACACCACCTGCTCCCCCAAATATATGTACTCACTCTACACTGTGGAGAAGCCAAGGCTCGTCACAATACTCTCCAAGCCTCCTCTAAGAAATGCTTAGCCAAAATATTTGCTCCCAAAAGCCTGTTCTATGAGTTATAAGGTTATATATATAGAAAAGGGTGGGGTGACTGTTGTGGGGAAAAATGCCTATGCAGGACGATCCTATCCACCTAAGGTGTGACAGTGCCTTAGCAACAAACAGAGACAGCTATTCTAGTATTCTTCCTTTATGAATTAAGAATGAAGAGAAAGATGGATGGACTAACCGGTGTCTTTCGTTTGTCCCTCGATCCGGCTTCTCTTCTCTTGGAGAGTTCCCAGCTACTTGCCTTCTCGCTCGCCGAGCTTCAAGAGTTTTCTGCAAGATCACAAGAAGAGAACACTACACAAGACATGGATTCATATTCATAACTAGTTCAGGATTAGAAATAAACTAAACATACTAATGCAATCATACATCAAAAATACACCAGTATATAGGAGAAACCAAGATAGCTTTATTGATGAATAACAAGGTTCAGGAAGAGATACAACCTAGAGGGCTCCAATCTAGCATCTCCTTCCCAGCAAATGGAATTCCTATCTTCACCCCCTTCAAAGCATTAAGCACCCAATGATTCCAATCTCAAACCAACAGCAATTCTTTGCAATAACAAAATTCCAGCCTTCTAGATCTCATGGAGGAGAGATCCATATATAGATGTTTGGAGAGAGGATGAGTCAGCTTGAGATCTGACTAGTGTCCTCTCCCTCTGTCAGTTCTTGATTCCACTTGGAGGTTCTTGCTTCCACTTGGAGATTTGGAACCTCTTACTCATCACCAGTCGAATTCCCTGAGGCAAGTGTCATTTTGGAAGCTTCTTGGGTTCTGACACCTTGAGAAATGAACTTGCCACATGTCCACTCTCGCTCAGCGCAGGTAGCCAGTGTTGCCTTTGATATTCAGCGCAGGTAGCCAGTGTTGGCTTTGACATTCAGTGCAAACAGCTAGTGGAGCCACTGAATTGATCCTGAATTGACTTGTTTTTGAGCAGTTTCTGGTGGAGAACTTCTGTGAATTGTTGTGGTTTGTTAGCCTTGTTCCTCTAGGGGTAGGAACAACATGTTTAGGGACTTTGGATCCCTTAGATTATGGACATTTCATGCTCAATGCTGTAAGGTACAAAAATGTCTATAACAATTGCCCCCTAAAGTATGAGGCTGTTTATCGGGTGAAATGCTTTATCAGGGGGATCCGAAGTTCATCCAATGCTGGGAGGAGACCTGTAATAAGATACAATACAATACATTATTTTTCATACTGCTTTCATGATCTAGCTGAGGCGGGCATTCCCATGCTCAACTTTATAAATTCATTTTTCTGTACATAGAACAGACAATCGTCTGATGGTAGACTGATAATTTTGATGAAATTATCATCCTTTGAGTAGGATGATTATCTGTTGCAATGATGTACATGTCAATGTCTTTATCTTTCGTGAATATATATCGCAACCCGGATGGATGAAACTAGATCCGGGGTCTTCAAACTCATTCGATCTTCACTCTAAGTACAAGTCGATCCATGTGAGAAATGCTCTGAAGTCGAACATGGAAAGACATCGCTTGATTACCGGTCAATGAGGTAAACCGTTAACAAGCGCGAGAGGAATCACCGATAATGATAATGACCCTCAAGGTACTACAGTACAATTCACGTGGTGTGAATAGAGGACTTGGCATTGAACACCACGCAAAATCTTTCGGTCGAAGGCCATTGATGTATACCTGTCGCCAGAAGTGAGAAACTTGCCATTGAGGCATGCAAGCTTCAAAGTACTGAAGGGGTTGTTCCTAGATCAACTTCTTGGATAATGAGCTGATGTCGACAAGAAGCGATCCATCAAAGGAGGACCTTAATGAATCCCACATCAATGACACAGAACGTAGCTAATGATTTTGATGGAGGTGAAAACGATCTGTGACATATGATTCAGGGTGGCGGTTATGAAAGGATGAAGGATAATGTATGGTAGTGGATGGGACACGGTTGACTTTTCTGAACGACTTCTCTTGAACATATGGCGACACTGATGCGATGGATCGGTAGCATTACCCCAAATATGGATGGTATGGCGAGACCATGAATGTGACCGGTGAATGAAACAACCCAACCCGATTGTGGTACGGAGGAAAAGTGTCATGTTCAAGAGCGACTTGCTACCATCAAAGTTTTCTTGAGTTTCTCCCAATTTTTCCCCAGTCATTGCTGACCAGTACCTCTTTATTTTTGTCAAGCTTGAGGAGGATAACATATGCTTGTTCTATAACTTGCCCTTCGGGCAAGTCCATCGCTATATTTTAACGAGCCTAGCGATAGTGAAACTCATTCTCGTCTAAAGACAAGTTTGTCGCTATTTAATGATTTTAACGAGTCTAACGACAAGGATAACTCGGTCCTTTTCATTTTTAGAGAGTCTGAAAAGGTACATAAAGTTAACTCCAAAAGTCCTTTTTCGTCATCTAATCCCTTAAGTCTGAAAAAGTATAAAACAATACAGAAGGGATGAGTTTTTGATAGTTTTAACGAGCCGAATAAAAAAAGCGCTCGATCTTTTTATGCAATAATCCCTCAGGTCCAAAAAGATTAAAATCTAGAGGAGGGATAGCACTTCTTGTCCCTTTAACGAGCTGGAAGGCGAAGGACTCGACAATCTTTTCATATTTTACGAGTCAGTTGAAAAGAGCTTAAAGAAGACTCGTCTTTTGAGGAACAAGTGATAAACAGGGTTAGCAGCTGATTCCAGGTACAGGTTGGAATTTTCCAATCACGGCAGTGTCACAAGGATGGCTAGGTGAAATCACTCTTCGCAGCTGTTCCTCAAAATGGGTAAACAGACATATGGAGGTGAACGATCGGCCAAATGAAAAGTGGAGGTGACGGTGCAAACACGACCAAGGCTTTAATGGCTGATAAGGTTACATTCACAGTGGTTATTTACCGGGTAGTAGTTCATTTTTTATTTTAAAATGAGCTTAAACGCTGGCGGAAACACTTGCTCATTGCTTATGTTTATTTTTTAACGAGCATGAAGTCCGCGTTAAAACTACTTGGATCTTGCGTATATTTTTTAACGAGCATGAACTGTGTGCTAAAACTGCTCGAATCTTGCGTTTATTTTTTAACGAGCATGAACTGTGTGCTAAAACTGCTTGATATTATATGGTCAAATTTTTTATTTTTTACCATAACTAGCTTTGCCCTTTTCAAAGATAGTACTGTATTCTCAATTGCTGCATCAAACTAGTTAGAAATGAACAACATTTGCTTGAAAATGATATTAGAACCCTAATATTTCGCTTTGAAGTACGTAAAAGAAATTAAAAGGTGTTTTTACCTCTCATTTTACCATTTCATTTGAACTTGGTTTGTTGGAGCTTTGGAGGTGCCTCTTCCCCCTTGATTTTCATCAGCTGATTCTGGGAGATTCTGCGGACGATTTTCGGCGCCGTTTGGACCAGGTAGGAGCTAAACCCTAGCTCTTTCTTTTCATGGTTTCCTTTCTCCATTCTGTGCCTGTTTTCTTGTTCCCCTGAGCCCCTAGGGTTTTGTTAGGGCGCTCTGGCATCAACGCAGGTAGCTCACTCGAAACCTGCATTGAATGTCAAGCTGCATGAAGGCAGTTTGACCTTCAACGTAGGTGGAACACTAGCCAGTTGCGTTGGGCATAGAAAAACAGTTTTGTTGCACAGTTTTTGATGAAAATTTTGCCAGTTTCTCATCAAATCCAGGATCTTACTCTTTCTCTTGTTTGTTTTGCAGGGACTTTTGAGCAAAATGACCCTTACATGGTGAGAACGAGAACGTGAAGAAGAGGACATGATTGCCCTCCATGACCCTGTCACGGTGAACGCGCTGCGGAACTGTGGCCTGCTGAAGTTCTTCCGTATCTCTAGTATGAGAGCACAGATCTCCTTACTGCAGTATATGCTTGATGCTTGGTATCCTATCAACCAAGTATTTCAGATCAGGAGCAAATCCATCCCTTTGACCATGGTAGACATTTACTTCTTGACTGGTTTGTCGAGGCGGGTTGCCCCCATTTCTTTGTCAGGTTCGGCCCAAGGGAATGACTCTGTGAGAGATTATGTCCGCCAGTATTGCAGGGAAGGATCCCAACCGAGTACAGACGGCAAGGTTTTTATCCGTGAGATTACTGACAGGTCTCTCAGGTCCATTCTGTATACTATTGGTAGGATGGCCGGTAGCGCATCTCTTCATGTTGCCAACAGATCCTATGTGCAACACGCCTTGGAGTGCCTTCAACCAAAAATATTCAACTGGTGTGATGCAGTACTTCTTCAGATGAAAATTCAGTTGAACAAGGTAAAGGACGGGAAGCTGAAGAACTTTGGATTTGGTTCTATTCTGACTGCCTTTGCCTTGGAGAAAATACCATTGATGCAGCCTCAGTATATCGCACTCGACTTGCCTTCTCCTACCGAGCCACGTATGCAGAGATGGGTTGATCACATGTCTAGGCATGCTGCTCAATCTCAGATTTCTTTCACTGATACCTTCTTCAGGTGGTTCGAGCATCAGGAGATGGTCTATTCCGAGTATCCATATGTTGGTATGGATTTCCGAGGTGATCCGGACTTGGTACTGCTGGATGGCGAACAGTGGGGCGCTATTGGTAAAATCTTCGATCATATTACTATTTACTGTTCTTATTTATAATGTCCTTGTGCTTTATTCTATCAAGACTTTAATCAAACTCATGTGTGCATGCAGATGTTGGTCCTGTTCATCCAGCAGTTCGCCCGAGAGCGCCAGTCGCTGCCCCAGCAGGGGAGACTGCTGGGAGGGTTATTCTCCATGACCTTGACGTGGCCGAGACCCTTACAGCTGTGCAGGAGCAGGTTGAGAGCCTTACTCTCGGCATTCCCGATGTGAGGATTGACGAGTTACCTTTGCAGTTGCAGCGACATACTACTGTTGTGCCTAGACGATGGACTCGTCTCTTGCGCATGATTGCACAGGCCGTGACGTGCTATCATGAGCATCACTAGGCTAGGGTGACCCCTAGCATTTTTGAGTTTTTGGGTCATGCGACCGATTTTTGTCTTGGTTACAGAACATTTGGTATAAACGATAAACAGTTTATATATATATATATATATATATATATATATATATATATATTTTGATTTTCGGGGTTTATTTTGGTTGAGTTATATGATCCATATGTACAACATTGATGATGTGTCTCTTTTTATAAATGTCGCAAATGTCCATCTAACACATAGTTTTCTAATGAGTCGGTTAATGTGTTTAAGTTTATGGAAATATGCTGGTATTGAATTGAATCAAACTGTCTTTCCAAAATCTTAACCCTTAGGAACATGCGATAAATAGCTGGGTTGCGGACGGAATATATGCCATTGAGTTGTAGTATTACGAGTTGTGAGTCTAGCCTGACGACTAGTCGGCGTATACCATGGGTAATGGCATCAGAGAGTAGTTCTATCAACGCGCTATACTCAGCGATGTTATTCATTGATCGCCCGATACATACTCCTCTGAAACTTACTAACTCGCCGCTTGGATCAAAAATGGCCCAGGCTGCGGAGGACAAGTTCCGCGAACTACGACTCGCTCCGTCGGCATATCCAATGCATGTCTCCAGAAGGTTTGACATCTGCAATAAATGTAAAAAGGTGGATTACTTGACCAAAACAAACACTTTAGCGAAAACAAAATACAACAAAAGCATAAAGGTTACTATTTAAGCATAGTAACGCTTGAGGTACAACCCATTACGGGGTTGCGCCAGTGGAATTCCGTCATAATCCATTAACTCGTAGGCTCCTTTTGCTAACACTCGTTTAACAATATAGGGGCCCATCCATAAAGAATTAAATTTACCTGCTCCCAATTTATCGGATTCTTGGTCATAAAGCAAGACCAAGTCACCTTCTGAGAAGACACGGGGTTTGACATTTTTGTCGAACTGCGCCTTGACTCGTTTCTTATGGGCTTCGTTAGCCGAAACGGCATCACGACGGGTTTCATCCAATTGGATTAATTCCAAGAAACGGGCCTCTTCTTTCGAAGTTTTGGGGAGGAGATCAATTGCGAGTTTAAGAGACGAAATTTCACACTGGATTGGCAAGACTGCTTCCAGGCCATACACCAGTTGGAAAGGTGTGAACCCGGTCGCATTCCTTACCGATGTTCGGTAAGCCCACAAGGCTGAGTATAGGATTAGGTGCCACCTTCTTTTGTGAACCCCGATCATCCTTTGCAACATACGCTTCAGGACCTTGTTGATTGCTTCAACTTGTCCGTTGGCTTGCGGATAATACGGGGTAGAGCTGTCGTGAGATAGCCCTAGCTTGGCAGCTAATTCAACCATCATGTGATTGCGAAAATGCGACCCATGATCTGTAACTATAGCCTGTGGTACGCCGAACCTGGCGACTACATGATTGAAAAAGAAAAGGGCAGTTGTTTCACCAGTGTTATCTAATGTAGGCATCGCCTCGGCCCATTTGGTAAAATAGTCAATGGCGACTATAATATACCCATGCCCCCCGGTCGAGGTGGGGTTACATGTCATGAAATCGATGCCCAATTTGGCGAAAGGCCCAACAGCAACTATTGGCTGTAAAGGTGCGGGTGGTCTTCTGGTTTTGCTATCAAAAATTTGACAAGCATGGCAACTTCTGACTGCGGTTATGAAATCTTTGAACATGGTTGGCCAGAAGTATCCTGCTCGTAAGATTTTTTGTGCTGTAGCATATCCAGATTGATGCCCCCCACACGCGCCTGAATGACACTCATTCAGGGCTTTTTCGGCCTCTTCATGGGTGAGGCACCTCCTCAGAACTGTATCGATACCATGACGGTAAAGCGTATCACCGACGATCATGTAGTCTTTTTCTTGGTATCGTATACGTTTATGTTCTGAGTGAGAGGTGTCAGGCCTGAACTTTTGGGTTTGGAGATAAATGATTATATCTCCATACCACTCATTTCTTGCAGATATCAGAAACAAACTTTCGTCCACGATTGACTCTTCAGATGTTTCATCGTTGGATGACGATGGGAGATCGCACAATAATTCTGCGAAAACTAAAGCTTTCTTTGATTTGGATTTTACAAATTCCAGATCAAACTCTTGAAGGATCGCTATCCATTTTGAATACTTGCCCCCCAGCAACTGTCGCAACAATATATAAGTCATGGGGTTGCAATCTGATAGAATGGTAGTTTTCCGAAAGAGGACATAATGTCGAAATCTTTGTATCGCTTGAACAACAGCGAGTGCTAGCTTTTCAACATAAGAATATTTGCTTTCTGTATCATTCAAGTTTTTACTTAAACAATATATTGGACGTTCAATTCCATCGACTTCTTGAACTAAAACCATCGCAATGGTCGTATCCGCTGCAGCCAGATACAGGTTAAAATCTCTTTGATAGTCCGGGGCATACATTAATGATGCTTTTACTAGAGAATCTTTTATAGCATCAAAGGAAGCTTGCGCCACCTGATCCCAGACAAAAGGTACATCCTTTTTCAAAAGATGAGTATAACCTTTAGCAAGTTCTACGTAATTTGGAATGAACCTCCTCAGAAAGTTTGCTTTCCCTTGGAGTTTCTGAATCTGAAGCAAATTTGAAGGTGGAGGCAAATTAATGATTGCCTGAACCTTGCAAGGGTCGAGACGAATCCCATCCTTAGAGACCACAAAGCCAAGTAAACGACCAGAACCGACGCAAAATACACATTTGTGCGGATTGAGTCTTATCTTGTAGTGTCGGCAACGTAGAAATATCGCTCTTAAATGCTGCGGATGATCAGTCCGCTTTCGCGAATGAGCCAGAAGGTCGTCAAGATATGGTTGAACGATGTTCTTGATGTCATGGAAGGCATAATTCATTTCCCTCTGAAACGTCGCCCCTGCGTTCTTTAAACCAAAGGGTAATTTTTGATAAGCGAATGTGCCCCACGGACAAATGAATGCAGTCTTTGACTGGTCCTGTGGGCAGATATTTATTTGATTATACCCGGAAAATCCATCCATGAATGAAAAGATTTCACATCCGGCGCATTCATCAATTATCTGGTCGATGAAGGGTGTAGGGTAGTTGTCTTTTGGACAAGCTTGGTTTACATCCCTATAATCGACACACACTCTGATTGTCCCTTGTTTCTTCATAACAGGGACAATATTCGATACCCAATCAGTTAGAGGAACCGGGTAGATGAAACCAGCATGGAGAAGCTTTTCAACTTTTTTTTTAATGGCAGCGGCTTTCTTGGGGTGCACCTACCGAAGGCGTTGTCTTACTGGTTTGACATCAGGATACATCTTAATTTCATGTTCAACGATACTCGAGTCAATGCCTGGCATTTCATCATATGACCAAGCAAAGACATCTCTGAACTCGCGAAAAAGAGCGTTATATATTTCCAGTTCTGAAGGAGAACAACCTTTGCCGACATAAATATTCTCTACAACATTTGTTTTAGTCGAGATATTTATGGCTATAGTCTCTTCAATATTGGATAAGTTTCGCTCCGAATCCACCATATTTACAGTATTTGATAGGAATTCAAAAACTGAAGGGTGATAAAGGTCATGCTGAGTATCTTCTTCATATTCTGGAAGAAGGGAACGATGGTGGCAATCATTCCATGGTGCCCCCTCAATCAACATTGATTGTAGAATTCCTTCGTCAGTCCCATGCACTTTCGACCAAGGATCTAATGGGGTACCATATTCCCTAGACCTATCTACCCAAACGCTTGATGAGCGTTGATTTGGGTTTGCCTCCCATGCCTGAAACATTGATTGCTACAATATTTCTATAGGGCTTGGGGGCAACACCATTTCATGATCCATGTCGATATCGTCTTCTGAGATCTTCGTGGAAGATATCATTTTGCAGGCTCCTACCAATGCTACTTCTCCTATATAGATTGGAGGTGGAAGTGCGAAAGTTCCCATTAATGTGGGGTCTTTCAGTAGGCCTACTCCGATATCTTGAAGTGAATGGTTGCTTCCATGGATCATGGGAATGCTTCCTGTAACTTGTGAACCATTAGGGAGGAAGTCTTGTTGGTCGACGATCGTAATCCCTCCTTGAAAAGGGAATGCGATCTTCCTAAAATAAGTCGACACAATAGCTGCCATGGCATAGATCCACGGTCTTCCTAGTAGGATGTTGTAGTCAAGATTCCCATCGATGACTTCAACATCTATTTCTACTGTTTTCCCCCCAGTTCAACCTTCAAGTTATTAAGGATACCGCACGGGGTATATGTCCTTCCATCGAATGCTTTTAATGTCGTCGAAGATCGCGACAAGGTTGGAGATCCTAAAGTTTTCCAGCAACTCATCGACATAATACATGTAGATGCCCCCTCATCAATAATTGTTCGGTGAACAGTTTTGTTGAGGGCTTTCACTTGAATAAGGAAAGCTAGTTGAGCTGGTAACTGAGGATCGTATCCTTTGTGGTCGAAGGATACAAGATTGGAATCCTTAGGGTCAACCCCACCAATAGCCGATAACAAAGCCTGCCTTTGGGATGGGAAATTTTGTAGTACTTCAAGAGTCCACATAGCGGATGGCGATTGGGCCAAATCTTCCACTATGTTATAATGCTGCGCCGCTCTAGCGCGAGGATTAAACGTTGACTTGTGTACTACTCCCTTTGGCAGTTTTATTGTTAATTCAGGAATGATGGGCGGTACAACTTCTGTCGAAGTTGTTGTCGAACTACTTGCTTGATCTTTACCTTTGTCGTTCGACAGCTGCGGATTCCCGTAATCTTTGTTCCTGGTCAAAATCAAAGCATCATTCTGCTGTTTTGAAACCGACAACATGAGCACTTGTGACGGGGAAGCATTTCCACTATCAACCAGATTTTGACCTGGATTGGGAAACGGATCAGTTAACACAGCTGAGGTTTGCGAACTTTTGAAGAACCTTCTAAGCTCAGCTTTGTATGGACAATCGACTGTCCAATGGTCCTCGTCACATATCATGCATGGACTTTTTGGTTTCCCTTTCCTAGGAGGGTTTGAAGAAGTTTATTCAGGGGATGACTCGCCCTGTTTCTTCTTCTTCCCTTTGTTTTGCTTCTTCTTGCTTCTTGGTTGATTGGTTTCTTTGCCTTTATCTGCTGATACGGCATTTACTTCCGAAGCAAGAATTTCTTCTTTTGCATTTTGATCTGAAGTCTTATGGGCTTTCTTAGACGAAGCCTTTGTCGATTTCGCGTTTGCCGTGCCAATCACACCATCGCCAGCGTGAGAGCCACTATTCGATTTAGGAGGAGGAGGAATTGAGAATTCTGGTCTAGGGGCGTCAGGTATTTTGTCGTAGAGCGTGCCAGACTGAGTGTAGACTAAGTCTAGATATTGTGCACGAGCAATAACTTGCTCCTCTGTTACGACTCCCCCCTTGGCCACATCTTCCGTTATGGCAGGAAGTAACGACTTGATAAACCATTCAGCTAATAACTGATCGGGAACGTATGTTTTTACCATCCTACGACGACGACGCCACTCATGTATATGATCGGATATATGAGTGGCATTTGTCTGCTTGAAGTTGGTTAAGATTTCCGTTCCCGTTTCATACCTTATCGGTAATTGAAAATGGGTTAAGAAAGTCATGGCTAGGGAGATGAAATTGTCGAACGAGGCTCTAGGTAATTTGATATACCATTTTGCCGCTGGACCCGTTAACGTCCTCTGGAAAAGGTGAAGCCTTATCGAATCATCGTTTAGGGTGTTTGATGAACACCACAGATGAAAAGTCATCACGTGATTCTATGGGTCTTCACATGGATGTCCATTAAATTTAGGAATGTCCGATGGAAGTTTGTGAGGAATCGCTGGCCACCAAGGGGCGTAAGCAATTGGATCGTTGGTTAACCGGTGTAAATCGGGTAACTCTAAAGTTGCCACGAATGGTAACTGTTGATTCAGGTTAGGTGAAGCATACCCAGGGTATGATGGAATCGCCTGAGCAGTGGGCCTTTGCATACCAGCATAATGTAATTGATTTTGGTATGACTGATACGGTTGGTGGACTTGACCACTGTAAAGCGGTTGGTTTTGACCGTTTTGAATATACGGTTGTCCACTGTTCGCAAAGATCTACTGCTCAGAACGTTGGTACACTTGCTGGAATTGTGGTTGTTGGTATTGCACCAGCCACAGTTGTGAAGCCATGTTCTGTTGCGCTATACTAACTGTTGGACCAAGGTGTGGGGTAATTGTACCTGTTTGGACCTGTGTCGCCCCACCAGTTGGCGATTGTGGTTGTGTCACAGGGTCAAGGGGCTGTTGCATTACAACCTGAGAAATCTGAGGTTGACATACAACAGGCAACGTTTGAACCTGTGACACCGTCACAATAGCTGGTGTGGTTGGGATGTTCGACATAGGTACACACTGTTGCATAGAATATACAACCCTTGGTTGTTGAGGTAGCATAGGTACCCAACCATTTGATGTAACTCCAGTATAACCTGAATACTGTTGTGAACTCCCGTATGGATACCCTCCCGGAGGGGGTAATGAAAGGGCATACTGCCCCCCATATGGTAGCAATCCGGAACTCAAGGGGATTGTTTGTCCTTGGGGACTGGATTGCCCAAATTGACCTCCAAATGGATCAATCTGGCAAGTCTCAACATAAGAGTTGCCGGATATTATTCTGGAGGAACAAACTGGAATGGACCACACTGTTGAAATAGTCCCTTGATGGACTCCTTCTAGCGGTTGTGAGCTAGTCGGGACAGATGGTATGCCGGCAAACATTGTCGGAGTGACGGCAGGGGCTTCTGCTGTCGCTGTGTCATTCGACACAGTCCTAGATGTTGACGGTTGTTCAGACATTTTGAGTCTATCCAATAGGTTGCCTAGCGATTCTACAGGAACTTCCACTGGTGATAGACTAACTTCTGATGTAGAAGGAAATAGAGTGACCTCTACTCCAAAATGTGTTGGAGTACTTGCTTGTGGATCCTCTACAATTTCTTCTATCGCAATCAAACCAGGTGGAAGAGGAAGACCGTCAGGTCCGTAAAATATTTCTGGTGCCGAAGAAGGGGTTGAATCGACAACGATAGTTGTTTGAGGAGCAAGACTCTCTGAACTGGTTACAGATGGAACTGGTTCAGTAACGCAAGTATTTGCTCCCAGACTAGGATCAGTATTACTGTCCCTCTGCGGCTGTTGAACATCTTCTATAGAGGCAGGGTTTCCAGAAATGTTTGGAGTAACCGAAATATCAGATGTCGTTGGAACACTTGTTCTAACTTCGATAGGAGATTTCGAACCGGTTAAACAAGTTCGCTTTGTCCGTACTGTTTTCGATTCCGGAGACAAAGACGGTTGACTCGTAAGCCTCCGCGAACGACGGGGTTTCAATTGACTTTCTTCCATGATTGCGGATTACTCGATCAACCAAAATACAAAAAGGGAGAAGTGTGTTTCCGAATTAAATGAATTTTTTAGATGCTTTTAGACACAACTTGATTTTTCACTTTTAAAGAGTCCAGAAAAAGCTAAAGATGACTCTAGTCTCCTTCGATGTTTTAACGAGCCCGAAGTGACAAATGCTCGGATGGACTTTTTCTGTTATAGAGTCTGAAAAAGGCCAAAAGGAACTGCTCTGGAGTTCTAGGCAGAGGGTGTGCCAAACTTTTCGCAAAATCGCAGAATACTTTTTAGGGTACGGGCGGTCGATCTTCCTGAATGTTGTGTTCAGTGCATTGCGATCAGTAGGGCGGCCGACACGGCTTCCTAAGGATAAAGGTTTTATGCCTATAAGGGTCTCCCAATATATACGCGACGGTATGTGGGAGCACAATCCGTACTGGCGCTATCGTCCCTCAGGAGGAATCACCCACCATCAATGAGATCGACAGTCACCAGGCTTTACGATGCCGGAACACGTCTCTAGCCTAGACCTCTATGTTGTGTGTTATGTTGCAAAGCGCTGTTAAGTTCATTCAATTTATTTTAGGTTGATCTTTTTAGAAGTTTTCCTTTCAAGGTTCACCACGAGATGTATGAAACAATTCCTAAATGCAGTCTAAAGATGATAAGCAAGCTTTATATCTTTTCAACTTTGAAAATCCTAGCTACTAAGGGAAAAGAAAGACACCATCTTTTCTCAAAGAGCAATCAACACACTCTAATGCACTTTTCCTAAATCAAACATGCAAACTATCAAAATGCAAATGCACAATGCAGGTGTTTGTTTTCCGCTTTCTTAGTATTGATGCCTACACAAAAAGCTTTTTGTACAACTTTGAATTTGCTTTTAAATGACAAATACAAACAAGTTTACTTTTTCGAAATCAGAGAGGGTAGAAGAGATTACAACACTTAACGATTTCCGAAATGAATACTTGTTTCGACACTTAAAAGAGACAAACTCAAACCAATAAGCAAAAGTAAATGTATAATCAACTGTAAACAGCCAATGGACTCTCTTCTAAGATCACAATCAACAGATCTGAATCAAGGGCTACAGGATGACTATTTCACTCTTGCAAAGGAAAACTGTAAATGACGCCACAAACACATAAAAACACTCACAGTATTTTTGTACAAAAGGAGGCGAAATCTAAGCAGAGAAAAGGAGTTATCAGACTGGTACCTATGCTGGTTATAGGCTGCAAAAAATCAGAGATCAAAACAAGGCAAAATAGAGGAGCGAACCCCAGCTGCACAAGGGAAAACTGGATCAGCGCAACCTCAACACAGGGGTTTTGACATTCAGCGCAGGTAGCCTTCACGAGACCTGCGTTGAAATGCAGAATCCCTTCACTGGGTCTGCGCTGAAGGAGAAACTCTCATTTCTCACTGGGTTCTGGGTCACAGATTGCTATTTAATCTACTGTTTCAGGCCAAATAAAAGCAACAAGCAAGGTGCAATCAAAGGGATGCTTTGAGGGGGTACTAAGATCTATCACAAAGGATCATCAAATCATTTGTGAGTCCATTGTTCAGATCATAGACAAGTCCAGTGATTGGATCAAAGCAGCAACTGTCTACTTTGCATCTGGGACTAGCAGATGCAGTTCGGTTGTTGTTGTCAAGTCTATGAAACAAACAATGATAGAAACACAAATAAAATGACTAAACAGATCTCCCCAGTGGAGTCGCCAATTTGTTGTGGGGAAAAATGCCTATGCAGGACTATCCTATCCACCTAAGGTGTGACAATGCCTTAGCAACAAACAGAGACAGCTATTCTAGTATTCTTCCTTTATGAATTAAGAATGAAGAGAAAGATGGATGGACTAACCAGTGTCTTCCGTTTGTCCCTCGATCCGGCTTCTCTTCTCTTGGAGAGTTCCCAGCTACTTGCCTTCTCGCTCGCCGAGCTTCAAGAGTTTTCTGCAAGATCACAAGAAGATAACACTACACAAGACATGGATTCATATTCATAACTAGTTCAGGATTAGAAATAAACTAAACATACTAATGCAATCATACATCAAAAATACACCAATATATAGGAGAAACCAAGATAGCTTTATTGATGAATAACAAGGTTCAGGAAGAGATACAACCCAGAGGGCTCCAATCCAGCATCTCCTTCCCAGCAAATGGAATTCCTATCTTCACCCCCTTCAAAGCATTAAGCACCCAATGATTCCAATCTCAAACCAACAGCAATTCTTTGCAATAACAAAATTCCAGCCTTCTAGATCTCATGGAGGAGAGATCCATATATAGATGTTTGGAGAGAGGATGAGTCAGCTTGAGATCTGACTAGTGTCCTCTCCCTCTGTCAGTTCTTGATTCCACTTGGAGGTTCTTGCTTCCACTTGGAGATTTGGAACCTCTTACTCATCACCAGTCGAATTCCCTGAGGCAAGTGTCATTTTGGAAGCTTCCTGGGTTCTGACACCTTGAGAAATGAACTTGCCACATGTCCACTCTCGCTCAACGCAGGTAGCCAGTGTTTCCTTTGACATTCATTGCAGGTAGCCAGTGTTGGCTTTGACATTCAGCGCAAACAGCTAGTGGAGCCACTGAATTGATCTTGAATTGACTTATTTTTTAGTAGTTTCTGGTGGAGAACTTCTGTGAATTGTTGTGGTTTGTTAGCCTTGTTCCTCTAGGGGTAGGAACAACATGTTTAGGGACTTTGGATCCCTTATATTATGGACATTTCATGCTCAATGATGTAAGGCACAAAAATGTCTATAACAGTGACCCTTGACATTCCCCTTTGACTCTTGGAATACCTTCATGACTCTTCACATTCCATTAGTGACACTTGGAATTTCACTTACAACATATTTACAATAATACAATTTCCGCATATACCCATGTGGGACAAAATAAGCTTGAGCCAGCCTAACAAGACAAACAACATCACTCGGGGTCTTGGGGAAACACCAACTCGGTAACCTCCTCATGGTTTTCTTTATTGATGAACTAATACAAATATTGGTACTACACTATTGTGTCCCCAAACTATTTGGTGATGCCTTTATCGAAGAAGACTCTTGCCTTGATAACTTCTGGGTATATGGTCCTAAAACCTCTGTCCAGCTCATCCTGAAGCATGTGAAGCACTGTCCTGAGTGTGGATGGACCACTAAGGTACTTTTTCATGTTTCCTATGCTCAAGTGCAAGTCATCACTAGTGGCCTCACACATGAACTACTCTATGTACCCGTCGAACTCTAGCATTACTTGGTTCTTCCTCATGGCTTGAGTGAGGGTTCTAATTGAAGGGATCCTGTGTGTCCTCACTATGACATCCAGACTCCTGAACAACCATGCTTAGGAAGCCTCAATGCTAGTGATAAGCAAAGGGAGCTGCTCATAGTTCTGGATCAACATCCAAATTCGTGCTTCGCCTAGCTCTACCTGCGGCTTCGTCATCTTCTGCAAGTAAAGAGGGGCCCCCTTGTACCTAATTGTCCATTCCTGTACATGCACAATAACATCATGGATGTATTTGAGAGTTTGGGTTGTTTTTGTGCACTTCTATTGAAAACCTTATATATGGCAAACTACATTGTGCATAGTGAGAAATTATGTTGCACAATGCCTGCATGGTAGTCTCCAAAGTTGATATTTTAGCAAGTATTTCTTTCTTCATTTCTACCATAGTGGAGCTTGCAGACTACTCTATTCTCTACCTCTAGGAAGTCCTTTGCCATCCAATCATTCTCTACTATCAAGAACTTGTCTGTTGAACTCGTGGCTTTTGCATAAGCGTTAGAAGCCTTGGACATGGAAGCTGGATGTCTTCTAACATATGATACAATCAGTCTTTCTTCTATGTGCGCAGGTGATGTATGATAATCCGAGAGTTGATTTCTTCATGCCTATACAATCCTTTACTGTGAGTCACCAAATGACATATTGTAAACGTCCATTGTCAAATCATCATCGAGGAGAATAACTTCTCCTTGCTCACTCAGGACTGGTTTTGAATCTGGAGGTGGTGGAGACTGTGGTGAGACCTCGGATGCTCTTGGCATGAGATTGGTGTCTTGGTCCGGTGGCTCCTGTTCCATCTCCATGTTCGTTGCTTAAACCATCTGCTCAACCTACTGAGCGAGTTACCAAAACTACACTTGCTCACATTCTTCTTCATCTGCTAGCTACTTTGATTCTTCAACTTTTATAGGCGTAATTTTCTCTCTCAATGTGCCTTGCCTTTCCTCCTGTTCCTATTTATGTTTCTCTTCTCTTTCTCTCCTCCTGAGCTCTTGCTTTATTTTAAGCTTATTTTCAGTTTCTTGCAACTTCCTCTCTACATCTCCCAACCTTTTATTATCTTTATTCCTCCATTATATTCTCCTTTCGTTCTATCACCTCTTCATGTCTATCTCCAAATCAAGTTTGTCAACAAGAGGATCTTCTTTGAACTTTTAGCTTTGCCTAGCCTCTGCGCTTTCGACAATGTTCCTCTTTCCTTTGTCTTGTGCAAGTTTTTTAATCACTGCTGCTATTGTTGTTGCTTCCTATGGTGTTGTTTCCTATAGTGTTGCTTTCCATTCTACAACTATGCTGGCCAGTTCATTGAGCCTATGGTCATTGTAGAAATACCTCAAAGGGTCTTCCTCTAGTCGATGACATGCCCAGTGGATCCAAGGATAATACACCTTCACAGAATGGTTATTACATATCTAGTGGGAATTATATAGATTGAATCTCTTGGTTCCAAAACCAAAACTTCTTCAAGTCCTCACCCTCAGCATCTACATCCTTCAAGGTACATATCTCATACATTCCAATATACAAAGGAAGAGCAATCCATGGTGCCTTCTTCCTCTTATGAAATCATGCTGATAACCCTATGGAGATGTGATATGAAAAGCAGCGAAAGACTTGAGAAGTAAAACGTACCTGGTGTTATCACTAGGTTAGACAGGCTAGACAGGCTGGGTTATGTCAACCTTCAACCATGAGTAACTATTTCAAACCACTTGCATGAGAGGGATCTCTCAAAGAAAACAATATGATGCTCTAGATAAAACTCAATTACATATGGCTAACTCTAGATTTTTATGTTATTTTTGTAGGTGAAAGGGAGTGAGTGCTACAACCATTGGGAATGGAGTCAATTACATG
Organism: Pinus tabuliformis; assembly: GCA_031772625.1. Lineage (NCBI taxonomy): Eukaryota > Viridiplantae > Streptophyta > Pinopsida > Pinales > Pinaceae > Pinus > Pinus tabuliformis. The sequence goes on from CM062809.1 coordinate 125,640,389, forward strand.
AAACTCAATTACTCACATAACTATTTTCTAAGGAAACTTAGGCATCTTTTAGCTTAGAAATAATGTGAATAAAACCCTTTAACAATAGATAAAACATATGAAGGAAGTTGGAATAGACCCTAATAAAGAAGTCCAAGTGATGATAATGATTTAAAAACTCATATCAATGTAAAAGACAGAAAAATTAAACATATAAACCAAAATCTTTATTTTAGGTAATGAAAATAGAGTATGCAAGTAAATGTATATTAACTATGAATATTTACATATGGTAGTTTCTTCAAATCCTCAATGAACCTCTCCCAAAGTAAAAAATCTATCTATTTATAGAGAAAAGGTCTCTTTACATCAACTTGCCACTTGAGCCAGATTTGATCCACTATTTTAGAGATTTATTCCTATTTTTCTTCTAACCAACATAGTCGTCGTAGGGATTTTATGTTTTACATAGTTTTAATTCAATTAGGACTCTACTGGATTTTAAGACTTTAACCACTTTATTTTTATGAATATAACCAAGCCCAAATGTTTGCTGAATTTTCTGGAGTGATGATGTGTCTCATGCCACATGGATGTTGATTGTTAGGATATTCCAACACATAGGAAATAGTTAAGTTCAACTTGGTCTAGTATAGAGTTAGGTAAAGTGTGTTTCTTTACCATTGTACATTTTGTAACTTACAATCCGATGGTCACGATATGTAGTGATCCGACGGTTCACTCTCTCCTCGGTATTACCGACACTTGATCCGTGGCTTGACACCCGATTGGTCCATGAGTTCTATTTAAAGCGCATGGAGGGTCATTGTTCGGGTAATCCGTCGATGAGAGAAAGCTTATGTAAATTTTCATTCTTTGATTAATAAATTGCCTGAAGTGGCCACGTTGGCTCAGGCCGTGGACTGTTTCCCTCTTTGAGGGTTTTAACCACGTCAAAAATACTCGTGTATTGATTTGAGATCTGGTTGTGAGCGGTGTCCTTTTGGTGTTATTTCTGAGGAACTTACCCTGTAAATTCCTACATTGATTTGGTTGACTTGCTGACCTGGACCTCCACCAAGTTGAATTTCAAAATTTTTGGCTAGGAAAAATTCTATAAAACAGTCCTAAAAGATAAGTGCATATCTTCCAAACATTGATGTTTGTGAAAAAAATGAGAGGATTTTGTATATAAGCTTGTGTTGAAAAAAAATGTCCATATTTATAAAATTCAGTTTCATTTGGTTAGAACGTGAGCCAAAAGTTGACTACTAAAACAATGATTTCCAGAAATTTCATAGCAAAGAAATTTGTAGCAAATTCAAAAAACACCTCTCTGCAAGTTCTGCAAGTTCTGAGATATTCCTTGATTTTTGTAAGCTAAATACATGCCTTCAGAACCTCCTTTGATGAGTTTTATACCTTTCTTAACCTCCATGAAAAGATATAATAGTTTTGTAGCAAACAATTGACTTTACTATAGGGAGTTGCTACGAGATTTGCAAGAACTTCAATAGCAAATCCCCTATTTTTATAACTAGATTTGCTACATAATTTTGTAGAAGTATTTAAAAGCCACTTATGGATGGATAAGTGTGAGGTACATAAAAATTTGTAATTGAAGATTTATGACAAACCCCTTTTTAACTTATATGGACCCCACATCATGACAAGATGACCAAAAACACAATGATCATGAACCCTACTTTGAGAAACTTTGAAAACCCTAGCTAATTTTGACCAATGAGTAAAATAAAATTGTTTCCTAAGTTTTATCAAGGATAACACTCGGAAAAGTTGTGTCGATCATTCCTAGATACTCTGGGAATGCCAGAGCTCCAAGATCAAATGTGAAAGTGAGCTCTGGTGGCATCTATTAAATAGATTTGATCAATTTAGGGTTTATGACGCGCATGCCAAAAATCTAGGAAAAAGCGACAAGTGATAGTAGTTTTTTAAAATTAACTCAAGTGTAACTCCCAGTGCTAAAAATATATCCCTATTTTTTAGGTATGATTTATTCTTTTATCTTTCTTTTCTTTTTCGGAAGGGATGTCATGCATGCATGGAGAAATTGTGCATTTCTGGAGGGAACTAGGCAATCTAGTAGCACATGCATCGAGAAAGAGCTAAGGGTAATGCTTCTGCACAATTCCTCGATTGAGTGGCTTTGGATACCTCTCATTCTCTCTGCGGTTTCCCACCTGAATACAAGATGTTCATTGGGTCTGTGTAGTTCTAGAGTTGAAGCTCACTTCTAGGTTGATCTGCACAATTCTTGAGAATAGTGCTTACTACTTGGCTTCAATGTGCAATTCCTAAGAGCAAGTTTGGCTGCCCTCTAAAGAATCGTGCATATGCACTCATTTATTTCTTGAGGCATCTGAGCGGTCATGACTTCTTAAGAGAATAAGAGGTTGTCCCTAAAGTGAAGTATGTTATATAACTATGACATAATTATTAAGGTTTTCCCCCTCACCTTACATTACTTGACTGAGTTAATAAAGGTTATATGAATATAGAAAAACTGATCAGAGTAGGCGGTACTAGTTAAAAGTGCAATCGTTGTGTTTTCACCGAGACTCACTCTAAATTGAACGTATTTTCCATCAGAGTATCATTGACTGAAGAACACAAGCTATTTAAAAAGAGATGGGATAACGAATAACCAAATATCAATACTTGTACAAGTGCTCTTGTAGTTCATCCTACTTCTCTAAAGAGCCAAACAAAGTTTCATATGAAGCTAATCATACATGTGTGTAACAAGCAAATAAACAAGAAAGAAAAAGACAAAAGTAAAGAAGCAAAAGAGAGTAAGAAAAGCCAAGCATGAAAAAAAGGAAAACAATAGTCCTACTTGTAAGCTAAACAATGCATGGGCCTACTCACGTAAAGTGATACTTCCAAGGTAGCCACTGGTGCATTGGTTGGCCCATGTTGGTGAATGCATGGTCGGCAAGAAAGATATTCAGGTAGACCAGCAAGAAAGAAAGATAAAACAATGAAGACCAACATGCTCGAACTTTAAATGCATCCACATAAAAGAACATAGTAAAATTGCAAGAAAAATGCTTTGTGGACGTATCATGGTGAAGCATCGCACTATGTGTAGACGAAAAATATGCACACTCTTTTGATCTGGACAAACAAGAAAACATGCAGAAATAAGAAAAAATTCTCTTAGCAACATGACTTGCTACATATGAATTCTCTAATGCATGAGTGACAAGATCGTGTGATTCTAGTGGAGGAAGTGAAATATGTGGACCAGATTGGTTTTCAATGGAAACAACATAGTGATGATGAGCCTGGCCTGTTTAAACAAAGTTTTGATTGGTAGTGTAACTGACCTCAAGACTACGAGAACATGAAATAACCATCAACTCGGGCTAAAATTCCTCGATAGCTTAAGGGGTTTCCACTTTATGAGCAGTTAGATCATCAAAGACCGGTGGCTTAGAAACATGAACAACAAGTGAATCAACATCCTGATCAATTGAATGAGTGAAGAGATCATGACAACCATGATCAAAAAATTCGAGATGTACATCAACATCCTCATGATCTGATGAATCATAGAGAGGGGTTGATGAGAAACAAAAATTTTCACCCTTTGAATTTCGAGAAAGAAAAGATGACAGATTGGGTTGATTTGGAAACAAAGGTGTCCTCTTTGCAATCAAATGACAGACTGACATCTTGAGTGTCTTGTGAGTGATCAGAAGTAGAAACATCTAGGAATGGATTTTCACAAGAGAAATTAGAAATGGAAGAATCGAAAAATATTCCAGGAAAATTCAAATGAGGTGTAGATAGAAGGATGGCATCGTTCACCACATGTTCTTCTTAAGATTCCCACACACAATCATAAACAAATACATCACAAGTTGGCTACTCAACACCAACTCAATCGACAACTTGATCCTCGTGAACAATAAAGGTGGAGTCCAGAATGGTTGAAAACAACACAGTACAATCTAAAGGATCAAAGGAAGCAAAGGATGGGTGACAACCATCGGGGTTGCAGTCCAATACTTTGCAGATATCGAGAGTAGTTGGGGTGGGAAGATGTGATAGTTTAATAAATGGGTTCGCAACTTCTGATGAGAAGAGGATGGAGGTTGACTTATGACAAAAACCTTGTCCATCTTAGATATAGGTGCTCTAACACTGAGCTATGATGGGAGGGGTTTGAATGATTCAAACTCATGTTGATTTTTAGATATGTGAAGAAGATACTGAAATATTTCAGTGAGAAATTTCCAATCAATTTCATCTTAAGGGATTTGAAAAACAACATTACAGAAACGATCCCAAAATTGTGAAATACTTTCATAAGGTGCTTTCCATAATTCTATAGTTTTTTTATTATTTCTTTGCGGTCATAACGAAAGAAAGCATGAATTAACTCTCCGATAATGTGATGATAAGAGTGAATAGAGGCTATGAGCAATGTACAAGACCATTGGTCAACATGCCCATCAAACGTGTAATCGAACAACCCACATGAAATGCCATCTGAAGGCACTCCATTCCTTTCACAAAATCCTTAGAGAGAAAGTCCATGTATTAACAAGGATTCTTTGCCTTCATCATCATACTTAATATGTGACAAGTCATCTGACATCCTTCGACAATTCAAAGTCATGTGCATGAGAAAAATATGCTAGAGGTGAGATTGTAATGTAAGTCATGGATGGTGTGCAGAGATTCAAAACAGACTTTAAGGTCTCAACTTGTTAGCTGGCCCTCCTTCTAGTGCCAAAAATTTCGATGGTGCTGGACCCACCAACATGTAAGAGCATCTCCCCAGTAAGAAGTCCCAACTAGACTTTAGACCATTTGGAGTAGGAGTACCAATAGTGGGTATTAAAGTAATGCCTTGACTGCGGTAGCGCACAGAGGTAAGTATGATATCTTTGTCGGAAGAAAGTGTTTAACCTTGCAGTGAGTCAAGTGAGATCCATGGGGGTTCTAACACATGAAGGGGAAAGGGAAATGTGTCCCTTAGAAGCATGTAATAGTATGCAGCTTGAAAGGAACACGCGAGTGGAATGACATCACAAGCTGGAAAGTGGAAAATTCCACAAACCAATTTGACAGGTTAAACAAACAACATGTCTGCAACAAGACTCATACAGTTTCATACAAAATATTTCATACCCAAATGTGTAAGTTAAATAACATACCTTCTTAAAGAAACTAGAATAGTTGAACTACAATAACAACATATGCATGAAAACATGTTGTTTCTACTATATAGTATCAAGTGAAAGTTCCATCCATACGTACATCATTGATAGCCACTAGCCGCATTAGTGGAAAATTATAGTCAACACCACCTGCTCCTCAAAATATATGTACTCACTCTACACTATGGAGAAGCCAAGGCTCGTCACAATACTCTCCAAGCCTCCTCTAAGAAATGCTTAGCCAAAATCTTTGCTCCCAAAAGTCTGTTCTATGAGTTATGAGGTTATATATATAGAAATGGGTGGGGTGACCGTTGACATTCCCCTTTGACTCTTGGAATATCCTAATGACTCTTCACATTCCATTAGTGACACTTTTAATTTCACTTACAACATATTTACAATAATACAATTTCCACATATACCCATGTGGGACAAAATAAGCTTGAGCCAGCCTAACAAGACAAACAACATCACTCGAGGTCTTGGGGAAACACCAACTCGGTAACCTCCTCATGGTTTTCTTTATTGATGAACTAATACAAATATTGGTACTACACTATTTTGTTCCCAAACTATTTGGCGACGCCTTTATCGAAGAAGACTCTTGCCTTGATAACTTCTGGGTATATGGTCCTAAAACCTCTGCCCAGCTCATCCTGAAGCATGTGAAGCACTGTCCTGAGTGTGGATGGACCACTAATGTACTTTTTCATGTTTCCTATGCTCAAGTGCAAGTCATCACTAGTGGCCTCACACATGAACTACTCTATGTACCCGTCGACCTCTAGCATTACTTGGTTCTTCCTGATGGCTTGAGTGAGGTTTTTGATTGAAGGGATCCTGTGTGTTTTCACTATGACATCCAGACTCCTGAACAACCATGCTTAGGAAGCCTCAATGCTAGTGATAAGCAAAGGGAGCTGCTCATAGTTCTGGATCAACATCCAAATTCGTGCTTTGCCTAGCTCTACCTGCGGCTTCATCATCTTGTGCAAGTAAAGAGGGGCCCCCTTGTACCTAATTGTCCATTCCTATTCATGCACAATGACATCATGGATGTATTTGAGAGTTTGGGTTGTCTTCACGCACTGCTATTGAAAACATTATGTATGGCAAACCGCATTGTGCACAGTGTGAAATTATGTTGCACAATGCTTGCATGGTAGTCTCCAAAGTTGATATTTCAGCAAGTATTTCTTTCTTCATTTCTACCATAGTGGAGCTTGCAGACTACTCTATTCTCTACCTCTAGGAAGTCCTTTGCCATCCAATCATTCTCTACTATCAAGAACTTGTTTGTTGAACTCGTGGCTTTTGCATAAGCATTAGAAGCCTTGGACATGGAAGCTAGATGTCTTCTAACATATGATACAATAATTCTTTCTTCTATGTGTGCAAGTGATGTGTGATAATCCAGGATTTGATTTCTTCATTCTTATACAATCCTTTACTATGACTGACCAAATGACATATTGTACATGTCCATTGTCAAATCATCAGCGAGGAGAATAACTTCTTCTTGCTCACTCAAGACTGGTTTTGAATCTGGAGGTGGTGGAGACTATGGTGAGACCTCGATGCTCTTGGCATGAGATTGATGTCTTGGTCCTATGGCTCCTGTTCCATCCCCATGTTCATTTCTTAAACCATCTGCTCAGCCTACTGAGCGAGTTACCAAAACTACACTTGCTCACATTCTTCTTCATCTGCTAGCTACTTTGATCCTTCAACCTGTATCGGTGCAATTTTCTCCCTCAGTGTTCCTTGCCTTTCCTCCTGTTCCTATTTCTGCTTCTCTTCTCTTTCTCTCCTCCTGAGCTCTTGCTTTATTTTAATCTTATTTTCAGTTTCTTGGAACTTCCTCTCTACATCTCCCAACCTTTTATTATCTTTATTCCTCCATTATATTCTCCTTTCGCTCTATCACCTCTTCGCGTCTATCTCCAAAGCTACTTTTTCAACAAGAGGATCTTCTTTGAACTTTTAGCTTTGCCTAGCCTCTGCGCTTTTGAAAATGTTCCTCTTTCCTTTGTCTTGTGCAAGTTTTCTAATCATTGCTGCTATTGTTGTTGCTTCCTATGGTGTTGTTTCCTACAGTGTTGATTTCCATTCTACAACTGTGCTGGCCAGTTCATTGAGCCTATGGTCATTATAGAAATACCTCAAAGGTTCTTCCTCTAGCCAATGACATGCCCCATGGATCCAAGGATAATACACCTTCACAGAATGGTTATTACATATCTAGTTGGAATTATATAGATTGAATCTCTTGGTTCCAAAACCAAACTTCTTCAAGTCCTCAGCCTCAGCATCTACATCCTTCAAGGTATGGATCTCATACATTCCAATCTACAAAGGAAGAGCAATTCGTGGTGCCTTCTTCCTCCTGTGAAATCATGCTGATAACCCTATGGAGATGTGATATGAAAAGTAGCGAAAGACTTGAGAAGTAAAATGTACCTGGTGTTATCACTAGGTTAGACATGCTCGGCAGGCTAGGTTATGTCAACCTTCAACCATGAGTAACTATTTCAAACCACTTGCATGAGAGGGCTCTCTCAAAGAGAACAATATGATGTTATAGATAAAACTCAATTACAGATGGCTAACTCTAGATTTTTATGTTATTTTTGCAGGTGAAAGGGAGTGAGTGCTACAACAATTGGGCATGGAGTCAATTACATTAAACTCAATTACTCACATAACTATTTTCGAAGGAAACTTAGCCATCTTTTAGCTTATAAATAATGTGAATAAAACCCTTTAACAATAAATAAAACATATGAAGGAAGTTGGAGCAAACCCTAATAATGAAGTCCAAGTGATCATAATGATTTAAAAACTCACATCAATGTAAAAGACAGAACAAGTAAACATATAAACCAAAATATTTATTTTAGGTAATTAAAATAGAGTATGCAAGTAAATGTATATTAACTTAGAAGATTCACATATGTTAGTTTCTTCAAATCCTCAATGAACCTCTCCCAAAGTAAAAAATCTATCTATTTATAGAGAAAAGATCTTTTTACATCAACTTGCCACATGAGCCAGATTTGATCCACTATTTAAGAGACTTATTCCTATTTTTCTTCTAACTAACATAGTCCTCATAGGGATTTTATGTTTTACATAGTTTTAATTCAATTAGGACTCTACTAGATTTTAAGACTTTAACCACTTTATTTTTATGAAGATAACCGAGCCCAAATGTTTGCTGAATTTTCTGGAGTGATGAAGTGTCTCATGCCACATGGATTTTGATTTGGTTGACTTGTTGACCTAGACCTCCACCAAGTTGAATTTCAAAATTTTTGGCTAGGAAAATTCTATAAAACAGTCCTAAAAGATAAGTGCATATCTTCCAAACATTGATGTTTGTGAAAAAACTGAGAGAATTTTGTATATAAGCTTGTGTTGAAAAAACAATTCCTTCGTATTTCTAAAATTCATTTTCATTTGGTTAGAACATGAGCCCAAATTTGACTACTAAAACAATGGTTTCCAGAAATTTCATAGCAAAGAAATTTGTAGCAAATTCAAAGAACACCTCTCTGCAAGTTCTGCAAGTCCTGAGATCTTCCCTTGATTTTTGTAAGCTAAATACATGCCTTCAGAACCTCCTTTGATGACTTTTAGACGTTCCTTAACCTCCATGAACGGGTATAATAGTTTTGTAGCAAACAATTGGCTTTACTATAGGGATTTGCTATGACATTTGCAGGAACTTTAGCAACAAATCCCCTATTTTTATAACTGGATTTGCTACATAATTTTGTAAAAGTATTTAAAAGCCAATTATGGATGGATAAGCGTGAGGCACATAAAAATTTGAAATTGAAGCTTTATGACAAACCCCTTTTTAACTTATATGGACCCCACATCATGACATGATGACCAAAAACACAATGATCATGAACCCTATTTTGAGAAACTTTGAAAACCCTAGCTAATTTTGACCAATGACTAAAATAAAATTGTTTCCTAAGTTTTATCAAGGATAACACTCGGAAAAGTTGTGTCAATCATTCCTAGATTCTCTGGGAATGCCAGAGCTCCAAGCTTGAATGTGAAAGTGAGCTCTAGTGGCATCTATTAAATATATTTGATTGATTTAGGGTTTATGACACGCATGCCAAAAATCTAGGAAAAAGCGACAAGTGGTAGTAGTTTTTTAAAATTAACTCAAGTGTAACTCCCAGTGCTAAAAATATATCACTATCTTTTAGTTATGTTGTATTCTTTTATCTTTTTTTCCTTTTTCGGAAGGGATGCCATGCATGCATGGAGAAATTGTGTATTTCTGGAGGGAACCGGGCAATCTAGTAGCACATGCATCGAGAAAGAGCTAAGGGTAATTCTTCTGCACAATTCCTCGATTGAGTGGCTTTGGATTCCTCTCATTCTCTCTGTGGTTTCCCCTCCTGAATACAAGATGTTCGTTGGATTTCTGTAGTTCTCGAGTTGAAGCTCACTTCTAGGTTGATCTACACAATTCTTGAGAGTAGTGCTTACTACTTGGCTTCAATGTGCAATTCTGAGAGCAAGTTTGGATGCCCTCTAGGACTGCATAGTTTGCCAAGGCAGTGAAAGAAACATATACATTCAAGTCATGGGGGGTCATATTTTGATTATAAAACAAAGAAAGTAAGTGAACACAAGCTATAAAATGAAATATAAATTCAAATGAAAACATAAGTACCTAGGCAATGCAAGACAAACTACTGAGATTTAAGGAGGGAGGCTCCAAAAGGAATCAAAGGAAAAATTTTGGAGGGTGGTTGTAGCTACTAAAACATTGGTGACACACTGGTAGAACTCCAGCTCTTTGTATGGGCCTTGTCTTGTGTAAAGTGAGTCTAACTCCTCTGGAAGTATTGTTCGATTCTTTTATTGTCATGGATTCCTCACTAGCTTGAGTTCAAGATATAGTCATTGCCATTCTCTTGATTGGTAATCACACATACCAAGCCAACTAAACTAAGTTATTTTTATTAGGGATGAAGGGTATAATGATGCACAATTAATATAGACTATGAGAGTTTTAGTTTCATCTCTAGTGTTTCTCCACTTCAAGTAGGCCTAGATAGTACCCTGACAAAGTCACTTCAGGAAGACAAGCATTGCTCCACTGCTAGCAAGCTTGGACAGTGCCCTAATAAAGTTACTTGCTTCACCTCTTTGCATAAGAATCCTTTCTCTTCTTTCACCTTATTGTTTTTTTCTTATTTTTTATTTTTTTATTTTTTAGAGGACCGTGCATATGCACTCATTTATTTCTTGAGGCAGCTGAGGGGTCGTGACTTCTTAAAAGAATAAGAGGTTGTCCCTAAAGAGAAGTATGTTATATATACCTATGACATACTTATTAAGGTTTTCCCCCTCACCTTACATTACTTGAATGAGCTAATAAAGCTTATATGAATATAGAAAAACTGATCGAAGTAGGTGGTACTAGTTAAAAGTGCAATCGTTGTGTTTTCACCGAGACTCACTCTAAATTGAACGTATTTTCCATCAGGGTATCATCGACTGAAGAACACAAGCTATTTAAAAAGAGATGGAATAACGAATAACCAAATATTGATAGTTGTAAAAGCGCTCTTGTAGTTCACCGTACTTCTTTAAAGAGCGAAACACAGTTTCATATGAAGCTAATCCTACATGTGTGTAACAAGCAGATAAACAAGAAAGTAAAAGACAAAAGTAAAGAAACAAAAGAGAGTAAGAAAATCCAAACATGAAAGCAAAGAAAACAAGAAAGAAAACACTAGTCCTACTTGTAAGCTAAACAATGCATGGGCCTACTCACGTAAAGTGATACTTCCAAGGTAGCCACTGGTGCATTGGTTGGCCCATGTTGGTGAATGCATGGTCGACAAGAAAGATATTCAAGTAGACCAGCAAGAAATAAAGATAAAACAATGAAGACCAACATGCTCGAACTTTGAATGCATCCACATAAAAGAACATAGTAAAAGTGCAAGAAACATGCTTTATGGATGTACCATGGTGAAGCATCGCACTATGTGTAGACGACAAACATGCACACTCTTTTGATCGGGACAAACAAGAAAACATGCAGAAATAAGAAAACTTTCTCTTAGCAACATGACTTGCTACATATGACTTCTCTAATGCATGAGTGAGAAGATCGTGTGATTCTAGTGGAGGAAGTGAAATCTGTGGATCAGATTGGTTTTCAATGCAAACAACATAGTGATGATGAGCCTGGCCTGTTTAAACAAAGTTTTGATTGGTAGTGTAACTGACCTCAAGACTACGAGAACATGAAATAACCATCAACTCGGGCTAAAATTCCTCGATAGCTTAAGGGGTTTCCACTTGATGAGGAGTTAGATCATCAACGACCTGTGGCTTAGAAACATGAACAACAAGTGAATCAACATCCTGATCGATTGAGTGAGTGAAGAGATCATGACAACCATGATCAAAAAATTTGAGATGTACATCAACATCCTCATGATCTAATGAATCATATAGAGGGGTTGATGAGAAACAAAAATTTTCACCCGCAGAATTTCCAGAAAGAAAAGATGACAGATTGGTTCGATTTGGAAACAAAGGTGTCCTCTTCGCAATCAAATGACAGACTGACATCTTGAGTGTATTGGGAGTGATCAGAAGTAGAAACATCTAGGAATGGATTTTCACAAGAGAAGTTAGAAATGGAAGAATCAAAAAATATTCTAGGAAAATTCAAATGAGGTGCAGATAGAAGGAGGTCATCGTTCACCACATGTTCTTCTTAAGATTCCCACACACACTCATAAAAAAAGACAGCACAAGTTGGCTGCTTAACACCAACTCCTTCAACAACTTGATCCTCGTGAACAATAAAGGTGGAGTCCAGAATGGGTGAAAACAACATAGTACAATCTAAAGGATCGAAGGAAGCAAAGGATGGAGGTTGAGAAGAAAAGACCACGTGACATCCATCAGGGTTGCAGTCCAATTCTGTGAAGATATAGAGAGTAGTTGGGGTGGGAAGATGTGATAGTTTAATAGATGGGTTCGCAACTTCTGATGAGAAGAGGATGGAGGGTGACTTATGACAAAAACCTTGTCCATCTTAGATTTAGGTGCTTTAACATCGAGCTATGATGGGATGGGTTTGAATGATTCAAACTCATGTTGATTTTTAGATATGTGAAGAAGATACTGAAATATTTCAGTGAGAAATTTCCAATCAATTTCATCTTAAGGGATTTGAAAAATAACATTACAGAAACGATCCCAAAATTGTGCAATACTTTCATCAGGTGCTTTCCATAATTCTTACTGCATATGCCTTGGCATCAACAACATGTAATCTCTATTATTTCTTTTGAATAGAAATTACGAACTCTATTTTCCTCGGAAAAAAAAGGTGCTTTCCATAATTCTATAATTTTTTTATTGATTTCTTTGTGGTCATAACGAAAGAAAGCATGAATTAACTCTCTGATCATGTGATGATAAGAGTGAATAGAGGCTATGAGCAATGTACGATACCATTGGTCAACATGCCCATCAAACGTGTAATCGAACAACCCACATGAAATGTCATCTGAAGGCACTTCATTCCTTTCACAAAATCCTTAGATAGAAACTCGATGTATTAACAAGGATTCTCCGCCTTCATCATCATACTTAATATGTGACAAGTCATCTAACATCCTTCGACACTTAAAAGTCACGTGCATGAGAAAAACATGCCAGAGGTGAGATTGTAATGTAAGTCATGGATGGTGTGCAGAGATTCAAAACAGACCTTAAGGTCTCAGCTTGTTAGTTGGACCTCCTTCTAGTGCCAGAAATTTTGATGGTGCTGGACCCACCAACATGTTAGAGCATCTCCCCAGTAAGAAGTCCCAACTAGACTTTAAACCATTTGGAGTAGGAGTACCAATAGTGGGTATTAAAGTAATGCCTTGATTGGGTAGCGCACAGAGGTAAGTATGATAACTTTGTCGGAAGAAAGTGTTTAACCTTGCAGTGAGTCAAGTGAGATGCATGGGGGTTCTAACACATGAAGGGGAAAGGGAAATGTGTCCCTTAAAAGCATGTAATAGTACGCAGCTTGAAAGGAACATGCGAGTGGAATGACATCACAAGCTGGAAAGTGGAATATTCCACAAACCAATGTGACAGGTTAAACAAACAACATGTCTGCAACAAGACTCATATAATTTCATACAAAATAGTTCATACCCAAATCTGTAAGTTAAATAACATACATTCTTAAAGAAACTAGAATAGTTGAACTACAATAACAACATATGCATGAAAACATGTTGCTTCTACTATATAGTATCAAGTGAAAGTTCCATCCATACATACATCATTGATAGCCACTAGCCGCATTAGTGGAAAATTATAGTCGACACCACCTGCTCCTCCAAATATATGTACTCACTCTACGCTGTGGAGAAGCCAAGGCTCGTCACAATACTCTCGAAGCCTCCTCTAAGAAATTCTTAGCCAAAATCTTTACTCCCAAAAGCCTGTTCTATGAGTTATGAGGTTATATATATAGAAAAGGGTGGGGTGACCCTTGACATTCCCCTTTGACTCTTGGAATACCCTCATGACACTTCACATTCCATTAGTGACACTTGGAGTTTCACTTACAACATATTTACAATAATACAATTTCCACATATAACCATGTGGGACAAAATAAGCTTGAGCCAACCTAAAAAGACAAACAACATCACTCAGGGTCTTGGGGAAACACCAACTCGGTAACCTCCTCATGGTGGTCTTTAGTGACGAGCTAATAAAAATCTTGGTACTACACTATTGTGTCCCCAAACTATTTGGTGATGCCTTTATCGAAGAAGATTTTTGCCTTGATAACTTCTGGGTATATGGTCCTAAAACCTCTATCCAGCTCATCCTGAAGCATGTGAAGCACTGTCCTAAATGTGGATGGACCACTAATGTACTTTTTCATGTTTCCTATGCTCAAGTGCAACTCATCACTAGTGGCCTCACACATGAACTACTCTATGTACCCATCGACCTCTAGCATTACTTGGTTCTTCCTCATGGCTTGAGTGAGGGTTCTAATTGTAGGGATCTTGTGTGTCCTCACTATGACATCTAGACTCCTGAACAACCATGCTTAGGAAGCCTCAATGATAGTGATAAGCAAAGGGAGCTGTTCATGGTTCTGGATCAACATCCAAATTCGTGCTTTGCCTAGCTCTACTTGCGGCTTCATCATTTTGTGCAAGTAAAGAGGGACCCCCTTCTACCTAATTGTCCATTCTTGTACATGCACAATAACATCATGGATGTATTTGAGAGTTTGGGTTGTCTTCGTGCACTGCTATTGAAAACCTTCTATATGGAAAACCGCATTGTGCACAATGAGAAATTATGTTGCACAATGACTGCATGGTAGTCTCCAAAGTTGATATTTCAGCAATTATTTATTTCTTCATTTCTACCATAGTGGAGCTTGCAGACTACTCTGTTCTCACCTCTAGCAAGTCCTTTGCCATCCAATCATTCTCTACTATCAAGAACTTTTCTGTTGAACTCGTGACTTTTGCATAAGCATTAGAAGCCTTAGACATGGAAGCTGGATGTCTTCTAACATATGATAGAATCACCCTTTCTTCTATGTGCGCAAGTGATGTGTGATAATCCGGGAGTTGATTTCTTCATGCTTATTCAATCCTTTACTATGACTCACCAAATGACATATTGTACAAGTCCATTTTCAAATCATCATCGAGGAGAATAACTTCTCCTTGCTCACTCAGGACTGGTTTTGAATTTGGAGGTGGTGGAGACTGTGGTGAGACCTAGGATGCTCTTGGCATGAGATTCGTGTCTTGGTCCTGTGGCTCCTGTTCCATCGCCATGTTCATTGCTTAAACCATGTGCTCAACTGACTGAGCGAGTTACCAAAACTACACTTGCTCACATTCTTCTTCATCTGCTATCTACTTTTATTCTTCAACCCGTATAGGCGCAATTTTCTCTCTCAGTGTGCCTTGCCTTTCCTCTTGTTCCTATTTCTGCTTCTCTCCTCTTTCTCCCCTCCTGAGCTCTTGCTTTATTTTAAGTTTGTTTTCAGTTTTTTTGCAACTTCCTCTCTACATCTCCCAACCTTTTATTATCTTTATTCCTCCATTATATTCTCCTTTCGCTCTATCACCTCTTCGCGTCTATCTCCAAAGCTACTTTGTCAACAAGAGGATCTTTTTTGAACTTTTAGATTTTCCTAGCCTCTGCACTTTCGACAATGTTCCTCTTTCCTTTGTCTTTTGAAAGTTTTCTACTCACTGCTGCTATTGTTGTTTCTTCCTATGGTGTTGTTTCCTAGAGTGTTGCTTTCCATTCTACAACTATGCTAGCCAGTTCATTGAGCCTATGGTCATTGTAGAAATACCTCAAAGGGTCTTCCTCTAGCCAATGACATGCCCCGTGGATCCAAAGATAATACACCTTCACAGAATGGTTATTACATATCTAGTGGGAATTATATAGATTGAATCTCTTGGTTCCAAAACCAAACTTCTTCAAGTCCTCAGCCTCAGCATCGACATCCTTCAAGGTACGGATCTCATACATTCCAATCTGCAAAGGAAGAGCAATCCATGGTGCCTTCTTCCTCCTATGAAATCATGCTGATAACCCTATGGAGATGTGATTTGAAACCTCTTGCATTACTAAATTATCTATGGAAAAACATGGTAAAACATGTGAAGGCTTCTCTCCAGCAAATATCCTGATGAAGTTGCCACCCTGTGAGGCATGCCAATCTGCAATGTTAAGGAATCCTTGCATCGCTTCAAGGGACATGCAAGGTGGATGTTGTTCGAATATAATCTTGTATACTAGGGTGATAAAGTGCTCAGATAGCCTTTCCATGTCTCCCTAGTAGTTGCACTCAGAAAGAAACTAAAAATAGATGTTGATAACATCATCTGATGGTTTTCATGTCCAACCCGTGCCAGGGAACTTCTGTTGGGCACAGATTGCATCAAGCAGGTACATAGACGTAAAGAATCTTTCTTGCATGTCCTTCAATGGAATTTTGGCATTAGACACATGAAATTTTAGTTGAAGAGCCAACATGTTAGACCAGTTGAATGGCCTTCCTTCATTTTCCAACTGATCCAACATAACCACCCAACCCTACAGAAAGTCTTCGTGATCTCTTAACCATTCAAGTGATATGAAAATATGAGCAAGAGTTGGTAGGCGTTCCTGAGTGACTTCGACTTGTATACCCTATTGGGTGTCACTCTAAAATTTGATGTCTCTCTTACCAAACACTTCATGACATCTTTAGTGTTCACATTGTTGTTGGGAGTATAGACTAGTGCATCCATGTGGTTCATTGACTATGACAAGTGATACATCTAATGTTATTTTTTCGCCTTGAAGGTGGCAAGAAGATATTTTCCATTGGAACTGCTCAGTGTCATTGTCTCTGGATTGGTATGTGAGACAATCCAAAGAATAATATCTATGCATGGGAAGGAGGGATACATTCATGCAACCCTGTAGAAGCCTGACTTGTGAATTTTGATATAGACCTATTAATCTTCCAGGTCTTCCTTGAAACTTCCTACAAATATGTCCTTTATTTCTTGCCATTTAATCTTCATGTCCTTTTTTACAAACCAATGTGTGTCTGTATAGATGGGCATGTTCATCAGTACCTATTGAACCACATCTCTAGTGTTTCTCTCTACAATATCCTTTGATCCACCTCTCTTGGAAACCATGTTGCTTGTCCTGCTGAGAAGTTTGTCAACAACTATTGTGCCTAGAGACAGAGTAGACACTCATGACAGGAAAATGTCAACTTAAAACAAAATCACTTCAAGGAACGATCATGCAACAAAATGGGTAACGCCTGGGAAAGCCTGCATAGTTATGACTCTCGTAGGTGAGGGACTGCTAGTTGGATCTATGCATTATGTGGTCCTAACTGTAAGTGAGATGTACTTATGACTGGAACTATGCAGAGCGCAGTCCAGTGTGGCTTGCTGAGGACTGGAACTGTGCAATGCAAAATTTAGTCCGGCTTGATGCTGGCTGGGTTTGTGCATCGGGAAATCCCAGTGGGAAAGAATCAGGGAATGTCTCCTAGAACTTCCTAGAGTGCAGATGGAAGCAGTCACTGGCAGCCTCTGTGCAATTTCCTAGAGCCAAGGAAGAGCCTTGAGTTCCAAAAACTCATAGTGCGTGTCAGGAAGAGCTACATCTGGGGCAAGGCAACCCAAATCTACCCAAGGGAAACTTGAAAATGAGTATATCTAAATTCATGAGTGAAGGATGGTGTAGATATGAGTAAATGGTCATGAATGAAATCAAAGAAAGTGTAGAAATTAGTCAAACGAATAAACAACAAAGTTTGTAGGGAGAATCGCTGCAACAACGATCGTTAGTGTAGAAAAGGGGTTATGCATGTGACACTTAAGAAATTCAATGTAAAACTTGAAACAACACTTATACAAGTTAAAAAATACTAAACATTGGTGGTCATTTAATAAAACATGCAAAACAACACTCACACAAGCCAAAAAAATAAAGCGACAGAAAAGCAGTGAAAGACTTAAAAATAAAAACTTACTTGAGAAAGCTATAGGATCATGCTGAAGGTTTCTAGATGCTTCAAGATGCTATATTTCCAAGATCAAATGTGAAAATGAGTTCTGGTGGCCTCCATTAAATAGATTTGATCGATTTAGGGTTTATGATGCCCATGTGTTATCGGGAAATCTAGTGTCCACTCCATTCTGCTAGTCCCACTAAGACTGGTAGCTATCTTAGAAACAAACAAACTAAAACTACTTTCGCTTTCCTTTATGCGAAATAGATAAGAGGGGAATAAAGGAAACCAACCTTAGTCTCGTGCTTAGTTCCTTGCTTGGTTCCTCTCCCTTCTGATAGATCCTTACCGCTTTGCCTTCATCTACCCAGCTTCAAAGAGCACCTGTGGAATCAAAGCAGCATAATACTATCGAAGAACAAAGATCTACAATCATAAACAATATATGACTAGATATATATTGACCACACAAATGCATATATCATCAAACATACAAGAATGTGGAGGAAAAATTGAATAGCTTTATTAATATCAAGAACAACAAAGAGGATTACAACCAATTGTTCTAACCCATTGTCATCCTCCCAGCATTAAATCCCTTCTTCACCTCATGAAATGCTTATATCACCCAACACTATGATATTCCACCAAGAAACCAACAGCACTTCCTTACAAGATACAAAATTCCCGCCTCCAGATCTCTGGGATGAGGGATCCATATATAGATGATTGCAGGGGGGTGAGTCAGCTTCTGGGATTTTGATTAGTTTCCTCTCTCTGATAGTTCTTGATTCCACTTGGAGATTGATGATCTCTTACTCATCCCTGGGTGCATTCAAAGAGGCAAGTGTCACAGGAGAAGTTTCTAGAAGATTCCATGACGATCCACCTTGCAAAATGTCTCTACCATTTGTCTACTCTCGCCCATCACACCCTATAGAAGGGATTTCCAGTATGCATCACACCCTTTACACTCGGTAGGTGATATGCATCGCACCCTCTGCACTAGGTAGTCTGTATGGTCCAGCTTTGACCAATTCTGAGAAGTTTTCTGTGGAGAACTTCTGGGAGATGATGTAATCAGCTGACCTTGTCCTTTTAGGGTGTGAAGCAACACTTTTAGGGACTTAGGAGCCCTTGTTTTATGGACATGTATGATTGAGGTTGCAGTGCCCAAAAATGTCTATAACAGTTGCCTCCTAAAGCATGAGGTCGTTAATCTTTTGATGTCGGGTGAAATGCTTTATCGTGAGGATTCGAAGTTTTTTCGAGCTGGAAGGCGACTTGTAATAAGATACAATACAACACATTATATTCATAACATTTTTCATGATCTAGCTGAGGTGGGCATTCCCATGCTCAGCTTTATAAATTCATTTTCATGTACATAAGATAGACAACAGTCTGTGTGGTAGACTAATGATTCTGGTAGAGCCATCATCCTTTGATTCAGATGATCATCTATGCAGAAATGATGTACATTTGATGTCTTTATTTTCTTGAATATATTGCAGCCCGGATGGATGAAACTAGATCTGGGGTCTTCAAACTCGTCCAATCTTCACTCGAAGTACAAGTAGATCCATGTGAAAGATGTTTTGGAGTTGAACATGGAAAGACATCGCCTAATTACCGGCCAATGATGTAAGTTGTTAACAAGCGCGGGAGGAATCACCGATAATGATGATGACCCTCAAGGTACTATAGTACAATTCGCATGGTGTGAAAGGGGACTTGGCATCGAACACCATGCAAAATCTTTCAGTCGAAGGCCATTGATGTAAACCTGTCACCGGAAGTGAGAAACTTGCCATTAAGGCATGCAAACTTCAAAGTACTGAAAGGGTTGTTCCTAAGTCAACTTCTTGGATAATGAGATGATGTCGATAAGAAGTGACCCGTCGTAGGAAGGCCTTAATGAATCCCACATCTACAACACGGAACAGAGTAAATGATTTTTGGAGGTGAAAACGATCTGATGATACAGGGTTCAGGGTGGCGGTCATGAAAGAATGGAGCGTGAATGTATTGCAGCGGATGAGACATAGGTGAATTCTCTGAGCGACTTCTATTGAACATATCGGCGACACTAACATGGATTCGTAGCGTTAACCCCAAATATGGATGGTGCAATGGACCAATGGTGATATGACCGGTGAATGGAATAACCCAACCCGACTCGGATGTGGAGTGAAAGTGTCATGTTCAAGAGCGACTTGCTACTAATAAAGTTTCTTCAAGTTTTCTTCCCAATTTTTCCCCAACCATTGCTAACCAATACCTCTTTATTTTTATCAAGCTTGAGGAGGATAACATATGCTTGTTTTATAATCTATCCTTTGGGCAAACCTGTCGCTATGTTTTAATGAGCCTAGCGATAGTGAAACTCGTTCTTGTCTGTATGGACAAGTTTGTCGCTATTTGTCTTTAATGAATTTAACGACAAAGATAACTCGATCCTTTTAAATTTTAGAGAGTCAGAAAGGGACGTAAAGGAAACTCCAATAATCCTTTTTCGTCATATAATCCATTAAGTCAGAAAAAGTATAAAATAATACAAAAGGTATGAATTTTCGGCAATTTTAATGAGCCGAACAAAACAAGCGCTCGATCTTTTTGTGTAATAATCCCTCAGGTCCAAAAAGATTAAAATCTAGAGGAGGGATACAACTTCCAGTAGCTTTAACAAGCTGGAGAGGCCAATTTCTCGGCAATGTTTTCATATTTTACGAGTCAGATGAAAAGAGCTTAAAGGAGACTCATCTTTGGAGGAACGAGTGATAATTTCAACTAGCAGCTGATTCCAGGTAAGGTTTGGAATTTTCCAATCATGGTAGTGTCACAAGGATGGCTAACAGGATCACTCTTCGCAAATGTTCCTCAAAAGGGGTAAACAATCAAATGGAGGTGAAAGATCGGCTAAAATAGAGTGGAGGTGATGGTAAGAACACGACCAGGGCTCAAAAGCTAATGATAATGCATGCACAATGTTTATTTACCGAGGATTGGTTCATTTTTTAATGATCTTAAACTTTGGGGGAACGTTTACTCATTGCTAAGGTTTAATTTTTAACGAGCTTGAACTTCGCATAATAACTACTCGTGATAATGGTCATTGACTACTTGATTTCACCGCTAACTACTTTGTTCCTTTAAAGGTTGTACTTCCTGTTCAATTGCTTCATCAAACTGATTAGAAATGAACCATATATGTTTGAAAAATGAGTTAAAACACTAATATTTTACTCGAATTACATGAAAAGTAATTTAAAAGTGGATTTTACCCCTGATTTTACCATTTCATTTGAACTTTGGTTTGTTGGAGCTCTGGAGGTGCTTTTCCCCCTTGATTTTCACCAGCTGATTTTGAGAGATTCTGTGGACAATTCTTGGCATTGTCTGGACCAGGTAGGAGCTAAACTTGAGCTCTTTAGTTGCATTCCTTCCTTTTTGAATTTTGAGCATGTTTCCCTCTTTTTCTGAGCCCCTGGGGTTTGAAAAATTCACCCTCGCTCCATCGCACCCTTTCTATATCAAAAGGTGCGATGCATACTGGCTTGGCCATTGGCCAGTCAGTATGCATCTCACCCAGTACACTGCTGGGGTGCGATGGGTGCTAGAAGGGAAACTTTTGCACTGCTTTCTCATGGAATTTTTGCCTGATTTTTGCCAAATCAGGATCTTGACTCTTCTCTTGATTGTTTTGCTGAGATTCATCAGAGCAAAATGGTTATTACATGGCAAGAAAGTGAGCATGAAGAAGAGGAAATGGTTGCTTTACATGATCTGGTTACGGTAACTGCATTGCGAAACTGTGGCCAATTCAAGTTTTTCCCCATCTCTAGCATGAGGCAACAAATCAACTTGTTGTAATATCTTCTCGATGCATGGGATCCTACCAACCAGGTGTTTCAGATCAGAGGCAAATCTATCCCCTTGACTGTCATGGACATCTATTTTTTGACTAGTTTATCGAGGCGTGGTGCCCCTCTTTCATTATCAGGTTCCGTCCGTGGGGGAAAATCCGTGAGAGATTACATTCACTGGTATTGCAGAGAGGGATATCAGACTAGTAGGGACGGTAAGATCAACATCCGAGATGTCACTGAATGGTCCTAGAGGACCATTCTATTCACTTTTGCTAGATTGGTTGGTAGTGCAGCTCTTCACGTGGCTAACAGGTCCTATATGCAGTATGCCTTGAAATGCCTTGAACCAAAGGTGTTCAACTGGTGTGACACAGTACTCCCTATGATGAAAGATCAACTAAACAACGTAAAAAGTGGAAAATCCAAGAACTTTGGCTATGGTTCTATTTTGACCGCTTTCACCTTGGAAAAGATCCCACTGATGCAGCCGTAGTAATTTCACTTGGCTTATCTCCACCGACTAAGCCACGGATGCAGAGATGGGTCGACCTTATGGCTCGACATACTGGTCAGTCCCAGGTTTCCTTTTCTGATACCTTCTTCGAGTGGTTCAACCATCAGGAGATTGTTTTTTCCGAGTATCCATATGCTGGTATGGATTTCCGGGGTGACCCGGATTTGGTGTTGCTGGCTGGTGAGCAGTGGGGTGCTATCGGTAAATTCCAAGGAAAATTTTAAGGATGGAAAATTTTCTTGAAGTTTAAAACATTGGCAAATCTCACTAATCCCTAATATGCAAATTATAAATGTTTATTGATATATTTGTAAAATTATTCAAATTTATAATTATTTTATATATAGTCTCTATATAATGTTGGCGATTTTTAAGGTAAAATAATTTTATATTCTAAAATTTGGGCGAATCGTCTTTTATAAAATTGGAAATTGGCGAATCTTTTTTGTGGAAAAATCATGGAAAATTAGCCCACTGGGCGAACATTAGCCCCTAAAATTTTCCATGGTAAATTCTCTAACCATATCTCTGTTTATTTTTTTTATAATGTTCTTGTGCTTTCTTCTATCAATACTAATCAAAACGCATGTTTTCATGCAAATATTGGACCAGTTCGGCCAAAAGTACGTCTGAGAGCACCAACTGCCGCTCTAGCAGGAGAGGTTGTAGGGAGGGCTATCCTTTGCGACCTTGATGTGGTCGAGACTCTTTTAGCATTGCAGGATTAGGTCAAGGGCCTCACTCTTGGTATTTTGGACGTGAGGACCGACGAGCTGCCTCTGAGGTTGCAGCAACATACTATTGGCGTGTCGAGTCGATGGACTAGGCTTTTACACATGATTGCACGGGCTGTGACTTGTTATCACCAGCATCATTAGACTAGGGTGCCCCCTAGCATTTTGAGTTTTGGGTCATTTGACCAATTTTGTCTTGGTTACATAATATTATGTATAAACCATAAACAGTTATATATATATTTTTCATTTTCGGAGCTTTATTTTGGTTGAGTTACGTGATCTTGATGCAAATATTGATGAAATCCTTCTTTTATAAATGTTGAAAATGTTTATATAACACATATTTTGCCAATGAGTCTGTTAATGTGTTTAATTTTATGGAAATATACTGATATTGAATAGAATCAAACTGCCTTTCCAAAATCTTGACCCTTAGGAACATGCAATAGATAGCCTGATTTCGTACGGAGTAGATACCAGTGAGTTGTAGGATGACGAGTTGTGAGTCTAGCCTGACGACGAGTCGGTGTATGCCACACGTAATGGCATCAGAGAGGAGCTCTATCAACATGCTGTATTCAACAATATTGTTCATTGACCGACCAATACATACCCCTCTGAAACTTACCAACTCGCCGCTTGGATCGAAGATGGCCCAGGCTGAAGAAGATAGGTTCCGCGAACTACGACTCGCTCCGTCGGCATATCCAACAAATGATTCCAATAGGTCCGACATCTGCAACAATGTAAAATCAGATCACTTAACCAAAACAATTACCCTCAGCGAAAACAAAAATGTAACAAAAGCGTAGGGGTTACTATCTTGAGTCAAGCATAGTAACGCTTAAGGTACAACCCGTTACAAGGTTGCGCCAGTGGAATCCCATCATAATCTACTAACTCGTAGGCTCCTCTTGCTAATATACATTTAACAATATAGGTGCCCATCCATAAGGACTTGAACTTACCTGCTCCCAATTTATCGGATTCCTGGTCGTAAAGTAAGACCAGGTCACCTTCTAAGAAGAAACCGGGTTTGACATTCTTATCGAACTGCGCCTTGACTCATTCCTTATGGACTTCGTTAGCCAAAGTGGCATCACAATGGGTT
Source organism: Pinus tabuliformis (assembly GCA_031772625.1). NCBI lineage: Eukaryota > Viridiplantae > Streptophyta > Pinopsida > Pinales > Pinaceae > Pinus > Pinus tabuliformis. The sequence goes on from CM062809.1 coordinate 125,664,380, forward strand.
TCATCCAATTTATTAGTTCCAAGAAATGAGCCTCCTCTTCTGAAGTTCCAGGGAGAAGGTCGGCCACGAGTTTGAGGGATGAGATTTCACACTGAACCGATAAGATTGCTTCTAGGCCATACACCAGTTGAAAAGGCATAAACCTAGTTGCATTCCTCACCGATGTCTGGTATGCCCACAAGGCTAAGTATAGGATCAGGTGCCAACTCCTTTTGTGGACTCCAATCATCCTTTGCAGCATCCGCTTCAGGACCTTGTTGATTACCTCAACTTGTCCATTGGCCTGCGGATAATATGGAGTAGAGCTGTTGTGGGACAGACCTAATTTGGCAGCCAATTCAACCATCACGTGATTACGAAAATTTGATCCATGATCTGTGACTATGGCCTGTGGAATGCCAAATCTGGAGACTACATGATTGAAAAAGAAGAGGGCAGCCGTTTTTCCATTGTTGTTTAATGTATGCATCGCCTCGGCCCATTTGGTAAAATATTCTACTATGACTATGATATACCCATGCCCCCCAGGCGAGGTGGGGTTACATGTCATGAAATCTATGCCCCATTTGGAAAATGGCCCAACAACAACTACTGGTTGCAAAGGTGCGGGTGGTATTCTGGTTTTTCGATCAAGGATTTGACATGCATGGCAACTTCTGACTGTGGTTATGCAATCTTTGAACATTGTTGGCCAGAGGTATCCTACTCGTAAAATATTTTGTGCGTAGTGTAACCAGATTGATGCCCCCCACACGCACCTGAATGGCAATCATTCAGGACTTTTTCGGCCTCCTCATGGGTGAGGCACCTCCTCAGAATTGTATCGACACCATGATGGTAAAGTGTATCACCGATGATTATGTAGTCTTTTTCTTGGTATCGAATTCGTCGTTGTTCCGAACATGAGGTATTAGACCTATATGTTTGGGTTTGGAGATAGATTATTATGTCTCCATACCATGGATTGCTTGAAGATATAAGAAACAAAGATTTTTCCACAATTTCTTCTTTTGATGTTGCATCGTTGGATGATGGTGGGAGATCGCATAGTAACTCTGCGAAAACCAGGGATTTCTCCGATTTGGATTTTATAAATTCTAGATCAAACTCTTTTAGAATTTCTATTCATTTTGAATATTTCCCCCCAGCAATTTTCATGACAATATATAAGTCATGGGGTTGTAATATGATAGAATGGTAGTTTTTCGAAAGAGGACATAGTATCGAAATATTTATATCGCTTGAACAGCTACGAGAGCTAGCATTTCAATGTAGGAATACTTGCTTTCTGTATCATTTAAGTTTCTACTCAAATAATATATAGGATGTTCAATTCCATTGTATTCTTGAACTAAAACCATTGCGATGGTTGTATCTGCTGCAGCCAGATACAGGTTAAAGTCTTTTTGATAATCAAGAGCATACATTAATGATGCTTTTATTAGGGATTCCTTTAAAGCATCAAAGGAAGCTTGTGTGACCTGATCCCAGACAAAGGGTACTTCTTTTTTCAATAGATGAGTATAACCTTTAGCAAGTTCAGCATAATTTGGAATGAACCTCCTCAGAAAGTTTGCTTTCCCTTGGAGTTTCTAAATCTGAAGAAAATTTGAAGGTGGAGGCAAATCAATGATTGCCTGAACCTTACATGGGTCGAGACAAATCCCATCCTTTGAGACCACAGAGCCAAGTAAATGACCTGAACTGACACAGAACACACAGTTGTGTGGATTGAGTCGTATCTTGTAGTGTAGGCAGCGTATAAATATCGCTCTCAAATGTTGTGGATGATCTGTCCACTTTCGTGAATGAGCTGAAAGATCATCGAGATATGGTTGAATGATGTTTTTGATGTCATGGAGGGCATAATTCATTGCCCTCTGAAATGTTGCCCCTACGTTCTTTAAACCAAAAGGTAGCTTGTGATATGCAAATGTGCCCCACGGACAAATAAATGCAGTATTTGACTGGTCCTGTGGGCGGATATTTATTTTATTATACCCGAAAAATCCATCCATCAATGAAAATATTTCACATCTGGCGCATTCATCAATTATCTGGTCAATGAAGGGTGTAGGGTAGTTGTCTTTTGGAAAAGCTTGATTTACATCCCATTAATCAACACACACTCTAATCGTTCCTTGTTTTTTCATTACAGAAACAATATTCGATACTCAATCGGTTAGAGGAACAGGGTAAATAAAACCAACATGGAGAAGTTTTTCAACTTCTGTCTTGATGGCAGCGGCTTTCTTGGGGTGCACCTACCATAGCCGTTGTCGTATTGGTTTTACATCTAGATACATCATAATTTCATGTTCAACTATGCTCGAGTCAATGCCTAGCATTTCGTCATACGACCAAGCAAAGACATCTCTGAAATCGCAAAAAAGAGCGTGATATATTTCAAGTTCTGAAGGAGAACAAGATTTGTCGACATGAATATTCTCTACAACATCTATTTTGGTTGAGATATTTATGGCGATAGTCTCTTCAATATTGGACAAGTTTCACTCAGAATCCACCGTGTTTACAGTATTTGACAGAAAATAAAAAACTTAGGGATGATGAAGGTCACTAGGAGTATATTCTTTGTAATCCAGAAGATGGGAACAATGGTGGTAATCTTCCCATGGTGCCCCGTCAATCATCATTGACTGAAAAATTCCTTCATCTATATAATGTACTTGCGACCAAGGATCTGAAGGGGTACCATATTCCTTAGAACTATCTATCCAAATGCTTGATAAGCATTGATTTGGGTTTGCCTCCCATGCCGAAAACATTGATTGCTAAAAGATTTCTATTGGGCTTGGAGGCAATACCTGCAGATGATTTATAGGTGGTAGTGCAAAAGTCCCCATTAATATAGGGTCTTTTAGTAGGCCTACTCCGATATTTTGAAGCGAATGAGGGCTTCCGTGGATCATCGGAATGCTTCACGTAACTTGTGAACTGTTGGGGAGAAATGTTTGTTGGTCGACGATTGTAATTCCTCCTTGAAATGGAAATGCAATCTTCCTGAGGTGGGTCAACACAACGTCTGCCATAGCATATGTCTAGGGCCTTCCCAGTAGGATGTTGTAATCGAGGTTTCCGTCAATTACTTCAACATATATTTCTACTGTTTTGCCCCCTAGTTCGACTTGCAAGCTACATAAAATCCCATGTGGGGTCTATGTTTGTCCATCAAATTCTTTTAATGTTGTCAAGGATCACGATAAGGGTGGAGATCCTAAAGTTTTCCAGCAACTAATCGACATAATACATGTAGATGACCCCTCATCAATAATTTTTCGATGAACAGTTTTGTTGAGGGCTTTCACTTGAATAAGGAAAGCTAGTTGAGCTGGTAACCGAGGGTCATATCCTTTGTGATTAAAGGATGCAAGGTTGGAATCCGTTGGGTCAATCCCACCTATCGGTGATAATAAAGCCTGCTTTTGAGAGGGACAATTTTGCAGTACCTCAAGTGTCGACATAGCGGATGGCGATTGGGCCAGATCCTCCACTATATTATAATGCTATGCTACTCTTGCACGAGGATTAAATGTCAATTTGTGCACTACTCCCTTTGGCGGCTTTATCATTAGTTAAGGAATGATGGGTGGCACAACTTCGGTCGAAGTTGTTGTCAAACTACTGGGTTGATCATTGGCCTTGTGGTTCGACAGTTGTGGATTCCCGTAATCATTATTCCTTGTTGATATCAAAGCATCATTTTACTGCTTTGAAACCGACAACATTAGCACTTGGGACGGGGAAGCATTGTCACTAGCAACCAGATTTGTTCTTAGATTTGGAAATGGATCAATCAATACCGTTGAGGTTTTTGAATTCTTGAAGAATTTTCTAAGCTCAGCTTTTTATGCACACTCTCTTGTCCAATGATCCTCATCACATATAAGGCATGGATGATTTGGTTTCCTATCTCCAGAAGGGTTTGTAGAAGATTTTTCAGGTGACGACTCCTCATGTTTCTTCTTGTTCCCTTTCTTTTTGTTCTTGCCTCCTGGTTGCTTGGTTTCTTTGCCTTTGTCAGTTGATACGACATTTACTTCCAAGGCGAGAAGTTCTTCATTTGCATTTTGACCTGAAACCGTACGGGCCTTCTTCACCTTAGCCTTTATGGTTTTCGTGCTGGTCGTTCCTATCACGTTGTCCTCGGCATGAGAGTCTTTGTTTGATTTAGGAGAGGGAGGAATGGAAAATTCCGGTCTAGGAGCATCAGAGATTTTATCGTAGAGTGTGCCAGACTGAGTATAGATCAAGTCTAGATATTGCGCATGAGAAATTACTTTCTCTTCAGTGATGACTCCTCCCTTTGCCACATCTTCTGTAATAGAAGGTAACAATGACTTAATAAACCATTCAGCCAACACCCGATTAGTAAAATATGTTTTTACCATTCTACGTTGACGTCGCCACTCATGAATATGATCAAATATGTGAGTGGCGGTCGTTTGCTTGAAATTGGTAAGAAGCTCTGTCCCCATTTCGTAGCTTATGGGTAACTGAAAATGGGTTAAAACGGTTGTGGCTAGGGTACTGAAGTTATCAAACGAAGCTCTAGGAAATTTCATATACCATTTTTCTACCGAACCAGTTAACGTTCACTGAAAAAGGCAAAGCCTGATCAAATCATCATTTAGAGTGTTAGATGAACACCACAAGTGAAAGGTCATCACATGATTCGACGGGTCTTCACCTGGATTTTCGTTAAATTTAGGAATATTTGACGGAAGTTTATGATGAATCACTGGCCACCAAGGGGTGTAAGCAATTAGGTCGTTTATTAGCCGATTTAGATCTGGTAACTCTAAAGTTGCCACGAAGGGCAACTGTTGATTCAGGTTCAGTGAAGCATACCTAGGATAAGATGGGATTGCCTGAGCAGTGGGTCTTTGCATACCAGCATAGTGCATTTTATGCTGATAACTTTGGTAAGGTTGATGGGCATAACCATTATGAAATAGTTGATGTTTACTGTTTTGAATATTCGATTGCCCGTTACTTGCAAAGACTTGGTGCTCAGATCCTTGGTAAACTTGTTGGAATTGCGGTTGTTGATATTGCACCAGCCATGGTTGTGAGACCATTTGCTGTTGTCCAATACTAGCTATTTGACCAAGATGAGGGGTAGTGGTACCTGTTTGAGCCTGGGTCACTCCAATTAAGGAGCCACTAATCGATGATTGTGGTGGTGTCGCAGGGACAAGGGGTTGTTGAATTGCAACCTGAGAGACTTGAGGTTGGAATACAACAGGTAACGCTTGTACTTGCGACACCGTTACAATAGCTAGTGTAGTGGGGATATTTGACATAGGAAAAGTTTGTTGCATTGAGTATACAATTCTTGGTTGTTGAGGCAGTATTGGCACCCAACCACTAGATGTAATTCTAGCATAACCTAAATTCTGTTGCGAACTCTCATATGTTTGACCTCTGTAGAGCATTGGAAAGGTATGTTTTAATGAATAATTTAGTGGTGTTTCAAGCAATGTTTGCAACCTTTTCTTTGTTATAAAATAGGGAAAATGTAATGAGAATGAGCATGAATGACCCAATCACTAATAGTTATCTTCTCTATGCAAGAAAAGACAAAAGTAGGAAGGCGCGGTGCAAAACAGGAGTTCCATGAGGAGATAACGGCTATCCCTCCAAAACTAAATAAAATCCAGACCAGGGCGAGTAAATCAAGGAAGATCAATCCGGGACGAGATGAAGTACTGTTAGTTCGGAAGGCTAGGCAGAGAAAAGAGAGGAGTTAACAGTTTAACAGATCCCTCAGGATCTTTGATCCTGAGGGATTGTTACGTTCAATTATTTTGTTGTATAGTTAACTGCGCCATTACTTGTATAAAAAGGGGCAGCATCGAAGACTTGAGGGACTTTTTGTCTTGTATCTCTACTTTCTGTTTACAGACTTCACAGTCAGTTAAACTCAGACTTTCAAGTCTCTTTGAGACTTAGTTTTGCTGTACTATCATTGATGCGTTAATATAATATATTTGGTGTTACTTTCTCCCTGCGTCTGAAGTAAGTTACGGCGGTGTTCACCATAACGAATAACCAAATATTGATAGTTGTAAAAGCGCTCTTGTAGTTCACCGTACTTCTCTAAAGAGCGAAACACAGTTTCATATGAAGCTAATCCTACATGTGTGTAACAAGCAGATAAACAAGAAAGTAAAAGACAAAAGTAAAGAAACAAAAGAGAGTAAGAAAATCCAAACATGAAAGCAAAGAAAACAAGAAAGAAAACACTAGTCCTACTTGTAAGCTAAACAATGCATGGGCCTACTCACGTAAAGTGATACTTCCAAGGTAGCCACTGGTGCATTGGTTGGCCCATGTTGGTGAATGCATGGTCGACAAGAAAGATATTCAAGTAGACCAGCAAGAAATAAAGATAAAACAATGAAGACCAACATGCTCGAACTTTGAATGCATCCACATAAAAGAACATAGTAAAAGTGCAAGAAACATGCTTTGTGGATGTACCATGGTGAAGCATCGCACTATGTGTAGACGACAAACATGCACACTCTTTTGATCGGGACAAACAAGAAAACATGCAGAAATAAGAAAACTTTCTCTTAGCAACATGACTTGCTACATATGACTTCTCTAATGCATGAGTGAGAAGATCGTGTGATTCTAGTGGAGGAAGTGAAATCTGTGGATCAGATTGGTTTTCAATGCAAACAACATAGTGATGATGATCCTGGCCTGTTTAAACAAAGTTTTGATTGGTAGTGTAACTGACCTCAAGACTACGAGAACATGAAATAACCATCAACTCGGGCTAAAATTCCTCGATAGCTTAAGGGGTTTCCACTTGATGAGGAGTTAGATCATCAACGACCTGTGGCTTAGAAACATGAACAACAAGTGAATCAACATCCTGATCGATTGAGTGAGTGAAGAGATCATGACAACCATGATCAAAAAATTTGAGATGTACATCAACATCCTCATGATCTAATGAATCATATAGAGGGGTTGATGAGAAACAAAAATTTTCACCCGCAGAATTTCCAGAAAGAAAAGATGACAGATTGGTTCGATTTGGAAACAAAGGTGTCTTCTTCGCAATCAAATGACAGACTGACATCTTGAGTGTATTGGGAGTGATCAGAAGTAGAAACATCTAGGAATGGATTTTCACAAGAGAAGTTAGAAATGGAAGAATCAAAAAATATTCTAGGAAAATTCAAATGAGGTGCAGATAGAAGGAGGTCATCGTTCACCACATGTTCTTCTTAAGATTCCCACACACACTCATAAAAAAAGACAGCACAAGTTGGCTGCTTAACACCAACTCCTTCAACAACTTGATCCTCATGAACAATAAAGGTGGAGTCCAAAATCCTTAGATAGAAACTCGATGTATTAACAAGGATTCTCCGCCTTCATCATCATACTTAATATGTGACAAGTCATCTAACATCCTTCGACACTTAAAAGTCATGTGCATGAGAAAAACATGCCAGAAGTGAGATTGTAATGTAAGTCATGGATGGTGTGCAGAGATTCAAAACAGACCTTAAGGTCTCAGCTTGTTAGTTGGACCTCCTTCTAGTGCCAGAAATTTTGATGGTGCTGGACCCACCAACATGTTAGAGCATCTCCCTAGTAAGAAGTCCCAACTAGACTTTAAACCATTTGGAGTAGGAGTACCAATAGTGGGTATTAAAGTAATGCCTTGATTGGGTAGCGCACAGAGGTAAGTATGATAACTTTTTCGGAAGAAAGTGTTTAACCTTGCAGTGAGTCAAGTGAGATGCATGGGGGTTCTAACACATGAAGGGGAAAGGGAAATGTGTCCCTTAGAAGCATGTAATAGTACGCAGCTTGAAAGGAACATGCGAGTGGAATGACATCACAAGCTGGAAAGTGGAATATTCCACAAACCAATGATGATTTGGTTTCCTATCTCCAGAAGGGTTTATAGAAGATTTTTCAGGGGACGACTCCTCATGTTTCTTCTTCTTCCCTTTATTTTTGTTCTTGCCTCCTGGTTGCTTGGTTTCTTTGCCTTTGTCAGTTGATACGGCATTTACTTCCAAGGTGAGAATTTCTTCATTTGCATTTTGACCTGAAACCGTATGGGCCTTCTTCACCTTAGCCTTTATGGTTTTCGTGCTAGTCGTTCCTATCACGTTGTCCTCGGCATGAGAGTCTTTGTTTGATTTAGGAGAGGGAGGAATGGAAAATTCCGGTCTAGGAGCATCAGGGATTTTATCGTAGAGTGTGCCAGACTGAGTATAGATCAAGTCTAGATATTGCGCATGAGCAATTACTTTCTCTTCAGTGATGACTCCTCCCTTTGCCACATCTTCTGTAATAGAAGGTAACAATGACTTAATAAAACATTCAGCCAACACCTGATTAGTAAAATATGTTTTTACCATTCTACGTTGACGTCGCCACTCATGAATATGATCAAATATGTGAGTGGCGGTCGCTTGCTTGAAATTGGTAAGAAGCTCTGTCCCCGTTTCGTAGCTTATGGGTAACTGAAAATGGGTTAAAACGGTTGTGGCTAGGGTACTGAAGTTATCAAACGAAGCTCTAGGAAATTTCATATACCATTTTTCTACCGAACCAGTTAACGTTCACTGAAAAAGGCAAAGCCTGATCAAATCATCATTTAGAGTGTTAGATGAACACCACAAGTGAAAGGTCATCACATGATTCGACGGGTCTTCACCTGGATTTTCGTTAAATTTAGGAATATTTGACGGAAGTTTATGATGAATCACTGGCCACCAAGGGGTGTAAGCAATTAGGTCGTTTATTAGCCGATTTAGATCTGGTAACTCTAAAGTTGCCACGAAGGGCAACTGTTGATTCAGGTTCGGTGAAGCATACCTAGGATAAGATGGGATTGCCTGAGCAGTGGGTCTTTGCATACCAGCATAGTGCATTTTATGCTGATAACTTTGGTAAGGTTGATGGGCATAACCATTATGAAATAGTTGATGTTTACTGTTTTGAATATTCGACTGCCCGTTACTTGCAAAGACTTGGTGCTCAGATCCTTGGTAAACTTGTTGGAATTGCGGTTGTTGATATTGCACCAGCCATGGTTGTGAGACCATTTGCTGTTGTCCAATACTAGCTATTTGACCAAGATGAGGGGTAGTGGTACCTGTTTGAGCCTGGGTCACTCCAATTAAGGAGCCACTAATCGATGATTGTGGTGGTGTCGCAGGGACAAGGGGTTGTTGAATTGCAACCTGAGAGACTTGAGGTTGGAATACAACAGGTAACGCTTGTACTTGCGACACCGTTACAATAGCTAGTGTAGTGGGGATATTTGACATAGGAAAAGTTTGTTGCATTGAGTATACAATTCTTGGTTGTTGAGGCAGTATTGGCACCCAACCACTAGATGTAATTCTAGCATAACCTAAATTCTGTTGCGAACTCTCATATGTTTGACCTCTGTAGAGCATTGGAAAGGTATGTTTTAATGAATAATTTAGTGGTGTTTCAAGCAATGTTTGCAACCTTTTCTTTGTTATAAAATAGGGAAAATGTAATGAGAATGAGCATGAATGACCCAATCACTAATAGTTATCTTCTCTATGCAAGAAAAGACAAAAGTAGGAAGGCGCGGTGCAAAACGGGAGTTCCATGAGGAGATAACGGCTATCCCTCCAAAACTAAATAAAATTCAGACCAGGGCGAGTAAATCAAGGAAGATCAATCCGGGACGAGATGAAGGACTGTTAGTTCGGAAGGCTAGGCAGAGAAAAGAGAGGAGTTAACAGTTTAACAGATCCCTCAGGATCTTTGATCCTGAGGGATCGTTACGTTCAATTATTTTGTTGTATAGTTAACTGCGCCATTACTTGTATAAAAAGGGGCAGCATCGAAGACTTGAGGGACTTTTTGTCTTGTATCTCTACTTTCTGTTTACAGACTTCACAGTCAGTTAAACTCAGACTTTCAAGTCTCTTTGAGACTTAGTTTTGCTGTACTATCATTGATGCGTTAATATAATATATTTGGTGTTACTTTCTCCCTGCGTCTGAAGTAAGTTACGGCGGTGTGCCATTGGAAGCTAAGGGCCCGGCTCCAACGGACACTGGCTGATTGTATCATTACAGTTTGGCTTTGTGTGGTTTGTTTATCGTTCTTAATAATCTGATATACTTACATGCTGTTCCATACTCGTTCATCAGTAGTTTTTCCTTTTGTAAATCTTTGTAACAAGTTCACATCATATTTCCAGAATTGGTCACATAACATTGTTCTGAGTTGTTCACTTCTGTTACACAATTTATAAGTGGAATGTTTTAGCTACATATGGTTGGAGTGACGATCATAAGAAGATGGAATTAACGTTGTGTGCGGACCACTGGTGATCATTTCAGATTATGTGTACATATGATTGACGTTTCCTGTTTATGATGGTTTGCTGTTCCATTTGATTAAGCTATCTACTTGTACAAAAGATTGCTCTTTCTTTGTATATAAGTTGATGCCAAGAATTGAGAGTGTTGAACTCGCGAGACTTAGTTTCTTTACTGCTGTTCCTTTTACTGCTGTTCCATTTCTGAATTGCCGTTCCATTTTGCTTTCTTGCTGTTCCTTTTTACTTGCATTCATTGGTTTGGTGTGGGAGGAGGATCAAGGCTGTCGAGAGACACAGCAGACGCTATTATGCTCCCAGATCCATGATCCATACTCTAATTCCTTTCCCTTCATCAGTTTCTAGAGGGATGGGTTACTATTTCCGTACCCTTTACTGGTAAAGTTGCTGCGTGTGATTTCTTTCTGCAAAAGTAATTTAGCCATAGCTTAGCATCCGTTTACTCTTGTATTTCTTAGACCTATACTACTAAGCATTACTCTGACAAATAGCCTCAAATTGAGATACCCTTTACAATAAAAAAACGCTCCCGGATTGACTTGTAATGTGAGATAACTAGAGGTGAAAAAGGCCCTTGTTACAGCTCTACATTTTGGCGTCGTTGCCGGGGAAAGGGTATAGCCATTTGTCTTTTAAACAGGGTAGTGTACGAATCTGCTAGGGGAGAGTTGGATTTTAAAAACGAAAGGTAATAACCTGCGTGCGGAGCATGTAAAAGCCCTGCTCCACCGTCCGCTTTCCTAGCAGAATTGATTGATTAAATAGGATTTAGCAGTTTAATTGGAGTGCATGACTAAGTAGAAAAAGCCAGAGAAAGATCAAAAGCCTCCATCCAAAGCCAAGGGGCCGGTGACCCTTGGACGAACGACCTTCATAGACGAAATCTATAAGAAAGCCGACTCTCAGCCATCGGTAGGTCATAGGAAAATCAATTCTAAATAGCCTACTAGTTCCCTTCAGGCCTCGGGATCACCATCTGAAGCCTTTGCTGAAGTGCACAGTCAAACAGAGGAGCAGGACTTTCAAGAAATTGAAAATTTGACTCCTGGACCATTGCACGAAGGGACTCTTAGTAACCTTTGCGAAGGAGAAGGAGAAACAGGGGAAATCGGGGAACCTAGATCTCCTATTGAACTAAACCAGCCTTTAAATAGCCCGGACAAAGGAAGCGCTGCAAAAATCCTCGTTGAAGGAATCCATTCACCTCAGACAGTTGGGACCATTATCATCCCTGATCAAGGGAGTGTTGTCAAAACAATCCCTGTAAAGACTACCCCTTCTCAACCAAGGAATACTCTCTTGGAAATTCCTGAAGATTACTGGCATATATTCGATCCCATGGCACAGAATCAGCCGAACAACCAGACTTCCACATTGCAATATCCTATAGTAGATTCTGCAGCAAATGCGCCCATGAAAGCTATCCCTCTCCAGCATATCCCCACATTTCATGGCCTTACATCAGAAGATCCGGATGCATTCTTGTTCGAATTTGATGTATTATGTAGAGGATACGATTACACCACCGATCCCCAGAAATTAAAATTGTTCCCCTCCACATTAAAAGGGGCTGCTTTAAGATGGTTTATGGGCTTAGGTGGTGGGGTTATTAACAATTGGGATCAAATGAAAGAAGCCTTTTTAAAGAAATATCAGGATTATTGTAGGTCAAGAGAAATAAAAGATGAAAATTTTCAAATGTCAGCCAGACCAAACGAAACTCTAGAAGAATATGTGGAACGTTTCCAATATAACTTGCAAAGATCTCCCTATGCATCGTTACCTCTGCCTGATAACGTGTTGAAAACCGCATTAATTAGAGGTATGAAAGAACAATGGATTGAAACGTTAAATATTATGGGGAAAGGAGACATTTATCAGGAAAATTTTGCTGATATCATTGATCTGTGTATCAGGAGCTCAAGAGGCAGCACGAGGATAAAACCAGCAGAATATGATCGCTTCACCAGAGATAACAGAACATCAACAGAGGGAGTAACACGGGTGGAACTTGGAAATTTGCTAGAAAATTTTAAAATTGATATCCTGGGGACATTAACTACACAGCTTGATATTGTGCAGGCTAAACAGAAGCAAGAAGAGGGGGAACAGAATCTAGCGGTTTTCTGCCCTCGATGCAGGAAGAAACATAGCCACAAGGAATGCCCGCTGGATACAGTCCAAATATGTGCTATCTGTACCAAGGACCACCTGACCGAAAGCTGCCCCTCACTTCCTGGTTTGAAGGCAGTATACAAAGAAGCAGAAGAGGAGCCAGAATCAGCATATTTTATTAACCAGCGTCGTCAATGGCAGCCTAGGCAATCAGGTATGTTTTCAGACCCCTCCTCTTCTTTTCAACCCCCGCAGTTCAATGCTCAGCAACAGAATATGTGGCAAAATCAGTCTCAACCCCCGTTTTCGAATTGGTCACCTCAAATGTTTCCTACTCCGAATCCTTGGATGTCCCAATTTGGTTGGCCAAACTTCCCTTATCCCCCACCATATTGGCAGAATAATTCATATCCTCCGCAGTGGACCCCTTCTACTTCGCAAGGTTCACCCTGGCAGACAAGCTGGCCAAGATCGACATATCAGCCAACTCTGCCAGCCTTACAACAAAACCCCCAGCCTAATCTGAGACCGCAGCTCCCAGCCCAACCCAACCCCAATCCAAATAATAGACCAGTTCAATCTCTTCAAATTATAGAACCCTCAGAGATTGAATCTGATCTGCGGGAGTGCAATGATCTTCAGTTAAGATCTGGGCGAATAATAGAAACTGAGGGACATAGAACAACTCACATTGAAGATCAGTTACCTATAGAACAGCCGTCACAACAGGAAGATGTAAATAAAGACCAGGCTCATCAGCAAGTAGTTACATCTCCTCCACCTTTCCCAGAACGATTGGCCATTCCACGACCAATACAATATTCAGATTTTGATATTCTGGGAGAACTACAAAACTTGTATATAAGAATTCCATTCCTTCAAGCTATACAGGATATCCCCATATATGCAAAAACCATAAAAGACCTGTGTAGCAGAAAGTCAAAAAGAAATGTAACCTCTAACCCAAGAGTCCAGGTAGTCGGCACCTTATCCGACCTCCTATCAGGAAAAGAAACACCAGTTAAATACGAGGACCCTGGGAACCCAATTGTCACTGTTCAAATCTATGGGCAGACCTTGACCAACGTTTTAGTTGATCTAGGGGCTGCAATTAACATCCTGACAACATCGACTTGCCAAAAGCTCGGAATTACATCGGTAGAACCTACTTCCACTTTGTTAGAACTAGCTGACCGATCAGTAATTAGACCAGAAGGCACCTTGTATAATGTCATGGTTTCAGTAGATTCCTGGGAATACCCGACCGATTTCCTGATAATTAATCCGAAAACCCGACTAGATGGACATCCGCTAATTCTAGGTAGACCGTGGCTCGCTACTGCTGACGCCTACATTGGTTGCAGGCAGGGAAACATGACCATAACCAGAGGGCCGGATATCAAAAATTTAATTTTGTACCCTCCAGCTCATCCAAGCATCACGATGATGAGAACCAACCTGTGCCTTGCCTCATATATCACTGACAATATTAGACCCCCATTAACAGTCCAGGAAGCGCTAGATTTCAAAGATCAAACGGAAGACGATGCCATCAATAAATTCATTAATCAAACAGAATCCACATCGTATACACAATGTTTTATGATAAAAGCGGCATTTGACAATGAATTAGAGGAGGATCCTCTGAAATACGAACATGACCAAATTATACCTGTGACTTCTGTCGCTAATAGCAAAGTAGTGCAAATTGAACCGGGGAAAACTTTAAATATTAACGCTAATCTGACACCAGATCAAGAGACAAAACTCATCCAGCTGTTACGAAAGTATCAGGAGGCATTTGCATGGGACTATCCCGATATGAAAGGGATTGATCCCCAGCTATGCACACATCATATTTATATCGAAAAAGATGCAAGACCTGTTCGACAACCGCAAAGAAGACTCAACCCCCATTTAAAAGATGTTGTAAAAGCTGAGCTTCAGAAACTTTTAGATGTTGATTTTATTTATCCTATTTCTGACAGCAAATGGGTCTCTCCACTTGTGGTAGTACCTAAAAAGAACGGGAAATGGAGGATCTGTGTGGATTATAGAGAATTAAACAAAGCCACACAAAAAGATCACTTCCCTCTTCCATTCATAGATCAGGTACTGGACACCTTAGCAGGCAAGAAATTCTTTTCTTTCTTGGATGGCTTCAACGGATACAATCAGATTCAGATTGCCCCTGAAGACCAGGATAAGACTACCTTTACTTGTCCCTGGGGAACATTCGCTTATCGAGTCTTACCTTTTGGTTTATGTAATGCTCCAGCCACATTCCAAAGGGCTATTCTTAGCATCTTTGCAGATTTAATTAATGATGGATTGGAAGTCTACATGGATGATTTCACACCATATGGAGATGACTTTGATCCAGCCCTAGATACTCTCGAAAAAGTCCTACAGCGCTGCATCGCTACCAGACTTTGCTTGAGTCACGAAAAGTGTTATATGATGATGACCGAAGGACTCATTTTGGGACACTATATTTCAGCAGCTGGTATTCAGGTAGACCCGGCTAATATTCAAATACTTTTGCTTATTCCAACCCCCACTAATCAAACAGAGGTACGCAGTTTTCTTGGTTTTTCTGGCTATTATAGACGATTCATACAACATTATTCACATATTGCCGCACCTTTACATGCATTAACTGGAAATGTTGACTTCTTATGGACAGAGAAATGTGATCGAGCCTTCAAAGAATTAAAGAAGCTGGTATCTACAGCTCCAGTTCTCCGAGGACCTAATTGGAATTTACCATTCCAAATTTCAACCGACGCCTCAGACACAGCAATCGGTGCAGTTCTGGGCCAAGAAGAGGATAAAAGACCATACGCCATCTATTATATCAGCAAAAATTTGGCTCCGGCTGAATTAAATTACACTGTCACCGAAAAAGAATTTTTAGCTATGATACACGCTGTTAATAAATTTAGACACTATATTACAGGCTATCCCGTTATTTTGTATACAGACCATTCTGCTATTAAGTACTTAGCAAATAAGCCTGTTACAAATGGAAGAATAACCAGGTGGTTGATCTTGTTGCAGGAGTTTGATATTACAATCAGAGATCGACCGGGGAAAGAGAATCCTATAGCTGATTTCCTCTCACGAATACCAAAATCAGTTGAAGCAGCAGCAGTCGAGGACCAATTTCCAGACGAACACTTATTTGCTGTCGCTGTTCAGACTCCCTGGTACGCTGATGTTGCTAACTATCTTGCAGTAGGTAAGCTTCCAAAACATTTAACCCCCAATGAACGGAAGCAGATTGTTCAGAGAAGCAATCGATTTTCGTGGGTTGGGGGCTATTTGTTTCACACAGGAGCAGATATGGAAATCAGAAGATGTATTCGAGAGGACGAAATCTTTGATATCTTGAAAGCCTGCCATGACGGGCCATGTGGAGGACATTTTGCTGAACGAAGAACAACACATAAAGTATTACAAACGGGATATTATTGGCCTACAATTTTCAAGGATGCGAAAAAATTTGTCCAGGCCTGTGATAGCTGTCAGCGTGCAGGACGACCTGGTCCAGCCGACGAAATGCCTTTGCGGCCTCAATTAGTGATCGAACCTTTCGAACGCTGGGCTCTGGACTTCGTTGGACCCATCAGCCTGCCATCAAACCAAAGAACCTACATTTTGGTGGCAACTGAATATGTTACCAAATGGGTTGAAGCGGAGGCATTGACTAGAGCCACAGAAGATTCGGTAATACAGTTCTTGTTCCATTTGTTTGTACATTATGGTCTTTCGAGGGAAGTAATTACAGACGGAGGACCACAATTTGTGGGGCATCAATTAGCTGCAACACTTAATAACTATCGTGTCCAGCATAAAATTACTACCCCATACCATCCTCAGGAAAATGGGCAAGTGGAGAGCAGCAATAAGGTAATAGAGTCTATTTTGACAAAAACAGTTGCCTCACATCGGCGTGATTGGGCCGCCCGACTACCCGAGGCACTGTGGGCTTATCGAACCACATGGAGAAGCACCACCGGCTATTCACCATATCACTTAGTGTTTGGAAAGCAGCCCATTTTTCCTATAGAATTTGAGATCCAAACGCTGTGAACAGCCCAAGAAGTCGAATTGGACTTAAGTGAAGCACAGAAAAATCGATTACAACAAATTAATGAATTAGATGAAATAAGGCTCTCTGCATTACAGAATACAACACTCATTCAACAGCAGCGAGCCAAATGGCATGATGCGCTTATCAAAAACAAGATATTTCATGAAGGAGACTGGGCTCTGTTATATGATTCTAGATTTCAAGATTTCTCGGGGAAGCTTCAGACTCGTTGGTTGGGACCATACGAGATTCAAAAAGTCCATGACAATGGGACCCTTACTCTGATCACAATCGATGGGTCTGGATATACATTTAAGGTAAACGGCCATCTGTTGTTGGGAAAAGTATCCAATACGGAATGACCCTATCCCACTCTAAGGGTGATAGTACCTCAGCAACAACTGAATGCAAAACTATTCAAGATTACTTCTTTATGGGATGAGAGAGGGAAGAAAGGGATGATCTACTAACCGTTATCTTGCGCTTAATAGTCGATCCAGTCTTCACTCCTTGCTGCTTGCTCCTAACTCCTTGCTCTTTCACCGGCCCAGCTACACAAAGATCCTGTAAAAGCACAAGAAAAGGAAACTACAAGAAGCATACATCCATAATCGATTCAGGGATTAGCATAAATCAAATATACAAGCATCTATTCACCATAAAGACACATGCATATGGAAGAACCTCAAATACTTTATTGATAGAAGAAGTAAAGTTCTGAGAGGGTTACAACCATAATAGGCCCAATCCAGCAACACCTTCCAGCAGAAAGAAATCTCCTCTTCACCTCCTTTCAAGCAATCACCCAATAGTTCTATACACAAACCAACAGCACTTCCTTACTTGCACAAAATTCCAGCCTCCCTAGACCTCATGAGAGAGCTCTATATATAGGGTTTTGGAGAAAGGATGAGTCATCTTGAGACTGGCATGAAGCTGACTAGTGTCCTCTCCCACTTTAGTTAATCTTCAGTTCTTGAGTCCACTTGGAGATTCTTGCTTCCACTTAGAGATCAAGACCCTCTTACTCATCCCAAGGCGTATTCCTTGACCCAAGTGTCAGTTTGGAAGCTTCCTGGGCAATTGACACCTTGCAGAATGACTGTGCCACTTGGCCAATCTCGCCCAGCGCAGGTAGCCTTCATTGGTTTTGACATTCAGCGCAGGTACAGAGTGGAGCAGTTGACATTCAGCGTAGATGCTCAGTGGAGCAGCTGACATGATCCAAAAACTGCTTGTTTTTGAGTGTTTTCAGGTGGAGAACTGATTTTCAGTGCTGTGGTTTGCTGACCTTGTTCCTCTAGGGGTAAGAACAACATGTTTAGGGACTTTGGATCCCTCAGATTATTGACATTTCATGCTCCATGCTGTTAGGCACAAAAATGTCTATAACAGTTGCCCCCTAAAGTATGAGGTCGTTTATCGGGTGAAATGCTTTATCAGGAGGATCCGAAGTTCATTCAATTGCTGAGAGGTGCCCTGTAATAAAATACAATACAATACATTATTTTTCATTCTGCTTTCATGATCTAGCTGAGGCGGGCATTCCCATGCTCAGCTTTATAAATTCATTTTGGTACATAGAACAGACGATCGTCTGATGGTAGACTGATAATTCTCTGCTGAAATTATCATCCTTTGAGTAGGATGATCATCTGCTGCAATGATGTACATATCAAATGTCTTTATATCCTGAATATATATCGCAGTCCGGATGGATGAAACTAGATCCGGGGTCTTCAAACTCGCTCGATCTTCACTCTTAGTACAAGTCAATCCATGTGAGAATTGCACTGAAGTCGAACATGGAAAGACATCGCTTGATTACCGGTCAATAATGTAAACCGTTAACAAGCGCGAGAGGAATCACCAATAATGACAATGACCCTCAAGGTACTGCAGTACAATTCACGTGGTGTGAATAAAGGACTTGGCGTCGAACACCACGCAAAATCTTCTGGTCGAAGGTCATTGATGTATACCTGTCGCCGAAAGTGAGAAACTTGCCATTGAGGCATGCAAGCTTCAAAGTACTGGGGGTTTTGTTCCTAGATCAACTTCTTGGATAATGAGCTGAAGTCGACAAGAAGCGATCCGTCAAAGGAGGGCCTTAATGAATCCCACATCAGTGACACGGAACGGAGCTAATGATTTTTAGTGGAGGTGAAAACAATCTGTGAAATATGACTCAGGGTGGCGATCATGGGTGGATGAAGGATAATGTATGGTAGTGGATGGGACACGGTTGACTCTTTCTGAACACATCTCTTGAACATATAACGACACTGATGTGATGGATCGGTAGCATTACCCCAAATGTGGATGGTTTGGCGAGGACCATGGTGATGAGACCGGTGAATGAAATAACCCAACACGATGAGATACGGAGGACAAAGTGTCATGTTCAAGAGCGACTTGCTACCATTAAAGCTTTGAGGTTCTCCCAATTTTTCCCCAGTCATTTCTGACCAGTACCTCTTTATTTTTGTCAAGCTTGAGGAGGATAACATATGCTTGTTCTATAACCTTCCCTTCGGGCAAGCCCATCGCTATGTTTTAACGAGCCTAGCGATAGCGAAACTCGTTCTCGTCTAAAGACAAGTTTGTCGCTATTTAATCATTTTAACGAGTCTAGCGACAAAGACAACTCGGTCCTTTTCATTTTTAGAGAGTCTGAAAAGGTACATAAAGTTAACTCCAAAATTCCTTTTTCGTCATCTAATCCCTTAAGTCCAAAAAAGTATAAAACAATACAGAAGGGATGAGTTTTCGATAGTTTTAACGAGCCGAACAAAACAAGCGCTCGATCTTTTTGTGTAATAATCCCTCGGGTCCAAAAAGATTAAAATCTAGAGGAGGGACAGCTCTTCCGGTCACTTTAACGAGCTGGAAGGCCAAAACTCAGCAAACTTTTCATGTTTTACGAGTCAGGAGAAAAGAGCTCAAAGAAGACTCGTCTTTTGAGGAACGAGTGATAAACAGGGATAGCAGCAGATTCCAGGTACAGGTTGGAATTTTCCAATCACGGTAGTGTCACAAGGATGGCTAAGTGAAATCACTCTTCGCAGCTGTTCCTCAAAATGGGTAAACAATCATATGGAAGTGAACAGTAGGCCAAATAGAATGGAGGTGGGTGCAAACACGACCAAGGCTTTCATGGCTAATAAATTTACGATCACAATGGTTATTTACCGGTACTGGGTTCATTTTTTAAAGAGCTTGAATGCGCCAAAACACTGCTCAAAAGCTTATGTTTATTTTTTAACGAGCATGAACTATGACGCTAAAACTGCTCGGATCTCGCTTTTCTATTTTTTAACGAGCATAAATTCTGCGGTAAAACTGCTCGATATACCAGTCATAAGATAAGAAATGTCTCTTGTGAGATAGCTATTTTTTATGGAGCTTTATCTCACAAAGCTATGCTCCTAATTTGGAAAATTTTGACCTTTGCCCCCCATCCTTTCTTTATGTAAGTTAGGAAACGATCAATGACCGCTCTTTGCTTACACTCCAAAAGGTTAGCATGCCCCCAGGTATAAGGTACAATTTCAAGGCTGCCCCTACTTATCCTTCAAAACATTTGTTTTGATGGGTGAGGCTTGCCTCTCTCTGGTTACCCAAAGAATGGTTTTATTTGCTGCCGCAAATGAAACTCTTTCTTCGGCGATGTCTATCATTAGGTTACTCAAAGATGGTTACTATTTGTTGCAGCAAAAGAATCTCTTTCTTTGGAGGGTGCCCCTACTTATCCTCTAAAACATTAGTTTTAATGGGTGAGGCTTGCCTTTTACCCAAAGAGGGTTACAATTTGCTGCCGCAAAAGAATCCCTTTCTTTGGTAGCCTACCTGTTTAGACAAAGTTGAATGACCTTTGTTAGACAAGTAACCTTATCAAAAGAATCCTATTCCAGAACAACCCCTCTTCCTTTTCGGACGGGGTATGGACTAGTCATATTCTTCCGCGGAAATTCTACCTTATACTCAGGGTTTCCTCTGCCCGAAGCAGACCAGGATGCATGCCCCCTGGGTTCCAATCCCATCTTTCCGAATCACTCGCATTCATCGGGAAGGAGGACTGGGGGTGGAGACATTTCTTGGGTGAATAGACCATTGAGGGTTGGTATTTGACTATTTGCGATGCGTGATCCCGGAAATGAAAGTTGGTCTACGAGCTTGACCATTCTTCCTTCGTGTGGAAAACACATTACTCTAAAGAGTGAGGAGACTATAGCTCCCATGCAATATATATAGTCTCGTCCAAGGAGTAGGTTATAATCCAAGGGTCCTTGAACGACCATCACGTTCATTTGAACGGTCTTCCCTTTCAATGTAACAGGCACATTGGGGAGAATCCCTAATGGTCGACTGGTTCCTTTATCAAAACCCGAGAGATTCCTCATCTCAGGCAAAAGCGCCGGGGAACCCAGTGCTTTCCAAGCAATAGAGGAAAGGATACTCACAGCTGCCCCCTCATCAATGATAGTTCCAGCCATTATCATTCTATAAATTTGGACTATAATTCTGAATGGTATACTGGCTGGTAACCGGGGTCTGCCTAGTTGGTTCCAATCAAAGGACACAACCAGGTTGCTTGGTGGCGGGACCGAATACATGGCCGGATACGACCCTGACGATGTTCCTTCCTGTGATAAAGGAATGGGTGCATTGCCCTGATGCTCATCAGAATCTGTGTTGATGAAAAGAATCTGGATGGTGTCATCCTTATTCTCTTAAGTGAGGGTGTCACCTGAAGATGAATCTTCAGTGACGGTGTCATTTGAGGATGAAGCCTCTGAAGGAAGAACCGGGTCAACTGCCGTATCGACCTTTAGACTTTCGTCTGGTCTGGATTCAGTAGGTTCATTTTCAATGACTGACGCTTCAGCTGACCATTTGAGCAGGCCGGCTGTATTTTCAACCAACGAAGGACTTGGCACGAGTTTTTTGTATCCAGGAGGAAGTATTACCGGTGAAACCGGGCGATCTTCCAAAACTCTCTTCGCTTCGTCTAAGAAGGGACAACGGTGGATGGCGTGACCGCCTTCGCACAGTCTGCAGGGGGATCTTGCTCCCCCTCTTCGTCTTGAACCTTCACTTTCGCTGGTTGACGGTAAGCAATCAACATGGCTATCAGAGGTTGATGCTCCCGAATTGTGCAAACGAGGTGACCAGTCCCTTAGTATCCAGGGAATACAGGGACAATCTCTATGGAAGTGGTCTCCTCTACATATGACACATGGCGATTTAGGCCCGGTCTGTGCTGTGTGTGGGTTTTTGTCAGATGTCTTTTGCTTGCCCCCAGTCGCCTTAGGCTCCTTCTTCTTCTTTTCTTTCTTCTTCTTTTCCTTCTTCTCCATGGGAGCTTGGCTTTTGCCAGCCCCACCTTGCGAAGATGGAGGATTAGAGGAAGAGTTATAAGAAGTGGAAGGCTGGTGGGTAGCTCTAGACTGATCTAACAGTTGACTCGACTGTTCAGGAACCATGGTGGTCTGAACTACATTAGTTGAGAAAAGCCAAATAGGCAGGCCAATTGTCAGTCCTGGAAGCGACAATGTGGCCATGTGGGGCGCACCAACTTCTCCCTAAGAGGAGAATGGACTAGGACTTCCATCATGTGGAGTTCCTTGGTTGGGGCGTTCCATGTTCTCAACTTAAGATCAACGCAGGAATAGGAGGTGATTATGTTCCGTTTAAAATAAGTTTTATAACGACGCTTAGACACAACTTGCTTTTTCACTTTTTAAGAGTCGAGAAAAAGCTAAAGATGACTCTAGTCTCCTTCGATGTTTTAACGAGCCCGAAGTGACAAATGCTCGGTTGGACTTTTTCAGTTATAGAGTTTGAAAAAGGCCAAAAGAAACTGCTCTGGAGTTCTAGGCAGAGGGTGTGCCAAACTTTTCGCAAAACCACAGAATACGTTTTACGGTACGGGTGGTCGATCTTCGTGAATGCTGTGTTCACTGCATTGCGATCAGTAGGGCGGCCAACACGGTTTCCTATTGGATAAAGGCTTTGTTCCTATAGGGGTCTCCCAATATATACGCGACGGTACGTGGGAGCACAAGTCCGTATTGATACTTATCGCTTCACCGTGGAGGAATCACCCAACCACTCAACGCTAAGATATCACGTTTAACGACGCCGGAACACGTCTCTAGCTTAGACCTATAGATGTTTGCGTTATGTTTCAATGCGTTGTTATGTAAATTCAATTTATTTTAAGGTTGATCTTGTTTAGCAGTTTGCCTTTATGGATCACCACGAGATGTATAATAACACTCCTAAATGCAGTCTAAGATGATAAGCAAGCTTTTCAATCTTTCAACTTTGAAAACCTTAACTACTGAGGGAAAAGAAAGATAACACCTTTTCACACAGATCATAGAGCACACACTAATGCACTTTTTCCTAAATCGACATGCAAGCTGTCATAATGCACATGCACAATGCAAGTATTTCTTTTCTCTTTCTTAATGTTGGTGAAATGCAAAAAGAAAGTTGTTGTATAAATTTGAATTCAATTTCAAGTGAAAGCAAACAAGTTTGTCCAAAATCAAAAGACACCTTAAGATTTACTTGTTTCGACACTAGAAATATACAAACTCAAACCAAATGACGAAAGCAAAAGCTCAATCAGCTATGAACAGCAAATAAACTAACTCTTAAGATCAAAACGACACTTTATCACAGGTCTAGATCTAAGAGGCCACAGCAAGACTAGTTCACTTTCGTTATGGGAAACTGTAAATGTACAAGAAATACACAAAGAACAAACAAAGTTTCTTTATACAACCGAGGCGGAATAGTGACAAGGAAAGTTGGTTTCAGATAGGCCTACTGACTGGTAACAAACAGCAAAAACAAGAGTGAAAACAAGGCAAGACACAGCAGGAAACCCCAGCAGCACAAGGCAGGACTGGTCCAGCGCAGGTGGAACACTGCCTGTTTGACCTTCAGCGCAGGTAGCCCCTTCGGGAACTGTGCTGAAATGCAAATAGCCTTTGTACAGCCTGCACTGAAGAACGAGACTTTCGTCAGACTTGGTTTCCGGGTCACAGATTGCTCAAAAATTCACAGTTTTTGCTCAAATCAGAAGCTATCAGTCAAGGACACACTAAGGAATGACAAGGAGGATGAAAAGCTATCACTAAGAGCTTATTAGAGTCCTTGTGGATCAGCTCTTCAAATTATAAACTTGCCTAGAAACTGAGCTAGAGTAGCTGCCCTCTACTTTGTATTCGAAAGATTCGAACACAGTTCGATTCGGTACTCCCTTTGTTTATAAAATGAATAGCAAAAACACAAGTAACCAACAAGATACGATCCCCAGCGGAGTCGCAAATTTTTTGTTGGGAAAAGTATCCAATACGGAATGACCCTATCCCACTCTAAGGGTGATAGTACCTCAGCAACAACTGAATGCAAAACTATTCAAGATTACTTCTTTATGGGATGAGAGAGGGAAGAAAGGGATGATCTACTAACCGTTATCTTGCGCTTAATAGTCGATCCAGTCTTCACTCCTTGCTGCTTGCTCCTAACTCCTTGCTCTTTCACCGGCCCAGCTACACAAAGATCCTGTAAAAGCACAAGAAAAGGAAACTACAAGAAGCATACATCCATAATCGATTCAGGGATTAGCATAAATCAAATATACAAGCATCTATTCACCATAAAGACACATGCATATAGAAGAACCTCAAATACTTTATTGATAGAAGAAGTAAAGTTCTGAGAGGGTTACAACCATAATAGGCCCAATCCAGCAACACCTCCCAGCAGAAAGAAATCTCCTCTTCACCTCCTTTCAAGCAATCACCCAATAGTTCTATACACAAACCAACAGCACTTCCTTACTTGCACAAAATTCCAGCCTCCCTAGACCTCATGAGAGAGCTCTATATATAAGGTTTTGGAGAAAGGATGAGTCATCTTGAGACTGGCATGAAGCTGACTAGTGTCCTCTCCCACTTTAGTTAATCTTCAGTTCTTGAGTCCACTTGGAGATTCTTGCTTCCACTTGGAGATCAAGACGCTCTTACTCATCACAAGGCGTATTCCTTGACCCAAGTGTCAGTTTGGAAGCTTCCTGGGCAATTGACACCTTGCAGAATGACTGTGCCACTTGGCCAATCTCGCCTAGCACAGGTAGCCTTCATTGGTTTTGACATTCAGCGCAGGTACAGAGTGGAGCAGTTGACATTCAGCGTAGATGCTCAGTGGAGCAGCTGACATGATCCAGAAACTGCTTGTTTTTGAGTGTTTTCAGGTGGAGAACTGATTTTCAGTGCTGTGGTTTGTTGACCTTGTTCCTCTAGGGGTAAGAACAACATGTTTAGGGACTTTGGATCCCTCAGATTATTGACATTTCATGCTCCATGCTGTTAGGCACAAAAATGTCTATAACAGTTGCCCCCTAAAGTATGAGGTCGTTTATCGGGTGAAATGCTTTATCAGGAGGATCCGAAGTTCATTCAATTGCTGAGAGGTGCCCTGTAATAAAATACAATACAATACATTATTTTTCATTCTGCTTTCATGATCTAGCTGAGGCGGGCATTCCCATGCTCAGCTTTATAAATTCATTTTGGTACATAGAACAGATGATCGTCTGATGGTAGACTGATAATTCTCTGCTGAAATTATCATCCTTTGAGTAGGATGATCATCTGCTGCAATGATGTACATATCAAATGTCTTTATATCCTGAATATATATCGCAGTCCGGATGGATGAAAATAGATCCGGGGTCTTCAAACTCGCTCGATCTTCACTCTTAGTACAAGTCGATCCATGTGAGAATTGCACTGAAGTCGAACATGGAAAGACATCGCTTGATTACCGGTCAATAATGTAAACCGTTAACAAGCGCGAGAGGAATCACCAATAATGACAATGACCCTCAAGGTACTGCAGTACAATTCACGTGGTGTGAATAAAGGACTTGGCGTCGAACACCACGCAAAATCTTCTGGTCGAAGGTCATTGATGTATACCTGTCGCCGGAAGTGAGAAACTTGCCATTGAGGCATGCAAGCTTCAAAGTACTGGGGGTTTTGTTCCTAGATCAACTTCTTGGATAATGAGCTGAAGTCGACAAGAAGCGATCCGTCAAAGGAGGGCCTTAATGAATCCCACATCAGTGACACGGAACGGAGCTAATGATTTTTAGTGGAGGTGAAAACAATCTGTGAAATATGACTCAGGGTGGCGATCATGGGTGGATGAAGGACAATGTATGGCATTGGATGGGACACGGTTGACTCTTTCTGAACACATCTCTTGAACATATAACGACACTGATGTGATGGATCGGTAGCATTACCCCAAATGTGGATGGTTTGGCGAGGACCATGGTGATGAGACCGGTGAATGAAACAACCCAACCCGATGAGATACGGAGGACAAAGTGTCATGTTCAAGAGCGACTTGCTACCATTAAAGCTTTGAGGTTCTCCCAATTTTTCCCCAGTCATTTCTGACCAGTACCTCTTTATTTTTGTCAAGCTTGAGGAGGATAACATATGCTTGTTCTATAACCTTCCCTTCGGGCAAGCCCATCGCTATGTTTTAACGAGTCTAGCGACAAAGACAACTCGGTCCTTTTCATTTTTAGAGAGTCTGAAAAGGTACATAAAGTTAACTCCAAAATTCCTTTTTCGTCATCTAATCCCTTAAGTCCGAAAAAGTATAAAACAATACAGAAGGGATGAGTTTTCGATAGTTTTAACGAGCCGAACAAAACCAGCGCTCGATCTTTTTGTGTAATAATCCCTCAGGTCCAAAAAGATTAAAATCTAGAGGAGGGACAGCTCTTTCGGTCACTTTAACGAGCTGGAAGGCCAAAACTCGGCAAACTTTTCATGTTTTACGAGTCAGGAGAAAAGAGCTCAAAGAAGACTCGTCTTTTGAGGAACGAGTGATAAACAGGGATAGCAGCAGATTCCAGGTACAGGTTGGAATTTTCCAATCACGGCAGTGTCACAAGGATGGCTAAGTGAAATCACTCTTCGCAGCTGTTCCTCAAAATGGGTAAACAATCATATTGAAGTGAACGGTAGGCCAAATAGAATGGAGGTGGGTGCAAACACGACCAAGGCTTTCATGGCTAATAAATTTACGATCACAATGGTTATTTACCAGTACTGGGTTCATTTTTTAAAGAGCTTGAATGCGCCAAAACACTGCTCAAAAGCTTATGTTTATTTTTTAACGAGCATGAACTATGACGCTAAAACTGCTCGGATCTCGCTTTTCTATTTTTTAACGAGCATAAATTCTGCGGTAAAACTGCTCGATATACCAGTCATAAGATAAGAAATGTCTCTTGTGAGATAGCTATTTTTTATGGAGCTTTATCTCACGAAGCTATGCTCCTAATTTGGAAAATTTTGACCTTTGCCCCCCATCCTTTCTTTATGTAAGTTAGGAAACGATCAATGACCGCTCTTTGCTTACACTCCAAAAGGTTAGCATGCCCCCAGGTATAAGGTACAATTTCAAGGCTGCCCCTACTTATCCTTCAAAACATTTGTTTTGATGGGTGAGGCTTGCCTCTTTCTGGTTACCCAAAGAATGGTTTTATTTGCTGCCGCAAATGAAACTCTTTCTTCGGCGATGTCTATCATTAGGTTACTCAAAGATGGTTACTATTTGTTGCAGCAAAAGAATCTCTTTCTTTGGAGGGTGCCCCTACTTATCCTCTAAAACATTAGTTTTAATGGGTGAGGCTTGCCTTTTACCCAAAGAGGGTTACAATTTGCTGCCGCAAAAGAATCCCTTTCTTTGGTAGCCTACCTGTTTAGACAAAGTTGAATGACCTTTGTCAGACAAGTAACCTTATCAAAAGAATCCTGTTCCAGAACAACCCCTCTTCCTTTTCGGACGGGGTACGGACTAGTCATATTCTTCCGCGGAAATTCTACCTTATACTCAGGGTTTCCTCTGCCCGAAGCAGACCAGGATGCATGCCCCCTGGGTTCCAATCCCATCTTTCCGAATCACTCGCATTCATCGAGAAGGAGGACTGGGGGTGGAGACATTTCTTGGGTGAATAGACCATTGAGGGTTGGTATTTGACTATTTGCGATGCGTGATCCCGGAAATGAAAGTTGGTCTACGAGCTTGACCATTCTTCCTTCGTGTGGAAAACACATTACTCTAAAGAGTGAGGAGACTATAGCTCCCATGCAATATATATAGTCTCGTCCAAGGAGTAGGTTATAATCCAAGGGTCCTTGAACGACCATCACGTTCATTTGAACGGTCTTCCCTTTCAATGTAACAGGCACATTGGGGAGAATCCCTAATGGTCGACTGGTTCCTTTATCAAAACCCGAGAGATTCCTCATCTCAGGCAAAAGCGCCGGGGAACCCAGTGCTTTCCAAGCAATAGAGGAAAGGATACTCACAGCTGCCCCCTCATCAATGATAGTTCCAGCCATTATCATTCTATAAATTTGGACTATAATTCTGAATGGTATACTGGCTGGTAACCGGGGTCTGCCTAGTTGGTTCCAATCAAAGGACACAACCAGGTTGCTTGGTGGCGGGACCGAATACATGGCCGGATACGACCCTGACGATGTTCCTTCCTGCGATAAAGGAATGGGCGCATTGCCCTGATGCTCATCAGAATCTGTGTTGATGAAAAGAATCTGGATGGTGTCATCCTTATTCTCTTAAGTGAGGGTGTCACCTGAAGATGAATCTTCAGTGACGGTGTCATTTGAGGATGAAGCCTCTGAAGGAAGAACCGGGTCAACTGCCGTATCGACCTTTAGACTTTCGTCTGGTCTGGATTCAGTAGGTTCATTTTCAATGACTGACGCTTCAGCTGACCATTTGAGCAGGCCGGCTGTATTTTCAACCAACGAAGGACTTGGCACGAGTTTTTTGTATCCAGGAGGAAGTATTACCGGTGAAACCGGGCGATCTTCCAAAACTCTCTTCGCTTCGTCTAAGAAGGGACAACGGTGGATGGCATGATCGCCTTCGCACAGTCTGCAGGGGGATCTTGCTCCCCCTCTTCGTCTTGAACCTTCACTTTCGCTGGTTGACGGTAAGCAATCAACATGGCTATCAGAGGTTGATGCTCCCGAATTGTGCAAACGAGGTGACCAGTCCCTTAGTATCCAGGGAATACAGGGACAATCTCTATGGAAGTGGTCTCCTCTACATATGACACATGGCGATTTAGGCCCGGTCTGTGCTGTGTGTGGGTTTTTGTCAGATGTCTTTTGCTTGCCCCCAGTCGCCTTAGGCTCCTCCTTCTTCTTTTCTTTCTTCTTCTTTTCCTTCTTCTCCATGGGAGCTTGGCTTTTGCCAGCCCCACCTTGCGAAGATGGAGGATTAGAGGAAGAGTTATAAGAAGTGGAAGGCTGGTGGGCAGCTCTAGACTGATCTAACAGTTGACTCGACTGTTCAGGAACCATGGTGGTCTGAACTACATTAGTTGAGAACAGCCAAATAGGCAGGCCAATTGTCAGTCCTGGAAGCGACAATGTGGCCATGTGGGGCGCACCAACTTCTCCCCACGAGGAGAATGGACTAGGACTTCCATCATGTGGAGTTCCTTGGTTGGGGCGTTCCATGTTCTCAACTTAAGATCAACGCGGGAATAGGAGGTGATTATGTTCCGTTTAAAATAAGTTTTATAACGACGCTTAGACACAACTTGCTTTTTCACTTTTTAAGAGTCGAGAAAAAGTTAAAGATGACTCTAGTCTCCTTCGATGTTTTAACGAGCCCGAAGTGACAAATGCTCGGTTGGACTTTTTCAGTTATAGAGTTTGAAAAAGGCCAAAAGAAACTGCTCTGGAGTTCTAGGCAGAGGGTGTGCCAAACTTTTCGCAAAACCACAGAATACGTTTTACGATACGGGTGGTCGATCTTCGTGAATGCTGTGTTAACTGCATTGCGATCAGTAGGGTGGCCGACACGGTTTCCTATTGGATAAAGGCTTTGTTCCTATAGGGGTCTCACAATATATACGCGACGGTACGTGGGAGCACAAGTCTGTATTGATACTTATCGCTTCACCGTGGAGGAATCACCCAACCACTCAACACTAAGATATCACGTTTAACGACGCCGGAACACGTCTCTAGCTTAGACCTCTAGATGTTTGCGTTATGTTTCAATGCGTTGTTATGTAAATTCAATTTATTTTAAGGTTGATCTTGTTTAGCAGTTTGCCTTTATGGATCACCACGAGATGTATAGTAACACTCCTAAATGCAGTCTAAGATGATAAGCAAGCTTTTCAATCTTTCAACTTTGAAAACCTTAACTACTGAGGGAAAAGAAAGATAACACCTTTTCACACAGATCATAGAGCACACACTAATGCACTTTTTCCTAAATTGACATGCAATCTGTCATAATGCACATGCACAATGCAAGTATTTCTTTTCTCTTTCTTAATGTTGGTGAAATGCAAAAAGAAAGCTGTTGTATAAATTTGAATTCAATTTCAAGTGAAAGCAAACAAGTTTGTCCAAAATCAAAAGACACCTTAAGATTTACTTGTTTCGACACTAGAAATATACAAACTCAAACCAAATGACGAAAGCAAAAGCTCAATTAGCTATGAACAGCAAATAAACTAACTCTTAAGATCAAAACGACACTTTATCACAGGTCTAGATCTAAGAGGCCACAGCAAGACTAGTTCACTTTCATTATGGGAAACTGTAAATGTACAAGAAATACACAAAGAACAAACACAGTTTCTTTATACAACCGAGGCGGAATAGTGACAAGGAAAGTTGGTTTCAGATAGGCCTACTGACTGGTAACAAACAGCAAAAAAAAGAGTGAAAACAAGGCAAGACACAGCATGAAACCCCAGCAGCACAAGGCAGGACTGGTCCAGCGCAGGTGGAACACTGCCTGTTTGACCTTCAGCGCAGGTAGCCCCTTCGGGAACTGCGCTGAAATGCAAACAGCCTTTGTACAGCCTGCACTGAAGAACGAGACTTTCGTCCGACTTGGTTTCCGGGTCACAGATTGCTCAAAAATTCACAGTTTTTGCTCAAATCAGAAGCTATCAGTCAAGGACACACTAAGGAATGACAAGGAGGATGAAAAGCTATCACTAAGAGCTTATTAGAGTCCTTGTGGATCAGCTCTTCAAATTATAAACTTGCCCAGAAACTGAGCTAGAGTAGCTGCCCTCTACTTTGTATTCGAAAGATTCGAACACAGTTCGATTCGGTACTCCCTTTGTTTATAAAATGAATAGCAAAAACACAAGTAACCAACAAGATACGATCCCCAGCGGAGTCGCCAATTTGTTGTTGGGAAAAGTATCCAATACGGAATGACCCTATCCCACTCTAAGGGTGATAGTACCTCAGCAACAACTGAGTGCAAAACTATTCAAGATTACTTCTTTATGGGATGAGAGAGGGAAGAAAGGGATGATCTACTAACCGTTATCTTGCGCTTAATAGTCGATCCAGTCTTCACTCCTTGCTGCTTGCTCCTAACTCCTTGCTCTTTCACCGGCCCAGCTACACAAAGATCCTGTAAAAGCACAAGAAAAGGAAACTACAAGAAGCATACATCCATAATCGATTCAGGGATTAGCATAAATCAAATATACAAGCATCTATTCACCATAAAGACACATGCATATAGAAGAACCTCAAATACTTTATTGATAGAAGAAGTAAAGTTCTGAGAGGGTTACAACCATAATAGGCCCAATCCAGCAACACCTCCCAGCAGAAAGAAATCTCCTCTTCACCTCCTTTCAAGCAATCACCCAATAGTTCTATACACAAACCAACAACACTTCCTTACTTGCACAAAATTCCAGCCTCCCTAGACCTCATGAGAGAGCTCTATATATAGGGTTTTGGAGAAAGGATGAGTCATCTTGAGACTGGCATGAAGCTGACTAGTGTCCTCTCCCACTTTAGTTAATCTTCAGTTCTTGAGTCCACTTGGAGATTCTTGCTTCCACTTGGAGATCAAGACCCTCTTACTCATCACAAGGTGAATTCCTTGACCCAAGTGTCAGTTTGGAAGCTTCCTGGGCAATTGACACCTTGCAGAATGACTGTGCCACTTGGCCAATCTCACCCAGCGCAGGTAGCCTTCATTGGTTTTGACATTCAGCGCAGGTACAGAGTGGAGCATTTGACATTCAGCGCAGATGCTCAGTGGAGCAGCTGACATGATCCAGAAACTGCTTGTTTTTTAGTGTTTTCAGGTGGAGAACTGATTTTCAGTGCTGTGGTTTGTTGACCTTGTTCCTCTAGGGGTAAGAACAACATGTTTAGGGACTTTGGATCCCTCAGATTATTAACATTTCATGCTCCATGCTGTTAGGCACAAAAATGTCTATAACACCATCGAGTTCGTCTGTATCGCAAACCGCTCACTCAGGAATCTTTTTGTCAGCAGCTACGCCAAGATACTAACATTGAGATTATGGGCGAGGAAGCAAAAACTTCCTCACCTATAGATCAGTAAGAAATTCATCTTTTATTACCACATCTTGTATATAAGATTGTAAATTTTGTATATATGTTTTTACTATTTGTGCGTGCTGTTCCTTTTCAAAAGGAACAACACTTGTGTGTTTTGCTGTTCCTTTTCAAAAGGAGCAGCACTTGTGTGTTTTGCTGTTCCTTTTCAAAAAGGAACAACACTTTTTGGTTTTTGCTGTTCCTTTTCAAAAGGAACAACACTTGTGTGTTTTGCTGTTCCTTTTCAAAAGGAACAACATTTGTGTGTTTTGTTGTTCCCTTTCAAAAGGAACAGCACTTGAGTGTTTTTGTTGTTCCTTGTCAAAAGGAATAGCACTTGTGTGTTTTTGCTGTTCCTTTTCAAAAGGAACAACACTTATGTGTTTTTGCTGTTCCTTTTCAAAAGGAACAGCACTTGTGTGTTTTTTCTGTTCCTTTTCAAAAGGAACAGCACTTGTGTGTTTTTGTTGTTCCTTTTCAAAAGGAACAGCACTTTTGGGTCTTTGCTGTTCCTTTTCAAAAGGAACAGCACTTGCGTGTTTTTGTTGTTCCTTTTCAAAAGGAACAACACTTTTGGGTTTTTGCTATTCCATTTCAAAAGGAACAGCACTTGAGTGTTTTTGCTGTTCCTTTTTAAAAGGAACAACACTTGAGTGTTTTTGCTGTTCCTTTTCAAAAGGAACAGCATTTGTGTGTTTTGCTGTTCCTTTTCAAAAGGAACAACACTTGTGTGTTTTTGCTGTTCCTTTTCAAAAGGAACAACATTTGTGTGTTTTTGCTGTTCCTTTTCAAAAGGAACAGCACTTGTGTGTTTTTGCTATTCCTTTTCAAAAGGAACAGCATTTGAGTGTTTTTGTTGTTCCTTTTCAAAAGGAACAGCACTTGCGTGTTTTTGCTGTTCCTTTTAAAAAAAAAAAGGAACAGCACTTGAGTATTTTTGGCTGTTCCTTTTTCAAAGGAAACAACATTTGTGTGCTTTCACTGCCTTTTTTTTTTATTTTAAGGCAATGCATCAGATGAACTCCTCCTCACCCTCCCTTTCAAAAAGGAGTAGCATGCTCTTGTCCCTTTCATATAAAGGATGTGTTGTCCATCCTCTTTCCAAGGCCATCAGTAGCAGCTATACATTTATGCAATGAATATAAAAGTCAGGATATATCGAGATCAGCATATCATAAATTGCTATCTTTAACAGCCCTAGTATTGATGCAACAACAAAGGAAGGATCCACACACTCATCATTTATGCTGTCATGGTCTCACCTCCTCTGCCTTGTTGGAAAATTTTATCATGTTAAGTTCCTACCATTTTCTCTATTATTACTTGGAAATAAGAACAGAAGATTTATATCTTCCTATTGGGATGACAAGACTTCTTCCGCCATTCCCACTCTTAAGGAGGGCTGAACCACCCTTATGTGTCATTACACAAGAGCAAAGTCTGTGTTAAAAAAAAAAAAAAAAAAAAAATATTTGTCAAATGCAGGATAGGGGGTTTCATTAAATAACCAGCCTACTATGATCATAAGATTGGAAGCGAAGTGGCATTCCCATCATGGCCACCACACCAGGGATATGGTCCAACGGGTTCACTACATAAACAAACCTTGGAACAGGGGGTCTCATCACGAGCGGGCCTGCCCACATTTTTGCGCCTCTCTGGTGAATGGCATCATGGTTACCTGGTTACCAAGCCAGCATGATGGCCTGCATTTTGACAAGAATTGCTCTTCAAAAATACACAAAGGACCATGGTTCCAGGGTGAAATAAACAACTCTGCCAAGGTTATGAACACCTGTCGGCAGCAGAGCTCTGTTAATGGTATCGGAGTCGTAATATATACACCAATTTGGATCATATCAAATACTTCTTTCTATCCTTGTAATAATGATATCTTACACTTTGATGGATACGTCGCATGAATATCTATCACTACCAATCATGGCAGAGGTATTGACTATGACTACCTTAGACCTTATATGAGTGCCAGACGTCCTATCCTCCTGTTTTGCATCACATCACGCAGGCTTATGCAAAACGCGATCTACCTGTTGCCTCGATCTCGGTATTTCTTTGTCTAATCTGAAACATGGCAAAACTCTATATGCTGTTCCTTTATGACTTGGTGACGGGATGGCGGCTCCTCCTCCATTTGACGGCTGGGACAGCCTATCATATTGCGAGGGGGGAGGTGACCTCATTACTCCGCCGGCCACGTGGTAGCACACCATTCGGAAATGATATGGTACGAAGGTACGATATGGGTTAACGGCATGATAATACTATTTTTGCAAAAAGTTGTTATTTATAATCAATTTTCATGCATGCTCTGTGTCTCTGTGTTTTTTTTCTTGCTGCGATTACGTTCTTTGCGACAGGTAATTGTTGTTCCATCTAGGAGCCCGAAACAGAACCATGGGAGGCAAGGCTATCAGAAGCGAGCCTAGTGAGCTAGTAGTCTCCGAAGCTGCTCGGGAAATCCTAGAAAGGGCGGGGTGGCTAACTTATTTTAGCCGCCTGCGTGAATCAAATGAAGCTGTGGCCATGGAATTCCTGCAGAATTTGCAGGAAGAACACTCCGTAGTGGGTGGGAAGCAGATAACGGTCACGAAGGAAATAATCCCAGAAGTAACAGGATTACCAGCCTCAGGACCAATATGGACGACAAAGAAAGAGAGGTTGCAGAAGATCATAGAGATTTTCCAAGACGAAGGACAAAATCTAACAGTGAAGGGAAAAGGAGTGCTGCCGGCAACGCTAGGAGAACCCTGGAGCGAATTGGCAAAGGTGGTGCAGAGCTACATCACCTGCGAGGGCCGAAAAGATGTGGTAAGACCGCGTCACCTTAAGCTCCTGGCTGTGTTAAAAGGAAAATGTTCTGTGCATCTCCCTGCATTGTTAAATTCATTACTGCATGATGCCTCTCGGAGCCTGAAAAAGGCACACCATGAAGACGCAGTAGTTAGCCACCATGGGTTGATCCGCCTGATAGTGAGCTACAGTCTCACTCAGCAGCAGAGTAGCTGGGGGGAGCTTATTACAGCAATTGGAGGGGGAGTGGCATCACCATCCCCAAAGGCTAAGCATCCTGCTAGTACCTCTGAAGCACCCAAGGAGCCCAGAGCATCACCATCCCTAAAGGCTAAGCACCCTGCTAGTACCTCTGAAGCACCCAAGGAGCCCAGAGAATCACCAAAACCCAAGCATCCCTCGGATACACCCGAGCAACCCAAGAAACGCACGGAGTCAGTAAAACGAAAACGTTCCTCTAGAGCATCTGGACATGCAGAAAAACATAAGGAACTGGCCACAGAAGAGCGTGCTGCCTCGAAATGTAGGCATTCCTCTGGCACGCCAGAACAATCTGAGAAACGCAGAAAGGTGGTGGTGGAAGAACAGGTGGCCAGCACACCTGAACGGCCCGAGAGGCCTAGGAAGTCAGCTCGGTTGGCAAGAATAAAAGGCAGGCTGGAGAAAATCCAGCCAAGCATTGACCAGCCGATCGAAATAACAGATGAGCCACCAGTGCCAGAACAGGAACCTTTGAGGGAAAATGTGGAACAAATTGAGGACGAAGCAGAAGCCGAGGAAGGAAATGAACATTCTGACTCTGAGGCCGAGGCCGACTATCCGAAGGCAGCCACTGAGCAGC
Organism: Pinus tabuliformis; assembly: GCA_031772625.1. Lineage (NCBI taxonomy): Eukaryota > Viridiplantae > Streptophyta > Pinopsida > Pinales > Pinaceae > Pinus > Pinus tabuliformis. The sequence goes on from CM062809.1 coordinate 125,700,112, forward strand.
CAATTCAGGAGGAGGAGATGGAACAATTGGGGGACAGCCCTCCACAGGTCCCCGTGGAGGAAGAAGAGCTGGCCACCATCTTGGCCAACCTGGGAGATTATGCTTCACCTTCCAGTCCAGCAGACCCTCCTGAAGGACCCTCCGGGGAAGAGACACATGAAGAATTGCATGAAGAAATGGTGGGAGGAGAAAACCTCTCTGTTGGTGACAGAGAAAATATAAATACCGACCGGGAACAATCCGTTCCCAAGACACCAGAAGAAAACCCACCTGCTGACGACGTGGAGAATGGAAATGCTTGTCGGGAACAGTTTGTTCCCAGAATGCCAAAAGAAACCCTCGATGAAAGAGGAGCAGAACTAAGGGCCACTCATGCGCCCACTGCCAAGGCAAGAGAAATCAAGAAATTGAGAAAGAAACAGCAGATACTGCTGAATATTATAGCCTAGCTTCGGCAGAAAATTCGAAGTTTGAAAGCCAGTCTGAGAATAAGAAGGACCATAAGGAGAAAAAGAAGAACAAATGCAGCAGGGTCCTGTCAGAAGAGAAGGCAAGGGGCTTATAGGCGTCTCGTAGGTCAATACTCTGCTGATAGACCTACGACTGTTCCAACCAGCACTGAGGAACAAAATGCCGTTCCATCTGATATGGAACAGCAGAATGCCGTTCCGGAACAGACTGCTGTTCCAAATAGCCCATTGGGACCAACTGTCATTCCAATCAAAACCGAGCCACAAGACGACATTCCATTTACAGAGGGGCCATCGTACCCCTTTATTCATGTGAAGAAAGAAAGGGAAAACAAAGCAGTCCAAACTGAGGCATCACCTTTAGGGATAATTCGGGATACGAATTCCAGGCAGCGAAACGTGAAGGTCCAGGCAAACCTCCCTGCCTCTGAGAAATCATGGAAAAAGGATCCAAAAACCAAGGCCTTGCACCACAAGATGAAGCAAGCCCGACAGGAGGCTGACCAGCTAAGGGAACAAATGATCCCTCGGGAAAAATACGCGGAGTTACAGCAGGAAGCTGAGCAGTTAAAAGAACAAATGATCCCTCGGGAAAAATATGAAGAACTGCAGCAGCAACTGCGGAACATGAGTCAATCAGAGAGTCAGGCCTTTGAAGGATGGCAGAAGGAACAGGAAAAGGCTTCCAAGATAACACGTCGACTAGATGCTGTTATTAAGCAATTAGACACTGTATGTTCGCTGTATAATGATGTTTTGACTTGCAGGGCCCCTGCAAAGAATTATGCTTTATTTCTCCTTGAAAGATACTTAAAATTGAAAATAAAAGCTGTCAGGGCAGGTGCCCCTATTCAGATTAATATTGTTAATGATTTTATTGATTGTTGCAAACATTACGGGGTTAAGGTCCAACGGTTGCTATGTGAATTCTATTTGCACAATATGGTGCTTGAGCAGGAAACTGATTTAAACCCTGGCCCCTTCGTGGGAGATATACAGCTCCAAGCCTTTGTTTCATTTGGGGTCAATCAGTTAAAGTGGCTCAGGGCTTATAATGCCTTTCAGAGGCAGGAGCACAGCCTAGATCTATGGGTCAGGGCCGAGCCTAGAGACCCAGTTCACCTATGGCAATCACACAAAAGCCTTATGAGAATCCCGGGCGTCATGGAATTGCTAGGACCCATGCATGAGGATTTGATCCGAAATAGCGTGGAATATTTTCTGGCTATTAAGGATTCTGCCCTGGATGCTGCCAAATTCCACTATCGGATTTCTACCCCAAGCATCCAGCTCAGGGAGCCATTCAAATACGAGAATTTTGAGTTGGCTGCTGAACGGTTGAGCCTTTATGGCCAGTGCATTCTGCAAGCTGGGCCGTCTTGGTTAGGATATCGGTTCCGTAGCCCAATCATTTGGCATCCTGCACCTGGGTACCAGGCCTTATATAATATGCCTGCGGATCAATTGAATCACTTCTTTGATAATCTGGTTGCTCACCATGGTTGCAGACCTCCTGATGAGATACCCTCTCCCGCCTATTCTCTTACCGCTCTCCATGTTAATTATAACGTTTTCATGAGGCCATGAAACAGAGTAAGCCGGGGGTGTGTAGAGCATTGGAAAGGTATGTTTTAATGAATAATTTAGTGGTGTTTCAAGCAATGTTTGCAACCTTTTCTTTGTTATAAAATAGGGAAAATGTAATGAGAATGAGCACGAATGACCCAATCACTAATAGTTATCTTCTCTATGCAGGAAAAGACAAAAGTAGGAAGGCACGGTGCAAAACGGGAGTTCCATGAGGAGATAACGGCTGTCCCTCCAAAACTAAATAAAATCCAGACCAGGGTGAGTAAATCAAGGAAGATCAATCCGGGACGAGATGAAGGACTGTTAGTTCGGAAGGCTAGGCAGAGAAAAGAGAGGAGTTAACAGTTTAACAGATCCCTCAGGATATTTGATCCTGAGGGATCGTTACGTTCAATTATTTTGTTGTATAGTTAACTGCGCCATTACTTGTATAAAAAGGGGCAGCATCGAAGACTTGAGGGACTTTTTGTCTTGTATCTCTACTTTCTGTTTACAGACTTCACAGTCAGTTAAACTCAGACTATCGAGTCTCTTTGAGACTTAGTTTTGCTGTACTATCATTGATGCGTTAATATAATATATTTGGTGTTACTTTCTCCCTGCGTCTGAAGTAAGTTACGGCGGTGTGCCATTGGAAGCTAAGGGCCCGGCTCCAACGGACACTGGCTGATTGTATCATTACAGTTTGGCTTTGTGTGGTTTGTTTATTGTTCTTAATAATCTGATATACTTACATGCTGTTCCATACTCGTTCATCAGTAGTTTTTCCTTTTGTAAATCTTTGTAACAAGTTCACATCATATTTCCAGAATTGGTCACATAACATTGTTCTGAGTTGTTCACTTCTGTTACAGAATTTATAAGTGGAATGTTTTAGCTACATATGGTTGGAGTGACGATCATAAGAAGATGGAATTAACGTTGTGTGCGGACCACTGGTGATCATTTCAGATTATGTGTACATATGATTGACGTTTCCTGTTTATGATGGTTTGCTGTTCCATTTGATTAAGCTGTCTACTTGTACAAAAGATTGCTCTTTCTTTGTATATAAGTTGATGCCAAGAATTGAGAGTGTTGAACTCGCGAGACTTAGTTTCTTTACTGCCATTCCTTTTACTGTTGTTCCATATCTGAATTGCCGTTCCATTTTGCTTTCTTGCTGTTCCTTTTTACTTGCATTCATTGGTTTAGTGTGGGAGGAGGATCAAGGCTGTCGAGAGACACAACAGATGCTATTATGCTCCCAGATCCATGATCCATACTCTAATTCCTTTCCCTTCATCAGTTTCTAGAGGGATGGGTTACTATTTCCGTACCCTTGACTGGTAAAGTTGCTGCGTGTGATTTCTTTCTGCAAAAGTAATTTAGCCATAGCTTAGCATCCGTTTACTCTTGTATTTCTTAGACCTATACTACTAAGCATTACTCTGACAAATAGCCTCAAATTGAGATACCCTTTACAATAACAAAACGCTCCCGGATTGACTTGTAATGTGAGATAACTAGAGGTGAAAAAGGCCCTTGTTACAGCTCTACAACCTCCCAGAGGAAGCAAAGAAAGGGCATATTTCCCACCATACGGCGGTAATCCAGTGCTTAATGGAATGACCTGCGTTTGAGGACTAGATTGCCCAAATTGACATTGCGAAGGATCAATTTGCTGAGACTCAACATAAGAGATTCCAGATATTATTCCGGACGAACAAACGGGAATAGACCATACTGTCGAAACACCCCTGGATGGATTCCATCCAGCGATTGAGAGCTAGTTGCGACAGATGATACGCCGACGAACATTGTCAGTGCGGCAGCAGGGAGTTCTGCTGCTGTTGTGTCAGATGACACAGTCCTAGATGTCGATAGTTGTTCAGACATATCTAGTCTATCCAAAAGGTTTCCTAGTGATTCTACAGGAACTTCCGATAACAGTAGACTAATTTATGATGAAGAAGGATATAGAGTGATCCCAAATCCAAAATGCGATGAAGTACTAGATGGTGGATCCTCCACAATCTCTTCTATAGTAATCAAACCAGGTGGAAGAGGTAGACCGTTAGGTCTGTAAAATATTTCCAGTGCCGAAGAAGGTATAGATTCTGCAGTAACAGATGTTTGGTGAATAACACCTTCCGAATCAGCTGTAGATGGAACCGGTTTAGGTATACTAGGATCAGTTCTACTGTCCTCTAGTGGCTGCAGAACTTCTTCTGTAAAGGCAAGGGTATCAAAAATGTTTGGAGTAACCGGAGTCTTCAAGGGTGTCGGAACACTTGTTCCAACCAGACTAGGGAATTTTGAGCCGGTTAAACGAGTTCGCTTTGTCCGGAATAGTTTTGATTCTAGAGATAAAGACGGTTAACTCTTAAGTCTCCGCGAATGATGGGGTTTTAATTGACTTTACTCCACGATTGTTGATTACTCAATCAACTAAAAATAAAAGGGGAAAATGTTTCCAAATTAAATGAATTTTAGACACTTTGACACAACTTGTTTTTTCAATTTTTAAGAGTCGAAAAAAACAAAAGATGACTCCAGTCGCCTTCGATTTTTAATGAGCCTGAAGTGACAAGTGCTCAGATGGACCTTTTCCTTTAAGGAGTCTGAAAAGGAATGAAAGAGACTAATCTGGAAATCTAGACAAAGTGATTACCAAACCAATCGCAAAATTGCAGAATACTTTTTACGGTACGACAGTCAATCTTCTCGAATGTTGTGTTCAGTGCATTGGGATCGATAGGGTGGCAGACACAACTTCCTATGGATAAAGGATATAGCCTATTGTGGTCTCCCAATATATACTCGACGATATGTGGGAGCACAAGTCCGTACTAGCACTTTTCGTCTCAAAGAGGAGGAATCACCCAACCAACAGTGAAAGCGATAGTTACCAGGCTTTACGACACCAGAATACGTCTCTAGCCTAGACTTCTAGATGTTGTGCGTTAGGTTCCAAAGTGTTTTTATGTTCATTGAATTTATTTTACAGATGATCTTTCTTAAGAAATTGTCCTTTCAAGTTCACCGCGTGATGTAGATATACAATTCCTAAAATGCAATCTAAGATGATAAACAATCATTTAATATTATTTTTACAATGAAAATCCTAGCTACTAAAGTAAGAGAGACGACATTCTTTCAACATAGAGCAAAGAGCACGCACTATATGCACTGTCCTAAATCAAACCAACAAGCAGTATAAATGCAAATGCACATGCATCTATTTGTTTTCAGCTTTCTTAATGTGTGAATGACAAGAAGAATGCTAAGTACAAATCTGAATTATCTTTTCAAAGCGACAGTACTAACAAATTTCTCTTCAAAAACGAAAGGAAGATAATGACGAAACTTTGCTATTTTGAATTGAAAACTACTTTCCACACTTGAAAAACTACTAATTCAAATCAAATAAAAGAGTAACTGTATAATCGACCATCAAGAAAAATAGAATTCTTTTCTTTGATTGAAAACGACACTTGCAACACTTTCAAATCAAAAGACGACAGTTTGATTATGCTACTTCTTTGTAAAAGAGAACTAAAAATGGTGCACAATACATAAAAACATTCATAGTTCTTTGCACAATGGAGGCGGAATGATGGAAAGGAAGGGAGTTTCCATAGTGGTATACTGATCGTAGATAGTAAAAATCTTGAATAAAGCTAAAGAGAGTGAACAAAGAAACCAAAATCTAAGAGCATAAGAGGTCTTGTCTGATCAGTGCACTTGCAACACAGGGAACGTGTGATGCAGCCCACCTACTACACATGGGAGGCGCAATGTATCTAGATTCCCAAGAGGAGAAGATGTGATGGTCCAGGGATGAGACTTCAACTGGGTTTTAGGTCACAGTTTGTAGCTCAGTTCAGAGATTTAGGCTGAGCAAGTGATGTTCAGTAAATATAAATCACAGGGGTTGATCTAATGAGGTTACTAGAGCCACCACTAAGGCAATTAGAAGGTTTGCAAATTGATTGTTCAGTTTATAAACAAAACCCAGAGATAGACTGAAGCAGCATTGATCTACTTTGCACTTTCATAGAAAATGCAGTTCGAAGGCTAGCTGGCTTGACTTCAGGCTCCATCTATAAGTTTATAAAAAAAACAAATATAGACAAGCAAACAATCTATTTGTTCCCCAGTAGAGTCGCCATTTTTTTATCGGGAAATCTAGTGTCCACTCAGAGCTGCTAGTCCCACTAAGACTGGTAGCTATCTTAGAAACAAACAAACTAAAACTACTTTCGCTTTCCTTTATGAGAAGTAGATAAGAGGGGAGTAAAGGACACCAACCTTAGTCTCGCGCTTAGTTCCTTTCTTGGTTCCTCTCCCTTTTGACATATCCTTACTGCTTTGCCTTCGTCTACCCAGCTTCAAAGAGCATCTGTGGAATCAAAGCAGCATAATACTATCGAAGAACATAGATCTACAATCATAAAAAATATAGGACCATATATATTTTGACCACACAAATGCATATATCATCAAACATACAAGAATGTGGAGGAAAACTTGAATAGCTTTATTAATATCAACAATAGAAAAGAGGATTACAACCAATTTTTTTGACCCAACGTCATCCTCCTAGCATGAAATCCCTTCTTCACCTCATGAAAAGCTTAGATCACCCAACACTATGATATTCCACCAAGAAACCAATAGCACTTCCTTACAAGATACAAAATTCCCGCCTCCGGATCTCTAGGATGAGGGATCCATATATAGATGATTGCAGGGGGGTGAGTCAGCTTCTACGATTTTGATTAGTGTCCTCTCTCTAATATTTCTTGATTCCACTTGGAGATTGATGATCTCTTACTCATCCTTGGGCGAATTCAAAGAGGCAAGTGTCACAGGAGAAGTTTCTGGAAGATTCCATAACGATCCACCTTGCAAACTGTCTCTGCTATTTGTCTACTCTCGCCCATTGCACCCTACAGAAGGGCTTTCCAGTATGCATCGCACCCTTTACACTGGGCAGGTGAGATGCATCGCACCCTCTGCACTGGGAAATCTGTATGGTCCATCTTTGACCAGTTCTGAGCAGTTTTCTGTGGAGAACTTTTGCGAGATGATGTAATCCGCTGACCTTGTTCTTTTAGGGTGTGAAGCAACACTTTTAGGGACTTAGGATCCCTTTTATTATGGACATGTATGATTGGGGTTGCAGTGCCCAAAAATGTCTATAACACCATGCCAAAAATCTAGGAAAAAAATGACAAGTGGCGGAAGTTTTCTAAAATTAACTGAAGTGTAACTCCTAGTGCTAAAAATGGATCCCTATTTTTTAGGAATTCTTTTTTATTTTTTCTTTTTCATGAAGGGCTGCCATGCATGTATGGAGAAATTGCACCTTTTTGGAGGGAACTGAGCAACCTGCTAGCACATGCATGAGGCAACAGGTGAGGGGAATGCTCCTGTGCAATTCTTGGGCTTAATGGCTTTATTTATCTCTCACGCTCTATGTATTTTCCTAGATGAAAACAAGTTTTCAGCTAGGTTTTCATAGTTTTGGAGTCGAAGCTATCTGTTGGGCTGAGTTGTGAAATTCTTGAGAGCAAGGCTCAATCTTTGGCTATTGTAACAACCCCTCCTCCCTGTTCCACCCAAGAAACCAACCACCTAGGAAAACATGTGATGAGAGAGGTTACTATAAGGGATTCAACCTCCTTGGTGACCTTAAGGAAATGGAATCGATGAAACATCACACACAGTCATCAAACATCATCAATAGAACCCTCAGGAGACAAGTCAGCCACTCAGATAGGCTGTCCCTAGGACCCACCACTATTCTTAGTATCTTACGTCATAATCTCTCTCAAGCTATGGAAAAGGGAGCGACCAAAAACCTAAAGTCATTCTCATAGGCCTACCTGCCATTTCTATGGACCAAAATTGCCAGTTCTGTGCTAGTGACCCTAGGAATTAAGCCAATTTTCTAGCCCAGAATCCCAACCTCTACCTAGAACTTCCTACAACCTTCATAATTAATTAAGTACATGATAAAAATGTTGATCAATCAAAATCAACCTCAAGACTAGGCATGAGCATCCCCAACAAGCACTGACATTCTATCAAACATTTGGCATCAATGCAACCTACAGGTCTAGGATACAAGACAAAGTATAAATGACTGAAACAACGTATGAAACATAACCATAAGGATCACCTCCTTTTCAATTAAACAACTACATCATCAATTATGTCTTGCATCCATTCATTTAACAGTTACAAGTAAATACATGAAATAACCATGACATGAACCAATCATTTAAGCATGCTTATAACCAGCATAAATCCATGCAAATATCAAAGATAATACAACCATTAAATCCACATATAAATCAGTGAAAAATTAAGAGATCTTAGCTTTTATTAATCATAGGAAAATCCGACCAGATTCAGAACTTCCATGTACCACCTGACCATAGACATGGCTGAACCAAATCTCTCTTTCAGCAAGTCACACTTGTGCCATATTCCACACATGAATGTGGGATCTCATAGAATAACCAATCCATGAACAACCAAGGGAATCCAGAGGTTAAATCACATGCACCCTAATCAAAAAATAATCACACAAAAACTGGTGCTCCGATCACAACTGAAAAAACTTGAAATTACATCCAGAATCAATCATTATCCCTGAGGAATTTTTTGTCTCCTTTTCATTCAGGCTTTACCATAAACTAAACCCAAATCACTAGGCCCTAAATTGAGACATCTACGTCAAGATTTACTGTGTATCTTACCAAAATTGATTAAGGTATAACTATGCCTTTGGGAATGGAACTTGAGACCACCTCTGCCCCAGATTTCAAAATCCATCCAATAAACAAAAGCTCAAAAAAATAAATAAACATCCCAACATACTCTTGCATCTAGAAAAAGGAAAGGCTAGGTTGAAAACCACTGTCATAATCTGGAAAAGCCATGCCACCGAGAGTAAGAGAACCTTACACCAACATGCAAATCCATGCATGTCCAAACCAACTAGGAAATCACACATGCAAAAGGTTACATGCAAGTATTCTTGATGAAGCTGCTTAATCCTACTCTTTTTCCTTGATCCTTGATTTCATTCCTTTCCCCTTGCTTTCTTTTCCTTCCTTGATCCAAATCTTCAATGTTGCAATAAAAATCAAGTGATCAAGAGTGAGAGAGAGAAAGAGAGAGAGTAATGAGAGAACTCCAAACTTTAACTTGACCAAGCCTAACACTCACTAAGATATTCGCCAACTGATCCTCAGAAGCCTTTTTATTAATGAGGCCTCTAATTTCTTAATTTTGCATTATTTTCATTCAATTTCCTCCTCACATGCAACCTTTGACCTTTTAACTTTCTTTTCTCCTATTTTCCTTTATTTTCATTAATAAATGTGCCCAAAATGCGTTTTTTTTTCCTTTTAATGCCTTTGACTTAGCCTTTAGCAATTTTCCTTATCCAAAACACACATCCAAGTATGCCCACTAGGATATACTTTCCCAAAATTAAGCCTGGAATATGTGTCCCTTACCCGTGGTATTATTTTTCCTTTATTTACATTATTACATGAATTTTTCACTAGTGTTGTTATAGTTAGACTACACAATTTCTGAGAGCAAGGTTGGTTTCCCTCTATGACTACACAATTTTCCAAGGTAGTGCAAGAACCAAATTCAACCAAGTAATGAGGGGGCGGTCAGCTTGTGGTTCGACAACAAATCAAGTAAGAGAAAACAAGTTGTAAATTGAAAGATAAATTCAAATGAAGGCACAAGTACCTAGGAAGTGAAAGACAAGTTGTTGAAATTTAAGGAGGAAGGCTCCAAAATGAAGCAAAGGAAAAATTTTGGAGGGTGGTTGTAGCCACTAGAACGTTAGAGACACACCAGTAGAATGCCAACTCTCTGTATGGACCTTTTCTTGTGTAAATCGAGTCTAACTCCTCCGGAAGTATTATTTGATTTTTTGATCGTCATGGCTTCCTCACTAGCTTGAGTTAAAGATATAGTCACTGCCATTCTCTTGATCGGTCGGCAGACATACCAAGCCAAGTCAACTAAGTTGTTTCGATTGGGATTGAGGGGTATATTTATTCAAACGTAATATAGAATGTCATAGTTTTAGTTTCATCTCTGGTGTTTCTCTACTACGACTAGGCCTAGAGGGTACCCCAGCGGAGTCACTTCAGGAACACAAGCATCGTTTTGCTGCTAGCGAGCATGAACAATACCCTAGCGGAATTACTTGATTCACCTCTCTACACAAGAAGCCTTTCTCTTCTTTCACCTTATTTTATTTCTTTATATTTCATTTTTCATTTTTTATAGAACTATGCACAGGAACTTATTTATTTCATGAGTTGGAAGAGGGATCTCGACTTATGGAGAGAAAAGGAGGTTTTCCCTTAAATGAAGTATGTTATGCATACCTCTAACATAATTTCTAAGGTTTTCCCCCTCACCTTACTCTACATGTCTAAGCTGAAAAAGGTTAAGTGAATATAGAAAAACGAATCAAAGTAGGTGGTACTAGTTAAAAGTGCAAGCATTTTTTTTTTGCCAAGACTCACTTTGAACTGAACATATTTTCCATTAGAGGATAATCGACTAAAGAACACAAGCTCTTCATAAAGAGAGGGGATAAAATACAACCAAATGTTTATAGTTGTACAATTCTTCTAGTACTTCACCCTACTTGTCTCCAGAGCCAAACATGGTTTCATGTGAAGCTAATTCTACGAGTGTGTAACAAGCAAACAAACAAGAAAGAAAAAGGTAGAAGTAAAGAAAGGAAATCTAGTGAGTAAATTCAAGCTTGAAATCAAAGAAAATAGGAAAGCAAACACTACTCCTACTCCTAAGATAAACAGTGCACGAGCCTACTCACCTAAAGTGATACTTCCAATGCAACCACCGACGCATTGGTTGGCCCATATTAGTGAAGGCATGGTTGACAATAAATATATTCAGGTAGACCAACAAGCAAGAAATATAAAACAATGAAAACGAACATGCACGAAGTTTAAATGCATACATAAAATGGAATTTGTGGATCAGATTGGTTTTCAATACAAACGGGAGAGTGATGAGTAGCCTGGGGTGTTTCAACAAATTTCTAATTGGGAGTCTGACCTCAAGACTATGAGAACCTGACATAACCATCAACTCGAGTTGAAGTGCCTCAACAACTTGAGGAGTTTCCACTTCATCAACGGGTATATCATCAAGGACCGATGGCTTAAAAATATCAACAACAAGTGAATCAACATCGTAATCGAATGAGTGAGCGAAGAGATCACGATAGCTAGGATCAGAAAATTTGAGATGTACATCGACATCCTCATGATTTGACAAATCTTACAGATGGGTTGATTGGAAACAAAAAAAATTACCCTCTAGATTTCCAGAAAAGAAAATATGATAGATTGGGTCGATTCAAAAATAAAAATGTGTCCTGTGTGCAATTAATCAACAAAATAGCATCCTAAGTGCCTTGTGATTGATCGGAAGTAGAAACACCCAGGCATGGATTTTCACAAGAGAAATAAGAAATGGAAGAATCACAAAAGATGTCAGGAAAATCAGATGAGGTGCAGACAGAAGGAGGTCATCCTTCACTGTAGGTTCTTCTTCAGATTCCCACACATACTCATAAAAAATGACAGCACAGTGTGGCTGCTCAACACCAACTTTGTCGACAACTTGATCCTCATGAATAACAAAGGTGAATTCCAGAATGGATGAACACAACATAGTACAATCCAGAGGATCAAAGGAACCAGAGGATGGATGTTGAGAATAGAATATCATGTGACAACCATTGGGGTTGCAGTTCAAATCTGTGTAGATATCGAGAGTAGGTTGGGTGGGAGGATGTGATAGTTCAACAGATGGGTTCGCAACTTCTCCCACCTCATCCTACAGAGCTAGAGTTGTCTTATGAGAAGAGGACAGAGGGTCAATTGTGATATCAACCTTGTCCATCTTAGATTTTGGAGCTATAACATTGAGGTATGCTGGGAGGGGTTCAATGATTCCAAATCATGTGGATTTTCAGATATGTGAAGAAGATATTGAAATATTTCTTTGATAAATTTTCAATCAATTTCATCTTCAAGGATTTCAAAAGAAGGATTAAAGAAGCAATCCCACAATTTCACAATAGATTCATCGGGTGGTTTCTGTAATTCCAGAATTTTTTTATTTAGTTCTTTGCAGTCATAACGATAGAAATCATAGATTAACTCTTCGATCATGTGATCATAAGAGTGAATAGACGTTGTAGGAAATGTGTGACACCATTGGTCAACATGCCCATCGAGTGTGTAAGTGAACAACTATTACACAATATTTTTTCATGTCTCATATTCCCTTCTCGTGCCATATCTAATAGTTCCAAAACATTGACTATTGTGAAAAATATCCATCATGATATAAATACCAAAACCTCCCTGAAGAATCAAAGGAAATTTTCCTTGAAATCATTCTAGAGAAAGTTGCCTTAAAACCTAGTTTCTGGCATCAGTGTGTTTTTATCCACTAGCTGCTCGTACTGATGGTGGGTTGCTCAGTTATACACTTACTCTGCCAGCATGGGATTTCATAGGAAGACTCGCACTGGCCTCCTTCTGGCGGTCTTTCCAAAACTGGAGGAGAAGCTTCATGATCTAGAGGTTTCCATAACAACGAACTGGATGTTGTTCATTGTGGATGTGGTTGAATTCTCCCAATATTACCCTTCGATCTTATCCATATGAGGTTCCTCCTTGATATGTGGTCCTTCCTCTATCTTTGTTGAGGTCCTAAATCCCTCTCCCTGCATATAAATTCATCCCCCTCCGTTCCCAAATGGTTGATCATGTATTGCTACATCCCTATGTTGAGATTATTCTTACATGATGCCCATTTCTATATTGGAGGAGTTATTGAAGCTTCTTTTCTTGGACTTGGACATCCATCCAAAGGAAGGCATCAAAATCAAGGCAATGATTGTATGCTTCCCTTTTTAGTTTCTTAATATATACAACTACTGGTTCAATATCCATAAATGTTTGTGGTAATGCTTCATTTATCTTAATGTTCCTCGATCTGTTAAGTGGATTACATTTGAATTATGTTGGTTGCACTTTTACGCTTTGTTGCATTCTTGGTCTCTTGTGCACGTATTTAAAGGCCATGAGCAACAAGGATTGAGCCTGAGGGAGAAAGTGATTAAGATCTTCAACAAAGGCATACATAATAGCATCAGAAGGAGGTAGGTCTCCTTCCTCTTCTTTAATTATGATTTTAGTATAGGAAAGTGTCTTGTAGATTGTCTCTTTTGTTGCTAGACCCACTTATTGAGCTAGAGGGATCATCTTTGTCCATAGAGAGGATTTTCCTTCACACCACTGGGGAAGCTATAGCATGTTCGTCCTCCTTTCTCAACTGAGTTGTTCATCATTTTGACTGACCATCATGTTCTCGGTTAGTTTGGGTTGATCTAGGTTTGCACAATCACTGGTTATTGTCATGGAGTGCACAATCTCGAAAAGTTTGTGAAATTATTTTTATTTTTTTCTTGTTTCCTCGACCATCGCATTTTCTAATTTGACAGTCATGATGCCAATGCATTTTTTCTTGAAACAATCACGCTTATCCCCTGTTCAGTTCCTGTTTGGCCTTGAAAACTATGTTGGTCCTTGGGATTGGAAAAAATTAGGGTTTCTCTGTCAAACCCCAGTGTGCCTGAGCCCCTGAGATATTGTTTTGTCATGTATGACTGCTTTTAGTTTATGTTTTTGTTGATTACCTTGTTTTATTAGTGAATCTTTTCTTCTTTTAAATTTCAAGTATATGAGTGAAATTTGATTGATTTTAGGGTTTTTAGGTTGATTGGTTTCCTTTTGTTGCTTGTTAGTGTCTTTGAGTCTCTAGGTTTTTGGTGATTGGGTCTGTTCATTTGGTAAAATCACTTGAAACATTGACTTGCATCGATTTCAGTTTGTCTTATGCAAAGTGGCTTTTCATGTGTATTAGGTCATCTAGCATTTGAAATCTATATTTGTTGCTTATAAAGTGTGGATCACATTATTTGGTTTGCAAACTAGAATGAAACTTTTTTATTGTCTATTTTGAAAGAGAGAGTGAAAGATTTCCTATTTTGAAAGAGAAAGTGAAAGATTATCTATTTTTTATTGTCTATTGTCTATTACATTGAAGTGCTTTGATTTGGTGTTACTTTTATTAGTGTTGTAACAACCCTTGTAAAAATTCCATGTAAAAATATATAAATACTACGAATGATGGAACATGTATTCCAAGATGGATGGTGAGCAGGACATCCTAAAGGGTGTTCATTTGGTTGTTTATGGCTAAGGAAATTGGCAAAGGCAATGGTTAAGGCATTAAAGAGGCAATAAGGTATTTTTGCACATTTATTTATGAAAATAATGGAAATGAGGAGAAAAAGTAGGTGAAAGGTCACATGTTGCATGTGAGGAGGAAAATAATGGAAATTGAAGAAAATAGAGGCCCCATTCAATAAAAGGCTTCTAAGGATTAGCCGGAAAGACTTGGTTAGCTTAGTTTTGGAGCTCTCTCATTATTATGTCTATCTCTCTCATACTCTTGGTTACTTAGAGTTTCCTTGGAGCACTCTTGGAGGGTGTGGCATACTTGGATTCTTGGAGCAAAAAGGCAAAAGAAGTGTTGAAGTTCTTAAGTTTTCTAGTTAGAAACCCTTCATGCACTTTTTCTGATTTATTCATACCTACTTTTTATTTTTCTTTAACAAGTTAATTACAAAGGAAACATTGAAAATAAACATCAGTGCATGCTCAACACATTACAGATCAACAACTAAAGAAACAAGAACAAACACACCACATCACACCATTACTTTTTGACTAATGGCCCCGGAAAAACCCAATGTGGGAAAAGCAGTGCAACTATCTGAGGGTTTTCTTATTAAGAAATATCAAAGTACAATCTAGGTGCCAAAACTGGCCTACCCAACAGAGAATTTCCTTAACATCTATACCTCACAGTTTGAGAGAAATCTCTTGGTTGAAACCTCGAAAAATCCTTCTGGTAGTTCCTCAGCACAAAACTGCTCTGCAAGCCCAACGGCTACCCAATATGGAATGTGTCAGCCTCTCCTATCCTAGTGTTAGCCTTGTATCAGCCTTCCTTGGCTTGTGTCAGCCCCAAGAGGCCTCGTGTCAGCTCTGGGAGCCTTTGTGTCAGCTACGCTAGCCCCTCTGGTGCTCTCCACAACACTTGGCTACCTCTGTGTGGCCCTGCATGAGCCCTTGCTGGTTCCGCATCACTCTCCTTGGCTACTATGTTGCTCTCCTGACTTTATCTCTCCCTTCTCTATTTCTTTGTACTCAATGCCCCTCAACTATTCCCCCGATCACTGATTCTATCTCTCTTAACAAAGCCCGCTCTAGAGAATAGAATGACTGATCACTCTGGTGTGTTCTCCAAGTGACCCTCAAGCCTCCTCTTATAATTTTCCTGTTGACGTATCAATAGCTGGGATTAAGTCCCTAATCAATGGATAAGATTAGATCTAGATTGATCCATGTCTTTTGGTCCATTCTAACATAGATTCATATTAATACACATTAATATTTTATTTTCCCTAAGTTTAGACTTAGAGACTCCATTAAAACTATTAACTATTTTAATATCTCCTAATCTATTTAGAATCTACCCAAACCCATTATGGGTATTGGAGATTTCATATGCCCCAACCTCTCCACCAAATTTCGTGGCTAGAGCACATCCGATGCTACTGTAAATCAACAAGAAGTACATGAAAGCGCAAGAAGGCATCGGCATCAACAGCTACATCAAATTTTCTTGTAGGTACTGAGTTGCATGTATGATTTCTTCACTATTTTAGGCATGCATGGCACATGCATGTGTTTTCTTGTTTATGATCTGTCATTGGCATGGAGGATGGCCAGGATTGACAGTGGATTTCCTAGCCTTGCCATTTCCTGGATAGCCATGGTGATTGTGAGTTTACTTTCATTACTTTGTTTTGTTGGTTCTTATGTTTCCTCAGCTTGGGT
The DNA here is from genome assembly GCA_031772625.1 of Pinus tabuliformis. Classification (NCBI taxonomy): domain Eukaryota; kingdom Viridiplantae; phylum Streptophyta; class Pinopsida; order Pinales; family Pinaceae; genus Pinus; species Pinus tabuliformis. The sequence goes on from CM062809.1 coordinate 125,716,220, forward strand.
TGAGTTATTAGTCCTAGAAGCCCTGGTTGAAAAATTGCTCTGGAAGGACTGTAACAACTTGGGTTGAGTTACTAGTCCTGGAAGCCTTGGTTGGACAAACGCTCTGGAAGCCCTGTACAAGTTGTGGGTTGAGTTACTAGTTCTGGAAGCCTTGGTTGGACAAATGATTTGGAAGCCCTGGAAGACTTGGATGGAGACCGATCTGATGATGGTTTTTGGTGATGTCCCGCTGTGAGGTGGAATCCCTATTTGATGAGTTGAGGTGGGTGGCATTTGGAAGCCCTAAATGAGTTTTGATTGATGTGTTCTATGAGATCTCACATTCATTCTTGGAATATGGTATGGGGGTAATTGGCTGAAGAGAGACTTAGCTCAGCCAATCTATGGTCGGGTGGAACGTGGTAGTCCCATCTCTGGTTGGTTCATTGCATTTATTAATGAAAAAAAAATCGTTCCCTTTATTTTCATGTGAAAATGTACTCATGTATATATGGATTTTGATGGTTGATATGTTTATTGTATTTATGTTCCTATTTTTTTTTTATATTCACATTTACAACGGAGGTTTTTACAGAGTGGTATCAGAGCGTGGTTCAAACACTTGGATTGAATGGGCTCTATCATAGGTAAAATGAAGAAAAAAGGTTAAATTTTAGACCTTTCTTTCATATCTATTATAACTTTTCTTTTGTGGAATACTAGAAGTCGAAATTGTCCATGCTAAAGGTAAATCCCACTTATAATGTCATAAAATTTTTAGATATTGGTTCACAATACTTTAGGAATTTTGATCTAAGGAAGATGACCTTCTTGAATGCACCTTGAAACAGGTCACATTGGCATTTTTGCAATAACTTTTCTTCTGTAGTTTTTCCGAAGATGAAAAATGGGCCACATTGAGAGGAAATACCAATGATTATGTGGTAGAAATTTCATATATTGGGCCACAGTATTTTAGGAGATATGAGCATAAGGATTTGAGCCTTCTAAATGCTCCTAAAATCAGGTCTCAAACAGGTCACACTGACATTGTTGTTATAACATTTCTTCTAGGCACTCTCAGAAGCTGAACTTTTCTCCACAATGAGAGGAAATCCTGCTTATATTGTGATCAAAATTTCAGATATTTACTCACTATATTTTAGGAGATATGACTAGTATAAATCGAGCTTTCTGAACACTCCTAGAATTGTGCACCAAATATGATTGTGCTAGTATTTTTGTTATAACTTTTCATCTATGAAATCTTAGAATCTGAAACTTGAACAATAGTGAGTTAAAGTACCATTGATCATATGGCTCAGTTTCCATATCTTGTACTACTATAGTTTAGGATATGTTCATTGAATCATTCACTATATTAGTTTGCATGCAAAGTGTTTGATGAAATGCTTAAATGGTTCAATAATTAATTGCATACAAATTGTTTGATAAAATGCCCCAATGAGTATGTTGTTTGTGGTTGGGGATAGTATTGATGTGTAATAGTGTTTCTGTAGTTGATATATGCTTACTTATATGCAAATAGTTTGCTATATTAGTTTGCATTTAAAGTGTTTGAAGAAATGCTTACATGAAAATGTAATAGTATAGTAGTTGTTTGAAGAAAAATGTAAAAATATGGTAATTGTTTGAAGAAAATGTTATTTTCATGGATGGGATAGTATTGTAGTATGATAATATGGATGCAGTTGATCTATGCCTATTTGCATGCAAAGAATTTGAAGAATTACATGTGAGGAATTTGAGAGGTTGCGTGCAAAGAATTTGAAATTTGCATGTAAGGAAATGGAAAAGTAGCATGTTTTTAATTATTATGTTACAAGTGGAATAAGTGAAATGTTTTGAATTAATCTCATACAAATGTATGAGAAATAAAAATCAATTTCTTTTTTAGTGTGGTTAAGTTTAATAGAGATTTGGAGATCCCATTTCCATAATTGTACATGGAGGTCAGATCATTATAGTAGCTTCCTCATTCTACCTTAGTGTGGACCATGGATAGTAAGGGGGTATGATTATAGGTTGTTAGTATTGGTGAATTCTGATTTAAAATTAATAGACATGATGTCTTGATTTTTATGTGACTGACTGTGTATGAATTATGTGTCGCTTACATGTTGATTTCATGATACCTACTTACATCCTTGTATGTTAGATTACATTTTTGAATATTTTGATTACATGTATCAATATTGTAGGTTGATTACAAGAATTGATTGCTTATGTTCAACTACATGCATTTATGCGTAGGTGTAGTTGATTTTGCATTGCTTATGCATACTGTTGGTTGTATGTGGCATTGTGTACAATGGAGTAATGGTTGTTGTTATGCATGTATGGTAATGGCTATGGTTGTGCATGTATAGTAGGTCAAATATGCCTTGTGAAGTCATTGTATGAAGTTTAGGTCATCATGACACTATTGGTTGTTATGATGCTAATGGTTGGCTGAGATAGAGCAAGAGATGCAAATAATTATAATGAGGTTGCAGCATTGGACTTTGGGGTAAGAGCAGATCATCATACATGTATTGCATGTTCGGCATGCAGGTAAGTAAGTTAAGTAATTTTATATGCATTAGGTTTATATACATTAGGTTTATGTACACCTTTTGAAGTTATGGTTACATTCATGATAGATGTTGGCTGATCAGTGTAGTTATATGCACATGTGTCAGATAGTCAGGAATGATAATAACCTGTAGTGGTATGTATTTCTATTGTTGTTTTATATTAGATAACTTGATGATTATGTTTTATATTGTTGATGAGTATGATATATAACTTATTGTTGTTATATGCTATTAAATTCATGATTAGGGTCATTTCATTGAGATCATGATGTTGTAATTTGGATTGGTGATATGCGTGATGGTTATGTTCATTGCATTGAAGGTATTGATGTTATATGTATTGTGTTAACCTAGTTTGAACTATGTAGATGGTTATGGTTGCGATATTCAGGTATGAGTTGACATATTTGTGAGATGGTGTCATACTAATCTAGATTGACTTCATATGTGTATGAGTTTACGATTGAACATGTTAGTTATATATTGTTATGGATATCATGATCTTATGAGTGTTTGAGCTGATGTGTTGTAAAGTTATATCATGCTAACTAGATTGATTGTGTAGACAAGATCACCTCCCCTGAGATACATTAAGGTATCAGTTTCTTATGTCATATATTTGGTGATTGACTATTGATTATGTCATCTATTTGATTTATTTAACACAGCATGAATGTTTGATGAATTGCATAATATGAGTATGTGTTCAAATCATTTTGTTTTAAGATGATTGTACTAACATATATGTATTGAGATAGTTGACATGTACTTGAATGTAGTCGATAGTTGTACCATTATGTCTAATGAATATGGATTATGACATGATTGTTTGTAAAAGTTGATTTCAAATTGATAAATATGATTCTATTGATATTTGGAACATGTGTTTGACATGTGTGGGCATGATACAAGGAGTTGCATGGCAAGAGAGGTTGCCATGAAATATTGAAGAAGGCTTGGGTTGAGCTTTCCTTGGGAACCATGGGGATTGAGTCATGGTGTTTATTGTTAGCCTTGTGATTTTTGTTTTTTATGAATTTTTGAGCTTGATTTGTGGATTTTTATATGTTTGGTGTATGGCCATACCACTTTTTTTGTGAAATCATGTTGTTATTGGTTTTTATGGTCTTCTTCTTGTTTGTTTCTTGTCTTTGCTTTTATGTTTTGAGTCTTGCGAATTGGTTGGGAAAGAGAAAAGTTTATGGAAATCAGGAGATATGTGGTACCCAACCAATGATATAAGAACCAAATGAAGCTTTGTGCATGAGTAAGCGCAACAGAAGGTAAGGCTATGATAGTTGGTTGGACTGGCTGGGTCCATTGTGGTAAATGGACAATAGTAGTATATTCATGAGAAAGTTAATAGGAAAAGGTAAAGTAAATGGATTTGAGGCGTCATATACCTTGGCTATGTTGGGAACTATGCTTCTCAATCTTGCACATGTGTTGCATGAATAAAGGAACTTATCTTAGCCTAGACCTTATTTTGTCTAGTAATTATGTTATGATCATGAATATGTTGATGTTTATATATGTATACATGAATGTATGTATGTCGTCGTCTGATAAGGTGGTCATTTTTTTATGATAATGATTATATATGTATGTATATATGTATCTATGTTACTATCTGACAGGGTTGTCATGGATCATTCTTGTGGAGGAATGATTTATTATGCAGGAGAACGACATGAAGAGGTTACTAGTCTTATGAGGAATAAATTGGGAAGAGTAGTCACGACAAATATACGAGGTCAGTATCATGTGGATATGATTTGATATTGTATACTTGTATTATGCCTATGTTTATGTTATGACATTTAATGTTGAAGGATACATCAGCAAAGTGAAAGTAGTGTGGTTTGCGACATGCTAGGTTAAGCATGGATAAGACACGGGAAGCAAGGTTTCTTGGTAAGGACATTATGGTTTTGGATGTGTGGTACTGCTATTGTGCATATACTGTATATGTCGTACATGTTTCATATATGATGTGGTCACATGCGGTGTTATGTATACATAACATGTGTACATGTTATTTATGCAATGTTATGTATAGGATGGTACAAATAGTGTTGTGAGAATATTGCATATGGGGTGTTGTATACAGATTGTATTGTGTTCATGACGTATATGCGACGTGTGTGCATATGGTGCTATGTACATATGGTGTGGTGTGCAGGATTGTACGAGTGGTGCTATGTGCATGTGGTGTTGTGTACATGTTGTACAAGAGGTGCTATGTGTAGTTGGTGCTATGTACATGTCTCGCATGTGGCGCTGTATACATGTGGTGTCACGTGCATATTGTGTGTGTGGTACTGCGTACATGTGGTATTGTGTACACATTGTACAATGGTGTAGTGTACATGTGGCATTGTGTACACGTTGTGTAGGTGGTGTCATGTACATGTGATGTTGTACACATGTTGTGCAGATGGTGTAGTGTAAAAGTGGTACAATGTACATGTTATACATATGGTACTAGTGCATGTGTGGTATTGTGTGCATGTCATACATGTTGTGTTGAGGGCATGTGGTATTATGTATGTGCATCATGTAGTCATGGTATTGTGGCATGTATACTCATTGTGTGGTACTCTATGTAGGTGTATGTGTATGTATACTTGTACTTCACATCGAGTATAGATGGATCCATTGTATTGTATACGCTGGGTGTAGGTGTATGTGTTATATGTTAGGTGTAGATGCATGTATTGCATGGTGTGGTATGCCGTGTGGTTGTATGTGTTTGATGCACACTATGTGTCTATGCACATGGTTAAGAAGAAGGCATTGGGAGATTTTCGGGTGTGGCAACTGATCTAGAGTGCATATGGGATAAATAAAAAGGTAGAAGTAACGATCAATGAAGGACAAGTATCGGTATTGTATTTAATTTTTATTATTCATGTGACTTATGATTCTGGTATATGATGATTACATGTGAATTATGATTATGGTTTAAGATCTCTTATTTTGGTTTATGATGGTTACATGTGATTTACGATTTTGATCTATGATGGTTGTGTTTTGAGATAACCTAATGTGATATTTTTATACGTGTTGATTTGGTAAAATATGTTAGTTTGACTCCTTGTGACAGGAAGAAAATAGGATTCCAAGTCTACCTTATTGATGAACTACCAATGAGGTATGATTTGAAGTTATTTCAAATTTATTTTGAATCTAATGGAAGTTATGTTCCCGGTAGAAGAAGAATGAACATGCCTAGTTGGGTGGTTGAAATCGATTGCAAGAATTACCAGTAGCAACAAAGGAATTGAAACTTTCAGTAGTATGCTAGTAAAGCCCTTCAGGAGAAAGGTCATTATGGGACACTGGTACCCAATAGTGTCCATTGATTTCCATGAGCATGCTATGACCGGTATGATGTGTTGACCTATGCATATACCTTGTTTTTTGTATCTTCTGATGTGAGGAAGCCTTTCCAAGGGATGGACTTCCCAGGATGGGGTGCCAATGGAACTTGGAAGGTGAGTGGCTGCATGGAAGGGGTGATCAGATTATCATGGGAATGTGTAGCAGAGAAGGGAAGGTGACAAATGGTTTTGTTCTGGTCATTATCATTTCCATATGGAATCAGATGCACATTGGGAGTGCGCTCTGGAACAATGAGCTGGTAACTGTGATGAGCCCTAGAAATGGGTAACTATATGGGCTCATTCTGCCTATTGTTTTCACTTAATCCACCATTCTCCATAGTTTTGTACATGTTTTTGAATATATTTATGTCAATAGAGTGAATGGGGATAGTCACTTTGCCACATAGTCTAATGAGTGTTTATTGCAGATTTTTTGGACATTTTTTGACAAAGACCAAGAATTTATGAGCAGATTAGTAGCCAAACTCGAAGAAACCGGGATGAGGACTTATAGGAGGGGTGTGTCCTACATTAAATGACCTATTCCTTGAGTTCTCCATCAACATATCATAGTAGAAAAGCCCACAAATGATGATTCCAAGGGGCAGCCGAGAAAGTCTAGTGAAGTCGCTGTTATCTGCAGTTTTAGGCAGCTGAGTTCCTAAAGTTTAGGAGGACTGTTGGGAATCCTCACTTGTATAAATAAGAAGGCTTAAATCCTTAGTAGGTTAGCCATTTGATAATCTATTTTCGCACTTTAGTGTAGTCTTGTACTCAACTCATTTTCGAGCTCTCTTTGCAGACATTTTGGTGATGTAACTATTATTTTTTCATCAATGAAGATGAATCTAGATTTGAACCAGCACTGATCTTTTCTAGAGGGTTGCAGCTCTTGGGTTTGGGCCCAACCCAAGTGCCTAGCACCTCCTTTGTGTATTTATATGCTTTTTCTTGCATTCATGAGATAATTTCTGTTGTGTATGTTAAATCTTGCTTTGTTAATCAGGTTGCTTTTGATGATTAGAATAGTTGTTCTTGCTTCAGGTTGATTGGATAGTTTGCTACAATAACAGAAAAAGATCCAAAAAGGCTACCAATTAGGCCTTGATCTCCTTTCTCTCTCCTTGGGGCCATGATTTGAGACCAAGGCACTCTTGCTGCCACCAAAACACTGTTTTTGCTTTCCAATGCAATTGCTAGTGTGATATTTCGAGTTGGAGAAGTTGATATCAGTTGTATTTACATGCTTAGATCTGTTCTTATTCAATTTCCATGGCTTTGTTGCATAACTTCTGTCCATAAAATTCTGTTGAGCACTTTTGTAGTTTCTAGGTCGGAATTAGGTTAAAATAGGCAAAACTCTGTTTTTGTTAGTTCTAGCTTGGGTCAGTTTTGAAAAGTAAGTGTGAAGCTCACTTGTAGAACACTCCAACTTATCATTCTTCCATAAAACAACATGCTCCAATTCATCTCCCAATATTCCCCCACTCATTCGCCATACTTTCCGAAACTTCCCTAATTTCGACATTTTTGTGCAAAATTACTTTCTTGGCCTTTGAAGAAAACCAACCATCTCCTTCATTCCTGATCTTCATTGACAGAGTCCTAGACCCTTTGAAATCTCCATCCAGCCTTCATTTCCCTTTTCTCATCATTTTTCCATCTTCAAACCTCCAAAAACAACTTTCGGCCTCCTCCTGTAGATCCTCCTATAGAACATCCTGTAGATCCCCTGCAGCCTCCTGTAGAAGTTCATGCAAGTGATTTTTCAAAGTCTGATTACAATGGAAGTCTCTAGAAGGGTATTAGGGACTTCTTAGGACCTCTCCACACCTTCCTCACCTCCTACAAATGCTAACTCCATTTCCCTTCGCCACCAAACCCCTGCACAGTTAAAACACAACCATAATAATTCTACATGAAAATGCTCAAAAGTACAAAAAGATGATTTTTTCCTCATTTTCCTTCAGAAGTAGCTTGGATACATGCGTTTTACCTTTTCAATAGTCAATGGCATCCGTTTCAGTAGTTCCATCTCTTTTCTTGCAAAAGTAGGGTTAGTGGGTAAAATTAGGGTTTGCTAGGGTTTGCATTTCCCTTCAGTTTTCATCTTCTTTTTGTAAGTAGACTAGCCTCTTTTGAGTTAGATTTATTCCATCACAGTTAAAAGCTTCTTCTAAGAACTCATAGAAGTTGGCTTAAGCTCTTAGTGAAGTTGTGCTAGCTGATCAAGTGACAGCCTGCTGTAAGAGATAGTACTTGTGCATATAGCATTGTCGCTTCCAAGTTTGTTACGAACTACCGGGTTGATAAAAGTAAAGTAGGGAGCCCCAGGAGTTGTAGAATTATTGTTGTAATACTGGAGTTCACCATATTTTTGGTACCATTGCCAGGGAAGCGTCAGAGTATTTCATGATTACTGCTTTTCTTCTATTTTCTACTGCAACATTATGCTAAATAGTTTATTTCAGCAAAAGTAGAGTAGTTGTTTCATTTCAATTCTGTAATTTCCCTTCTAGAAAAGTAGATTAGACATTTCCTGTTTTCATTTCAATTCTGCAATTTCATTTCAGAAAGTGTAAATTAGACATTTCCTGCTTTCATTTCAATTTTGCAATTTCATTTCAACAAGCATAAATTAAACATTTCCTGCTTTCATTTCAATTCTACAATTTCATTTCAGCAAGTGTAAATTAGGCATTTCCTAGTTTCATTTCAATTCTGCAATTTCATTTCAGCAAGGTTTATTTTAGTTAGTTGCAACTTGTTGTTCAATCCATTTCAGTTTTTGTAGGTGCAAATAAGAAAATAAACAAAAAAATCACCCAAAAAAAGAGTTTTCCTTTCATGCCTCATTGGAACAGAGACAATTCAGGAAAATTCTTACTCAACATCCCCACCACATCACTAAGTCAACCTTCTCTCTTCTTTGGTGGCAGTGATCTAGAAGAACCTATAGGTGAACCTCCAGAGATATACAAAGATCCTATAATAGAAGAAGAGCAAGAAACCATTCCTCCTAAGACCATGGCTGAAAATAGAAACATTATAGGAAATGGGGAAAGAATAGAAGGTGCCTTTCTTATCCAAGAGACCAATGGGGAGACAAAGATGAAAAACGTAAGTCCCTCAGCCTTACCTCACTTCCATGGATTGACTACTGAAGACCCTGATACCTTCTTGTTTGAGTTTGTTGTTCTTTGTTTAACCTATGACTATGCAGAGGACAAGCAGAAGTTGAAACTCTTTCCCTCTACCCTCAAGGATGCAGCATTACGCTGGTTCATGGGGTTACCTAGAAATAGTATCACAACTTGGGCTCAGATGCAACAAGCCTTTCACAACAAATACTGGGACTACTATAGGTCAAATGATACAAAGGAAGAAATTTTTTGAATGACCATGGGAAGTGATGAATCTTTAGAAGACTATGAAGAGAGGTTTCAACTTAGTTATAAAAGGGCCAAGTGCACACTTGACCCTGAATCTCTAAAGTTGGTTCTGCTCTAAGGAGTCCTTGAAGACCTTCTAGATACCCTCCATTTGCTGGCTGGGGGAGACATCTATCAGCTACCTTATGATGACATAAAGACTGTGTTTAGAAACCATTCTAGGGCAGCCAGAAAAAGAGGTAGGGGAAGTCAACCTTTAGCCACTACCCCCTTATCTAGTTCATTCCTTAAAAACAAATTTGCAAATCAGATGGAAGATTTCAAAAGCGAGATGAGATAGACTATTGCCATGCAAATGGATACTTTGCAAATCCAAAAGAGGTAAGAGGAATCCGAGAGGGATTTGGCCATCTTTTGTCCCAGGTGCACTAGGAAGCATCTTAGGAACAAATATCCATTGCACTCCGTAGAAGTGTGTTTTTTCTATGAAGAAGACCATCCTACAAATAAGTTCCCTTCCTTACCTAGATTAAAATCTATGTACCAAGGGGCTAAAGGAGCAATTGAACCACTCTACTTTATGAACCAAAGGAGGCCACATGGACCCAGAGCTTACCAGCAGGGAATGCAAGGGACATCCCAGACTCATTACAACCCCAATCAAGCCACTTCCATGCCTTCTTGGGGTCCCCCTACTCATCCTTCGTGGTCCAAACCCCCTCCTTGGTCGTATCCATCTCAATACTGTCCTCAACCAGTTGCTCATTCATTCCACTCTTATGTTTAGCCACAACCTCAGTGGAATGCACCTCATGAGGGGTGGAGGCCCCAATACAACTCTCCTTCCACTATTTTGCCTCCACCACCTTCACAACCACAACCATTACCTCCTGCTCCTCTAAGACCACCCCAAATACCTACTCAATCGAACTTGAACCCCAATAATAGACAGGCCCAACAGGTATATACTAGAGAAGCAACATGCCCTACCTATGTTGTGGAGATTTAGAAGATCAACCTACAATCTGGGAAGGTCCTCCTAGATAGCCAACCTCCTCCTCAGGAGGATGAGGAAGAGAAATAGGAAAGTGAACAAAAAGACATTCCACCCTTTCCTAAGAGACTAACTGGAACCACTCAACTGACCCCAGAAGAAGCTGAACTTCTGGGAGAACTAAAACAGTTATGTGTAAAAATACCACTTCTCCAGGCCATAAAAGATGTACCAATATACAACAATTTGGTCAAAGAGAAGTGTTTCAGGCACCCAGGAAGGTGCAAAAGAGATGCCCCAACTATCAATGTCATAGGACAACTATCCGACCTAATGTTGGGATAGGTAATTTGTCCACAATATCTAGACCCTGGGAGTCTCGTAGTCAATGTTTACATCAATGGCAGCATAATTCCCCACACCTCGATTGATCTATAGGCTGCCATTAACGTAATGACCAGGGACACTATGCTCAAATTCAACCTTCAGGGTTCCCTAAGAAAGGCCTCAACAATACTGCAGTTGGGAGACCGCTCCACCGTTACTCCTGAGGGGATTGTGGAAGATGTCATGGTTTCCATTGATTCCTGGGAATACCCTACTGACTTCTTGGTTCTTCAGCCAAAGGCAAAGATCACTGGGTATCCTCTCATCCTGGGAAGACCTTGGTTAGCTACTGCAGATGCTTACATCAGTTGTCAAGCTGGGAGCATGACCATCAAGAATCGGCATATGTCCAAACAGCTAGTCCTATATCCTCCTCCCCAACCTTTGCTAGAACATGACTTACCTCTCTGGTTGGAGGAGGAAGATGAGGATGAAGTCTACTCCACACCATTGTGCACAGTGGAAGCTACCAAGTGGGGTCCTCAAACTGAGGATGATCTTATTGAGAATTTGATTCAAAATCCACCCCCTATGTGTTTCCATTATAAGAGTTGGTGGAAAAAACCCAATCCAATGCTTTAGTTGATCTCTGTGTGGCTGATTTGACCTCTCTCCGAGTTAAGAATGTGGAATTTGTCCCAGAAAGAACCTTGAAGATCAACTCATCCCTATCCACCTCTCAGGAGAAAGAACTGTGTAGCTTATTGAACAACCATTTGGATGCTTTTGCCTGGAGCTATAAGGAGATGAATGGAGTCCACCCTTCAGTATGTACTCATCACATTTACATTAAAGAAGATTGTAAACCAGTTAGGTAGCCTGAAAGGAGGATGAATCCAACCCTTAAAGACATTGTCAAAGAAGAACTGCAAAATTTGTTGGATGTAGGATTCATCTACCCCATCTTTGATAGCGAATGGGTTTCTCCTTTGGTGTTAGTGCCAAAGAAAAATGGGAAGTGGAGAATCAATGTAGATTATTGGGAACTCAACAAGGCCACCAGGAAGTGCCATTTTCCTTTGCCTTTCATAGATCAAGTGTTAGATGGCCTAGTAGGGAAGAAGTTCTTTTCCTTCATAGATGGGTTTAACGGGTACAACCAGATCCAAATCAGCTTGGAAGACTAAGATAAGACCACTTTCACTTGTCCATGGGGTACCTTTTCCTACCAAGTCCTCCCCTTTGGGTTATGCAATGCTCCCGCCACTTTCCAGAGAGCAGTACTAAGCATATTTGCTGAATTGGTTCATGATTCAGTGGAAATCTATATGGATGACTTTACCCCTTATAGTTCTAACTTCCAAGAAGCTTTGACTAACCTGAGGAAAGTTTTAGCTAAGTGTATTGAAATGCACCTGTTCCTCAATCCTGATAAATGTGAATTCCTAATGACTAAAGGGACTGTGCTAGGTCATACAATTTCTTAGCAAGGATTACAGGTGGATCCCAACAAGATTGCTATCATCCAAAGGGTCCCACCTCCTCAAAAGGTAACAGGTGTTCAAATTTTTCTAGGCTTAGAAGGGTACTATAGAAGATTCATTAAGGATTTTAGTAAGCGAGCCTCTCCATTGTTTGGTCTTTTGGGAAAAGACACTGAGTTCATATGGATTAACAACTATCAAGAGGCTCTAGATGCCTTGAAAGGTAAGCTGATAACTACCCAATCTTGAGACATCCAAACTGGGCCCTACCTTTCCACGTTCACACAGATGCCTCAAAGAAAGCTAGAGGAGCAGCCTTAGGACAAGTTGGTGAGAAGATACAGTATGCCATATATTTTATTAATAAAAACCTATCCAAGGCAGAATTAAACTACACTGTAACCGAAAAAGAGCTCTTGGCTGTAGTCCATTCCCTAAACAAGTTCAGACAATACATCATTGGCTATCAAACATTCATACACACTGATCATGCTGCAATTAGGTATTTGATAAATAAACTTGATGTAAATGCTCGTATCATTAGATGGTTACTTTTATTGCAGCAATTTGATTTGACCATTGTTGACAAGCCAGGTAAGGAAAATGATCCAGGTGGATATTGGTGGCCACCTGCCAAGTCCACCTGGACCCCCACCATTGTTTCTCTCAGCATTTTCAGTTTCCTTAATTGTAGCAAACTTACTATTTTTAGCAGTTTTTCGGGTCCTTAACTTTTGGAGCCGTTTTGAGGCCCTAAACGACATTTTTTGGGAAATCTAGGGGCAACATGGGTCCATGGACCGATGTTGCCCTTCCCAAAGTGGTAGTGCTCAGGTAGATCTTTCTAATGAGCTATTGTACGCGTCAAATGGAGATCGTATGCCAAAGTTACGACCCCGGGAAGTTGATGTACCAATTTACCCAAACAGGGCCCACAGTTTGGCGTTTCATCTCCTAGGGTTAGTTTTTTGAATGTTAAGCGTTTTCCATTGTTTCTCAACAATAAATAGGCCTTCGAGCCTCATTGTAACACAGTTCAGAGGCATGTAGCCACCACATCTCTTCTCAGAGATAAGCTACCATCGCCCTAGCTAGTTTATTTCCATTTCTAGTTGTAAGCATATTTCAGTATTTTCCATTAATGAAAGGAAGTATTGTTTCCACTGCATCTTTGTGTATATGGTTATCTCTGTAGTTTGTTGCGTTCCTGTTTAAATCTCGATCAGTGGTATCAGAGCGGTCTGCTTTTTCTCTATTTTTCTTTGCATGTCCCCAACAAGGTCGGGATATAAGGAGTTAGGGCTTTAACTGGTTGAACCTTTGCAAGACCAGCCTCTTAAATCCCGACGGCCTCCATGGTGGATGAGAAGAAATACGAGGGGGTAGGAGATCCCATCAAAATCTTGCTCGAAGAAGCTCTCGAGCGACAACGGAACGCGATGATGGACAACTTTGCCCACATCCTTCAGTGGCTACCCAAAAGCGACGCATCGGTTTGCAGTAGCTACTTTGGAAACGCCACACCCTTTAAGGTACAAGTCAATTTTGAAATCCCCATATTCAAGGGTCAGATAGACGCATATGCCGTAGATAAATGGTTAAATATGCTAGAGGGTTATTTTTCTGTTCATGAATTTTCGAGTTTGGAAAAGATTGTTTTCGCTCTTCTCAAAGCAGCCCCCCACGTCAAGGACTGGTGGGAAACCTACTGCGAGCAGAAGGATGAAAGTATTGGCTCACTATTTTCAGCCGCACCCACCTGGAATTCATTCCGGGATGCCATCAAGGAGCAGTACTACCCTGTCGGAAGCTATGAGGATGAATACATAAAGTGGACCACGTTGCGGCAGGGAAGGGACCAAGACGTGCTGGAGTTCACCAATCTTTTTCATACCCTTCGCACAAAGTTGGGTATCAAGGATTCGGAGCAACATTTGATACTCAAATACAGTGGCTGCCTGCACAAGTACATCCAGGAAGAAATACAATTCTTGAACATCTCCTTGCTCGACGTAGCATACTGATATGCGGTCAAGGTCAAGCAGAAGTTTAAACAAAAGAAGCGAGACTTTGGATCTGCGAATCCAAAGCAGGGGAAAGGTGCCCCTAAACCACAGAACAAAGGACAAAGCCAAGGCGGGATAGCACAAGACAACCCGCCGAACCTGCAAGCAAAGAACAGCACCGCGAAGCCGAAAAAGGACACTGGAAAATGGTGTGAGTTCCATAAGAGCTCCACTCACAACACAAGTGAGTGTCGGGCCAAGCAGTCACTGGTGGCTGAGCTAAAGATTTCAGAATCAGATGCATGTTCCGACTCTGAGTCAGAACCCGATAAGGGGAATGAAAAAGGAAAGCAGATCATTGATGCGGATCCCAATGCCACTGTTGCTACCGCCAAGATCCAGAAAAATGAACCCAAAGATCTAGAGGAGGAGGAGCGTCTCTTCCACTCCCAAATGTGGGTAAAGGGCTCCCCGATACAGTTCATTGTTGATAGCGGGAGTCAAAAGAACCTCATTTCGGTAGAGGTCGTGAAGCGGTTGGGCTTACCGACCACAACACATCCACAACCATACACCATTGGGTGGCTTCACCAAGGACGAGATCTTCACGTGAGCCAGCAGTGTCGCCTTTCATACAACATCAAGCCCTTCACGGATGAGGTATTATGTGACATTGCTCCCCTTGAAGTTTGTGATGTATTATTAGGACAGCCATACTTGTGGAAGCGACATGCTGTGTATGAATCAAGGCCCCGTGTTGTTGTTATTACATTGGGAAATAAGTTGTACAGGATACCAGAGGTAGCGCCACCTACCGCCATCTCTTTTATTACTACAAAATAATGCAGTAAGATCATTTCCAAAACCAGGAAATTTGTTTTCCTGATGATACGCCCTCAAGGAAAGAAGAAGACGGTGGCTGCGGCCTCCAGATGGGGTCCCTCTGCACGACAACTACAGATGGACAAGGTTGTGGAGGAGTACGAGGACATCTTCACCTCCCCTACAGGGGTTCCTCTGCACTGTCAGGTCAAGCACTCCATCGATCTGACCCCAGGTGCGCCGCTACCCAATGGACCAATTTATCGGCGCTCCATTCTGGAGAAAAATGAAATCAAGAGGCAGATTCAGGAGCTCCTGCAGAAAGGTCACATCCGTCCGAGTTCATCGCCTTGTGGGAGCCTGATCGTGTTGGTACAGAAGAGGGATGGGACGTGGAGACTCTGTATTGACTATCGGGCGCTGAACAAGATCACTGTTCGTAATAGGTACCTGATCCCGCGGATCGATGACCTCTTGGACCAACTAAAGGGGGTGAAATATTTTAGCAAGATCGACCTGAAGTCAGGATATCACCAGGTACCAATCGAACCCTCTGATGTGTGGAAGACTGCCTTCAAATCCAAGGAGGGCCTTTTCGAATGGTTTGTTATGCCTTTCGGATTGACGAATGCTCCTGCAACCTTCATGAGGCTAATGGATGACATCTTGCGGCCATTCACCAACTCCTTTGTAGTAGTATACTTGGATGACATTCTGATCTTCAGCCAGAGTTGGGAAGAGCACCTCCACCACATCCGACAGGTTCTCCAAACACTGCGGCAACACAAGCTATGTGCCAATTTGGAGAAATTCACTTTTGGCATGACCCAGGTTCAGTATCTAGGATACATCATTGATGAACAGGGGGTGCATGTTGATCCAGCCAAGATCCTAGTCATTCAGGATTGGCCCTCTCCAACCACTCTAACAGAGCTCCACAGCTTTCTAGGTCTTGCAAACTTCTACCGCAGGTTCGTGTTGGGGTTTTCTCATATTACTTGGCCCTTGAGTCAAGTCACCAAGGGAGGGGCGAAAGCAAAATTCTTTTGGTCTGAATCTCAACAGAAGGCATTCATGGAGTTGAAGGATCGCCTCTGCACAACACCAGTGCTCGTGTTACCAGATTTACAACAACCATTTGAGGTCGAGACAGATGCCTCTGACTATGCTATTGGGGCAGTCCTTACTCAACATGGACATCCAGTGACATATCACAGTGAAACACTTTCAGACACAGTCTGAAAGTACCCCACTTATGATAAAGAGATGTATTCCATTGTACAGGCCTGCCGACAACGGAAGCATTACATTTTGGGGAAGGAAACGGTCATCCACACAGACCACCGACCCCTACAGTTCATATAGACCCAAGGGAAATTGCAGAATGATCGCCATCAGAAGTGGTCTACATACCTGCAACAGTTCCACTTGAATATCAAGTATAAGAAGGGCAGCACAAATAATGTTGCAGATTGCCTCAGTCGACCACCGATCATGGCGTTAACCACCGTGCTCAACTCTTGTGGGCACGAGACTTCTGATTGGCCACTTCTCTACAAAAGCGACCTAGAATTCGGCCACACATACCAGACACTCTTGGAGGGTCGGCATGTTCTAGATTTTCACCTCCAAGATGCCCTGTTATGCCACCTGGGTCACCTTTGTGTTCCTTCAAGTGAGCGTGCCAAGATGATTTGGGAAGCACACTACAGTCGGGCTGCTGGGCATTTTTGGGTCGAGAAAATAGTGGCAGTACTGCAAAGTTATTTCTGTTGGCCAAATCTTCGACAGGATGTTGGGAAGTACATCAGATCATGTACTGCCTGTGCCATTGCCAAACCAACCATTAAGAAGCACAGCCTCTATACCCCGTTGCCTACCCCTAGTCGACCTTGGGAATCCATCTCCATGGATTACATGTCAGGCCTTCCTTCCACTAAGCATGGAAATGACTGTGTTTTTGTGGTCGTCGACAGGTTCTCGAAGATGGCCATTATGGTGGCCTGCAAGAAGAATATCACAGCAGAAGCCACTGCTAAACTCTTCTTTGAACGAGTGTGGGTGCACTTTGGGATCCCACAGTCTATCATCTCAGATTGGGACAGTCGGTTTCTCAGCACATTTTGGTCCAGTCTCTGGTCAATGCTGGACACCAAACTCACGAAGTCCACAGCCTTCCACCCTCAAACTGATGGCCAGACAGAGGTTGTCAATAGGATGATTGTGCACATTCTGCGCATGTATAACTCAAAGCATCCACGCACATGGGACGAGATCCTCCCCTATGTTCAACACAGCTACAATCGAGCTCTTCACAGCTCCACTGGCCATAGCCCTTTTTAGGTGGGTTTGGGATTCCAGCCACTATGCCCCATTGATGTGGCCATGCCACTTGCAGCTACTCACATAAATTCAGCTCATGTCCAGTCCGAAACAGATAAGGCCACCAGCTTCATTGAGCGCATCCAACATATTCGCCAGCAGGTCCATGACATTCTTGAGAAATCAAATTCCAAGTACAAGCAGCGACATGATCAACATTAGGTGCCACACAAGTTTCAGGTGGGCGAAAAAGTCTGGTTGCATTTGCAAAAGGAATGCCTTACTAGAGCCTATCGGAAATTGAGACCACTCTGATATGGTCCTTACACCATTACTAAGGCTATGGGAGACAATGAATTTGAGCTCAGCATTCCCCCATTCCTTGGCCTGCACCCAGTGTTCAATGTGGACCGCCTTCGTCCATACTTTCCACCATTGCTAGACACATCCGACATTGCAGAACAGCTCAAACCCACAGAATTAAATCCAGATTGCATGGAACAAGCTGCAACTGATCGGATCATGGACACACAAATCAAGAACACTCGCCAACAGAATATCCAACTGTATCGAGTTGTTAAAGCAGGCCAACTCCTTCAGCAGGGCAAGTGGCTCACCAGGGAACAAGTTCAGCAAAAGTTTCCTCATCTCATGGAGGAGCTCAACGCAATGGGGACCATTGCTTCCTAAGTGGGGAGGAATGATCCAGGTGGATATTGGTGGCCACCTGCCAAGTCCACTTGGACCCCCACCATTGTTTTTCTCAGCATTTTCAGTTTCCTTAATTGTAGCACAACTTACTATTTTTAGCAGTTTTTCAGGTCCTGAACTTCTGGAGCCGTTTTGAGGCCCTAAACGACGTTTTTTGGGAAATCTGGGGGCAACATGGGTCCATGGACCGATGTTTCCCTTCCCAAAGTGGTAGTGCTCAGATAGATCTTTCTAACGAGCTATTGTACGCGTCAAACGGAGATCGTATGCCAAAGTTACGACCCCGGGAAGTTGATGTACCAATTTACCCAAACGGGGCCCACAGTTTGGCGTTTCATCTCCTAGGGTTAGGTTTTGGAATGTTAAGGGTTTTCCATTGTTTCTCAACAATAAATAGGCCTTTGAGCCTCATTGTAACATATTTCAGAGGCATGTAGCCACCACATCTCTTCTCAGAGATAAGCTACCATCGCCCTAGCTAGTTTATTTCCATTTCTGGTTGTAAGCATATTTCAGTATTTTCCATTAATGAAAGGAAGTATTATTTCCGCTGCATCTTTGTGTATATCATTATCTCTATAGTTTGTTGCGTTCCTGTTTAAATCCGGATCAGAAAATGTTGTTGCTGATTTTCTGTCTAGACTAGATTTGCCTGCAGGTGAAGAAGGAATGGTGGATGATCAAATGCTAGATGAACACATATTTTCTATTTCAATACTCTCTCCATGGTTTGCTGATATAGCAAATTATTTGGTTTTAGAATAGTTTTTGCCACACTTGTCCTCAAAAGAGAAGAGAAAGATCGTGAGGAAAAGTGCCCCATTCACTTGGATTGGGGGCAATCATTTTAAACTTGTCCCAGATTAGATTTTGAGGCAATGTGTCAGGGAAGAGGAATTTTTTGACATCCTCCTAACCTATCATGATGGGCTCTGTGGGGGCCACTTGGCAACTAAGAAAACTGCCTTCAAAATTTTGCAGGTAGGTTACTATTGGCCCACTCTTCATCAAGATGTCAGGAGATACATCAGCCAATGTGACTAATGTCAAAGGATGGGGAAACCTACTCCAAATGATGAGATGCCCCTGCAGCCTCAAGTGACTTTTGAGCCATTTGATAAGTGGGGCATGGACTTTGTGGGTCTGATCAACCCTCCTTCAAAACAGAAGTCTTACATCATTGTGTGCACGAATTACCTGACAAAGTGGGTAGAAACAAAGGCAATCAAAGCATGAACAAAAGAAAAAGTAGCTGAGTTTTTGACGCAAAATATATTCTACAAGTTTGGCTATCCAAGAGAATTAGTCACAGATCAAGGAAGTCAGCTTACCTCTAATCTGATTGAAGAACTGCTCACACATCACAAGATTAAGCATAGAACTTCCACCCCTTATCATCTGCAAGAAAATGGAAAGGTGGAAGTCACTAACAGAGCTTTGGAAGGGATTTTGACAAAGGTAGTGAGCACCAGTAGAAAATATTGGGCAGACCAATTGGTTGAGGCCACCTGGGCCTATAACACTACTTGGAAGACCACCACAGGTTTCACACCCTATGAGCTGGTCTATGTGAAGAAGGCTTTGTTGTCCATAGAATTTGAATATAACACATAAAGGATGGCAGCTCAACTAGACCTAGATCTCAGCCATGCACAAAAGGAAAGATTGCTTCAGCTAAATGGATTAGATGAATAGAGAATGCAGGCCCTTGTCCACTCAGAGGTAGTCCAACTTCAAAGAAAAATATGGCATGACCGACACCTCAAAGTAAAACAATTCTAGCAAGGAGATTGGGTGCTGCTATATGATTTGAGATACAAGGATTTCAAGGGAAAGCTGAGGACAAGATGGATCGGACCATATGCGGTAGAAAAATGCAATGACAATGGTTTAGTTCTTATTCGGACCATTGATGAAGAAGCCATCCCCATGCTCGTCAATGGGCATAGATTGAAGATCTACAGGAAGCCCCTTTCCAAGTAGGAGTTCATTGAGAATTCAGGTAAATCAGTGTTGGTAGTGGAGTAAGCCCCTGCCTCCACTCCACTCACACCCTGAGAAAACAAAAATAAAAATGAAAATAAAAATAGAAAAAATAGGAAAAACAGAGAAAAAAGACAATGGAATAAAATATCGCTGGGTGAAAACCTCTTGGAGGTGCCTAGGGAAAGCAGTGAGGGTGAAAGATTCCTAGAGACACCCCAACTGTCTCAAAAAAAAAAAGAAAAAAAAAAGAAAGAAAAAAAGAAAAAAAGAAAAACCTAACTTCTTTTGAATAAATTGCAGGTTGCAGGAGGATCATTACAGGTTGCAGGAGGGTCACATAAGAAGAAAAAGTCATGGCCAGGCTGCATACATCCTTCACAGCCACTCCTTCCATTGTCGTTATCATTTCCCAGGCCTTGGTCCCATTTGGTCTAAAAATTTCGCATCCTACAGGAAACTTTGTGTATTCTATAGGAGGATCCTGTAGAAACTACAGAAAGGCCAAAATCAATCTCAAATAGGGACCTGAGGGTTGGAAATTTTTCTATGAGGCCTGTCAACCTCCCTACCACCATCCATCTTCCTCTTTCACCATTCCATCCCTGTACACCCACATTTCCACTCATTTTCTGTCCCTGCACAGCCACGTACATAAATTCTATTTCTTTCATTCTGTAAACCCCCAAAAAAGTTAAAAGTAGCAACATTCTTACTCATTCCTACCTAATACCTTCCAGCTACTATTTCTTTTCAGTCAAGACCTTCTTCAGCAGTTTTGTTAGCTCTACTCAAGTATTAGCCTGAATTTTAGAAGGAGAAGTAGCTACAAGAAATCCTACAGGATTCCTATAGCAGTTGATCCCTTTGAAAAACATACTCTAGAGATATGGTCAACGCAACAAGATGTATGAAACATGCAAGGAGAAATGTTTGAATGAGAGATCATCAGCATAAGCCAAAGGGCGAGCATGCAGAGCACCAGTAGCAACAACAATGAGCAAATAACACAGCATAAGCCAAAGTCCGAAACATGCATAACACAGCAGTGACTGAACAGGTAAGTGCCTAAACCTATTCCTCGATTGCATGAATATTATTTCAAAACGGCATGAATTGTGGGAATGGTCATGATTAAACAGAATCGGTGGCCAACTAATTGGCCACCCTCGTTCAATTACACACCCACGTGGAATTCAAATGAGCCCCGTCAAATTCAAACTATCGATCAGATACGTAGCTAGCACGTGTGGTATGTCAACACGAGAAGAAAACATTCGGGACTGGTAGTGGTGGCGGTATATAATGGGAGTAAGGGAGGTGATGGCAGTTAGGAGGCATGCAGAACTATTATGACCTTGACGTAGGACCAACAGTCTGGATGGGGATAACGTACCCATCCGGCCACCTCACCTCCTTACCGCTGATTGTGCCAATAGTTAAATAATAGTACAGTCTAAACCTCTACCACCCTTTGTTTCATTCTTCATTAACGAAATTCTCGACTGTAGTACTCACCTACCACCTTCAGAACAACAATCCAGTCATCTTCCACCAGTTTTCTACCAGTTTTTCAAAACCCTCCCACCTATTGAGCTCTACAAGAGCACTGCTACATTCTATAGGAGCCAGAAGATTTCTACAGGAATATTTCTACATGAAGGGCAGAGAGAAGCTCTGGAGAAGGAAAACCCGAGATTTTTGAAAAAAATCAAGCTTGAAATGAGGTAGGCTCGGGAAACCTCTTTGCATATGACCTATTTGTATCAGGTGGTGGATTAAAAACACAGCATTGGGTTGAAGGAAAGGAAAGTGAAGCTTACTAGTCTGCCTGCATATTTTCTCTGAGTTCTACATAGTTCTCTATTTTCTTCTCTACATTCGAAGTCTTTCTTCTTCTTTCTCACATTCTACCATAAAGAAAACACATGCAAGCATAGAGACTAGCTTGTGAAGAAAAAAACCGAATTTGCAAGTTTGTGTACTCTCTGAAAAAACCCTGTCTCTTGTAATTTTTTTTCTTATTTTTCTTTCCAAAAGCCGAGAATCAAATTCAAGATAAAAGCAATTTGAAACAAGGGAAATATTTCCATTTGATGTTGTAAGGAGAAAACACATGGGAAAATTCCCTATCTGATTTCAGAAAAAGAAAAAAATCAGCTATCCCTTTGTTTTCAGTTTTTCTTGCTTTCTCACTTGACCATTTTTAGAAATCACTCAACACCATGCCAGGAGGTTTCATGAGAAAAGAACCTTTGAACTCCAGCAAATTGTATGAGCACCCTGAGGTGGTGGCCCTTTTCACCAGGGAAAACTGGATGCCCTTCTTTGAAAGAATTCATGGATATGATGAGGAGGTGACTGAAGAATTTTTGATGTCCCTAAGACCCCATCCGAAAACACATGCTATAGTCAGTTTTAGGGGTCTGACCCTAGAGCTTACACTTGATTTTATCAACAAAATAACAAGTCTTCCACTTGTGCTCCCTTGGAGCAAGGAGGAAAAAACATTGGGACAGGTTGCTAAGAAGACATTTTTTCAGCTTGAGGAGCATCCTGTAGAGGATAAAAATGGGGTCATAAGGACAAGCTTACCTCCTCCATGGAGTGAAGTCAGCGACCAGATAATGAAATATATCACTTGTGAAGGGAGGTTCAGCATAATTTATGGTTATCACTTCAGGTTGTTGCATGAATTGAGATATGGGATGGACCTACCTCCAACTAGAAAACTCAGTCTCCCATATTTCCTCCTCCAGTCTTTAATAGAATGTAACACCAAGCTAAATGCATGGGTCCTAGACCAGCTGGCCCATCATAGGCTCATCAAATTGTTGGTAGAAGATGCCTTACACACATATACCATCCCCATAGCTTGGGAAATTTTTATGAATATGTCTAGAGAAGATGACATCAAAACTTCGACTAAGGAAATTATCCCATCCAACAGTGAAGAGGAGGATAAAGCCGAGGAACTTGAGAAGAACAGTAATGAGGAAACACAAGATATTCAAAAAAAAAGGAAAAATAGAGGAGAAACAGAAAGAAGAGGAGAAATTTGACAAAACTACTACTGAGCCTAAGGCAGAAAAGAAGACATCCTCAAAAAAAGAGAAGAGGAAAAGGACAAAGTCTGAGAAGAAAAATCCCAAGAAATCCCAAAAGAAGACTGCCACAGGCAAGGAAGGGGCCCAACAAGAAAAATAGAAGACACCACCGGAGATAGCAGAGACACAAGAAAAAATAGCAAACATAGGAAAGACTACAGGAGATGAAGGAAAATAATGGCAAGAAGAAAAACCCCCTAAAACATTGGCAAGGGAAGTAGTAGCTGTGCTTGCTGCATTAAGCACTCCAGCAAAATAAAAGGGAAAAAGAAAAAGGCAAACCTCTATCTATTTTAAAGCCAGAAGGAGCACCAGGATTAAGGTGGGCAAGCCCCAACCACCATCAAAGGAACCAATTGTCAATAAGGATACACCTGTTGAAAAGAAGGAAGAATCTCCCTCCAAGATCTCTATCACCTATGAGAGAGGAAGTCCCAAAACATCCACCTGGAAGGAAAGAATCAAGTTGATGGAATCCAAAGCAGTCCTACAGGAAGCTGAAGCATCTCTATAGGAAACACTAGCCA
This sequence comes from Pinus tabuliformis, assembly GCA_031772625.1. Taxonomy (NCBI): domain Eukaryota; kingdom Viridiplantae; phylum Streptophyta; class Pinopsida; order Pinales; family Pinaceae; genus Pinus; species Pinus tabuliformis. The sequence continues at coordinate 125,739,857 of CM062809.1, forward strand.
AGTTGGAGGAAACTGAAAAATTAGAAGAGAATGCAACAGAACAGTCATGAGGGGAAGGAAAGGCCAAAGAAATAGTTGAACTAAGCCCTCAACCTAATTTAGGCTCCTATTATAATCTGCTAGAAGGAGGGAAGATCACCCCACAAAAATTCACTATGCCTCTTTTCTTTGAATTAGAAAAAGAAAGGATTAGAACCCACACTTGGATAAAAATTGCTAAATCTAAAGGAGTTTAAGATATAGGGCACATGGAAGACAAGCTGAAAGAGTTGAGAGGGGATTTGGCCATGGTAAGGCACATAGAGAGCAGTAAAAGAGCCCAACTACAGGAATAAAGTGAACTGTTGAAACAAAAGTTACAACAACGGGAAATTCAAAAGGGAGATAGGTTGCCAATCTTGGAAGGGCAGCAACAACAAAAAGGTCCCCTAGTAGGAAATGAAGCAGCAAAGAAATAGTATCAAGGGGAAGAGCCACAGACTGATGTTGTAATGCTAATGAAACAACTACTAGAAAAAGAGTCTTAGGTAGCAGCTGAAGTGCAGACTTTGAAACAACAGTTGCAGGAAAAAGAAGCCCAAATGGGCTTCATGTCCAGCTGGGCAATGGAAGCCTTACAATGCTGACAACCAGTTAGATCCTATGCATTGTATCTTAAAGATGAATGGATCTATTTCCAAATTAAAACATTGGCCCAAAGGGGCACAATCCCATTCCAAAATTACAACAAGTTTATGTATTTATGTGGTAGTAGCTCAAGTGAAGATAAAGCCAAGTTAGTAGAATTATATTTACACAACCTGGCACTTCCTAACATGAATCTATGGGATCCAAACGCTACATTAGGAGACCTACAACTCATGGCTATGGCTTCTTGGTTGAGCCAGGAGGAAAAGAGAGCAGCAAAAATTTAGAAGATTATGGCCAGGGAGTTAAGTGAGCCCCTCATGATAAGGGCAGAACCAACAGAACCATTGAATCTCATATATGCCCACCAACACCTTGCAAACAATCCTCAGGTTGCCCTTGACTATGTTGAAAGGAAAGCATAGGATATTGCTCACTTTGAAGATATGGAGAGACTGTTTGGTGATAACTGCCTTCATGATTGCACAAGAAGATGGAATACCTTGTCCCATAGCCTAAAGATCAGGGAGTGTCACTCCGAAACCAGAATGAAGGAAGCTATGAGGAGAGTGCCCTTATATAAATAATCAATGCAAAACTTGAAAGCCAACTGGATTGGTCTAAAATACAATCCTCCACTATTGTTAGGATTGTTGGAAGGAATTAAGGAGGAGGAAGAACAGAAGCAATGGGAGGAAGTGGACAGAAAAGCGGGTTTTCATGATAGAGCAGAGGACATCACCTCCAAGGCTTGCGATGTCAGGGAAGCTGTTAAAGCTATCAAACATGAAGAACTAGATTAGTTGCTTAGAGGATGAGCAACACATTCAGTAGGGGGTGATGATGAGCCCTAGAAACGGGTAACTCTATGGGCTCATTTTGCCTATTATTTTCATTTAATCCACCATTCTTCATAGTTTTGTGCATGTTTTTTAATATATTTATGTCAATAGAGTGAATGGGGATAGCCACTTTGCCACATAGTCTAATGAGTGTTTATTGCAAATTTTTTGGACCATTTTGGACAAAGACTAGGCATTTATGAGCAGATTGGCAACCAAACTCAAAGAAACAGGGCTGAGGACTTATAGGAGGGGTGTGTCCTACATTAAATGACCCCTTCCTCGAGTTCCCCATCAACAGTTCGGAGTACAAAAGCCCACAAATGATGATTCCAAGGGGTAGCCGAGCAGGTATAGTGAAGTTGTTGTTATCTGCAGTTTTAGGCAGCTGAGTTCCTAAATTTTAGGAGGACTGTTGGGAGTCCTCATTTGTATAAATAAAAATGCTTCAAGCCTCAATAGGTTAGCCATTTGACAGTCTATTTTTGCACTTTAGTGTAGTCTTGTACTCAACTCATTTTCGAGCTCTTTTTGCAGACAGTTTGGTGATGTAACTATTATTTTTTGATCAATGAAGATGAATCTAGCTTTGAATCAACATTGATCTTTCCTAGAGGGTTGCATCTCTTGGGTTTGGGCATAACCCAGGTGCCTAGCACCTCCTTTGTGTATTATATGCTTTTTCTTTCATTCATGAGATAATTTCTGTTGTGTAGGTTAAATCTTGTTAATTAGGTTGCTTTTGATGATTAGAATAGTTGTTCTTGCTTTAGGTTGATTGGATAGTTTTCTACAATAATAGAAAAAGATCCAAAAAGGCTAGAAAGTAGGCCTTGGTCTCCTTTCTCCCTCCTTGGGACCGTGATTTGAGACCAAGGCACTCTTGCTGCCACCAAAACACTGTTTTTGCTTTCCAATGCAATTGCTAGGGTGAGATTTCGAGTTGGGGAAGTTGATATCAGTTTTATTTACATGCTTAGATCTATTCTTGTTTAGTTTCCATGGATTTCTTGCATAACTTCCTATCCATAAAGTTCTTTTGAGAACTTTTTTGGTTTTTAGGTCAGAATTAGGTTAAAATAGGCAAAAATCTGTTTTTTTAGTTCTAGCTTGGGTCAGTTTTGAAAAGTAAGTGTGAAGCTCACTTGTAGAACACTCTAGCTTATCATTCTTCCATCACACAACCTAATCTAGTTCATCTCCCAAGATTCCCCCACTCATTCGCCATACTTTCCCAAACTGCCCCTATGTTTTTGTGAAAAATTGCTTTCTTGGCCTTTGAACAAATCCAACCATCTCCTTGATTCCTGATCTTCATTGACAGAGTCCTAGACCCTTTGACACCTCCATCCAGCCTTCATTTCCCTTTTCCCATTGTTTTTCCACCTTAAAACCTCCAAAAACAACTTTCGGCCTCCTCTTGTAGATCCTCCTATAGAACATCCTGTAGATCCCCTGCAACCTCTTGTAGAAGTTCATGCGAGTGATTTTTTGAACTTTGGTCACAATGGAAGTCTCCAGAAGGGTACTAAGCACTTCGTAGGACCTATCCACACCTTCCTCACCTCTTGGAAATGCTAACTCCATCTCCCTTTGCCACCAAACCCCTGCACAGTCACAACTAGTTAAAACACAAACATAATAATTCTACATGAAAATGCACAAAAGTACAAAAATATGATTTTTTCCTCATTTTCCTTCAGAAGTAGCTTGAATACATGCATTTTTATCTTTTTAGTAGTGTTGTAGCTCCAAATCTCACTCTTATGGTTTGTGATGCTGCACTTATGGCCTAGGGCAACCCCTCCTTCCAGACCTGGTCCTAAAATTTAAAAAACAGTGTTTTATCTCTTGGCTGCTCTGATTCATCAGGGTAGGAAGATTGATCTGAATCTTCATGTCAAATATTTCTTTTGGTGACTTTTTGTTTGCTTGAAAAAACCTCCTTTTGTGACCATTCGCTTCTTTGTTTCATGAAAGATTGTTGATTGAAACTTTCTTGAAATTTGTCTTTTTGATATTTCTGGTTATTGTTGCCAAAGCTTTTATTGCTGCTTTTGATTGTTAAGAGCACTTTTAAACACATTTATTTTTCTTGAGTTTTCATCCATTGAGCGGTGTCAATTTGCAAAAGTGTTTGTTGCCTATTCTTCAATCACAAGTTTCAGTGTTGTTGAGAGCATTTTTGAAAAGACTTTTTTGTTGTTACATTTGAAGAAAATCTTTTTGAAAAACTTAGTTTTGCTTTCTTGAACTTGGTTTTCATTTGGTTTCCTTTTAGTGAGTGAAAGTGCTTTATGTTTGTCTTAGAACTTGTTTTTAGTGTTTAGACGAAATGAATGGTACCATCTCATATTCCATCTAGAAATTTTAAGTGGCAAGATAAATATTGATAAGCAAGCAACTTTCATTTCTTGTTTTTAGAGTAGTTCTGAATCTTGCATCCGCATATATTTGTTGCATTAGGATAGATTTGCATACCTTTTTAGGCATCCATAGATTTTTTTTTGTGAGTGTGAAGCGTTAATTAACGAAAAGAAAACAATTTTTTTATTAGAAGTTCCTCTGAACCCTATAGAAATTGCTCTTCATCGAAAAACGAAAAAAGTGCATGTGCATGTAGTTAAGTTTTTATTAATTTCTTTTGCGTAAAAAACACCACTAGTTTCGCTTCCGTTACCTTGTGACTTAAATAACAGCCTATTTTAAAATCAAGCGCTAACTAAAATTCACTATAACTTTTTGTTTAAGTCAGTTACACCAACAAGTTTAGGATTTTAGGGCCTTGGATTAGGCGAGTGGAGAGTTAACTCTCCAAGGCCATATAAATGTCAAACGTAGGAGTCTGAATAATGAGAGAAAATCCAATAGCGTTAGGAAGACCAGGAAAGCTCCGGATCTGGGAGTTAAGCACGAGGGTCTGTGAAGACAGGGAAGAGAGATACGCCCTCTCCTACTTGTCTGAACTTACCTCACGACTGTTCCGCCTGGCTTCTGTGACGAGTTGGTATCCATAGTTGCTACTCCTAGGGATCTACACAGGTGGTTGCGGAGGGGAATCCTGTTGTGGGGAAAAATGCCTATTTAGGACGATCCTATCCACCTAAGGTGTGACAGCGCCTTAGCAACAAACGAATACACCTATCATGATTTCTTCCTTTATGAAATATGAAAGAGAGGAGATCGGCAGACTTACCGTTGTCTTGCGGTTGTCCCTCGAACTAGATCCTCTTCTCTTTGTGTATCCACAGCTACTTGCCTCCTCGCTTGATCAAGAGAACAACTACTTGAATCCCACGAGATCACAAGAGAACAACTACCTGTGACAAGAGAACAGCTACTTGCGACAAGAGAAGAACACAATATAAAGGCAAATATACATATTCATAAATGATTCAGGATTAGAAGTAAATCAAATATACTAATGCAATCATACAAAATACACCAGCATATAGGAAAGAATCAAGATAGCTTTATTGAAAGTAACAGGATTCAGGAAGAGATACAACCCATAGGGCTCTAACCCAGCATCTCCTTCCCAGCAGAATGGAATTCCTTCTTCAGCTCCTTTCAAAGCATAACACACCCAATGTTTCTAGCCACAAACCAACAACAATTCTTTGCAAATACCAAATTCCAGCCTCCCTAGACCTTATGGAGAGAGATCTATATATAGGAGTTTTGGAGAGAGGATGAGTCAGCTTTAGGCTGGTATAAAACTGACTAGTGTCCTCTCCCACTTCATTTCTTGAGTCCACTTGGAGGTTCTTGCTTCCACTTGGAGATTTGGAACCTCTTACTCATCACTAGTCGAATTCCCTGATCCAAGTGTCATTTTGGAAGCTTCCTGGGCATTGACACCTTGAGGAATGACTCTGCCACTTGTCCAAACTCGCTCAGCGCAGGTAGCCTTCTTTGCAGTTGACATTCAACGCAGGTAGATAGTGGAGCAGTTGACATTCAGCGCATATGCTCAGTGGAGCAGTTGACATGATCCAGAATTGCCTTGTTTTGAGTGTTTTCAGGTGGATAACTTTTGTGAATTGCTGTGGTTACTTGGCCTTGTTCCTCTAGGGGTAGGAACAACATGTTTAGGGACTTTGGATCCCTTGATTATTGACATTTCATGCTCAGTGATGCAAGGCACAAAAATTTCTATAACAGTTGCCCCCTAAAGTATGAGGCCGTTTATCGGGTGAAATACTTTATCCAGGAGGGTCCGAAGTTCATCCATCTGCTGGGAGGAGACCTGTAATAAAATACAATACAATACATTATGATTCATACTGCTTTCATGATCTAGCTGAGGCGGGCATTCCCATGCTCAGCTTTATAAATTCATTTTTGTATAGAACAGATGATCGTCTGATGGTAGACTGATAATTTTAGTGAAATTATCATCCTTTGAGTAGGATGATCATCTGCTGCAATGATGTACATGTCAAATGTCTTTATTTTTCATGAATATATATCCCAGCCCGGATGGATGAAACTAGATCCGGGGTCTTCAAAATCGTTCGATCTTCACTCTAAGTACAAGTCGATCCATGTGAGAATTGCGCTGAAGTCGAACATGGAAAGACATTGCTTGATTACCGGTCAATGATGTAAACCATTAACAAGCGCGAGAGGAATCACCGATAATGATAATGACCCTCAAGGTACTGCAGTACAATTCACGCGGTGTGAATAAAGGACTTGGCGTCGAACACCACGCAAAATCTTCTGGTCGAAGGTAATTGATGTATACCTGTCGCCGGAAGTGAGAAACTTGCCATTGAGGCATGCAAGCTTCAAAGTACTGAAGGGGTTGTTCCTAGATCAACTCCTTGGATAATGAGCTGATGTCGACAAGGAGTGATCCGTCAAAGGAGGGCCTTAATGAATCCCACATCAATGACACGGAACGAAGCTAATGATTTTAATGGAGGTGAAAACAATCTGTGACATATGATTCAGGGTGGCGGTCATGAATGGATGAAGGATAATGTATGGCAGTGGATGGGACCCGGTTGACTCTTTCTGAATGACTTCTCTTGAACATATGGCGACACTGATGCGATGGATTGGTAGCATTACCCCAAATATGGATGGTATGGCAAGACCATGGTGATGTGACCGGTGAATGAAACAACCCAACCCGATTGTGGTACGAAAGAAAAGTGTCATGTTCAAGAGCGACCTGCTACCATCAAAGTTTTCTTGATTTTTCCCAATTTTTCCCCAATCATTGCTGACCAGTACCTCTTTATTTTTGTCAAGCTTGAGGAGGATAACATATGCTTGTTCTATAACCTGCCCTTCGGGCAAGCCCATCGCTATGTTTTAACGAGCCTAGCGATAGGGAAACTCGTTCTCGTCTAAAGACAAGTTTGTCGCTATTTATCATTTTAACGAGTCTAACGACAAGGATAACTCGGTCCTTTTCATTTTTAGAGAGTCTGAAAAGGTACATAAAGTTAACTCCATAATTCCTTTTTCGTCATCTAATCCCTCAAGTCCGAAAAAGTATAAAACAATACAAAAGGGATGAGTTTTCGATATCTTTAACGAGCCGAACAAAACAAGCGCTCGATCTTTTTGTGCAATAATCCCTCAGGTCCAAAAAGATTAAAATCTAGAGGAGGGATAGCTCTTCCTGTCCTTTAACGAGCTGGAAGGCCAAAACTCGGCAATCTTTTCATATTTTACGAGTCAGTTGAAAAGAGCTTAAAGAAGACTCGTCTTTTGAGGAACGAGTGATAAACAGGGATAGCAACTGATTCCAGGTACAGGTTGGAATTTTCCAATCACGACAGTGTCACAAGGATGGCTAGGTGAAATCACTCTTCGCAGCTGTTCCTCAAAATGGGTAAACAATCATATGGAGGTGAACGATCGGCCAAATGAAAGATGGAGGTGGCAGGTGCAAACACGACCAAGGTTTTTATGGCTGATAAATTTACGATCACAGTGTTTATTTACCGGGATAGGTTCATTTTTTAGATAAAAATGAGCTTAAACTCTGGAGGAAACATTGCTCACTGCTTATATTTATTTTTTAATGAGCATGAAGACCGCGTTAAAACTGCTCGGATCTTGCGTTTATTTTTTAACGAGCATGAACTTTATGCTAAAACTGCTCGAATACCCAGTCATAAGATAAGAGTGTCTCATGAAAGATTCCATTTTTTTATCGAGCTTGCGCCTTACCAAAGCTATGCTCCCTCTCCTTTCTTTATGCAAGTTCGGAAACGGCTAATCCTACGAGTTTAAAGGGTTAGACCTACAGGTTTAAAGGGAGGACCTAAAAATTTAAAAAATAAATAGTCGCCCCTTGCTTGAACTCAAAAAGGTTTTCATGCCCCCAGGTATAAAACAGAGTTTCAAGGTTACCTCTACTTACCCTCCGCCAAAACATTTGTTTTAATCGAGAGAGGCTTACCTCTTTCAGGTTACCCAAAGATTGTCTCGTTACTCTTTCAAACAAAACACTTCCTCGGCAATGTCTACCGAAATAGACAAGGGTGAATGACTCTGGCACCAAACACGTAACTTTGACAAAAGAATCCTATTCTAGAACAACCCCTCTTCCACCCACGGACGGGGTATGGACTAGTCATATTCTCCCGCGGAAACCTACCCTATACCCAAAGTTTTCCTGCCGAAACAGGCCAGGACGCATGCCCCCTAGGTTCCAGTCATATCCTCCCGAATTACTCGCGCTCATCAGGAGGACGGACCGTGGGTTGAGACACTTCTTGCATGAATAGACCATTTAGGGATGGCACATGACTATTTGCGATGTGTGATCCGGGAAACGAAAGTTGGTCCACGAGCTTGACCATTCTTCCTTCATGCGGAAAACACATTACTCTAAAGAGTGAGGAGACTACAGCTCCCATGCAATATATATAGTCTCGTCCAAGGAGTAGGTTATAATCCAAGGGTCCTTGAACGACCATCACGTTCATTTGAACGGTCTTCCCTTTCAATGTTATAGGCACATTGGGGAGGATCCCTAAAGGTCGACTGGTTCCTTTATCAAATCCTGATAGATTTCTCATCTCAGGTAAAAGCGCTGGCGAACTAAGCGCTTTCCAAGCAATAGAGGAAAGGATACTCACAGATGCCCCCTCATCAATGATAGTGCCAGCCATTACCATTCTGTATATTTGACAAATAATTCTGAATGGCACACTGGCTGGCAACCGGGGTCTGCCTAGTTGGTTCCAATCAAAGGACACAACCAGGTTGCTTGGTGGTGGGACCGAATATACGGCCGGATAGCGCTCTGATGAACTTCCTTCCTGCGACAAAGGAATGGTGGCATTGCCCCCTTGATCATCAGAGTCAGTGCTGATGAAGAGAACCTGGACGGTGTCGTCTGTATTCTCCTCTGTGATGGTGTCATTCGAAGATGGAGCCTCTGAAGGCAAAACCGGGTCAACTACCGTATCAACCTTTTGACTTTCATCAGGCATGGATCCAGACGGTTCTTCTTCAATGACAGGTGCTTCGGCTGACCATCTAAGTGGCTCAGCCGGATTCTCAACTAGTGAGGGACTTGGCAGGAGTCTTTGATATCCAGGAGGAAGATTCGCTCGTAAAATCGGGTGATCTTCCAGAACTCTTTTTGCCTCGTCTAAGAAGGGACAACGGTGGATGGCGTGATCGCCTTCACACAGTCTGCAGGGAAATTTAACTCTCCCATTCTGTCCTGGAGCTTCACTCCCACTAGTTGACGGTGAGCAGTCGACATGGCTATCAGAGGTCGATGCTCCCGAATTGTGCAAACGGGGGGACCAGTCTCTTAGTATCCGTGGGATACAGGGACAATCTATATGGAAATGGTCTCCCCTGCATATGACGCATGGATATTTAGGCCTTACGAGTGCGGTGTGTGGATTTTTGTTAGATGACACTTGTTTTCCCCCAGTCGCCTTAGGCTCCTTCTTCTTCTTTTCTTTCTTCTTCTTCTCCTTCTTCTCCTTAGGAACCCGATTTTTTGATCGACCAGTTCCGTCAAGCGAAGAGGAAGGAGGGGAGGAAGATGAAGTGGAAGGCTGGGAGGCAACTCTTGTCTGATCTAACTGTTGACTCAACTATTCAGGAGTGGTGGTATTCTGAATGACATTGGTCGAAAAGAGCCAAACTGGTAGGCCAATTGTCAATCGTGGAAGCGACAATGTGGCCATGTGGGGCGCACCAACATCTCCCCAAGAGGAGAAGGGACTAGGATTTCTAGCCAAGGGAACTCCTTGGTTGGTGTGCTCCATCTTTTCAACCTAAAGATCAACGCAGGATTAAAGGGTGATTGTTCCGTTTAAAATAAATTGTTAACGAAGCTTACTAGACACAACTTGCTTTTTCAATTTTAAAGAGTCGAGAAAAAGCTAAAGATGACTCTAGTCTCCTTCGATGTTTTAACGAGCCCGAAGTGACAAATGCTCGGATGGAATTTTTCTGTTATAGAGTCTGAAAAAGGCCAAAAGAAACTGCTCTGGAGATCTAGGCAGAGGGTGTGCCAAACTTTTCGCAAAGCCACAGAATACGTTTTACGGTACGGGTGGTCGATCTTCGTGAATGCTGTGTTCACTGCATTGTGATGAGTAGGGCGGCCGACACGGTTTCCTAAGGATAAAATATATATGCCTATAGGGGTCTCCCAATATATACGCGACGGTACGTGGGAGCACAAATCTGTACTAGCGCTACCGTCTCTCAGGAGGAATCACCCACCTTCTTAGAGATCGACAGTCACTAGGCTTAACGACGCCGGAACACGTCTCTAGCCTAGACCTCTATGTTATGCGTTATGTTACAAAGCGTTGTTAGGTTCATTCAGTTTATTTTAGGTTGATCTTTTTAAAGTTTGCCTTTCACCACGAGATATATGATACAAATTCCTAAATGCAGTCTAAGATGATAAGCAAGCTTTACAATCTTTCAACTTTGAAAATCCTAGCTACTAAGGGAAAAGAGAGCGACTATCTTTTCTCAAAGAGCAATCAGCACACTCTAATGTACTTTCCCTAAATCCAACATGCAAACTATCAAATGCAATATGCACAATGCAGGTGTTTGTTTTCACTTTCTTAGTATAAATGCCTACCAAGAAAGATTTTTGCACAACTTTGAATTTGCTTTTTCAATGATCAAAATAAACAAGTTCAGTTTCTTCGAAATCAACAAGGGTAGAAGAGATTACAATCACTTTGCGATTTTCGAAATAAAGACTTGTTTTGATACTTTGGAAGAGACAAATTCAAACCAATAAGCAAAAGTAAAACTATAATCAATCTGAACAAACAACCAATGAACTCTCTTTTAAGATCACTCTCAATCAGATCTGAATCAAAGGCTACAGAAAGACTAATTTACTCATGCAAAGGAAGACTGTAAATGATGCCACAAACACATAAAAACATTCACAATATTTTTGTACAAAAATGGGGTGGAATTCAGGCAAAGAAAAGGGTTATCAGGCTAGTACCTATGCTGGTTAAAGGCTGCAAAAAACAGAGATCAAAACAGGGCAACAAAGGACAAAGAACCCCAGCTGCTCAAGGCCACACTGGTTCAGCGCAGGTCCAACACTGTCAGTTTGAAATTCAGTGCAGGTAGCCCCTTCGGGACCTGCGTTGAAATGCAGACTGCTTTCACAGTGCCTGCGCTGAAGAGAGAAACTCTCGTTTCTCTTGGTTTCTGGGTCACAAAATGCTCAAAAATCAACTGTTTCAGGCCAAATCAGAAACACAAGCAAGGTATAAACAGAGGGATGCTTTGATAGGGTACTAAATACTATCACAAGGATCAATCAAATCATTTATGGATCTGGTTTAGATCATAGACAAGTCCAACATACTGGATCAAAGCAGCAACTTTTACTTTGCATCCGGGAAAGATGCAGTTCAATAGTAGCTGTCAAGTCTATGAAGTAAACAAATGACGGAAACACAAATGAAATGAACAAACAAGTTCTTCCCCAGTATGGTCGCCAATTTGTTGTGGGGAAAAATGCCTATTTAGGATGATCCTATCCACCTAAGGTGTGACAGCGCCTTAGCAACAAACGAATACAGCTATCATGATTTCTTCCTTTATGAAATATGAAAGAGAGGAGATCGGCAGACTTACCGTTGTCTTGCGGTTGTCCCTCGAACTAGATCCTCTTCTCTTTGTGTATCCACAGCTACTTGCCTCCTCACTTGATCAAGAGAACAGCTACTTGAATCCCACGAGATCACAAGAGAACAACTACCTGTGACAAGAGAACAGCTACTTGCGACAAGAGAAGAACACAATACAAAGGCAAATATACATATTCATAAATGATTCAGGATTAGAAGTAAATCAAATATACTAATGCAATCATACAAAATACACCAGCATATAGGAAAGAATCAAGATAGCGTTATTGAAAGTAACAGGATTCAGGAAGAGATACAACCCATAGGGCTCTAACCCAGCATCTCCTTCCCAGCAGAATGGAATTCCTTCTTTAGCTCCTTTCAAAGCATAACACACCCAATGTTTCTAGCCACAAACCAACAACAATTCTTTGCAAATACCAAATTCCATCCTCCCTAGACCTCATAGAGAGAGATCTATATATAGGAGTTTTGGAGAGAGGATGAGTCAGCTTTAGGCTGGTATAAAACTGACTAGTGTCCTCTCCCACTTCAGTTCTTGAGTCCACTTGGAGGTTCTTGCTTCCACTTGGAGATTTGGAACCTCTTACTCATCACTAGTCGAATTCCCTGATCCAAGTGTCATTTTGGAAGCTTCCTGGGCATTGACACCTTGAGGAATGACTCTGCCACTTGTCCAAACTCGCTCAGTGCAGGTAGCCTTCTTTGCAGTTGAAATTCAATGCAGGTAGGCAGTGGAGCAGTTGACATTCAGCGCAGATGCTCAGTGGAGCAGTTGACATGATCCAGAATTGCCTTGTTTTGAGTGTTTTCAGGTGGAGAACTTTTGTGAATTGCTGTGGTTACTTGGCCTTGTTCCTCTAGGGGTAGGAACAACATGTTTAGGGACTTTGGATCCCTTGATTATTGACATTTCATGCTCAGTGATGCAAGGCACAAAAATGTCTATAACAAATCCCGTGGCACCTGAGGTCGACGTTGCATCACTCTTGACAGTACTACTGGAGGGCACCCTTGCGAAGCTTGGGGGCTTGCACCGGCGCAGGCTGTTATTAAGAGGTCAGCGTAACTTCCTCTGATACCTTCGCTGATAGGACTGGGCCCTCATCATCCCAGACTATCTTCGGAAGGCCCCTTAATTCACTTTCTTGTATTTTGGTGTCCAGTCCTAATCACCTGGAGTGAAAATACTTGGAAGTTGTTTGACTGGCTATTATCTTTAGGGAATTTATAGTGTCTGCTCTGTGCTCTTAGTTGGCCTAGCTTTCAATTTTTTGAGTCTTTAGTTAGATCATAACAAAAAATTCAAAGTGGCAGACCGATCTCCCAGACGGTCTTGAAGACTTCGTGATCTTTCACCACCAAGTTTAGAGCCTTCTCCTAGAAGGCGCAGAGGTAATACTACCGGTGGGTTCCGTCCCATGTGTTGTGGGGGAAAGTATCCAACTCAGAATGACCCTAACCCACTCTAAGGGTGACAGTTCCTTAGCAACAGCTGAAAGCAAAGCTATCTAAAGTTTCTTCTTTATGACATGCAAGAGATAGAAGGAAGAGATCCACTTACCGATGTCTTGCGCAAATGGTCGATCCAATCTCCTTCGTTTGCCGCTTGCTCCCAGATCCAAGTCTTTTCACGGGCCCAGCTACAAGAGATCCTGCAAATAAGACAAGAAAAGGAAACTACAAGAGGCATGCATTCATAATCGATTCAAGGATTAGCATAAATCAAAGATGCAAGTAAGACAATACACCATTGAAACACATGCGAATAGAAGAACCTCAAATGCTTTATTAATATATGGAAGTAAGGTTCAGGCGGTGATACAACCATGAGAGGTCCAATCCAGCATCACCTTCCCGACGGAGAGAAATCTCTTCTTCACCTCCCTCAAGCAATCACACAATGCTCACAACTGTAAACCAACATCAATTCTTTGCACAAAATTCCGGCCCTTAGATCCCATGGGATGAGATCCTTATATAGAGTTTTGCAGTGAAGATAAGTCAGCTTGATGTGTGACTTGTTGTCCTCTTCAACTCCAGTTGTTCTTCAGTTCTTCACTCGGAGTTTCTGTCTTCCACTTGGAGTTTTAGAAGCTCTTAACTCATCATTAGGCGAATCTTATCATCAAGTGTCTTTTTAGAAGCTTCCTGGGCACTGGCACTTTGAGAAAAAGATTCCTCCACATGTCCAAGTATGCCCAACGCAGGTAGCCTTTGTTCTACTTGCTATGCAACGCAGGTAGCCTTTGTTGTACCTGCTATGTAGCGCAGATGCCTAGTGGAGCAGCTGCAATGATCCAAAACTGACCTGTTTTTGAGTGTTTTTCAGTGGAGAACTGGTTTGCAGTGCTGTGGTTTGCTGACCTTGTTCCTCTAAGGGTAAGAACAACATGTTTAGGGACTTTGGATCCCTTAGATTATTGACATTTCATGCTCTATGCTGTAAGGCACAAAAATGTCTATAACACCATGCCGATTGACGCATCGGGGATTGATCCTCCTCTCGAGGGCATTAGTGTTCAAGCAAGGCCTGGCACTTCTGAACAACAGAGGGACACTCTAGTCCTTTCTCAAGTTCTCTTTCAAGCGGAGAATAACATAGAGGTAGAAGAACTCTCAAAGTCATTAGCAGCTCCGAATTCTCCACTTCCATCTAGTCATCCAGACGTATTACAATACGTGGGGACTCCGACGCATAGACCGTCAAGTCCAGGTTACGCTACGCGCTTACCATCGATGACCACTACTGGAAGCATGGCTTCTACAAGTGCTACGACTATGCAAACTCCAACATCGGTGCAAGGGGGAGGAACGATTTCCATCTCCTCTCCTTCCTTGTTTGGATCTTTTGCTAGCACATCTTTAGTTGGGTCTACCTCCATTCCATCCACGAGTGGAAATGCCCAAACCAATGCTTTTGGTACTGGATTCTTTTCATTTGGCACCCACTCACAGGGTATTCCCTTGGTTCCGTTTAGTACCGCTACGTCCATGATGGGTGGATCGGCTTCATTCCAGGGTTTTCCTTTCGAAAGTGGTCATATACCACATTCCAACCTGACGATAGGATCCATGCCTTTTTCTTCTATAGGACAAAGCAGCAATCCTTTCCAAGGTTGGACTAACCCTGGGGTTAGTGGCATGGGAACTGGGAATCTGTTTATCTGCCAACAAGGGATTAGGCCGTACTCCATGGTTAGTTTGTTTCAAAGTATTCCTCCCTTAGCTTCGGCTTGGAATCCTAATAAGGGGTTATCAACTCCTTATAATCCTTTAGGAGGAAACTTTGTTGGTTATGGAGGTTTTGTGGCCGGAGTTGGTCAAACTCCAAATTTTGCTGGATCACAAGGCTTGCCTTTTGGTTCAGCCGGTTCTACGAGTTACTTCAGGTAGCCTGGTGCCTCCCAAAATCTAGGACAATCTTTTCAGAACTTTGGGAGTTCTTCCCAGTCTGGGTGGAATCCCCAAGGTCCTCCTAGGCTTCCATTTCTGGAAACGTTGAACTTGCCAGATCTCACTAAGTTAACAAATGACCCAATCAAATACAATCTGGCCTGGCCTCCGGTCCCAACCAAACTCCCTTCGGACATTCCAAAATTCGAAGGGAAGAGCGGTGAAGACCCAGGCGACCATGTAACCACGTTCCATTTGTGGTGCTCATCTAACTCCCTTATCGATGACTCGATTAGGTTGAGACTCTTTCAATGCACCTTGACTGTTAATGCGGCCAAATGGTATATAGAGTTGCCAGGGGGAAGCTTTACATCATTCGCTGACTTAGCCAATATTTTCTTAAACCATTTCTAGTTGCCTGTTCGTTATGATGTCGAAACTGAACTTTTGGCTACTTTTCATCAAGATAAGGCAACTCACATCTCTGACCATATTTAGGAATGGAGATGGAGAAAGAGGATCATTAAAGCCGAAATCCCTCCGGAGTACCATCTCGAGTGGTTTTTTAAATCTTTACAACCTGAGATCTCCAAGGATGTCTCCATGTCAGGAGTTTATTCTGAGGAGCAAGCCATTTTTAGGGCCCAACAATTAGAATTGATCTACTCTCAGTCTGGGATCCTACAAAAATACTTGCCAGATGCTCCTAGGTCTAAGGTTGACGTAGCTAAGTTGAAGCCAGGTCCCCATGCGGATGGTATCGTTGGGTCGATAGACACAACTACCGTCAACTTGTTGAACCAATTGCAGTAGTTGTCCTTACAAATTGCTTCTAACAACCAAGTCACATCGTCTAATCCCTTGGCTTCCCAAACTTCTTCAATTAATGCCATCCAATCTGATAATCCCAAAGGAAATCAAAATTCCAATGGGAAAAGGAAAGGACAAGGTAAGAAAAAGAACCAGGATGGGAAGCTGATGCAAATAAGTTCGACAACAATGCTGGTGGTGGTAGAAATGAGTCTACAAAGAAAGTCAAGTTTCCATGCAAGTTGTGCAGTGGAGACCATTTAACTCATCTCTGCCCTAAGATTGAAGATGCTTAGCGCTTGTTATGACAGCAAGGAACTTCTAGTTCTCAGGCTGTGTTAGCTAACCCTTTTCCCCAAGGGCAATAGCTTCTTGCTGGCACAAGTTCAAATCCTGGTACCTCCACAGGGGGCAACCAGGAAGGGGAGAAATCATCGAATGTTTTGATGATGGGTTCTAATGTCCATGTGGCTACTCGGTCACGTGATTATGGTGAAGCCAAAACTTCAAAGGACAAGACTATTCCCGGAAATACCGACCTTCATATTGAGCGACCCCCTGTTGAGACTATACCACTGATACCGAAAGGTTCCGCTAAACACGCGACTATTAATCCTAATGCCAAGGCCACCCATAATTACTCCATTGTGGAGGATCTATCTCAGAGTCCATGTGCCATGTCCGCTTTAGAGGTTCTCCAGTTGTGTCCGGCTCAACGAAGTGCTTTACTTTCCGCGATTGGAGCAGTCAATCCAACTAACTCTTGAGTACTCACTTTTGACATGTTAAATGTCAAAAAGCGACTCCCTCATCATATGGCTTTCCAAATAAATTCTACATACCAGAAAATCAACATTTTTCGTACTGTTATAGATGAAGGAGCTTCCACATGCGTCATGTGGATGTCATGCTGGAAGGCTATTGGATCACCTTTGGTTCTTCCTTCACCCACCGTCTTGACTGCATTTGATGGTCATTCTCATAAGCCGCATGGGATTATCCCGGCCTTTCCTATATGTGTTGGGGAGAAGGTCGTCAATATTGAAGTCGAAGTCATAGATGCTAACCTAGACTATAATCTCCTATTAGGAAGGAACTGGGTATATGAAATGGACACCATTGTTTCGACTCTGTTTTGTGTCATTTGCTTTCCTCATGAGGGAAAAATCATTAAGGTTGATAAAATGGATTATTGTCCAGTCGATCCTCAAGCAAGCTTTGAATCTACTGTTCCTTTAGTGGATAACCCTCGCCCACCTACTGAGAATTTAGGAGTGGGAATGTATCCCTCATTGATGGGTACCTTTGATCTTCCCTCTCCTTTCGCTAAAATCAATGCCATTTCATCATCTAAGGAGTCTCCTCGAGAAGAGTTCTTTCGAAATCGTTATTTTTTAGACCCTTAGACCTTGCCTTCACCTATGACCACATTAGTTGAAGGACAAGTAAATGGAATGGAATTCCCTATATCTGCAGCTGAGCTTAGATATCAGTCTATCGTAGACTCTGCAGACAACCACTCTGCTCCTTTTCCGAAGAGGAGTTAGATGGTGATGTGGCCCCGGCTTGGAGCCTTGATTCTACCTCTGCCTTGGACTGCTTAGATACAATTTTACCTTCTGAAGAAGCAATCCTCGAAGCAATGATGGGTATAGATCGACCTTGGGAAGACTTACACCATCGTTCGTACTTTCTTCCTCCATTGCAGGAAGTAGAATCTAGATTCTCCGAGCTCTTTACTAGTGATGTTTGTACGGTTTCAAATCCTTTGGCTCTAGCACACATTTGTGCCGAAGGTAATATGTTGGTAATTTCAAAAACGATACCTATAGACATCTCTAGGGACCCTAACGTCATCGAGAATCTCTTCATCGAAATTGAGTGTTCCCTTGAAGAAATTCAAATTTACACCAACCTATTTAAAGAATTTCGAGATGTATTTGCTTGGTCTTATGAGGAAATGCCTGGCATTGATCCTTCTATAGTTCAACATGAGATCAAGACGTATGAGAACGCCAAACCGGTTCGTCAGAGGCTTCACCGGTTAACCCTAGGAAAGCAGCAGCTATCAAAGCTGAAGTTGAGAAGCTGCTAAAGGTGGGTTTCATATACCCTGTTCCTCTTACTGATTGGGTTTCTAATCCAGTCCCTATGGATAAAAAGCAAGGAACAATCCAAGTATGCATTTATTTTAGGGACTTAAACAAGGCTTGTCCGAAAGATAATTACCCCACGCCATTCATTGATCAGATTATCGACGAGTGTGCGGGTAATGAGATTTTTTCCTTCATGGATGGTTTTTTGGGTTATAATCAGATTTTTATCCATCCTGAAGATCAACATAATACATCCTTTATATGTCCCTGGGGTACCTTTGCATATAGAAAGATGCCTTTTGGTCTTAAAAATGCTGGAGCCACTTTTCAGCGGGCCATGTCATATGCTTTCCACGACATCAAACTTGTCATCAAGGCATACTTGGATGATCTCACTGCACGTTCTTGAAAGAGAACTGATCACCATAGTCATCTTCGATTGGTTTTCGAGCGATGTCATTTTTATAAAATCCGGTTGAATCCCAAAAGTGCATTTTTGCGGTTACATCTGGTCGGTTGTTAGGGTTTAGCGTGTCCAACGAAGGGATCCGGGTTGATCCTTTCAAGGTTGAGGCAATAGTTCAGTTGCCTCCCCCGTCCTCGATTCGACAACTTCAAAGTCTTCAAGGGAAGGCTAATTTCTTAAGATGGTTTATAGCAAACTATGCCGAGATCAATAAAGGGTTCATGCATTTTCTACGGAAAGGAGTTCCATTTGTATGGGACGACTTTGCGCAGCGATCATTTGATGCTTTGAAAAAGGCATTAGTCTCTGCCCCGCTTTTGAGTCCACCGGATTATGGTAGAGACTTCCTTTTGTATCTCGCTACAGCAGAATCAACCATTTGTATGGTTCTCGTTCAGGAAGACGATGCTCTCACCAAGCATGTGATTTATTATTTGAGCCAAGGCTTAATAGGTCCTAAACTTCGATTCTCCGGTTGAGAAGTTGGCCTTGGCAGCCGTCCATGCTATCCAGTGGCTCCGTCATTATATCCTGCTATGCAAAACTTTTGTCTTAGCGGCAGTCAACCCATTCCAATTTTTCCTCAGTAGGCGAGTGATTGGGGGCAAATATAATCGATGGATAGTAATTTTGCAAGAATTTGATCTCGAGTTCTTGTCTGCCAAGTTTAAGAAATCCATGGTTTTCGCAGAGTTAATTTCTGAGCTACCTTGTGGAGAGGATATTGTTTATGAGGAAAGTTTTCGCGACGAACACTTATTCCTTATCTCTTCACTCGACCCTTGGTATGGAGATATCATTCCGTTATCATTGTCTATCTCCAGACTTCAAAGTTTCCCTCTAATTTCTCCAAGGATGAACGTCGAAAATTACGTCACCTGGCTAAAAACTATGTTATCATCGGTGACACATTATACCATCGAGGGGTTGATTCAATCCTTTAGCGTTGTTTAACCTTAGAGGAAGCAGAGTCGGTGCTCAATAACTGCCACAGTGGAGCTTGTGGTGGTCATCTATCAGGGCTTGCTACAGCCCAACGCATCTTACATGCCGGATATTTTTGGCCTTCACTCTTTAAAGACTGTGTGGAAGCGGTCAAATGTTGTCACCCGTGTCAAATTTTTACTCGGAAAATGTGCGCGCATCTAGCTCCTCTTTTTCCCGTTGTCACCATCGGTCCCTTTACTAAGTGGGGTATTGATTTTACAACTTGTAATCCGCCTTCAGTGGCGAATCACAAGTATAGTATCGTGGTTGTAGACTACTTTATGAAGTGGGCTGAGGCCATGCCTACTTATAAGAACGATAGTGACACTGCATCATTGTTTCTTTTCAATCAGGTTATCTCAAGATTCAGTATCCCGAGAGAGATTGTCACTAATCATGGCAGTCATTTCCAGAATCAACTGATGTCTGAATTGGCACTCAAATTAGGTTTCCGACAGGAGCATTCGTCTCCTTATTATCCTCAGGCCAATGGATAGGTCGAGGCAGTCAATAAAATTCTTAAGAAGAAACTCCAACGGAAAATCGACAAAAATCGATCCAATTGGCACGTTATGTTGTATTCGGCTCTTTGGGCATACCGAACCTCTGTGAAAACGACTATTAGTTTTACACCTTTTCAGTTGGTTTATGGGATGGGATCTATCTTTCCAGTTGAATGTGAAATTCCATCTCTTAAATTAGCTGTTGAGCTCCTTCCAGATACTTCGAGTCTCGAAGAGCGCCTACTTCACTTGGAACATCTCGATGAGCAGCGTCGAGATGCCGCCACGGTGAATGAGGCTCATAAGGAAAGGGTTAAAATGCAGTATGATAAATTTGTCCGTCCTCAAGTCTTTTCTGAAGGTGACCTTATCTTGGTCTATGACCAAGATAAAGACACCTTGGGGGCAGGAAAATTTAAGCCTATATGGTACGGTCCTTTCATTATTAAACGAGTTTTAGAAAAAGGGTCGTATGAGTTAATCGATTTTGAGGGAAACAAGATGGCAGAGCCCCGAAATGAGCTCTACTTAAAGAAGTACTTTGCTTAGTTTTGGCCAGGCAATGGCTTCTTTGTACTTTATGTATATTTGTACATATATCATTAAGATTTTTTTGATATCAGCACTTTTTGGTCTGCTGTGGCAGGTGTTGATGGATGACTTGGTCTATTTTGGGTTCACCGATGGTGCTAGTTGGCACACTCGGAATCTCGCTTCCGCAGCTTGGGTTCTCTATTATCCAACTAGTCAATTGATGGTATCAAGAGGCATATGCATCGATCCTGCTTCAAACAATATGGCTGAGTATACTGCCATTATTAATTTATTATCCAAGGCAATCTCTCATGGGATCGACTCGTTGGTAGTGTATCTTGATTCTCAATTGATAGTGTCTCAATTAAATAACATTTATTGGGTAAGGGATCCATCTTTATATCGCCAGTATTTAAGGGTGAGGTTGTTGCAAAGATCATTTACTTATATTAATTATTTTCACATTCCAAGATCTCATAATTGGTTAGCTGATTCTATCACTAATCAGGCATTAGACTGGCACATCAATCATTCATCATAATAAAATCAAGCATAAAAAAGTCAAACTGTATATATATATATCATAAAGTGTCTCGAGCGTACATATGTGTGTCCAAAAATATACAAAATTGGGACTCAAATGCCCATAATCATGTCCGGCATATCTAATGCCTCGACTCAGGATGAGCATCTAAGTATGTAACTATCGCATTGGCCACATGCCGAAAAGTGCGAACCCAGTCACGTGGCATGCCAACCACATGATGCTGCATATCCTCAGGAAGGTCCTCTATGGCAGCCATCAGTACTTGGCAACTCAGTCTCGCCAAGTGTCATTGGACGTTGTTTAGAGTCTGTTCTGTATCAGCAGTCGCCTCTTCGGCTCCTCCGTCGCGCCGTCCATGCCGCGGGAACCCATCTGGTCATACCGGCCCAATGTATGGAACATGATCATCATATCAGTCATTTCAATCTCATCAAAAATATTTTTCAAAATTCATTACTATATTTGAAAAATCCAAAAAATCAAAAAATCAAAAAAATTCTTACCAATCTCGCCCCATGTTGCGTTCGGTGGTAACACTAGATCAGGATCTCCTTGGAAATCCAGCCCAGCATAGGGGTAGTCATCCACGGTGATGATCTGCTGATCCCACCAGGTGAAGAAGTCATCATCGAAGGCAGTCCTTGGGACCTCCCCACCCCCCAGATGTTTCATCAGATCATCCCACCGGCCCATGCGTGGATCGCATGGGGTGCTGATGGAAACTGCTACCCTGGGGCGAAGTGCGAGAACCTTCTTGAAAAAGAAAGTGCACAAGATAGTCTCGTATCCAAAGTTTTTGGTCTATCCCCTCCTAATAGAAGTGAGCTGGCTCTTCATGTTGGCCAGAAGAGGAGTACACCAGTCGAACAAAGTAGTGAGACAGTCAACTGCCACGCTCATGGTTAGCCGTGACACCTGATGCAGAGAGGATGATTCATTCAATCGAGCTATGGTGAACAAGATTATCCTAAGTGATAAACTCGCCACATGTGTGATGGAAATCTAGATCCCAACCTTCTTGGGATGTCTCAGGCAGTATATCTGTACATAGTCCTCTATCATGAGGCTACTCCGTGTCCTGCCCCAGGAATGTACTACCTCTCCCCTTCAGGAAAGGCCCTTGATAAAATAGATATCCCCCACTTCTACCCTGAGCAGCATCTGATCGATCGTAAAGGCTTCCTCCTCGACGTCCCAATAATCAATGAGCATCTCAAGCAGACACGTGTTCGCTTTCATATTCAGCAGTTTGAAAAATTTAAGCAAACCGCATCCCCGTAGGGCATCTAAAGCTTCTGGACTGTTCATAACTTCATTATTCACCGTTGCATGCTCTCTTTCACACCACGTGAAAGGAATTCTGAGAAAAAAACGATTTGTAACCATTAGTTTTTGTTTAAAAATGGTTCCCGGCGTATACATGGGTCCTTGTGCACACAGTCACGTATAGGGCCCGCGTGTACACGGGTTTCATATTACCAACCCGCGTATATGCCGCGGGGAAATTTTTGACAAAAATTCAACGGTGAAACATTAATCAAAAATCTTAAAACCAGTCACAATCAATTGTAAGCTAAGTATAAGAGTTACCTGGAGGTTTTTGACGAATTTGAACAGTTGAATCTGGCTGTGGGAAGTTTGCTCCTTTTGCTCCAAATCCTTTGCTCTCAAACTCAAATGGTAAAAATGGTGAGTCCAAAATTCTTTTTATAAGTTTTGAAAATGCAAAAAATTTTCAAAATTTTATTTTGTTTGGCCTCATGTGACTTTTAACTTGGGAGCTTGGAATGTCAAGATTGGTTTGTTTTCAGGACATTTTGGATGATTTTCAGTTTTGAGACGTTCCATGACTGCTGACCCGTCATGGCAGGTATCGTTTTCTCACTAACATCTAGGTTAGGGACACCATTTTCCGTTGCATTATGCATACTAGCCTCCATTTTCCGATACATCTGCCATAGGGTCGATCCCATTGTGTTATGGTTCATAAGCCATCTTCACTCGCCGATTCTTTAAATAATGACACGATGGTAGAGCCATCCTTTACATGGGCATCATAGTTAGCACCTCACTGACATTTGTTGCCCATGCTGCTCGGATTTGAGTAGGCTCGGGAGTCCTCTTAGTCCCGCCATGTGTTATGCATTGAGGACTCATTCTTCTTAGCTTCTCCACTTTGTTCTGGCCTTATACCCTAGAGGCTCCTTTGTGTTGAGTTGTACTATTGCATTGCATGTTGACCACTTTCACCTTTTGGCCTAGAACCGGCTTCACTTGGACTCATGTTTAAGCCAACTTTTGACCATGACGACTGTAAAATCAACCATGCATACCTTTGACTTCTGCAGCTTGACACACCTTGACCTGTGGAAGGAACATACCTTTGAGTGTCACTAACCAGTTTTCACCTCCTTGCATTGAGCATAGGAACGTTCCATTCCCAAGAACTAGATCATCTATTTCACCGGCACTCATTCTTTCCACTATACCATAACATTCTTTTATTCTTTTTTCGACTTAACGGAAAAAGACAAAAAAATTAAATATTCAAAAAAAGAGCGAGAACGTGACAGTATTTCCATTTATTGTTGGCAGCTAGAGTCAGTCGTGTCACCCTTGAACAAAGCACTCAAAACAAAGTCTCCTCCGTGTGGGTGGGATTTAGTTTGACTTAGGTACACCTTAACCTTGTTATTGAGTCAGTTCTCCCCCGACTGGTTATCTCTTCCAATCATATGGAGGGTTCGTTCGTGCCTCCTGCACGGCGAACTTATACAGAGTCATCATATACTGCCACATAGTCACATTGAGTCGTTCTTTTGTTCAAGGGAAGTTAGCCCGATTCGGCCTCTCTCCGGTGTCTCTTGACTCATTTTTCAGTCGGCCATCCCTGGTTGTCAGTGTCATGTCTATCATCACATCAGCTATATTGGTCCTTTATGTGTGTCGGTTTAAGAAGGTCCCCATTGATTTCTTGCTGGTGGGTCTTGTCCTTATCGACAACGACATCTTGCTTAGAGGACAGGCCTAGAGCCACACCCTGACCCTATTTTCATTATTGATAGGTCACCTTGTGCTCAGCATCGATCAGTATTATGGGTCTTTGACTCAGTGGTTTCCCTTGTGTTCGACATTAGCTTACATTATCACACATTGGGATTCGTGCAGTACCTTGGTTTCCATTTGACCCTATTGGTGGATACCTCGCCTCTGTGTCAGCTTTCATTATTGGTTGGTTCAAAGGGTTTCTGTCATGCGCTAGCCACATCTTGTGTATGCCAGAAACGTATTTTGGTTGGGTTACTACATCCTTTTCATCTGATTCCTTCCACATTATTTGCCTACAGGTTACACTCGCGCTAGATTGATGAAGGATGCCTTAATGCCTTCCTTCTAGCGGATCTTTCCCTATCGACTCTGACTCATTGCTCTGGGGCAAAGATCTAGAGTCCATTTGGCAGTACCTTGGGGTTTGCAGTCATTAGTGGCAGATCCTTCGCTATCGATAGTGGGAAACCATCATTGTCTCTTGATCGATAGATTCTTACAGGTGTTCGACTCCAGCTCATCTATTCACACTTGTTGGATTGTACTGGGTACCTTGACGCTCATTATCATTATCGGTGAGTAGTCTTTCGTTTGTTAATGGTATACATCAATGACCAGTAATCAAATGATTTCTCACATGGTCGAATTCAGATAATTTATTCCCATGGTGTAGAAATGTACCACGGCGGTCGGTGAAGACCTCAGGTTGTATCAGCATTCATTGGTTCGCTTGACAGTTGCTCTTGTTGCTGCTAGTTGATACCACTCCACTTTATATGTTGCAGTCAGTCATGGCGACATTCTATATGCTGGCACCTGAGTTTGCAGTGTAGTACCATCCTATTCCATCATGTTCAGCATGTTCAGTTGGTACCTTTTGGGATCAATCTTTGATATCAGTGATCCGTTGGATCTTTCAGCATCATTGACAGTCTTATATGTGATATTCAGATATGTACTTGTTCATTATGATCAGATGATCCATTATGTATCTTTCAGTCATTTATACTTGTATACTTAGTGGATCCGCTTGTACTTGATATGTGGACATGCTTTACTTTTTCTGAGCATGGGTATGCCCGCCTCAGACAGTGTTTCTTTCTGATCTCCTTTGGTGGCTTGGTAGGCTGAATTCTAGTGAAGTCCTCCTCGGTTTTTGACAGACTTCCTTTCCATGTACTCGCATAATATATTTCTGCCATAATATACCCCTTCTGACCTCATATATTAGGGGGCATCTGTTGTAGCTCCAAATCTCACTCTTATGGTTTGTGATGCTGCACTCATGGCCTAGGGAAACCCCTCCTTCCAGACCTGGTCCTAAAATTTAAAAAACTGTGTTTTATTCCTTATATGCGACATTGCCCTGAGTTAAACGCGTGTATACGCAGGTAGGCATATACCCAACCCGCGTATATGTATTAAAACACTTAAAAATATATAAAATTCCTTATTTTCGGGTGGAGATCGCGAGTTTTACCTGCTCATCACCTGTTAGTGCCCATGGCCCAACTGTTCCCAACCAACTCCCAACTACAAAACTACTTTGGGAGAGGTATAAAAAGACCTCAAATGGAAGGCCTAAAGGAGGAGAGAAGAGAGAGAAAGGTTATTATGCTGAGATTTTTCCCCTGACCGGGTCTGAAGTCCCTTGTGCCTTCTGCACTTCCCCCATTTGTATAGGAAACTCTTGTTTCCTTATGTGTTGATGTTCATCCATTACTTGTGACATCATGGAGAGAGTCATGGAAGGAGTTTGTTAAAGGCTTGAGGCTGGAACAGATCTGGAAGGAAGCTTTGCTTGGAGCCTACTAAAGGTGACTCAGGTGAAATTATTCCTTTTTATGTACTTTATTTTTCTATAATAAAAGAAACACATGTCTTGGTTCCCGAAATGAATCTTCTTTATGTTTATGATATTCATGTTTAGAATTCATATGTAAATGGTTGTTTGGATTTCATAACTAACTACCTTTCTTTATAACATGAAGATGGTTTCTTTATAATGTTTTGTCCATATACTGTTGTGTTCTTTGGAATTGGTTGTTTTGCAGGACAAAAGAGAAGAAGGGAACTCCAAGAAGGGTTTGGACCCTAAGGGCCTTCTCAAACGTAGGACCTAAGGTACGTACCCCTTTACAATAGAATTTGCTTATAATAGCATAATGGCTGTGTGAATGTGTGTTTCTTTGAATAGATAACTTTTAGTCTGCTAGGGTTTCAACCCAAAAATCCCTAGGGGAACAATTCCCTCAAACAAGTTGTCAACGGCATCCATTTCAGTAGTTCCAGCTCTTTTCTTGCAAAAGTAGAGTTAGTGGGTAAAATTAGGGTTTGCTATGGTTTGCGTTTCCTTTCAGTTTTTATCTTCTTTCTGCAAGTAGACTAGCCTCTTTTGAGTTAGCTTTCTTCCATCATAGTTAAAAGCTTCTTCTAAGAACTCATAGAAGTTGGCTTAAGCTCCTAGCGAACTTGTGCTAGCTGATCATGTGACAGCTTGCAATAAGAGCTTGTACTTGTGCATATATCACCGTCACTTCCAAGTTTGTTACGACTACCGGGTTGATAAAGTAAAGTAGGGAGCCCCAGAAGTTGCAACATTATTGTTGCAATACTAGAGTTCACCAAACTGTTCACCAAGAGGACAAGTGGCATGGGATTATAACACTGGACATCGGATGTAGATTTGACTTTGTAGTGGATTATGGACTTCCTGGGAAGGAGGTGGATCCTATATTACCTTGAGGGAGGAGGTGTGAGCCTCTGGATTGCCTTGTTGCAGATGTAGGCATCGTATTATTTTATTTTCTGGTTGAAAAATTGTGCTTATGTGAATATGTGTATATGTGGTTATTGTAAATACGATAATGAGTTGTGCTATAAAGTTCCATTATGCGGTATGTTGTTATGTTGTCATGATGTTTTGATTTTGAGCAGATCTTTCATTGTAAATACTGCAACGAGCTATGTTATAAAGCTCTATGGGTAGTATGTTTTGTTCTCAAAAGTACTTTGTTTATAGGTTTCATTGAACACCGAGGATGGTGTTCCCCCAAGGGGGAGGGTTCTGTAACAAGCCTTGTGAAAATTCCATGTAAAAATATATAAATACCACAGATGATGGGACACATATTCCAAGATGGATGGTGGGAAGGACATCCTAGGGGGGGTTCATTTGGTTGTTTATGGCTAAGGAAATTGGCAAAGGAAATGGCTAAAGCATTAAAGAGGAAAAAAGGTATTATGGCACATTTATTTATGAAAATAATGGAAATTAGGAGAAAAAGTAGGTGAAAGGTCACAGGTTGCATGTGAGGAGGAAAATGAAGAAAATAGAGGCCCCATTCATAAAATGGTTTCTAAGGATCAATTGGTAAGACTTGGTCAATTCAGTTTTGGAGCTCTCTCATTATTCTCTCTCTCTCTCACACACACTCTTGGTCACTAAGAGTTTTCATGGAGCACTCTTGGAGGGTGTGGCATACCTAGATTCTTGGAGCAAGAAGGCAAAGGAAGAACATGAAAACACAAGAAGGCATCGACATCAGCAGCTACATCAACCTTTCATCCAATAAGGACCCTATGTACAACAAGGTCCTTACCAACAACCATTGCAGCAACAAGGTCAACACTTTCAACAACAAAACCAATCTTTATATCAAGAAGGTCAACCCTTGCACCCACAAGGTCAATCCCTGCAGTAGCAGGGTTAATAGTTTTATCATGAAGGCCAACAATTACAAAAAAAACCTTATAATCCATATGCCACACAAACTATTTATCCACCTTATGGTTCTCAACGGCCTATGGAAGGATAGTATCAACCTTACAATGGAAAAAAACCCACCTTTGTGGGGGAAGAATCCACCTTATCATTAGGGTACCCCTCATTGGGCACAATATCATGCTCCTTATGGTCAAAATTTGCCACTTTTGGGGCAACACCCATACCAGCAAGGATGGAATTTGTAAACCTGGCCTTATCAAATGCATTCCATGCCTTTCAACTCCCAATTACCATTTTTAGCCACATTAGAATTGTCGGATGTGTCAAGGCTCACTAATGATCCAATAATTGATTTGCCTTATTGGCCTCCGGTTCCCACTAAGATTCCTGGCGATTGCCCAAAATTTCAAGGAAGAGATAAAGAATACCCCTAGACCCATGTTATGACTTACTAGTTATGGTATTAATCCAAATCCTAGGTTGACGACTTTGTTCGGCTACGTCTTTTTCAGTGAACCTTGACGGGTGTTGTTGTCAAATGGTACATCAAGTTACCTCAAGGTGCCTATCAAGATTTCAATTCTTTGGCCATGGCCTTCCTTACTCACTTCTAGTTACCATTTCCGTATGAAACTAGCACCCATTTTATTACATCACTGAAATGGGATATTTCTACCCACATCTTTGATCACATCCATGAATGAAGACGTTGGCCTCACGTCATCAAGTTTGAAATACCTAATGTGTTGTTAACTGAATGGTTACCAAATCATTCATCAATGAAATTCCTACAGACATAACAATGGGAGGTTGTGTTACTGAAGATCAAGATATTTCTTGTGCCCAATATTTATATTTAGTGTATTCCTCATGTGGGATGTTATATGATCTCTTCATGTTATATTATATTCCCGTTCAGTCTATCGCGGTAGAAGAAGTCTCAAAAGCTAAAAAGAAGGGTAAAGGAAAAGTGAAATTTGATACCCCAAAATAGGATCCTCCAAAGTCATCTCATGATGATGCCTCCAAATGTAAGCCTAAATATCCTTGCCTTATTTGTGAAGAAGATCACTATACCAAGGATTGTCCATGTTGTGTGGAAGTTAGTTTCTTGTTAAAAATCACTCAAGGGACACCGAATCTACTAAAATATCCTTTTCCATCACAACAAACCCAGTTGGTAGAACAATCAAAATCTTCTACCTCTTGAGGTTCTCAGGTTTACATGAGTGGGATAGTGCCTATTTCTATTACCACCCAATAAGAAGATTATCAAATTCATCAAAAGGAGACAATGCAGAAAGGAGCCACTAATATGACTTCTTCTTCTACTTCACCTAGTTTCAGTCCTCTTCACATTGAGATACCCAATAATGACTCTATTATCCGTCCACCTCCTATAGGTGTTCTTCATAAATCATCTTATAATCGGAATGCACGAGCTTCCTAGCATTACAATATTATTGAAGACTTGGCTCAAGCGCCTTCATTGATGTTTGCCTTGGAATTTCTCCAAACTTGTCCAACATAGTGGAAAGCATTAATATCCTCTACAAGAGGGATTGACCCTACGAATTCAAATTTGATCACTTTTGACCTAGAAAATCATGTTCCCCATCTTCCCCATCAAATTGTGTTTATAATCCAAGTTATCATTAAAGGAAAAATGATTCATCGAACTTTTATTTATGAGGGTTCTTTCATGTGCATCATGTTTGTTTCATGTTGGAAATACATTGGCTCTCCACCCCTCAAGCAATCTCCAAACAATTTAGAAGCCTTTGATGGTAGAGGATCTTGTCCTTATGATATTCTAATGAGTTTTCCCATCACATTGGAAGGGAAAATTGTTGAATTGGAAGTAGAAATTATGGATGTGAATTTGAATTATAACCTTCTACATGGATGAAGTTGGACTCATGCCATGTTTTGTGTGGTTTCTTCTTTGTTCTACATACCTCATTTTCCTCATTACAAAAAAATACTTACCGTCGACCAACTGGCCTTTTTCTCTTCTAGTTCTTTGAACGGAAATGTGCTATATGTGGGAAATAACAACATTCCTTATGAGAGTGTGGAGGTATGTATTTTTAAATATTATTCTCTGATGGGAACTTTTTCCCTCCCGCCTCCTCATGTCACTTCTGTCAACATGATCTCTACTGTTTACGATCCTTGGATCGTTCCATCTCCCAATTAGGTTGGTTCTTTTGGTGATATTATGCCACTTAACCCTGTAGAATAAGGTTACCAAGCTATTGTTTTGGCTTCAACAATAACTTTTGAAAGTAATAGTACCCTTAGTATGCACCTAGATGCATATTCATAGTCTGCTTGGCTTGGTTTCTTGGGATTCTTCAGATCCTTTGAACGAGACATTTGCTACTAACGATAGTATCATGGAGGTTATGTCTCTTAAGGAAACACCCTAGAATGATGTTGATCATCGTTCCTCATTTCTTCCTAGTCTTGGTGAGATTTCATTGTGTCTAGATACCTTTTTTTCCCACAAACTTACCCATCCAATTCAAACACCCATCTTGGTGCATGAAGTTTTTTCTGAAGGGAACATGGGAAATATCATTATTACCTTACCCATTGACATTTCAATCAAACCTGAAATTATCAAAATATTTCAACTAGGGGCATCCTTTTCTCACCGTGAGATTAAGATTTTCTTTCCTTTTTTCATGAGATCTCCTCACCAAGTCTTTACTGTTCAACCAATATTGCACAAGGGTATTCATCCTATGACTTGTAACCCTCACTCGCCAGGGGGAGTGGGGGAAGTACCATGTATGGGCATTATTCCACTATTTGGCCTATTCAATGCTTACACTTCATTCCAATAGTTAAACTTCGATTTTATTCTCTTTTGATTGATTACCATAGTCCGCAAATGTGCTCCATATGAAAAATTTTACCCGATCATGTGTGTAAATACTTATGTACATTAGTGTGTATTTTCATTAGTCTGCAGTGTGATTTTGGTGTGTTAGTTTTATTTTGTAAACCTTTTCCTTTCCTTACCTCGTGCTGTACTTGGTTTGTAGATGTCATCCAACCATTACATTGGTTTTGCTGATGGTGGTTGTCATAGTACACATAATCTATCTTTTGCTGGATGGGAAATATATGACCCTAATGGTGAGTTAGTGAATTTTCAAGGTTTATGTTTAGGTTGAATGTCTAATAACATTTCCGAATATATTGCGGTCATTTAACTTTTGTCAAAAGCCATCGCTCTTGAAATTAGGTAGTTAACCATAAAAATTGATTTACAACTCATTATACTACAACTTAATGGACAATATTTAGTTAGAAACCGTCGAATTTGGCGAATGTATTTGCATATTTGTTTATTGGAACAAGAAGTATATTTGATTACTTATCATTGCATTCCAAGTCACATCAACACATTAACAAATGCATTAGCTAACTATGTGTTTTATATACATTTGCGAAACTTGTAAATAATATAACATCACACATTGAATATGGTAAGCAAGAATATATATATAACAAGTGTTTGCAAAATAGTTTTCTACATCAAAATAACAAAACTTGTGCTCCAAGAAACATGGATTTACAAGTCTACATAGTGTAGAAAAGAAACTAGAAGTTGGCTATTTGCTCACATGGTGCTCATGACAACATGAGACAGCTCTACTCACTCAGCCTAGCAGTTGAAGCAATCTGGTGAATACTCTTACTGTGTGCCTCTGATAGTGCAATGACACCTCATCAATCGAGGCATACTCTAGAATTCCCCTGGTTAAGCTTTCCAAGTTACGCTCAACCTCAACGATGGGATCTACTCCTTCTACATATGAGGGAGCATCCTTGATTTGGCATGCCACTTGCCTACCTATTGGAGAAACCCCTAGAGGTCTCTCTGGTCCCATATCTGCACGACATTACAAATTAATCTCAGTACACATAAAAAATGATATAAACTTATAAAATCTCAAAAAATAGTACCTGAATCAGTCCACTATTCCCTTGGAGGAAGTGGAATATATGGATCTCCTCGGAAATCCATCCTTGCATAGGTCCAATCGTAGACCATTATTATCTGATGATGCATACACCCAAAGAATGTTGGAGGGAAAGACATCTATTTACTACCCCTATGTCGCAGCATCGACTCTCCCCATCTGAGAAAATCTGGGTCTCTAGGTGATGGAGGATCCACTTCTAGGCACTAGTAACGAAATAATGGCACACGTTCTAGGATGAATGTCACCATAATAGATCTGAAACCAAATTATTTTATATTTCCCCTCTTTCACTTGGTTAATTTTCATTTCATGCATGCCAGTAAACCTTCACATCAGTTGAATACCATGGTATTTAGGCATTCGATCATGTAATGGAAGTGAGACTTTGATGCCTCATGCAATTCTTGTACCACTGGTATTTGGGCCATAGTGTGTAGAATGGTTCGCAATGGAATTTTTTTGATGGTTTCTATGTTAATCTTCTCGCTATTACCCTTCATGGCTGTGACCATACCGTGGGTTTTCATTTATGATCCTTTCTATTCGTATGGTTGCAACCATACCAAGGATCCTTACACGTGATCCCTCTTATTCAAATGGTTACATCCATATCGCAGATTCATGTATCATTAGATGCATATTTCTATATTGTTAGGCATGATCATCGGATATGTTAGATATGTATATGTATATTCTTGATTTGGAGGTCTCCTAATGGTGTTGTTCTCATCCTCGCACTGATTTGTAAAGCACCTCAACCATCACTCCTTGTTCTACCTTCATGATTTAGGGAGCATCTATTACACTGTATATTGTCATGTCTCATGTTCACTTCCTATGGCATATCCCGTAGTGCCAAAACATTGACTACTGTGGAAAATATCCATCATGATATAAAGGCCAAAACCTCCCTAAAGGATCAAAGGATATATACCCTGAAATAATTTTGGAGAAAGTTTACTTAAAACCTAATTTCTTGCTTCAACATGTTTTTCTCCACTACCTTCCCATGCTAATGGCAGGTTGCTCAGTTATACACTCACTCTTCCACTGTAGGTTTTCATAGAAAATCTCGCGCTAGCATCCTTTTGGCAGGTTTTCCCAAACTGGAGGAGAAGTTTCGTGATCTAGAGGCTTCCAGAATGACGAGCTGGATGTTGTTCATTATGGATGTGGTCGATTATCCCAATATTACTCTTTGATCTTATCCCTATGGGATTTCCCCTTGAGATTTGGACCTTCCTCTATCATTTTTGAGGTCCTAACTCTCTCTCCTTGCCTATAAATTCATACCCCTCCATTCCCAAATGGTTGGTCATTGATTGTTGCATCCCTATGCTGAGATTATGCTTACATGCTTCCCATTTCTAGCTTGGAGGAGTGTTTGAAGAGTCTTTCTTTAGACTTGGACATCCACCCAAAGGAAGGCCTCAACATCAAGTCATAGGTTGTATGCTTCCCTTTTTATTTTCTTAATATACACAAATCTTGGTTCACTTTCCATAAATATTTGTGTTGATGCTTCATTTATCTTAATGCTCCTTGCTATATTAAGTGGATTACATTTGAATTATGTTGGTTTCACTTTTATGCTTTGTTGTGTTCTTGTTCTCTTGTGCAAGTATTCAAACGCCATGAGAAATGAGGATTGAACCTGAGGGAGAAATCTATTAAGATCTTCAACAAAGGAATACATCATAGCAACAGAAGGAGGTAGGTCTCCTTCCTCTTCTTTAATTATGATTGTAGTCTACAAAAATGTCTTGTAGATTGTCTCGTTTGTTACTAGACCCACTCATTGGGATAGAGAGATCATCTCTATCTGCAAAGAGAATTTTCCTTCACAACAACAACCCACATGAAATGTTATCCAAACCGAATTCATTCCTATTACGGAAGCCTAAGAAGGCACCTCTATGTCTTAACAACGCTATTCCACCTTCCCCATCATACTTGATACATGACAAGTCATCTATGAAATCTTCTGACACTTCGAAGTCATGTGCATTAGAAAAACATGCCAGAGTTGAGATTGTAATGTAAGCCATGGATGGTGTGCACATATTCAAAACAAACTTTGAGGGCTCAACTTGTCATCTGGCTCTCCTTCTAGAGCCATAAATGTTGGTTGTGTTGGACACGCCAACATGTCATGAGATTTCCCTGGTAAGATGTCCCAACTAGACCTTATACCATTTGGAGTAGGAGTCCCAGTAGTGGGTAGTAATGTAATGCCTTGACTGTGGTAGCACGTAGAGGTAAGTGTGATAACTTTGTCGGAAGCAAGTGTGTGACCTTGTAGCGAGTCAAGTGAGATACATTGGGGTTCTAGCACATGGAGGAGGAAAGGGAAGTGTGTCCCTTAGAAGCCTATAATAGTACGCAACCTGAAAGGAACACATTAGCAGAATGACATCACAAACTAGAAAGTGGAACTGTCCACAAACCAAAGTGACGAGTTAAACCAACAACACGTCTGTAGCAAGATTCATACAACTGCATATAAATAGTTCATACACAAATGTGTATGTTAAATAACATACATTGCCAAAGCAACCAAAATAGTCCAACTATAATAGAAACATATGCATGAAAACGTGTTGGCTTTGCTATAGAGTATTAAGTGAAAGTTCCATCCATAAATACACCATTGACAACCACTAGCCGAAATAATGGAACATTACAGTCAACATTGCTTGCTCCAACAAAGAGATGTACTCACTCTACGTTGTGAAGAAGCCAAGGCTCGTTACAATACTCTCCAAGTTTCCTCTAAGAAATGCCCAGTGAAATTATTGGCTCCCAAAAGCCTTTACCATGAGTTACGAGGTTCAATATATAACAAAGGGTCGAGTGGCCCTTGACATTCCCCTTTGACTCTTGGACTACCCTCATGACTCTTCACATTCCACTAGTGACACTTCGAATTTCACTTACAACATATTTAGAATAATAAAATTTCCACATATTATACCCATTTGGAACAAAATAGGTTTGAGTCAGCCTAACAAGACAAACAACATCACTCAGGGTCTTGGGGAAAGACCAACTCGGTAACCTCCTCATGGTGGTCTTCAAGATAAACTGATACCAAGCTTGGTGTTGTGCTATTGTGTCCCCATACTATTTGGTGATTTATTTATCGAAGCAAAATATTTCCTCCATATCTTTCGGGTATATGGTTCTGAAACCTTTGTCCAGCTCATCGTCAAGCATGCACAACACTATCCTAAGTGTGGTAGGACCACTGATGTACTTCTTCATGTTTTCTATGCTCAGGTGCAAGTCATCACTAGTGGCCTCATGCATCAATCATTCTATGTTGATCTGAATTGGATCATTATATTGTTTATCATCCACTTCAATGCATTTGGAGAGGAAAAAGTGGAGGAATTAGCGCATGGGCCATGGAAACTAGATGTACTCTAACATTTGATACAATCACCCGTTCGTCTATGTGCATAGGTGATGTGTGATGATCTGGGAGATTATTTATTCATGCCTCTACAATCCATTGTTATAACTCATCAAATGAAAAATTATACACGTCCATCACTGGATCATTATCAAGGATAACAACATCTCCTTGCTTGCTCGAGACTAGTTGTGATCTTGAAGGTGGGAGAGACTGTGGTGGGACCTTAGATTCTCTTAGGATGAGATTGGTGTCTTGGTCCTGTGGCTCCTATTTCATCTCCATGTATGTTGCTTCAACCATTGGATCAACCTACTGAGCGATTTAAAACCTGCACCTTCTCATGCTCTTCTTCATCTGTTGGCTTTTATGTTTCTTCAAAGTTTATAGGTGCAATTTTCTTTGTCATTGTGCCTTGCCTTTCCTCCTGCTCCTATTTTTTCTTCTTTTCCCTTTCTCTCCTCTTGATCTCTTACTTTGATTTAAGTTTATTTGGTTTCCCGCAACTTCCTCTCTACATCTTCCAACCTTTTGTTATCTCTCTTCCTATGTTCTACTTACCTTTCGCACTGTCGCCTCTTCGCCTCTATCTCCAAAGCTACTTTCTCAAAAAGAGAATCTACTCTAAACTTGTAGATTTTCTTAGCCTCTACGCTCTTGAAAATATTCCTCTTGCCTTTGTCTTGTGCTGGTTTGTTGCTCACTGTTGTTTTTGTTGCTTCCTGTGGTGTTTCTACCTATAATGTTTCTTTTCATTCTACAACTATGCTAACCAGTTCATTAAGCCTAGAGGAGTTGTAGAAATACCTCCAAGGTCAATGACATGCCCCGTCGATCCATGGATAATACACCTTCGCAGAGTGGTTCTTGCATATTAAGTGGGGATCATACAGATTGAAACTCTTGATGTTGAACACAAACTTCTTCAAGTCCTTGGCCTCAACATCTGCATCCTTCATGGTACGGATCTCATACAATCCAATCCATAAAGGTAGAGTAGGCCATGGTGCCTTCTTCCACATGTGAACTCCTATTGATAACCCTATGGAGATGTGACACACAGCCTATTACATAACCAAATTATCCGTGGAAAACCTTGGTAACACATGCAGAGGCTTGTCTCTGCCAAACATCCTGGTGAAGGTGCCACCGGGTGACACATACCAATCTGCAATGTTAAGAAATGCATGTATTTCTTCTTGGGACATGTGATGAGCCCCAAATTTTGGTAACATTTTGGGCTCATTTGGCCTACTTACCTTTCTCAACCCTTCATTTTTTATCACTTATGCATCATTTCTTAGTATATTCATGTTATTTGTAGGAAGGAGGGCAGTCATTATGCCTATGTGGCTAATACATGTTTATTTCAGGTCTTTTTGACATTAAATGGAGCAAAACCACGCAGATGGAGGCAAGGAGACAGCCAAGGTGGCATTGCGGGTTTGTAGGAAGGTTGTCCACAACCTTGAATGACCTTCCTCGTGATCTCCACCCCAACTCTGAGCTCCAACAACTATCACCACCGAGCTAGAAGGCAGCCAACAGATTCTACAGGAACAGCAGTTTACTTTTAGTTGGACAGCCAAGCCCCACTAATTTAGGAGGCCAGCTTGGCCCTCATAATGTATAAATATTGAGGTTGTAGCCTTCGATGGGGACTTTTGAACCTTTGTTGCAGATTTTGAATCACGAGATATAGCTCTGTTTTGCTCTTTGTAAGACATTTTTGGCATGTTGTTAGACTTATGATTATGATCTTTTAATAAAAGGTAGGCAGATTTGAGTTCAATTCTAAGTTCTTAGAGGAGCTATAGCTCTCAGGCTTGGGCCCAACCTGAGAGCAATAGGCCTCCTTTCTTTGTATTGTTACTTGTCTTTTCTTCAGCATCATATTTCTTGTCCTTTACATGCACTTGGAAAACACAGTTTGCTGATTCGGATTTCTTGATGTAATTAAGTAGGTTAGTTTTACGGATAAAGTGCTTTCAGTAGTTTAGATTAGAGTAGGAGGATTAGAATTCATCAGAGTTACAAGAAAAGGTTGATTGTACACTCACTTCCACCTCTGTTTAGAGATTGGGAGTGTAGACCGTGCCAACCACCAAAAACGCAGTTTTATATGTTCATGCAAGCTTTAATGCAATAATTTCAATTGTAGAAGTGTCCATGCACTTAGATTTTGTGGAGTAGCTCTTTGTTTCAGCACCATGCACGATTCTCCCTTAACTTACATTGTTGTTCTTTGGTTTTCAATAAAACAGTTAGAATAGGTTGATGAATTCTCGGTTTTGTGCAAGACAGAGGTGATTTGTTCCATTTACACTGCACAGCACCACTCTATCATTCCCTTATCCTTCTCAGCCGTGCCTAAGCCATCTCCTTACCTCCCAACTAGATCATTTGTCCACCAACTCTTCTATTATCCATGTTGTTTTATCTTTTCGGCCTTCCATTGCCTCCACCCTTCTATCGACCAACCAGTTTTACACACCCCCTCTCCATCTCATCTCTCTGTCCATAAGCCATCACAAGCTCCCCTCTCATCCTACCCATCCACCCATACAACTCATTCACTCCTCCATCACCCAAAACTCTGATTGCAGAACATCCTGTAGAAGTTAGCAGACTTCCTGTAGAAATCTCGAGCTTCCTGTAGGATCCCCTGCAGACATCCTGTAGAAGCTTGCAAACACGGTTTCCAGGCATTTGAACGTTATGAACTTCTGTGGAATGATGTAGGGATCCCCTGGAACCTCTCAGAGTCCTCCTGACCTTTTCCAAGCCTTCCTCCCCTCGAACTACCCCTCCACAGTCAAGACCCAGTAAGAAGCACAATCATAATAACTCCAACCACTTGAGAAAAAATACAAAAACATGTTCTCTTCAGATGAAAGTAGTTTAGACTCATGCATCTCATCTCACTATAAGTAATGGCATCATTTTTAGAAGTTGCATTCCCACCATTGCATCGTAAGGCTTAAGCTGGTCAGATTAGGGTTTACTAGGGTTTCCATGTTTTGTTGGCTTTCAGTTCATTCTTGCAAAGTAGGTTAATTTCCTTTGAGATAGCTTTCGTTCATCACTTAAAAAGCTTCTTCTGAGAGGATATAGAAGTTGGCTTGAGCCCTAGCGGACTTGTGCTAGCTGACCAAGTGACAGTTGCGACAAGAGCTAGTACTTGTGCATACAGCACCGTCGCTTCCAAGTTTGTTACGAACTACTGGGTTGATAAAACTAGAGAAGGAAGCTCCAGGAGTTGTAGCTTTATTGCTACAATACTTGAGCCCACCATATTTTTGGCGCCGTTTCCAGGGAAGCGTCAGAGTATTAGTAATTGTTGCTTTTCTTCTATTTTCCTACTCTCGCCTTCTGCCAAGTAGTTTATTTCATTTCCATTCTGCAAAAGTAGCATAGACATTTCCTGCTTTCATAGATTAGCATTTCAATTCCGCAATTTCAATTTTGCAAGCGTATATTAGCATTTCAATTCTGCAAGCGTAGACTAGCATTTCCATTCCTGCAATTCCATTTGAGCAAAGTAGACTAGTTCTTTCCTGCTTTCATTTCAATTCTGCATTTTCATTTCAGCAAGATAGTTAGTTGTAGATCAATATGTTTCAGTTTTTGCAGGTACCAAAGAAAAAAACAAAAGCAATCAAAAAAGTCTTTCCATTTCATGCCTCGTAGAAATCGAGATAAAACAGGAAAATTCTTACCCAACACCCCCACCACATCACTGAGTCACCCTTCTCTCTTCTTCGGTGACAGTGATCCAGAAGAACCTATAGGTGAACCTCCTGAGATATACGAAGATCCTATAGCAGAAGAATAATTAGAGACCATCCCATATGAAGCTATGGCTGACAATAGAGGAGAAGATGAGAGAATAGAAGGTGCCTTCCCCATCCGAGAAACCAATGGAGACATGAAAATGAAGAACATTAGCCCCTCCGCTTTACCTCACTTCCATGGACTGACTACTGAAGATCCTGATACCTTCCTGTTTGATTTTTCTATCCTTTGTCGAACCTATGACTATACTGAAGATGAGCAGAAGCTGAAACTCTTCCCTTCAACTCTTAAGGATGCAGCATTACGCTGGTTCATGGGCTTACCTGGGAATAGTATCACCACTTGGGCTCAGATGTAGCAAGCTTTCAATACCAAGTACCGGGACTACTGTAGGTCCAAGGAAACCAAGGGAGAAATCTTTCGGATGACCATGGGAAATGATGAGTCCTTAGAGGATTATGAGGAAATGTTCCAACTTAGCTATAAACAGGCCAGGTGCACACTTGACCCTGAATCCCCCAAGTTGGTCCTGCTCCGAGGAGTCCCTGAAGACCTCTTAGATACCCTTCACATGTTAGCTGGAGGAGATATTTACCAACTGCCTTATGAGGACATCAAGACTGTATTTAGAAACCACTCTAGGGCAGCCCGGAAACGAGGTAGAGGAAACCTCCTCTCAGCTGGTATTCCTTTCTCCAAACATGAGTTTTCAAATCAATTAGAAGATCTCAAGAGTGAGGTGAGACAGACCATTGCCATGCAACTTGACACATTCAGGATCCAGCAGAAGAAGGAAGAAGCTGAGAGGGCCTTGGCTATCTTCTGCCCTAGATGTACAAGGAGACACCCTAAGAATGAATGCCCATTGCATTCGGTTGAAGTGTGTTTCGTTTGTGAGGAGGACCATCCCACAAATCAATGTCCAACCTTACCTGGGCTTAAAGCCATGTACCAAGGGACAGAAGCCCCCACTGAACCTCTCTATTTCCTGAACCAGAGGAGGCCACAAGGACCTAGACCTTACCAGCAAGGGATGCAAGGGGCACCCCAAGCTTATTACAGCCCCAACCAATCTACTCCCATGCCTTCCTGGGGTCCCCCTACTCATCCTTCCTGGTCTATGCCTCCTCCATGGTCTTATCCACCTCAGTACCCTACTCCGCCCGCTACTCATTCATATCACTCACATGCCCAGCCACAACCTCAGTGGAATGCACCTCAGTCGGGGTGGAGGCCCCAGTACAACACCCCTCCTGCCATTTTTCCTCCACCACCAGTTCAACCTCAACCATTACCTCCTGCTCCTCCAAGGCAACCTCAAATGCCTGCTCAACCGAACCCAAACCCCAACAATAGACAGGCCCAGCAGGTATACACTGGGGAAACATCATGCCCTACCTATGCTGTGGAGATCCAGGAGATCAATCTTCGATTTGGAAAGACTCTTCCGGATCGCCAACCTCCTCCCCCAGAGGACGAGGAAGCTATTCCACCCTTTCCTGAGAGACTAATAGCCACCACACAACCCAACCCAGAGGAGGATGAGCTTTTGGGAGAGCTCAAGCAGTTGTGTGTGAAAACACCACTTCTCCAAGCCATCAAGGATGTGCCAATATACAACAAACTGGTAAAGGAAAAGTGTTTCAAACACCCAGGCAGGCGAAAGAGAGATGCTTCAACCATCAATGTCTTAGGACAACTGTTTGACCTTATGTTAGGACAAGTCATCTGCCCAAAGTATCTAGATCCTGGGAGTCCTGTAGTAGATGTTCACATCAATGGCACCATCATACCTCACACCTTGATCGATCTGGGGGCTGCCATTAATGTGATGACCAGGGATACCATGCTCAAACTCAACCTTCAGGGTTCCTTGAGGAAGACCTCGACAGTCCTGTAACTAGCAGATCGCTCCACCGTGACTCCCGAAGGGATTGTGGAGGATGTCTTGGTCTCTGTTGACTCTTGGGAATACCCTGCAGATTTCTTGGTTCTGCAACCAAAGGCAAAGCTTACTGGATATCCTCTTATTTTGGGAAGGCCTTCGTTAGCCACTGCAGATGCTTACATAAGTTGCCGTGCAGGAAACATGACCATCAAAAATGGTCCTATGTCCAAGCAGCTAGTCCTATACCCTCCTGCCCAACCCTCCTTAGAGCATGACTTACCACTTTGGTTGGAGGAAGGAGAAGAGGATGAGGTGTACTCGGCACCTTTGTGCACCCTAGACACCACTAAAAGAGACCCCCCAATCGAGGATGACTTGATTGAGACCTTGATCCAGAATCCACCTCCCAGTGCACTATCCTTAGAGAAATTGGTGGAGGATGCCCAAGCCAGCACCTTAGTGGACCTTTGTGCAACTAACCCTGTCACTCCCAGAGTCAAGAATGTGGAGTTCGGCCCTGAGAGAACGTTAAAGATCAGCTCCTCCCTATCTCCTTCCCAGGAAAAGGAGTTGTGTAGCTTGTTGGCCAATCATCTAGATGCTTTTGCTTGGAGCTATAAGGAGATGAAACGAGTCCATCCTTCGGTCTGTACCCATCACATATACATCAAAGAGGATTGTAAACCGGTTAGGCAACCCCAGAGGAGAATGAATCCAGCCCTTAAGGGCATTGTCAAGGAGGAATTGCAAAAACTATTGGATGCCGGATTCATTTACCCCATCTCAGATAGTGAATGGGTGTCCCCTCTGGTGTTGGTTCCCAAGAAAAATGGGAAGTGGAGAATCTGTGTGGACTACCGAGAACTGAACAAAGCTACCAAGAAAGACCATTTCCCTCTACCTTTCATAGATCAAGTGTTGGATGGACTGGCAGGAAAGAAGTTCTTCTCTTTCCTAGATGGGTTTAGCGGGTACAACCAAATCCAAATCAGCCCGGAAGACCAAGATAAGACCACCTTCACTTGTCCTTGGGGTACCTTTGCCTACCGAGTTCTTCCCTTTGGGCTATGCAATGCTCTTGCTACCTTCCAGAGAGCTGTCTTGAGAATCTTCTCGGAGCTGGTCCATGATGCGGTGGAAATCTATATGGATGTCTTCACTCCTTATGGGTCCAACTTCCAGGAAGCATTGTCCAATCTGGGAAAAGTCCTAACCAAATGCATTGAGATGAACCTGTCCCTTAGTCCTGAAAAATGTGAATTCTTGATGACTGAAGGGACCGTGCTAGGCCATACCATTTCTTGCCAAGGGTTAGAAGTGGATCCTCACAAAATTGCTCTCATCAAGAGGGTTCCACCTCCCCAAAAGGTAAGGGATGTTCAGAGTTTCTTAGGATTAGAAGGGTATTACAGGAGATTCATTAAAGACTTCAGCAAGCTAGCCTCGCCATTGTTTGAAATGTTGGCAAAAGATGTGGAGTTTAAATGGACTGACGATTGTCAGAGGGCTCTGAATGAATTAAAGGACAAGTTAGTGTCTGCCCCAATCTTGAGAGGTCCAAACTGGGCCCTACCTTTCCACATCCATACTAATGCCTCAAACAAAGCCATAGGGGCAGCTTTAGGACAAGTTGAACAAAAACTTCCATATGCCATTTACTTTGTTAGCAAAAACTTATCCAAAGCTGAACTGAATTACACTCTAACCGAGAAAGAATTCTTGGTTGTGGTCCATGCACTGAACAAGTTCCGACATTATATCACTGGCTATCAAACCTTTGTACATACGGATCATGCTGCAATTAGATATTTAATGAATAAACCAGATGTGAATGATCGTATTATTAGATGGTTACTTTTGTTGCAGCAGTTTGATTTGACCATTGTTGACAAACTAGGTAAAGAAAATGTTGTTGCTGACTTTTTATCTAGATTGGATTTGTCTGCAGATGAGGATGGAACAGTGGATGACCAAATGCCCGATGAACATCTGTTTGCTATCTCAGTACTCTCTCCATGGTTTGCTGATATAGCAAACTACCTTGTTTCAGCACAGTTCCCTCCGCACCTATCTTCAAGAGAGAAGAGCAGAATCATCAGAAAAAGTGCCTCATTTACTTGGATCGGGGGCAACCTGTTCAAGCTTGGACCTGATCAGATCTTAAGGCGTTGTGTAAGGGAGGAGGAAGTCTTTGCTATCCTCCTCACCTGTCATGATGGGCCTTGTGGAGGACATTTTGCAGCAAAGAGGACTGCCTTCAAAATCCTGCAGGTAGGCTACTATTGGCCCACACTTCATCAAGATGTCAGAAGGTATATCAGCCAATGTGACCGATGCCAAAGAATGGGGAAACCGACTCAAAGGGATGAGATTCCTATCCAACCTCAAGTGACTCGTGAGCCATTTGAGAAGTGGGGTATGGACTTTGTGGGTCCAATCAACCCTCCTTCGAGGCAAAGGTCTTACATCATGTGTGCACTGACTACCTGACAAAGTGGGCAGAGACTAAAGCAATCAAAGTAGCAACAAAAGAAAAGGTGGCTGAGTTCTTAAGAGAGAACATCTTCTACAAATTTGGCTACCCAAGAGAGCTGGTCACCGATCAAGGAAGCCAGTTCACATCCAACTTAATTGAAGACCTACTAGCTCATCACAAAATCAAGCATAGGACTTCCACCCACTATCATCCACAGGCAAATGGGCAAGTGGAAGTCACCAACAGAGCATTGGAAGGGATTTTGACTAAGGTGGTGAGCAGCAGTAGGAAAGATTGGGCAGATCGCCTGGTTGAGGCCACATGGGCTTACAACACCACCTGGAAGACCACCATCGGCTTTACACCTTATGAGCTGGTCTATGGGAAGAAAGCTTTGTTGTCCATTGAATTTGAATACAACACTTTGAGGATGGCAGCTCAGCTAGACCTAGATCTCAGCCATGCACAACAAGAAAGGTTATTGCAGCTGAATGGATTGGACGACCACCGAATGCAGGCCCTCCTTCACTCAGAAGTGGTTCAACTTCAGAGAAAGGTGTGGCATGACCAACACCTCAATGACAAGCAATTCCAGCCAGGAGATCGGGCATTGTTGTATGACTCCAGGCACAAAGATTTCAAGGGGAAGCTAAAAACCAGATGGTTGGGACCATATGCAGTGGAAAAATGTCATGACAATGGATCTATTCTTATTCGGACCATTGATGAGGAAGCCATCTCCATGCTTGTCAATGGGCATCGACTGAAGATCTACAGGAAACCTCTCTCAAGACAAGAGTTCATCAAAACTATGGAGGAATCAGTGTTGGTCATAGAGAAGGATTTTGCCTCTGCTTTTGGCATACCCTGAAAGATTTAAAAAAATAAATAAATAAAAATAATAATAATAAAGATCCTTGGATGAAAACCTTTCTGAGGCTCCCAAGGTAGGTGGTAGGGGTGAAAACCTCATTGAGGTGCCCCTATTGTCTTTCCAAAAAAAAAAAAGGGATTTGAAAAAGGATCCTTGAGTGAAAACCTCTCTGAGGCGCTTAAGGCAGATGGCAAGGGTGAAAACCTCATTGAGGCGCCCCTGCTATCTTTCAAAAAAAAAAAAAAAGGAAAAAACAATATGCAAAAGAAGACAGGGACAACAAGTTTATAATCTGGAAATGCATGCAGGTTGCAGGTGTTCTATGA
This sequence comes from Pinus tabuliformis, assembly GCA_031772625.1. Classification (NCBI taxonomy): domain Eukaryota; kingdom Viridiplantae; phylum Streptophyta; class Pinopsida; order Pinales; family Pinaceae; genus Pinus; species Pinus tabuliformis. The sequence goes on from CM062809.1 coordinate 125,784,348, forward strand.
AGGAGAGGAGGTCTCTCAACTCAAAGTCAAGGATCCTTATCATGCTGCCAGGAGACCTCACCAACACCTCATCCAAGAATACTCATCTTCTCCAAGGTATGGGCACGATTTCATCACAGCTTAAGTCTTCTACAGGAAGATGCAGACTTTCTACAGGAAGATGCAGACTTTCTACAGGAAGGTGCAGACTTTCTACAGGAAGGTGCAAACTTTCTACAGGAAGTTCTGTATTTCTACAGGAAACTTCCTGTAGAAGTTCAGGACGGCCCAGAATTCATTGTATGAGGAGATCTAATGACCAAGGATCGGTTTGGACGCATGCAAGCTACTATTTTCACCCTTACACACTGCTGTCACCTCTTTCTACCACCCCTGTCGACATGCAATAAAGATACCTGCACCATCAAAACAAATCATTGAGTTATCAAGAGAAAGCAATTTTTAAAATGAAAAAACGCTGAGATTTCATACCATATCCATCCCAGCCATCCATGAGCTCTGTGAGCGTGATCGTGAGGCCACTGCCTTCGTCGTGCAGCATGCACCCGAGGAGGAAAAACTGCTACAGGACATCCTGCAAGAGTCCCGTAACAGTTAAGCCCGCTAGAGTGCACACCACTCCACCGCCTGCAACATGCAAAGATCACGAGGGCACATGCAGCCGAAGCATCAAATTCATCGTCAGTGGCCTGTGAATATGAACCTCCGGGCCTGTGCAAATCCACCAGCAGCAAATAAATCCACTCATCGTCGTCCAAGAGCCTGAAAAATCATGTTACGGCCGCACAGGTAAGTGCCTCGACCCTTTCTTCCGTCGAATCGCATGAATTTTACTTTGAAAATGTTTGCAAAGTGTAAAGTGAATGGGTTGAGCGGTCGTATGGCCATTCGACTGGCCACGTTGACCAGTCAGTGGTCTAGTCGGATGTTTGAATGGTGGTCGTGGCAAAAAGGAACGGGCAGTGCACACGTGAGAGCCATCCAGTCAGGAAAAACGAGTTTTAACAGAAGTGACGGCGGCGGATCTGCAGGGAATGATGCGGCGGTAAGGGAACTCGCAGATGAATGATGGAGTGACGTCGTCCAACGGTCCGGCAGGGACAACTCACCCCCGCGCCACGGATTCCGCCGAATTCAAATCTAATCGGCTAGATTGCCACCCCACGCATTTATCATTCACCTTTTGGAACTCGAGTGATCATCCGGATCCCTCTGCAGCTCAACACTCCAAGTCTTTGGCCGTTCGAACGCCTGTTAAGCAGCACAGAGAGCGCAGACCCACTGCAGCATCCTCCGGAATTTGCGTGTTGCTTCTACAGGAAAGCTGTTTCTACAAGAAATTGGGTCCTCATGTCAAAAGGTGGCGGATTCAAAAGGTAAGCCTGAATCTTCCATGCAATTGGTTTTGAGGGTGGCAGAATCGACGTCTACAATCTGGTCGTAAGAAAATTTTGCAAATATTGTCTGTTGTTGCATGAATTGTCGTCCTATAGGATGTGAGTTATGCCGTGTTAAGGTCATCGGGAGATAAGTTTTGTGAATTGTATGCGTGGAAGAGGCGTAATTCTATGCTCTGTCCCAGATTAGCCAATTTTCTTCCGCACCCGTCACCTCCAGTTAACGTCGCAGGTTTTTCACCATGCCGAGTGGGTTCATCAGAAGGGAACCAACTGACTCCTCAAAGCTAAGAGAAAATCCTGAGGTGGTGGATCTCTTCACGCGAGCGCAATGGATATCATTCTGTGACAAATTGCAGGGCTATGACGACGAGGTGGCAGAGGAGTTTTTGCAAGCTCTGAAGCTGAAATCCAAAACATTGGCCACCGTCAACTTCAGGGGCTTGAGTCTCAAACTCACCCCACAATTCATCAGCTGAGTTACTGAGCTCCCAATGGGATTGCCATGGGATAAAGAAGAAAGGAAATTGGGCCAATAGGCTAAGAAAGACTTCTTTCCACCAGAGGAGGAATTCTCAGAAGATAAAAATGGGGTTTGTAGAACCAGTTTACTACCACCGTGGAGTGAAGTTAGCCTTCAGATCATGAAGTACATCACCTGTGAAGGTCGGTTTAGCATTGTATACGGGTACCATTTTCAGTTACTCACGGAATTAAGGCATCAGATGGACCTACCTGTAGAAAACAAACTCAGTCTCCCCTACTTTCTACTACATTCTCTGATTGAGTGTGTCACCAAGTTGAAATAAGGCACACCAGACCAGGTAGCCCACCATGGACTCATCAAACTCCTCGTGGAGAATGCGCTCCACACATACAAGGTTCCTCTCTCATGGGAAGCCTTCAGAAATTTGACCAAGGATGGTGATATAAATATGCTAACCGAAGAGCTCAGTTCATCTAGCAGTGAGGAGAAAGATTCAGTGCCCGTAGGGAAGAAAGACAAAGGCCAAAAGACCACGACCACGGTGCAGAAGAAAGAACAAAAGAAGAAACAAGAGAAAAAGGGTGCCAAAGAGAAGGATGACACACCCATTTTGACGGCAAGAGAGAAAAGATTGCAAAGCAGAGTGGACAAGGCTGAGAAGGTCCACATTAGCAAAAGTGCCTCGAAAGCAACCATAACCAAGTCAAAAAGTAAAACTCATGCAACAAAACAAACCAAAGCGGTGACACCTGTTTCTACAAGAAAACTGAAACCGGCTTCTACAGGAAGCCCGAAATTAACTGAAAAAGGGTCTTCTATAGGAAGCCCGAAATTAACTAAAACAGGGTCTTCTACAGGAAGCCCTGAAAAAGTGAAAGCCAAGGAGAAGAAAGCTGACATTCTTGCAAGGGAGGCAGCAGCTGTGCTGGCCGCCCTCAGCACACCTCCTAAGCCAAAGGAGAAGAGAAAGAGGGATACCGCTCTATATTTTAAAGCTAGAAGAACTGTGAGAATAAAGACGGGCAAGCCACAGCCTCCGTCCAGTAGCCCAATCATTATCGAAGATGCCCCTACTTCGCCCAAGGAGAGGTCCCCCTCGAGGATATCAGTCACCTATGAGAGGGGGAGCCCGAAGAAAACTACTTGGAAAGAAAGGTTAGACCAATTGACTACAAAAGATCGGCTACAAGATGCTGAGGATGCTCTACAGGAAACCTTAGCCAGGCTTAAAGAAACTGAGAGAATGGAAGGAGAAGCACCCTCATCACCTCCGAGGGAGGGCGAAGTAGAGCCACCAAAAGAAGTGGAGAAAGAGCATATACCAGAGCCTAGCCCTCAGCCAAGTCTGAGTTCATATTACAAATTTTTAGAGGCTGGCAAAATTATACCGCAGAAATTTACTGTGCCACTGTTTTTTTCATTGGAGGAAGAAAGAGTCCATACACACACATGGATGAAAATAGCCAATTCAAAGGGTGTGGCGGACATAGGTCCCTTGCAGGAGCAGCTCAAGGAGGCCAGAAGTGAATTATCCATGGCTAAACACGTGGCAAATTGCCAACGAGTGTTCCTACAAGAAGAAAACCAAAAGCTGAGATTGCAGCTACAGGAGCTGAGGGCAGGGACATGTACATCCTCCAAGGACACCACAGCAGAACAACAAGGCAAAAAGGAACTGAACATCGGTCTTGGAGAGCCAACCACACATCTACAGGAAGCAGAACAGCAAGCACAAATTGAGGTGCAAGCTCTCAGACAACAGCTGCAGCAGAAAGAGGCACAATTGGCCTACATGGCCAGTTGGGCCATGGATGCTATACAATGCAGGCAGCCAACCAAATCCTATGGCCTATACTTGAAAGACCAATGGCTGCAATTTCAAATCAATACCTTGGTGCAAAGAGGTATCTTTCAGCTCCAAGACCCGCAGCAATTCACTGAAGTATGCAGCACCAGTTCATCAGAGGATAAGGCCAAATTAGCGGAGTTCTACCTCCATAATTTGGCCCTGCCTAATGTAGTTTCATGGGATCCCAATACGGCCTTGGGAGATATGCAATTAATGGCATTTGCCTCATGGCTGAACCATGAGGACAAAAGAGCAGCAAAAGCCAAAGTGGTCATGAATCGGGAGCTGAATGAGCCATTGCTAATTCGAGCAGAACTAGGGGATCCAGTTGCACTAATCTCGGCACACCAACATTTTTCCACTGACCCTAAAGCTTCATTGAGATATATGGATCAACAGGCCCAAGCCATAGCCCATTTTGAGGACATGGAGAGACTGTTAGGAGACAACGCTGTTCAAGCATGCACCCGCAGATGGAATACATTGGCCCACAATCTGAAAATCCGAGAGTATCATACCCCAACTCGGATGAGGGAAGCTCTGGTACGGGTGGCCCTCTATAAGAAATCCATGCAAAACCTCCAGGCCAGCTGGATTGGCCTTAAGCTAAGCCCACCACTGCTGCTAGGATTGATGGAAGGCAACACAGAGAAACATGATAATGAACAGTGGGAAGAGGTGAACAGAAGGGTTGGGTTCCATATCAGCAAGGAGGACATTACTACAGAGGCTTGGGATGTAAGGGTGGCAGTAAAGGCAATGAAGGATGAAGAGTTGGACTAGTTGCTCAAGGATGAGCAAATATTTTAGTTGGGGGGTGATGATGAGCCCCAAATTTTGGTAACATTTTGGGCTCATTTGGCCTACTTACCTTGCTCAACCCTTCATTTTTTATCACTTATGCATCATTTCTTAGTATATTCATGTTATTTGTAGGAAGGAGGGCAGTCATTATGCCTATGTGGCTAATACATGTTTATTTTAGGTCTTTTTGACATTAAATGGAGCAAAACCACGCAGATGGAGGCAAGGAGACAGCCAAGGTGGCATTGCGGGTTTGTAGGAAGGTTGTCCACAACCTTGAATGACCTTCCTTGTGATCTCCACCCCAACTCTGAGCTCCAACAGCTATTACCACCGAGCTAGAAGGCAGCCAACGGATTCTACAGGAACAACTGTTTACTTTTACTTGGACAGCCAAGCCCCACTAATTTAGGAGGCCAGCTTGGCCCTCATAATGTATAAATATTGAGGCTGTAGCCTTCGATGGGGACTTTTGAACCTTTGTTGCAGATTTTGAATCACGAGATATAGCTCTGTTTTGCTCTTTGTAAGCCATTTTTGGCATGTTGTTAGACTTATGATTATGATCTTTTAATAAAAGGCAGGCAGATTTGAGTTCAATTCTGAGTTCTTAGAGGAGCTATAGCTCTCAGGTTTGGGCCCAACCTGAGAGCAATAGGCCTCCTTTCTTTGTATTGTTACTTGTCTTTTCTTCAGCATCATATTTCTTGTCCTTTACATGCACTTGGAAAACACAGTTTGCTGATTCAGATTTCTTGATGTGATTAAGTAGGTTAGTTTTATGGATAAAGTTCTTTCATTAGTTTAGATTAGAGTAGGAGGATTAGAATTCATCAAAGTTCCAAGAAAAGGTTGATTGTACACTCACTTCCGCCTATGTTTAGAGATTGGGAGTGTAGACCGTGCCAACCACCAAAAACGCAGTTTTATATGTTCATGCAAGCTTTAACGCAATAATTTCAGTTGTAGAAGTGTCCATGCACTTAGATTTTGTGGAGTAGCTCTTTGTTTCAGCACCATGCACGATTCTCCCTTAACTTACATTGTTGTTCTTTGGTTTTCAATAAAACAGTTAGAATAGGTTGATGAATTCTCGGTCTTGTGCAAGACAGAGGTGATTTGTTCCATTTACACTGCGCAGCACCACTCTATCATTCCCTTATCCTTCTCAGCCATGCCTAAGCCATCTACTTACCTCCCAGCTAGATCATTTGTCCACCAACTCTGCTATTATCCACGTTGTTTTATCTTTTCGGCCTTCCATTGCCTCCACCCTTCTATCGACCAACCAGCTTTAGACACCCCCTCTCCATCTCATCTCTCTGTCCATAAGCCATCACAAGCTCCCCTCTCATCCTACCCATCCACCCATACAGCTCATTCACTCCTCCATCACCCAAAACTCCGATTGCAGAACATCCTGTAGAAGTTAGCAGACTTCCTATAGAAATCCCGAGCTTCCTGTAGGATCCCCTGCAGACATCCTGTAGAAGCTTGCAAACACAGTTGCCAGGCATCTGAACGTTATGAACTTCTGTGGAATGATGTAGGGATCCCCTGGAACCTCTCAGAGTCCTCCTGACCTTTTCCAAGCCTTCCTCCCCTTGAACTACCCCTGCACAGTCAAGACCCAGTAAGAAGCACAGTCATAATAACTCCAACCACTTGAGCAAAAATAAAAAAACATGTTCTCTTCAGATGAAAGTAGTTTAGACTCATGCATCTCATCTCACTAGAAGTAACGGCATCATTTTTAGAAGTTGCATTCCCACCATTGCATCGTAAGGATTAAGCTGGTCAGATTAGGGTTTACTAGGGTTTCCATGTTTTGTTGGCTTTCAGTTCATTCTTGCAAAGTAGGTTAATTTCCTTTGAGATAGCTTTCGTTCATCACTTAAAAAGCTTCTTTTGAGAGCATATAGAAGTTGGCTTGAGCCCTAGCGAACTTGTGCCAGCTGACCAAGTGACAGCTGCGACAAGAGCTAGTACTTGTGCATACAGCACCGTCGCTTCCAAGTTTGTTACGAACTACCGGGTTGATAAAACTAGAGAAGGAAGCTCCAGGAGTTGTAGCATTATTGCTACAATACTCGAGCCCACCATCTTTTTTGGCGCCGTTGCTGGGGAAGCGTTCAGTAACTCATGCATGTCTATTCAGAGAAATACCGAGTTGATCTAAATATCAAGGACAGGTTACTATCAGTTGCATGAGTTTTCCTATAAAGGAACTCATCCATGCAGAAGGAACAAGGTTCCTTGAGGATTGCATAGTTTTACAGGGTGTGAGATCAGTGTGAGTGATCGATGTTACACTTGGAATAGTAGGATCACCTAGGAGAAACAACACAACGAAATAGGATGCTTCAAGGGATGATGAGTAGGTTTGTGAGAAGCCTTGTTTTCTTGTGAACATCCAAGAGGATTTTTGTTAGGTCCCTATAATACCAGTGTAACCCCTTATTTTTATTAGTAAAACCCCCTTATTATATTGTTGTGCCCATGTAGTCCCCATATTGTTATTATTGTGCCCTTAGATTATTATTGTTATGTTGGCTCTGATTATATTATGACCCCTTAGACTCCTATATATAAAAAGGAGGTATTGTCCTTTGTATCGTCTAAGAATTGTTCATTTGCGTAATGTAAATGAGGTTGCCCCCTTTAAGATGCTTATTTCTAAGGCGTTGATCTATATTTTCTATCTTTTCGTGAGCTGGTTTCATAACATTTGGTATCAGAGCCTTGGATTCTAGGGTTTTCGCTACTCCAAATAGGTCATCGGGAATTTTCGCTATAAAGTTTTTTTTGGGACATTGCAGAAGCTAAAAAAAACCCATTTGATCTAAAAACGTTTTGAATCTCGGGCCCGAATTTCAGCTCTTGTTTCACTATATTTGTGGAGATATAGTCCAAGAAATGTAGGGTTTTTGCAGGCTCCCGAATTACATCCCAAATAGGTGACCTAGGGAAAATCGTCATAACTGTCTCTCTGAGCATCATATTGAAATTTCGTCAGAAGTTACGCAAAGATGACGGACGTTAGCTTCCTATGTATAGGTTTTAGATCTGAAAGTTAAAACAGTCACACGTGGAACTTCCTACAAGTTCGCTCTTCTAAAAAGGTATAATCAAGTCATGTCGGGATATTGTGCATAACTCTTTCTTGGAGAATCCAATTTCAATCAAACTGGTGGCATTCGAAAGAGGATGTAGAGTGGTACTGCAGGTCACAATTTCAAAACTGGAAGATCCAAAATTACAGAATTATAGTTGTTTCAATATTGAGCTCCTAAAATCATGAAAAGACAATATGATGAAGTTTGATGGCAAGGATCCAGTAAATTGGATACTACAGATGGAGAAATATTTTGATCTACATGGTGTACCACTGTTACAAAAGGTATGTATTGCATCTAATTATTTAGAACCAAATCAATTTTTATGGTATAAAGGTCTTTGTTCTCATGAACCACTCATCATGTGGTCAATTTTCATGGAGGAAATGATAGCACATTATGAGGATACCAAGAGCAAAACCTTATTTATCCAATTGATAAATCTCAAACAAAAGGGTTCAATGGAAAATCACACTGAGGACTTTCAAAATTGAATATAAGGTTAAATGACATTATAGAGAAGCACTAGATAAATAGTATTATCTATGCCATGGAAGCTGATATCAATGGTATGAAAGCATGTTGGAACAAAGGCATGGAATATTTGAAGAAAGACATGGAAGGTTTGAAGGAAGGTGGGACAAAGCTGCTACAAGAAAGGACTCCTAATGATGAAAAGGATCAAGGAATGTCAAAAGAAGAGGATATACATTGGGAACCAACCCTAGAGAAAGAACAAATGAATCTGACCATATCTTGTATTGCAATGGCATGAATTACCACTCCTCAAACTCTCAAGATAGAAGGAAATATCAAGAAGAAGAAGGTTACAACAATGAAATATCAGGAAGAAAATTATCAAGAAACATCAAAAGAAAAGGATACTAACCATGATCCAACCCCAGAGAAACAAGAAATGAATCTGACCATATCTTCTAATGTATTGGCAAGAATTACCACTCCTCAAACTCTCAAGATAGAAGGACACATCAAGAAGAAAAAGGTTCAAGACATGAAAGATCACATCGAGAAAGAAGAAATGAATCCAACCATATCTTGTAATTCATTGACTGGAATTACCACTCCTCAAACTATCATGATAGAAGGACATATCAAGAAGAAAAATGTTCAAGAAGTGAAATATTACATCGATCATCAAGAAATGAATCTGACCATATCTTGTAATGCATTGGAAGAAATTAACACTCCTCAAACTCTCAATATAGAAGCACATATCAAGAAGAAAAATATTCAAGTAGTGAAATATCACATCGAACATTAATAACAAGTCCTCCAACTTAAGGAGAACACCACTTTGGTGCAGAATCGAATGAAACAATAGATAGATCAACATGACTGTGAAAAAAATACACTAAAGGTCATAAGTGTGCCAAGTAGAAATTATTTTACATAGATTATGAAGAGGAGGAAGAAAAGGACAATGACACTTTGGTGCAAAATCGAATGAAACAATAGGTAGATCAACATCACAGTGAAAGAAGTTTTGATGTAGGTGATTGGGTATTTTTACATCTACATCTCAAGCAAGAAATTTATGAGAAGGAAATGTTGGCAATATTATAAGCACTTAATAAATGGTGACCTTACCTAATGGGAAGACACTTCAAGGTAAAAATGGATCACGATAGTCTTAAATACTTCTTATAACAAAGATTTTCTTTAGAAGAACAAAAAATGGGTCACAAATATGTTGGGTTATGACTTTGAAATCATCTACAAAAAAGGGAAGAAAAATGTTGCTACAGATGCACTCTCAAGAAAGGATGAGGATGTGGAAGCATTGTTTTGTGTTATTTCTATTATCCAACTAGATTGGATACATGAAGCGAGGGATGAACGGAAAAAGGATGAAGAAGTGTGGCCACTCATTCAAAAGTTGCAAAAGATCCCAATTCAAACAATATTTCCAAAACTTTACAAGGAAGAAAAAATCATATTGGAACCTCAAGTATTCATAGAAATAAGAACCTGATAGATATGAAATCAATAAATTTTAGAGTATCTCATGAAGTGGAAGAACTTACCCACTGAAGATTCAACATGGGAGGACGAAAATTGTGTACAAAAGCATCAAGAACTACTCAAGCATTGAGGACAACACTTTTTGAAGGAGAGGGGCATGTTAGGTCCCTATACTACTAGTGTAACCCCTTATTTTTATTATTACAACCCCCTTATTATATTTTTGTGCCCATGTAGTCACCATATTGTTATTATTGTGCCCCATAGAAGCCCACTATTATTATTATTGTGCCCTTAGATTATTATTTTTATGTCGAATCTGATTATATTATGACCCCTTAGACTCCTATATATAGAAAGGAGGTATTTTCATTTGTATCATCTAATAATTGTTCATTTGTGTAATGTAAAGGAGGTTTCTCCCTCAAAGAGGCTTATTTATAAGGTGTTGATATATATTTTCTATCTTTTCGTGAGTTGGTTTCATAACAATTGTACTGAGAGTTGGCTAGCTATGAGAGCTAAGGATTTGTGTAATATTGATGTATTTCCACCTTGTACGATAATATGGATAGTAGAGTTTTTAGCTGAGGCTTTCCCCAGAGTATTCTTATGTGTTTCATGTGCATTGATTCTTCTTCTGGTTATATGTGTTCTAATTGATCTTTCTCAAATCTATTAAGCTTCCGCAAGTTTGATTTCAGAAGTAGATTAAAGTATTTTTCCTTAGTAATATTGCATTATCAGGTTGATCTACAGTCAGAATTTCTACATGGTATCAAAGCAAACGTTATTGGAGCTGTGAACAGTATATTGAGAAGAGAATTCAAAGTTTGATGTTCGGGGTTGCAAGTACAAATAGAATTCATCTCATACTTCAGGTTGGTCAATGTCGTTCTATGGCTTGAGACTCGAGTATGCCTTGGAAGGTAGCTCAAATTACATAGCATGGAAATATAGAATGGAAGTTGTATTAGAAGACAATTTCTTGAAGGATTTCATTGATTAAGAAATTCCAAAGCTAGCTATAGCTAATGCACAAGAGTTGGCTCAATGGAAGAAGTGTGTAGCGAAGGCGAGACAGATCATCCTGGAGGGAGTTTGAGACCATATTGTCTCAAGTATCCATGGGAAGGATACTCTATTTTCAATCTGGAAGACATTGAAGGACCTCTACCAGAATAGTAGCAACCAAAGGAAATTGGCACTCAAGGATCAGCTTCAAAAAATAAAGATGGAGAAGGGTGATACTATTTCCACATATCTGAACAAGCTCACTGTTATGAAACCAGCTCAAGAAAAGATAGGAAAGATAGATCAATGCCTTAGAATTCAGCATCTTCAAGGGGGCAACCTCCTTTACATTACATAAATGAACCATTCTTGGATGATTCAAATGAAAAAACCTCCTTTCTATATATAGGAGTCTAAGGAGTCACAATATAACCCAGCCAACCTAAAAATAATAATATAAAGCCACAAAAATAACAATAGAGGGATTCTATGGGGAATAGTAATAACAATATTGGGATAATAGGGGCACAACAATATTAATAAGGGATGCAACTGCAATAGTAATGGGGCAAACACTAGTATTATAGGGACCCAACATGCCTCTCTCCTTCAAAAAAGTGTTGTCCTCAACACTAGAGTAGTTCTTGATGCTTTTGTATAAAATTCTCATCCCCCCATGTGGAATCTTTAGCAGATAAGTTCTTCCACTTGATAAGATACTCCAAAATTGATTGATTTCATAACTGTCGAGTTCTTGTTTCTGTGACTGCTTCGGGTTCCAATATAATTTTTCCTTCCTCGTCAAGTTCTGGCAATATTGTTTGAATTTGGTGCTTGTCACCTATAACCTTCTTTAAACATGAAACATGGAAAACTATGTGCAATCGAGAAGCTACAGGAAGCTCCAATTTGTATGCCATAGTACAAATATTTTGTAACACCTTGTATGGACCGTAATACTTTGGTGATAATATATTATCCTTCTTAGCTTGCTTGAGGGACATTTGCTTATATGGTTGTAGCCGTAGGAATACCCAATCACCTACATCAAAACTTCTTTCACTGCGATGTTGATCTGCTTGTTGTTTCATTCTATTCAGTGCCAACACGAGGTTATCCTTTAAGAGTTGGAGGACTTGTTGTTTATGTTCGATGTGATGTTCCAATGCTTGAACCTTAGAATTTTCTCTTAAATATGATGTGATGGATGGTGGATGATATCCATAAAGTGCCATAAATGGGGTCATTTTTGTTGCTATATGAAAGGAAGTGTTATACCACCATTCAGCCAGAGGCAACCATTTGACTCATTGTGTCTATTTATCAGATACAAAGCAACAAAGATATCCTTCCAAACATTTGTTTGCTATCTCATTTTTCCCATCAGATTGAGGATGATAAGATGAGCTATGAGCTAACTGAATACCAAGACAAGAAAATAATTCTGTCCAAAAATTTCCAGTCAAAATGGGATCTCTGTCACTTACAATAATCTTTGAGTTTCCATGTAGCTTTTGAATTGTTTCCATAAATGCAGTAGAAACTGTACTGGCTTTAAATGGATGTGATAATGCACAAAAGTGTGCATACTTGGTAAGTCTATCAACTACCACCATGATGACACTCTTTCCCTCAGACTTGGGTAAACCTATGATAAAATCCATTGAAACCTCCTCCCAATGTTGGCTTGGAATGGATAAAGGTTGTAATAGACCCAGTGTATTAATTGTTTCAACTTTATTTTGCTGGAAAACCAAACATTTCGCCACAAATCTTTGAATATCTAATTTAAGGCCATCCAAAAAAAATTCCTTCTTAACCCTGTGGTAAGTTTTTAAAAATCCTAAGTGCCCTCCTAAGGGAGAATTGTGCAATTCCATAAGAATCTTTTGTTTTAGTTGGGAATTCTTACAGAGGTATAAGCAATCTTTGTACCATAAAGAATCATTTTTCCAGCTAAATGTATCAGACGTACTGGAATCTTGTTGTAACTTTTGAATAAGTGCCCACACTTCTTCGTCATTCTTCCATTTCTCCCTTGCTTCGTTTATCCAGTCTGGTTGGATAATAGGAATGGCACACAACAATGCTTCAACATCCTCATCCTTTCTTGAGAGTGCATCTGCCACCACATTTTGCTTCCCTTTTTTGTAGATGATTTCAAAGTCATAACCCAACATCTTTGTGACCCACTTTTGTTGCTCTTTAGAGGATAATCTTTGTTCTAAAAGTATTTAAGGCTATCATGATCCATTTTTACCTTGAAGTGTCTTCCCATTAGGTAGGGACGCCATTTCTTAAGTGCATGGAGTATTTCCAAGATTTCCTTCTCATAAATAACTTTGAGTAAAAACTTTCCCTTTATTGGACGACTTTCAAAAGAAATGGGTCTTTCATCTTGCATTAAAACAACACCAATTCCATTTCCTGAAGCGTCACATTCCACAATAAAGGTTTTTGTGAAGTCCAGTGTTGCTAAGACCGGTGCTTGGCACATTGCCTCTTTAAGATGTTCGAAGGCCTTTGTTGCTTCTGGAGTCCATGAAAATGCATCTTTCTTCAGTAATGTCTTTATAGGTGCTGCTATTCTCCCATAATTCTTAAAAAACTTGTGTTAATACCCTGTCAATCTGAGAAATCCTTGCAGATGCTTTATGGATGTGGGGATTTTCCATTCCTTAATGGCTTTAATTTTGTTAGGGTCTACCTTAACTCCTTCATGAGATACAATATGACCCAGATATTCCATCTCTTGTACTCCAAAGAAACATTTGGATCTTTTCCATATAATTGTTTCTCCTCCAATAGTTGTAGACCCTGTCAATATGTTCAATGTGATCCTTCCAAGACTTGCTGTAGATTAGTCTATCATCAAAAAATACTAACAAAAATTTTCTAAGGAATGGTTTGAAAATGGAATTCATCAAACCTTGAAATATTGAAAGTGCATTCGTAAGGCCAAAAGGCATGACCAAAAATTCATAATGACCCTCATGAGTTCTAAATGCTGTTTTCGGAATGTCTTCAGTATTCATTCTAATTTGATGATATCCTGAACGAAGATCCAACTTGGTGAAGTAAATTGATCCATGCAATTCATCTAGTAATTCATCAATGATAGGAATAGGAAACTTATCTTTAATAGTGAGCTTGTTGAGCTCCCTATAATCCGGACACATGCACCATGATCCATCCTTCTTGTGCACTAATACTACTAGAGCAGAGAAAGAACTTTGACTCGGTTGAATTATACCAGCCTCTAGCATTTCTGCAATCATACGTTCAATTTCACTCTTTTGGGAATAGGGATATCTGTATGGCCTAATGTTTTGAGGAACACTTCCTGGAATCAGATAATTAGCATGATCATGATCATGAATAGGTGGGAGACCCTTGGGAGTCTCAAATACCTTGGAATGATTGTCCAAGAATTGTTGGAGATCTGGAGAAATAGATGATTCCAATGTCGAAACATCTAGCAAACATAATTGTGCAATTACACCCCTTTGTTCCTTTTTTAGAAGCTTTGTGATATTGTTAGAGCTGATTATCTTTCCCGGTTTCCCTGCAATACCCCTTAATTCAACTTCCTTTTCTTCCATATATAATTTCATGAAAATTTCTTGAAAATTAAAAGCTATTATACCCAAGGATTGTAGTCATTGGACTCCTAGTACAACATCAGCACCTCCCATTGGAATGGAAAGCATTGGGCTAGTCAATACATATTCTCCCATTGATAGCTTGATATTATGGCACTTTCCAAAGAAATTTATTGTTCCTCCATTTGCAACCATCACTTGACACTCTAGTGCTAGATATAAGAAGCAATTCAATTCTTTTGCTACCTTACAATGAATAAAATTGTGGGTACTTCCTAAATCAATCAACACTATTACCTTTTTCTTCTTGATTTGTCCTTCTATCTTGATGGTTTGAGGAGTGGTAATTCCCGCCAATGCATTACGAGATATGGTTGGATTCATTTCTTCTTTATCTAGGCTTTGTTCCTGGAGTATATTCTCTTCTTTTGACCTTTCTTGCTCCTTTTCTTCTTCCTCTTCGCAATCTATGTAGAATAATTTCTTCTTAGCACACTTATGACCTTTAGTGTATCTGCTATCACAATTGTAACAAAGCCCTTTTGCTCTTTTTTCTTCCAATTGTTGTGGTGTCAACCTTATAGGTTGTGGAAGACTAGGGGCAACAACACTTCCATCTTTATAATTGTGACTGGTATGCTTCTTGGTTGCCATAATTTTGCTTTCCATTTTTCTTGCTAACCTGAATGCCTTCTCTAATGAATCAGGTTCCCAAAGGTGAACATCATGTTGGATATTATCCTTTAAAGTCCCTATGAACACATCAATCCTATGCTCCTCTAGAATCTTTTTTACCCTTATGTTCAATTTTTGGAACTCCTCAATGTGCTCCATTATTGAACCCTTTTGTTTGAGACTTATCAATTGGCTAAAAAAAGTGTTGCTTTTTGTATCCTCATAATGTGATATCAATTATTCCGTCAAAATTGCCCAAGTGATAAGTTTTTTACAAGAGCAAAGCCATTGATACCATACAAACTAATTTGGTTCCAAATATAAGGTTACTTACCTTTTGTATGTTTTTCACATTATTGAGATCGAAAAATTGCTCCATCTGTATTATCCATGTTGCGAGATCCTTGCCATCAAACTTCCTCATATCGATTTTTGGAATATGGTGGGTCTTTAATCCCACATTAGAGTCTAGGAAATCATGATTAACATTTCTTTTGTTTTCATCATGATTTTCCTTTACTACCTTTTCACCATTAGTAAGTATTTCTTGTAGAAAATTTGTCAAATCTGTCCTCAAATCTACCATGTCTGTCTTCAAATCTGCCATGTCTCTCTTCAAATCTGTCTTCAAATCGATATTCAAATCATCCATCTTAGCTTCCATGCACTTTATCTTAGATTCCACGCCATTTATCTTAGCTTCTGTTAGCTTTTGTGAGAGTGACATTTGTTGCACTTGTTCTTGTAATTTTGATATATCATGTAGCATTTCTTCCTCTTCTTCATGAGTCATGCTAGAGCTTTCAGGTTGTTTACTAGGTTTTTGCATTTTATTTCCTCGGAGCATCAGTTACCGATAATAATGCTCTACTATGCCCTTTGAATTCCTTCAAAATAAATTTTCAAACCAATATTAAGCAAAAATTTAAAAGAATCTACACACCTTTTTTCACTTTGTAGGAGCTCGATATTGCCTCTGATGTATCTCTGTACTTTCAGATCATCTAGTTCTAAAATTGTGACTTGCAGTAGCCCTCTGTGTCCTCTTTCCAATGCTACCATTCTGATCCAAATTGTATTCTCCAAGGACAGTGACCTGATTATAGACTAGTTCAGTAGAGTGAACTTGTACGATGTGCCATGAGTCACTTTTTCGACATCTGGATCTAAAAAATATATACAAGAAACTACAACCCATCCTCTTTCTATACCTTCTTATGAAATTTCAATCTGATGCTTAGAGAGAAAGTTATGATGATTTTCCCCAGGTCACCTGTTTGGAATGTAATTCAGGAGTCCGCAAAAAGACCAACTTCCTCAGATCATATCTCTGCAAATATAGCGCGAAAAGCTCTGAAATTTGGACCTGAGGTTCAACATGATTTCTTATAAAATGTGTTTTATTTTTATCTTCTGAAACGCCACAGAAAAAAAGTTATAGAGAAAATTCCACGATGACCTATTTGGAGCAGCGAAACCCTAGAATCCAAAGCTCTGATACCAAATGTTATGAAACCAGCTCAAGAAAAGATAGAAAAGATAGATCAACGCCTTAGAATTCAGCCTCTTCGAGGGGGAAACCTCCTTTACATTACATAAATGAATAATTCTTGGATGATTCAAATGACAAAACCTTCTTTCTATATATAGGAGTCTAAGGAGTCACAATATAACCCAGCCGACCTAAAAATAATAATATAAAGCCACAAAAATAACAATAGAGGGATTCAATGGGGCATAGTAATAAAAATATGGGGATAATAGGGGCACAAAAATATTAATAAGGGATGCGACTACAATATTAATGGGGTAATCACTAGTATTATAGGGACCCAAGTGTGTAGCGAAGGCGAGACGGATCATCCTGGAGCGAGTTCGAGACCATATTGTCTCAAGTCTCCATGTGAAGGATACTTTGTTTTCAATCTAGAAGACATTGAAGGACCTCTACGAGAACAGTAGCGACTAGAGGAAATTGGCACTCAAGGATCAACTTTGGAAAATTAGGATGGAGAAGGGCGATACTATTTCCACATATCTGAACAAGCTCACACCTGCAGAGATGAGCTTGGTAGTGTGGGAATAACTACTACCGATGATGATATGGTGAGCCTCACTCTCCTAGACATTCCAAAGAGCTGGAATAGCTACCAGAACTTTGTGAATGGAAGGTAGAAACTGTTGGATTGGGAACAACTGTGGTCAAATCTGATGCAGGAGGAGATCGAGAGGAGTACACGAGATGGTTCTTCATCCAAAAATGATGATGATGAAAATATAGCCTTAGCAAGTAAGGCAAGGAAAAGAAAGGGGAAGGCTTCCCATTCCAAATTGAATTCTTCTCATGATGAGTTATGGCATAGGCGGTTAGGCCATTTTCATCATGGGGCCTTGAAGATAACATAATAGTTATCTACAAGACTTCCCAAAGGTAAACTTGAGCAAGTTTACACATGCAAAGGTTGTACCTTTGGAAAATACACCAAGTCTTCCTTTCATGATCGAGACAGTCGAGTAGAAGCAATCTTAGAGCAAGTTTATACTAATTTATGTGGACCATTATCGATGGCATACACAACGAAGCAAAGGTATTATGTGATTTTCATTGATAATTATTCTTGTAAATGTTGGATTTATTTCATGCAGAAGAAGGACCAACCTTCTCAAAGTTTTGTGAGTTCAAAGCTTTGGTCGAGAAAGAATCAGGGAAGAAGATCAAGGCCTTGAGAAATGACAATGGTGGAGAATATGTCTCTCAAGAGTTTAAGGACTTAGGTTTAGTAGAAGGAATTAAATGAGAGTTGACAGCACCTCATAACCCACAGCAGAATGGGGTGTCCGAAAGGAAGAACATAATGATTATAGGGGCAGATCAGGCAATGTTGCATGGCCAAGGCCTACCACTTTATTTTTGGGTTGAGGCATGAAACACAATGGTCTATTTGTAGAATAGAAGCTCACATCGCATACTTTGGATGAAGACACCAGAGGAATCCTTCTCCGGTAAGAGACCAAATGTGGGTCACTTTAAGATCTTTAGCTCATTGGTATATTTCCATGTGACAAAGGATGCACAGAAGAAGCATGAGTTGACAACCAAGTTGGGGATACTTATGGGGTACACTGATACACCCCACAACTATCGGGTGTACTTGCCTACCAGTCGGAGGATAGTGGTTCGTAGAGATCTCAAGTTTGATGAGCAGAAGGCCATGCGAGTTTCCCTTAAGAGGTAGCTCAAACTAGAGGTTGTGGAGGAACTATTGGTTCCTAAGGAGGAGGAGCCTTAGACTGATGCAAAGCAGCCACATGCAGAGGATCGATGAGTGGAACATTCGCTCAAGCACAGTCTTCCAGAGATGGACAGAAGCGCACAAGAGAAGCTGACAGATTGTTGTCGGATGCAAGAGAGAATGTGAGAGAACCATCTTCTCAGCGTATATAGAGGAGGTCACCTAAGAGGTACACTGAATACATGGCCCTTGTTGGGGAATGTGTTGAAACTGAGCCATCTTCCTTTGAGAAAGTAGTGCAGCAGCTGATTTGGGTTGATGTTATGGTGGAGGAGTATGACTCCATAGTTTGTAACAATGTTTGGATGTGGTTCCAAGATCGGAGAACAAGTTAGTTGTGAGTTCTTGTTGGCTTTACAAGGTAAATCAAGTTGATGATGGTAGTGTGGAGAAACATAAGGCAAGATTTGTTTCTTGTGGTTTCTTACAAGTCGAGCGGATTGACTATGATGAGACTTTTGCTCCTATCGCAAGGTAATCATCTATTAAATTCATGTTGGTAATATCAACACAGATGGGTTGGAAGATCCACCAAATGGATGTGAAGACTTCATTCCTCAATGGAAAGATTGAGGAAGAGGTGTACATAGAGCAGCCAGAAGGTTTTGAGACCTTTGATCGTGAGTCACATGTGTGCCAACTCAAGAGAGCTTTGTAGGGGCTGAAGCAAGCACCTCATGCTTGGTACACTAGTATAGACAATGACTTCACTAGGTTCAGCTTCATAAAGAGTGAAGTAGATGCGAACCTATACCACATCATGGTGAAAGGTAAGTAGTTGATCATTGTACTCTATGCTGATGATCTCATATTGACAAGTGATGATCAGTTGATCATGTCTTGCAAGGAAGACCTTGCAAGATAATTCGAGATGAAAGACATGGGTTTTATGAATTACTTCCTTGGCATGGAAGTGTGGTAGAAGGACGGGGAGTTGTTTGTGTCTCAGGGAAAGTATGCCAATGAGATACTCAGGAGATTCCACATGGAGAAGTGTAAGCCCATGCAGACTCCTCTAGGAGGTAACTTGAGGAAGGAGGATGCTACCTCAGGAGAAGTAGTAGAGGTTACTATGTACAGGCATCTTGTGGGTTCACTAATTTACTTAGTGAAGACATGACCAAATTTGTGCTATGTTGTGAACCAGCTGAGTCAAGCTATGGTTCAACCTACCAAGATGTTTTGGAAGGCGAAAAAGCATGTATTGAGATACCTAAGAGGAACATCTTAGTATGGATTATGGTATAGACGAACATAGGGAATGAAGCTATAGGGCTTCATTGATGTAGATTGGGCAGTGAGTCCATCGGATCAGAACTGCACATCAGGAGGAATTTTTAACCTTGGGTCAGCTACAGTTTCTTGGTACAGCAGGAAATAGAGGTCGGTTGCACTCAGCTTGGCAGAGGCTAAATACATGGCTACTAGTTAGGCAACATGTGAGGTCATCTGGATCTGGAAAATTCTAGTTGGTTTGCTTGAATAGAAGATGGATCCAACAGTGATCTATTGTGATAATAAGAGTTGTATCAAACTCTTTGAGAATCTAGTATTTCATGATAGGTCCAAGCACATCGACATCTGGTATCATCTCAGAGACTGTGTAGTGAAGAGGATCATGTTGTTGCAGTATATTTTGACCGAGGAGCAAGATGCTGACATTTTGACGAAGGCATTGTCAAAGTATAAATTCGGGTTCCATAGAGACAGAATAGGGGTGTAAGATAATTCCTTTCTTGTTGAGAGGGATATTGAAATGTGGCAACAAGAATATTCCAATTTTAATTTGTCCTTGAATTAAAATTCGAATTTAGTTTCACCAGATGCTTGAAAAATAATTAATTAATTCATCTCGAGTTAATTAATTGGAGAAATTCAAGTTAGAATTATTTCTGAAGTCATGCAACTGTTATCCCTTAAATTAAGGAGAGTATCCCTTAATTAAGCAGATAAGGATGAGTTATATTTGAGTTGTAATTAGTTATCTCAGTTTATTGAGTTAATTCTAGTTAAACTAGTTCCAAACTATTTGAGGAACTAATTATGAGCTTAGTCAGTTAATGCATGCATGCATCCAACTAGTGTACTCTAGATAACTGAAGATTCTCTCATTAGTAACTCATGCATGTCTATTCCGAGAAAGACCTAGTTGAGATAAATGTCAAGGACATGTTACTATCAGTTGAATGAGTTTTCCTATAAAGGAAATATATCCATGCAGAATGAATGAGGTTCCTTGAGGATTGCACAGTTTAGAGGGTGTGAGATTAGTGTGAGTGATCAGTGTTACACTTGGTAATAGTAGGATCACCTAGGAGAAACAACGAAAGGAAATAGGAGGCTTGGAGGGTTGAGGAGAAGGTTTGTGAGAAGCCTTGTTCACCTGTGAGCATTCAGGAGGATTGTACTGAGAGTTGGCTAGTTGTGAGAGCTAAGGATTTGTGTAATATTGATGTATTTCTACCTTGTACGATAATAAAGATAGTGGGGATTTTAGCTGAGGCTTTCCCTAGAGTATTCTTCTGTGTTTCATGTGCATTGATTCTTCTTCTGGTTATATGTGTTTTGCTTGATCTTGCTCAAATATATTAAGCTTCGGTGAGTTTGATTGTAGAAGTAGATTAAAGTATTTTGCTTTAGTTATATTGCATTATTAGGTTGATCTACAGTCCAAATTTCTAAAACATTCATGTCCTTTTTTATGAACAACTGTGTGTCTTCATAGATGGGAAAGTTCATTGGCACCTATTCAACCACATCCCCAGTGCTACTCTCTACAATACCCTTTGATCTAGCTCTGTTGGAAACCATGATTTCTATACTATTAAGAAGCTGCTCAACAATGGTTGTACCTAGAGATAGATCATACACTCATGGAAAGAAAATGTCAGCTTAAAACAAAATCACTTCAAGGATAGATCATGTGATCAACTAGGTAACTCTTTGGCAAGATTGCACAGATGTGACTCTTAGAGGCGAGGGTCAGTGAGCTAGATCTACGCATTGTGTAGTCCCAGCTACTGGGGGAGGCATTGCTAACTAGAACTACGCAAAGCGCAGTCCAGTGTGGCTTACTGAGGACTCGAACAACACAATGCACAGTTCAGTCTAGCTTGATGCTAGTTGTGACTGCACATTGATCAATCGCAGTGGTGAAGACTTGGGCACTGTCTCTTCGCATTGCAAAAAGCATAGATGGAGCTAGTCACTGGTAGCCTTTGTACAATTTCCTGGAGCCAATGCAGAGCCTTGAGTTCTAGAAATGTGCAGTGCATGATGGGAAGAGCTAGATCTATGCCAAGGTAGCCTAGATCTACCCAAGGGAAACTTGAAAATGAGTATATCCGAGTGCATGAGTAAAGGATGGTGCATTATGAGTGAATGACCATGCATGCAATCGAAGCAAGTGTATAAATTATTCAAATAGACGAGTAACAAAGCTTGTGGGGAGAGTCACTGCAATGACGATTGTTAGTGAAAAAGCTAGGTTATGCATGTGACGCTTGAGAAAGGAAATGAAAAACCTGAAACAACACTTCAAAAGTTAAAAAATACTAAAATTCTAGTGGTAATTCAAGAAAATGTGTAAAACAACACTCACACAAGCCAAGAAAACAAAAGCAACAGAAAAGCAGTGAAAGATTTGAAAAGAAAAAGTTTCTCGGAAAAGTTGTGCCTATCGTGGCGAAGGTTCCTAAATGCTTCAGGAATGCCAAATCTTTAGTATCAAATATCAAAATGAGATCTATGAGCATCTATTAAATATATCTGATCGATGTAGGGTTTATGACACACATGCAAAAAATCTAGGAAAAAGCAACAAGTGACTGTAGTTTTCTAAAATTAACTCAAGTGTAACTCTGAGTGCTAAAAATAGATCCCTATTTTTTAGGAATTATTTTTTATTTTTTCTTTTTTTTCCTTTTTGGGAAGGGTTTTGATGCATGCATGGATAAATTGCATAATTCTGGAGTGAACCAAACAACCTGATGGCACATGCATTGAGCAATAGCTAAGGGTAATGCTTCTGCACAATTCCTGGGCTGAGTGGCTCTGGATGCCTCTCATGCTCTCTGTAGTTTCCCAGTTGAAGACAGGATGTTATTTGGGTCTGTGTAGTTCTAGATTCAAAGTGCACTACTAGGTTAATCTATGGAATTCTTGAGAGAAAGGCTCACTGTTGGGCTACACTATGCAATTCCTAAAAGAAAGGTTGGCTACCCTCTAGGACTACACAGCTTTCCAAGGCAATGTAAGAACTAGACCAAATCAATTCAAGGAGGGTTATATTTTTATTAGACAACAAAGAAAGTAAGCGTACAGAATCTGTAAAGTGAAATATGAATTCAAATGAAAACACAAGTACCTGGGAAGTGCAAGACAAGCTACTGATATTAAAGAGGGAGGCTCCAAAAGGAAGCGAAGGAAAAATTTTGGAGGGTGGTTGTAGCTGCTAAAACATTGACAACACACTGGTAGAACTCCAGCTCTCTGTATGGACCTTGTATCATGTAAAGAGAGTCCAACTCCTCCAAAAGTATTGTTTGATTCTTTGATTGTCATGGCTTCTTCACTGGCTTGAGTTAAAGATATAGTCCATGCAATTCTCTTGATTGGTAAACACACATACCAAGTCAAGTCAACTGAGTTTTTTCAATTGTGGATGAGGGGTATCTTGATGCACAAGTAAAATAGACTCTCAAAGTTTTAGTTTCATCTCTAGTGTTGCTCCACTCCTAGTAGGCCTGGACAGTACCCTGATGGAGTCACGTTAGGAACACAAACATCGCTCCACTGCTAGTGAGCCAGGATAGTACCCCGACGAGGTTAATTGTTTCATATCTCTACATAAGAAGCCTTTCTCTTCTCTCGCCTTATTTTATTTTTTTATTTTTCATTTTTTATTTTTTACAGAACTATGCATAGGATGTCTTTTATTTGTTGAGGTTGCTGAGGGATCCTAACTTACTGAGAGTAGAAGAGGTTGTACCTAAAGAGAAGTATGTTATATATAACTCTGACATACTTATTAGTGTTCCTCCCTCACCTCACTCTACTTAAGTGGGCTAACAAGGGTTAACCGAATATAAAAAAACTGATGAGAGTAGGAAGTACTATTTAAAAGTGCAAGCATTGTGTTTTTGCTAGGACTCACTCTTAACTAAACATATTTCCATCAGGGTATCATAGAATGAAGAATGCAAGATCTTCATAAAGAGAGGGGATAATGGATAACGAAATGTTGATAGTTGTACAAGTCCTCTTGTATTTCACCCTACTTGTCTCAACACCCAAACACAATTTCATGTGAAGCTAATCCTATGGGTGCGTAACAAGAAACTAAATAAGAAAGAAAAAGACATATGCAAAGAAAGAAAAGTTAGTAAGAAAAGGAAAACATGAAAGTAAAGAAAACAAGAAATAAAACACTACTCCTAATCCTAAGCTAAATAATGCAGGGGCCCGTTACAGATCCATTTGGGCACATCAATCCCATCGTCTAGATGAGTGTTTTAGCACTCATCAAACCCTATTTTAGTTGCTATATTCCCTAAACAAGTCACCCATTTAAATGCATCCTTCCTAGATAGTTTCATGACTTGAAGACATCCAAATATGGCCTCTAGAGGGACCAGCGTAGCTAAGCCCTTGTAAAGGTGCACTGCAGAGTAGTTGAGTCCACTGTTAGGGTGCTCTGCAAAGCACTTAGGCTTCCTTTCACCTATGCTGGGTGAGAATGAGAAAAATTCACATAGGGTTTGGGGAATATTCTTATCTTTTGGAGTCATCTAGAAGGTTCCCTCACTTATCAACTCCTATGAGCTAGAAAATCTATGAGGAATGAGTTAAGGTGCATCCTATCCTCTCATCCCTTCCTCCATGGAACTAATTCTAAGTATGGAAGACCATTCACTGCAACCATTTATGACAAAAACTCCTTTATCTTCCTATAAATTGACCACTCATCTATGTGATCAGGGGCTGGATTATGTTGAATTGTAAGGAGATAATGCTGCTATGAGATTTGTATTCGAAGCAAGTATTGTAATGCTACAAGTTTATCATGTTCTTGATGTGATGTGGATGGGATCCAAGCTGGAGGAATGGCTTTGAATCAGACACCAATGGTTTTAATTCCTTCTTCTATCCAATAAAGTGTTTGAACCTTTTTTCCCATATGTTTGTATTGTTTCATAATGCTTATATGTGCGAATTGTATATGATTCCTTTCACTTATATTCAATAGATCATATGCTTTGTTCAGTTCTTTGTTTTCTGTTGTGATTATACGGTACTTCTGAAGCGTATTAAGTACGGGAAGGAGTGACAGGATCAATACAAGGGAGACACAAGGTAAGCGGAACTACAATTAGGTCTTCTTATCTTCTCATCTTATCTATTGCTTATAGAAAAAGTCTAAAACACTTTAAATTGTTGTTCTAGATACAACTACTTATTTAGGGAATTAATATTTATCTATAGATACCAAATTCTCCATAACAAATTTGTGACTCCGTTGGGGATGATCCTCTTTCCTAGTAGCTTATCCACCTCCTAAGGCATCCTTGTAGACCTTATTTGTGTTCATAGCTTGTAATTCAACTCTTTACATTGAAAAATTGGTCAAAAGTGTGTCAAATTGCCTCTTGAAATGGCCTACTATCACTAGCTCAGGCTTGTGAGGGACACAGTGGACTATAGAGCATCCATGGCTTAGGGACAATCCTCTAAAGTGCACTATCTCCCACTCTGGGTTGTGCTGATCCTCCTAGGATCAGTTTCCCACCTCTGGAAAGTGTTTTTGCCAACTTTTCTCTGTTTGTTTGTTTGTTGATTGATCAATGAATGTTATGTCTCAGAAAATAAGTTTCTATCTCCTTTTCTAGCCCAACTTTGATTTGATTGATTAATGTTTCTTAATGTTTTCTTTGTCGTTATCAATCAATAGTCAAAGTTAGAATATATTTGATTAATCTTCATTTGAAAGAAAGTGTCATAAAGTCTTATCTTCCTTCGAATTAGAACTATTGTAAAAGTGTTCATTCTTATGAAAGATTGATTAATTGTATGTGCATATTTCCTTTTGTTCATATTCACATTAAGGAAATTGAAAAGAAATACATGCATGTTGCATTGAAAAAGTGTTTATGTGCTGATAGGAATAGTGTAGGGAAATTGCATTAGATTGTGCTATTTTCTCTTTGATCAAAAGAAATCTGATTGCTCTATCCCTAAGTAGCTATGACTTTCATCGTTAAATTGAATGGAAATAATGCTTATCATGATATTTGTATTCCTAGGAATTCCATAATACAACACGTGGTGAACTTTAAAGGAAAATTCCTAAGCAACATCAAATTAAAACTAACATCAATTTACCTAATGGAGCATTGTCATTAACGAGAACATTTAGTGGTTCTAGGCTAGAGACATGTTCCGACGTCATAAAAAAAAGAAGTTGTTGCTAAATTGCCTGCAATACATTCCGAGTGTGATACCTCATTCCACGTATGTGAGTATATCATAGCTCATCCACGTACCTTCGGGTATATAGGGCGGTGTTACAATACGTAAAGTATATGGGAATGCTCTCACTATGTAGTTTTGCATTAGACAATGCTTATACGGACTGGGCCTCCATGTACCTTCGGGTATATATAGCAGGACAACTGTAGGTTGCTATCCATCCTTATTTAATCGAGTCGGCCACCTTGTACATTGTGATACACCAAACACAACATTCGGGGAGATTGCATGCCCGTACTTCTTGGTTCGCCAGGAGATATTCTGCAATTCACAATTGCTTGGTAAACCTTTTGCCTAGTATACCCCTTTTTTGTTTCTTTTTTTAAATAAGAGTAAGCAGCAATTGTGGAGGAACATCAACCCTTACCCCATCGTTCGCAGAGAACAGTGAGCAAAATGCCTTTGCCACCCGAATCTACACCTACTCGGTCAAAGCGGTCTTGCTTAAATTAGTCTAGTACATCAAGAACTCCTAGTTCTTCATCTGAATTACCTAAATCATCTATTTCGGTAAGTAATGAGACTCTAGTTACTCCAACCATTTCTAGTACATCTGTTTCTTAAGGAGAAGTTTCACAATTACCTAAGGATATTAGCACTGATCCTAGTGAAACAATAACCAAGGTTGTTCAACAACAAGTTGACCCTCAATCTAAAGTTGCTCAACAAGAAATTCCTTCTGAACCTGAATCAGTTCAACCAGGAGTTAATCCAAAACCTATCCCAGTTCAAACAAAAGTTACATCTAAACCTGAAGTCGTTCAGGAACCTCTTTCTGAAACTGTTGTTCATTTACCTAAAATTTGGACTTCGAATTTTAACATTCAAAAGTTGTTACTTTACTGGAAGACGATCAACTGGTTACTCGTCAAACATCAGTAGCTATTGAAACTTCAACATTATCAACACCAAAAATATTTTATGGACTAGACGGTGAAGTTCTTCCACTAGGTTTAATTTCTATAGAGGAAGAATTGGAAGAAGATTATACACTTGGAACCCCATTCCAATTTGGAGCTAGGCTTTATCTTTACCCTCATACTCCTCATTTTATTGCTCCTTTTGATCCTGCTTATTTTCAAGTACCTGTCGCTTCTTTAGGAAAACTTTTGTGTCAGTTAACTACGGTTGAACAACCGTTAACATCCCAGACTGTATCATTTGATGCAACTATGGCAGAATATTCTATTGCAACTTATTCGATGTTTTCTACCACACTGAGTTGCACCTATATGGTGAATCGTCTGTCCCATTTGGTTACCAATATTTATCTGGAACACACTCAGGGGTTGCTTCTACACCATGGTCATCACCCATGTCCTCAAATGGAATTCTACCTGGTTCTTCTCTAACTGGAACTCAACAATTTGATCCTACATATCAATATCAAGTTAGGCAATCTAGTCAACAAAGACCTATGTATCCATTAAACACTAGATTGCCACCATATGTAGATAAATATGCTTATTGAACATATTCTCGTTATTTTAGAGGACCATCATATGGTAATATCCCACAGTATTCAGGTCAACTTGGAATTAGAGTTTTTTAATGGCAACCAACAATTCCAGTTCAACCAAGGCTTGTGTATCCAACACAACCAATGTAAACTATGTCAGCTATTCCTATTACACCTGTTGTTACTATTGTACCATAGTCATAAGTTCAAAATGTTGTTTCTCGACAGGTACAAACTAGTCCTTCTACCTTGCAACCACAAGTTTCTTAGGTTGTTGTACAACAACCACTTGTTTCTAGGGTTCAACAACAACCGCAGGCTAGTATACCCTTATCTGGACTAACCCAAGCTTACACTAGTATAGTTTATTCACAACCTAGACAACCTTTCATTATTGAGCAACAAAAACCGTTAAATCAACAACAATTGTACCAACAACAACAATATTTGCTTCAACAACCATGGCAGCCTCAATTTCAACAACCCCAATTCCAACAATTCCAACCCCAATTTAGACTTGCCCAATAGGATCAACCTCGGTTTGGACAATATCAAGCTTATCAAGGTCCTGTTCAACAACGCTTTGCAGGTTATGGAAAACCACAAATTCAAACTGGCTATCAACAACCACCTTATGCTGGATTTGTTCAACAACAACCCTACCAAGGTTACCAAATGAAGATGCCCTATGTTGATATGCAAAGACCTATTGCTTAGGCAATTCCATCATATCCTGGGTATGCTCAACATGACTTGAATTGATAGTTTCCATTTGTAGCAGATTTAGAATTACCATATTTAATTCAGCTCATTAATGAACCAATCTTATATGCACCTTGGTGGCCAATAATTCTGCATAAGTTACCTTTTGACATTCCAAAATTCAATGGAAATCCCGAAGAAGACACATCAAATCATGTTATGACTTTTCATTTGTGGTGTTCATCAAACTCCTTAAATAATGATTCGGTTAGACTCCGTATTTTCCAAAGAACACTTATTGGTCTGGCTACTAAATGGTACATTAAGTTGCCAAGGGCTTGTTTTGAAAACTTTATGACTTTAGCCACTACATTTTTAACCCACTTCCAATTACCTATCAGATATGATACTAGAATGGAACTCCTAACCAACTTTAAACAGACTACTACTACCCATATATTAGATCATATTCATGAGTAGTGGCATCAACATCAAATGGTTAAGACATATGTTCCCATTAAGATTTTAGCTTAGTGGTTCTTAAAATCCTTGTTGCCATCAATCACCGACGATGTGGGAAAAGGTGGAGTTTTCACAGAAGACCAATTAAGTGCCTGTGCCCAATATGGTGGGCCCCAGTATTGCAACAATAATGCTGCAACTCCTGGAACTTCGTTCTTTAATTTTATAAACCTGGTAGTTCGTAACAAACTTGGAAGCGACAGTGCTGTATGCACAAGTACTAGCTCTTGCCGCGTCTGTCACTTGGTCAGCTGGCACAAGTCCTCTAGGAGCTTAAGCCAACTTCTATGAGCTCTTAGAAGAAGCTTTTAACTGTGATTGATGGAAGCTTACTCAACAGAGGCTAATCTACTTGCAGAAAGAAGCGAAAAGCGGAAAGGAAATGCAAACCCTAGCAAACCCTAGTTCTACCGACTAACCCTACTGGTGCAAGAAAAATGATGAAAGCTACAGAAAGGAATTCCATTGACTCTTAGAAAGGTAAAATCCATGTGACTAAGCTACTTCTAAAGTGAAATCTGAAAAGAAACATCTTTTTGTATTTTTGAGTAAGTTGGCAGAATTATTGTGCATGTGCTTTAACTGCTTTTTACTGTGCAGAGGTGGATTGGTGAAAGGAAATGCTTGTAGGAGGTTGGGAAGGTTAGAAGAGGGCCTAAGGGGTCCCTCGCACCCTTCCATAGAGTTTCACAGTGATCGGATCTCAAGAAACCACTTTCGTGAGCTTCTACAGGAAGTTTGCAAGGGTTCTACAGGATGTACTGTAGCTTCTACATGATGTTCCGAAAAGAGGATTTTGGAGGGTTGATGGAGGAAAAATGGTGGGAAAGTGGACATGGATGTTGGATAAGGATGTTAAGGGGTCCAGGATCTAGCACAGGAGGCGAATGAGTGATTGGATTTGGTTCAAGGATGGAGGGAGCAATGATGCACAAGAATGTAGAAATTAGGGCAAAGGGAGAAAACGTAGCAAATGAGAGGAAAGAATATAAGTTGGAGGATGAAGCAGGTTGCATGGATGGGGTAAGGGTAGGAAGAGGTTTCGTAGGCGCTTATGAGCCCCAAAAATGGATAATTATTTGGGCTCATTCAACCTCCTAATTCGACTTAATCCACCATTATCATTAAATTATTGCATGATTTTTATTATATTTATGCTAATAGAGTGAATTGGGTTAGTCATTATGCCAACAAGTCTAATGTGTGCTTTGTGTAACCTTTTTGGTCAATTTGGAGACAAAATTGAAAGTTTTAATGAGCACTTGGCAGCCAAATTCGTGGGAGAACAAGGGAGAGGATTTGTAGGAAGGTTTCCCCTTCATTTATGGGCCCTTACCTCGAATTCTCCACCATTAGCTCGGATTTCAAGGGCCACCAAATCAATTAGCACAAGGGCAGCCAAGCAAGTCAAGTAGGATTGTTATTAACTACAAGTTTTGGGTAGCCAAGTCCCTAAAGTTTAGGAGGATTGTTGGGGTCCTCAATTTGTATAAATAAGAGGGCTTAGGGCCTCATTTCAGTTAGTCAATTGGTAGCTAGTGGTTAGTCATTTTTGTTAGCCAGTAGTTAGTCATTTTTGTATTCATTTTGTAGTCATTTTGTAGTTCGATTTTTAGGCAGTAGATTAGCTTTGCTTTCAGCACATTTTCAAGTTCTCCTTGCGGACAGTTTTTGGAATGTAACATTTCTTTTGATCAATAAAGATGAATCCAGCTTTGCACCAGCTCTAAATCTCTCTTAGGAGGCTGTAGCTCTTCGGGTTGGGCCCATCTCAAGTGCCCAATACCTCCTTTGTTTACTTTCATGTGTATTTGCTGCATTCTTAGAATAAAATCTGCTATTTAGATTTAAATATTGTGTTGTTATTTAGGTTGATTTCGATGATTAAAAAGGTTCTTCATGTTCAGATTTACTTGATAGGTTAATAATAGGGAATATATTTAGAAAAAGGCTACCAAGTACTTTGGATCTCACCTCCCCTTTAGTGGAATCATGAGCTGGGACCAATGTAACCTTGCTACCCACAAAAACACATTCTTTGCTTCACCATGCAATCATTAGTGTTCGAATCTCATTTGCAGAACTTGATATCAGTTTTGGATGCATGTTTAGGTTTATGATTGCTTAGTTGCATAGTTGTTTCACATGGTTTCATTGCAAATAAACTTCTGTCCATTTCCTTTGCTGTTATCTAGGTCAGATTAGGTCAAAGTAATTAGGTTCTTGATTTTCCAAGTCTTCATTTGTCAAATTTGAAAAATGACTTGCAGAGCACCTGTACCACTCCTTCACCTACTTATTATTCATCAGAACCATCCACTCTACCCTCTACTTAGAATCCTTACCTCACGTTTGCCATTTTCTCCCAAAACCCTAATTTTTGTGCAACATTGCCTCACTCTCCCTTGAACAAATCGAACCATCCTCGCCATTCCTTAGCTCCATCCACCAGTTCTTGGGCCACTTCAGACCCCTATCCTACCTCCATATCCATTCATCCATCTTCCCTCACTCACCCATCCTCCAAAATCCAATGTTTAAACATCCTGTAGAAAATCGCAGAACATCCTGTAGAAATTTCAGAACATCCTGTAGAATCCCTGCAAACTTCCTGTAGAAGCTCACGAATGAGGTTTCTTGATAGCCAAACTCTATGAAACTCTCTAGAAGGGTGTTAGGGACTCCTTAGACCCTCTCTGAACCTTCCTGACCTCTTCCAAGCATTTCTCCTCCTTGATCCACCTCTGCACAGTCAAAAATAGTTAAAAGCACATGCATGATAATTCCAACAACTTAATCAAAAATACAAAAAGATGTTTTCTTCATATAGAGGTAGTCTAGACACATGTATTTTACCTTCATAGAAGTAATGGCATCTCTTTCAGTAGTTTGCATGCTCTCCTTTGCGTTAGTAGGACTAGCTGGTAGAATTAGGGTTTGCTAGGGTTTGCGTTTCTTTTTGGCTTTCAGTTTCTTTTTGCAATTAGATTAGCTTCCTTCAAGTTAGATTTCATCCATCAATTAAAAAGCTTCTTCTAAGAGCTCATAGAAGTTGGCTTAAGCTCTTAGTGGACTTGTGCCAGCTAACCAAGTGACAGCTGCGGCAAGAGCTAGTAGTTGTGCATACATCACCGTCGCTTCCAAGTTTGTTACGAACTACCGGTTGATAAAATTAAAGAAGGGAGTTCCAGGAGTTGTAGCATTATTGCTACATTACTGGAGCCCACCAGGTGCTCTGCACGTGATTTTTCAAAACTAACCAACAAAGACTAAGAAAACCAAAGATCTAGCTGCTTTAACCTAATCTGACCTAAATAATAGCAAAGAAAATGAACAACAATTTATTTGCAACAAAATAATCTGAAATAGCTATGCAAACTAAGCAATCATGAACTTGAGCATGTAACGACAACTACTATCAACTTCTACAAATGAAAATCTAACACTAATAATTGCATGATGAAGCAAAGACAACGTTTTTGGTGGCAGCAAGGACATCTTGGTCCCAGCTCATGGTCCCATCGAGGGAGAGGTGAGATCAGAGGTGCTTGATAGCCTTTTTCTGAAGATCTTATCTGTTATTAACCTATCAATTCAATCTAAACATGAAAATCCTTTTTAATCATCAAAAACAACCTAAATAACAAAACAAGATTTAAATATAAATAGCAGATTTTATTCTAAGAATGCAGCAAAAACACATAAAAGTAAACAAAGGAGATACTGGGCACTTGGGTTGGGCCCAACCCCAAGAGATACAGCCTCCTAAGAGAGATTAGAGCTGGTGAAAAGTTGGATTCATCTTTATTGATCAAAATAAATGTTACATTCCAAAAACTGTCCACAAGGAAAAGCTCAAAAATGTGCTGAAATGTAGAGCTAATCTACTGCCAAAAAATGACTTAAAAATGAATAAAATCGAACTGCCAACTAGCTAACTTCTACCAAGCCTAAATGAGGCCCTAAGCCCTCTTATTTATACAAATTGGGGACCCCAACAGCCCTCCTAAACTTTAGGAGCTCGGCTGCCAACACTTGTAGTTAACAACAACTTTACTAGCCCTTGCTCGGCTACCCTTGTGATAATCGATTTGGTGGCCCTTGAACTCCAAGCTGATGGTGGAGAATTTGAGGTAAGGGCCCATAAATGAAGGGGACACCTTCCTACAAATCTTCTCCCTTGTTATTCCACGAATTTGGCTGCCAAGTGCTCATTAAAACCTTTGATTTTGTCTCAAAATTGACCAAAAAACTGCACAAAGCACCCATTAGACTTGTTGGCATAATGACTAACCCAATTCACTCTATTAGCATAAATATAATAAAAAACATGCAATAAACTAATGAGAATGGTGGATTAAGTCGAATTAGGAGGTTGAATGAGCCCAGATAATTATCCATTTTTGGTGCTCATCATCACCACCCTACTGAAAGTGTTGCTCATCCTCTGAGCAACTAGTCTATCTCTTCATCTTTGATGGCCCTAGTGGCCTCCCTATCATGCCAAGCTTCTGAAGTGATGTCCTCTTCTCGGTCATGAAACCATGCTTTTCTCTCTACTTCTTCCCACTGCCTGTGCTCCTTTTCTTGTAGTAGTTTTGTTAGCGCCTCAACCTAAGCCTGCAACTTGTCCTCTCTTTGTTGTTCATCAAATGTTTCCTTGTCTTTCCTTCTTCCTGTGATTGTTTGGCCACCTTTTCCTCCAATTTCGCGGTCTCTCTTAGCTTAGCCTGAGTTTCTTTTAGAGAATTCTCAGCTTCCTGTAGAACTGTCTTAGCTTCCTGTAGAGCTGTCTTTGAGTCCATCATCTGAATTCTCTCTCTCCAAGTGAAGGTTTTTTGCTTCCTCATTCATGATTAGGTGATGGTTATCTTTGAATAAGACTCCTACTTTTGTTTAGCTGTTGTGTCCTTGATGACAATTTTCTCCTTTGACTATGGTTGGGGTTTGCCTACTTTGATCTGTGTGCTCCTCCTCACTTTAAAGTACATGGAGTTTTTCTTCTTTCTCTTCCTTTCTGGTCTTGGAGGTGTGCTAATGGTGGCAAGCACGGCTACTGCCTCCCTGGCCAAAATCTCAGGTAATTTCTCCTATTGTTGTTCTTTTTTCATGCTTCCTATAGAAAGTCCGGTGTCAACTGTTTCGGTCTGCTTGGCTGGATGTTTCTTTCCTTTTAATTTTTGTGTGGTTGCCTTGGTTGTGATAACTTTCATTTGGGTTTTCTTGGCCTTTTTCTTCCCAACCTTTTTCCTTTTTCGCCCTCTCTGTTTTTGTTGTTGTGTCCTTTTCTGTCTCATGCTTAGCGGTCATCTCAAATTCCTCTTTTACCTTTTGTTCTTCCTCTGTTTTTCCCTCTGCTTGAATGTCTTGTGCTCCCTCATCAATGTTCTTCTCAATTTCTTCAGTTGGCATGATGTCGAGTTTGTGTTTTAACCAAAAAAAGAAAATTGTTCAGGGAAATAATCATTTCACTGCGACAGAGGATAGCTGAATTTTCTTCTTTTTCTAAGACCAAATAAGGAATTTTTCATGTGCTCCTTACAACATCAAATGGCAGTAATTCCCTTGTGTTAAAACTACTGTCACCTAGAATTGGTCTATCTGTTTATGAAAGAATTTTTTTTTATAGAGCAGAGCATAAGGACATTGATTTATTTTTCAACACATTGATAGATATGTAAATTCATGTTTTTCCATACACACAGGTTGATCTCTACTGCTGCATTTCTTTCCTTGCAAGGGAATTTTTTTATTTTTTTTAAATTGATGAGG
Source organism: Pinus tabuliformis (assembly GCA_031772625.1). NCBI lineage: Eukaryota > Viridiplantae > Streptophyta > Pinopsida > Pinales > Pinaceae > Pinus > Pinus tabuliformis. The sequence goes on from CM062809.1 coordinate 125,818,550, forward strand.
AGATTTCAGATGCAGAAGAAAAAAAATGGGTAAACTTAGTGAATCATGCAAGCAAACTTCCACTGTTCTCAATGCACAAGCAAACTTTTTACTCTCATTTTTCAATTTAATGTTGTGTTCAATTCACCATTTTGCACCAACGAATCATGCACAAAGAAGTTTCCTCGATCCTACCTTGTTTTGAGCTTGAAATTCGCGGAAAATTTCAGGTTTTCTTTCTGCATCGCTGTTTTCTGCATTTCTTGGAGAAGCCTTCCTGTAGAATGAAACTACGCTTCTTGTAGAGCCCGATAAGCAGGAGGGTTGAAAAAATGGCAAAAATCTTAAAAAATTAGGTAGGAATCTTGTAGAGGACCACTGCTTCAGTTGTGACCGCAATTGAACAAAGAGTGGTGAGAGTTTTAGTCTAGCATCGTTTAATTCTAGCGTGATTCATGGTGAGGAAGTGAGGTGGCCAGGTGTACGTGGCCACATGCAGACTGTAGTGCTATTATGAACTGCATGTTCTCTTCTTGTTAATCACTTGACATCAGTTGCACTAGAGTTCAAATGGCCAACACTACCTGTTTTTTTAATTTTACGTGAGTTGTCTATACACATATGCTGCATGATTTCTAGCTGAGCGCTAGAGAACTGGACAAGGCACTGTCGGAATCCCACCATTTCATTTGTTTATGCACTTTCGAATCATATTGATGCAAATAGAGGAACTGGTTTAGGCACATACTTGTAAGTCGACGTGTTGCTGGGTCCTTTTTTGTTGTTGCATGCTCACATTCCCTTACTGCATGCTTGGATCCTTTATGCTATAAGCTTTTTGTTGTTTGATGTGTGGTTATTTTACTTGTGCAGGTATCCTCTGGCCGGATCCATTATGTAGGAGCTGGCTTCAACGTTCAGATTTGCACCCTCATGCTGTTGACGCTAAATTTTCACAGGACAGCAACTTGTTTTCTCCATAGCTCCCAAACAATAGACCGGATCAATCTGAAACTTTCTGAGCATGTTCCTATTATCATTATGCACCTCCCATAGAAAAATTGCGGTCAATGGATGCACAAATTTCGAGAAAAACTAAAAATGGCTTAAGATTACAGCAGTCAATTTCTCATAAATCGTGCATCGGAATTGGCTGAAACTGCTTGGGTAGGTTACCATCACCCATATGCATCTTCCCATGAAATAGGTTTTGAAACGGATGCACTGATAGGGAGAAAATGAAAAAATGGCTGAAGGTGATGGACGCTGATTTCTTGGAAATCGTGCACTGGAATTAACTGAAATTGCTTAGGCATGTTGCTATCATCCCTATACAACTCCCCGTAAAATGGTTTTGTAAATGGATGCACGGTTTTCACATGAGGGAAAAAACAAATTTCAGCACTATGTATTTTTGCTTCCAAGCATTCTGCAGTTTTTTGCATGGTAAGACAAATGGGCTTGGGCTATAATGCAGACTTAGAATTTGTTGATGCAGAGTCTAGATGGAGCTTGGACAAGTAGAGTGTGAGAGACTTTTCTCCTTGACTTGTCATTAAAAATTATGGCTGTCAATCTAAGGAAAATAGGGTTTCTTGTATGACTATGCAGGAACACATAACCAGGTGGGTGACGGAGGTGTAAAGAGATGGAATGGGGTTCCATATGATGATGGGTGGAAACAGGGGTGGCTGTAGGCCTAACAAAAAGATTCCAACATTTAGATTCCCCTCCAAAATCGATTTTGGCTTGCCCGAAGGTTCTATAGGATGTTTCCTATAGAAATACAGAACTTCTTGTAGAATGCCCAGAACTTCCTCTAGGAAGCCCAGAACTTCCTGTAGAAGGTGGAATCTTGACCTGAATGTGATCAAATCCTAGGAAGGACGAGTGGTCATGGAGGGAGTGTGTGTAGGGATGTCCTGTAGCCGAGTATGGACCCCTATCCTTGTTTTGCGTGACCCTCCTTACCTGTAATGTATTCCCTGCAACCTGCAATTATTCAACAGAGATTAGGCTTGTTTTTTTCTTTTTCTTTTTCTCTTTTTTTGAAAACAACTAGGGCACCTCTTGGAGGTTTTCACCCTAATTGCCTGCCCTGGGCGCCTCCAAGGGAGGTTTTCACCCAAGGATCTTATTTTTTCTTTTCTTTTTTTTCAACCCATTGACCGCCTCATGGAGGTTTTCAATCAATGAGCTAATCTGAGGCGCCTTCGAGGAGGTTTTCACCTTAGATTTTTATTTTTCTCTTATTTTCATTTTTTCTTTTTTCTTTTTTTTCTCTTTTTTTTACCCTACTCTACTTGAAAAATAAAGTCATTTTCAAGTATAAGAATACTTCCAATGGAGCCATGTGCACATCGAGATTAGATACAAAATGATGTGGAGGCTTGAAATGCATGCTTTGACAGCTATCAAGATTTCAGAGACCAAATGATTTGACTTCGAAGGGATCAAACACAGCTGAGGAAGAGAGTACTGCTGCAACTTAGTGACCGTCTGAAACCATATCTCAATATAGCTCTGATATCCTTGGTCCTTTTGCTAATCTGGATCATTCTCCATATCTTCTTCTATCATGACCTTCACATCTTCCTCTTTTTGTTGAGTTTTCTCTTGAATACATGGAGGATTTTATGGCAACCATGAGGGAACTCTCTCGATCTCTGATTCTGATGTATTCTCTTCATCAAGTGCAACCCATGGTTCTTTGATCTCCTATCTTGAATCTTCTTTTGTTGGATGTGGTCCTTCAATGCTTTCAAGATGATCTCTTTTTTGCAATACTATTCCTGAGCTATGGTGAAGATCATTGAGCTCAAGAGGAGTCATTTGGACATGTTGTGCCTCATATTTGAAATTGGGTTGAGCTATTCCAATGTGCGGGTTTGGAAATGGTGGTATGGGTAGTTGAGTGGGGGTGTATATTTGAGATGGATGTAGATGAGGTTGTGGTTGGGCAGGTGGTAGAGGCAAAGGAGTGGGAGGAGAGTTGTACTGGGACCTCCACCCCCGATGAGGTGCATTCCACTGAGGCTATGGCTGAGCATAAGAGTGAAACGAATGAGCAGCTAGAGAAGCATGGTATTGAGGAGGATACGACCAAGGAGGGGGTGTGGACTAGGAAGGATGAGCTGGGGGACCCCAAGAAGGCATGGAAGTGGCTTGATAAGGGTTATAATAGGTCTGGGATGTCTCTTGCATTCCCTCCTAGTAAGTTCTAGGTCCATGTGACCTCCTTTGGTTCATGAAATAGAGTGGTTCAGTGACTCCTTTGGCCCTCTAATATGCAGCTTTAAGTCCAGGCAAGGAAGGGCATTGATTCGTAGGATGGTATTCTTCACAGATGAAACACACTTCTAGGGAGTGCATTGGACATTCGTTCCTAGGATGCTTTCTAGTGCACCTAGGACAAAAGATGTCCAAAGCCCTCTTAGCTTCCTCTTGTTTCCTTTGGATCTACAAGGTATCCAGTTGCATGGCAAGAAACTGCCTCATCTTGCTCTTGAAATCTTCCATGTGATTTGAAAATTTGTTTTTGGATAAGGTACTACTCCCAACATTTTTGCTTGTAGCCATTTTCTCCAGAGGAATGTTTTCTTCTTCTTCTTCCCTTGAGGTTCTTCATATATGTCTTGCTGTCCACCTAAGGGTTCTTTAATCACAACCATCGAAGAGGAGAGAAGGTTGGCTGTGTGAAGCAGTAGGGGTGTTATGCAAACATTTTTCTGACTTATCTCTACTCCTACAAGGCATGAAAGGAAATCTTTTTCGTTGAATTTTGCTTCTTTTTTTTTCTGCTTGTACCTACAAAACTAAAATAGATTGAACCACAACTAACTATCTTGCTGAAATGAAAATGCAGAATTGAAATGAAAGCAGGAAATGACTAATCTATTTTTCTCAAATGAAATTGCAGGAATGAAATGCTAGTCTACACTTGCAGAATTGAAATTGTGGAATTGAAATGCTAATATACACTTGCTTAAATGAAATGAAAGTAGGAAATGTCTAATCTACTTTTACAAAAATGAAATGGCAGAATGGTAATGAAATAAACTACTTTGCAGAAGGTTGTAGTAGAAAACAGAAGAAAAGCAGCAATCACCAATACTCTGACACTTCCCCGGCAACGGCTCCAAAAATAATGGTGGTCCCCAGTATTGCAGCAATAATGCTACAAACCCTGGAACTCCCTTATTTAATTTTATCAACCCAGTAGTTCGTAACAAGCTTGGAAGTGATGGTGCTGTATGCAAAAGTACTAGCTCTTGACGCGGCTGTCACTTGGTCAGCCGACATAAGTCCACTAGGAGCTTAAGCCAACTTCTATGAGCTCTTAGAAGAAGCTTTTAACTGTGATGGATGGAAGCTAACTCAACGGAGGCTAATCTACTTGCAGAAAGAAGCAAAAAGTGGAAAGGAAAATGCAAACCCTAGCAAACCCTAGTTCTAGCGACTAACCCTACCGGTGTAAGAAAAATGATGAAAGCTATAGAAAGGAATTACATTGACTCTTATAAAGGTATAATGCATGTGACTAAGCTACTTCTAAAGTGAAATCTGAAAAGAAACATTTTTTGTATTTTTGAGTAAGTTGGCAGAATTATTGTGCATGTGCTTTAACTGTTTTTTACTGTGCAGAGGTGGATTGGAAAAAAGAAATGCTTGCAGGAGGTTGGGAAGGTTAGAAGAGGGCCTAAGGGGTCCCTAGCACCCTTCCATAGATTTTCACAGTGATCAGATCTCAAGAAACCACTTTCGTGAGCTTCTATAGGAAGTCTGCAGGGGTTCTACAAGATGTACTGTAGCTTCTACAGGATGTTCTGAAAAGAGGATTTTGGAGGGTTGATGGAGGAAAAATGGTGGGAAAGTGGACATGGAAGTTGGATAAGGATGTTAAGGGGTCTAGGACCTAGCACATGAGGCTAAGGAGCAATTGGATTTGGTTCAAGGATGGAGGGAGAAATGATGCACAAGAATGTAGAAATTAGGGCAAAGGGAGAAAACATAGCAAATGAGGGGCAAGAATCTAAGTTGGAGGACGAAGCAAGTTGCATGGATGGGGTAAGGGTAGGAGAGGAGGTTTCACAGGCACTCTGCACTTGATTTTTCAAAACTAACCAACAAAGACTAAGAAAACCAAAGATCTAGTTGCTTTAACCTAATCTGACCTAAATAACAGCAAAGAAAATGAACAGCAGTTTATTTGCAATGAAATAATGTGAAATATCTATCCAAACTAAGCAATCATGAACCTGAGCATGTAACCACAACTGGTATCAACTTCTGAAAATGAGAATCTAACACTAATAATTGCATGATGAAGCAAAGACAGTGTTTTTGGTGGCAGCAAGGACACCTTGGTCCCAGCTCATGGTCCCACTGAGGGAGAGGTGAGATCAGAGGTGCTTGACAGCCTTTTTCTGAAGATCTTCTCTCTTACTAACCTATCAAATCAATCTGAACATGAAAGTCGTTTTTAATCATCAACAACAACCTAAATAACAAAATAAGATTTAAATCTAAATAGCATATTTTATTCTAAGAATGCAACAAAAACACATAAAAGTAAACAAAGGAGGTACTAGGCACTTGAGTTGGGCCCAACCCTAAGAGCTACAACCTCCTAAGAGAGATTAGAGCTGGTGCAAAGCTAGATTCATCTTTATTGATCAAAATAAATGTTACATTCCAAAAACTGTCCACAAGGAAAAGCTTGAAAATGTGCTGAAACGCAAAGCTAACCTACTGCCAAAAAAATGACTAAAAAATGACTAAAATCGAACTGCCAACTAGCTAACTTCTACCAAGCCTAAATGAGGCCCTAAGCCCTCTTATTCATACAAATTTGGGACCCCAACAACCCTCCTAAACTTTAGGAGCTCGGCTGTCAAAACTTGTAGTTAACAACAACTTTACTAGCAACAATGTAAACTTTGAAACGGGAACTGATACTGTTACCCGTTTCGTAGAGGTAGCAAAAAAATGACCCGATTTTCAAAAGTGGTGATGCAGAATACACGTTTTTTTTAGAACATGGTTTTTGGCACTTTAATTTTTTAAATTCTTGTTATGTACATTGTGTTTTAGAATGGTAGTGATTTTCATGCTGATTTTAAAAAGTGGTTATTCTACATCAAACCCTTTTTTTAAAAACCCTATTTTTTTGACTTTAACTTTTCTAATGTATGAAATGTAAATAATTATTTTGTAAATTTAATAACTTTGGAAGTGGTCTTCCTCTTCATATTTTCTTGTTTTTATTTTTATTTTTTCTTTAGTGAGCTTTTTATTGATTTGCATATTTAAAGAAGAGATATTTTTCATTTTCAATATTTTACATATTTATACGTCGTTAATTAAATTTTCAATCCAAATGAAATAATTGTCTCTAAAAACCAAATAAAAAATTATATATAAAAAATGACAAAAATTAAAAAATTAAAAATGTTTAAAAAAATATCTTATAAACCATAAAACAATTTGGAAAAAGAAACTATATATATATATATATATATATATATATATATATATATATATATATATATATATATATATATATATATAAGTCAGTAAAATTTGAGGAAAAAAAAACATTAGCAAAAACTGGGGAAAAAAAATTGAAAACATACTAATTAAAAAAAAAAAAAATTAATGAAAAAAGTAAAAAAATAGTAAAATTAATATTTAAAAAAAAAACAAAAAAATGTTAAAAAAATTATCCCACAAACAATAAAAGAATTTAGAAAACAAAAAAATAAAAATAATATATATATATATATATATATATATATATATTAAGGAAGTAAAAATAAGGAAATTAAAAAAAAAAACATTAAAAAAAAACTCGAAGGAAAAAACAAACTAAAAGCAAACTAGTTTAAAAAAAAAAATAGAAATTAATGAAAAAAATTTAAAAACTAATAAAATTAATATTAAGAAAACAAATAAAATATTCAAATTATATAAAAAAAAAAAAACAAAAAAAATGTGTATTTCTTATTAAAAAAAAAAAATTAATTATTTTTTATTAAACATAGGTATTTCATTTAAAAAAAATTAAAATTAATTTTTTTTAAACAATATTTTTTATTATTAAAAACAAAGTTACCTTTTATTTTTATTTAAAAATAAAATTATTGAACATGTATTTTATATATAGAAAAAAAATATAAAAAAATAAACCTATATTTTATATTAAAAAAAAAAATTACATTTAAATTTTTTCCAAACAATGTTTTTTTATTTTAAAAAAATGAATTTTTTTTTTAATAATTATTTTTTTTAAATAATTTTTTTGTTATTATAAAAAAGTTTTTGTTTTTTTTTTTTTATAAATCAATTTAATTTTTTTAAAATAATTTTTTTTGTTATAATAAAAAAAAATTGTTTTTTTTTATAAACCATTTTATTTTTTATTTTTTTTTAATTTAAAATTTTAAAAATCATTAAAAAGTTATCGATTTCCAAATTATAATTTATTTTTTTTATTAAAAAAAAAATTTACGTGGCCCCGCCCCCCGGTGCCCGTGGCGGCGTTGCCGTGGGCAGCGCCGCCACGGGCGGCCAGGGGGCGGGGGCGCAGGCCCCTCCGCCCACGGCAGCGCCGCCACGGGTGGCCGGGGGGTGGGGGCACAGGCCCCTCCGCCCACGGCAGCGCTGCGACGATTCCGGAATCGTGGCCCCGCCCCCAGCCGCCCGTGGCGGCGCTGCCATGGGCGGAGGGCCTGCGCAGGCCCGTCCGCCCACGGCAACGCCGCCATGGGCGGCCGGGGGGCGGGGCCACGTAATTTTTTTTTTTTAATAAAAAAATAAATTATAATTTGGAAATCGATAATTTTTTTAATGATTTTTAAAATTTTAAATTAAAAAAAATAAAAAAATAAAATGGTTTATAAAAAAAAACAATTTTTTTTTTTTATTATAACAAAAAAATTTATTTAAAAAAAAATTAAATTGATTTATAAAAAAAAAAAAACAAAAACTCTTTTTATAATAACAAAAAATAATTATTTTAAAAAAATAATTGTTAAAAAAAAAATCATTTTTTTTTAAATAAAAAAACATTGTTTGAAAAAAATTTAAATATAATTTTTTTTTTTAATATAAAATATAGGTTTATTTTTTTTATTTTTTTCTAAATATAAAATACATGTTCAATATTTTTATTTTTAAATAAAAATAAAAGTAAACTTTGTTTTTAATAATAAAAAATATTGTTTAAAAAAAAAATATTTAATTTTTTTTTAAATGAAATACCTATGTTTAATAAAAAATATTAAGGAATTTAAACTTTTGTGATCCATAACATTGTTTAGATAATCTTCGGCAAAATCACATAACCAATCTTTTGTCGACGCGTTTCGAACCAACCAGTGTGGTTCATCGTCAGGACAAGTTGAAGAACCAATCCGGTTTAGTTGATTAAATAGAGTGTGCAGAGACTCCAACGGCTATATTCCAACGGCTAATTTGACCTAATGATCCTGGTCAAACCATCAATTCAATTATTAACATTTCTATAAATAGCTAAAGCAGGTAAATTTGTTAATTATATTTAAGATCATTTAATAATATGAGTATTGAATAATACAATATCCATGTTTATTATTTAAATATAATGGTCATATGTTTATTAAATAATCTATAATTATTATTATTCTAATATTATTTAAGTATAAATAAATGTTACTCTTAGAATTTAGTTATCTTAGGTAAAAATATACCATTTTATTATTTATTATTTAAATATAATGGTCCATTCGAGAATAATATGTTTATTAATTCAAACCTATATAATAACTAAACCATATAAATAGTTGTAATTCAAACCTCTAAATAGCTAAAACAGGTAAATTTGTTAATTATATCTAAGATTAAAATCATTGAATAATATAATATCATGTTTATTATTTAAGTATAATAATCTATACTTGTTATTATTCTAATAATATTTAAATATAAATAAATGTTACTCTTAGAATTTAGTTATCTTCGGAATATAAATTCTAAGAGTAACATTTATTTATATTTAAATATTATTAGAATAATAACAAGTATAGATTATTATACTTAAATAATAAACATGATATTATATTATTCAATGATTTTAATCTTAGATATAATTAACAAATTTACCTGTTTGAGCTATTTAGATGTTTGAATTACAACTATTTATATGGTTTAGCTATTATATAGGTTTGAATTAATAAACATATTATTCTCGAATGGACCATTATATTTAAATAATAAATAATAAAATGGTATATTTTTACCTAAGATAACTAAATTCTAAGAGTAACATTTATTTATACTTAAATAATATTAGAATAATAATAATTATAGATTATTTAATAAACATATGACCATTATATTTAAATAATAAACATGGATATTGTATTATTCAATACTCATATTATTAAATGATCTTAAATATAATTAACAAATTTACCTGCTTTAGCTATTTATAGAAATGTTAATAATTAAATTGATGGTTTGACCAGGATCATTAGGTCAAATTAGCCGTTGGAATATAGCCGTTGGAGTCTCTTCACACTCTATTTAATCAGCTAAACCGGATTGGTTCTTCAACTTGTCCTGACGATGAACCACACTGGTTGGTTCGAAACGCCTCAACAAAAGATTGGTTATGTGATTTTGCCGAAGATTATCTAAACAATAATAAAAAATAAATTTTTTTTTTTTTTTTAATTTTATGTTTTCATTATTTTTTTAAAATTTAATGTTTTTTCGTGGTCATGATAAAATATTTCATGCCATTATTTCGAAATGTTGAAATTTTACTTTTGAAAAAAAAAAATGTTCTTCGAGAATCAACCCTTTTCGTTTTGAGGGTGTTTTTTGGATAATTTTTGAACAAAAAATTGGTTTTCACCGCCATTTTTAAAACATGTTGAAAATTTACCCAAGAAAAGAAAATGTGTTATTCCAGCATCAACACTTTTCACTTTTAGCACCGTTTTTGATGTTTTTTCGGGGTTTTTTGGCAAGAGTTCCCGTTTCAAAGTTTACATTGTTTAGCCTTTTCTCAGTTGCCCTTGTGATAATTGAGTTGGTGGCCCTTGAACTCCGAGTTGATGGTGGAGAATTCAAGGTAAGGGCCCATAAATGAAGGGGACACTTTCCTACAAATCCTCTCCCTTGTTCTTCCACGAATTTGGCTACCAAGTGCTCATTAAAACCTTTGATTTTGTCTCAAAATTGACCAAAAATCTGCACAAAGCACCAATTAGACTTGTTGGCATAATGACTAACCCAATTCACTCTATTAGCATAAATATAATAAAAAACATGCAATAAACTAATGAGAATGGTGGATTAAGTCGAATTAGGAGGCTGAATGAGCCCATATAATTATCTATTTTTGGGGCTCATCACAATATTTGGATTTAATTTACACACAATCTAGCATGTTCTATGACAAAATTCCCAATGCACCCCAACCAGCTTTCACTGCTCCTCCTCCTCCACAATCGAGTAAGGACTCTCATGCCCGATGATGGTGTGATTGGTTCTTCGAGCACGCAAACGACAACAAAACCATCTGGTCAAACTCTTGCCATTACCAATTAAACTACCAATGAATCAGTAAATACTCTTGCTTCCGAAATTAATGTCGTGTTGTCTGAAAAAGAAAAAAATCAAAAGCAACCAGGAGGCAAGAAAAAGGGGAAAAATAAAAAGAAACAAGATAATTCCCCTCAAGAGAAATCATATGATTCCTCTACTTTGGCAAGGAAACCTCATTATCCATGTCTAATCTATAATGACGAGAATTTTACAAGAGATTTTCCACACCTCTCATAGGTCTCTAAACTTTTAAAGACTTCAAACACATCTACAGTGTTGAATGATTCGCTTCCAAACCAGGAGACACATATGGTTGCGAGAGACCATGCTTCCACATCCCAGTTACTCATGTTGTCCATCACAACACCACAAAGTAAAGCTTTGGTGTCAACGAGAAGCAAAGATTATGGAAATCCGCCATCATCGTCAAATAATCAGGCCACTGATTAACCTAATCCTTTGACTTCGACTTCATCTAAAAATATTCCACCTATTGTACCAGAATTGACAATAAAACCACCAAAGGGAGTTGTGCATAAATCAACATTTAACCCTCGGGCTCGAGCAACTCAGAACTATAACATTGTGGAAGATCTTTCTCAATGACCTTCTTCTGTGTTGACACTCGAGGTGTTACAAAATTGTCCCTCTGAGAAGTAGGCTTTACTATAAGCAATAGGTGGAGTAGATCCTACAGATTATAATATTGTGGTTTTCAACCATGCGGGATATACACCATAGTTATCGGTGCAGTTAGCTTTCCTAATTCAAGTAAAAGCTCTCAATAAGAATGTTCACTGAACTATTATTAATGAGGGGGCATATACTTGCATTATGTCAATGAGCTTCTAGAAAACACTTCGTTCATCATCGTTGTCACAATCACCAACCACGTTAAAAGATTTTGATGGAAGAACATATACTCCTCGTGGGATTTTGAGTAACTTGCAAATTGGACTAGGGGGCAAAACAATTACTGCTAAAGTTGAGGTAATTTACAGACCCCTCGATTAGAACATTTTACTGGGAAGGCCATGGGTATATGGTACGGCTGCTGTGGTTTCCACGTACTTTCATACTATTGCATTCCCTCATAAGGGTGGAATCACAGTCATCAATCAACTAGCCTTATTTTCCAATAGTTCATAGGCTACGTGAAGCACTTCATTGGTACATGGACCGCCATTGTCACTTCAAAGTGTTGGAGTAGGTCTCCTTAAAGGTCCTTTCCTAATGGGTACCTTTAGACTACCATCACCATCTGATTTGGTGGAAGTGGCAAGAGTAGGGAATTGCAACATGATTTCCTCCACCTCATCTGATTTGAGGAGGATTACCAACAATTTTGAAGTTGATGGTAATATTGAGGTAATGCCACTGAGCCCCACTGAATTAGCATATAAATAAATTTTTCAGGCTTGTGCAGCAAAGCCAAATATGCATTCACCAATTGTATGGGTAGACCGTTCATTAGAAGATGGTACTTATTCAGATCCTTTCTCACGTATACATTCTACGGATGAAGGAGTCCTTCGATTAATGATGATAGGAGAAGAACCTTGGGAAGATTATCATCATCGTTCCCATCTTCCAAATGACATCGAAGATTATTCAAATGAACTAAACCACCCTTCAGTTTTTGATTTCATTTCGTATTCAATTTTCATAGACACAGTAGAATCAGAGTGAAACCTATCAAATATTGAAGAAATCATTTCTATTAATATTTTGACCAAGCCTAATATTGTTGTAACATTCATGTTGGAAAATATTGTTCTCCATCAAAACTCAATAGTTACCATACTCTCTTTCGTGAATTTAGAGATATCCTTTCATGGTCTTACAAGGAGATGTTGGGCATTGACTCTAGTATTGTTGAACATGAAATCAAAATGTATCGTGATGTCAAGCCAGTTCAACAATAGCTTCAACCTATTCATTCAAAGAAATCCACTGCAATTAAAGAATAAGTTGAAAAACTTTTGCAGGCTGGTTTCATTTACCCTGTACCTCTTACTAACTGGGTTTCCAAACTTGTTCCTGTCATTAAGAAACAAGGGACTATTCGAGTTTGCGTTGCTTATAGGGATGTAAATCAGGCATGTCCAATGGAAAATTATCCTACTCCTTTTATCGACCAGATTACTGACGAATGTGCAAGATGCCCAATATTGTCATTTATGAATGGCTTTTCTGGCTACAATCAAATCAATATATGTGCACAAGACTAATAGAAAACAACTTTTATTTGTCCATGGTGCACATTCAACTATAGGAAATTCCCATTCGGTTTGAAGAATGTCAGGGCCACTCTTCAGAGGGAAATGAATTATGCCTTCTATGACATAAAGCACATTGTTCAAGCTTACTTTGACAATTTACCTGCTCATTCACGAAAGCGGACTGATCACCTGCAACATTTGAGAGTAATATTTTTACGGTGTCGACACTACAAGATACGACTCAGTCGGCACAAATGTGTGTTTTGTGTTAGTTTTGGTCGATTTCTCTGATTTGTAGTGTCCATAGAGGGGATTTGACTCGATCTGTGAAAGGTTCAAGAAATTTTGGTTTTTCCTCCACCTTCAAGTTTTTTATAGTTACAGAGACTCCAAGGGAAAGCAAACTTTCTGAGGAGGTCCATTCCTAATTACGCTGAGATGACCAAAGGTTTTACACGTCTTTTGAAAAAGGAGACACCCTTCCATTGGGATCAAGTTGCGCAAGCTTCCTTTGATGCTCTTAAAGATACCTTGATTTGAGGTTCATTAATGTATTCTCCAAATTATCAAAATGATTAAATTACATGTATGGTGTTGCCGCAGATACAACCATTGGCATGGTTTTAGTCTAGGAAGAAAATGGGATTGAACATTTGATTTGTTACTTGAGCTATAATCTCAATGATACAGAAAGTAAGTACTCTTATGTCAAAAAACTAGTTTTGGTAGCTGTGCAAGTTGTTCAAAGATTTTGACATTACATCTTGCTACAGAAAACAACTGTAATTTTGGATTGTAACCCTATGGCATACATTTTGTCACGTCAATTGGTGGGGGGGGAATACTCAAAATGGATAGTTATTTTACAAGAATTTGTTTGGAATTCATCAAGTCCAAATCAAAGAAATATTTTCGCAGAGTTACTTTGTGACCTTCCCTCGACCTCGATTGATTCAACATCTAAACCATCAATTTTGGATGAGTCTCTATTTATAATATCGTAATCTGACATGTGGTATGGAGATATACTGATCTATCTCTAGACCCAAACTTTCCAGTCAGATACCTCTCACTCGCAACAACGACGTATTCGATACCAATCCAAAGATTATTTGCTCATTGGTGACACTCTTTACCGTTGTGGTATCGATATGATTTTACGGAGGTGCCTCATGCATGAGGAAGCCGAGAAAGCATTGAATGATTTCCATTTAGGTGTTTTTTGTGGACACTTATCTGGATATGCAACTGCGTAGAGAATTCTCCATGCTGGTTACTTTTGGCCAACTATATTCAAGGATTATATTATTATTGTCAGAAGCTGTCACACATGCTAGATATATGATCGTAAAACTAGATTACCATCTCCACCATTTCATCTAACCATTTTTGTTGGCCTATTCGCCAAATGAGGCATTGACTTTATGACATGTAACCCCACCTCGGCCGGGAGGCATGGGTATGTTATAGTCACCGTTGACTATTTTACCTAATGGGCCAAGGCAATGCCAACATTTAATAACAGTGGTGAAACAAATGCTCCTTTCTTTTTCAACCATGTGGTTGCCCAGTCTGGTGTACCACAAGCCATAGTTACAGATCACAGGTCACATTTTTGCAATCACATGATGGTTGAGTTGACTGCTAAGTTAGGATTGTCACATGATAGTTCTACCCCTTATTGCCCACAAGCGAATGGACAAGTTGAGGCCATCAACAAAGTCCTGAAGTGGATGTTGCAAAGAATGATAGGGTTTCATAAGAGAAACTGGCACTTAATCCTGTACTCTGCCTTGTGGGCATATCGAACCTCGGTGAGAAATGCAAATAGATTCACACCCTTTCAGTTGGTGTATGGTTTGGAAGCAATCTTACCGATATAATGCAAAATTTCTTCGTTCAAACTCGCGATTGACCTGTTACCTGACACTTCTGAAGAAGTGCATTTCTTAGAATTAATCCATCTAGATGAAACCTGTTGTAATGCCACATTATCTAACAAAGCACATAAGAAACATATGAAGGAGCAATATGATAGAAATGTCAAGCCTCATATCTTCTCAAAAGGAGACTTGGTCTTGCTATACGATCAGGAAGCTAATAAACTTGGAGCAAGGAAATTTGAACCAATGTGGATGGGTCCTTACATTGTCAAGCATGTGCTAGCAAAAGGTGCCAACAAGTTAGTAGATTATGATGGGATTCCATTGTCACAGCCCCAAAATGGGTTGTACCTCAAACGTTACTATGCTTGATTAAGTGTAGTAAAACTCATTGTATGTATTCTTTCATTGCATGTGTGTGTGTGTGTATCTTTTAGATATTTTTATCTAGTTAGTAATCCGCTTTACATTTGTTGCAGATTTCAGAGCCTTCGGAACCTTTTTTTGGTTATGTCGATGGTGTTAGTCGTAGTACATATAACTTGTCTGCAGCATGGGCTATTTTCATTCCAAGTGGCGAGTTAGTGAGTTCCCAAGGGATCTGTATCGGTCGATCGATGAACAACATCACTGAGTATAGCACGATCATTGAACTACTCTCTAATTCCATTTCACTTGGCATTCTCCAAATCATCATTAGGTTGGACTCGCAAATCGTTGTACTACAACTAACAAACATTTATACTGTCCAAAATCCAAAATTTTTTCGTATGTTCCTTAGATTTCGTATTTTGGAAAGATGTTTTGAACACATTCAATATCAACATATTCCGGGAATCTTAACACATTAACTAATTCTCTAGAAAATTATGTGTTAAATAGACATGTGTGACACAAGTAAAAGTAATATTTTCAATTCACATCATTAGTTGAATAGGATTGCATATAACCATAGAAAACTCTGAATGTAAAATAGATAGGTGTTTTAAAAGTTTTTACAAAATTTGTGTCCAAGACACGTTTGTTCATCTGACCCAAAAACTCAAAATGTATGTAAAACATCCTAAGTAGATCTAGTGGTGCTCATGGTAATAAGTCACAACATGTGCTATCATGTGTAAAAGCCTCGCCCAGTGGCTAGGAAAACCAATAGTGGGGCCTTGCAACCTCATAGGTGACTCCTTGATCCAAACATCTAGAATACAAAGGGTTAATCCCTCTATGTGATCCTGCAACTCTGCTAAGGTCTCAGCCAAAACCAAGTCCTAGAGAACTACTCTCCCAATGTTTCTCCACCCTGGCTCACCCGCAACCTATTGGTGTCCCATAGGTCAAATAGTACCCACATCTACATGCATAAGAGTAATTTTCGTTTAGTCTCGGAAACATTTAAAAAACACAAAAAAAAACATGTAGAAAATTTAAAAATCAAAAAACACTTTGGTCAAACAACTTACCCATAGCACCCCATTGTGCTCCAACTGGTAGAATCAAATTTGGATCTCCACGAAAATCCATCCCTAAGTATGGATGCTCCTCGATGACGAGATGTTGTCGCTCAAGCCAACTGAAGAATGTAGTGGAAAAAATGATTATTCACTGACCCTCATGTCGAGCCATCAATTCAACCCACCCCTGCATACGTGGATCTCTAGGACCAGCTACACCCAGTGATACATGCTATGGTTGCATCAATGGGATTACCATTGAGGTAAAAGTGATCAAGATTGAACCATAGAAAAAATTCTTCATCTTACCACTTTTTACCTTAGTCAGTTGTTCTTTCAATGAAAAAAGCACAACCTCACACTAGTTGAAAACTTTTGGCTCTAGACACTCCAGTGCATAGTGCATATAAGATCTGTTTGCCAGATGTAGTGTCACATTGCCAACCAATTTTGTGATTGTGAAGAGGATTGTTCTCAAAGGAAAGTCACCTACATCCCTGATGTTTATTTTCCCATCCTTTTTAGGTTGTATACCTAGCCTATGAAACTGTCTAATATAATCTCTCACCTATTCACCTCCACAGGCAAATCCAAAAAGTGAGATGGGGGCACCTCACCTCGACAGTCTGGTTAGAAAGTAAATATCATCAATGGTGATAGAGACCATCTTGTCCCTAATGTGAAAAAATTGATCTGTTGGATCCCATGCACGAACAAGGAACTGCAGTAGTTCTATTTGTTGCCTCATTCCGAGAAACTTAAATTATTTGAGTAACTCAGTTTTTGAGGGCCTCAATTGTACCCAGATTGTTTATGGCATCCATGTCTTGTTCTTCATGCTCTCTTTCTCACCATGTAATTAACATTCTAATCCGATGAAATCCTAAAACACAATAATAAGCTTAATTAGGATCCTTTCCTTGCAAGAAACAGGACAAATTTGGGAGCAAATAGCTAAATCAAACTTGGGAAATTCGCCTAGCGTAGCCCATGCACAGAGATAGTGCACTATAGAGCATGCAGCCTTCGATCTGGGTGCTCTTCAATGTAGTTTTTGATGTGAAAGGCTGTGTTGATCCCAGGGGAAAAAAACTCAGGGGTCCCAAAAAACCATAAAACTTGCATGAAATGACAAAAGAATGACTTGAAAAGAAAGTAGAGAGTTTAAGCTCCTACATGGTTCAGACAGCTCGAGAAATGGTCTGTAGAATCTCTCGCAATTAGCTGGTGAAGGTCAAGGTAAAAACTAAGCTCAGAGAACAAAACTGAATGGTAAGTTCCAAATGGTAAAAATGTCATGGTAAAAACTTGTTTTATGTTTATTTCAGGT